>CM069315.1:10216305-11533805 GCA_035609425.1 Epinephelus awoara | reverse complement strand
TTCCACCCCTCGTTTGTCAGACCCTGTGTCAATTAATGCGAGGCATTGTTTCTTTCTGTATTCCTCACTCCTGCTCCTTCTCTGTCACTCTTTCTCAGCCTGATGAAGATGGAGAGTGGTCATTTAAGAGTAATTAGCCAGCCTAAACAGACAAATAACCAGGTGCTGCACACACATTTTCTCTCAATCACTGATATATTAATGCATGTACACGCACAAATATCCAAAGACCCAAAAAATGTGTGCACACATACCAAAAGCAATAAAACCCCAAACACAACTAACTCAGTTTCCCTGACACACATCAAAATATGTATTTACGCACACCCTGCCTAATTCCCTGTTTTCGTCTACAGTGCTGTCAAAATAAAAGCAATAAAAGCAGAAGAATGCTCTTGTTTTCTGTTTTAAAGACACTCACAATCTTGTTGTGGCGGCTCTAAAAAGACCATACTTTATGGCAGCCTCTTCATCTGCTCATCTAGTTGCTGTATTTACAGCATATCTCCCTCTCCCTCTCTCCCTCTCTCTCGCTCGCTCTCTCTCTCTCAAGGATGTAATGATAGCAATTCCTTTTTTAAACAGCAAAAATCACAGTATTAAACATGAAGTATTAGATCATATCCAGTCCAAATTGTATCCCTCACTTACAGGAACACTGTGCAGTAGATTCTGGGCATTTGTTTGACATCACTACAGCAAAACTGAGATAATGACTTTTTTTATTGCAAATTAGAATAAGACATTTGCCATTCTACTGCGCAGGGCCATACTGGCTTTCAGTGGGGGGGTTCATGATGCACTCAGTTGTGATCAACCTTCACTATGATGGATTTTATGCAGTTTATTTAATAAAATTACTATTCAGATGATCCATGGTACACCATTAAAGCAATCAATACTGGTTGCCAATGCGAATCCCTTAACCTGAAATGATTCAAATGTGACATTTAATCACATTCAACACAAGCATGCATGAACAGGTTTATTAATATCCGCTTCAGAAGGACTGCTTTATTGTGCTGTGGTGTGAGTGCAGATCTCAGTAAAGTCTGTCAATACAGCACATGTACTCAATTGGATTTCTGTTTTAAATGAGAATCAGAAAATCACTGTCACCAGGTGTCTCTATGATGGATTTGATGCAGTTCGTAATGACCTTCCAGGTTTTGTTTTTAATACTGTGCTTCTTTGGGAAGTTGTTATTTACTACTATCTTGGAGCAGAGAGGGTTTTATTGTCTTTTCCTGTGAGTTAAAAGCTGCTTCGGGTGACCTTCTTTTCCTGCCAAGGATGGAAACAAACCGCCAAGAAATTGGCAAAATAAAGATGCTGCACATATCATGGCTTTAATCTGTCCTCAACATCCCTTGTCAGTCAAAGCATGTTGTTGATATCTGACACTGAGTATGTTGGTAAACCATGTCAAGTCACTGTCATTTGAAATATAATACACACAAGAACCCACAACCTATTATAGCTCAGCATGTTCCTGATATCTCGTATCAGCAGTAAAGCATGCAAACACTATGTGCTCTATACTGTGCTGTATCAAGTGTGTGGTGTACTAAGGGTGCACTGCTTTGGTTTGCTGAAGGGGAATGGATTCTGATGTCAAAATCATGAGCCAAATCCTTTTATTGGACTGGCCAGTTAGCAGAGAAAGCCTCTGCTTTTGTTATTTGATGGAAAAACGTCAAAGGAATGGTGAGCAGACCCAGCAGAGTCTTGCAGTTTTTTTTGTTTTTTGGGATTATTGCAGCCAAAAAATGACAGACTTTGCAGCGGCTATTCTCAAAGTTTGATACAAGTTCTTAACTGTTTAGTGCTTATTTGCAGCTCAATAATAAGGACCATGAGATTATATAAGGCTAGTAAGAGGTCACTAAGTTGAGGTAATTGTTGTCACACATGATTTGCAAGAGTCTTCTTTATCGTCTCAAAGAACAACAAAAAATCTGACCCATTACAACATGCTATCAAGGATCAGAAAACAGAATGATTTTTGAAACTCAACTTTCAACTCGAAGATTCACAAAACAAGTGAAGACTACTTTACCCATAAAATGACCATCTGTATATCAGTCATGTCGTGTTACCTTGAGTTAGTCAAGAAAATCTGCATGCCTCCACGGAAAATAGCTAACGTGGTGACTTGATTTACTGGGGACCACATTTGACGACAGCAAACTACATCACAACATCTATTTACAAACTCTCACACAACTCGTGCAGTAAAAGCCAAGTCTAATGTATCCAGTAATAGTCATTCACAAACACATGCATTTTCAATTAAAAGCCTTAGTATTGGAGTCTAGCTTTAAAGAGAGCATAGATGAGTTTCACTTTCAATTCCAATTTGTAAGGTTTTAGTGAAAATGCATTTGATTTGGAAGTACTGAGCATATGACTGGATAAATGAGATTTGGATCATACTGCAAGTTGTGTGAGAGCTTGTAAAAGGATGTTCTGCTATAGTTTTGCTGACGCAGTCCCCTAATAACGAATGCATAAATATTTTTGCCACCGTCCCTAATGGCATGCGAGAACAGTCTTTTTCACAAATTCAAGGTAACAAGCCACGACTTCCTGATATACAAATGTTCATATTGTGGGTGTAGTATTCATTTAAATTAAGCCAGACTCCATTCAACAATGTAATTACCTGGGCATTAATGACAGCAGTTGGTAAGCACTCCTGTTCTCATCAGGAGCCACAAATCTGTGCAGCTACAGTAGCCAGAGAAGTAGTAGGAAGGTTCTTCAGGGGCTTTTTGTCAACATTAGAGCTAACAGTCAGTGCTTAGTGTGTTCCCCAAAAGCTCTATAAATCAAATAGTTAGTTTAAGGTATTAGAGGTTAGACATGGTTCAGGTTAGGTGGAAGTTTGGAAATTGTTTGCTGAGATTTAAATTGATGGAGCCTGATGGAGCGGTGCACAGCCTGGGTGTAAGCACTGCCTGAGAAATAAATAGACTTTGGGGGAAAAAAAAAACTTTTCTTTGATGTAAACCTGATTGACTTGTCAGACTGTTTTTCATGTTTCTGAGGAAATACTGTGGCGAAAAACTGAAAAGACGTGTAAATAATCTGGGAAGTAGTGAAATGTGTTTTAATTATTGTTATTTCCTGGTGGGACCACATCTGAGAGTTTGGACTAAACACACACTCACAAGTAAGGCGCTCTTTGCCTCCTGACATTTGTCCCTCACATGTGCACACTCACGCATGGCACCACAATTTCACCTCGTGCCTTTTCATCCAAACACACTCACAATCCCTTGCTGTCTAAGCAGCACAAAGTCACACACACAGAGCACAGCGTGAGCCTGGGGGAATAATTATATCACTTTAGGATCTAAAGGACTCCTGTCCACCAATCTAACAAAATGTGCAATGTCCCTTGACAACAATATAAACACATACAAGCACACACACTAGCTGAATGCACGCTGCCACTGAGAAGCACACACTCAACACACAAAGGATAGATCGTTTACAGCTAAATTATGGACAAATTGAACCTTGAGAGAGGAGAAGTTCAAAGGCAAAGCTGGAGTTGAATGCAGAGGCGGTATCCCTGTCTCACACAAACGCTCACACTTATGCCTTTCAGACAGCCGAGCATCTCATACACAAACATCTCCTCACACACACACTGGGTATGCCTCCCAGACAAAATATATCTAACATGTATCTCACATTGTGTCTGTTGCATACACATTCAGACAGAATTGCTTCTTTTGTGTAGGGATTCAGTAAGGCAGGAAGACAGATGAAAAGGGATTCGAATAATGTTTCTGTGCATTTTTTTTCCTTGTGCAAGTGTGTCTTCGTTGATGCCTTTGGACATCAACATTTTTGAATACGGGGGCGTATTTTTGTATGCGTCTGTGAATGAGAGAGAGTGTGTGTGTGCATTCATTCTGATTACAGATTGTGGCATTCCGCCTCCTCACTGACACTTGTGTATGCACCCATTACCACCGCTGAGAGAGACAGTAGCAAAGGAAGCAGTGAAAAGTGAAGGGGTGCCGTCTCAGTCAAAAAAGATACCACCTTGTCAAGCTACCAGCGCTGTAGAAAAGCAGGAGATGTGACACAACAATCAAAGCAATATCGAGAGAAGTTGGAGACAGAAGAGCGGCAGAGGATGAGGAAATGGTATTCATGAAGGGGGAGTACAAGGGACGGTGGGATAGGATAGAAAGGAAAGGTGGGAGGACATATGGAAAAGGGAAAAATAAATGTTAAGATGGTTTTGTGTAAAGTTCAAGGTGGTTAGTTCGGACTTGTAACCGCTGTTCCTCTTTACAAAGGCCGTTGGTGTTCGGAATTAGAGCCCTGCGAGGCAAAAATATATTAAGTACAGGTCTTCATGGGTTCACTCAGTTCCTTCTATCAGACAGACTCAAATTGGTTAAGGTCTGATTATATAGCAATGAGTCTTGGGTAGTGTTGTAGTCAAGACCATCTTAACTGAGACCAAACCATGACCAAGACTGGAGTGTAGTGAGACCCAGACCAAGACTTTGAGGGGTTGAGACTGAGTCAAGCCCAGACCAGACCAGTGCGAATCCCACACAAACCCTACAAACTATAGGCACTCCTTAAATTGATCTAAAACATGTATATTCCCATAAAAACAACAATGACAAATAAATAAGGATTCGTCTTCATTAATCTCCTTAATTGCCACATATGGTATATGAGTATGTGAACCATGAGATATCTTGATAAAATAACCAAAAGGCATTGTGGAGGTGAATTTTATGCATGGGACACTCCTTTATTGCACAGGCAATGTAGTGATAGTTGTGGTCTTGACCAGTCACTGAAAAATATACCAACCCTTCTTTTAAATGAGACCGATTCAAGACAGCGTAAAGTCCTACAACACTGGTTTCAGGGCTGTGTGTCAGTATATCTTATGCCTGAGTTGATCTGAACAGGCTGGCTGTCAGCTCTGAACACAGTGTCTCATAAACATACGTAGGACATAAATGTGTTGCTGTGTCACAGTTTAGCAACCCATACTAAATGCCTACAGTATATAGATTTTACTAGATGTTATTGTATACTGTTTCTCTATTTGTATACAAGAAATCAACATACCTTAGCATTTCATACCACCAACAAATTATACAATACTTGTTCAGTCAGACATCAATCACACCACGACTTCACGATACTACTGGAAATTAATCTCTAATTATGTTATTTTCTGTTTTCTGGAGCTGTTGCATCATCATTAACAATTTGGATTTTGTACAGCTGTGAGCACCTCCTGCATTTCCTTTGTGCATTTCATCAACATTACAACAGGAAAAGGTTGTTTTTAGTATGCATACTGACTCAGTGTAACTCAGTGTAAACACACTACTTACTAGAAACCTGATTAGAATCAGTCATCTTGGTCAGAATAACAAAATGTTAAGAGCCTTTATTTTAAAAAAGGAATAATTTTCTTATGTCACATTTTAGTCAAAACTGAAAATCTGTGTATATATAGTTTTAAATTTTTTTTTAAAGTCCTGTGTCATCATGCTATTGGCCTCAAAAATCCAGCATCTGTCAGACTCTATTTGGAATATGGATTTATTGTAATGGAAAAAGCTATCCTTGATTTTCGACCTAGCTAATCAAGGCACATAGATCAAGGATTTAACTTAATAGGTTGTCTCTGTAGCTGTCTTTGCAAATATAATTTAATTACCTCAAAGTCCTTATTTCAGGTTGTTTTCATTTTGTCTTTCGCCTGTACAAATACATGAAAGCATGGAGCAAGTGGGACAGACGGAGCTAGAGAGCGACAAGACGGCGGGATAAGAGAGGGCAGATGGAGGGAACGAGGGTGAAGAGGGGCAAGTTCATAAAGGGACAAAGTAAAGATGAAGCATCAGACAGAGTGGATGAGGCAAAGGTTAGGTAAAGGACAGAGAGAGGGAGAGATGAATGAATAGACAGATGTCAAAGAGGGGGGGAACAGGAGAAGAGAGGATGAATGCGAATGAGAGGAGAGAATGACAAAGATGAGATGGATGAGAGGGAGGAGAGAGGAATGAGACTGAAGAGGGAGACGGAGTGATGGGAGTGAGCGGTAGACACACAGGGAGAAACTGACAGGCTCAAAGAACGGCAGAGGGAAAGAGGGAGACAGAACAGGAGGCAATAGCGCGAGGAAGAGAGGGAGAAGGGTTATGGAGAAATGGACAGAGGCGGAGAGATGGATGCAGCGAGTCAGCTGAGGACAGACGGATGACTGGGAGAACCTGAGGGAGGAATGAAGGATGAGATGGATGAGTCAGAAGGAAGAGGGGATGGATTAAGGAGAGAGAAAAAGAGAGGGGGACTTTGATACCTGAGTGTGTGTGTGTGTATGTGTGTGTGTGTGTGTTACACTGACCCTCATGACAGATAGCACCCTATTAGTAACAGTTAGTTCAAACGGCATGACAGACAGACAGACAGATCAAAGTGAAGGAATCTGTTCCAGAGAGCATCTAATTGAGAGGGAAACAAGGCTAAGAGCCCATTTACAGGTGGTGCTAACATGTGATCAGCATCTGGATATCTCATCTGGATAATTACATCCGATCACAGCCCTTTGCATTTACACCTGTTATTGAGTTTCCGGGTTTTTCTCAGTTCTGCATGCAGCTTTGATCGCTTTTTACAGAGGTGGAACAGAGTCATTGTACTGAAAGTCACGAGCAAACCTGAAGTTTTGGTTATAAAGTCCAAAGTCAAGACCAACAAGTCCCAAATAAAGACCAACAAGTACCAAGTCAAGTCCTGAGTCAAGGCCAACAGTCCCAAATCAATACTAAGTCAAGACTGAGTCATGAATCAAGCCTAACGAGTTCAAAATCAAGACCAACAAGTCCCAAGTCAAGTCTAGAATCAGGACCAATGAGTCCCAAGTCAAGTCCCAAGTCAAGATCAACAAGTCCCGAATCAATACTGAGTCAAGATCAATGAGTCCCGAAAAGAACAATAAATCTAGATGCAAGACCAACCAACCAAGATCAGGACCAATAAGTCCCAAATCTATACCAACAAATTACAACACAAGACCAACAAATCCCAAGTCAAGGCCAACGATTTGAGTCAAGTCCAACGAGCCCTAGGTCCAACTCCATTGCTTTGCATTTCCAGTCTTAAACAAGTTATTATGTTGTCTCTCACTAAATGATTGCCATTTTAAAGGTATGCTATGCAGGAACTATCAGTTACTGTTTGTAACCGTATCGCCAGCAGGAGTGTGAGCCAACCCCAGATGCACTTTTGTTCACAACATTTACGGTTTTTTTGGCACTGTGCATTTTTTGTAGCTACCTCTTGGATGTGGGCTGCTTACAGTTTGGCACCTACAACAACTTTTATAAAGTCCAGACCTCACCTGCATGCTGTGCCTGGTAATATCTGGATCATAGCAAAATAAGAAAACTAAAAAAATAAAATAAAATAAATCAGGCAGAGGGCAGAGTCTGCAAAAAATTAAACGCCCACTCATTGGGTTATGATTGAGAGATTGCTTTTCTGAGTCTATACAATGTTTTCTTATGATAATCCTGCATAGCATACCTTCAAAGAGTATCAATTTCAGTGAAATTTACAAAAATAATGAATGCTTTTTAGGTATTACATATATATATGTTACTTTTACATAACAGTTAGAATAAGAAAATATTGTGTGACAGTCCCACAACCTATCCAAGGTGTACTCCACCTCTCATTCAATGTCAGCTGGGATAGGCTCCAGCCACCTGCAACCTTGAGAGAATAAGGGGTTACAGAAAATGGATTGATAGAACCTCTATTTTAGTCATTTCAACATTGTGTCCTACTTTCATACATTTTGTTTTTCATAGTCATCTGATACTAACTAAACTAAATGGTCACATGGTTGACTTTAACCATTTTACAATTCAGTTGTCTTTACAGTGATTCAATGATGTTTCTGATCCTTAACAGTCAAGGTGAAATAAATGTAAAAAATGTTCAGCATAACAGCATCATAACATGCTCACACTGACAAAGTTAAGATGCAATCCAATAGTTGTCCAGATGTTTCACTCTGAACCAAAAATGTCAACCTGGTAGTGGTGCTACAGGAAAAGTCAGGGGATCAGGCAAGTTATTGGGATTCACCATATCAGAATCATGAAGGTCTCCTCCAAACTTCACGCTGATTAATCAAAGATATCATTATATTCCACTATAGACCAAAGTGATGGAGAAGCCGACTTGCCCACAGAAATTGTCCTACCCACATCAAAACCCTCTAACATGGATACTGACAGGGAGAAGTGAGAAAGAAAGAGTAAGAAGGAAAGGAAAAACAAGGATAGAAAGGGATATGGGCCAAGACAAAGCAATACACTCTGCATTCACAGCAAGAGGGATTGTGAAAAACAAATACAAAACAACCGATCTCAAACAAATGAAGCAGGGCTAAGAGTGAAACAAAGAAGGAGTGAAGAATGAACAAGTTAAAGGAGTGCTGGAGAAGCTGAACAGGTATTTCAAATCCACTTAACGGTGGGCATCCTGCCACAGCAGCCGGTGGAGATGCATACAAAAAACGTTTTGAATTTCGGTGTATGTGACAAGTAGAAAGGAGGAGAAAAAGAGAATGAAAAAGATGGAGGGAGAATGAAAATTAAAAAAAGAAGCTGAAGCTCAACTGCAGCCAGGTTGGAGAAAGGAAGCAAATCAAATAGGGAATGATTGATGTAAAAGTAATTATGCAGGAGAGATGAAAGTGATGAAAGACAGTGTGGGGAGGAGAGTTGGGGAGTGAACAGCAAGTTTAAAAGGGGAGTTTCACAACTCAGTATGAAAAATACCTTGCTGACAAGTCTATTAGTAACGCAGTCGGTTTCAAACCCACAAAAACAAGAATAAATGTGCTCACACACCTCAGAGATTGGGAGTGCAGCCGAGTGGAACTGAAAAGCTCAAAGACTAATGGACATAATGTTCAAATAAAAGTACAAAATACAGTCATTTACACTCAAATGTAATACATGTCCCCTTGTAAAGAGTACATGTCCCCTACAATTTAGATGGATGCACATTGAGTTTCTGTTGGAAAGGCTTGTTCTCTTTCCAGCCATCAGACTCTTCAGCTGTGGCTGCTTAGAGCTGAACCTCAGCCTAAAATGAAAGCTGTGCAAATTAAAAGTGTTGCTTGTGACAGCTGAAACTTTCTACATGTGCCGTTTCATGCAGGACACTGCCCAGATTCAAATAATTACTGCACTCCTGCTGATTCAAATGACCCCAATTCCCCAAAACGTCAAATTTCCTCGGTAATATAAGGCTTTGTCTGCAGGACAAAGAGGATATGACAAACTGGTGCGGGACTAGATTGGAGGGGATCCGCAATAATGACTTTCTATCAACTCATTGTCTTGCTGATAGGAGCAGAGCATGGCAGGGTAAGTGTGTACCTGAGTGTGTGTCCATGCGTGTGTGTAAGCAGGTACAAAAGCTGTTTCACTATGAAAGAATAGCACATAAAGAGGAGGTGGAGAGCTATAAAAGAACAAAAAGGAGGGTAGGTGGAGGTGATGGTGGTACAAAGGCAGAATAAAGAAACATCTATTGATGTGAAGTCAAGAGCTTTTCCATCTCATTTTCCCCTCACAAATAATCAAGTATGACATCCTTGGTGAGTTGCAACTAGATGAAAATATTAGTATGATATTGCCCGAGTTCTTCACTGTCCCTTATCCTCCATTTTAGCCCATTTTTCATTTTTAAATGTATCAAATATGACACTGCATTCAATGGCAGTAACAAAAAAGAAAGGCAATTCTGGATAGTGTACATTGTAGATATATCTGCTGCGTGCACATAAAATACATGATTTATGATAGTTAAATATCCAATCTTCTTCCTACATTATTGCTTCCTAAAAAAGACACACAGTACAGCTCTGCACATTTAAATTTTCATACAGTAAGAACAATGTTAAGAAACTGAAAATTATACCATGTTTTTTTCAGCCAGAAAGAGGTTAAAAAGAGTTTACATAGTATTATGTGTAATAATGTTGTATGGTAAATGATATGAACAATTAGCTGTTTATATCTCAGATGGCATCATACAGGTGTACTGGCTATAGGAGTCCTGTTTTGCTATAATGCTACCTCATAAAACAAAAATATATCAGATATTAGGTTTATTTGTTAAAGGTGCAGGAAACAATATAACCTAATGACCTTTGACAGTAGGGCTGGGCGATATGACCAAAATCTCATATCACAATATAGGTCATTTCATATCCTGATTCACAGCGGTTATGTTCTAAAGCACAAATACGCCCTAAATATTGTCGGCGTCTCCCTGCGTCTCTGCTCTGCAGCCCTGTGCAGCGCAGCAGAGACAGAGAAGAGAAGAGAAGAGAAGAGAAGAGAAGAGAAGAGAAGAGAAGAGAAGAGAAGAGAAGAGAAAAGAGAAGGCCTACTGACATTACCACCAGTAGCACTTTATGAGCAGATACCTATTTTGTTTGCATTTCACAGCTGGAACAGTAACATGCTTAACACTAACAATGCATAGCAAAGGCAGGTGAGAAGATATACAACAAAATCTATTTAAAAATCAACTTGTGAGGAAGAAAATTGAGGATTTGTTTGGCCTCATTGTCAGACTGTTTTTTGTGACAAGCACTGAATGAACACATACCTTTGTTTTCAAGTAAACTTTACACTGAACATTAACTCACTGCCGCTGCACACCCACACAGGTGTTTCCAGTTATTGAGGCTGCTTAAAAGTTGGGTGGAGCTATGCTGGGAATTTGCTGAGGTGCTTCATTGACTCTTAAGGGAACCATAAAGGTGAAATATGGCCTACCATAACAGAAGAAACAAAGCTACCAGGAGAGTCGGAGAGGGTCTATACATGCCCACACAGTCCTTGGAAGATGTCTAATCAGCCAATGTAAGTGACCTGTGTGGGTGCACTAAGAGTGTCAAGGGGCTTTAATTCATCAACAATTTAGTTAATAACATGTTTCCTTAACTGAACTCAACTCTGATGTGCCACTGGCACCTATGAGTCAACACCAAGCATGTGGCAAGTGCATGAACACACAGCTTGTTAAACTCAAACCAAATGAGCGGTGTAAATCCTGCTATAAAATCTGAACAACATAGAGACCTAGAAATAAACGAATAAATAGAAAACCTACATTATCTATGATAAATACTATGCTGTCACATTTGTCTCCAAATCATTATTATCAAGTCACATTAACCACATTTTAAGGCTAGCATAAATATGCAAGCCCTTAACTGACAGGATATACTTAAAGGTGGACATGGTTTTACTTAAAGTAATTCAAATTAATGGTTTGGGGAAACAAAATCGACTCTCTGCTGAGAGTGGTGGTTGTTTGACTTGATGATTGCCAGGACTTCAATGTTTACTGATGAGATTTTCCACACATCCAGAGCTCATTTAGTTCAATGCGGTGTAATGCAAACATAGCAAGTTGAATAAAGAGCTTCTTTGCGTAAAAAAAATAAAGACTGAAAGACAGACGAGATGAAAGAAGCCAAACAAGAGTGCAGAGAACGATCAAGACAGCGAGAGAGCAGAACTAACAGCGTTGTCAGTCATGTTCGGTTGCCATAGGAACAGGTGAAATCATGTTGTTTCCATGCACATCTCCCCCCTGCCCATAACTTCCTATATTAGTTGCACTGATTTGTTACTCTGTCAGCTTAATTCATTAATTGAGCTAATTACGCGAGAAATCCAATTTGAATTAGCGTAATTGTAGTTCTGTGTGTGTACACACACATCAGCACTCAACAGAGATTTATGGGTCTGGGTGTGACTGCAGGGCCTATATACCTGTACCCGTGTGTTTTTATGTGTTTATGTCCCATGTGTATTACTTTGAGACCCATCTGTGTTGTTTCAGCCGAGCAAATCTCACAGGTCATCGGTGAAGCGGAATGCTATTTATATCTTTCATTATCCTCTCTCTCTTTCTCACCTCTCTCCTTCATTCCCATTGTCTCTCGTCCTCTCTCTGACCTCATCTTTCAGCTTTTCTCTTCACTGATCCCACCTGTTCTGGCTCTCCTCTCTTCCCCAATCTCCCTCTCCAACACCCGTCCTGTTGTACTCGTCAGCTTTCCATCAATCCCTTCTTTTCTGCCCTCCCTCTCTCTGTCCATTTCTCCATATTTCTTTCTTCTTTGTTTTTTTTTGCTCATGTCTCACTCCTCCACTCTTTTCAACTCTTTCTACACCTCTTCCATTCCTCCAACCTTCACTCCTTTCTACTTCAGCAACTTTTCAGAGTGGGAACCATCTAACCTTGGAGCTGCACACCTGCCTGTGGACAGATAGTACCCAACAAACACACAAACCTAAACCCACCCGCACATGTAAACATCTGCTACTTACTCAGTGATTTCTTCGGTGACCGTGTGTTCCACCTGGAGTCGAGAGTTGACCTCAATGAAGTAGTGTTTGCCGTGTTTGTCGACCAGGAACTCCACAGTCCCTGCGTTCTCGTAGCCCACCTGCAGCAAAAAAAGAGACAGAAAGAAAGCAGTTTTACAACTCTGAGTTATCCAAGTAATAATGTTAGTTGTGTAAACACTCAAGAAGGAGCGCTCACTCATCTTAATGAGCCATGAAACCAAAAAAAAAAAATGTTCTCTCGCCTTACAAATATGACTACATAAAATGAGAGAAAAAAAAGCTTTGTGTTGTATTTAGATAGCGGGAGGTGGGCATTTTTCATCATTTTCTTGTATTGCAATAATTAGATCATTAATCAAGGGGGATTTATTGAAAGCTTATCATCATAAAAGCCCATTTTCACACTGCAATCAGAATCACAATCATTCTCAGGTACGATAAGTATACAGGAATCTGTCTCAGCGTTACTGGAGCAGGGACAATAATATGCTTCTAAAGCTATGCCACACAGTGTAAACAATGTACAAGGAAGACTGGGCCTTTTATTTACAAAGATAACTAGCAACAAAGGACATATGGCTATACTATGTGTAATTCTGCATACATCATATACAACACTGTCACCTCAAAGTTATATTGATACACAACTAATGGGCATACAAATTAGGTTTGTATGACTCTTTTAAATCAACATAAGGAGAAATTATTCATTTTTAACCCAGCGGCACTGAGCTAACTGAGCTTACAACTGAATCTCACAGTCTTACCAACAGATAACTATGCAATATTTACCATACCATTCATGTTTAGAATTGCCTGCCACAAAAGCTTGATTGGGCACAGTCACATGGCTGAGAGGACTACTGTTTTTGAATGATCTTTCATGCTTTTAGGTTATAGAAAGTCCTCTATACAAATAGGTGTTATTTTGTATGAAGGGTTTGCAAAAAAAATTATGTTCTGTACATAGAACACTCGACATGGTTCAACCAGAAACATGTGCAGAAACAGACAAACATCCCTCTAAGCGACAGCTCAATAAGGATAGAGGAAAGCACCAGTCATTGGTGAATGTGTGCAGATTTGAATAGGAACAGTGACCTGCTGTAGTGTCACCTGCACACTAATACCTATAACAAGACAGAATTTAAATGTAACATGTTGCTTTAGCAAAGCTATCCTAAAAACTTCACAATGAAAACAGAAGGTTATTCGAGGGTTGGCACTGCTGGAACTGGATCAGGGAATATCAGCTCAACATATAATTGACTGACAAATCACAGAGAAACCTGTTCAATCTAACCATTGATTAGACTGTAGATAGGCCAAAATAAAACAGCTTTCCAAAACATGGAGCCCAACTGCAGAATTGCGGTTCAATAATGATTGAGGGTCACTTACACTTTTCTAGAGTGGAAAACAAATTGGAAATCAAAGTTCTAACAATATTCTCTCCTGTCATGCAACACTGTGGGGACACTGACTAAATGGAAGTTTGAATCATTTAATTCTTCTTTTGGAGCCAAAACTATGTCAAATGTAAATAATGCATTTGGTGTCTGTTATGCTGTTGTTGTTTTTTTATCTCTGTTGAAATAGCCATTATTAAAAAGAAAAACATCAATATGACAAGTGATTCCAAACATTTCAACAGTAGTTCATTATAAATAGTGTGGACAGAAAAAGCAATGATAAAGTCAAAATATTAAGAAACAGTGTGACAATATGGATCATGCACACAACATTAACTTAAATGCTTATAATCAGCAAATTGTTCATTGCCAACACCTAATGCCCTTAAGTATCTAAAAATGGTAACAGTCACTGCATTTATCTTTGTTTTCACTTTGTGACAACACTCAAAAGCTTCTAGAAAGGTAAAAAGAAAAAAAGAGCATCCTTGAAGTGGGACTTCCTTTTTGTCTGCCAAAAGATGTTTCTCTTCTTGGAACAGAAATGTTCTCATTTCAATCAGCACTGTGGTGTGCAAATGCACCATTTAAAATGCAATGCACTGCTCTTTATACCTTTTAAAACGATCCAATAGCTAGTTTTATTGCTTATTCTTCATTTATCAGACAATAACAAAGCATAGTCCAATCTCAGGGCACCTCTTTAGACATGGCTTCCTTTCAACTCAATATATTCCTTTCAGCTTTAATTATACATGTTCATCATGTAAGGATGACTGGACATTTCCATTTAGATATTAATGTCCATTTTAACTGTTAGTCATGCACCTCCATATGACAGTAATTTCCAAAGACTAAACTGAAAAAACACACACAAAAAAAACATCAATATATAATCATCTTGTGTAATTAGTTTGCTTTGCTTAGATTGGATGGGTTGTTTTCAGTGTTTTTCAGTTACAAGTTGAACATGCCATTCAGAGTAAAACATGATAATTGTGAAGGAAATTAGCATGTTAGTAGAGCAACACCAACACTTTCCATACTCATCCATCAAAACTCCACTCTGGCTCGTATCAGCTCCAGTTTAATTTTGCCCAGTGGGAGCTGCAAGCAGAGTGTAATTGCTATATAAATGCTATATAAATAAAATGTATCATTATTATCATTATGATTTCGAGACTAGGCGGGTTTACAGAAATTACACAGATGATTGGAGCAAAGCAATCTGATTGGTGTTCCAACCATTTTCACCAATTTTACCAATCAGAGCAGCTCAAGTTCCTAAGATCAGATCCAGCCACATTACTGATTATTCCTATAATCAAAGCCTTGCCATAATATGAAATGTACCCCATTTCGAGTGAGGGAAATATTGGAAGAAAACAACATCCAAACATCAGAATGAAATTAGAGGCAATCAAATGTCCAAAACACAAGCTGTAAAACAGCAGATCTAATTTTCGAGGCACAGATGTGAAAACCCCAAGAAAAGGCAACGATACCACCCTGTATCTAAAATATCTATCTAAAATCATTTAATACACAGAGTTGTGTGTTTCCCCTTCCTTTTCGCAGTGTTGAGCATTTTGTGGAAATTAGACTGGATGAACAAACAGGGTGGAAGTGCACGATCTAAACCAGTTCCTTCACTCCAGTCTTCAAACAGAAAAATGCATGTTTAGTGTTTAATAGTTAAACCAGCCTGGTGCCTTCAGGATTGCTTTCATTTCCAACATTTGGCGAGAATAAATGTCAAGACAATCAAATGGGCAGAGGAAAAGAGAGGGATGGCTTGCAGAGACAAACATGGCCCTAAGCTAAAACTGCAGCAATTAAAATTTGGCAACTTAACAAAGCACAGAACAACCTAAAAAAAAGCTTAAAATGTTTCAAGATGCAGTTACAATAAAGAATCCAAAATGCATAATACACAGGTATGTAAACAAATGTTTCACCTGAGTAAAACAACACCTGCTCTGAGCTTGTCAGCCTCTTATTAAGCCCATAACTGGTATAATTAAGTTTGTTGGGGAGAAAATTCATCTCCAGAGGAAATCAGACACAGATCAGGAGCAAAGTACACACACGCCCACATGTGACACATGTATTAATATTCACTGTAACCTTGTAAAACATCATCTGTGTAAAAATATTCAGAGACACTCAGTCAGCAGAGTTTTCTCTGCAGAGACAGATTAGTCCCATTTATGGCATCTGTAGCTCCCCACAGGTTTTACCAGAGAGACTCATTAGAGGGATCACAAATACACACTACACACACTAACACACATCCAAACTTCAATAAACAGAGCTGTATGAGCCCAAACACACATGCACACAACAAGTGGTGGAAAGTAAATAAGTACACTGACTCAAGTGCTGTAAAAGCAAGTGCAATTTTGAGGTACTCCTAATTTACTTCTGTACATTTTAGGGGAAATATTGTACTTTTTACTCCACTGCATCTATTTGTCAGCTTTCATAGGAGGATACTTTTGCAGATTTAGATTGTTAATGTAAATACAAAATATAAATCAAATGATAAATGATATAATAATAATATATTTAGCTACCTGCAATAAGGCTGCCCAAATTCAAATCATCAGTCAGAGAACCCTCAGTCCCCAGAAGTACTTGCAGAGTCAGTGCTCCTCACTTTCACGCTGTTCTCCAGGGTAAAGTTATTACACTACGTCAAACTGTCTCTTCTGCTCTGAAAATGTCTGCGACAGGTACAGACAGCTGCAGACCCAGAGGGAGTCTGAGTAAGACCGAAGAAGCAGCTGCCTGCAGGAGAGGTTTTGTCTGTTTTAGGAGTGGCTGAGATTGTCTCTACAATGACAATAGCTGTTCCACCTTAACAGTCCAACCCACATGGGAGCCTGGTCAGGTTCCCACATGGGAGTTTCACTTCATCAACAGGTGGTAAGCACAGGAACTTGACTCGGGTTTTGAGCAGTGGTACTGTAGCATGTAATGACAGATAGCCTCAACTGTACTCACAGTGCACTGCAACATTTAACTTCATACTCTCTGCTCCTGTCACAACAGCCACACTGTCACTGTCAACGTTACATTCTCTTTCTCATCACCACAGTCTCTACGCGTACAATCTAGCACCAAAATCTGCATTATGACTTGGTCCGGTAGGCACTGGTCATATAGGAACAGGTGCCATGTTGTCACCAGGGTCCACTACCCAACCCTAGTTGTTGCACATTTCCTTTCTGCTGTTAGCATAGTTAGCACACATTAGCTCAAAAGGCTAACTTGGCTTCCTTACTATATAATGTGAAGGTCGTGGTCACTCTGAACGTCCCGTCGAACCCTGCTCAAAAATCTGACAGCTCAGCTAAGTTTGGCTTGATAGTCTATATCACAAAAAAAGGAACAAGCAGTCGAATATTAATATTTAAACAGCCACATCCAATTCAACTGACAAAATTCTGACTGGGTACAGCCCTTACCAGCAGTATATAGAGTAGGTGAAACAGCATAGCAGCTCCACCAGTGATATATGTAAATTATTCTGCATATTGAGGACTTAACACCATGATGCTACTTCTTTTACTTAAGTCTAAAAAAATGAGTACTTCTTCCACTACTGTCCACAACAACAGACATATTGGAGCATGGGAAGGCAAAAACAAACACATAAAACCAGTTAACACAAAACACCCACATGCTTGAGAGCTCTGTTTTGTTCTACTAGCTTACATGAAATAATGTCTGGCAGCAGGTAAACAATTAAAATACTGGTGTGTGTGTGTGCCAGTGTGTGTGTGTGCCACCTGTGCAGAGCTCCTATTACCCAGCTGCTGGAATGATTAATACAGAACCCATGACCTCAGGAGAAAACAGTCAGGAATCGGAAAACACAATCTCACATACTTGTGTGATATATATATATATATATATATATGTCTACATGCATGCTTACCACACACAAGCACACATAGTGCACCACACATATACACTATCTATGCTTACAGCTAGGCTCCTCTTCTCTGTGCACACATAAAATGCTAATTTTCAGCCTGAGTCACCTTCCTCTTAACCTTCTCTGTGGGCAGCCAAATTTTTCATTGGGCTTGTGTATGTGTGTATTTGTGTGTGTATGCTTTTCCTGTGCAGCCTGTGATGACAAATACATGCAGCTAGTACTCAAGGCCTCATTGATAAACAGTGAAAGACAGTGCCATAGTAGAAGACGCACACATACAAGGACATCATGTACACACAGCTCCATAGACTTCCAGTGCACACAAATTCAAACACACCAGTATGTGTCACTCCATATTGCACTCACTCTCTCTTGCTCACACATACACACATTGAGTCAGTGAGTGAAGTAGCAGCCAGTGTAACAGATTGAGTGGTCACTGTTTTATAAGGTCTGACAGACAAGTCAATGGGCTGTATTGGCACAACGAGAGGTCACTGGAGTGCCGCGTGCATGCATCCTACACTATTTAAAAAAGCATAATGTATATTTACACATTTAGCTCTCTGCAACTGACCACAGCGTGTGTGCGTGCGCATGCAATTTTGCTTAAACGATCTCAACATTGATGAATGTACACTGGTGTACGGCTTTGAATAGGAAGTGACAGAGACAGATGGCCTGTACTGTACGGCACAGAGAGAGCAAGAGAGTGAAACAAAGTGCAATAAGAACAGTTCATGAGAAGTGGGAGAAAAATGGGTGAGGATAGATGGATGGATGCAGGCAGGGAGAGAGTTAAAGAAAGATTGATGGATGGATCAAATGAGGACAGACACTAGGAATCGCAGTGTTTGGTGGGAGTGGCAAGAGAAGACAAAGAGACGTATGAAGTGAAAGGGAGGATTAGATGGAGTCAGGGAGGGGAGGAATAGCAGAGAGTGTCAATGATGGAGGGACTGTCACTCTCCCGGGTTTCTCGCTCTCTCTCTCTCTCTCCCTCTCTCTCCAGGCACTTCAGCTCGAAATCATTTGCATGCAATGTTGTTACAAGATGTCAAAATTCAGATTCAATGAGGACTCTTGACAGTGTTCCCCCCCTTGCTCCACAGCGCCTCACTGTGCCAGAACATTATCCAATAGTGGAAAATGTTGGGTAAAATATTTCAACAAGATGGCAGAAAGTAAAGACAGCATAAAGACTTAGATGCAAAAAGTGGTCCTTTTTTTCTTCTATGGTCACTGTGAGTGTGCAGTGTAAGCTGACAAGCTGCCCGTAATCCTCAAGGGTAAAACACGTTGTTCATGTCTAAGGAGGACAGCAGAATTTGTTGAAGGTAAAAAGCGTGGAGGAAACAGGTCAGTACAGCAGCGGTCCACATAAAGTAAAAGCATCTCGGGACAAACAATATGACTGTACACAAGACCACAACAGATTCCCTGTCTCCCGTCTCTACAAGGTGAAGCTGCAGCAGGAACACAATCACCGCAACTGAGTGGAAAAAATAAGAATTCTGCTTGATCTTACAAATCCTATTGTTGTGTCTGTTGTTGCTGATGGCAAGGTCAGAACTCAGAAACCTTAAATTGTTGTTTTTTTGTTATTGTTACAGCCTTTTGAAATAGGACAGTAGGGTCAGTGAGATGATGTGGAGGAGTATTTTCTTTTTCATTAGGGCCAGAAATGCTGCTGCTGAACACTGCATCCTTCACGGCCACATACTTGTCAATTATTTCAAGGAGGATTATTATCACGAGCCAAGTAGAATCTCAACATAACTCAGTAGTTTATCCCAGCAGCCTACACAGTCTGAGCACCTAACAGCAGTGTCCCTGATAGGAGGTTGAATGGGAGGTCTGTGGCCTTATTCCAATGCAAAAACTCGGATGCCATTCAGTCGGCAAGAGACTGCGGTGAAACCTTCCAGCAGCCAAGGAATCCCAGCATTTCTCGAAGCAAAACAGGATGTTGCTGTTACTGTTGGTGCATGTCAGTTGGGCCATGATAGAGGGCTTGTTCTTGTACCCAGGAATAGAGGTCACAAATTGCATTTACTCTCAACACTGTGACAAGATTCAAGGTTCTGTCATTGGAAAAACTCAGAGGCTCCCTCCAACAATGTAATTTCCAGTATGTATAAATAATAATATGAAGAAAATCACATGAAACTAAATTTAAGGATACAAAGCATTGTAAGATATAATAAAGGATAAAATATGACATAAAATATAAAGTGATATCAATCAGTAGTAGTATTAAGTCATTTTTCGTGTCCTTGTCCTTGTATTTTTACAAATTTCTAATTTTACTTTCATTCAAGATTTTTTTTTCACAAGTACAGTTGCTATATTTTAAGTCACATGCATTACAGGTTAAGAGTTTGCCTCTTTAAAGCTTAATTCTAGTTAGGCTAAACTGATCGATTAGAAGTTGTGTGTGTAGGCTGCAAAATGCTGTCTACAGAAAGGTAATTTACTGGTTCAGAGATAAAGGGTTGTGTTGCTGATGTTGCTCCACTAGTGTGTACATGGACATTTAATGCAACATTTATTTTGTAGCTTAAAGATGCTCCCACCCTCCTTTCCCTCTTAAAAATTTAACACTGTGATGTTATTCTGAGTACATTTTAACTGACCTGCTTTTACTTAAGTGAATCTTTACACAAGCACTTTTACTTGAGCAAAATTTCTTTAAAGTTAACAGTACTTTTACTTTAGTATAATATTCTTGTACTCTTTCCACCTTTGCACCTCTGGACCCAGCAGTGTGACATCTTCCTTTGTACCTTATACATATACACTTTTAGTCAGATCTCACATCTACTCTTTTTTACAATGTGACTGCCAAAATCAGAGTTCTCGTGTGTACATTATTCTGATGTTAGCAGTACTTAGAAATATATTATTTCCACACTTAATACATTTGTGTGAAAACAACAAGAGTGCATTTGAGTTTCCAAGTGTTCATGCAGCACTATCGCTGAGGGCTACTTCACAATTGTCTTCTGTAACCCTGAAAAGATTTAACATGGCAGTTTTGAGAAGTGCTCCTACCGTCCTTTTGTTTGCATGAGTATTTTGTCTGAGTGTAGACATGTTTTCTGCTGGCACTGCACATTGTCTAATCTTAATCTCCTTTGCCTAAGCAGAGTGATGTTTGGGATTTAAGTTGTACTGACTCTTGTAAGTGTAGCAACATTACCAATGTGATCCCCCTTTGGCTTCTGGAGCCTCGCTCGGTATCTCTGAATCAGCAATTTGTGATTGGCCTTGAAATGTCTTGACTGAGTGCCATGTAAGTCTATTGCAATGTTAATGGTGCAGAATAAAGACACATCAGGTAAAAGCATGCAGCAGATGACACTGTGTTTCACCCCACCTATTTCATAATATAACATTAAGTCTCTTCTTTTTATGTGTCATAAAACACTCTTTTTATGCACAAAAAAAACACGAGTGGAGTTGCTTGTGCCTAGGTTTGCACAGGTGTTCTACATACTGCTAATTGTTAGACAGGGTTTTTGTTCTTGCCAGCAGAATACTGGGTCATGTTAGCTTTGAGGAAGTTTGCATGAGTCTGAGACTGCCAAAACGTTTTTATTCTGTGCCATCTTTATTTGAGGGCCTTACTGCAGTTGTATCTCTGCAAGGACACACAAAGAATCCAAGCAGATGAGACTTGGTGTTAAGCATAACAATCATCTTTGTCTTTGAACTCAAAGTACAGACACAAGTAACTACATACAAAACTGGCTTTGATTAGTCACGGAGAGAAGAATTAGAGACACTTTCAAGATTTTCTTTCAGATATCGCAGCTAGGAAAACAGTAAAATTCTCCTTAAATACCACACACAAACACTCAGTGGTCATCAGGTTGGCACTCACACTACACTTACTGACTAAAAGGAAAAATGATTTCCTCTCAAGGTTCTGGCTGCCAGATTGCTGTCACCACATGCAAATCCTGGGAGGAAAAACAATATTGATGATTCACTGCGCGCGCGCACACACACACACACACACACACACACACACACACACCCTTCTGATTAGTCCAGTCCCCCATCATCTCCCTCAGTGCCCCACATCCACCAGCCAGAAAGCAATGCATGCTGGGTCATGAAATGTCCAGGGGCAGTCAGAGTAATGTGGTACATGCTCCCCAGCTCTATGTGTGATGTGCATCACGCAGCAGAGGGAACAAAACAAATCAATCGTACAATCGATGGTACTGACCTGTTAAATGGCTGTGTCTAGTCACATTAGTGTGTGTGTGTGTGTGTGTGTGTGTGTGTGTGTGTGTGTGTGTGTGTGTGTGTGTGTGTGTGTGTGTGTGTGTGTGTGTGGTGCAATTGCAGGGTGACATTCAGAACCAATGGACTGACACCAAAGGTTTATATTATTTTGCTACCTTACTTCCTCTGAAAACATAATCAAAGCTGTAGCTGTTATGAACCCTGATTCACATATATGCATATGCACAGGTTTTTAAATACTTGTAGGGACAATGCCTGCAGAGATATTTGTGCCTACATGTAAAAGATTTCACAAGAAAAAAACTGAAGGGTTTTGTTCTGGTATGCAATACACTTTCTCTCCCTTCAGGTTACATGCTCATTTTTTTGTCTTTAAAATGACAAACTTGAACTTTAGAAGAGAAGGATTGTAGACTAGTAGGGGTTCTTTTTATGGCCAACATGGACGGAAGGAATGACCACAACAACCAATAACATTAGGGATGCACCGATTTATCGGCCAAACATCGATAACACCTGATATTCACTTTGTTGACTGCTACTGGTCATTTGTCAAATAAGGTGATATACATAGTTAGCAGTGCCTGATGTTCAACTGTTGTGTCATTTCAAGTTTGCGCAGGCTTAAAAGTAGGGCTCATGATCAACAGTGTCCCAGCCAAAATACAAAACGTGTCTGAGAAGCAACAGAGATCTTGCCTGGGACACCTTGGGGATGAGGGGACACGGTAAACTCACTACTGACACGTCAGGTGATGCACCCAAGTTTTTTCTCTGATAATGCTTCATTATGAACAACAAATCTGTGTTTAGGTTGGTACAGTAAGAGGAGAAGTAGTTAACGTTAGCTGTTAGCAGCTAGTGGAAAGGGCTAACAGCTAAGAGGTTGCATAGTTACATCATGATACGTTCAAACTCCTTTCAATAAAAATGTACACTGGGCGAAGATAAATTATGATTATGAACTTATGAACATATTATGAACATATAATGATGCAATGTAGTGTAATGCAACATATAAAGATGTATAAAATGTGATGTAACATTTAATGATATAATGATGTGTTCAATATGTGTTCATGTAATCTTGTAAAATGTAGTTTTTGTTGAAAAACTTGAATAAAACAGTTTCAAGGAGAAATTTCTTAATAGCAATATAAAATACATATTAGAGAGGAAATTAAATTTTATTACATAAAAAGGGAATTATATTCAGTAAAAAGGCTTTTGAATGAGTCTTTTTTAAAGATGTTTAACTTTGTATGATTTCATTCATGCTCATTCAAAGATAGTGCATTCAAGAGCTGGAGATTTCTTTGTTTCTCTGGTAACAGGGAATAAATAAAAAACAAATACAAAACAACTACGAAAAATGTAGGCCATTGGCCAAACTGTTATATTAAATATCTGTATCCATCCAGAATTTTACAATTATTGCATCCCTAAATAAAAATGCACAATATTAACATCCTTGTGTTTACATTGAAAAAGACAGACCTGAACATATTCTTTAAGGAAGTTGCTGGGATGCTTTACAGCACCCAAACAAAATATGCTAAGGCAAAGCTTCTGGCATTGCCAAGGGGTGGAATGAGTAAAACACAGATGGGGGGAAATCACTACATCTTAATTTTCAGTAAGGCCCAGGGGGAAATGACACACAGTCACAATGAGGATGAGAGGGAGGGGAGGAGTGCTGCCATTGTTATGACAGCAACAGAGTTTATGGCAAATGTGGCCTTCATTTTGAAAACAGCAGCACTAACAGTCACTGCCATGAAATAGAGGCTGATCACATAGACTCTGATTCTTTTTTTGTTTTTCTTTTGGTATAATACACAAGGGTATCACAATCGGAAAATGAAAAGCTGTTTAAAGGTGCTCCGCACAGCAACTTTAGAGGCACACAGTCACATTACCCAGCAGTTATTACACAAGCAGATCCTACGGTACATCTCACTCTAGCCTCCTCTCATCTAAACATCACTGCTGCTGCTTCCCTTTAACTGCAGCTCACTTCTTGCCTTTCTTTCATTTCTTTCCTCTCTTGAGGGGATTGGAGTTAATCTGGTGCCAAGATGTTCTGTAATCTGATCCAATTCCCTTTCAGACTCCCAGCACACACAACTTTCATCCGATTCATTGCCGATACAACCACAGAATAACACAAACACACACTCAAAAAGATGAGCTCCATTTCAGTGGTGCCACCTCTCTAATCCTTTTGCTGCAGGGAGCTGCCAAAGCAGTGGTGCTCACCCACCCGAGCACACTACACACATAATGTACAAAACACACACAGGCACAAACATATATAGTACTACACACATGTGCACATAAAACACAAACATGCCTGAAGGCACATATGCCCCCCCCCCCACACACACACACACAAAAACACACACTCACAGTTCCATATGCACCCACACGTTCATAGTCATCCCAGCTGTAATGGAAAGGAGTTTGACCAGAATCCCTCCATCTGTTTACTGATTCATGTATTCATCCCTTCATTTCAGTTCCTCTACAGGATTTAAGTCCATCATTTATACCTTCCTCCCTCAATCCTGCCTGCCCATACTCTCACTTCTACCCTCCGTAATTAGGATTCAGGTCAACCTCCTGTCTTCTGTGTATCCAGCTCTCCACGCTCGCAGCTTCATTTTTATGGCAAATAATTTGCTGGACATGAAGAGGACAACATGTTTGGTCATCAAATCTGTAGTAGGTAAACAAACATACTGCAGAAAAAGTGCGAGGGATACAAAGTACAAAGGCTTTCACAGATCTGAGTGGGAGAGATAGAACAACAAAAAATTGTTATTTATAAACTATTCTCGAGAGAGAGGTTTTACTCAAGAGGGTCCTGTAATTGGAAATTTTACTTATTATGTCACTAATTCTGGTGGAGTATTGAGACAGGATAAGACTTCCTTCTGAGTTCCAAATTACTCAATGTATAAGTTTTCACTGAGCGTGATCATTAGTATTACATAATGCATGCTTTACATGTTCTCAATTTGGGACCAGAATACTCAAACTTTGCTTAAAATTTGTTTGCGACTGCGGCGTTATGATATTCAAATTCTGGGGATCTACGCTCTTCTCTATGCTGGTTACACTGTCATAGCGTCTAAACTACAGCATTCTTAGTTTTGCAAGAATGCATTCATAAACCAGTTCTGGTTTATTTGACCTGAGGGGGCATGAATGTGTATTTTTTTAATAAAATGTCTCAACATCTATTAGATTAATAGCCATTAAATTTGGTATGTGCTTTAGCTGAAGCCATGAGCATAGTTTCATTATGTTTACCCATCACCTGAGAGGTCAGAGGTCAAGCTTAACAACTAACACCGTTGCAGGCTTAATGTTATTCATAAGGACACTTTAGCAGCGTGGATGAATGCCAACACAGAAGGTCAGAGCCGGGTCCTTCACTTTGAGAGATGCACTCTTACTCATTACGCCAACCACCTGTAAACCTGCATGTTTATGCAGCGGTAGATAAGGATGTACATAGTACTGTAGGAAAATATCACCTCTACCAGACTACCCGTAAAGGGTAAAATCCTATATTCTACAAATAAACCACTTCTTTCTGAAGTGAAAGCTATTCGTTTCTCCAGCACCCTCCCTCTGTTCACTGCTCTCTGATCCTTCCCTTTGCTTTTCTCCCCTTCATCTTTTTTCCTCTCTTCTTCTACATGGCTACAAGTCAAAAACAGTCACTCTTTTTCCCCGCCGCCATCTCTCCGTATGTGGCAGTTGTCCTTTGCTCTGCTTTCAACTCTGTCTTCTTTCTCTCCCTTTAAGTTTGTCAGGCCTTCAGAAAATAAGTCTTTTCATCTCAAACAATTAAGGAAATGGAATAAAACAAGAAAGAGTGACTGAGGGCTGAAAGGTCACAGATGGACAGATGGCAAAACAGCGATGCATGAACAGGGCAAAGGGACAGGAAAAAAACAATTGAAGAGATGAGTGAAGATAGATGGTGAATGGAGCAGATGGCTTTAAGGGAACGGAGACTCAGTAAGGGAAACTAGATGGAGGAAAAGATTGAGAGAAAGACAAATTGAGATAAATAGAGAATGACCTAGAAGTGCTATAAGCAAAATCAAAGCACCTGTAAATTTACAGCGAAAGATCCTGACGGGGGGGTTAGTAACAGGCCTGGGGATGAATAATGACTGAAATGTGTGATGTAAAAGTGATGAAAGGAAGGTCCACAAGAAACAGCAGAGTTGAAAGGTTTAAAGCTGCACAGATGATAGGGCTTGGTATCATTTAGAAAAATGAAGATACCAGTACCAATACCATTAAAGTGTTACTGGTACTTCATTTGATACCTTTTTTTCTTCTTCATTTCATTCAACACTCATCGTGTAAATGGAAGCATTTCATTGCGTAAAATGTCTAAGAGTGTGTGTGTGTGTGTGTGTGTGTGTGTGTGTGTGTGTGTGTGTGTGTGTGTGTGTGTGTGTGTGTGTTGAAGTCGCAAGTGGTTATATGAGGGGGATGCCTACGTGAAATTGTAGCTGATCTGGGTAGAAACAGGCTCAGGTATCTATTGACTGGAGATGTTCGGGTTCTACTTTGTTCTGGGTTTTTTGGTCAGTACCTTAAATTTATCCAGTACTGACACCCAGATGAGAAAGATGACAAACAAAAGCCCTTTTCAGACATGGAGTATGTAATACTGTTGGCTTCATCTGTCTGTTTAAGTCGTGGCTTTAGTCTAATTCCTTTTTGCTCACATTCTGTATGTAAAGGATATTCATCCATGCAGATGGCGTGGGTGACAGCAGAACATTTAAGGAGGGAGACTTTCTGATGATTACCACAGCTGAATGAGGGCTGTTGTCTTTTTTTCATAATCTAATCTTATTTGAGACATGAATCCTGGTAAATGAAACTTGGTAAACCCACTAAATTCGCTTTTAAATTAACCAGATTTTTATTTTTTTATGCATAAGAGACAGTAATTAAGGTGAAAATATATTCAATGCAAACATGGAATGTATTTTATCTCTCATTGTGCGTACTTATCTTTCTTTTGCTGCAACCTTTACCTTAATATAACTGCATTAAATTCAGATTGTTGCAGTGATAAAAACGATTACAGAAAGGTTACAGGCCGACCATGTAGGATTACAGATGTGACTTTTAGGTTCTACATGACTGGGTACTTATTCAGACATGAAACTAACATGCATTAAACTGCCATCACACATATGTAACGAGGTGTATGTGTGACAGGGATTTTTTTTCTACTTGAGGACTAGTCATAGTTTAATTGTTTGCAACCAAACATGCAGATATAAACTGTTAGACAAAACAAAAAGGAGCTCTAAGAGCTAATTGGTGTACTTTCCAGATCGCTGCAATAGACCATCAAAATAAGCACTGGTACAGAGCATCAGATAGAAAGTGTATATGGCCATTAAAATGAATTTTAAATGCACTGATGGATATTTGCAATAAACAATGTGTGCTGCAATGTTTCTGTGCTTTCAAGTAGCTATTTGTTTGACAAACCAATCAGCCATTCTGTAGCTGCAGACAAAGTGATGTCGCAGTCGTGACACATCAACAGTGATGTGGATAGAGAAAAAATATATCGATCAGTCGATTTTTCTCACATTACTGAGAGATCCTGTGAACCAAATGGACGCTGCAAGGCCATCAGCCAGCAGTGTAATGGGAGTTGTACGTAGTCTGGAAGCAATGCAGCCATAAAGTGCACAAACAGAAGCAAGAGAGATGGCGAGGGAGAGAAAGACGAGAGCGGCACAGACAGATTTTAAATCAATACAGCCACAGAAGACACCTAACAGGAATTTACGGCCCACAAGTGGACACACAGAATTGTGGGCTCATAAAATCTGATGTTTACTATCAATTAATTTTAAAAAAAGACATCAAGTGCAAAGTGCAGCCATAACTATAGATGTACTGAAGGGACAGAGACAGAAAGGAAGACTCATCCCAAAATAACAGCGCACGGTTCAGAGAGAGTTTCTTTGGGCTGATTTGCTGTCAGCAAGGCAACCCAAACTGTCATTTTTATGACACCATCAAATAAACTGCTATATGCTGAGAGTATGTGTGTGTATGTGTGCTTGGTGTACACATCTTATGCTACATATTGTTTGGTTTTCTCTACTTTTCCTTTACCTTCTTGGACCTGTAACCTTTACCTGTCAACCTGCGTTTCCTGTCTCTTTTGCCTTCAAGTTTCTTCTGTTTCCTGCAGAGATCTCATGTCCTCAACTTTGGCCTTTTCTGAAATGTCACTGACAGCTGACTGCCACATGTGAAAATGTTTGTTTCATATCCCTGCAACCAAGCCAAAAATGTCAAAAATAAACAATTTTTTATGGTGCTTGGAAACATTTAAGTCTGCAGGGTATTACAGATAAAAAAAATTTAACACCTAATATGCTGTTTAAGAGGAAAAATTGGGTGCCATTATATTTAGTTTTATGGATTTTATAGACACTCTACTCTCTAAAGCAAGAGACAACTAAAAAAGAACACTTACACGTTAAGTTTTACAGCTTTCAAACTTCCACCAACTATCACTACCTTCCATCTTCCATTCCCGCCTTCTTCCTCATCTCTTGCTGACTTCTGTGATATGAGACCATAACGTTTTATAAGAGTCCTTCGGATTCTCTGCTCCTTTACTACACAAGCCGTCTCTCCATCTCCATCTGCTCGCCTCAACCTCTATCCCTCAATCTACTCCTCTTCCCACTGTTCAATCCGCCACCTCTCCATTTCTACACGAGTGGTGCTTTCATGCTGGTATGACCAATTTTTCCTGAGGTAAAGTGCCACTATGGCTGCCCCACAGTGTAAGGTTACATATAAATTTATTACAGTAATATGATTCCATCTCTGTTATGCTGCAGGTACAACAAACAACATGTGCATGCTACAGGGACACTTTTTGGTGAAGTGTAAAAAGAATCTTTGATAAAGGCATTTCAATTTTGACACTAGGCATAATGCAAAAACAACAACTTCATTCAATGCGTTCTGGGATTTTGCTGCTACAGTCTTGTTAAAGATATAATATGAAACTACACCACATACAAATGTCCAAGATTGACTACCTACATTCTCCCAAACATTTCCAAATATGTTCAAACCCAGAGAAATCTGTCATTTTAATTAGGGACACAGTCTTTGTCATTTTGGTCTGTCAGTGCCATCATATCCCCTTTGCATTGTCTCCCAGAAGCTGTAATATTTGACATTTTTTATATAGTTTTAAGCTACATTTTTACGATACACTTCAGTGTATCGTAAAAATGTTTAGTGTTTTATAGAACATGTAAATCTTAAGTTAGCAGAGAAAAGAGGTGAGCACACATTAGCAGGTGCTCGGCTAGCAGCCCCTCAGTGACAAGGCAAACAGTACCAGAGACACACTGATTTTTAATGTGAAACTTCTTCACTAAGTGTTTTTCCTTTTTTAATCACTACTTGTTCAAATCACTGGAACTGTTTGTTTTGAAGAGAAGACCTCTGGAAAATTCAGCGTCAGGTAAAAACGTCCTCATAATCTGGATCTTACATTATCAAAGAGAAAAGTGAGCACACACTGAGTTACCAGAGAAAAAAGGTGAGCTGGTCCTGAGCTAGCAGCCCAATGTTTAAAATGAAACTGTTTTATTCAATGTTCTTAATCATTTTAATCACCTGGTCTGTTTGTTTTGGAGAGGAAGAGGCCTCTGCAGATAAAGCGCCTCACAGTAAACCAAACCAGGAAACCAGGAGAAAATGGATTGCAATTGTTGTTGACACATTGAATATTGGAACCTGGCCAGAAAGAGACATTTGTTATTCTTAGTGCTTTTCAGACCCAGATATTTTATAAACCGACAACCAGATCCAAAAAGGAGTCAATGAGTCGTGCCAGTGTACAAGCGTTCACAATGTAAGGACCATGGAACTGCTAAAACTAAAATGGTACGCAGCCATTGTTAATGTTATTAAGGATGCTTTACTGCTATTACATGACAAAATGTCTGCTGTGAAAAAGCTCTGTTGGTTTACAGTTTATATTCAGCTCTGACTGTTATGTCTTATCCCAACAACCCATTTTATATGGAGTTAGATTTGTCTCATTAATACCTGTAAATGCACAGAGGGTGATCTACAAATATTTCTTGATCTGCACACGTTTCATAATTATGTGTGTGAACAGATCGACAATCTGTGTGTAAATGTGTAATCTGCAAATATAAAACACATTCCAATAATACAAAAAATATCTGTGAATACATTAAATTAACTTGCAAATAAATGAAAAGCATTTGTGAATATCCTCCTAACATTTACAACAGTTTTTATTTGTGAATCGAAAAAACATTTGTGGATCTCAGTTCTACACGTGTGGATTTGCTTTTTACACACACGGATTTTTGAGAAACTTTCCGCCGGTCACCCAGCTGATGACGTCATTTCCGCATGTGAAAGTAAGAGCACACAGTCTTTCTATGAGCTGTTTTTTGTTGTTGTTTTTTTAATAATAATCAGTGATAAGTAACGTGCATTCATTGTTCTATGTATATGTTCCATCTGTTTGAGTATGAAAGGCACGGTGGCTTGGCTGCTTCTTCAGTTGGCAGTTATCAGCCAACTCATCCTTTTATATTTTTCATTTATTCTTTCAAGTAGGATTAAAGTCACAAAGCACTTCACATCTTATTATCAGTGTACTCTTACTAATGTAGTTGTAATGTCTGTGCTGATCGCACCTTGTTTAGTTAGGTTACATCGTTTCAGTGAGGTTACGTTAACTGTTATGACAAGTGGCAACACCCTGGTTAAGGTCTTTGATAGAACAGCTGTTGGTGTTGGTAGCTCTTTCTGTTTAGAAATGTAGTATTGTAGTTTTATTGTTCATTGTTAATATGTAGATTGCGCTAAGCTAACGTTAGCTACTGAAACGGCATCTGCTGCCATGGCAACAGTAAACATTTATGTTGCGGGCTGGGGGGGGGGCAAAAGCAGGATGCAGCATTTTATACACTGTAAATAGACCAGAAGTCAGTACCATCCAACCTGTAAAGAGAGCCAGGGTAGAATATGCTGGTGAATGACATCCAGACATCTCTCCACAACCTTTCAATGCTAGTGTAATCAGTACAAAATTATGGGGTTTAAGATTTAGACATTTTCAGCACAGCATTTAAAAGACCATTTTATCGTTAAACAATAATAGAAAATAAATACAGCTATTCATAAAATACATTTGTATTCATAAGAATGAATAAAATGCAAAATATAAGTGTACCTACAACTGATCTAACCCATGCAGTCTTTGTTCTAACTGCTGAATTTTCTAGTTTCATAACAGCCGTAAGTCATGATGATACAAAAACACTTTGACCAGTAGATGGCGGTAGCAGGTCTGCTGGCCAAACAAAGGCAACTGCCAACTGATTATACATATAGAAAATACCAATTATGCTAAAAACAACAAATGGTGTGCATGATTACAAAAAATGCAATGGTAAGTGAAACATGACACAAGTTATCTTTTGCAGGTTGGATAGTACTGACTTCTGGTCTATTAACAATGTATAAAATGCTGCACCCTGCTTTCGTCCCCCCCAGCCCGCAACATAAATGTTTGCTGTTGCCATGGCAGCAGATGCCGTTTCAGGAGCTAACGTTAGCTTAGCTAACTGAGTTCACAAATGCCTGTTCGAAAGTTGTAAATGTTAGGAAGATATTCACAAATGCTTTTCATTTATTTGCAAATTAATTTAATGTATTCAGATATTTTTTGTATTTGTGGAATGTGTTTTATATTTACAGATCACACATTTACACACAGATTGTCGATATGTTCACACACATAATTATAAAATGTGTGCAGATCAAGAAATATTTATAGATCACCCTTTGTGCATTTACTGGTATTAATAAGACAAATCTAACTCCATAATTTTAGCAGTAATTACATAATTTTAAGGAAGTACTGATGCCATTTTATTGCTACTTTAAGTCTAACAACTTTCACATTTCGGGATTTTGAGGCCAATCAAATTAAGTTTGTGATTGCTATAACCAGCATGTAATCAAGAATCTGTGGTAAATTACATTTTGAAAGTTCCCAATCATGCTTGCCAAATGCTGATTTTGTTGAGCACAAGAAAAAATTGGAAAGGCCTTGAGACTTGAATTGAAACTTTAGATCCCATAAAGTGATGAGTGTGCGGTGAATTCAAATAATCGCACACGCTGCCGGTCAAAATGTCACGACTGTCTTATTCTGAAAGTTTCCCATTACCACTCCATCTGAATGCACCGACTTTTCTTAAATCCCTCTTTTCACATCTTACTTACACCCTGCTACGTTTTAAGGCTTCCCCTCTCTCCACCGCTCCTCCCTGATCTCATATCCCGTCTTTTCACCTCATCCAACCTCTCCTATTCTCTGCTCATCCTTCTTCCCAAATCTCTCTTAATATAGGGCATTATTCCTCATTTTTTGGGTAAGTCAGCTAGTCATGCCTCCCCTTTCTCTTCCACTTTGCTTTCATTTCTCTCCCTCAGTCTCTTGTTCTGCCCTCATTCACCCTTCACTCTGTCAGCAGTTAATGGAAGCATAATGAGCTTGTTGTCTATGAAATGATGAGAAGCAGGATTGAATACAGCTGCCTAATGATCAAAGAGCAGCGCAGAACACACACAGCTGGACAAAGGCGGGTGCATAGATGCCTATACACAAATCTAAGCAATGACAACACACACAGCCACAGATAAGGATTAATGTTTGCCCACGCGCAGAGGAGTGTCTACTGAATCACAGACACACATACACACTTAAATCTATGCTCAGTGGAGATACACGATTAGTAACGTGGACCCAAAATCAGGCCAAATGCTATTTTTCTTCCTATGCGCTCGCCACGGCTTCCTCACTCCAAGCAAGCTTCCTTCCATCTCACTCCTCTCTCCATCACACCCCCACCCTCCTTTATCTCCCTCTTTCACTCCCTCGTTCTCACTCCTTCCAAAAGGTAGTCAGGGCAGAAATGGGTTTTCTACTTCATAAGACTGCAGTTGTGTGTCCGCACACTGCTCGGTGTGCGTGTGTGTGTCAGACGAAGATTTGGATGTAGTCTGAGCGAAGACACCCACACTGCAGCATTTGACACAGCCGGAGGGAGTGAGAGAGAGAGAGAGAGAAAGGAGGAGACACAAGGGAAGGAAAGACGACAAGAGTGGCAAGAAAATACAAGGCAGAGGATGATTTTGGGTTTGTTTGTTCCTAATTATACTTGTGTGACGTGCATGTGTGTGTGCTTCCTTATGTGAATCCAATTACACATGAGAATGTGTACGTTGAGTGTCACTTCAAAATACATCAGTGTAATGTTTCCTGTATGTGTACAGTATGCAGCATTTGCATTTGTGTCCATCGATGAATGCATAATGTTGTGTGCCCATAGGCGGACACAAATATATTTCCATGTTCTTGCTTTTTGTTCGGGCAGCTGTGTGAATACATATTTATATTTACATATGTTTTTCTCCCCAATATGTGTGTGGTTTTTTTTCCTGGGTATTGTTTTTAACCGATTAACAGTCAATTCCAGACCCTGTTAACTAATTCACAACCCATATAACAGAATTGGTCATTTGTTCCTGACCTCTAATAGGTGTGTCAAATAGAGTGTTTTCTAAATTAACACGCCTACTGGTGGCAGAAAATCAGAAAATCAGAAAACCAGTTTTAAACATATCAAGAGACAGTCACAGTTGCACCAAAACTACTTGGTTAGGTTTAGAAAAAAGAAAGTACGTTAATTAAGTTTGTCATTTAACTTGACTCAAAAAAATAACTCAACTCTGACTTTCGGGTTCACACAAACTGCAGTCTCCTAGGTTGCAATACTAAATAACTTGAGTTCCTCTGTTGTTTCTGTCATCATTGGTCTTTCAAACTCGGCAAACTCAAACGTTCAGCATTTCAGCTGTTGCCATCTTGCTTTTTGGAGCCAGTAGCAACATAACTTGGATGGGAGGGCGGAGCTGTGAACAACATGCAGACAGCCTGTCACTCAACCGGCCCCGCCCTTGATCGTGTGTAACTTTAAGCCTTAATAAAATGTAAACCGGTGAGTTACATAAAAATTCACCCCCTGTATAGTTTAGTTCTTGAATGAGGAAGTTACCCATAGTCACCAAAACTGTTTTTTTGTACCAGGCTGTAAACATGTTTATTTCAGCTGTAAATTTGGGTACTTCAACACAGATGTCTATGGGGACCTAATTGCTTCTGGAGCCAACATCAAGTGGCCATTCAAAGAACTGCAGTCTTTGGCTCTCATTTTAAAGCCCCAGAGGTTGCCACTTCTTAAACGCAGTGCACATATGGTACAACTGGGGCAGCACAATGTGTAAAATCTGTAATTATGGAAATCAATTCATTACCAAGTACAAAAAATGACCTGTAAAATCAACCTATATAGTTATATTTTGGAGAAAGAGACAATCTTGTACTTCAATTAGGGCAGGGCGATGTGACTGAAATCAGTATCATGATATTAAAAGTACTTTCAGACATCGATGCAATATAACAGGCTTTAAAGCTATGAACTGTATTCCTCACTAATGCAGACAAAATTCTCTCACATGTAGAAAAGCTTCAATAAACAACTCATTATTTCATAATTTCATCACAATTTGCTCATAGTCATTCGTGTAAACAACTAAATCCCTTATTTTTTATCCCCTATATGTTTCACATAAAAACTTTTCATCTTGAAGTGCAACTAATTAACTATCACACACATACACACACCCTGACGCCATATAGAACACATTTGCAGGCACACTGTGTTAATTGCTTATCCACACTCTGTCACACTTTTATTTAGAATTTGAATAGCTCATAGTGGAAAAATGCAGCAAAGCTTCGGTTCCGCACTAAACAGTCTGTACAGAGTAGCAAAACAGTAAGAACAAGAAAAAGGCAGATGATTGAGTGGAAAAGCACTGATGAGTATTTTGTGAGCACAGAAAGACAGAAAGGGCATATAAGAAAGAAAAAGAGGGAAACAGAAAAGACGTGCAAGAGAAAGAAAGAGATAGCTTGAGGAGAGATGTAAGTGAGTGTGCGCAAGTGGAGATAAACAAAAGAGAAAGAAAGAAGGAGAGATAGTGAAGAGAGATGAAGGTGAAGTAGGTTGTCTTAAGTCTTATCCCGTGTGCATAGTCAGGGAGCTACGCTAAACGGAGAAAACTGCTGATGCCAGGGAGTGAGTTAGTGCATGTTTGTGTGTGTGTGTGTGTGTGTGTGTGTGTGTGTGTGTGTGTGTGTGTCCACTCCAGTTTCATTAACAGCTCTTGCTTTCCTCACAGAAGTTAAGAGGAGAGGTGAGGGAGGAGAGAGCAAGTGAGGGGGAGGTAGGGCATGTCTCATTCTTCTCTTCCCTTTTCTTCAGTGTGCTGCACTTTTCCGTTTCATTCACTCTGTACTCACGCTTTGTGTGTGAGAGAACAGAGAAAGTGAACCGCTCGTTCAGTCAAAACACTCTCAAAACTTTTCCTGTCTTTCCAATTTAATTTCCCCATAGGCAAATTCTCTTTCTTCTATCTGTCCTCATCAGAGAGATTCCACTTTTTACTGCATGCAGCAGCACATTATGACTACAATTCTTCTGCCCGTGTTAGAGGAATTTTTTTTTGGGGGGGGGGGGGGGGGGGGGGGGGGGGATGCGTTCCTTATTTCTTCTTTTAGTCCTCAGAGGGCAGAGCTGGCAGGAAGCAGGACAGTCGTGCAATACAGTAGACCCATTTAGATTTACTGTACATCATTAGGATGCTAAATAAAGGAGTAATGTAGTGTAAGCTCGTCAGTGTTGCAAAATGAGGCCTGACGGGGAATCAACACCCCAATGTGACGCTGATGATTTCATTACAAGCTGAAGTGCAATTTACAAGCTTCTGCCAAAAAGTAGCCCAGCACGCCTGTCAGTAGTCAGGGGCTAATGTCTTTCTGGCAGAAGCTCACTCGTTAATCCAATTAGAAATTAACAAAACGGACTGGATGTCCTGACTGCAGAGCTTAATGTCAAATTATGGGTCACTGTGCTCCAATAACAGACCTCAGAATCAGAGAAAATCAAGTATTCAGTGAAACTATGTAGCTAAACTGCCAGCTCCTGGCGCTTTATCTTATAGAAACAAGTTATTCTAGACTGTGACCATACAAAATTAATGTTTATGGCTGGCATCTGTGGCTAAAGTGCAGCTATAGAACAGCAGAAACAAAAGCAAAAATTACCACTGAGCCTCCCACCAGCTATACAAAGTTTTATGATTCCTAAATACATTTCAAATTTTGTAACCAATGTTTGTCTGCAGTAACTAAGGGTCAACATCTTTTTGGCAGCAGGCACCAATGGTTATTTGAATAGTACACAACAAACCCAACTGGGCTTGGTTGCTGAGTGATGTAGCAAGCTTTAACATAATTGTTTTCCATTTCATTGTACTACATTTGAGTACATGTTTTTGTTTGTTTTTGGGTTTGTCTGGAGGGGCTGGGCCTGTAGCAGCATGCTACAAGTAGATAAGGCCAGAGTAGCAGGCAGTCCAATGGAGATCTCCTCGACCCACAGACCTTTGCTTTTTCCTCCTGCAACACAACACACGTGCAGCACATCCTCATATGCTCCCCATGCTACTAATGTTGCACATATCTCAATGGGACATTTCCTGGATAAATAAAGGCAAAATAAATAAATAAAATAAATTTCACCCTCCTATTTGTTTGTATCTATTCGACCAATTTGTGGATAAATGTACTTCAGTTTTCAACATACCCATGTGTCTGCCTTTTATGTCCCAGTCTAAAGGACAGGATTTTGTCTGGGAAAGTAGACTCCTGCTGTGGCAGAAAGTAGGCGGGATAAGTAGGTTGTAAACAAACTAAAGGAGCTACTATAGCTAGCAGACTAACAGCATTTTACAAGTTGTGAATAATACAGCTTCTTATCTAACACTTTCTGTGTCACTGCCCTTCCATTCACTAAAGCCATTCAGTATCTCTGCCTCAGTGCCTTTAAGAGAGCGTTGGAGGCAGACCAAACGTTCATTCTGATGAAAGTTGCTCAGTGGCGCACAAAGCCCTAAAAGCCCGATTTCTACAGGAACCCACATCACAGGGCCCACAGAGCAAGCGCTCTAGAGACTTACGACAGCCAAGCACCTAACTTTTGCCAACCTAGTGAATCTTCCAGTCTAGCGCTACACTAACTTGAACAGGGATAAAATCAATTTAATTGTGCAGCTATTCTCAACTTCAGCAAATGCATTAATACCAATAGTAAAAAAAAAAGTTATTTCACATGGGGTGTGATGCTCAAAAAATGTATCCAGTGATTTACAGACATCTCTTTCACAATGAAAGTCTATGAGAAAAAGTTTTTTTGGGCTCCATGGCATCATGTGACTGACAGTGTAAATTCACTTTTGGCCACTATGTAAAATTGGCTTCAAAATCCAGCACTGTTCCTGGGAGGATGTATGTCTGAAACTAGAATTACCGCCCTGCAGCTATATGCATCCATGCATCAGTCAAGTTTAGCTCCATGTCTGTGAAAACATGGACCCCCCCCCACTGCTATACAGACAGTCTATACAATCAGTACAGCTTCAAGGTGGTCACCCAAGATTAGTGTCACCAAATTAGTATCTGACCAAATGTGTCCCCCTCTGGGGCGTCGGTGGCTTAGTGGTAGAGCAGGCATCCCATATACAAGGCTGTTGCCGCAGCGGCCCGGGTTTGACTCCAGCCTGTGGCCCTTTGCTGCATGTCGCTCCCCCTCTCTCTCCCCCTTTCATGCTTAACTGTCCTATAGATTAAAGGCACAATGGCCCAAAAAAATATCTTAATAATATCCAGAAAAATTTTATGCAAAAAATAATGATGTCACAGTGAAGCTGACCTTTTGGATATACAATATCATTAATTCATTGTTGCATCCTATTAGATATTTGTGATAATTTTTGTCATACTAAGCAACAGCAAGGAATTCTTGAGTTATGGCCAAAAATATCTTTTGTGAGGTCACACTGACCAACCAAATTCTAGTGAGTTTATTCTTCAGTCCAAGTGAACGTTTGTGTTACTTTTAAAGAATCACCCTTGAGATGTTCTTGAGGTATTGCATTCTCAAGAATGAGACGGATTCAAGGTCACCGTGATCTTAGACCACCAAAGTCTAATCAGTCCATCGTTGAGTCCAAGTGATATCACGATATCACGTTCACAAGAATGGGACGAATAGACAGACAGCCTGAAAACATAATGCCTCAGACTGCGGCTATCGCCAGCGGAGAGGCATAAATATAAACACACAATATTTGCCTAATGAGGGGTCAGACCCACCGCCTCTCAAACTGAACATTGGAGAGCCTTTTGATTTCTAATGAAAAGTGCAGGTGTGGTTCCCAACATTAATAATGGCTTTGTTTCATTAAGAGTCTCGGTAAGCTCACTCAATTGCCGCCATTATTAATTACATCTCTTTTCCTGACATGTCAAACTGCCTGCTGTGAAAGGGGACTCAAAGTGAGGTTTAGACAGCAAAACAAAGCAAATAGTTACCTTTCCTGTTTAAAGCACTTAGTTTGTTTTGTTGTTTCTGGCCATTTTATCTTTCCATTTTCATTCCCAGTGTTATTGTGCAGGTAATTGATACGTTATCCAAGTCAGATGTGTTTTGATTGTTTAGATGGTCGTTTAGTAGGCAAGATGTGTTTGACTGACAGTTTTGATGTCACCTACATACATTTTTCTGTTTATTACCATTTTAAATCACTTTGCAGTGATGCTTTAACACAACACAATAAAAATAATCTAAGTCAAAAGAGTTTTGAGTGTGATCAAAATAAACACTTCTTAAGAGCTGGTTGAGTTTGCAGTTTGAGAACAGACATCCTGCTTCTGCAACAGCCACTGCTGTGAGCATATTTTATTCATAAGCATGCACTTTCACTGTTCTTTAGTGTTGTTGCTGCACAATGTGATACAAACAGTGCCAAAGCTTGCTTGCTGCTCTCTCCCACCATTTTCTCCTCCACCCTTCCACCTTTCCCTTGGCTCTAATTTCAGAAAGCACAGTTGGCTTGAGTTTCCCCCCAGCTGGCGGAAAGAATCGATACCTCCCCTCTTTTGTCTTTCCCCTCACTTCCTCTTGTCTCAGTCCCTGCATCCTCTGACCACCTTGCTTGGTTTCTGCATACCCTGCCTCTTTTTTTTTTTTAAAGTCTCCTCATTTCATTAACAGCAGGTTTGTCTTCTTCCTTTCCCTTCCCTCTATCCTCCTCCCTACATCCATTTCCCTCTGCTTTGTGCTTCACTGTCTGTTGCTTTCTCTCCCTCCATCTAGACCTCCATCCCCCATCTTTGCCTCCTTTCTAGACAGTTTTGAATTGCTGCCTTTCCTTCCTAAGAAATTATATTTCAAAAAAAACCTTATAGGATCTTAAAATTCACACATATATTCCTATTCACACACTCATAATCAGCAATAAGAAAAGCACTGTCCATTTCAATATCAAACCTGAGCTTGAATGCAGTACACACAGGCATGAGGATCCTGCAGGCATGAGGATACAAGCCACACATGCTCAAAATAGAACCCATCCAATCACAAGTGCCAATGTCACCCTGACATGCAAGACTCCTGCACTACTTTATGCATCCTACATTACACACACCACAGCAGAAACTGTCTTTGCTTTTTGCAGACAATGAAGCACTGCACACATGTACTGATACGGATTAAAGACTGGAGGGAAAGCAGAAAAAATAAAGTGGAGAGAAAACTGTTGTTTCTATATTGTACTTATTACCACTTATTTAAATCATATTCATTTAATGCAAGCCTGTAGTTACAGCTGTCATTTCATACAGTGTATTGTTTTTGGTTTGTATCGTCAATGCTGTCTTGTTTCTGCAATGTGCTTCCTTTAGACCACTTGTCAATTAAACATTGTGGGCTGTACCGAGACATTGGGTCTCATTCATGAAAGGTGAGTAAATCTATGTGTAGATTTGCACATAAAAGCCTACTCTACTAAAAACCTACTCCGGATTCAGGAACGCCGCGGGAAACTCAGATTTGATCGTAAACATGTGTGTATGATCATGAATGCCAATCCATCGTAAAGTGACAGCGCGCTCCCGGCAATCAGCAATTAGCATAAATCCCCGCCCATGAATAGCCAATGACCATATAAGGAGGTGTAGGTGCATCCTGTCAACCTGTCAGTCGTGGCGCAGAGAAAGAAAGAGATTTTTTTCCGAAGCGAAGATCGAAATAATTTTGGGTGAAGTGGACAACATGTGGAAAACATTTTATTTTCTTCAGTTAGTAAGGCCTGGAGGGAGGTAACAGATGCTGTTAATGTTGTCTCTGTAGTACAAAGAACCATGTCAGAGGTGAAGCGTTAATGGTTTGATATGAAACTGGAGGCAAAGAAACGCATAAGCACACACACAAAAATACAGCAGTCACCAAACAAACAGAAGATTCATTTGTGGAGTTCTGAATGAAGTGGGAACGGGAAACCACAGATGTTTTGTGCATAATGGATAAACTAAATCAGTGATCGCTGTCGGAATGTAGAGCTATTTAACATTTATTTTATCAAATGATACTGATAACATATAGCCTACAGCAGTCTGTATGCATCGTCCTAAAATTATTTGAATCTTAATAGCCTAAAGCTCTGTTTGATACAACGTAAATTAATCATTATCGAATCAGATTTATTCATTCAAACGATCGTCCTCCTTCCACCTGCTGCCCCTGCTGAACCCAGGCACCGAGGCCGAAGAGGCTGTGATCCGGCTGTCCTTACGGATATTTTTATTATCATCAACGTGTAGAAAGAACGTGTAATCTATTGAGTCGATTTACGTAGATAATTCACAATCATGAACCTAATCTGGATCTTAAACCTGCTAATTGCCAAATAATTTAACTAAATGTGTTATATTTTTAATATTTTGTCATGTTTAGATTACGTGTTTCAAAGGCATCTGTGTATTGTCTACATAACAGAGCACAATACGAATTAAAATTGTCATTTCCAATAGTGAAAAGCAATATTTATGTGCTTTACTAAATTTACACAAGCACTACGAGTGGTCAGGAGCAGGAGTAGATTTTGTTGGTAGCTACGAAAAGATCGGAGCTACTAAAATATTGATGAATGCGGACACGCACGTAAATTTCCGTCTGCGAACAGTTTACACACAAATTCCTTCTGCTCACGTTTCATGAATGAGACCCATTGTGTTTCTAGGGTTTTCTGCGAAACCAAAAAAGAGCTTCCTGATGCTGAGTGTTTACAGCAGCTTCCATGACTGCTAGTAGATTGGAAAACTGCATTACAACAGCAAAGAGGAGGCATAGTAGATGTATCATGTGTAAATGATAGGGCAAAATGTTGGCATCTAATTCCATTCATTACAATTCAATACTGTAGCTGTTCCCAACCTGGGTGCTGAGACGCCCCAAAGGGTGACATGATAACTCTGAAGGGTCACAAGATGAACAACAAGATTGAGAGAAAATATATTTTTACTTAAATTGTTTGTTTCTTCTGACGTTTCTCCAATTTGCGAAACACTTGATCGTTTTACCTCTTCAGGCCTTTAAAAACTATGAAAATGAATAAATATGAGAATGACTTATCGCCCTTGGCTAAACAGCTTACAGCTCAGGCATATGTAACCCATGCCACAGGGTTGCTTTAGGGGTTACTTGCAAAACAGTTTGGTAACCAATATGCTATCACATTTCACATTTAGTCTAAGATGAAGATTTTTAATTTGTCTACAAAAGCACATATGTACTTTGGCATTGCTGACCTTTCTACATTAACTGTCACTAAAAGAGAGCAGAGGAATAGTTGACAAATGAGAGCAAATAAGTTGAGCGCCACAAAAGACAAAAAGGAAAGGAGCATATTGTAAATTTAAAAACTAAAAAGCATTGAATATGAAAGAGGAGAGGGACACAGTACAAAGAATGACGGTGGAAGGCAAAGAGAGAACAGATGAAGACACAGACAAAGTAGTTGAGATAAATACAGAGAGAAAGAAAAACATAAGAGGCAGAACATAAATAAGTAAATTAGAGAAAAGAAAACTGACTGATGCATGAGCTCACTGGGAAAAGAGTGGAACATTTTCCGTCTACCCCATTTCCAAATGCTGGTTTTCCTGATGGAATATTAAAATATGCTTTCAGGGCAAAAAGTGCTGCTAGTTTTGAAGTCAAAAATGGGAACACACTGAGACACACATACAGGCAGGGCGTTTATGGCCCTGTAAGTAGTAATAATGTTTACAGTTCACTGGTCACCTCCAGGGACCAAGTGTCAATCTGAGTTTGTGAGCCACCCATGTCCCTGTGTATATATGTGCATGTGTGTGTGCGTGTGTGTCATCTCTGCACTCACCGTCACCAAGGTGATTGACAGCAGAACTAATTCCACGTTTATCACCCATGGTAGATTGATGGATGTGTGTGTCCATGTGTGTACGTGTGCGCACAAATGGAGCTTACAGAAGGACACACAAGAGGGCTAAAAGCAGCATTTAATTTCATGACGGCTGCCCCCTCAATGTCGGAGATTCGAATCGTCTTTTGGAGACCCCTAAGTCAACTGAGATTCCCCCGAGTTGAGCGGCAGATCCTTTTATTCTTTGTTTTTTGGTCAGTCAGTGTGTAGTGTACTTCAGCAGACACGTGCTTTCCCCACATTTAGCTGCAAAATGAGCACTCTTTGCTTTCAGGCCGCTCCTCAGTACTGGCACCTAACACAGAGGCAGCTGCCCGGAGCAAGAGAGGCTCTGCCTGGTCAGTCTCCAAGGTAACTTTATCTTCTACCTTCTGTGGAAAAGTGGTGAATTTACAGCTCACAGCAACTTAATACATTACAGCCTCTGGATTTTGTTTGATTTCTTGTGTTGGCAAAAAACATTGCTGCACATTTCCAATCTGTTGTTAGCATAGTTAGCTTCATGAATGCCACCGTCACACTGAACATCCCACTGAGCCCCATTCAAACTCGCAAACTCTATCTGGGGGGAAAAAAGAAAAGCCAAATCTGATTTGATGGACATAACTTTGAGTCCGGTACAGCCCTAGATTCCACAAACACACATGGGTTTGTCTCAAAAACACAGTAGGTGCTATAATTAAATTAAGGGTGATGTCAGGCTGCAGACACTTTCACAATTTTGTCACTGTTTTGAGTCAATCAAACTGGACTGGACTGTTTGCCCAGACAATTTTCCACAAAGTGACCATCCTTACTTGTTAACAACTGAGCCTTTCAAGGACACCCCTTTCATACCCAATAATGATACTTTACTGTTACCAATTAACCTGGTGATTTTGGAGCATTACACAACTTTCAAGGTGTTTTTTGGAACAAGAAGCAGGCATCAAATTCAGAATAAGTGTATATTTACAAAAAAAAAAATAAGGTTGATTGTTTGAACATAAAATATTTTGTCTTTGGATTGTATTCAATTAGATAAAGGTAAAAAAATATTTGCAAATCATTGCATTCTGCTTTTATTTACCTTTTACACAATCTCACAACTATTTTGTAATTGGGGCTGTAATGGCTAAAAAAAATTTAACTCAGTCCTGGTTGCTGAAAACAGCAGTTTAATGAAATCAAACAATATATTTGTGACACATGTATGAACATGTAAGCAAGTCTTTAGTAACGTCTTTAGTAAGTATAAACAGACTTTGGTATGGGTGCAGCACACAGAGTAAGAACGATAAAGTATTGACCATTTAGATCAGACTGCATTTACATACATGCAGGTGTACAGCATGCTATCCCACTTGCACAAAGCCATAAACACAATTGCTTTGTTTAGAGAACTGATGAGCTGCAGACATGTTTGTACTTTTGAGTAGCGATTCTCTCAGGGGATAGTGGGAAAACGAGCAGGCAGGCACAAGCAAAATACTGAACACAAACAACAAATTATTTCTCCCCTGTTCTCCAAAACACTCAACCACGAAAGATGCTTCCCTTCAAATCATCTCGCACACAGATTTCAAATCTCTGTCTCCTGTTCTCCTCTCTTCATCTCATACTTAAAACACAGCAGCAAATGAGAATTTTCTGCCCTCTTCCACTCTCCATGCTTCACGAGAGCGCAAAAACAGTGAGAAGTGTCGTTTTCTGGCCCAGCTTCAATGCTGTGTGCTAATTTCTGCCAAAAAAAAAAAGAAAAAGTTCACCTCTCTCTTCACCACCCAAAAAACACGAACATAACTGAGTGGGTGAGACTGCGTCACATTCAGTGTAAAATGCAACAACGTCTCAATTGTCAGCACTCCTCACCCACACAAGGACCAGAATTGAATTCCTAATTACAGCTGCACAAAATATCTGACAGTAACTATGCCTCCTCCCCATCTTGAGGTTAAACCGATGCCATGGAAAAAAAATGGCAGACGGTGAGGTGTTGCTGACATTAAAGTCACCTATAAACACACACCTGCTTGTCTTTGCTCTCACACACACTCTGAGACAAATGTGGGGCTAATTAGACTGATAGTTTCATTGTAGATAGTTTCACTTACATGCATGCTAAAACCCTAATAGTTAATGAGGTGTGCCTATTATTTAGCTAACAACCATTCCAAGGACAGTTAGTCTCATCTGGATGACATACAGTGTGAGACATGTTTTGTCCTTGCACATGCTAATGCTCTGGCTTTAAGCAGGCTCAAACTGTATAATCTGTAGACATTAAAAGAACAACATTCATTATAGCAGCTCAAAAAGCTTCATCATTTTGGATCACAGACTCACGTCTTCCCTTTTGCTTATACTCCTTCACAGTAGCTACCTCAGCCAAATCCAAATCATGATATAGAGGCTTGAAAATAGTGCGGAAACTTGCTGCCAAAGTGCAACATAAAGACGGCTCCAAGATTTATTGGAAAAAGTCCAAATCGTGGCTGAGACAGTGCAGCACAGTAAAGGATAAATGTTAAGTATATAAATACAGCCAAGGGCAGGTTTGTCTTGCTATATCTGGACATCGGGACTGAATTAAAGAGAAACATTTTCTACAGCAAAGTAAATCCCAATAGCCAACCAAGATCTAGGACTTCTGTAGACTCATTTGTTTGATCTTGACAAAAAAGGGCCTCTGCATAATCTGCTGCCATTATACCGTATATCTAATTACTTCAGGGTGAATAAACAAGCAAATAATCTAACTGACCCAAATGCTAACTGTGATATAGCCCTTTAGCTTTAACTCCCACAAGAATTAACATTAAGATCAGTTATTACTGAAAACATTATGTTAAAAGCAAATGAGCAAGTTCAAATGTCAGATGGCCACATGTAGCAGGAACTGGACAAGCTATTAACAACTGCAGCAGGTCGCTCTAGACTAACACAAAGAACTACTGCTTTCATTAGTTACCTACAATGACTATGTGGGTAGTCATTGTTTTCTCTTATTGAACATCAAACCCTGAAAAACAGTCCCAGTTTAAGATTATCACTATTTCAGCCAATGCTTACGTAAAGACGGTCTGAAATGGATAGAGGGAAGGAACAAACCTGTGATGACAAAACCAACCTGGAAAAAAATATACACAGCTGTCAAAAAGAGACTGCTGACACTGGACCATTTCTACACAGCTCCACAAGATGCATCCTTTCTCTTGAAAACAGTAAGATAAGAACATTAAATGTTTTGGCCATCCAGCAGTCCAGCAAAAAGGAATAGTAACTAATCTGTCAAACAGCAGTAAATATATCTTCCCTATGAATTATGCAGTTGCCTGCACAGCCAGTCAGCAACAAATAGACCACTTTTCACGTGTTATGGACACAACCATCTTAGGGCAGTCAATACAACTTTGTAAATGAAATAAGATTTGTCAAATTTAATGTGTGAGGCATGTTATTTTATGTCTCTCAAGGCAGATTCTGCAATGTTGCAGCCCTGTGTGAAAGACTAGAGAGGGGTGGAGGGCGGGGCTTTGAGTTTGAACGATGCTGTGCTTTAGCCAATCACAATGGAGGGGGCATGGCCGAGCCCGTGCGTACCAACAGAAACACTCAGCGTCCACAGAGTGCCGAAATCACACCCCTTCCGGTGAAGCTCATGGGACCTTAGATCGGAAAAAATTATTACATTTTGAACCCGTTTGAGTTGACATGAAATCCAAGTATGTCGTTAATGAATTTAAAACATAAATTTTAAGGTCAAGAAAGTCACACTAAGATATAAGCTTTTGAAAAAAACGTAACTAGAAAAACTACACAGGAGGCGGTCACGTATGTGACCTCATAGTTTTCGCTCGCTTCCTGCAGCTTGGAGTGACTGCAACCTGGCACAAAACACACAGACATCTTCAATCATAAATCGATTAATCATAAAACAGTGGAATTTCAGAGGGGAGGCCAAGCTGCGAGCCAAAGCTATGACGTCACATATGCGACCTCCTCCTGTGTACTCTTGAGTCTTTCTAATTAAAAAGCTTATATCTCAACAGTTTTACCACAAAGTATGACTTTCTTGACCTTAAAATGTATGTTTTAAATTCATTAACAACATATTTAGATTTCATGTTGCAATTCAAACGGGAACAAAAAATAATATTGCTCTCCCCATTCACTGCCATTCATATTTTTTTTTTTTAAACCACGTTATTAATTACAAAACATGCACACAGAAATAGTAACGTTTGTTCAATCATTGTGTTTATAGACTTAAACATCAGATTAGTCTACACAGTGATATAGTGATGTGAAAAATGTGATATATAGCTAAACTGGTTTTCTACCCTAAGTATTTGTAAACAACACTGCGATTCCCTGGGGGCACCGCCGGAAGTGAAGGGCGTGAGCAATCGCCGAGGCCCCTGCACTTCCGTTAGTCAAAAAACTCCGGGCTGTGCCTCCAGAGGTAAAGGAAGGGGATGGGCATTTTTGTTTCGTACCAATGGATTTCCAGATTGATTGATTGGAGTCTATCATGAGATCATGCAGCATATGCGTTGGGAGGCTAAACCGCAGCCCATTTGGGCCCAGATGTTGCATGCCTCATAGACAGTATGTACAACTTGTTGATGGTTGACAAAGGGGGACTTATGCCTAAATACAGGTCCTCAGCCTCACTTCCTGTCATGAAACCAATGCTCACCAACCAAAACAAAGCACTCTGCAGCCCTATTTACTCCTGACTGGTGCGTTCAAACCGGAGTTGGGTATGACACGTTTGAGTACTTTGATTACTTTTTGCAGTAACAAGTAACCTAACATGTTAGTTTGCTGTTTGAGTAATCAAATACCGAAGTACATTTTCAAACAAGACATCAGTTACTTCCATTACTTTTAGAACGCTGGTCCTTCAGCTCTGAAACAGCAACAGCTGTCATTTGATTCAACTAACGGAACGTTAAACCTATCAGTCTGAAAGAAGCCACGGAGCTTGTGGCTCGCTACATGGTTGGAGAAATGCCGCCGTTGTCTAAGTCGAGTCTAAATAGGTGGAGTAGGACTTGCTGACAGACATATTTCAGACTCAGGACCTGCATTATGCCTGGTACACGCTAGACACTGGTACTCACCAATTATCCCCGGTCATCTTTCACGGCGTGTGTGATGTCATTGGGTTATTCTTGTCCTGTTTTTATTACTTTGACTATTATTTGAGTCACTGTGTGTTCATGTGCCAGCCGACATGTTGTTGTAGTCACCTAAAAGCGTCAGCAGATGGCAGGAGCTACATTTGAAGCGCCATGTGTAAACTATCAAGCTACTGTATCTTCCACAGGAAGTTCTGACAAATGTTTCAGAATAAAACCCTATTTAGAAAATGGAGGGATTCTCTCAGCTGAGGTTATAAGGGGCTGAGTTTGAAAGTGTTGAGTGTTGAGTTTGAAATGACGGTGCAATACGTAAACTTTATAAAGACAACGGAGCAGATAAAAAGTAAATATATAAACACACAGAGGGATTAATAAATAACGGACCATCTATAATGTAGTTTGTTTCAAATGAAGCTGGGAGCCTCTGCAGTTGTGGTGAGTAAAAGCCCCGCCACTATCTGTTAATGTTATTACTTTATGTCCAACCGTGAGGATGTACCATTGTTTGGTAGCTTGATGCTAATGACAGTAATGTTAACTCAGCGGGTTGACAAAGTGCCTCTGCTGTTTCACACCATCATTTCCCCCTTTTACTCTGTGTGGTAACATCCCTAGAGGAAATATTAAAAATGCTGGGGTGTTGTTGTCATACAATTGTCTACGGCAGCAGATCATTCTGTGTTTCTACTGGCCAAAGTGACGGCTGTGATGGGAGAACTGGATCTCAGTGAAGGGCAAGTTGTTCATAATTTTAATTTTGGAGACAAAAAAATGTAGGCTGAGCGCCCTGTGGTCCATTGCCCAATAGGAAATGTAGAATACTCAAAAATACTTTAAAAGTGCTTGAGTTACTTTTCTCAGGGAGTAATGTTGGAAGTACTTTTAAAGTAATTAAGTTACTTTACTCACAGTAAAGTAACTGGCTACTTTTTAAAAAAAAAATAACGCAGTAACATACTTTGATTACTTCTAAAGTAACCCTTACCCAACATCAATTTAAACCTACTCAATACAACTGCTACAAAGCAACACAGATTTCAAAGAGATGTTAAAAAAGCCAAAATTATCACATGCAGGGCACGGATGAGCGAGCAAGCAATGAAGCACCCAATCAGTGGTTCAATCACTGATTATGAAAACCTCACACTGCTATAGTGAGATGCATCATTAATAAAAACTAATCAGGACTGGCTGAGATACTGCGTGGTTAAATGAAATGTCAGCCATAGTCCTTTCCCTGAAAACACAAAGACAACAAAGCAAGGACATGGCAGCCAGACAATCAGAGGGCTGAGGAGAGAAACAAACAAAAGCATTTACAAACAAATATACAAAATCAGCTGTTTGAGCAGCAGATAACACGTAACAGCATAACAGGCCGTTTGACAATATCTCTGATTTTCTTGTGAGCTCTGGCTTGATATCCACTCACAGCTCAAAACCCTTTTTTACTGAGAGCTGAAGTAACTTCCTGCAGCCGTCAGTGTTGCCAGGCAACTTTGTTCTCGAGGACATTCTACCAGGAAAAGCTGTGGCCTGCAGTGAGTTCAAAGACTGCGCTGTTTCTCTGAAAGACTCAGATGGAGGCTGCCGATAATGGAAGATGGGCGATAGGCACAGACGGTGAGATGAAGGGGGACAGAGCGCCAGCACTATGGGGCCGCCATTAAGACCAGATAAGAGTCGAGAAATAGCAGGTGTGTGTGTGTGTGTGTGTGTGTGTGTGTGTGTGTGTGTGTGTGTGTGTGTGTGTGTGTGTGTGTGTGTGTGTGTACGTGTGCGCGCGTGTGTGGGTGGGGGGAATGTGTATATGCGTGAGATTGTGTGACCATACAGAACCAAGAGTGGGGACAGTACATCATTTAGTGGATCTTTCCAGTTATACAGAAAATCTTCCCGTGTGGACACCAAATGTGTTTTTAAAGAGTGGGAGACTTTTTGTCGTGTTGTCTGGTGTGTAGGTGCAGAAGAAAGCAGAGGAGAGTGTATGTGTGCAGGTGAACACACACATACACACACGTGTGAATAGCAGTTTAATGTCCGGAACACTATGCCATTACATTTCAATGAGCTGCTGATTAAAATTAAAAGGCTCTAATTACACTGCAAATCGGACTGCAGACATTAAGGTGTCGGAGCACTGAAAGAGTTGGAGTCTAAATGTCTTCACAAGAATAGCAAACTATGGAAAAGTAGCCACTTGAGACAACAACATGCACCTGTTAATGTGTGCCTCTGTGTAGGGAAAATAACTGCCATTTTCTATTCTATAAGGACCACAGAACGCATTAAAAATAAATGTCGCCTCGCACCGCCTCTCGCTCTCACACACATACACACACAGGCGGTGACAAACACACAAACACACACACACACGCACACATTAATAATAGCCAACTAAGTACCAAAGTTCAGCCTCAGCGTTGCTTAGGGAGCAGGTTTCAATACCTGCAGTGAGAGCTGGGTTCAGCTCTGAAGTGGAAGCCTCCACTGTGGGGACTAGCACAATGTGAAATGCAATCACAACACATAGCAGGGAAATGCAAGGACAGGAGAGAGGGAGGTGGAGGGGGAGGAGGAGGGAGGGGTGTCTGGAACAAGAAAAATGGGAGGATGAGGCCGGGAGAAAGTGAGACCCCTGGTGATAATCTGCAAATGCTGCAGGTTTGATCCTTCAGCTGTGAGCGTGACTCCTCATACACGTCTGTTTTAGCAGGCTATTATACTCGTGAGGACTTGGGCAGTGCCAGAGCTGATCTAAGAGAGACTACTTTTACTTTTAGCACAAAGATCTCACAGAATAATCTGCTATTTTTTGCTAATCAAACACCTAATGTTTTCTAAACTAGTCACATCACTTGTTTAAGCCTGTCTTGGTTATTGTATTTGTTAATATGGCTATCATCTTCTTACTACTAATTACATCTATGATAATCTTTCTTTGATCTGCTCAAGGTAACAAGCAATTTCCACTCTTTTCCCTCCTTTCTTGTATCTAAGGGTCTTTTATCATTTCTTTGAGCTTGGAACATGTTTATGTGTGTAAATTAAGAGTTGTGGTGAATGTTTTAATATTTGCAAAAAAAGATCTTGCTTTGGTCTCCATCTCATACAACTCTAGTTGCAGAGCGGGTTTGACAAGCAGAAATATGTTACTGATACAGGCAGTTATGTTTAGTTTGCACATATTGTATGACGTGAAGTAAACACTGAAATCTGACTTCAAATAGAGCTCGACACCGAAATCATTTACTAAATCTTAAATGCAAGGTTTGAAAACAGGGGCAAATATCCCTCCTGCAATCAACGACAGCAGTCAGCGCTCTCACACAGACAGCACGTTGCAGCGGTGCCTGCGTGATGGAGCTGAAACGTGTCCTTGTAGTGAGTCAATCGAGGTCCTCTCAAGAATAGTAAACGGGCGTGTGCGTGAGCGTGCATGTGGGCTGTACTTGTTGGTACCAGTCATCCACACATTGTCGTTTAAGGAGCAACATCATTCTCCTGCTTCAAATGGAAATATGCAGACAAGTGCTTGTGGCTGCTGCCGCTCTTAAACACACACAAGGAGACATGGTTCGTCACTTTAGGCAGACAAGCTGGGTGATGTTGTGGTTTGATTACTGCAGGAAAAAAGTCGTTACTGAAGCAAGGTCACATCATGTGTCTCGCATAAAGTTTCTCTCTCTCTCTCTCTCTCATATAACCATTTCTCCATCAGTATCATCAAGGTCATTTCTTTAGCAAATCACCATCCTTGTCTCCATACTCCTCTCCCACTCTTCCCGCTTTACTTCTATCCATTCCTCAACTGGGCCATTACCTGAAAAGGCCATTACTTGAAATCTCCTCTGAGAGATGAGGCTTGACTTTTAAGTGAGGCTGTCATAGTTGAGCCAACTTTTTGGCAATACTACAAGCCAGACCAACTGTGATATAACTGGCTTTAAAGGGCTAAATGCAAGGTGAGCTTACACTTCGCAGAGGGTTTTTGCACTTTTTACCTTAGCAGAGTGCACAATTGGTGACAATAATCATAAAATTGGTCTCAACAGATGCACTCCAAAACTGTTCAAACACTAATTTTCAGAATTGCATTAACTGTCTGCACGGTTGACATCTATTTCCACCCATTTTCAAATTGCATTTTCATTTTCACAGTTTGGCAGAGCACTAATGTCTCCCTCATTTGAATCACAGGTAGATAGAGCATTAAAATTCCTGGGGAGAATCCAGTTGTTTTGCAGACCAATTATAGACAGAAAAAATGAAAAGCACTGGGAGTTTGCTCAGACTTCCTAAATACAACCCAATGCTTGAGTGTCCTCGCCAGGAAAGCTTTTTCAGTTTCAGTGAGCTATTTCTCCTCAAGTCTGCCAACCTTTTTTAACAAGTGGTCAAAACTCTGTAACAGTGCAAATTCAATGTGCTGACACCTACCTTGACAACTTGGAGGAAATACTGCTTCCTAGTGAATAAGCTGCCTTAACATCATACAGCAGCAGCATGAATATTTAACATTATTTTAATACATGGCTATTAATTTTGTACACTTAATGATTAAAAAGTGATTAAGTAGGGGTTCTGTCATAAAACTTTTTTTCCCCTTTCCATTCACTCAGGAGCATTTTCCCTAATGTAATGAAATGGTCTAGTTAACCTGAACCTTGGGGAAATGCCTGTGTGACATTGGAATAGAAAAAAGGGGGAAGAGACAGCAGGAATCACAAGAGCTTTGTGGCTTACTGGCATTGGCTTTGACACAAAACACAAAAATGTACCTGTTTGGCGAGGTTAACGGCATCAGCGTGAAGTCTGGCTCTCAGATGAGGGTCCAGTTGGAAAGCTGGAGCAATCTCTACAACCTTCAAAACAAGAGGATTTTATTGATGATGCCACAGTGACCACAGCAATGTCAGTACAAATGCAGCAAACAGTCAAAACAACAACAACAACATATTTCAACTCAATGATCGACACCTACAAATCCTGTATCGTGAATAGCTTTAATAATTCATTTTCACACATGGAAGCATCTGGGTAAAAAACTAAATTAAATTGTCAGTTTTATTCATTTAGTCTGACACTGAGGCTGGAAATGCAATTCTCCGAACTCTCTTGGACGATAGTGCTGCTGCACACCAGACCTCAAATGATTATAATAATGTGCCACTGAAGGGAAATTTTAATTTAAAAAACATAGGCAATGTGTTGAGATACAGTAGTTAATTATGAAAAGCTGTGCTATGCTCCCCTGTATACCTTTAATTCTAATGAATGTTACCTTTTTTGTAACTACAGACAAAATGTGGAAAATGGCCACTGAGTGCATTTGCCCATGATTCATTATGTTCAACTGGTTTGTCTGTTGTTTTGTATTGGACAGGTAATGTACAGTGGATTAACTCAGTTTGGTTTTCTGGTAGATACAGTGTTGATAAGAGCCAAAACAATAAAAAGACGAGCCATAAATAAACAAAAAACAATGAGCTGAAAGATGCCATAACGCCCTGCAGAGCTGCAGGGGACTGCAGAGTCAGGTGATAACTCTACTGGATCATCATCACATCAAGTGAACCTTTTAATATTACACAGTCACTTGATCAATGTTTAAAGGTATCAAGCTTTAAAAACGCACTCCCTTGCTTTGCTATAGCAAAATGTCAGACTCTTTTTTTCCCATTTTACAACTAGCTCTAAAAACAGACAGTCAAAGTACCACAGACTACTAATATTTAGTAAATACATACACATTACCCCTGTGCTGTCGTCTCTCCACTGGCTTCCAGTACGTTTTAGGAGAGATTTTAAACTTTTGTCGTTTGTTTTTAATGCCTTGCTCCTCTCTACCTGTCAGAGATTTTAACTATTCGCGATAGTGACAGCTTCTCTTAGAAGTCCCAAGGTCGCGATACAAAAAATGGGGTGACCTTTCCTTCGCTGTTGCTGCTCCAAGATTGTGGAACAAGCTCCCCCCTGACATTCATACCACTACTGATCTCAGCCTTTTTAAATCGTGTGTGTGTGTGTGTGTGTGTGTGTGTGTGTGTGTGTGTGTGTGTGTGTGTGTGTGTGTGTGTGTGTGTTTGGTACTTCATGTATTTTCATTGTTATCCGACACTGTTGTCAAGCACTTTGGGTACCTTTGGGTTTTTGTAAAGGGCTACAGAAATAAATGTTGATGGATTGATTGAAATACCATAATTTGTTTTCATTTTCCCCACAGTAGCCATTAGTTTGATACAGTATATTAGCTTTCCCAAAGCAGATGGAGTGAATCATATGAAGTGACATTCAACCTTTCATTTGGGTGGGTGGGGTTCGCCAATGATGGAAGCTGATCTGTTTCATTCCACTGCATCAAACAAGTCAACCCATCCAACTGAAATAATTGAATCCAGTTCAAAACAACGTGACCTGTGTCTGATTTACAAAAAAATAGCAATCACAAGAACTCAATTTAGAGTTTTATCAAATCTTCATCCCCCCACACCCTCAAAAAAAAAAACTCTCCAAGTATGAATTGCACTTCCAAGACACAGAGCAGCTAAATATATCGTATCATCGGTCTACCATCTCTAATCTATTTCAACAAGCGACTATTCTTGTTTCTGAGATTCAAAAAGATCTTAGATTAAGGGCAAAGGAAGATTAAGTCTCACAGAATCAAAGAGCAACCGCGCTGGCATGAACAGAGCCACTAATATGATTATCATCTATAATTTGATTAAAGGGAAAGGAAGAAAGTGATGAAAACACATGATTCAAACTGCTTTGAGGTGACAATATCTAATGAAATATTACACATGTTAATCAGCTTCCTCTGATGAAAGCATTGTAATATTGAGTGACTATTAGATGACAATTTCAATCTTTGCTCTCATGTGGTATTTAGACATTTTTGTTATTTTGATCAGGTGCTGCTGTAATACCTCATTTCTGTCCAGTCACAGGCCAAAAAATGTTGGGAAAAAAGCTCCAGCTAATGAATGACAATAAATTCAAAGCTATATACTCTTAAAGAAACTGTTTTTGTTGAACATTTGCTGGAGAATTATGTAGCTCCTGCAGTTATTGCAAAGACCCCTATTCACACGGCATTAGCAGTGGCTAATTTTTATTGGTGCATAATCCTCTTCCCCCCGCCCTCGCTGCTCAGGACGTCTATGATACCCAGGGCCATCATTTCTATAATCAGGACTATAATGATCGTATTTATTAATGTGTTGCTTAATTGGCCTGTTTTCCTAAATAAAAAGGGGAGTAAAACACTTTGGTCTTTTCAGTAGACTGCAGTGCTTGCAGGAGTGATTCCTTCTTATGACCTTTGTTTAATGCCTGCCCACGATCACCATCCACTTCACGCTAATCTATGTAATATGGCAGAAATGCTGTGAAGATAATCTTAAATAAATCCTAAGATTAAGTAAGGTTAGTTGAATTTTAAAATGGGGACTTCACCTTTTGGTGTCTCCGCTGAATGGAGCAGTCTCTCTCGTAGAGGTGGATGACATTACCATATTTATCGCCTGAGGAAAGAGAAAGAGACAAAGAGAGAAGTAGATGAGAAAATTAAATGAACAAAGAAAATTAGAGGATAATCAGGGGTATGAAGAAAAGGACTGGTTGAATCTGAGTAAAACAGAGTGAAAGGAGCTTTAATTAGTCCTACATTTTCTGAGAGACACGTCTATTCATGGTCGGTTTAAAGCTCTGACAATCAAAAGACAGCTGGCATCAAAATTCTGATAGCATAAGAAATTTAGGACCAAAATCTTACAATGTGACTGCTGCCACAACCCACATCTTTAAAGGGTCTAGTGTGTAGGATTTAGTGGCATCTTGTGGTGAGGTTGCAAACTGCACCCAGCGGAAACTATGTATGTGCCAAACATGTAGGAGAACTACAGTGGCCGAGGCAAAGACGTGAGTGGCTCTATCTAGAGTCAGTGTTTAGTTTGTCTGTTCTGAGCTATTGTAGAAACAACCTGGAGGCAGCATGGAACAGATATAGCAATATAATAGGCAGATATAAACAGCTCATTCAAAAGGTAACCAAAACACAATGATTCTTAATTTTGGGTAATTATAAGCTAATGAAAACATATTTATGCATATTATATTCCATTTCTGCCAACATATCCCCTAAATCCTACACACTGGACCAACCAATCTGTGTGCAGCGAGAAAAGACACATTCTAATAGCACAATCTCAAGGGATTGCTATTGCCTGCAAGGCAATGGTCATGTGACAGACGGCAGCAAACGGAGCCACAGGTAGGTTACTTTTTGGTGATTTATGCTGGCTTTACCACACATACATGATGTTTTGAAATCCACAGTTAAGAGTCTCTTCATTTAAATGTCTTCACAATTTCTGTAACCATCACAGATTTTTCCCTTAAGTACTTCAATGTGTGGGGAGTCGAGCCAGAGACTGGCCAGAGAAGCGTGTGATAATGAAAAAAGTACAGCCTCCACAAAATGTCGTGATTATTATAAATGGCATTCTCAGCATTTCAAGGGAACTGCAAAACGAACTCATAGCCATGGATGAACTACACAGGACAACACTAAGGGCTGCAACTAGGGCTGGGTGATGAGGAGATCATCAAATATCACAATACTTTTGATCAAATACCTCCAAAACGACATTGCAGCAATATTGTTGGGTTGACCATTTGGGTTCTCACAAAATACTTAGAATAATCTGTTATTTTCTCAATTAACTGATTAGGTATCAAGTACGATACGTCTATAAAACCTCAGAAAAAAGTTAAACATTTTCAAGGTGAAATCCTTAAGTCTTCTTTTATATAACCAATAGTCCAAAACCAAACATAGTAAGTTTAAAATTACAGAAAAAATAGGAAGGAGCACCAAATCCTCACACTGACATTCTCACAACTTCACTGCTAAAAAAAATGAAGGGAACACTTAACCATCACAGTCCAAGTCCGTCAAACTACAGGAATATCAATCTGTCAATTTCAGAAGCACAAGTGATTGTGAAACAATTTCACCTGCTTTGGTGCAAATGAACGTGCTAAAAGGTGCAATGGAGAAGCAAAAGTGAGACAACCCCCAATGGGATTGCATGGGGTGTTTACAGACAGTTGCTCCCTCCTTATCCTTCCTGACTGATTTGTCTCTAGTTTTGTGTTCTGCTTGTGTCCTGTCACTACTGGTAGCATGAGGCGGTACGTGCAGCCCAATCAGGTTGCAGTGAGCACATGAGACAGGCATGAAAGTGTCTGGAGACGCCATGGTGAACGTTATGCAATCCAGCATGACTGGTTTGGTGGTGCGTCAGAGATTGTCTGAGGAGGCATATCCTTGGAGAGTTGCATGGACCTCCATGTCATAGCAAACAGTACCCTGACTGCTGTTAGGTACCAAGATGAAAGCCTCAGAGCAACTGTCAGACCTTAAGCTGGTGCAGTGGGCCCTAGGTTCCTCTTGGTACAGTACAATGCCCAGCCTCATGTGTGTCAGCAGTTCCTGGATGATGAAAGCATTAATGCCATTGACTGTCCAGGAGCTCAATAATGCCCTGATCCAGGTCTGGGAGGAGATCCCGCAGGACGCCATCATAGACTGTCCAGGAGCTCAAAGATGCCCTGATCCAGGTCTGGGAGGAGATCCCCCAGGACTCCATCCACCGACTCATCAGGAGCATGTCCAGACATTGTCAGGAGTGCATACAGCATGTGGGGGCCACACACACTACTGAGTCACATTATGAGTTGCTGTGATAAAATTCACACAAGCTGGATCAGCCTGTGATTTCAGGTTTTTGCTTTGATTTTCGTTGTGATTTTGAATTCAGCCCTCAGTGGGTTTATGATTTTGGGTTTCCACTGACCACTGTTATATTGTTTTGTTCTCAACAAATTATACATGTACATCAGTAAAGATTTTCAACTTGAATAATAAGATCTGATGTGTGATTTAAGCGTCCCCTTGTTTTTTGGGGGGTTTTTTTTAGCAGTGCATCATCAGATATCATTTTGTCACGTATAGTCTCATTTGTGACTTCATTTAAAAACAGAGCCAGCAGAATATCCAAAGTCTGATGAAGCCAGTTACCGACATGTCTGTGCATGCATTATTTTCCCTCTTCACAATGTAGCCCTACTATCTACCTCACATTAATCGCAGCATCTAACATGCCTCAAAATTGATATCCTATTCTTTAACACAGATTGAGACGAAGAACTTATTACACCCATCTCACACAGTATGACCTGCAAGATCCCTGTTATCGCACAGCATTTAATAGTCTAAAAGGAATTTAGGATGAAGGAAAGTTAAGAGAAAACGCAAAGGCAGAAGAGACAAAATGAGACAGCGGGAGGTTGGGAATGAAACAAGAGAAAAAGGAGTAGGGTAAAAGGGAGAAAAAGAAGATTAAAGGGGTGAAACTGGAAAACATTAAATTGAAAGTGAAGGAGGGAAGTACGAAAAGAGGAAAGGCAAAAAAGAAGGGCTGGCAAAGACATGGCTTTGAACAGGTAATTCAGAGAATTCACAAATTCCCTTACATGCCCTAAAGACAGTAATTAATCACAGTGACCACACACACACAGAGAACAACAATGAGGTAAATGGTGAAACATGAAGAGATGTAAACACACAAATACATCAGCCCAAAACCATGGACAGATGTATGCCTGAAAACATAAGCACTTACAGTAAAGTACATCTGAACATGCATGCATAATACGCACTCACATGTACTGTACAGTATATGGTCAAAGTGCAGGTGCACTTTGGTGTTGCGTTTCTGTTCTCTAATATTGAGTGATAGTAGAGTTATGCTCACTATTACGAGAAGAAATAATGGCTGGAGAATCCTCTGCTGGCTAATAAAGCTCATTCACTCTCATTGTTCATCTGTTTCTCTTCCTCCCTTTGCGCTATCACTGAAGTCAAGGACTTGTATGCATCTTGCTCTCTTAATGAACTTAGATCAATTCACATAAACAAAAAAAACGGATGAGTAGTTCAATGCAAACACAAAGGAAGTCGTAAATGCACTTACCGAGGATCTGTACTTCAATGTGTCTTGGCTTTTCAATAAACTTCTCAACAAACAGGGCTCCGTTCCCAAAAGCCGTCAGGGCTTCAGAGTAGGCCCGCTGGTAATTCTCCTCAAGTTCCTGACAAACATGAGAAAAATCCATACATGTCTGAGTTAGTGCTACTATTTAAGAAGAAAGTGAGTCACAGTAAAGGTTCTCACAGTATTTTTCAAGGTCCTCTGATCTCTGCATCAGGTCACATCAGGTATTTTGTAAAACTTATTTCCCGTTCCTTTTCCCTCCCCTGTCATTCACATGTGATGTTTTGCAGTTTTCTTCATGTATTTTTCTTTCTTTTGACACAAATGTTTACAGCCCCTTAGGGACTGAGACTGTACACAACATCTCTGGGAAGAGGCTGTGGGAGGTCACATCGGAGCATGCAGGAGGTCATGACACAATCTGTGTTTGTCAGGCTGTGACATCCGGCCAGCCCATCCAGACCATCCACTCTCCTCTATGGGGAAAGACTGAGTCACCATCATGCCCCTTTCCCTGTGCCTCAGTGGAGGATACTCAAGCCTATTCTCATCTGTCATCTTGTAGCCTTGAGAAAAGATGCTCTGGGAGGCAGAACAAGCTTCTAAGAAAAAAAAAATGCAAAACTGGCATAAAAGGAAAGCGTGAATTTCAGATCGACCAGAAAAAAATACATTTCAGTGCCTGGACTGTCCTACAACCGATCAGACCAGATGAAGGATACTAATAAGAGGATTAATGCTGTCAGGGTAAGTCAGTTGGCTTCATTTTGCCAAGTTAAAAATCCAGCGCAGAAGGCCTCAAAATGATTCAACTTAAAACACACAGACGGAAGGCTTAAACGTAATATGCAATTATGATTGTGTAAAATAATTACACCAACACAGGACGAGTGCTCCAACAGGGCTATATAGATGTTTAACCTTCCTGTTTCTGTTCTATTGTCTGGATTTATAATTGAACACATTTGCAAAGTGCAAACCTAAAACATCACAGTTTCATTAATCATATAAGTCTCTGACAAAGTTCATATTGGGGATATAAATCTGCAACTATTTTGATGACTGATTAATCTTTGAGTCATTTGAGCAAAAATGTTAAATGTGCTGCCTCAAACTTGTCAAAATTTAGGATTTTCAGTTTTTATTTCATTTTTAGTTTTTGTTGAAAAACCTTGAATTTTGGACTGCTAGAAGGAGAATAAAGAATTTAGAAATGTCACCTTGGGCTCTGGCAGACTATGGTGGGCATTTAGTGCCATTTTCTAACATTTCATAGACAAAATGATTAATCAAGGGAGTAACTGGCAGATTAATGAATAATGAAAATATTCCATATCTGTCTTCCAAGACCTAATAAATCACTGCAAAATATAACTTTCTTAGGATGAGCTCATAATTCTTAGAAATGTGTCTAGAATTGTCAGTTTATGGTCAGAATAAAATGGCTCCTACAATTGTTATAACTGAAATAAACCTACCAGATAATGAAATGGCCATTTGTAAAAACATAAGAAGCCACTGAAAAGAATACTTACAACTGGCACTGAATTATAAGTGTTGGGAAAAGAGTTTAATGACACACCTAGCAACATTGCCAATTTATTGATGCACCTCCATTTTTGTTAATGACAGAAAAGACTTTTGAAAGACTCAAAGTTAGCAGAACTCCATTTGTACTCCTTTCACATCAGTTCAGTCCGTCTGTCAGCTCTGGCCACTGGAGCTTTAATACGTGCCGCTCTCCTTTTCTCTTACTCTTTGGGAAAGCACGTCATGTCAAACTCTGAGCAAAAATCTGGCACTTTAATTCTGCCTTGCTTATCAGTAAACATACACATCCCATCCTACAATATGTTGAGGATAGTTAGGCTCACTCTGTTAATTCAGCATACAAATGACCCACGAGCTGGACTTAATGGAATTAAAAGGCAACCTACGCATTGTTGCTTGAGGTCCCAACAGTGCAGAGAAACCTCTTTACAATTTCCTCACATCATATCAGCTGGAGCTGCTCAGGCCCCTGTGACTCAACTGAATAACTAGAAATGTCAACAACTAATTAATTAGACCGGGGTACAACTCCGAAAAGGTCATACTTTACAATGGATTGCTGACTTGTGAGGTTCAATGGCTACAGTACAACACAGCACTGCTATTCCATGCGTAGATCAGTGAATAACAGTGAAGTGCTGCTGTGGCTGACACTGAGCAGTCACTCCAAATGTGACATGTTTCTCTGGATCAAGTGTTTAGTAATGTCACAGCCAACAAGGCCACACCCAGCTAATAAAAGGGAATTAATAACTTAAGTAGAGCTGCAATGATTAATCAATTCTCGTCAGCTATTAAGTAAATCCGGCAGCACAGAGGATCTATACAATCAGCACAGTTTCAAGGCAGACACCCACCAAGATCAGTCTCACCAATTCAGTATCTAACCAAATATCTCCTCTTCTGTTCATAAAACATCATGTTGAATAATGAGTCATTATTCAATATGATGTTGAATAATGAGTCATAATCAGCGAATGAATTATTGAGTAATGGCCAAAAATACATCTTGTGAGGTCATAGTGACCTTTGACCTTTAACCACCAAACTGATTAGTTCATCATTGAGTCCAAGAGGATGTTTGTGCAAAATTTGAAGAATTTCCCTCGAGAAGTTCTTGAGATATTGTGGGACCAATGGACGGAAAATCCAACAACATAATGCCTTCAACCACAGCTATCGCAGGCGCGGAGATATAAAAGGTCATAATTCTCTGATTCCAGCTTCTTAAATAAAAATATTTTTTCTTTTAACCAAGTATTTCTGTGTTGTGGACAAAACAAGACATCTGAGGACATCATCTTATTCTTTGGGGAACACTGATGAACATTTTTTTACTATTTTCTGACATTTTATAGACCAAACTACTAACTACTTCATTTATCAAGAAAGAAAACATTTAACAAATTTAATCAACAATAAAACTAATCATTAGTTGCAGCCCTAAAATAATGCACCTTAATTTGCACTTTGCATATATTTAAAGCATACATTTGAGTAGCGGGAGTATAACCATTTCAAAATGGATGTGGTTTGTTTAGTAGGAACAAAGTTGGAGATATTTGCATAACCTTATTCATTGTGACTTAGATATTCTTTGTTTTTGTTTTTTTATAGAGTCCAAGCGCAGAAATAAAGAACAGTAAATGCTACCAGCAATGGAGGATGAGGAGGTGGTAATGCTCTGTGCAGCTCTGATTCACCACTGATCTGTGCCCTCTTCTATCTCATTGGACAACAACCAGCTGCTTGCTGCTGAAAAAGTTTGACATGGTCAAACTTCTGAGGCCAACACAGTGAAAAGTTGCACGCATTTGCATGGGCAGCAACCACACACACACACACACACACACACACTCTCCAGTGCCCCCACAACTGCTGGCACGAGAAGCAAAGCTGCCACCAGGCCTCCACTGAAATAAACAGGGGTGACAACTTGCCACATCCTGGTGTCTATGGGCCTACGGGTGTTCGTTTTCCCTTTGAGACACATACTTTGGATAAAATCATCCACTAAAGGACATTAAACCCCTTCTTATATATTGATGTTCTGTGGACACTTTGTTTCTGCTGGTTTTATTTTACTATTAATAATGTACAATATGTTGTAATAAAAAAAAAAAAAAAAAAATCATAATTACCCTACCACTGAACCATGGCAGGTGAAACAGTATTATTGGACCTGCTTGGCCCGGTTTCCAATAACAATCAGTAGAGGTTGAGTGTGTTTTTCTTGGAGGTTAAAATTCTACAACCATTCTGAATTTTTCACAAGCATCTCCCAAAACACCACTTACAGCAAGCAAGCAGCTGTTGGCTGTCCAACAGCTCTATGAATATGTTTTGAGTGGACTTATCTAACGGTCTGTAACTATATATTAACACACAGCATACTCAACAGAGATGAGATAAACAACAAAAGCTTTATATGCACACCATTACCACACTTGGAAAACTCTGAAAATAGGATTGGGCAATATATTCATATCAAATCAATATTGTTATGAGACCTGTTATCCTCTTGGATTTTGGATACTGTAATATCATAAGTGTCCTTTCCTGGTTTTAAAGGCTGCATTACAGTAAAGTGATGACAGACTTTTCTGCTGTTCCATTATTTGCCTGTATCATGTATAATGTAGCCCCTTAAACAGTCTGCTTTTTAGTTTTCTAGTCTTTATATAGTACATTTCTTGTAGCATTATAAAGCTTGAATACGTATAAAGAAAAAGACAAAGTAGTGCTTTTATCCACCAGGTTCCTGTCTGAAGTAAATGCTGGCAGAAATGTAGGGCAAGCCTGTAATCTAGAGGTGACGACTCGCATACGCTTCAACAGTTGGCACAGGTGACTCGGTTATAAAGTCATTATTTCTATGACAGACTTTAATTCGAAAACAGGCATTTTATAACCAAAACAAAAAACTAAATACACAAACTAGAAAGAAGAACTAGAAGAATATGGAAACTGTAACCTAGAGTCACCGGGAAGAAAAAAACATGTTGATCAACTAGAATCAAATTAGTATCATTTAACAGCAAAATAAAATTGTTTCCTAGATTAACTACACAGTAATATGCACAAAACGTCCAGTTTTGGCCTAAATAACAGTCCTGTGTAGTCATTACTGGGACAGCTATTGTGACAGCCTATCATTCCTGTCTGGGAGATGGCACCCTTACGTAGCTGCAAGGAGGGAGATGAGGAGAAGGTGGCAGATTGGTAGTATTCGTAACATTTTTCCTGCCTACGCCTTCCCATCTCCTGACACTTTTGTAGAGCTATGTATTTTGTATGTTATGGTATTCTACCATAAAGAGATTGCTCACGTTGGAAACGTAGCACACAAGTAAGATGTATTAGATTGGTTTTATGATCATCTGTTCATTAAGATGCATATTTCAAAAGTGGCCCCGTGGACAGCTACAATATTGAAAGACATTATTTCCTTTATGCTCTCTGCTGATGCAGTAAAATGAGCCACCAACACACAGAAATCACTCTGGCCTTGCTTAGTGACAGAAGCAATTTCAGAGTACACACACAGCAACACACCGGGTGATTGGCAGCCAGAGAGATAAATGACCAGGCTGTAATTTCAAAGAAATTTCACCTTCATTACAAACAGAAAATTAACGAATATGAAAAACATGAGGAGGGCTGGCAATCAAGTTGGGTTTGTTTCATCGTTGCTGGACGCGCCTCAGGACAAGATTAATGTTTTTAATGCAAGCTATTAAATAACATCTTTCACAGAAGTAATAATGTACAGCAGCACCTGATTGGCTCACCTCATACTCTCTGACCACCCTCATGCCGCGACCTCCTCCTCCGTAGGCTGCTTTGAAGATGATGGGGAACCCATAAGTTTGGGCAAACGCCTGCGCCTGCTGTAGGCTGGCAATGGGGGAATCTGTTCCTGGGACCACAGGTACACCTTGACAAAGGTGAGTAGAGTGAAAATTTAAGTGAAAAACGATGTACTTTAAAGATTCTGACTGCTGTACTTTATAGCAATAAATGAATTTAGTAACACAGATTTGTTTTTTCATTGATATAAAAATTAATATAAAATACAGGCACATAGAAGGACATGGAATGATGGCCAATCTGGATAGCCTACATTGTCCTGAAAAAAACAAGATATAACATGTGTATGTAGCCTTTATAATGACTGTGATATGAGCTTAAAAGTAAAGGCAGTAAAAATACCCCAAAAACACCTAGGGCCCATAGGGTTAAACCCTATGTTGGCATTCTACTGTCTTCTCTGTGGTGGTCTCACATGATATGTGATATATAACTTTCTCTATATTGATGCACTTAAAGGACAACTTCAGTATTTTTCAACCGGGTGCCATACTAAAGGTTATCGAAGAAACTGAGGTGATTATGACAATATTCATAAATATGAAAAATAAAAACGAACGGTAAATTAGACATGAAGTTTGTAAAACGGAAACAAGTCACACCACATTGTGCAAATGGAGAATTATTTGGTAAAACAAAAATATTCCTATATTATTATAGCATATTATAGCAGGCATTCTCCTTTCTCTGAATTTACTCTTCCTGACATCCTGTATTTGCCAATCGTTCACTTCCATACCTGCAGTGATGGCCAGGGCACGAGCCTCCACCTTGTCTCCCATCTTGCGGACTGTTTCTGGGGTTGGTCCTACAAACATCACTCCTGCGTCTGCGCAGGCCTGGGCAAAGTCTGACCGTTCAGAGAGAAAACCATAGCCCGGATGGATAGCATCCACATTGTTGTCCTATGAAATGAGAAAGGGATATAAGGAGAATAAGTTCTTCACATTCATTATATGTCTGTGCTTGGTACCTGTTGGCTTTCATGCTTTGATTGAACAAACAAACAAAACTACTAACTAGTTAATTAAGCTTAGAAAGAAATGAGTCTACAATCATTTACAGTACCAACCACTAAACACATTTTTTCATTCTCATTTTATTCCAGGTTTGTCCAAAAACATTTGCCAGTGGAACCCAGAGAAAGGAAACCTAGCCCAGCTTAGCAACAGGAGCTCTGTTAAATACAGAGCCACCGCAGGGATCCAGTTAACACTTGGCTGAATATTGGTGAGGGAAATAACAAGTCATCACACACACTAACCTGCATGCTTTACCACACACTGTCTGCTGGCCAGTGAAAAGGATGTATGTTGCACTTACGGCAAAGGGACTGCGAGCTAATGAGACACTTTATTCTCATTCGATCTTATTCACAATCACCTTAATCATCATCTACTCAATGAACACCAGCAGGAAACTGAGCAAGTAGACAGGCACACAACATTTGAGGGTCAGGGGGAAGGTACTGAGAGGAACACACGGAGGCAGACAGATACAGTAGCTGCCGAGCTTGACAGATAGAGCCATCTCTGGATCAGTATGTGCCATCTGCTCTTGGATACGAGGCGGACTATAATTATGGGCTGTCCCGTTGTTAAGGGAGCTGTTACTGGCAGGCCGGAGGAGGCATGGAGCCACGCACACATAAAATGCAGCAAGTGCATGCACATGAGCAGGTACACCCACTCGCCCACACAGACGTGAATGAGAAGAGACACAGACAGTAGATGAAGATTCACACACACACACACACAGGCTAACAACACACCGGCGTGACACACATTCATACATTTAAGATCATACACTTGTGCTTTCGCAGTTGCAAGCAGACACACATTTCACATACGACGTCACACACAGACGGTACCGAGACGGAGACGGATGGTTATTTTGGTCACACAGTAACAGAGTGACACACAGTGTGAAGAAGAGGTACACATGCATTTAATGTGAAAGAGCGAGAGCAGGAGGGAAAGAACACACACACTCATTTGCTAGCATGGGGTGGCTGGGCTCCCAGATAGGCAGAAGGATTTTGAGAAATGAGTTGGATGGCAGAGGCTTCCCGCTTTGGCTGGCTGACCACATGCCCACGCAGAAAATTTTAAACCGTGAGAGATTGATCAGAGAAATGCTAATGAACAACTGGCAGCACGTCCTGGAGGAGGGGGGGGAGGGAGGGAGGAATGGAAAGGAGGTAACAAGGAACAGATCTCATCTAACACAGTGATAAGTGTCAGAGGGAAGAGAAAGAGCAAGAGAGATAGTAATAAGGAGGGAAATGGTAAAGGGAAGCAGCAACAAGGAACAAGAGGAGGCAGGAAACACTGGGCAAAGGGAGTGAAAAAGGAAAGGAAGAGATGAAGAGGAGGGGGGACAGGCATTTAAAGGATGGACGGAGAGCAGTTGTTTCCTTTTTCTTCCTTCTAATCAAGCTAAATATAGGGTGAACACAAGGGAATAAAAAGGGAATTGTCTGTAGCATTACTGCCTAATTTTATGCCATTAAAATCCATAAAGTTCTGCTGTTTCAGTGACAGCTTCCAACTTCAGGAACTTAGCAGGGTTTTTCCATGAAGATCAAAAGTAAGGTAAACCATTAGAGAATATTTTTCAACAACCTAAAAACCTAAGCAAAGAAAAAAAATCTAGCAGAACACATCAGGGGAACACAGTTGCAGTAACACTCCCTAAAACTACACACTGTCATTTTTGCTTTTTCCATTCTGCAGCGGTTAAATAATGAGATCCAACATGGTGATAAGCAAGCTTTAGAGGTGGTGTTAGGTGTTGTTTTTCATTTTGAACAGAGTCAGGCAAGCCGGTTTCTCAGATTCTAGTCATTTATCCTGGCTCAAACATGTAAAGCGCTTTATAACTTTGTTTTTAAAAAAGTAATGTGTAAATAAAGATAATTTTCATCATATTAGTTATTACAGTGCTAAGCTAAGTTAATGGCCTACCGGCTCCAGCTCTACACTTCATACACAGATAAAAGATTGATAATCCTCTCATTTCACGCCCAGAAAGAAAGCAAATAAGCAAAATGTCAAACTTTATCTTTAATGGTAATTCAAGACACTACTTCCAAGTAAAAGCCTTTAAACAGAGAGAAAAGGGATTGCTTACATCAGCTTAGTTATGTTTTAACATTGAGAGACACTCTTTGTACCACTTCTCAGTGTAAGACAGAGCTGATGTATGACGACACACTGCAAGTTTTTCTCTTGAATGTTTACTATTTATATGTTGTCCTGAGAGAGGCCGAGGCAAATTTTTATTAGATGGAAATGCACAGGATTATGAATTCTTTAAAAACATGAAACCCAGTTTTTTGTTCTGGCAGATGAGATTTTAAAATGGTCTAATATAACAATTTAGTATTGCACTTTTAAAAACTGCAAATGACATTCAAAAATACATATTTTTAGCTGCTAGTATGAGTCCAGCTCCTACACTTTTCCTTAATGTAATTCACTAATGTCTTCTTTTTTTTTTTTTTTTGAGATCTTCCATGGCCATGTCTTTGAAAGTCCCCACCCCCAGTTTTTACAGCTGGCTGTCCGATAACAATTTGCAATCTTCAAAGCCCAAGCTGAGAAAACCTTAATGACATCACTTGGGATATTTTTTCAGACTTTAGAAAGCTCCTCCAGGGCCACGGAGGTCATTAAGCATTAAAGCGACTCTCACAGGCTGAGTACTGTAGCGGTAACCATGATGAAACTCTAATTAAAATTTAAAATTACAGATGTTTTCCTTTAAACAAGTGAAATGGTTTACTGGTAAAGCAAGCAGAGTTATTCTTTAGTGGTAAACCACTTTCTTAATACCATCATTTACCAACAGTTACCTTGGCTACTTTGATGATGTCAGGAATGTCCAGGTATGCTGCAACAGGTGCGAGGCCTTTGCCAACCAGGTAAGCCTCATCTGCCTTCTGCCTGTAAAGACAAAGGATTTAATATTGGTAACCACATTTATATGCACAACACATTCCAGTTTTTGCACTTATTCCGAAAAAGACAATATTTCTACTAATATTCCCATTTACATGCAGCTATGGCTACTCAAACTCACGTGTCCTAAGATGTCGTTCATCATATTATAATATGGAAAAGTGTTACGTCAAAGCCATTTTGCTTCTTCGCATCAAAGTTGGACTTTTTCACAGTTTTCCCATCAGTTGTGGACTAGCTGGACCATGTGATCCCAGCCTCCGTCTTTCATTTCTTCAACCACCTTCTCAAAAAGGTCAGTGTTGCGATATTTGTGCAAGTCTTTCATAATGTTTAAAAGGAGGTGTGTTCCTCCCTCCAACCAAAAATGTGGCCTTTTCTTTTGGGCATGTGTACAACGCACAGAGCCAACTGTAAAAAGGCAAGAAGCTGTTTGTCACAAACTGCGGTAAAAACCCCTATCTGAATGCACTGTAAACATGTCTAAAGAATGTTCCTAAAACCTAAATAATACCGGCATATCCCACGTGTCTTAACTGAAAAATGCTTCATTTGGAAAATGGCCTAATTTGGAAAATCCAAACAGAATATGCTGTTTACATGACCTGAATCAAATTTAGAATATTGTCATGTTCAGAATATCAATTTGCATGTAAATGTAGTCAGTGTGATGGCAGAGGGACAGCAGAAGCAAAGAAAATACAAAGATGTGCCAGCTCTCAAGTACACAAACACTATGACCTCATGGCAGAATATCCAAGCTCAGTAGGCACCAGTAGTTTGTCAAATAAAACCTGTTTTAATCACTCAGATTAGCCCTCCTATCAGTATCTTTTTAGGTTTATGTGATATATAGACAATGATGGAGGAGGTAGTACATGCATATAACAAGATTTATTAGTTACTGAAAGACATTTTAAAAGTCAGAGTGGAATAGAAGAAGCTGTCAGTGAGGCAGATTAAGATGTTTGTGTATGTAAACTAAGCAGCTTGATTACCTGAATGTTTGGAATGTCAATACAATTATACTTATGTCTCTACTTAATACCAGGCACAAAACAAAGAACTGGCCCAAAGCACTGGAGAGGAGAGAAATGCTCCCGAGCCTCCTTTAATTGCTGTTGGCTCTAATCAGCTGTTAGCATTTCATGGTCGATATCCAGCAGTGGCAGCCCAGCAGTTTACTTAGACATCTGTCGGTTACGCTTTCTGTATTTAAACCTGTGTGGACCCATTCGGCTCCAGTGTAGTAGAACTCAGTACCTGTGCATTTGTCCAGTGTCTTGCTCTGAGTAGATAGCCACGGTTCGAATCCCCAGTTCTGTGCAGGCTCGGAACACACGGATGGCGATTTCACCTGGCAGAAAAGTGGGGGACATTTGTGATGAATGGATGGTGCAGGAGATGGTTATTTAATTGATTTACCAGCCATACTGTCCACAATTTGCCCACCAGTTTCCTTTTTTCCCTTCCTTCCTCGTCCTCTTCACTTTTACTCTGCTTATTCTTGAAAATATTTTTTATCCACAATTTAGCAGATTGTGTGTACAGGGAGGTTGGGGTTCTCAGTCTTTCATCATCTATTTTTCATAAACACACTTTTTATATTATTTTATCAACATCCTGTAGCATTGGCCCTATTTTGCGACAAATGCCTCCACTGAGAGATTAAAATAAACTTTGAATTTTTTATGCCATACATGAGATGTGAAAACAAGACATCTGGTGTTCTTCATCACACTGTGCAAAATATCAACAGACACTGCAATAAGTCTACTGTTTTTTTGGTTTTTTTTTTAGTCTGAGAACACAGGGTGTAAAATCTCTGCTTTAGACAATGAAAACACTGCCTGCCTTTTATCTTGCTGTCACTGGAGCCAAATACTTGTTTTTCAAGCAACACACATATTGGGAGAGAAAAAAGTTTAGTCACTGAAAACTAGTAAGATGTGTTCTTCTTGCTTGAAAGGGAGGACAGCGCTCAAACATTTGAGGAGCTTTAAAAGAGAGAGAAAGCAAGCAATAAAGAAAGTGAATTCTGGAGAAGGTCAACAGAAGGAAAATGAAAAGGGTGAAAACATGAGAGGACAGAGAGATAGACAGATGAAATGTAATGGATTTAAGGTGAGAAATTTAAAGAATAAAAGGTCAGGGAATACACAAAGTTTAGAGAAGAACAATGCAAAAAGAGAAAAAGGGACAAAAGAGGTTTTAAAGAATATAGGTACCAAAAGACACACAGTTTGGCAAGTTCAACAACATGACAAATCAGTGGAGAGGAGGCAAGAAAAGCAGTGGAGGGGAAAAAAGAGGGAAATGAAATAAGGAATGCAGAAAGGATAGAGAAAAGGAGCAAAAGGAAGACAGGAAGGGGCTCAGAGGAAAATCACAACTGACAAGTGCTGAAAAAGACGGAGTGCAAAGGGAAGGAGGAGAAGAGACGAGGAGAGAAGAGAGGACGCAAGAGGGGAAGAGGAGAGCAGATAGAAAAGGAAAGGAAAGGAGAATATTAGTGAAAGAGCAGAGAAGCAATGGCAGAGAGGAGATGTGCTTGGTGAGGTGGAATCTGGGCTGATATGATGTGATGGTCCAGTCTCTCTTTTCATCACACACACACACACACACACACACACACGCCCAGCACGGTCCAGTGCGCTCCAGTGTGATGAATGTGATCTAATGTGGTGTTGATATCGCGTCACGCCGATGTGACGGAGAGAGATTGACAGAAAGCCCTGCTGTGTGTGATGAGTGTGTGTGTGTGTGTGTGTGTGTGTGTGTGTGTGTGTGTGTGTGTGTGTGTGTGCGCTTGTGGCAGAGACCATAATCTATCTGAATCAAATTGATGGATTAAAGCAGTTAAATAGAGCCTTTATTGGAGGGTAGACACGGATGTATGCATGCATACTGTACGTATGCGTAATGCAGACTTCTGTGCCAGACTGGGCACCATATTGGAAACCTACGCAACAGTCAATCTGAAATAATGAAACCCTGAACCAAATCAAGCACTTTAAATGTGTCCACAAAAATGAATATAATGGGAGGCTCTAAAAAGCAATTAGAATAAAATGCATGAATACATTTATTTGTCACTCAAATCCTGTGCGTCACCTGACATTGAGTCATTTTAATTGCACACTGACGGCCTCTCTGGACAGCATTAGCATTAATAGGAGGGGTCCGGTGATTACAAGTATTACCAGAGCACATCAGTCATGTTTATGCTCCGTGAAACGACCATACTGGCAACTGCTTAATATTTAGAAAATCTGGGTTTCTCTATAATTATATTTCCATTCAGCCCTCTATGCCAGTAATGTAGACCCCACTTATGTTGATATCCAACAGCTTACAAACATGTTTGCCTATTGGTGGGCTCAATTTGTTTTTGTGGAAAAAATATATATACATAAACACAGCCTTAAAACAGGTTTGATTTAGACTCCAGGGAATTTAGAGACCTCCGTGCTGATTTTATTTTAGCTTTCATACACAGTAAACACATCTGGGACATTACCTACAGCTTACAATTCATAACAGTTAAATACATACAGCCTTAAACTTAATTTCCTAGTGAACAGTGAAGACTGTGTTAGCTGTTCCACCTGTGTTTCCAATATTCTAAAAAAAAACAGTGCTTTGGATTAAAGCAAACAAAGCTATCTTGTGCAGCCACCCACATACAATGTGTTCTTAAATATTAGCATGTGCCAAGGCAAACTAAGTGTTGGCCATTAAATATTAAGAGTCTGAGAGTCTGTTCTTTGCCTGGGGAAGACTGTAAATGTCATAACTTTTTTTCTTACATTATAAATGAAACAGAATTAAACTGTATTTAATTTAGCAGTATGTGAATTGGTTGTCTTTTTCAGCTGTGAATTAGTACTGCTAGGACGTGAAAGGGGCCTTACCTCGATTGGCCACCATGACTTTCTTGATTGGTCGATACTCGTTCTTCGGGGCAGAGTGGGCGAAGCGGGGTGAAAGACACGCCCTCCTCACGGCCAATAGGCCAAGGCCTCCTCGGACTACAGTGTACCTCAGCATTCTAAAGAGAAAAAGACAAAATATTTGACATACACAACGTCTCTGTACACTGAAAATCAGACAGGAATAAGTGGAGGGAAGAGCGATACATACTAGCTAGAGATGGGAACACGTGGATCAGGAAATGGGTGAATTTTTATGAGGGATGGGCATGAGTACTCGAGTACTCGTTTTGAACGTCAGTATTCGTTACACATATTGAGATTCGAGTACTCGCATTTCATTGCAAATATGAATATGGTTTAAAAGGCTAGTTGAAGCCTGCGAAGTCTGTCTGAGTAGATGATCTTCTCCATAGTATGACTCACCTCTCCCCCGCACCGGTGTGGACTTGTTAATTGTCTTAAACCGAAATGAATATAATCATCTCTTAAATTAATCAGGCCTAAGTTCAAAGTTATGGTTAATTTGTGTAATTTGTGCCCATCCCTAATTTTTACAAACATACACACAAGAAATTGTTAATGTGCTTATTGTGACACATAACATCCAGATTCTCCATTTCAAGTGCTGAGTAGCATTATAATACATAAGTTCTTCAGAAACAAGGCAGCCAATCAGTCAAACATTTAAACAATTTGGCTGGAAGACATCATTAAATCTAGCTCAAACAAAAACACGAATGCCCTGTTTAGAGAGATTAAATCTCCGAAAGCACCAAGCCCTTTAAAGTTGTTGCCTTGGGTTGTGGGAGCCTTTTAAATGTATGGCATTTTCTCCCAAAACTTAAATTGGTGTTACTGATATTATTCCAGTATGCTGCTGTATTGTGCATGAAAAATACTACTGCTGTGGCCTTGATTTCCTTTGCTATGAAAGTTTGGCAAAGGATGGTGGAAAAATCTAACATAGTCTGCAGCTGGGACTATAAAAGATGTTATCCCGTTTCAGTTAGAGAGAGGCTGTCATAGTGGTCCCACTGTTGTAACGATTGTAGCCTTTAATCAATATATATCAATATGACCCAACCACATGAGTCAGAAGCTTAAAAAACAATTTGATAATAAAAGGAGTCAGGAAGGCCTATCACAATATTATGAAGCAGTCTAATAACAATACCACAAAGATTGTTGTTAAATTCAAATCAAACTCATGTAACATTTTTAGTAGAAGTGGTGATGATGATTTCCAAGTACAGAGAAATAAAGCCAACAGCTGACTCGTAATCAAAAAATCTTCCAAAAAGATCAGACCTCCACAAAAGGAAGGAAGGAGGCTGGAAGCCAATCAGCTGCTGCTCTGCTAACCAGCTGCCAATCAGCCACAGGTGTGTCAAATTAAAGACAACAACTTTCTTGTGTGTCCATGGTGTCTTTTTTTTTTTTTTTTCCAAATCACAAAGTAAAGCACTAAATAGCTTTTTCCTACCCCAGACATGTCAGATACAAACATATATTCTGCTCCCATTAGTCTGATTCATAGATTAATGGTAGGAAAGAAAAAAACTGTCTGAAACCTTTCAAACCAAAACATGCCCACAATGTTAGCAACTAGGGTGAAAGTGGCATTGTGGTTAAGTGGCTGCATTTACTTGGAATAATCCCCTGAACACATACAATTACTACACTGAAGCACCCAATCACGAAAAACACACAGACAAACTTATTCACAACCAAATGTAAATGACACAATCTCACAAAGGCACATTGCACACATACATGAAACTACCTTCTCAACTAGATGTGAAGCTGCTCATTCAATGCAGGGCAACAGACAGCTTTACTGCTGGGAGCTGTTTGATAGTGTGCCTCACACTGCAGAGGTGAAAGCTTCTTCTTCTGGTCTGACTACTAGGCTACACCTCACTGACAGTGATTTGCTGCCACACTGTGGTCAAACAACAGCAATGCAGTCAGTAGAGACCACAGCTGAGTTGTCAAAATGCTGCTCCTTAGATATCCCAGCATTTGCACATAATGTACTGAACCAAACTAATTTGTCAAGTTACATTTTAACAGTATGTTTGGTTTATCAAACACTTGGAATTTAGGCAGCACATATCTTAAACTATATGTTGGACAATCTAAAAAGCCTCGGATCACAGTAAGTGCCAGTTTTCTCCAGACTTTCAACTTGTCATGGTAATACTGACGCAGACAGAATAAAATCCTCCAATTCTCTGAGCCGAGTGAAGTCTTGTCATGTCTGACTGCTTCCTGTTTGTTACCATTGGTTAGAGTTCCACTTAAAGTTGAATTACCACATGTCCCATATAGATTTAAAGATAGTGAACAGTGGTGTCAATACTACACAAACAGTCACTATACCCATATTTAACCTGCTTTAAACTATTATTCAGTGCATGATGCAAGAATTAATTATACCAACAAACAAAACAATTCAAACTCATTAAGTTAGATAAAACCAAAACATTCTTCTATTCATACCAATTAAAACATCTCAAGAGGTGTATAGGCGGACTTGTGGGAAGACTGTGCACAGACTGCCGAGAGACTAGATCAACCAGATAGCATGACAAAGAGCAAGTAGAGCAAAGGTAATCTTTATAGCCAAATTTAATTCTTAGTTGTAGACTGATAATGTTTACATAATTATGTGTGACTTAAAGGAGTTAACGAAGAAGTGCTTTTACACTGTCAATGAATTCCTTGAGACTTTCTGCAGACTGTAAGCAGAGGAAGCTACGGCCGTAACAGTATCCTGTATCTACACAAAAGCAACAGAGCCAGACTAGGAAGCAGATACAGTTTCCTCAAGGCCTGAATACGACAGGGAGACGAGAGCAGACTGAAGAGGAACAAGACAATTGTGGCAGACAGGCAAAAACAGGTCGATTACCATCTGTGTCCTGCATTAACCTTTTCTCTCCAATACAGCTGAATTAAAACTTTTTAAAAGATAAGTATACTCTCATGTTGAGTGATAAGGTCTCTGGTAAAATACACTTACACTGTATTAGCAATGTGAATATGATGGCCAGGCAGATGGAGGTATTAGTATTCCTCTCGGCTGTAGCAGTCAAGTGAGATCATTAATACAGCCTGAGAGCCCCAATGTAGACAACAATGTAGAAACATAACACAAACAGTAAAAAAAACAAAAACACCATGCATTGATTAAAAGTGCATGGATCACTTAGAAATGACACTGAAATATTACCAGCCAGTAGCCAAATGATGGTTAACGTAAGCTGTGGCCTGTAATCTAAAATGCTCTTTGATCTGCCAAAAGCTGGAAATCTACCGGAAACTGCAGCCTGCAGTGGCAAGTAACTTCCTAACCTGAAATAGTGCTCAGTGCTGATTCCCTATCCATATGCTGAGGTGTAAACAACCGATCTAATGACTGAAAATCCACCCAAACACAGAAAGCATGCTGTCCCTGCAGTTCAATGAACAGTTGAGGGCATTTCTCTGGAAGACACAAACTATCTGGCCTCTACTTTTATTGATACGTATGTACCTTTGGTGCTACGATACTGTTTTTACATCCCACAGAGGAGAAATTAATAGAAGCAGAAATATTAAGACTTGGCCTGTAGTACTGTGGTAATTATCTTTTGTGGTATTTTTTTTTTTATTGTAACCTTACAAATTAGTCCTTGAGCCAAATAATTAGCTCTCCTCTGAATAAAGAAAAGAACTGAATAATAAAAGGTTAGACTTAGACAAAGAAATCTCAACAGCAATTTAAACACACTGAACGTGAAGAGAGAAAAAGGTCATCCTCTTCAAACTCCTGTTTCTCTATATGTATCTGTCATCTCATCTTATCTCTATCTCTAACTTCTGTCCCAAGCATATCATCTTCTTTTTTCCCCCCCCCCATCTCTCTCATCTTAAGATTTCTTTATTTTTTTGATACTGTTACTCAACAGATTTGAAACACAGCTCACTTCCCTCTTCATCCTTTTTTTCTGAATTTGTGCACTGATGGATGGAGCCAACAATAAAATGTGCCAAAGCAAGTGGTTTACCGGTAGTATGACTCACATTGCCAAAATGCAATGAGGCAAACGCAAGGATAAATTGTGGAATGAAAGGAATGTCAAATGGTGGGGACACGCGAGCTGTGGTAGTACAGTTTGAGGGTAATTTTAGTTTCGCGCCTCAGTGTCATTTTGCTGAATTGTCTCCTTCTGTATATTTGGAGAATGCTTTAAAAATAAATCAGTTCTTCATCAGGATTTAGCCTAAGAAATTAAAGAAATAACATAGGTCGAGAAGTGGAATAAAGATTTTGTGTGTGTCCTATCAACTAACAAAACATTGGAATGGAGTATTTTGAAAGTATCTAGTATATTATGCTTTACTAGACACCCATGCGTGTCCTGGGCCAAATAATACCCTCTGACGAATGATTAGAATGTGTTTTAACTTTAAAATTACATTTATTCATCCTGTATTGTCAGTGATTTAAGTCAGTAAGTAAATTGTTGTACTTGATCCAATTTAAGGGTCAACCACAGACTTTTTCACAGGTCCCCCTTGGCCTTGGGCCAGCTGTACCTTTTGACCTCCCCCTTACGGCAGGCCTGCCACACTTTACAAACAACTAGTTTAAATACAACTTTCATTATCCGTACTTCTCTCACTGTCAAAAATCATACTGAAACAGTTAAAGAGCAGGTGAACTCTGAAACTTCTTCTTTGTGCTTGATGAACACATTTACCAACATATCAGCAGTTACCACATGTAATTGACTAAAAGATAGTGCTTGGAAAAAAGAACAAAACTAATCATTATTTACAGGTCAGTGACTTCAGCCAAATCATGTTGAACATGCAATACAAGAACAAGTAATGACCATGTGATCACTGAGGCTACTCAGACACCATTTGTTGTTGACTCATGCAGTCACATGGACAGCAGGACGATGCAACACAACACACTGCCAATTTTGGATGATAAGTTTGTGTTCGCGTCCATGTTGAGTCAAAGCAAACATTAATGGGGACCACAGAACAAACGAGACCAAATTCCACTCTCAGTCCAGTTGTTACGTTCTCAGATGATCACGTCATAGACCACATCAGAATCATGCGTATTCGCTGCCCAGATCAATACAACTTGCGTCAAAATGCAATAAACTTTGACGTGCATTCCATGTGGCTCTGACTGGTAAAGTAGGAATGTATGTTATCATGCACTACATCTCTTCACCATCCGTAAAATATAGTAGTGATAGTATTTACTGCCATCAATATGCAAGTTATCACCTGCATTAATGACTGCCACCAAACTACACTACAGCTTTATTATGTAGTGCTGAGCAGATACAACTTGATCAATCATTGTTTGTTTTTATTCACGATTAGCTATCTGATTGGACTGTTGATCAAATGTTGATTAACAGACCAAGTCATGTCAATTATCAACTGAAATTCTTTCAGTCACTCTGCTCATCTGATACTCAAACAGCAATATAACCCACACTGATACAACAGACACATCAAAGGGGTGTCTTTCATAGCTGGAGTTGGTAACTTTGATATAATTTTTTTCATATTTGTCACAATAATCACACAGCACTAAAGAGATAAAAAAAATCATATTGCTTGGTAGTGCTTGTAATGGCCTTACAGAATGTAAATGAAAACAGCAAGTGTCAATCACTGCTTGTGAACTGCAGTCAAACTGTCAAACAAGGCAGCGAACCAAACATGAACCAAGATTCTGTTACTGCATTGCCTATATCTCCTCTCAAATATTTTCAGAAACCTGTTTAAGCTTAGTGATAGGCTGTAAAATGAGAAAGCTGGTCCGGCTGGTTGGCAAAGCTTGGTACTTCAGTCAAATCTTTCCAACATGGCAGCTGGGTCACAAACTTTCTCATTTACAGATAAAACAGTACATTAAAATATGTTGCTGAAAACATTTGAGGAGAGAAAAAGCGATGCAGACACAGAATCTTGTTTCATATTTTATCAGCGCTGCCTAGTTTGGCAGTTTGACAGCACACAAACAATGACTTAACCGACTGAACTGGAGACTCCTCGGCTCTGACTTGCTGTTCTCTGTGCACTGCTGTAGATTCCAGCAAATGCCATTAGAAGCGGCAGGGAGTGGAGGAGGGACATGATTTTTTCACAGACTGTCTCATGAACTTCTGTCAGAATAAAGTTACGGTTTCAGCAAATATGACAAAGTTATTTTCATAAGAGTTAACAACTACAGCTTTAAAGGTGACACACACACACACACACACACACACACACACACACACACACACACACACACACACACACACACACACACACACACACACACACACACACACACACACACACACACGGACTGCACTATTGTGTCCACTGTATATTAAGAGGGAACACAGGGGAGGAATTTCCTTCCAATCAACAGCAACAGAAAATCCAAGTCATCCAAATAGTTTCTTAGTTTTTCCACACACAACTCTAACAAAGGAAATCTCTTTCAGATGGATTACACTGGGATCAGTTTTGTCCACTTGCCTGTAAAATAAGGCAGAATAGGTCAGAGGGCAGAATACTCGTGATCCTACTGTGGCAATGCATACAAACTGTATTGATTACTCATGTGAAAGACTGAAACATTTTAAAACCTGTTAATGAACTAATGTCGCCAGTAACGCTAGTAGGGTTCCCGTGCTTCATACTGAGCTACACAGTCATTCATATTCATTTTCTGTATGAACAGGAATTTTGCCTTATGCTCCGACATAATTTTTTTACTCTAACTTTTGAAAGACGTGACATTACAGATCGATACCCTAGTTAGGCCTTAACTAATTGTAAAGCACTTGCTCTATGTCATGAGCTCAACTTTAAGATTTCTATCAAGGTTTCCCAACAAGAAGGGAGCACAATCACCACAACTACCCAAAACATAATTATTTCTAGATGAACATTTATCTGACATGTAAAAGCCAGAACCATTCAGCAAAGTCTCCCTCGGCATTTCAGAAGGTCCCTACTGTGGCACAGGAATGTGACCATTTGCCTTTCACTGAATCTGAAAAAAATAATAGGGATAGTTGTCTTCTTGTTTCAGATGTTAACAATCCATCCCACTACAACTCAGCCCCTTTGGTCAATAATTTATCCCGGTTTCACAAGATACCACAAGACGCTCTTTTTCAAAGAGTTATGATGTAATCACTTGGAGCACCACAGCTCCCGCTGCTTCCCAAGAAACAAATACAATTCAAACCAGAGGGCAGAGGTCTAGCTGAAATTATTCAACAACGACGTTTAGCCTAGTTCCACAAGATTCAGATTTTGACTTGTCACAGTCGGAAAAGCACAAGTATATTTAACACAGTTAATGATGGCTGCATTCCATTTCAAGGAGATCCTGGTATGGTGCATACTGGCTCACAGGAATACCTTAGGGGCCTGACACACCAAGCAGACGATCAGCCATTGGTCAATGTCAGGCCGTCGGTAAGTGTCTGTTGCCCTAGTTTTTGCAGCGTGTCCCACAATGTTGGGAGTAGTCGGCCCTTGTCACCTGTTTTCTGCATGTTGAATTGGCACTGGAGCTGGCAGAGCTTGTTGGTGAGAGCAATCACTCTGATTGGCACTTTAGCTCAGCTCAGTTCAGAAGAGAAACGAAAGTGACAAAGGCAAACAAACAACTAAAGCCAAGAGTATGTGAAGTCAAACAAACTTTTTATATTAGGTAACATTATTTCTTTAACCACTGAGAAGCAGTTCGTAAATTGTGTTATTGTTCCCTAGCGTACAGTAATAGCCTTTGTTTTGTGTGCAAACTGGCTAACTAACATCTGAAATATGTTCTGTAGCTCTTCAAGTTTCCCTTTTTTGAATGACACATACAGACCACTGCCACCTACTGGTATGAGGAGTTATTTCCTCTCATGCAGACACACTTATCCTGACATTCTGACCCCAACTCCAGCTAATCTCAGTCCTCTTGCCTAAACCTAACTAGCCCAGCCAATGAAGGCAAAGAGTACTAGCCAATCAGACTGAGAGTAGGACAAGTCATGCCTTCGCTATCCTAGGAAACCCACATCTACTACTGGGACACTTAAAGAAACCAAGTCATTTTCATCTGTGCTTTGCCTACTATGACTAGGGATGGGTATCGTTAAGATTTTAACGGTACTACTACTCTTATCGATACTGCTTATTGATCCAGTATTTTAACGGTACGCTTATCAATACTTTTTGAGGAAGAAAAAAACAAATTAAGAACATAAATTGCTTTATTTTCTCAATTTTCATTATGCAACAAAATAGTTTTTTAACAAAACATTTTACTTTTTACAACTTGAAATGTAAAAATACATAACATAATAGTGTTGTCACGGTACCAAAATTGGGATCCACGGTACAATACCAGTGAAAGTATCACAGTTCTGAGTAATATCACGATACCACAGCAAAAATGAGGCAGATGTGCCTTTTGTCATTTATAAAAAGATAAATCACTTTTCTATAATACATCAATGATATTTCATTGGAATAAATTACTTACTGACTTATTCATACTTCAAAAACAGCATCAATAAGTGATTAACATAACACTGTAATAAAATAAATAAATGAAATAAAAATCAACCAGCCACCCTCCTCCCCTGACAGGTAAAGAACAGTCCCTAAAGTGCGCTGAGGTTTGTGGACCGTTACCTGCCACAAAGAGTTTGAACGGGTTGAACGGCTTGATTCCCCTCTGACACGTCACATACCTGTGTGCCGCCACGGCTCGGCTGTTCAGGTACTTCTGGACAGTCACGACATCAACAAAAGGGGAAAATATTGGACCTGGAGCCAGGCTTCTCCGTCCCCAGTAAGCCGTTATCTTGCGCCGCGGAGCACTATGGCCACCATATTTGAGTTATTTCCTCTCATGCAGACACACTTACCCTGACATTCTGACCCAAACTCCAAGGGGGTCTGTGTCTGTGCCCCCCTTTCAACCCACAACCGACAAGATTCGCCTGCTGCTGGTTGAAATCTGTACTCACACAGCGTGCTCCTGATTTCTTTTACTTGCACAAAACTATTTTTAGTCGCTAATGCAGTAAAATGCTCGCACTGTAGAGCTCTCTCGAAAACAAATCACTGTAGCATATATAAACAAATCTAGCCTACAAGTAAAAATATTAGGTATTCTAGGTATGATAGGTATTCTAGGTATTTTATATGGTGATGTAACATTAATCACTATGGATATATAGACCAGAGGGCGGGAGATCCCACGAACCCAGCCTAGGCTATAATTGTGGTTATATTCATGTATTTAAAAGTATCTGAAAAATACACAAATAAAATCCCAAATCTTAAACCCTATTTAGTAAATAGGGTCCCAAAATAGCTAATGGTTATTAACGCCACGTGTTGGCTGCTAGCATAATGTTACAAACCTGGACTGGACGTAGATGAACTAGCTGTGCTAGGGCAGTCAAACCCTGTACATCTTACTGTCTGAATATGATGCACTTTCGCAAGGTGTTTTGGCAAATTAGTAGTGTTGCCACCCTTACATGCAAAACATTTGTCACACCTGGCTCTCTCCGCCATCGTTATCTATCTAAAGGCAGGCTACGAGCTTGAGTTGGTGTATGCGCTGTGTGTGTGTGTGTGACAGCCCCGCCCCCCTGCTCTCCACTCACACACAGCAGGCAGCCAGGGTGAGCAAGACAGATCTCTCGTCTTCAGGGAGAATAGTGAAAATTATGATACAATGACAGATAATTGACGGAGTTGGTGGGATAAATGTGCAAGATAACATTTATCTTGTTAAAAAAAAAACATGCGACTGCTCCAGTACTGATAGCAGAACCGTTAAGGTCAGAGCTTATCAATAATGCGTTCTTGAAGAATGTAGCCCCGGGGCTCGTTCAATACTGGGGTGCAGTACCTATCCCTAACTATGACATGTCAAAATGTCTGCTGTGAAAAAGGTCAATATGAAGGTTTAAAACCACTGCAGATCCATGATTGTTGCAAACTTTTACGTATGAATGTTTTGTATTATTTTTGTAATATTATTATTATTATTATTATTATTATGTAATACAAAGAACTTCCAATTCAGTTGAGAGATAAAGCAGTGAGAAAAGATTTGTACTGTGAACTCAGAAGGCCAAAATAAGATCATAAGACACCTTAAATTGGCAGCAGGGGCACATTTAATTTAATATTTGTGTCCACAACTTGAATGTTTCCTGACAATGTATTTAAATCAGTGAGCAATAGACAACACTATTTGACTCTCTTTCTCACAGGCAGAACACTGTGAAACTTTTCAGCTAAACTTCACAGTGAAACCTTTTCCCCGTCTCAATCCTGCATACTAACACCAGCTTCAAAACTGCTGCAACACAAAACAAGCCCTGAATCAAATTATAGCTGGAAAGCCAAAGTGGAATGTAGATGTTTTATGCCAAATGTTCTCTCCAACCCTTTCTCTGTTGTCCTGTCTCTCAATCTCTCTTACACACTCTTAGGGGCACAAACAAGAATAAGCACAAGTGTCCTCGCAGTAAAGTTTCTACACAACCAAAACTGTTCTCAGCCTTGAGCGTTAACTGTCTGACAGTGCAGTTAAATCATGGCACGCATGCATTGCTACACACATCTATCAGTCACTCCTCTGTCTAAACTTAAAGGTCAGAGGCGACTGAGAGCAACCTGTGTGTGCTGGGCAGCTTTAAAGAACAGAGGGGATTTCTGGTTCATACATTAACTTCATAGAGATCAAAGTTCTGCTTTGTTTTGACGCACACAGCCCCTGATATTGTGACACACAAACACACATAACTAGCATTAACTTTACCCAACTGACTGATAATAGGGCAAATACATGGCTGCCAGCATTTGTGCAATAATAGATAATCCACCTTTTCATCCGTCACAGCAAACATCTAATCACCCAGAGTTATCTTATCAGGGGAAAGCCTTGATATACTGCACGTAATGAATGTTTTACAGAGGAGCATGAGGTGAGACTATCTCTACTACAACTAAGGATGAGAAGGAATTCCTAGATGAGCTTTAAAGCTATAAAGTAAGAAACATGTTGCACATCCAGGGTTGGAAATTACCACCAGCCAAACACTGATAAAATATGGCAGTGGCTGCAAGATAGGTTTTACTCACCAGCCAAATAAATAATGGTAATCTGTTGAGTGGTTGGCAAATTTTGGAATCCACAGGCCACAGTGGCAGATGGACAAAAAAGATAATGTCCTACCCTAATTTTGAGAATGCCAATATATTATTGCATTCACTATAATTATTCTTAATTTCAAATGTATGCTTTAAACACATTGCCCTTTAGCTCAGCCCAATAGTTATTCATACGTATATACAGAGTTTAAACCATTATAACGATGCCTATTTTTATGTATCAACAAATTTTCAGGCGAGGTAAGACACGCAGCAATCAGACAAGTGAAAGATCCACTGCAGATTACTGTGAAAGGCACCTGAAAATATCCAACACTTTCACCGCCTAATTGGTCTCAACTGGAAACAGAGGTCTGGCCTCAGGACATTCTATCAGAACATTTTCTCACACACACACACACACACAAATCTTACAAGGTAGACTGGCTGCTAAGTGGATTTACTCAGAATCCAAATGCTTCTTGAAAAAGTTATGTGTCATTAAATGTGTAAGAGGAACAACAACGAATGTAACATGGAAGAGCTCTGATCCACACTCCCTTCCTTCTGGTGCAGTCAGACCAAAATTCACAAGACAAAATTAATTGCCTCGTAGATGTTAACCATCGGCTACGCAGGGTAGAGCAGTATGGAACCATAACGAATGAGGTCTAAAAAGGTCCCGATTATCAACAGCAACACATACCCACACAACAGGAGCAAGGTTACACATTGCTGTGTTTGTGTAGATAACACCAAAGCTTGTGACTGGACTAAAAAGTGATTAGTGATGAGATAATGGTTAGAATATTGAGCTTGTGAAAAGGTAGATACGGTAGGTGGGTTTGAATTTACAAGCAGTCGTTGAAACTCTGCCAAACAGATGTGAAAAAGAAATACTGGAAGGACCTGTAAGAAAAACTTTTGAGCAAGATACTGATGCTGTCCTACCTTTCCTGAAATTTACCCTTCAGAGGACATTTCAACTCTAAATAAAAAAAGTCAACCCAAATACATATTACTCATTTGAAAACAGCAACGTAAAGCTAGTTATATTAATGTGTAATGAAGTACAATTTGTGGTACGCTGACAGGATTATCTGGACCAAATGAAGCTAATGCATTTTGCTCTTGACTGACACTCAGCCCCTTTACCAGCTGTGTCAACAAGATGCTTCAGCACCCTGCTGCTGCTGGCTGCTCCTTTAGGATATAATGTGTTGGAAAAACACAGGATTTCTTACATAATTCTTAAATAACTCTTAAGTGCATGTTGCTGCCCCGGGCCAGTTTGCACATTTTTACTAGGCTACAGCATAGAATAACAGAAGCTAGGAAATTATTTAGTCCGTTATTGTTTTGATGGCCTATCACAGACCACAAGGACATAGACATTTTGTCAGCTTTTTAATGATTTTATATAGATTCTCTGCTTTAGAAAGTTTAGATTTTGTGTTTTCAAATAAAGCAACACAGAAAAAATATCGCAGAAGATAAAAGTTTTTGACCAATGGACTGAAATAGGGTGAGAGGACATATATCATAAAACCCTGAAACTGGCCTACAGGCTACATTCTGCTAAACCTTTCTGTCAGTGGATACTTAACAAGTAAAGGATTTGCTTTGGATTTACCTACTTTCATAAGAAATTGTCTATGAAACCTTTTGCTCTCTTTATATTTGGAGATTACCACAAGGAGTCCTTGAACAGTTAGCTCTTTAATGAACACTGAAGTCTGTGTGCTAATGTTGGTGAGGGCCTGCAAAGCGCATGAAAGCTTCACGAGTGACATCTTGCTGCCCTTTGGACAAAACAATGAAAGAAAGGAAAGAAGCAGTTTAACATGCTTAACAGTCATGCAGGGCTTCATTAATCTGCTGTATACCTGCTAATCACTGTTGGATCAGTCTATCATGAACTGTAACTACAAGGCTATATCATCTGTCAGTGATTCATGGCCAGAAGAAATAGCACCTCCTTAATCTGATGCAGATCCTGCTAAAATGGGACAGCAGGACAGTACATTACAGGGCGAGAAGCCACATTGATTAATTGTTTTATGCCTGCAAGCACAGCAAGATGCACTATTGGCTGTGCTTCACCCTAACATGACCAACATGTTTACTATCTGCCTTGTGGTCTGACGGATTCCACCCTAACTCTTACAACACTCATCATAGTTATTTGCTGGACGGTGCCCTGTCACATGACAAGAAGAAGGTCCAGTGTTTCCCAAGAAGCATAAATCATTTTTCTACTCTTCATTTCGTGGGAACCCTAACAACAGGTCAGGACCCCAAGTAGTTGACAGCCCTGAAGAAAATCTTAAGGGAGTAAGGCAAGTCTGCACCAATGCTTACTAACATAAACAAGTGCAGTCTTTGAAAGCTATTGTATTTTCAAAATATCTATTGTCTAGTAAGGGCAGAATATCTTACCATTAGCTTAAGCTGTTAAAACATGTTGGTGCTATGACACACTGACACATCACATTATCATGTATAATTCCACATCATAATAAAAAAGGTTCAGACCTAATAAAAGATACATTTTTCTTTAAAAATCAAGGTAACTGTGCGACATCACATACTAGAAACATATTCAGGGAGATAACTGCATGCTTTTTGCAACCGCAGACATAAGAAGCAAAACATCTGCTCATGTTGAGACATGCTATGCTACTTTTGATGCAAACACTTGAGTTCAAATGGTCTCTCAGCACTCTTAACAAACAACTACTCTTTATTTAAGTATACCAAAGCATGCAAATTGATCTTAATAATTTTTAGGAAGTAAGACTGGGCATTGCTTGTGGAAATATAACATCCTCTGACCATAACAGGACCGCCTGCATCCTACCAGAAAGTTTAAACTGAAGTGGCAGAACAGTTACAAGCTATTGGTGGTAGTAACACCAGAAATACTGACAAAGTTCTAAAAGACTAAAAACTGAAAATATCATCCTTAAAGAGATTTATGAGGTGGCGTGTATTTTCAGGAAAAAGAGAGCTCTGAAAGCTCTGCACCATTGACGTAAAACTATAATGGATATGTGTCCCAGTTGCCTTGAACACTTTCAAGTCTACTACCTTGGCATTATTGGAACAAGTATTGTCATTAAGGTGACTGAGAGAATGCCACATGTCCATCAAAAACACCAGGCCACTACAGTCACTTTGAGCAGGCCAAGGCAAAGAGGAGTCTCCTGCCTTTTTCTGCCTGTACATTTCTGATCACATCTCAGCCACAGGCTTTACTGCAAGGTCTGCTAACGACTTGTGAAAATAACTGTCTTTTACTTCCTCACACAGCTCCCACTGGGCCTCCTTGAGCTCCAGGATGGGACCTCTTTGAAGCAGAGTAAAGGTTGCTTTAGGATGAACAAACTGTACAGTCAAATGATTCTGACACAAGAGAGACACATGCACGGGTTCAAAGGTGAGGAGAAGAGAACACATTTCTGCAATACAGACAATCGGAGAGAAAATCACCACATGCACGGACAGAGTAAAAAACTCTGATCTGCAGCTCACAAGAAAACAAGCATGTTATGCAATCTACAAGTGTCAACATGTACAACCCTGATTCAAAAAAAAGTTGGGACACTGTGTAAAATTTCAATAAAAACACAACGCAATTATTTGTAAATCATTTGCCATAGATTCAATTAATTACAGTGCAAAGATGAGATATTTAATGTTCAAACTGATCAACTTTGGTTTTTGTAAATATACACTTATTCTGAAAGTGATGCCTGCACAAAGTTCCAAAACAGTTGTGACAGGGGCATGTTTACCACTGTGTTACATCATCTTTTCTTTTAACAATCAGTAAGCATTTGGGAACTGAGGACACTAGTAGCTAAAGTTTTAAGGTAATTATTTCCCATCTTTGCTTGACATGTGACTTCATTTGCCCAACAGTCTGGGGTCTCTGTTATTCTGTTTTGTGTTTCATAATGTGCCACACTTTCAGGGTGAGTTAGGTCTGGACTGCAGGTAGATTACCTGTGTATCCGCAGTCTCTTACTACAAAGCCACCCTGTTGTAACATGTGCAGAATGCGCCTTGGCATTGTCTTGCTGGAATGGGCAGGGATGTCCCTGAAACAGAAGTTGTCTGGATGACAGCATGTTGCTACAAAGCCTGTATGTAACTCTCAGCATTCATGGTGCCTTCACTGATGTGCAAGTTACCCATGATGCCATGGGCACTACCACTTCCTCATACCATCACAGATGCTGGCTTTGAACTTTGCACTGAGAACAATCTGGGTGGACCTTTTTCTCTTCGGCCCAATAAACACTATGTCCATGATTTCCAAAAACAATTTCAAATGTGGACTCATCAGACCGTACACACATTGCCAATTTGTTTCAATCTCCCTCATGAGCACGGGTCCAGAGAAGTCGCTGGTGTTTTTTGGATGTTGGCGATACATGTTTTTCTCTTTGTATGGCACAGATTTAACTTTTATAGATGCAGCAACAAACTGTGTTTACTGAAAATGGTTTTCAAAAGTGTCCCTGAGCCCTTGTAGTAGTATTATCCTTTATACAATCATGTTGGTTTTTAATGCAGTGTCTCCTGAAAGATCAAAGGTCACAGGCATTCAGTGTTGGTTATCAGCCTTGCCCCTTACGTGTTGAGCGTACAGAGCGTACAGAGCGTGCAGAGTGTACGGAGCATGCAGTGATTTCTCCAGATTATCTGAATTTTTTCAGAATATTATGGATTGTGGATGACGAAATCCCAAAATTCTTTACAATTGTCCATTAAGAAGCGTTCTTTAACTGTTTGCTTAGTGTTTCACAAAGTGACAATCCTTGCCTGTGAACAACTGAGCCTTTCGTGGATGCTCCTTTCATACCCAATCATGATACTCAAATCTGCAATTAACCTGTTTACCTGCGAAACATTCCAAACAGGTGTTGTCTTCCACAGTCTTTTGTTGCCCCTGTCTCAACTGTTCTGAAACGTGCTGCAGGTATCAAACTCGGAGTTAGTGTATATTCACAATAAACAATGAAGTTCAAGTTTGAATATTAAATATCTTGTCTCTGTAATGTATTCATTGAACGTAGTGCGAAAAAGATTTGCAAATTATTGCATTCTGCTTTTATTTACGTTTTACACAGCGTTTTTTTTGAATCAGGGTTGTAAACAGACATTATCATCATTATTATTATTCAGCACAGAGAAAATGAAGTCCCTACTGTGGTGTTTCTGCTTCTTTAAATGCCAATTTCCATGTATTATACCTAACCATCCATTCTGTAGGTGTGAAAGTAACAATGGGTAACCCTTAACAAAAGCAGTCATTGCTGCATATTTCCTGCCACGATGCCAACTCATACCAATACAAAACTCCATTGAAAAAACTCCTAATTTTACTTGATAGCTCCTGGAACAACCTCGAAGCCATTTGACCCCACTTTGGTAACTACTGCTATGAGGAGTTAAAGTTTGCATGTGCACATTACAGCTAAAAAAAATGAGTAAGCAAAGTAAACAAACCACTTTGTAGACAGGTTTTCAATGCACAGAGTTTGGTTCAGGTAGACACACAAGTTACAGATGCCTTTCTGTAGCAACTGTGCAGCTATGAAAGTTAGACACACTGTACATGCAATATCTCCAACCACACTGACAGCAAGACACAAGTGAGGTTACACATGAAGCAATTCAGTCACTCAGGGAAATAAGGGTTTGTCTGAAAGACAGCTGAACTCAATGACAGCCACACACACGCGTTACCCGTCAGTACTCACATGCTGGTGCTGTGCCGGTGTCAGTAAATGATGTGAATCCGCTGGCAAGTAACCGGACACCGATTGTAAACAGTCGACTATCAGAGTGTGTTTATGTGTGCTTCTCTGCGTGCTAACCTCACACACACAATCACAGGCACGCTGCTGCTCGGAACAGGAAAAGGAAGATAGGGGAGTTTATACACACACACACACTCTCTCTCTCTCTCTCTCTCTCCCTCTCCTGCACACACACTCACTCTCAGGTGCACACAAACACAAGGAGTGACTTCGGGACGGCCGAGCGGGCGTTCAAAGCGTCGACACACACGCTGTCACTCACACACGCACACACACCCCTGCTCAGTCCCTCATATGTGGTAAAGCCGCTAAGACTCAGAAGCTAGTTGCTAACTGTGTACTATAGCTAACTTAGCTAGCAGCTGGCACCGTCCGTCTCCGTCTGGCGGATATGGGAATCTGCTACTGCGCCTGCCTACTCCCTATTAATCTCTCTCTCTCTCTCTCTCTCTCCCTCGATGTGTCTCTCTCTCCATAAGCTTTCATCCCTCTCTTTGACATGACGCAATCAGGCACGCCCCCCTCTGCTCTCAGCCAATCACAGGCGAGGGCATGACAGCACGCACGAGCGGCACCATTAAAAGAGCTCGAGACTGACAACATTTCAATGTGAATTAGTTAAAATGTAGTATTTTAATAATGAAGGGCATATTATAGTGTTATGAAGAGGATGACTGGACGTTTAAGACCAGTCTCCGTTAACGTTACTGGTATTAAAATACAGGCCTATTAGATGTTCTTTCCCCACTACTGATACTTTTCACAGCAGACATGTTGTCTTGTCAAAGAAGAAAAAGCACAGGTGTTGCTAATGATATTAACGACGTGTTCAGTGAAACCGAAGCTGGAGTCACAAATTTTCATATTTCAGCTGTGCTTTTACCACTGCCGGAAGGTGAAAATCAAAATGGCTTCCAAGAAAACCTCAATAAAGAGGAAGTCCTTTCAAATGAACTGATAAATAGGAGAGAAATAAAACATTTCTCACAATATGAGACAACTGCGCAATGACAGTGGTTCATATACATTTTTTTACAGCAGACAATTTGACAGCAGGATAAGCAGAGGCGTCATTAATAACATTAAAGCTGCTATATGTCAATATTTTCATTTTCTAGCTACAAAGCTCTACCCAGGTGATAGCTACCAGCCCAGTAGCTAACGTTAACTGGGGCATTTAACTTAGCAGCTAAAAAGCCATATCAGAGTTAAAATTGTACTTACATGTCTCAGGTGTCCGGAAACACGACCCCAAATTAATGCCAAATGTTGTTCGGTGGAAATAACAAAAAAAAATGCGACTAACAAATGCTACAACTTAAAAAGTGACGGTGTGTTAGCATTGTGTTAACAGCCCCCGCTGCTCCCAAGTGGCCAAAGCCAGTTATTGCAGGTTTGATAGTGCTGAGTCATTGTTAATATAATTAGCTGCACCTGTGCTTTTCCTGTTGCATGTCAAAATGTCTGCTGTTATCTGAATCTAACTATAGGGGGAAATGGAGACAGGGTTCAGTTCATTCCAGTTCATTGCTAACCAACATGCAAAAATATGGACTTTGTCTAGAGAGAATCATGCAGTCCAATGGAAGTCCAATACATTTAACAACAATAAATGGATAATTAACTAATATTTACTTGGGGTTAAATGAAGTGGTTGTTTCAAGAAAATTCCTCTGGAAATCCAAAACAAGTTGAAAAAAAGTCAGATTTGGCACAAACATCCACTTGGACTCAACGAGGAACTGAATAATTTTGGTGGTCATAGGTTAAAGGTCAAGGACATTGTGACCTTTTTTGTCTCATTCTCGTGAACATGATATCCCAAAAACAATTTGAGGGAATTTCTTGAAATTTGGCACGAATGGCCACTTGGACTGAAGAATAAACTGATTAGAATTTTATGTTTGAAGGTTAAAGGTCAAGGTCAGTGTGACTTCACCATATATGCTTTTGGCCATAACTCAAGAATTTATATGCTTATTGTGACAAAACCTGCATAACACTTTTCTGGACATTATTAAATGTCATATCTCAGGAACAGAGGAGTAATATTTGGGCAGATACTTAATGGTGACACTGACACTGACACTGACTGTGCTGATTGTATAGATCTGTGCTGCTGGGAGGAAGATGTGTGTGAAGCATCCATGTTTTCACAGACATGAATGTAAGCTGTAAGAGAAACTTGACTGGTGTGTGGAGGCATACAATGGTGGGCGGTGATTCTAGATTCTAATACTTTGTTTTCATGTTAAACTGCAATTCTGCACTGACAAAAGAAAGAAAGGTTTGTTCTTTTTCTTTCTTTTGAGTACCATCCTCATCATTATCAGAATAACTGATATTAAATTGATTTTAAACATTTATGCCAGATTAAAAAGTTGAGTAAACACCTCCTCAAAAAAGTGAAATGCAATAAAAAGAAAGAGAGGAAAAGAGAGTTGTTAAAGTGGATGTGATGCCCTGTATAAAAGAAAGAAAAAAAAACTGTGGAGCAGGAAACAGCTGAAAAGGACAGGATTTGATTACAGGCTCTAAAAAAGGCTTTTTGTTGTCCTGTTTTGTTAAGTGAACAATAGACTACTGAGCTTTTATTCCGAGAACTACACACAGACAAAACTGTGAGGGCACTGTATTAAAGCAGTTCATTCATTACCTCCTTATTCTGTACTGATCCTAGCCTGCAAATGACTAGCAATTGATCCTATTCTAATTTAAAGGTGTTGTGATAATTCAATGAAAACTGACAATTAAGCCAGGAAGAAATCTGCACAAGCCTCAGCTGGAAATCATAACATCAAGTCAACATTTTCTTTTTTCAGAGCTGAATGTCGTTAACGTGGATTTTGTGCAACTGTCTACCTTTACATGTCGTGTCGTGTCGTCAGGACAGAAGTTCAGTAACACACACACAATCTCACACAGGGGCTTGACACAAGTAAAGTACTCATAACTGATTGTTTCTCAACTCTTGTGTGTTTTCTTATCAGTTCCTGATAACAGCGTCTGTGTCAATGACATTCATACTATAAGAGGACGCATTCAAAATCGACCAGAAATATGGCAGGGGCAAAAATGAATGTACAGTCAGTGATGCATACAAAGGAAGAGACACAAACTTAACCATAGTTGCAGTAGGATTGTGATTCCTGATCAGTTCAAATGCCCTGTTATTTGTCTTTACTTAGACCTATTCTCGTCTGATTGCCTCTCACTCACACTCTCAATGAACTTAAATCACACTGCTCTCTCTCCTCTGTCACTCACACTCATCTCTCCTCCTTGCCTCTCCTCAGGCAGTCTCCTAAAGGTTGTGATTAAAACCATACACTCATAGCTTCTTGCATACCTCCTTTAGAGGCAGACAGAGTGCTCTCAGTCATGCCAAGTGGGCTAACCACAGTGAGCAAGTGTTACATCACCAGTGCTGGTGTAGCTAGGCCACACTGGACCCAGCTAAAAAGAATTTTTATGGGGCCACTTCCCTGTACATCAGACACTCAGTATTAATCCTGTTGTCATTTTGCATATTTAAAAGGGTGCACAAGAGTGAGAGAGTGCGTTTGGCAGGGGTCAATATTTATTATCCAAGTGATCTTTCACCCCTTCTCCAGGGTCCAGTCCGACTAGCCACTATCTTCAGGTAAGACACAATGATAAAAATGTTTATCAGTGTCTGTCCTGAACTGGTATAAAAATAAATCGACTGAGAACACCTCTACAGAGGCTACTGCACATTTTACTAACTGCTATCAATGATAGCAGCTACAGATATTCAGTACTAAACATTTTACAGATGCTTTCCCCTCCATACAATATCATGATATGGAGTCATGGGAGCAGTAGAGTATAGTGGATAAACACTTTGAAGTTACAGTTTTTCCACAATAGGCCTATGTAATGGCTGTGCCACCTATTACATAACAGAGTCCAATCTTTAACTGTGTCAATGACAGCAGTTGACCTCTATGTACATTATCTCACAGGTGATAAAACTTCAAGATTTAATTCTCTGTTCTCATATAAACTTCTTTGTCCAAGAAGGGCAAAGCAAGCTTAAGATTTTCTTCTCCAAGGAAAAAGGAAAAGGAGGAAATACTTTTGCTTTAATTACTCCTTGTAAAAAAAAAAAGTGAAACAACTGTGAATCATTGTGTCATGAATCACAGTCGTTTCATGTCAGCTTGATTTGCTTTCTTTTTCCATTTCCACAAGTTTAACCGTTGTTTTTAGTGTCCCCAAGTAAAAGCTAGTGAGCAGTCTTTACATACTCCTACCTCTCAGTAAGATACAGATATAACAGTGTTGTTCTTATATGTCCATAAATGTTCCCAAAGAGGACACTCATGCTGCTGTACAAGCAGTCTGTGCGATAAAATCTGCTTGGACTTTCCAAACATAGGATTAATCATATGTTAATTTGCAGAGGTGTGGACTTGAGTCACATGACTTGGACTTGAATCTGCCCAAAGATTAAAAAATATGTTATTTAAAGAGTGCCACAAATAAATAGATTTCCCTTGATTCCCCTAATCAACTAGCATTCACACTATTCATCCCCAGCAAGTTGACACTTAACTCCCCAGGTTTACTTGAACCAGATGGAAAAAATCATACCAAAGATAATTTTGTTCATGGAAAAAATAAACTGCAGCGGTTGATAAAATATGAACTGCAGTAGGCTATGCAAAATGTATGGGTGGAAAATTACAGAAGAAAACAAAACAACTTTTAGCTTTGTTGGACATTTGAAGTTGTACAAAGAACAATAAGTCGAGGCTAATATTACCATAGTTGGTAACCTAATGCTTCGCTAATGTTAGCTTAACAGCTAAGTTACTTTTTACCGAACTAGTTTTGAAAAATAAATACAAATTTTAAAAATCATTAATGATTTTTGTAAATCTAATATTAGCATTAAATGAGACGAAGAGCAAATTATGACTTGTTTGGCACTCAGAACTTAAAGTTAAGGACTTGGGATTTGTCAATCTGAATTTTGGATTTGATTCAGGACTTGCCCGTCGTGACTTGGGACTTAAGTGCAAAGACGTAAGACTTACTTGAGACTTGCAAAACAATGACTTGATCCCACTTCTGCTGACTTGCTTTAACAGTTTATTCTTGTTTATAACTTGAACTTGGGCTTTGGTAGTTATTTGTGATTGACACCTTTGCTGTCACTGTATTGTTGAGGCATTGTACCCTTGTCAAAACAGTGAAAGGGCTGAAAAAAGCTGTTTTTCATACCACCCTGGCCAAGGAAAAATAGACAGAAGTACAGGCAGCAAAAGAGAGAACGTAGGGATGGGTTGCAGTGGGGGGCATGAGCTCAGTCAACTGGCAAAGATCTGCTCATCATGAATAGGTGAATGGCTGCTGCTCAGTAACTTCTCTGTTGATTCTCTCCCCTATTCCCCTCTTCTCTCACCCCATTGGTCTGGACTCCCTCACCCCCTTTATCTACGTGCTTGTGGCCAACATTCAGGACCACTGCCAGTTGCCACTCCCCTTCCTACTCATTTCCAAATGAAAACACAAATTAAAGAATGAGAACAACATCTTCGACCACGTACAAGCTGTGCTGCTGCAGTAAAATTTTAACCCACCAAAAAGCCCAAATGAGACTGTTGATGATCATAGCTCTGGAAAGAAACTATTAAAACAGAGGGATATGGACAGATTGAGCACATTTATTGTCTAGATACAGCCCATGCTCTATATAACAAAACTGGGAAGTGGAGTGTTAGACAGAATCTGCGTCAGACCGAGAAAAGAGGGCAGACAAACTGCAAGACACGGTGGACTTTTGTCGGGGGGAGGGGGTGTTCCAGGAGGAGGGACCATTTCAAAGGCTGTTGTTAACTTTTATCAGGGACACACACATATGGTAAACACACATGCGTACACACAAACAAATATCCACATACTCACACACTTAAGGACCTGCTCACTCACAGTTTACTTTAAAAAGGAGACCTTGAAGGGCATGTGATCCATTAGACATACATACCAAGCCTGCACCTATACAAACCGTTATCACTATCACAGTGGCCATAACACTCATAAAGATACAAGACCAAAGCATACTCACAACCTTGTGAAATTTCCTTGAGGCACTGCACAGACAAGTATGATGGGCCGGTTGTAACGGTTGAATTGTAAACACGATGGTGAAGACAGTCAGCCTGTAGGCCCTGGAGATTTACGTGAGTTAAACAATGACATACAGGATGCTGCTTGTGTATCTAACGCTTGTCTTTCTTTTTTGTCATTACAAATATTTTTTATGTGTGTTTTTGTTTTTTTGCTTCATTTAGATCAACCTTGGTCTAAATTTAGTGGGCCTACTCGTTCACACAGATAACAGTACACACTACCCACACACACAGTCACAATGCCTCCCTTTCTCTGGCATCCTCCAGGACACTGTCACAAAAACACACACGCACTGTGGTTAACCATCAACAGGTCAGTTCTGGGCACACACACTCTCAGACAGCTGTAAGAGAAGAGATGGTCTACCAAGGTCAATATTAGCCCATTATAGTGTTATATCAAAACCTTTCAACAATCTGTGTTGAAATGGTTGTGCCAACTGTGTGTGTGTGCTCGTGTTTGTCTACCATTGTGAGGACCACTTTGAGTTTCAGACTTTAAAGGGACAGTTTGGCTCATCCTCACCTCTATTGTGTGAGACTTAAAGGAATGGCTTTATGTTTTGAATAGTTTGGGCTTCTTGCCAAAGTTAGATGATACCACTGTCATGTGTACCTAATAAATATGAAGCAACAGCCTGGAGGACAGTTAGCTTAGTGCAAAGACTGGGAACAACGGAAACAGCTTTCATGATTCTCTCTGAAGGTAAAAAACCTGCCATTCAGCACCTCAAAAGCTCAAATATTAACTTATCTTGTGTGTTTAATCCATGTAAACAAGTCAAAGACATAAAAAACTACCATCAGGTTACAAATTTTATTCAAATGTCAAATATGTAAGAAACATTTAAATATGTAACACATATACACAATTTACAAAAAAAAATCAAAACAACAAAAATGAAGATGTTTTCTTGAAATATGCTGGAAAAAATACTGGACTTTGAACTTAAGTTCAGTTTGAATTACAAAGCATAGTTTGAGTGCGTCTGAGACTCCAGTGGTAGTAATGCTTTTGGGAGAGGTAAACACTACTGCCAGTTGATTGGTTCTTTCCCCCCCACTGTCCCAGCTCCATCTTTCCCTTCTGTGTTGCAGTAGAAGGTAGCAGGGTCAGAGCTGTGTCCAAATGACCCCCATGATTGGTGGAAAGGTAAGACAGTGGTGGGTGCTCTTTGATTTGAGTTACCGCCATCAATATTGGTGATGACATGAGAGTTTGAAGCAGCGATGTTGCTATATGTTATCGTGGCGCTGGGATCTAGGGTACTGGCATTGCTAGGAGTGATGGCGTTGCTACCGGTTACAGAGTTGAGGACATTGTCTGTATTGGTGTTGCTTGATGTTCCAGCGAGGGCAGAGGAGGGAAAGGTCAAAGCTGCTGCCTGGGGTGCGAGCAGGTTACCGCCTGGAGTGGGCATGAGGTTGGTGGAACGACTGAGAGCCATGCGCTGGGTGAGAAGCTGGTGTTGCAGCCGCCTGTCCGTCCAATCTTCCTGAGGCTGGCGGTGGATCTTCATGTGAGCATTACGGGACTTGATTTTATAGAACATTCTGCAGCAAGGAGAGAGGATAAACAGGTTTGAAAAGAAGACTTGAAAATCTAAACCATCTGTTGGCTTGCCCCGAAGCCAAACACAGAGAGAGTTTTTGTTGGAGCTTCCTTTAGTATTGAGTGGTCCTACTCACTTGCCACACAGCTTGCAGGGGAAGAAGCTGGCCAATGAGGGCACAGGAACTGCCTCCTCCAGTCCAAACTGTCTTTCCACTGGCTGACAGATGGGTGTTATCTATTTAAAAAAGGACCAATTGTAAGCAACCATGCTCTCACTGGCTTGCTGAGCTGCATTCCACACCAGAGAGACATTTATGCTTTTAATTGATCACACAAGACTCCACATATTCTTTCCCACACCAAGCATAATATTCTACTTGTTTCTACTCTATGTGTTATTTGTCAGAGATGGTAATAGATAAATCATAGAAAGTTAACTCAAGCAAAGGGCTGATTTTAAAACACATCTAAAAGTAACACCAGGGACATCAGTGAGGTACAAGAGTCCCTGGATCAGCTGGGACATCTTGACAAGAGGCAAAAAAGGTTTTAACACTAAATTCCCAACTGCTTATTTCAGGTTGCTTCTTACCCTTTTTTGCTGCTCCATCACTGCATCTCTGCTCTCCTCCTCCTTCTGTTTCTTCTGTTTGTCCTGGAGCTTCTTGCTCAGGTAGTAAAATTCAACACACTGGCACATGGTCTTAGTCTTCACCTGCAAAATACACACAAAAACAGTGCGTACTTGGAACTGGAAAATCAAACTTTTCAGCCTGATTCCAAATATCTAAACCAACATATTTCAGAAAACATAATCAAGCTGACACATTCTGTTGCACTACCACACTATAAGCAGACATTTCCAGCCTTTTATCGAGTCAGAGAATTCAAGGTCTTATTTAATCAATCAAGCTGCAAACTTAAGACCATTTTCACTGTGCACAGTGTGCCGTGGAGGCGGTGGTGCACTTTCAGAATTCTTGTAGTTGTGTGAGATTTAATCAAAACTGCTCTTTTTTTCTGTGCAGTTTCATGTGTCACTGCACCCCCACTGAAGTGCACAGTGAGTCACCAAAAGCCAAACGGGTGCAGGCAAGGAAAAGAACACTGTACTTGTGTGCCATAGTAAAATACTACTTCACCTTTCTGTAGTGATCCTGCACACAAAAAGAGCACTTTGAATCAATGATGAGAGCAAAACAAATAACCACTAAGTGGTGCAGTGGTGGACAAATTGAATGTGAATGCTTGACTTCCTATTTTCTATTCTAAAATAGGCATTTCTCAGTAAAGCAAGTGGTCAACGCTGGCATCACTTTTCACAGAACTATCTGGTAACAAAATCCACCAGTATGTGCATAACTGTAGTTATACTAATGCAGAGGCGTACAGCACACGTCACTGTTAGGCTAGGACAAAGAAGATAATAACAATTAAAAGAATGCACCATGAGCACAAGCAATGAATAATACCATTTTCTGTATGAGTGAAAAGTCTTTTCCAAAAGTTCCCATAGCTGCAGTGAAGAGACTCTTTTCACTGTCTGTCCAACAATCACTACCTACAAAGAGAGAAAAACAGAGGAGGGGGAGGGGAAAGGAGTTGATAAATACTTACTAAATTACACACATAACACAGTTTGCCTGAGGACACTCAACAAGCTTCAGACAACCTGCAAACCCCCTGCAGTCATTCAGGGGGCCAATAGCTGGAGGGGAGTCAAGAAAAAGGCCAGTGATTTTAGACATCCTTTATGTTGTTTAGCTGTTGTCAAGGGGCCCCAAAACCCTTAACAGTACCTCTGTCTACAGAAAGACACCAAACTGAGTGAACACTAGTATGCAGAACAATGTCTGCTCTGTACTTTACACGTTTTTTTGTGTGGATTCAAACGCACCACAGAAACAAAGAGAGAGAAAGAGAGAGATGGTATGTGATGAAAGTGGCAGGAGGGTTGGACTTCTACAAAGCCTACTATTGTACGGTGGGAATGGTGACTGCTTTGCTAGTCTCGCCACCAGACAATCAGAGATCTCCGCTTTCTGATAGAATTTTAGTTTAGACTGACTTGTGAGTCTACTCCTTTGCTGACTCACATTTTGGCATGCAGACAGCTGGTGGCTGTTGCAGAGACACACTAAACTTCCTTCACTACTACACACTGTAATTCATTTTACTTCTCTTCCTTTTTCTGTCCTGGCTGATTTCAACAAAGTTGTGCGATACTCATAGTAAAGCCAGAGTTATCTGAATATCATGAGATACTTCAGGAATCATCCTCAAACAAGCATAGGAAACCTAAGCGTGAGGCTAAAGGTTACCAGAGTAGTGGTAGTCTCCTGTCGGCGAGGGCTGTGAGAACAGCAGCATCTCCAGTGTGGCCTGCACAGGAGAGAGGGATGGAGGAGGCAGAGAACAGACAGATGAGGCATGCAATGGCTTTGACATGAATGAGTAAGAAAGTAAGAAAGAAAGAAAGCAATGACAAAGAGAATGAGTGTGTGAATGATGCAAGCAAGTAAGTCACGATGGATGGAGGGATGATGAAAAGAGTGGAATGAGTGCATGATGAAACAATTAGTGAAGAATAAAGAAAAAAAGGCTGTACTAATACTTCCCTTCACTGCTTACCATTGTGTTCCCCTGACAGTAGTGCAGACAGTGCAGAGCCAGCTCTGTGTTACTGCCCCCTCCTGGTAAGCAGCTGGAACTACACATGGACAACAGCTTCTCCACTGTGCACGCGCGCGCACACACACACACACACACATCCTCTGTCAGGTTGCTGTAGCTTTGACCCTTGAACTTTACCGTAATATTGACAATTTACTGGCATTTTCTGTTCAATTGTTACTCCAAAGCTGGTCTTTTCTTAGAGGCACAGTCTATCCCAAGATTAAAAATCCATATCTTATCTCCTTCCTGTAGTGCTATTTATCAGTCTTGATTTTTTTTGGTGTGAGCTGCTGAGTGATGAAGATATCAGCTGTGGAGATGTCTGTCTTCTCTCAAATATAACGGACCTAGATGGCACTTGACTTGTGGTGCTCAAATTGCCAAAAAAAATACATTTGAAACTCAAAAACAATGTCTCTTTTCAGTCCACACACCTTGTTGTGAGGAGTTCATAGTATGAGCTATCTAAATATCTACTCATGGACAAGAGGCTCGTGCTCATGACAGCGTGAGATGTAAATTTGAATGGCATCCTCGTCCGCTGAGCTGTAACATTACTCAGCTCAGTGCTGCTTGGTGAGTCAGCAGTAGATGCACGCTTCTTTCTGCATGATGATAAGGTTGGCACGTGTAGTTTGGTAGAAAAAATAGTTCTTACATGAAACTGCTTGCAAAAAGATTTCACGGATTATTTTGGATAACTGGATCATGATTTCTGCTGAGTGTTGACTTTTTCAAATGTTTTACTTTGGCGCTTTCAGTACCACATGCGAGTGCCATCTATTTCCATTATATTCGAGAAATGGCAGATGTCACCATGGCTGATATATCCAACACTCAGCAACTTACCCCAGAACAATCTAGACTGATAAATAGCACTACAGGAAAGAGGAAAAATATGTGGTTTTGATTTTGGAGGGAACTATCCATTTAAAGCTTGTGCTGGAAAGCTGTATTTTGGCATGCCTTTTACCTTGGTCTTGTAAGTTGATACTCTCCTCCAGCTTGTCCAGTGGTTTCCAGAGCAACTGTTCTCTGGGGGATTCCTCCTCTGGTGACAACTTCCTAAACCCTCCTACATCCGCCAAGCATGGAGGAAGCTCTGCCTGGAAATCATGACCCAAGTTGACACATCTGTAAATAAGGACAGAAGAAGTTAGGAAAAGTGAAAAGAAAAAAATGTGTATAACAGTAATACGATACTAATTAATAAAGTAATTGACAAAAAAAGTTTCCTTTAACATTTTACTCACGGTAACACAACACGCTCATCTTCCTCTCCTTTACATGCTGTGTCCTCGTCTCTGTGATTGGGACATGAGATGGACGAGTAGAGCCCCACTCCCCTACGAAGTGGATTGAGGAGTGGTTGAGGAGTGTACCGACCCCTCTTCTGACCTCTGCTGGAGTGAAGGATACTGGGAAATGGAGTTCCAGTGTAGACTGGAGAGGCTTGCTGCTGTAAGAACCCAAGGAAAAGGAATTTTAAAATATTATCCTTGTTGTCTCTGAATTAAAACAAAAACCAGAGGGAAAATGTAGTGCATGCACAACTTAAGCTCTAATAGCTTAAGTATATAGACAATGACCTAACAGATTTTTTTGTGGTTTTTTAGGCATCTGCACACCAAGTTCTCCAAAATGTATTCTCACCCAAACATGGTTTTCCATTTCTAAGCATCAAAGTTTTCCATTTCTGTGCATCAAACACAGAGATACATCCATGACATATTTAGCCTGGCTTAGAAGCAGGAGAAACAGCTCGCCTAGCTCTGTCACAGATGAATAACATTCCTTTCACCAAGCTCACAATCTGTTTCATATAAACACTGCACCTATTCAACAAGTCTAAAAATAAAAACCCGGACTAAGACTGTGGTTTTAGAAGCAGAAATGCAGTTGAAGCTAACGTAATTTCTTGACAAACAACCATATATCCGCCCACAGCTTCTCCAGCTGTAGCGAGTGTTGCCTCTTCCCAAAACCCAGTCTCCGTTGATGGAAGAGTGACGACAGTGTGCAAACCTGGCAACCCCACGGAGATAGTGTGGTTTTTGAAATGCAGCGAATGTTCATGAAGAGCTTCAAAAGCACAACGTCTTTGTTTTTACTTCTTCTTTTTTTTCCGTGCTTATACGTTTCTGTATGTAATTACTAGAGCTTCAGACAGTCAACAGAATGGTCCTACCTGACTTATAAAGAGAGAGCTAAAAGAAAAAGAGCTTGGCACTAGCATAGTGCTGTGTCAGTAGGCTAACATGCTCACAATGACAATGCCAATCAGCTGTTTAGCAGGTGCAATGTTTATATTAATAATCTTAGCTTATCATGTTAGCATGCTAACATTGAGTACTTAATAAATGTATTGTCCAGTAAAGTTTTTTTTTTTTTCATAAAAGATACAGTTGGTAACTTGTATGAAAATAACCTTGTGTCATTTTTGCTATTGCTATATTCTGAAAGACAAGACAAAAATATGTCCCTCTTCTCCTCCTACTGCCTCTAATGGCATTAGCTTGAATATACCAGGGTGCACCAAAAAACAGCCAATCAGAACCAAGGAGTCTCTAACGCAGCTTTCAATCATGTCAATCACTGCTCATGAACTGCAGTCAAACATCCAACTAGGTAGTGCTGATCAAATATGAAACAAGATTCTGTTACTGCATTGCCTTGTTTTCATGTTTTCAGAAACATATTTTTGTGTACTGTTTTGCTGTCAAATGAGAAAACTGATATGGCTAGTGAGTGGTGCTTGGTACTCAGTTTAAATGTATTTAACATGGCAGTCGGGTCACAAACTTTCTCATTTCACCAGCCAAACAGTAGCCCACACTAAAATGTGTTTCTGAAAACATTTCAGGCAAGAACTAAGCAATGCAGTAACAGAATCTTGATTCATATTTGATCGGTGCTGTCTAGTTTGACAGTTTGACCGCAGTTCACGAGCAGTTATATGACTGACAGCTGCTTGAGAGACTCCTCAGCTTTGATTGGTTGTTTGCCCACACATGCAGGGGCCATTAGAAATGCTACAAGGCAACAGAGTAGGCAGGGGAGTATGATCTCTTTTCACACTTTATCAGTCTCATTTAGGGCTGTGGAAATACAGTGACAGTTTCAGCAAATGAAAAAAGTTCATCACTTAAAACTCACTTAAAAATCACGATATAAAAGATATACACCATCGTTGTCTTCTTCTCTTAAATGTAGCAACCCGATCTATTATTTTGACCAAAGCTGCATCTAAAAGTCCTTAATGCATGACCATAAAACTGCTAATGCTTTTCTTATCTCACACTCAGCAAGAGGAAAAAGACAAGAATCTTTTTTTTTCCAAATCTCAAATTTGTTTTCCATGGTAAAAAAAATAGTGAAAGTGCCATACTATACCTGTAGATGTGATTGGTTCAGATTACTTGGTCCATTCTTTACTTTCTGGGTCACAATGTAAGGTGCTATCTTTTCTGCTGCCTCGTGATGGTGACTGGAAAGGTGGGATGGACGAGAGGGAAGATGGAGGGGGGGATGGAGGGATAGTGTATTGGAGGGCAAAAGGGCTCTGGATGGATGGAGGGATGGAGGATGGGATGCAGTGGTGAGGAATGTCGGTTCTGGGGACTGAACATGGGGGGCTGGGAAAATGAGGGGGGGGGGGCAAGAACAGTGGAAGTCAATGTTCCATGTTTAATTGTAGAGCTGCTTTATCATTTTGAGTGCAGCAGAAAGTGAGACATAACAAGACAGAAAAAAAGTCTGACGTATCACTGTGCAGACGAGAAAGTGTTAAACCAGACACTGACAGAATCTTATGTTTCTTATTTGGAAACACTAAACAATTCTTGTGAAAAACCCACATAAAAACATAAAGCACACAATCGGTAGTTCAGGACAGTACGCTTGTTATCACATGTAAACGTAACATTTTTCACATGGTGTTCAATAGTACAAGAAATGTCTGTTGCACATGGTTTTATGTGTGAAAATGTGAAAAGTGAAAATGTAATTTGCATAGGGGAAATGGGAAATTTCACAAGCTTACCTAAGAAAACCAACGTGTCTCGGAAATTTACATACTACATCTCGCTACTCTCCATTTCAGATTGTTCCCCTTCTTGCACAGTTATGACTATCAATTTTAATCTTACTATGAACAAAAATGTTCAAACAATGCCTTACCTGTGATGTTGTTTCCATAGTCACTACCATGAGAAGATCTCTCGATGATGCTGGGGTCGCCTGACGACTGTGGAAAGCTGTGTGGCAACAGTGGAAACTTCCATATCATCCCAGAAGAATGGATGGACGGGAGAGATTGAAGGTGGGAGGTGAAAAACTGTAGCGTACCAAGTGATTCTCCCCCCTGAGACACTGAATGTCCGCTGTCCCTGAATGCACTGGGAGAGTCCATTTTGGAGGGTGAGTGGGACGGAGGAGGCAGAGGTGTGGGAGGAGGACTAAGAACTGAAGACATGATGTGAGATGATGTGGGAGGGAAGGGGAAGGACGGAGGAGAGGGGTGAGCGGGTGAGGAAGAGGAGGAGGGAGGCAGGTAGGTGTCTGAATCAAAAGCACAGCTGTGCCTTGACTTGACCAATCCAGGGCTCTCTCCTCTACCCACTCCAAATTGCCAGTTCTGTCCAGAGGAGTCCCCGCTGGGAATCACAGGGAATCTTCTCTTTCGCTGGGAGAGGAACGCCTCAGAGAAGGAGTCCAGTTTCTGTGTGTAAGTCCCGCTGCTGATGCTGAGAGGTGATCTCTGTGGTAGGCACCCTAAGGCCACAGTGGTGGTGTCTGCTGTTCCTCTCCACCTGCCCTCTCCGGTCTGGCTTGAGGGGGAGACACTAAGCCAGGTTTCCTCAACCTCTGGTGGTTGAAGCTGATCCTCACCTGAGCCACAGCTGGACCCATAATCTTCTTCTTTTCCTAAATAATTTTCACTCACTCTTGAATAATCAACACTGCTGTCACTAAAGCTACCAGGCGCAGTTCTGCTGTAGGAAGTAGTTTGTTTAGTAAAGTGGCTAACGTGAGCCTCCCTATTGTAAAGTGTTTCCCCTTTAGCTTCGCAGCTAACATTGGTATAATTATTATAGTTTGCTCTGAGTTTACGCCTGACTCCTTCCTCACTGCTACAATTCATGGTGTAAAAAACATTACTTGCGTTACCGTAGCAATCACCTTTTCTATAAAAATCATCTGCAGCATTTTCACAACCCTCCCCATCCTCCCAAACTTCCTCTTTTTTGCCACCACCATACCAAGTGTCAGAAAAATGGACATCTAACCCACTTTCTACATCAGGATGGCCTCCCAAGTTAGCATCCCCATCCAAACCGCAACCACTTGTGTTTACAAAGTCTCTGTCAACCCCATTGCTCCCCCTCCTTCCATCAGAAGAGGTGTTTGAAGTTGGGAAGGAGTTTGCGGATTCCTCCCCTCTACTTCCATATTGCTCCAGAGGGTCCAGGGCAGGCTGAGAGGACAGGTATCCCACTTCAGGGCTTTGAAGGCTGGGCAAGGTGAGGTGAAAGGATGGACGGTGGCGATGGTGGTGGAGGTTGGGGAAGGATTGGGTGGATGAATGGTCGTCCATGATGGCTCGCTGAATGTAGCTAGAGTGCCTACAGGAGACACACAGAAACATAGTGTAAGCATAATGCGAGCTTTAGAACTAGGGTGCAAACACATGAATATTGAAAAAAGACAAAGCTACATATGTTGAAAAAAATTCAACAACGTAATATCATATAACCATGTGACAAAGCAGAGCTGGTCCTGACCTCCCTGGTGCCCTGAGCAAAATTCTGGTGAGGGGCCCTGCTACCTGACCCGTGAGACAGGCATTTGCTATTGCACACAGTCACACCTGACACCCCAGTGCTCCCACCATAATCCTCCCTGCCTTAAAACAGTTTGCTCCATCTGTCAGTCTGAGAAAAAGTAGATCTATACAGAGCAGAATGACGTACAAAGGAACAATATTTATCAAACAGAATATATTCCCCCAGATCTCCTTTTATACATTTTCAAATATTAAACACAGCACAGTATCACAATATTTTTGTGTGGCAATATTGTATCAATGCATGGACACCAAGTATTGATTTTGTATTACATGAATTATTAATATTACAATTTACATGTTGCTGCAGTAAAAATGACTGAGTGTGTAAAAACAAGGTAACAAATTGCAATATATGTTGTTAAAACACGTTTAAAATTGCAATAATATCGTATTGTGCATTGTGATGGTATGGCATCATGGTGCCTCTCGTGATTCCCACCCCTATAAAATATTATTTATATTAACTGTAACTTGACTGAATACTTGATGGTTATTACTAACTTAGAGATGTGCATCCATATTGCCCTGTATGGTCGGCTAACATTTTAAATCAAGTATTTTATCAATAGGCAGTGACCATCCATTGCTTTCCATCCTGATTAATCCAAAGTTGTAACTAAACACTGACTACATACACTGGGGACTGGGAATCATTGTTTTGCTTTAGTATAATGTCTGCCTATGAGGAGAACAATGGACTGGTTCCCACAGAGGCTACTGCTGGAAAATCCCAAGTTTCATTTTGTGCACGCGCATATGAATGCACCTTTTCCATCTACCTATTTTCATGCTCAATTTATGCACTAAAAACCCCTGAATGGAAACGCCAAAAACACTTATGCTTGAGGGAGGTGGAAAAATTGGTCTATCTTTAAAAGGTAAATGCAATAAACAGATTCAAGTAATAAATCATGACAGTCATGACACAGGCTGCAGTTATTGCATAGGCCACTGTAAGCTCTTTGTTGTCTCTGGATGGCTGTTACCTGAACTCATCTAAGAGCACATATCTGTAATAGTTCTTTTAATCACGTCATCTTGTTGTGCCCTCTTCTGCAGCGGCACCTGACTGGAGAATTAGCTGCACCTACTGCTTATCTAGAATCAGTGAATCAACTGCCAGTATTTGCGACTGTATTGGATACAAAAAGGGCACAAATTTGCATTTTCTTTTGACGACTTTCTTAAAAATATTGTTAACATTTGCACAGCGGCTGGATGGAAACCTGACTTGGAAAAAACTGCCATTCACCAGCATAGCATAATTACTTTAAAGGACCAGTGTGTAGGGCTTTGGGGGATCTCTTGGCAGAAACGAAATGTTCATTATTATGTTTTCATAGTGTATAATCACCTTCATATCCTGTTCCACAGAGCCCGACAAGTTGCACCGTCATGTTTCTACAGTGGCCCAGAACGGACAAACCAAACACTATTAAATTACTTGAAGGCCTCTGGGTTCTCTACATGCTTGTAAAGAGAGGGATGAGGGTAGGGGTAGTTAGCTGGTTTTTGATAGCTGTGTAATTTCAGTGTACCAAAATATATGATCCATGACATCGTGTAACTGTAAAGGGTTAACTACGCGACAAAGACCAGGGAGTCTGCTAGATACTGACAGGTGAGACATATGTGTTCTACAGACAGACCTTTACACTGTAGTTTCAATATAATAAAGTAAGTGTATGAGAACATATTTGCAATGGTAGTTTAGCTAAAAATCCTACTTGGGTCACAGAATCTGATGGAGCACAGAATTTGGTGGCTCATTCAATCTTCTGAGTACCATAACTCATCACTGTGTAAGGCCATATTCCAACATCTGTAGGCATGATGTAGTTATCAAGTGTTGCGCAAAATAGGCTGGTTTCAAGTAAGAAGAGTTATCACATCTCCAAAATCCCCTGTCCACAAATAGCTTGTACAGAGCCCTGCAGGAATTGGAGGTAATTTTCTGAGAAGCCATGCACATTACTATCTGTATTTAGCCCACTAATGACCGTGTCATGTCACTACCTGAAACTGATAATGCAGGCTGGAGGTTTAAAGCAATGGTACCTTTTTTGTATTTGTTCCCGTTGAGCATTTATACTAACACAGTCTACCATGACTGACAACCTTGGGGTTTGTTTACCCTCAAAAATAGATTAAAAGATATATATTTATATCAGATGTGGCTGTCTGCAATGTAGTCTTAAAAAATGCATGAACAAGTGCCAAGAAGCTAAAGAAAAGGCAATCTTGCCAGCAAATGCTACATTGTACCACGTACCCTGAAAACCAATGATATGATAAGTGACAAAACCATGTTCTTTCCTGTTTTATGAGTGACATAATAGCTTCTTAGAAATATACTTAAAGTAAAGACTTGCACTTGAAGTCTTCGTTGGTTTTCTTTCTTTCTTTCTTGAAACCACATTCTGCTCTAAATAGGACAGTGAGTGAGTCAGAAAGAGAAAGAACGAAGGAAGATGAGATGAAGAGACAAATACACTGTATACGTTTTGAGGGTTGTTTTTTTTTTACCAGTCCTTGGCGCTTAATTTCCTTCTCACATATGTTCGTCCTCTCGTGTTCATGTTTTCTAGTCCTGCTTGTTCGTCTGGTTGTCTTCATCGTTCTCTCTGACTATTTTGTTCTTTCAGTCTCCACTGCTTTGACTGTTTGTCTAATTATTTCCCCCTTTAGATTTTCTGCTTCTCACGTAGTCCTTCCTATCTCTCTCTCTCTCTTTCTCTGCTGTGTATCCTTTGACGGCACACACACACAGTCTGTCGCACATACCTAAAGCAAAATGGACACACACACACACACATGCACAGATACACAGACCACAGTCACTGTGTTCTTCACACACAGACACACGCATTTACTCACTCTATTACTCACTGAAACACACGTATACACACACACACACACACACACACTGAGTTTCACACTCACACACACATTCGCAGGTGTCAGAGGGGACCAGCGGGTAGTGATGCTGCCTCTCTGCCTTTTCGTCGTCGTGGTAACCACATCCTGAGGAAACAACGCTGACGGATCTCCCTCCTTTCAGCTATCTTTATCTCTCTGCCCCCTCCTCCATCTCGCTGTCTCTCTTTCCGTCTCTTTGCCCGTCCTTATCTCTCTGTGTCTCTTATTCTTTCTTTCTCACCGTGCGCCCAACTTTGTTTTCTGTCTCTCTCTTGTCCCGCCTTTCATCTTCTGTCTCTTACATGCTTTTCATCTCTCTGCTTTTCTCCATCTATGTGTGCTCCTTGCTTCTTTTTTTTTTTTTTGCTTCTTCCTTTTTTTGTAGTTCTTTCTCTGTAGTTTCTTTTTAAAGGTATTTATACTGATGTTGAGTTAGTAAAACACTTAGGGTTATGTAGGCCATAAAACATAGTCAACTGTAGAAACTTTCTAATCAGTAGTTAATACACCTTCAGTCACATACATGCACATTTCTTTAATAGGTTATACACATGAAGTACTACTTTGGCTGACCTCAGTAAAGTCACTGTGAAACATATAATAAAAGTGTGTGTATGTGTGATAAATTCAGTTATGTGTGTGCTGAATGTGTGAACGTACATGCATACATCTTTACAGTTCATTTTGTGTGTGTGTGTGTGTGTGTGTGTGTGTGTGAGAGAGAGAGAGAGAGAGAGAGAGAGAGAGAGAGAGAGAGAGAGAGAGAGAGAGAGAGCAAGTGTGTGTGCAGAAGCAGCAGCGTAGATGTTTACCAGATCAAGATTCTCCGGCTGAGTCAGCTGACAGGAAATGAGAGAGAACGAAACAGGAAGGAGGGCAAACGATGAGGTTCAGGGAACCCTCTAAACACCCTGCAGCCCCACCTACTCACCCGCCCACCCACTCACCCACCACACATGGTACAATAGCACCTTTAACGTGCCAATAATGTTTTCTACCTTTGTTGTGTCATGCAACTTTAAAAAACACCCACTCACACATGCACACATAACCTCAAACACGACCACTGACAGGTCCACAAGTCTGTGAGCAACTTCAATAAGCCCGCCCCCTCAAACACACACACACACACACACGCGCACACAATACCACGGACAAGACAGTGAACGATCAATCAGTTTTCTGAGTTAACATCCAACATCTTAATATATAAATGGCTCGCTATCAGTGGTGAAAAGGGTATTAAAATTAAAAAGAGTGGTAAATGAATACTTTCTCTACAAATTGGCAACATTTTATTTTGTATTGTAATTGGGAAACTAAAAACCAATGCAAGTCAACATATTTTACAGACAACTTAATCTGGAAGACTAGCTGCAAGATTACCAGTCATCAGAACTAATGATTGTTTTAAAAAGTAAGTACAAAGCAATAAAAAGTACAATATTTCCCTCATTTCCCTGAAATGTACTGGAGTAAATGTATAATATGAAAAATATATGCAGTACCTTAATATTATACTGAAGACAAAGCGTGTATGTACAAAGTATATGAATAAAATCTCACAAAATAGAAATACTCTAAGGAAGTGCCATGGCCTCCCAGTTGTACGTACACTTCACACTTCAATTAATGTACTTCATTGCTTTCTAAATTTGGAAAACTGTGTGAATATTGTATCAGAAATTACAGCATATGTTTTAAATGACAGCGTCACATCACAAATCTCAAACACTGTTATTTAACATGAATTTTCACCGAGCTATGATAACCTTTTCTGAAAAACTGTGTCTCTTGTTAAGTTGATACAAAACATGCCAGCGGATTGGATCCCATTTCATAAATTTTGTGACACAAGATAATTTTGTTCTTGACACGTTTTCCTGTATCAGAATAAACACTATACTTGTGACCCGTGCATGAGCACACAGGCTCCATAAATGTATGTACAATTTGTGAGTGACAGTCGTTTATGAAACATAACTCTGGCACCTGTGTCTAAGCAGTCCTCGTAAAACACTTTTGTGACACGGACCCAGGTTTGCATAAAAACGTGTTCAGTCCTAAAAAGGTTTACAGATCATTTTAGCAAGTTTTAAATACAACCCTTGAACAGACAATTTGTTGGTTATAAATCAATAATAACAGTTACAGATGTTGCATGGAATCAATTTAAAGTGTGTGTGTGTGTGTGTGTGTGTGTGTGTGTGTGTAGGTGATCATGTTAATGCTGAGGTCACTTTTACAGTGTGACTACTTCCCATAGCTGGAAACCTCAGCATTAATATGCACGACAGACAGTAATGTGGTAACTACAACCTGTGAGACACAATAACCTCAACATTAGCATACGTGATCACTTTGTCAATAATTTATCAATATATTGTATCATGATATTTGGGGTCAAATTAAGCTCATACAGACACCCTCACTACATTCCCTGCAACTGTTTTAAATCTGAAGGTTCTATGCAAAGAGGATTAGCTGCAAAACATATTTTTGACATTAATATAAAACGTATTATCAACGTTGATATCTGAGTCATCTTTTTGTTGCTGTAGGTAGGACTCGAGAATCAGAAAGACAGTTGAATCCATATTTATCATCACATGCAGCCAAATAACATGTATTTTTATGACAGTGCTTCAGAGTTTAAGTTATTTTCAAGACTCCTTTATGTCATCCACACTCACCAAACATACTTTGATGAATTCAAAGTGGAAACTTAAAAATCCTCTTTAATCCCTCTCATTGCAATTCCTTTCAGGATATTTGTTAATCAAGTGCAGGGAAGAACAGAAAGCACAGAAATCAATACCACATGATTAATGTAAAGAAGAAATGTAAGAATGCATTTTTGCAAAGCTTATTCTTCACCCAATAAGGCGTTAAGATTAGCCTTCAAAGGCCTAAAATATTATTTAAGTATTTTTTTTTTTACTTTTTGGCCTCTGTATCTAAAACTCGGCACATCCTACTTTCTTTATACCATTGATTCTGACATGGCCTGCTCATTTGTCTGTGTCTCTTGTGTGTACGCTTTTGCCTACATCTGTATGTGCATTAAACCATGAGAAAACAAGCCGAATAAATATGTGTGAATGAAAGGACGCAAGAGGATGGAAGGGGAGTGCGAAGGAGTGTGTACGGGGGAGACGCTTTTCTAGTTTTCTCTCAAATTCACCAAAAAAACCTGCGGGAGCAGAGGAGGGGGAACGAGTGAAGCACTTCTGTACTTTTTCTTTCTGCTTTTTTTTCTTCTTCTCCGCCTGTCTTCCGTCACTGACAGAAGTAGTGATGACTGGCAAGAAGAAAGTAACTGAATGGATGAGGGAGAAATAAAGCTGCCAAATAACCGAAATCATTGCGTGTCACAAAACACGAAACAGGCTGTCTTGCTAAAGTTAGCCTTGTTAGCACTCAAACAATGCTCATTCCCCCACGATGACCTTGTTATTATGGGACGATTGATCCATGCTAACGCTGGAGGTGTGGGGGACAGTACGAGAAAGTGTGGCGTCAACTAAAAAGCGTGACAGTTTTTATGAAATACTGAACTCGCAGAGGTAAAACTGCTACAAAACTGCAGAACTGCTACAAGGAATAAGTAAAAGACATTACTTTTCAAATAGGTAGTCTTTTCCTGTAGTGGCTTTTTAACTAACATTTTGAAGCTTAAAAGAAACTCTGACTCAATAAATTTAAGAAATTTACTTCAAAAAACAGTGTATCCGTATCTCAAAATGATCCACATTTGTTAAGACCTTCGGGAAAACAGTCATGAAATTTTTATGCGCCAGGCAGGTGGCAGGTGACAGTTTAAAAATATAATGGAATATAATGCAGTACAGCTCTCTGGCATTCTGTATCACTTTCAAACATCAATCCAACTGTAGATTAACTTTTCTCATTTAATGTTGTCTCTGCTGAGTCAACATTTATGTAGGCATGATTTAGTCTCCTCCTTTGTGGCTTTTGTTTGGGGAAGTAACCTCTTTAAATGTGCATATGGCTCCTATTCATGTCAATGACATATGAATTCATTCTGATTTATTTACAAATATGTGTTGTCATGTTCATGGAATGGAAAACTTGGATGAGAAAAAAGTGGTGTCAAGAATTTGTTAAATTTACCGATAGGCGTGTGCACATGAGTGGAGACTGAATCAGTCGGGTAGGGTTTTTTTTTTTTGTTTGTTTGTTTTTTTTAGTTTACCTTCGCACCATGCACATTTGTTTCTTCTATATTTACATTTTATTTATTATGTTTTGTGCAAATAAAACCTTTCTCAAAGCATTCTCATTTATTGTTGCACGCTATTTTTCCAAACATTTTTAACAATTATGCTTTTAAAAAGAGAGAAAACCAAATCGGTCAATTTAAAAAGTGGTGCAGACATGTCCCCAGCATCCTCACTGTAAATTACAACTATAAGGTTGAGAGTTTTAGTTGTATACACATACAAACATAAGAAAATATACACACTGTCTGCAGAAAGAGCTGTGGAAAAGTTGTAAAATGGCTATATTTAGAGTTGATGCATCTTAAGTATAAACAAATAGGGTTGGGTCACATTTTTCTTTTAATGCATTTGATGCTTTTACAAGGAATATGTGAGGGCCTGAAAATCACTTGATAGCTCAACAAGAGCTTTTGCTTTTGAAACATGATCACAGGCCAGAAATTTTTGATGTGACTGCATTTTACACACTGCTACAGGCTTCTTTCATGTAGAATTAATAGTCTTCGCCACAGGAGAAGCCACTTGAAAGCATTTGTAAAAAGTCGATAACATGACATAAATAGAATGCAGTCATTTGTTTTTGTTTCAAAAAATGTAATTCTGTGGTGGATATCAAAGGACATTCTAGCGTTGTCAGTTTCACATGATGGACCTCCATTTATCAGTAAGACGTGCCAAAAGTTGGGTATGCAATAGTGACGACCATGTTCAAGCTGCAATCTAAACACACTGTAGTACTGCTCTGTCGTCTCAAATGACCCATAATTCAACTATTAGAGAACTAAGAAAGATATCCAGCTTGATTGAGAGTGACAAACAATTTCGACACAATATTATTCATAAGCGGCTAACACGCCTAGTATTCCAACTTCAAATTTTCTGCAGCACCAAGGTATAGATGTGCACAACTACAGTGCAAAGAACTGGAAACTCTAGCATCATGTCCATCTATTTGGTTAAAGTCTGTAATAGTATCGTGATTAAGTCTGATCACACACACGCACTATCGATACAGCATGACACTGATCCACTATTACGGTATTTTCTCCACACAGATGTAGAAAATACCAATAACTGTAATTCTAAATCATAATTGCAAAGTGTTTAATTCTGAATACATTAACCTATTCAAGTAAAGGTCGCAGAGGTCAACTGAAGGTGACCTGAAAGAAATATTTTATGAATATTTTAAGACATCCTTTCTTTTCATTAAGCTATTACAACAGTGATGGGTGTTTTTTGACGTTCAGTATTGCAAATAAGTTAAAAACAATTTTTTTTAAATTATATTACTCTTTTTTTAATTCAATTCAAAACATTTCCTTCACACGATATTACTATAAATGTTGAATTGACCGCTGACACACTAAACATACCATAATTCTGGTGAGTGGCTGAAGTAAAATGATTGACACTCAGTAAATAAACTGTGCCATTGGAACGCAGTTTTCCATCCTTCAGGATATAAATAAATTAAAGTCAATGTATTCTCCGGATAAAAAAACTCTCCTGAAACTGAAAGTTACAACACATTGTCGTCATTTCGGTTGTGATGTTTCAACTCAAAAAAATTTATGTAATCACAGTTTACAAAACCAGATATTTGAAATATTTCTTAAAGTAAAAAAGGAGTTGTACAAGTCCTAATCTGTGTAATTATTACAACTATATAGTTACCATGTTGGGCCATTCCATAATCATAATTTCAACGGTGAGGCGGCAAAGCAAACTATTAATATCCCACAGTCTGCCTGCTGCTGATTAGAAAGATGTCTTTGGTTATTCTGCTCTAATGGATACGACCTCTGTCCTCGCTCTGCATTACTGAAATGTTCCACACTTTTAACACTCGACTGCGACTACGCCGCAGTGTAGTAATACAGCAAATGGCCAAATTTGAAAGAATATTAAGTTAATATAGGGTGTATTATTTTTCACAGCTTTAAATAACACTTGACGTAACACAAACTGCGAATTTAAGTGCAAATATAAAGCACAATATATCAGATTTCACAAATATTTGCTCCCCTTTACTTTGACGCACCAAATTGCACTGGTGCAATGGCTCGATTAGAGGTTGCAGTTCAATTTGAGTGGCCTTTAAACGCTGGCAGTCAATGTATGACAAGTGATTTTAGGTTACATTCACAATCCTCTTTCAAAAACTGCACCACAAAGATAACGTAACATTGCAGGCTCATCCACAACAGCGTTACTGAGAAGACTGAGAAGACTCAGGGGGAAAATATCGGAACATTTTCAAGGCCCTGACTGTGTGAGCGTCTGCGTTAGAAGCTGTGGAGTGAGGGAGGCCACCAAGAGGCCCACAGCGACTGTGAGGGAGCTACTCTCAGGTTTCCATAGTTGAGAGGGGAGACACTGATGCCTCACCAGCAGCAGCTTCATGGCACAGCAAAAACCACTGTTGTAAAGACGTCACATGACATCTGAGGTAGCGTGTGTCAAAAAGGCATGCGGGAAACCAGGTGGAAAAAGGTTTCATGGCCTGATGGGAGTAAAATGTAGCTTTAAGGACTCTATGCCAAACACTGCAATAAAGCAGGAAGCACACCATCCCATTCCTGATGCACGGTGCAGAAGCATCGTACTGTAGGGATGCTTCTCTCCCTCTTGTGAGATAAAGCCAAAGCTACACAGACAAAGATGCATTGGTCAAGTCAAAATTCAGTCCAATCCAGAATATGTGTCAGACCGTCAATTAATTAACTTAAATAAACTGCGGTTCGCCTGCTGCCTTGATGCTGCTTAATAGAGCTGGAGCCCTTCAGCAAAGAAGGAGGAGGAAACACTGCAGCAACAAGATGTTTAAAGCTGACACAGACCGAAGTCTAATATTGCTGCCAAAGGTGCCTGTTCTGCTTGAGGCGGTATTTGTGAGTTTTTTAGTCCATCGGGATGTTTGAATACTTACAGGCATTGCATAGCAGAGGCCCAGTAACTTGAAATGAATTGCAATCTTCTTCCGTTTCCTCATTTCACCTTCTCTTCCAGACAGAGTATGGAAGCCCATGAACAATGAAGCCATTTAAAGATGAACAAGTGACTCGACTTCATTTCGTTTCCGCTTGCTTTGATTTTCACGTTGAGCAGCGCAAATGTAAATGCAGATGTTTTTAATTTGGGCCTTCGTTGGCACAGACGCTGAAGTTATACTTTATAGTGTACAACACAAAAGCAGCTGTTGCTCCCGTTCTGTCTGCAGATGTCAAAGGAGGTCACACACTGGGAGGAGGTCAAAAATAGCAGCAACAATACAAACTCTTCTTCTGACATTTTGTCCGCCTCATTTAAGTTTGGATAGACTGCATATCAGAAACACATCGTTGACACAACTGCACCACAAAGTAAAGCCTCCAAAATGCCAATTAAGTCCAGTAAACATCTCTGTAAAACAATTTTAATGGAAAAGTACATTTTAAAAGAACCTTTATGAAAGCAGGAATTCGTACAGGGATTCTATTTAAGTTTTTGTTCGGTGTAACAAATGACTTGCTGAGTGAGATTAGCTAATAAATGGCGACCACGGTTACATCCTAGATTTCAAATCCAAGTGGGCCTTTAGCTGACACATCACCTTAATATGTTTAACTGTACCAGGGTCAGGTTTACATTGAGGCGCCAGTTGATCCTATCATATCTTTACAGAGCGATCACAGTAAAGAAAGTCAAGCTTGTGGTTTTAAGCCTCTCTGTGTGAGAGCATGTTTGGTATAAACACCAACATGTTGCGGGCAACAGCACTGAAATGCTACAAGTCATGTTGAGGCTCAGAACTCGGTATAGACGAGCTTGTCACTGTAAAATAAAAAGCATAGTTTTGAAGCTGCTTGAACAGTATGGATCTGCGCATGGACTTATCAATCAGACTGAGTAGATACTCCATGGGAGCCCCTTTTCTGGACAAAATGATACTTTCATTTGATTGATATTTGTGAGTTTGAATAGCTTTGACTTCTAAGTTGATTTATCTACATTTACGTGTATTCATTTGGCAGATGCTTGTATCCAAAGCGACATTCAAATTTAATCATTTAATCCATAAAACCCCTAAAGATGTGCAGCTGCAGATGTATACTTCACTGTTGGTTGGTAAAAAAAATGTCTCCCTTCGATAAAAGTAACTGTTAAATGATTCTAAAGAAGACTCAGCGGGGACAGGTGTGTTATATTACTGTGAGTATGCTGATGTTGCTAAGACTGAGTTAAAATCTCTCATAGCTCCCTCTGAAAAGCTCCTGCCATGTAGTGTGCTTAAACAAACAAAAAAAGAAATATCTTCTTACCTGTTAAGTAGTCATTACGATGAAAGATGTGTCTGTGACAGTGAGGTGCATGGGTGTATGGTCTGCTGGTAGGTCGACATGTGTGTGAGAAAGGGGGAGGAGAGTGAGACGGCGAACGAGAGAGAGAGAGAGATGTAGTTTCGCTGAAGATGATCGGCCACTGTCGCTCTTTCAGTTGATCTTTCAGCCTTTCATCCACTGTGTCATAATGGCACTGTATGTGTGTGTGTGTGTGTGTATGTGTGTGTGTTACAGGCTGTGTCATAGTGATGCTGGAAACAAGAGAAAAACACCCTAGTATGTGGCTTCGACCTCACACACATACAGACACTTTCAGTTTGAGTGGGTGCTTTTTTTTTTGCCCCTCTCATCCCTCATTTTCTCTTATGGTAGGTTTGATTTTAAAGGGCCCTACGCACACGCACACACACACACACACACACACATACACACCCTAATGTAAAACACACACACATAGAACCACAGAGAAAACTAAATGCTCATACCGAGCACATCACTGAAAATTTGAAGCGTGGTTTGTCCAGGAAGATGTAGGCTACTGTACCTTTGCATATAATGGAGGTCTGATGTCACTTTGTTGAAAGAATGCATCATACATTCAGTTTCTGGATAGATATTTGAGAGAAAAACTTCCTGGACAAGGTGTTGTGGAGTCCTATTCTAGTTGTGGGGAAAGTTTAACGCCTTGTTTCCACTTATGCATGTGTACAGAGATGAGTCAACAGGAATGCCATTTATTCCTATGGGAATCTCCGTAATATCCGATGTGGCTGCAAAACTCCTCCCCTCTGTATTATTTTGGTGTGTAATTTGCCTCAAGTACCTTCAAAAAATTTAACATTTGCAGTGGATTCCAGAGAGACTGTATGACAGTGTGCTAGCTTAGCTAACAGGCTGCTAACTGGCTAACAAGCTATTTTCTTCAGTTCAGTTGCCTGTGTTGATTGTCAAGTCAGTTTGTATGGTTAACAAGAATTTGTTTATCTAGTTTTAACACACTGTAAATCTGAGTTATTTTTATTCTGCCAGAATGAAATATTTCACAAAGCATGCAACATTCTTGACAGGTCAACATCTTAATTTATTTATTGCCATGCAATGTTGGTCAAGTTTTTGTCCTGGTAATGTTCCAAGCGCATATCCAAACTACCGAATGGCATATAACAGACAAAATAAGCCTCACCCCCATGGCTACAGGTAGTTTCTATAAGGTTTCTATCTAACCATAAAGAAATTCTCTTCCTTGCATTGGACAAAAGAGGCATCATCTGTATATTTACAAATCTACTGACACCAGTCACACACGCAAGTGGAAACGAGGCATAAGTCCAGGTAAAGTAAAATTAGAGATTTCTATTTAAACCCATGATACATGTTAGAAAAAGGGCTACATGCATGAAAGATGTATAAAGACTGTGAACCATGTAGAGCTGAATTGTGGAGTGAGACCCTGTCTACACATATACAGATATATTTAAAATGGATATCTCCTCATGTGTTTTGGCCTCTTCTCCACATGCAAACGCAGCACCACTGGCCATGCACATGTGAGTTGTTGACAGTGATAACGTGTGTCGGCTTTGTCGAGTGTACCAAGTATGTGGTATATGACAGAAAAAGACGGGGACCTCGACACTTTAAAGATATTTTTTGGGGCATTTTTAGCCTTTATTTGATAGGACAGACAAGCGTGACGGGGGGGGGGGGAGTGACATGCAGCAAAGGGCCACAGGCTGGAGTTGGACCTGGGCTGCTGCGGCAACAGCCTTGTGCATGGGGCGCCTGCTCTACCACTTCGCCACCGACGCTCCGACCATGACACTTTAGAGGCACATGACGAAGGCTTGCCATGGAAAGAAAGACACGAGTCAGCCTTCAATGTCAACGTTCGTATCCTTAAAGAAAATGTTGGGTTTAAACCGGGCTTGGGCTCATAATTACAGTTAAAGGGATGGGCCGGGCTCGGACAGAACATGCACGGGCTCGAGTGGGGTCGGGCTGGATTTTTTTGGGGCCCGATCTAAGCTCTACCGCTGTTGCTTTGGGTACAGATTTTATATTTAATTGTTAATAGTATTTCCTTTTTATACTTTTATTTTTAAATATTTTATATTCTTTGTTATGCACCAATACACCAAGCCAAATCCCTTGTATGTGAAAACCTACTTGGCAATAAAACCGATTCTGATTCTGACTCTGAGCATGTGCCAGAAAAAATTAAAAAAAATGGCAGAGTGGCACTATCAGTTTATTTATGTTTTGTTAGCACTGCTTGGTCTAATAACCATGTTAGAAAATACACTTAGACTGTAGACCCTTTTAGGGCCTAAAGACTATTGACCCTTTAAGACAATGACATCATTTTATCAAGTGGAGGCAAAACACTGACTTGCCACAACAGGGCTATAGGCTACATAACAGACTGAAAATGTCGTCTTGTTGTGTTTTTGGGAGCCAGAATAGAAAAAGTCATGGCTCAAAGCTTAAATTTTACCAGCTGCCACAAAAAAATCAACAACAAAAAAAGACAACTACGTTTAAATGTGATGAGACAAAAGGACTGGACAGAGGCAATCATCAAAAATGCTTGCATGTATTATCAGGTTCGGGAATTACTGTTGTAGGGATGAATAAATAAATAAATAAATAACCATGTCCACCTAATCAGAAACTGGTGACGTATTAAGAGGAATATTAGATTTCTCCGTAATGCTAACTTTTTAGTGCATTAGCTAATGTTAGCTTCGATGGCAAAACAAACTGAAGGAAACTGCTCAAGTGTCGTCCTCCTTTGTAAAATTGGCATAATAATTAACCACAAAGCCGGCCATCCCACCTTCAGCAATCCTGTCACATCATCCATCTACTGAGTAAGAGCATACGGGTCGGCCAGTCTGGTCCCGTTGGTCAGTGTTAATTTTTTTAAGTAACACTCGCGGAGAGTGAGTGATCTGATAAGGTGCGTTTATAATTCAAGTTTGACGCTCTACACTAAGATGAGAGCCCTGTTGGTTGAAGAAACTGAGCATTGTATTTCTATATAAATTAATTAATGGTTAAGTTGATCACACATTCACAAAGCGTCTCCCCAGACCGTGTGCTTTGCAACTCCGAGAGTGCAGTGCTCTGGATAGCTGAACGGTTAATTAAGACAGCGCGTCGAATTTACGGTCCAGTCCAGTTTGTGCCACAGTGTGCTCTGGGACTCTGAATAAGAAGCACCTGACTGAATGCACCACTTGTATCATCTTCCTCCATTGTCTAAAACAAGCCAACACTTGCTAGCTAGCACTAGCAAATGTCTGTGGAGAATTGGTTTGCCTCCAGCTAAGCCCCGCTCACCAAATCATCAGGCTGTTCACTAATAGTAAAAGGGTAGCCTCGCGTCACCGTTTCCATTCAAATTCACCAAAGTAAAAGTGTTCACCAAAGTAAACCTTTAAATTCGGGCACACCATCGATTTACAATAAAAGAAAAAGTTTAACTTAATTGCTTGGAGCTTTTCTTGTAAATTAGTCTTTAACTTAAAAGGTTTCACTGCATTTTTATTGTCTTGGTGCTTTTATTTTGACAGAAAGGCGCCTCCATTGAATCCCTCTCTCTCGCCCTCATTCCAGTTCCTTACCAAAACTTCCACTAAACAGCCCCAGACTAGTTAAAAGGTCTAAAGTCTGCCAGAAAGGACAGTTTTGGATCAGACCTGGTCTAACCGCTAGATGCTGGGACAATCTTGAGAGTGGGTTGTTCTGGATAAAGAATTCAAGAAAGAATTTTGCATGTCTAGAGCATCACTTCTTTAAGTGAGCTCCTACATGGACTCAAAACTGTGACGGTTAACACTGGTTTGAGTTGGAGTGGTTTTTGCATTCTAGTGTGGACGGAGACATATAGATTTTTTTTTTAAACAGAGGGGTCAAATATACTTTTTTAAATGTATCTGTACATGTGTAGAAAGGGCCTAAGACTGTTAAAATGTTTTTAATCCTTTCTGTTTCCTCCACCACTATACACTAGAGCATTAGTGTCAATTCATGCACCCCCTGTGTGTGTTGAGTTTGTTTCGCTCAACAAGCGCTCTTAGGACTAATTAGCCAATAAATAGCTACATTAATAAACAACTCCATTAAATGCCACAATCAAATAAACACAAGCAAAATAGTCATCAGGAACATAACTTTCAGTCTTTCAGCCCAAATCAGCCACACAGCCCTGCAGCCACTGCTCACTGCTGTGAGTGTGTGCTTTGTACTTACAAAGCTGCTGTTAGCTGCTGAACAAGAGTCTGTTGCTGTGCAGTGCCTCACTCGTTCTTCGGCTCATGGTGTGTGTGTGTGCTCGGCTACTGGGTGAGCTGCTAACCAGAGCCTGTTGCTGCACATCAGCTCCTGTGGTGTGACGAACACATGACACATTTTGATTTTTGCTTCACCTGGGCATAAAAGAAAAGATTTAGCCTACTCTCTTTCATGCCTAGAATGAAATGAGAAGATCAATACCATTCTTGGTCGTTCAGTGAATGTGTAGTTAGTTAGGTTAGCATAAAGGCTGGAAATGGAGACAGCTACCCTGGCTAAGCACAAAGAGAACAATGTCCACCTACCAGCACTTCTAAGGCTCACTGATTGTTTGTTTTTTTTCTTTAAAGAAGATTTTTTTTTCTTCATTAGTTCATCAACAGTTCCTGTTCTGAAAAAAGCCAGAGTCAAGAGTCAATTTCATTTCATTTTTGTGCTTTTTTTGTACATTCCCAAATTTATTTGCGTTTAATAAAACAACAGACAGCAAATGTGAGGCCCGTTAGTGTTCAAGCCTAGTAAAACTGCACAATTCACAGAGTAGGTAAGCTATCCACCGAATTAAACAAAGCACAGAACACGATGAGTCCACAAAAACACATAATGGACATAATGAAGAGTGTTCAAGATGGCAAACCAAACAGAATATCAGAAGAAAAATCGGTGTATTTGATGAATTCAGAGACGAAACACAGCCCTACCCAGTAGCAGAAAATACACCGTTTTTTTTTAAAATCCTCAAATTTGTCTTTCAGCCAACACTATACTTGAGGTGGTTCTGTTGCTTTCCGTTGTCATAGTTTATTTCCTTTGCAGCAGAATGGGGAATTAATAGTTGCCTAGCAGCTCATTCTCACCCTGGGACATTATTAATCCAGCTCTGATGCCCTGACAATAATCATTAGTAGAGGTCAAAAGAGAGGGCTAGAAGTTCACAAACAAGGTACTGTCTCCAGTGTCTTAACAAATCTTACCTGAGAAAACCTTGAAGAAGTCAGGGGCCTAATATAAACGTTACCAAAACAAGCCGTAGAAACAATAATTTTTCATATATCTGTAATAGTAGTATTATAGTATATTAAATGGTTAAGTTAGTGAGTATATTGAGTGGAATGACTTGGTTTCTGATTGCTTTTTGAATGTACAATGTCTTGTTTTCACTCACAGGACTTTCCATTATAAAGTGGCAGATTGGAGTGGATTAAAGTGCTGTATTTCAGTATAAAACATCATTTGTGCCTCTGTGGTGCTCCATGAAAGCTGATGAAAGGTCATGTATCGTCATGTCACCGTGATGTAAAAAGTGTATGTATGTGTGTGTGTGTGTGTGTCAGACTCAGACTGAGAGTCAGTCATGAGTGTGCATGGCGGTGGGTGAGACGGTGGTTGGGTTTCGCAGCGGCGTGGGGTGCACAGAGAGGTGCCGAGACGGGCTCTGATTCCCGGTATCAGCAACTTCAAACCTCCCCTGTGATACCACAGCACCTCGGCGGCCCTGTATTATACCAAGACCCTGAAACTCTGCTGAGAATTAGCTTTACTTTCAGCTGTTAAAGGGACTGTTTGACATTTTTATCAAAGGGATGGTTTTAAATAGATGATTTTGAGCAAGAAACTAAGAAGTTTTCTAAGATTACATTACACGTAACAGTATCACTAACGTAACTAAAAAGATCCATCATGAGATTTCACGTTTCATGTATAAACTTCTAAGGAGACCGCTTGTGTCATTAATTTAGTTTGCTGATTTGTATATTTTATATGGAATCAAACACTTTGCCCATCACATGCGATTATCAGACACCAATAAAGATCACACATCAACATTTGCAGCAAGATATCTTCGAGTAGGCCTACATTTTCAAATAATCTCACTCAAAATCTTGATAAATGTAGACCTAAATTATACACATAAATACTGTATCAAATGAGCAGTACTATACAGAAAGGCTTATTTTAGAGTGGTATATTACAGGGGTGTCGGTTTCATTTCAACATTGGAGAGGGTCACAAATAAAGTGGGAAGTTAAGAGGTCCTCGGCCAGAAAATTTTGAGCACCAGACACTTAATTTCTTGCATTCTGGTGAATTTTTATGCACCGATTTGTCTTTTTCCTGCAACAAAGTCTACTACTTTACATGGTTTTATCAGAGGTAGTAGACTTCCAATAAAAAACTGAGGGGGATGTGACGCCCTCAATACTTGGAAATTCTAGTTAAACACAGTAAGCAAATGTGTTAGTTGCTTTCCACAGCTGAATAAAAGTAGAAGTAACAGGTTTAAGTGTAAAATCAGGTCAGGCAAAGACAGACTGTCAGTGTAATGAGCAAAACAACAGAGACTGAGCGGTTTGGTAAATACAGGTAAAACCATGATGGTTTACAGTAAGGGTTTTTCGTTGTTTTCCTGCCGCTCTGACCGATAATGTCAAGACTTAAAACAGAACTGAAAATCAATTGTGCGGATAGATAAAACACTCTTATCATTTTATTTTTGACAGTATGTAAAACCATTCTTCCTGTAGAAAGTGTCAGTCTATGTAGGTCTACTGTATATGAACCCTTCTTCCGCCATCTAAAGCATCCTACAGCAATAATTCAAGGAATAATGATGAGAAATAATGTCTGGTTTTCAAGCATACATACGCAGTGTCACAGTCCTTTTATACACAAGAACTATTATTTATATATAAAAGCAACTGTGGGAAATACAGTACATACAGAGAGGAAGTATTAGTATTTCTCAAATTGCTCATCCATCTACTCAATTTCGTCGATGCTGATTCATCTTACAGGAAGTTTGTTTATAAATCACTGAATTTAGCAGAATGGTCTCGGAGACCACGATCGAATACGCTGTGAAAGGAAACTGCATTTGTGGGTTTTTTTAAAAAAAAAAAAAAGGTATATTGAAAGTTATCTGGGGTAAAAGTGTTGCTTAGCATTAAAAATTAACACATTTGCTTTGCTACGTTTTAAAACGAGACATATTGTTGAGGTTTTTTGACGGTAGTTACTTTAAGAGTCAGTGTTTAACCTATTTTGTGAAACTCGTGGGTATGTGCTCTGCGTACATTTTAGAGTCGTGTCATGAGCCGATAAAACCCATCTGAGGATGTTGATAAAACTCTACATGCTTCCTCTGTTAACATCTGTGACACACTTACACACACCTGTACGGACTGAAAATAGTGAACATCTCATCTGATATCATCTTCGGCAAACAGGAGCACAAGATAGCAACACACGACACAGAACCCACTCCTACAAAAGATGTTGTCACAAACACAAATAAACATGGAGGAGTACACAGGAGTCGGTACAGAACTTTCTGTTTATTCATCTCCAATTCAGTTGACTTGACAGACTTGATGCAGCTTGCAAAAACAATTGTTTACGAGCACTCTTAAAAGACCTTAACCTGTTTTCCTGTGTGACAAATGCCATTGTTAGAAAAAAAAAAAATCCATGAAAGAAAATTAAAGTCTTGCTAAAACAGAACTTCTTAAAATTTCTAATTAAAAACCACCAAAAAGGACTGCTTAAGAAATGCCCGAGGAACAGGAATGGAATGTCTTTGACATAATTGGACAGACAGTCAACAATAATAAAACAAACAAAAAAAAAGGATAAAAAAAAAAAGAACAAAATACTCAGTGGATGAGAGTCTGAGGGGTTTGAATCTGTTTTTCTTCTACAACAAAAAAAGACAAAGAGAAATGTCCTGTATCTTGTGGATATGTGATCGTATTTCTAAGGATTTGGACTGACTTTCTAGTTTTCGTTTTTAAAAACAAGTCTAATCTGTGGGTAGCTTTCCTATAGTTTGGCTCCATCTTTAGCCTGCATAAGGGAACTGCAGCAGCACCACTTGTCCGGGTGCTAGGGTGATTTTGTCGAGGTCGACCATGGAGTCTACCTCCAGCTTTTTATCAGTTGACAGCTTCACCTTGGCTCTCTCTGGCAACTCTAGTCCTTCTGCAGAAACAAAGATCATAGTGTTAATGTAAGTTATTGCAGAGGACACATTACACCTTGACTCAATCCTTCTGTTGAACTTGCCTGTCGGTGCCAGTTTGAATTGGAATGTCTCATCTGTTGCTCCCCAGTTGACAGCTGTTATGAATCTTTCGCTCTGGTCCCACACACGTAGGAAAGAGAGGGAGGAAGTCGAGGAGGAGAGAGGATAGTAATCGCCGTGGAGGAGAGAGCGCTCTTTGCCTCGCAGGTCGCTGAGAGATTTAAACCACGTCCTCACAGCGACGTGTTCCTCCCGCTGAGCCTGTAAACAAGAGAATCGGAAAAGTTTTTAAAAACACAGGAGGAAATCAATAAGGACACTAACACTGTGTGAACACACTCTTACCTCAGCAGTCTCATTGACAGCCTCTCCTTCAGCTGGTTTCTTCTCTATGTCCCACACCATCTTAGGAGATTCTGCACCCTGATAAGGAAATGAAAAGAAGGGAAAAAAAGGTTACACTCTGGAACAGCTGTAAGGTCACTGAAACATTTTTACATCTCAGTTTCATAGCTTACGACTGCCTGAAGGCCGATCTCATCTCCGTAGGTAAACACAGGGGTTCCAGGCATGGTGAACAGCAGGAGCTGGTAGAGACGAATCAGAGCCAGAGTCGCTGCTTGTTTAGACAGCTGGTCCTGTTGAGCGGCACCCAGACCCCATCCCAGACTTCTCTGCTGAGAGTGCAATGTGTCCATGGCCATGATGCGCCCCTTACCTGCAAATATTTAGGAAAATTCCATTTTTTCCAACACACAAATTAACTTTTGTTTCAGTGCAATTGATAGCTCCTGATTTACAAAATAGACAAAATAAGTAGCAAGGGAGTTAAAATAAAAAATATTGGATATAGTTTGTCAGAAACATCCTGATGTTGTGTTTAAATAATAGCCCAAAAATTAAGATGAACACTTGACACACATGCAAGTACGGCAAGAGAAACGAGATTCCAACATACCTTCTTTTTGGTTGCTGAGCAGGTCAGACAGGACCAGGTCTACACCTGTGGTATTGATGAGCTGAGACACCTCTGCAGGCGAAACACCTTCGACGACACCCATCAGAGCCCTGTGGAAAAAGAATGTGCAAAGGTTAAATCACATACACTGCTGACACTGTATTTAGTTAGTTGAAAGTAGAAAATGTTAAGTTATGGCATCCTGAAATACCCCATTGAATGTTAAAAATTAAATTGTCATTCCTCAAACCCACCACATGGTGTCACTTCACTATGAGAGAGTGTAAAGCGCCGTGTGCCTGGAAGCCTGCCTTGTTGAGCCATCTCCCCCTGACCCCCACCCACAGTCCCCCTGCAGCACTGGAATGCTTTTAATCTCCACCTTCTCTCTGGAAACACTGGCAAGGTCAACATCCTGACATTTTACTCATGCGCTGAAATTACTTTGCCAGCAAAGAGCAGTCCTACAAATTCTTCAACTTTAAAATCTTCCCTGTCCCAATTAATTGGTGGAAGCCATTTTTTTGTTCTTTTTTGCCAAATTGAGCTTCTTCTAATACCTAATTTTCAAATAAATACCGCTGCAGTCTTTGCTCAAAACTGCTTTCTCTGTATCTGTGGGCAATAGCTACATTTATCCAGAAATCTTGCAAATGAAACATCCTGTGTCATTGCACTGACTGTCTACTTGCGCAGAACCAAAGAGAGACATAAAATGGCAGCCACAGTTACCTGCTCTTGGCGTCGTCAGTGCGGTTGCCCTGTACGGCTTCGCGCAGCTTTGGCCAATCAAGAGAGTTGGTGGCGACAGTGAGGTCGGATACCTTGATGCCATCAACACCCAAATTCAGCCAGTGCTCTGCTGCAGCCTGAAAGATTCAGCGACAACAGAATCAGGAATAGTTCAGTGACATGGACACTTTCAATCAGGCAACAGTTTCACACACTTAAAAGTTACTAAATGAAGGACCACAGGACATAGTGTGTGTGTGTCCTACCTTGACTTTATCCATCAAATCACCAGCATCACCCGGTGTAAACCAGGGAGAGGCTCCCAGGTAGTTTGGAGTCAGGTCAAGCACCACAGAAATTCCTACAGGGAAAAGTAGACAAAAGCAGTTCACAATCAGCATCTGGATTTGAGCAGTCCAAAACACAGCAAAATCTGTCTTGCTTTTAATTGAGAATGAGCCCCTTACCCTTCTTGTGGGCCTTTTCCAGCACAGCAACTAGAGCGTCCTGATTTCCCTGGGTCGGGTCGATCTGTTCCAGATCAAGGGTGTTTGGCTGGTCCTTCTGAACAGTGTGAAGAGGGCCGAGAACAAGGCCTTTCACCTTCAACTTGTTGATTTCATCCAACTTTGCCTCAACACCTAGAGACAGACAGAGGAACGGAGAGGAAGAATGAAATGTTGTGTCAGGGTGAATTTCACATTGAGCAAAGACAACAGAGTGTTGATGTAGCAGGGTCAGAGGGGTGGAAAGAGAGGGCAAATGTCTGGTGAGACATTTTGATGGTTTAGGAGAAAGCCCAGTGAAGAAAAGTGCTGCTCTTTTTGCTCGGTATTGACTCAAAGCAGGAGCATGTGAATGACTCCCCCCATACCCTCTGCTGGCCATGTGAAGTCTGAGCACAAGGAGGTCCTTTATGTGAAAACTCCACCATGTCACGTGTGGTTGTTGGAATTCTGCCCAAGGCCTGTTGGAAACCCAAGTGCTCCCTACTCATTCACTCTAAGAACAATCTGCCCCCCCCCCTTCCTGCCTCTTAAAACCAAAACAGGAAAAAAAAAGAAGCCTAATAATTGTGAACGTTGTTTGGTGGCATTTAACACAGAAAAGAAAAAATGCTTGTTAGACAAGTTTAATCACTTTTGAGATCCCAAGTGAAGAAACTTCTATCTGCAAACCACTAAAAAATGTACAAGATTGCTCAACCTTTACCTCAAAGCTGAGTAGGAGAGATATGAAAGGAATGACTCGCAAGCTTTTTACGTCCTTTAGACCTTGAGTCACTTGTTGTCAGCCTTGTCAGCAGTTTGGTATCTAGCCAGCTGAAATAGGCCACGCAGAACTAAGGCAACCAAAGACCAAACCACCTTAATCTCAATCCTTATTTTGGGAGTTAAGATGGCACAACAGCTAAATAAGATCATACTAACAGCAGCAAGAAAGGGCATCGCTATAGACATTAAAAGTCTAAAATTTAAAGTACCTTTCAATCCCTCAGAGAAAGCTTCAAGGTCAGAGATCTGGTACAGAGGGCCTTCGTTCCACCAGTTCATTGTGGGGATGGGTTTGCAGCGAGGGGCCTGGACTATGATCACTATGGCTCCAGCCAGCATGCCTACCCAGCCCAGCCAGAACAGGACAAGAAGCACCCAACGGGTTCGCACCCATCTGAACACAAAGGATGAGATTGGGGGATAAAAAAGTTAAGATGACCAATGACTTTATGCCACACACCAATACAAGACCTGTATATCTTAAAACATTGTTCAGAGCAACTCTTTTCCAGTGGCTTACCCTGGAGTGCCGGCAACCTTCATCAGCTCCTCTTTAGACAGGCCGGTGAATGTAACCTCGTCTTCTGGAACCTTCAGCTTGACGCTGCCATTTTTCTCCCCGCCTGCAGCCTGGCCATCACCAGTCATGGGCTGCTTCTCAGGGTCCAGCTCATTGAGCTCCACTTCTTTCATATCGATCTCTGTGTCCTTATTCATGATTCAATCTGATTTCTGTAGAGTTGGAGGTATAGAGGAGTGGATAAAAGAAGGAGGAGGAAATAATGGACTGTCACATTAATTGGTCTTCATGTGAGGAAGGGTGTGGATTTGAAACACTTGTGCTTAGCTGGAAAACACAATGTGGCCAAACATATGGACAATGATGAGATAGCAAAGAGAACAAAGTTGTTTAGTCTAACCTGTTGCATACAGAACCTCACAGTTAAGACGTGAAAACAAAAGTTAGACTAGCTAGCGAGCTAATTCCTAAAGCAGGAATCAAATGGGCGTTGCTCATTAACACTTGCGTCAGGTAACAACCTCAAATTTTTAAGCAAGTAACTGACAAAACTGACACATAAAACCGGATATTAACTTTGTTTACTTACATTGCACCTTGTAATTACAGCATTTGTTGCTCTAAGAACAACTACAAGGGGCAGGCAGCCCTTGAAAATGTTCGTTACGAGTCGTGTGTTCAACAGTTGCCTGATGAAACAGCAGCCGGTAGTTACAACGGACGTACAACGGAAACACTATTCTTTCACAATAAAACTATTACATTTATCAAAGCGGTGACACGAATAGTTAATGTTTAAAAACAATTGCTATCCTTTTTGAGACCACTTCTAGGAACAATGTTTGACATAAAAGTTTTTTTTTCCATTTTTATAAATTAATTAATTTATTCTACAGGACAGTACAGTACATTAGTTTTTTTCTAGTCAAGTTAACATTTCAATATTAGTTTCACATAAATTATTCGACGAAAATACCTACCCAGCTGTTAACAGCTAATCCAAGTTCAAACTGACCGGTCGAAATCAAGAAATGTTTGATATTTGTGTAATTTATCTTCTGTAAAGATGATTAAATCAAATTCATCGCTACGTCATCTTCTGGTGCACGAGGCTCTTAGCAGCTTGTGCTTTACTTCCCAGTGATTATGACTCCATGAAAGCGGTTTAATGCAAAGTTACACCACCATGAGCTTGTCCTGCGGCTGTAAACTCGAAGAAGTACATTCAACATTACCTGTAAAAGCCAACGTATAGTCCGTCCGGGTTTTCTTTCCCCCTCTGTCAGTCGATAATCCTGTTGCCTCTGTTAATCTTCTTTCAGGTCGGCCGGCTCGGTCTGTATATGTAGCAGCCCTGGTTTCTCCGCCCACCAGGGGACGACCCAGTAATCTCCCCCCTCCTCTCTGTCTCTCCGTTCCCAGGAACAAATGCTAGGCTACACCCTGTGCTCCAAATCAACAATAATTTTAATAACACATGTCCAGGCTATTGGAGCACTTATTTGAACCACATTTCTGTATTGAGTCTGTCCTTACCCTGCTTCAGCCTTTGACCCAGTGTTTTTATTTCAAGCTGAAGTAAAGGGTTTTATAGAGATGACATGTGGGTACCTAACAAACCAAGTTAGGTTATGCAAACATTTCCTCAAGATAATCAGTTGCATAAGCCATGTTGATGCCCCACTGATTGATTGGCACTCTCGGCTCATGCTGAGGCCTTTTATCTTTTGATAAGTGTCGATTGCCCCTCTGTTCCTTATTGATCTAATTTAACCCCCACTTCCTACTGCTTCTCTCCCTCTGTGACACCACACAGACTTCATTTGCGTCACTTTTTGGCCCCCATTAACATATGACAAACACCCACTGAGTAATCTGTTCAGTCTGATATGATCATGTTCTCATTTTAGTGCTAACTTATGCAGCAAAGTAAAGCGATCCCTTCTTGGCTGAATTGGACATGCGTGGCTTTCCAGCTTTCTCTATGTAGCTAAGCACTAGTGCTGCTGTAGTAAACAAATGATTAAAAAAATGTCCTTTTATAAATGTGTCTTCATAAGTAGAAGATTTCTTGTATAGAAAATAATCCGACACACCAGACTCTCCCACTTGAACTAACTAACCAAACGACCAAACAGTACCACTATATATTATGTTTAAGACAACAATAATATCACAAATCATTCTAAATCAGCTTTCAAATAATACAAGACCTACAATAATAATTAATATTGAATTAATATATTTTAGACATAACACCCACATCATGTCTTGTCTGAGTGTGGCTCTGAAAATAGCTGGTGAATCCCCTTTTTAAAATGTCAGGTTGTTGACATTACTGCTGTATCGTTTAGTTTTGTCGCTGTTTCTGCCCATGCTTGTGCTCTGAGACCTTCCCAGCTGTTGTTGATCTTCATTTCACAGCAGACTTCTAGGAAAAGCATCCACAGAATCCCACTGTCAAGTACATAAAGTACACGTACATGTACACAAAGTTGTGGGCTATTTATGAGAAAGCACATATGTTTTAGTAAATAAGACACATGATACTGTTCTGTTGTGACCGTTGAGAGGGTAATATTTTTGGTTTCGCAGTTTACAAACTGTTGTCTTTTTGTAACAGGTAACTTCAGGAACACGCTCCACCACTTTGCTCTGGTGTAACTGTGCCTTTGCTTGTATGTGCTTGTTTTGAACACCTGTATGTTTTCGTTCAGTCTCTATCCTATCGCCCTGAGGGGGCAATCAACGGGGAGCCGCATTTTCACTCTGTTTCTTTAAACAACCCCCATGTTATTTTATGTAAGTGGATCCCAAATCGTGACCGGTGTTCCTACAGATTATTCCTCCTGCAAATCAAAGGATATTCTTATTTTAACAGGAATAATACCACTGAGAGAAAACAAGTTTATTCACTCTCATCCCTACTACAGTGTCGTCAGACAGTCCAGTGTAAACACATTTACAATAACATCTTTCTAAATGCAGGCCATTCTAAACTTGGGCCTGGGATAAAATAAATCCAGTGGGGGTGTCCGAGCTGCTGCATTTCTATTTGTGGATTTGTAACACTGCAACCTTCCATGACCCTTTCATGTAACTTTAATTATTGAGCCAGGTTTTGGAAATTATAACAACCGGATGCAACTAGAAGTTCTTCTTCTTCAATATAGAAGTGGAAACCTGGAGACTTAATCTAATGAGCATTTAAATTTAGCCACAGACTAAATGTGGGTCCACAGCACGTGTTTGGAAGCTATATATCTCAATGTATTGTAGGAATGGTATCTCTCCTAGAAACAAGCTCAGACACACACCATCTGCTTCTGTTTTTAGCTCGGCCTGAACACGTGTGTGTTTGGCGGAGTCAGGCTGTAATGGAGCTGTTGACTGCCGGCTGATGTGAATACACACTGTGCTGTTGATCAAGGAAGGGATGATCTCCGTTTCTGTGATATTCATTATACCCTCTGTTTTTTCCTAACTTTCCTGCGTTCGAAGATGAAAGGCGATGGCAAAGGCAAAGGAAAAAACAAGGAAAGAGGACGAGACAGACCACTGGTTTGCTCAGGTAACATGAGTAACAAGGCGTGGCCAAGAGAACAGGAGGAGTCAGAAGAAAGACGAGAAAGGGCAGACATGAGAGGGGAAGAGAGGTGGGGGCAGAAATATGTAAACATGTTTTTGAGCTGGGGGTGCAGCAAAATTTGGAACAAAAATTGGAGCAGTGGTATTAAGGGAAATGCAACACTGGGCTATAGTGTCCACATAACAGGTCAACATCCAAGCAAGATTTGAAACTTTGTGTGACAGTACATTGATTCACATGTTTTCCAAAGTAGTGACGTTGTCAGCCACCAACAGCAGAGATAAGCTCATGGAGGACACTGATGAAACAACTCACTCTGAGACATGTTCTGTTGTAAAGCAAGCTGCTTTGTTTGTGCGTTTGGCTGTAGAGGAGGAGACAGTATCATTACATTCAATCATGCACACACACACACACACTCACACACACACACACACACACACACACACACACACACACACACACACACACACACACACACACACACACACACACGGAAAGGAAAGAGAGAGAGGAAATGAGGGCAAAGTTGCTGCATGGTTTTGTAAACAAGAGAGGAAATAGGCAGGGATTATTATAAATTACACTGTGGTCCGCAGTTTCGGAAAGACAGAACAGCTTACAGCAGATGTCAGACAAGTTATTTCAACAGCAAGTGTTGTATGGTCATACACAAGTATACTGAATGAGTCAGAGGAAACTGTCATTTTTAACAATTAAAAGTAAAATTTAGTTACTTAAATTTGGCCAAACTCTTAAAGCATATATGAAGTTATTCTACAGAGCACAAAAGTGGCTTAATGCACAGTTTTAAACAACACTTCAAATGCACATAATGCAGGTGGTATATAGATTGGTAACTGACACAAATGCTGCTGTGGGAGTCTTAACATAATCAGAAATATGGGTATTCAAGTACTTCGTTCATCCTAAAACAACCCACTTGCCATAATTAATAACATTACATTTCTTCAAACCACAGATGTATTACATTTGTACGTTATTATGTAGCAAATAAGTAGAAAATTTACATCTTTGCATTTCAACAATGCTGTGGCTAAAACGGGTTATGTTAAGGCACCAAAAACACTTCTTTATGATTAGGACAAGATCATATTTTGGCTTAGAATACACGCTTTTGGTGGCACTATCGCAGTTGCAAAGACAGTGATGTCTTAGTAAAAAACAACCAATTTGTCATGGCACTATCCTGGCTGGAAAAACAGTGATGTCTCTGAAAAAAACAACTGGTTTTCATGGCACTATCTCAGGTAGAAACACAGTAATGTCTCGGTAAAAAACAACCACTTTTTATGGCTCTATCCTAGCTAGAAAATGTGATGTCTTGGTTAAAACAACCACTTTTCATGGCACTATCTCAGGTAGGAGCATGGTGATGGCTCAGTAAAAACACCCACGTTTGGTGGCTTAATATCTGCTGGAAACGCAGTGATGACTTGCTAAAAACAACCAGTTTTGTTGTTTGTTTGTCTCTAGTAGCTGTCTATCCTGCAGTTTCTTCTCCCCTCCACCTCCCAGTGACAAAGTTAGCCAATATACTATGTCATTTTAGAAACATTGATATAAACATATGAAACTTACATATGCAACATATTCGTGGTTTTGAGAAATTCACAATGCCTAAAAGTTTAACTTTTAGTGGTGCCTGCAGGTCTGTGTATTGTTCTGTTACAAATCTATAGTCTGGAGGAACACTCACACACAAATACACACACAGGGCCTCACTATAAATCCTTGTCTGATCCCTCTGAGAGAGTTTATTTTGCAAGACAGCGTGAGCTTGAAAAAAAAAGAAAAAAAAAAAGCCACAGCGGAGCAGACCTGGACCAGTTTAAACCAGTTTGGCTGGTCTTGTGCTTTTATCTCATTGTCTCAGGCTCAGCACAGCGTGCAGCCTTTACAGTTCAAGATGAACCCATAGATCGCTATGTTGCACTCATAGTTAGTGAATACATTACAGAGAAAATTGCAAGCGAAACATTTTATTAGTTTATGCTACACACACATTCAGTCATGTTGGTTGTACTTCATAGCGACTTTGTCATATTGTGTAATGTTAATTCTTTATGCTCTAAAATCATTGTAGGTGTATTTTCCTCCAGTCTCTCTTCTCTTTCGTTTGTCTTTCAGTCTGTAATATATTTCCTCCTATTCTTTCTTTGTTCCCGATGTGTGGCCTAGTTTTCTCTCACAGACAAAGGGGAGACTGTTTGGTGCGGAAAGCCTCCCTCTGTAACTCTCTCCTGGCATGAATGGAGAGCTAATATGGACACAGCAAACACTAATTAGTTCATCACAGTGCAGTCACCACCGAAATACATCGGAAATATGTAAAGAATAAAACACACAGAGCACAGAACTAGCATATAAAAAGGAACATAATGACTAGGGACACATCCTGCTTATATGATATATATAGACAATAAGAGTTTAAATTAAAATAAATGATCTTGTGTTGAAGCAAGATAAGATAAACCGTACAAATAACATTCTTTTGGAGACAATTTAAAGAATCTCATTGACATTTTACTATATTTTTCTCCTCTCAGCCCAGTGTCTCTACATATCACATCTCACTCTCTCCCAGTCAACATACATCTTCTCTCATTCACACACTCTCTCCTCCCAATCCTTTACTGGCCTGCTCTTATGTTACATTTGTTTTTCACTCTCTAAACCTTGTTCCCTCCTCTCAGGCCCTTTCTTTCCCCCCTCCAGCAGGAAACAATGGTTGCACATTATGTAAGAGTGCACGTTTCTGTGAGGAGAATGCCAAACAGTTCACAATTCACAGATGAAGTACTCTTTCTCTCCCATCCCCCAATGTGAAGCAGAGTGGCGCAGCGGAAGCGTGCTGGGCCCATAACCCAGAGGTCGATGGATCGAAACCATCCTCTGCTATTTTGCACAGAACGTCCCATCATTGCTGTACATATATCTGAGCTGACTGTGAATTCGATAACTACGCTCAATCACCAATGTGTGCGCAGGAAGCCATCCATCTATATACCTCGGTGTGAGAACAAATAGAAAGACGTCAAGTACTAATGCTGAGAGACAAATTCAGGCACTTGAGCAACTGACAGTACTTGGTAAGAATACTCTGAGACATAAAAAAGTCCTGCAAGTAAAAGTACAAGTGCATTGGCGTCAAAATATACAAAGTACCTATTATGTGGATACACACATTATGGCCCATTTCAGCATACTGAATATTATATTACTGTAGTATAATCATTGATGCATTGTGTCCATCTGTAATGTTGAAGCTGGTAAAGGTGGAGCTCATTTTAATTACTTTATACACAGTCGGGTAGCTTGCCCCTTTACACCCATTACATTTTGTATTACTAAACTAAATCTGCGAAGTGCTGAAACTATTAAATAAATGTGAAGCATGGAGAACAATATTCCCCCTTGAATTGTAGTGGAGTAGACGTACAAAGTAGCAGAAAATGGAAATGCCATATAAAACTGTGGCCTGAACACAACAGGTTTGACTTCCATCTGTCACTGAACTTGTTAGTTTTCCCTCAGTAAAGCCAACCCAGCTCAACAGGTTATCTCAGATTAAACAGTGACCTCATTTGTGTTTGCCGCACATTTTCCCTTCAATTTAACAAGCAATTACCAGAGAGGACAGCAGCACCTGCGACCTTTGAGCTACAGCCTGTTAGGTATCAACTCACACTCAGGCTGCCTCCTGTTCAAGGCCTTGAGAGGGTTTTGATTATGTGATATAGGATACGAGGAACGTCTTGATCTTGGGGTCATATGAGTCTGTGACTACATTGAATACGGTAAAATAAATAGAGCAAGGTTCTCTGATCTCAAAATGGCAGTATAACAGATAAGAGCTGGGAGATAGATAAGAGCTTGGGAAAGAGGTGGAATGGATTGTTGCACAATATGAATGCACAGCTGGAACTTCCTCGGCATTACAGTAAAGTCTGTTGTTGCTCTCTTTGTTGTATTGTCTCAAACAGGGTAAGGCCTCGACCTTTATGTGCTGTTCTTATTTTAGCATCTTTGACCCTGAGACACAGACAATGTGAATGCAAATTTGCACTGGTTATATTGAAAAGCTATCATCAAACAAAAGTCATTTAAATATACATGTTACGGCCATTTTTATTTAATGTGAAGTCCCTTTTCCACTCATCGACATCACCGTCTAAATTACATGACCTTTTAGCGCCCCCTGCTGCATTCTCATGATCCTTGCAGAGGTTTAAAAAAATGTCGTGTAATCGGCTGTTTTATGATTACACATAATGTAATACAATTTGCATATTTTTATGATTTAAAAAAAATCACTGCTCCTATGTGAATTACTTCTTAGGTGAATTCAAGGGGTAATGCATGGTTTTACATACAAGCAAACACTGTAGTTACACACAGACTTTCTATTCCATGTGGCATTTTAATTTTAATCACTTTGAATTGAAGCTCTTTCTTTCCATTTTTTAAATAGATATTGAGAAGAACTTAGCTGATGACAACATTAATGTACACACTTGTAATTTAAATGCAGTATGTCAAGGCTTGATCTTTTGTCTTGATTAATACATATTATAGCATTATATGAAAGAACTTTGTGAAAAATGTCAAAATAAAATTCAATTGTTCACAAAGAATTTCAGTAGCATTTAAACTGTAAAAACGCACAGAGCACAAGCCTCATGCCACCTAAAGACACTGGAGTTGGTGATATATTCCAGTCGGGGGAAAAGACAGAAAATAACCTGAAACCTAATTTAATTAGTGCCTTGCCATTATGATTATTACATTAAAGCTAATTAGGCTCAAAAATTGTGTTCCTAGATATAATCTCAACATCAGACAGCAAAGAAAAAACTATATTAAAAATATACAAATATCTTATCACTACTGCTAATTAGAATGAGATTAACAATAATCAGAAATATTTTAATTAGAGGCCGCAAGCGTCATTTATTAGGGTCCAGACTGCAAGCAACTTGTTTCTTTTTTAATTGACAAGAAGCAAAACTCTTGATGTTCTTTAGGGTTATTCGCAGTGGTCATCAATATATGCAGATGCTCTTTGTACATATATAAATATATTTTCAGAAATAATTTATCTGGCTTATGACCTTCTGTGAAAACACGTGTCATGTGACTGCATTTGTATTGAATTTTCATTTTGTTAAAGATGTGGAATGCAACCCATGTCTGCTAATGTAGACACAAATAGTGCTACTATGTGAAAAGTGTCAAAAGATTCAGACCACCTGCAGGATGGTAAAAGTGGGATTTGAACTCTCAACATTTGTATTAAAAGCCAACCACCTTCCCACTCAACTACTGAACTGATCCTTGCATGTCATAGTAGGTTTTGACATGGAGAATTATGAATTGAATTAGGTTCTTTTTACTTGAGTTGAATATATTGGATATTTCAGATTTGTCACGGGATATTGAGAATTTTTGTTTGGAAATTAACAAAGTAGCAGAGGATAGGGCATGCCAACTTTTAAACCACAAGAGTTCACAGCAGATGGGCAGAAACAGAAACAGATCTACCCAGATGCTACTAGTTCACTGATGATGACTTCAACCAGCTCCAAGGCCAGGAAGCTAAACCAGCCTCAGCAGCAGAAGACAGAGAGAGAGAGAGGGGGGTCACATAACTTGTAACTGTTAGTGATACAATCCTGAAAATAGTCACCAACATCTGCTGGTTTCCAGAGTATTGTCAAAAACATATGGTGGAAGACATTCAGAAAGTGTAACACTTGTCAACCGAGAGATTCAAACCTTGAACCAGGAAGGCACAGTTCCTGCTTATCTTATGACTACTTGAGGCGATGATATCACATGTGCAAACTGGGATTAGTGTGTGTGTGTGTGTGTGTGTGTGTGTGTGTGTGTGTGTGTGTGTGCGTGTGCGTGTGTGTGTGTGTGTGTGTTTACGGCAAAAAAATCACGTACAACAGCCAAAGTGTTGGTGATAAAATTGTGAAAATAAATAAATAAAAATATCACATCATTCTGCTGGTTTCAGGTGTTTTGTCAAATATTTTGGTGACATTTGGTTAAAAACGAGATGAAATAGAAAATACTGTGCATACAATGCAAATTACATCAAGATATGAAATATATCTGTGGACTCACCATTACACTAACACATTAACATTAACTCTATTTGGAACACGTGATATATCATATCCAAAGAATGTCTTTGTCAATTTTGGTTGGATTTGAATGAAGACGTGGAGATATAGATGGTGATTCATTGTGAATATTCTTAGAAATATAAGTAACAGGCGTCTGAACTGACTATAGGTTGCGGTTATTATAAATAATTAAATAAATGTTGAAGCTTGGAATGTGAAATGTCATGAAATTTAGAGTTATTGTAATGTAGCCATGCCTCTGCTGAGTTATGACCCTATATGGTACAAACTGAATTTTGCTCGAATCCTTGCAACTGACTTCACTTTCTAGAAACAAAGTTGTGGCGCCCTCTGGTGGCAGAGTATCCCAAGACTTTTTAGCAAAGCCTGGACAAAACATCCAAACATGTGCACCAAGTTTGTTTACAATTGCTTAAGCCATTTTTGATTTATAAGTATTTATGTAAAATTGAACTTAAGACGAATGTTTGGAAATGTATAACTACTTTTTGTGCCTGAGGAGAGTGGAATTGAAACCCACCTGCCAATTATGGTGAGAATTCATCCTGCAGTTTTTGTTGAAGAAGAAGAAGAAGAAAGAAAGAAAGAAAGAAAGAAAGAAAGAAAGAAAGAAAGAAAGAAAGAAAGAGTGATAAAAATCATAATAATAAAGAGTTGCATCGACCTTGACGCGTCTACCATACGTAATCACGCAATTCTACGTCACCAACCAGGAAGTGAGCGAAGAGAAGGGACAGGAGAATCACAACAGAGCTACTACAGCTTTGACAGCTCTGTTTTGTGCCGCTAAAACACGCTGGTTTTCTGTTGTTACCGTTAACTGACATGTCGCGAAAACCCAAAGATGAATTCTACCGCTTTTTTTCCGTTAGCGACCCACGCACACACGAGAAGGGGTACACCGAGTACAAAGTGACAGCGAGGGTTGGTTTACTCTCTTTCTCTTTATCATGCAGTCTGTGATCTCTCTTCTATGTTAACATCATTTACTTATGGTTTGCCTTCATGTTTTGTTAAGTACGTAACACGTGCATTGTTTCGTGTGTTGTAACGTTACCATTGTACTCTTTGCTCAGTTACATCAATCAGAAGTAACTTTGTATTGTTATTCGATCATAACACAATGGAGTCACATCAGTGTTCGTCATAAAAAAACAAAGGCTCTGCAGCTAGCTCAGTCAGACTGACAAATACACAATGGGCCTGTTATTTGAGGCAGTGGTGCACAGTGAGCACTCAAGTGAAGCAAAGCGAACTTGTGATTCAGTTCATGAGCTCCAGCACCCCCATGACCACACTAATAACCCGTGGTCTACACAGGCATGCGCACCAAATCAAACTGGATAATATCTTTATATTTAGCTGCCTTACTTCTCTATTTTCTTCATCTATTTCAAAACATAATATCATTCATAATTTCATCACACTGTTCTCTGATTTGTGCGAAGATGCAAAAAGCTGATCTGACATTTAGTGTTAAGCATGTATTTAATGACACAATCTGTCCTCTCGTCTCTGTGGTTTGTAGTTTGTGTCCAAGCGTCATCCAGAAGATGTGAAGGAGGTGGTGGTGTGGAGGAGGTTCTCAGAGCTGAAGAAGCTCCATGGGGAGCTGGCTTACACTCACAGGAACCTGTTCAGAAGACAGGAGGAATTTCCATCTTTTCCCCGCTCACAAGTCTTTGGTATAACGGGCAAAGAGTCTGATATATTGTAGATACACCCAGTTACAGCGTAGTCACCAAGAGCTACGATCACTGTTTAGCTGAGTTGTTTGATGTGCTGCAGAAGGTGGATTAATAACAAAAATAACTCAAAATGTCAGAGGTTGTAATTCAACTCAAATAAGAACTTTAAATAAGATAAGATAAAACTTTTTATATCAAGAGGAAAATTGCTGTGCAGGAGTAGTGATACAAAGTGAGAAGAGTGCAAATATATAAAATCTGAGATAACAATAAGGTGCAAATCCACAAATATATAAATATATACAACATGCTTAGGCTAGTTTGTAGCTGTTCTATGCAAGTAGCCTGTTGAGTGTCTTTCAGTCATTTCTGGTGGCAATGTACTTATTCCAGTGTGCCTGTTTTTAGCATCTCTCTTCACTCTTGTGACACTTCCCTTCGGCCTGTTGCATTATTTTTCAGTGGTTACAGATTCACAACTGCAAAGGCAGCAGCACAGTTGAGTCATATGCCAATGGACTGTCACCACTTACATTGACTTTGAAGCTGCCATGCTGCATTGCTTGAATGCACGAAGGCAAACTATTTTGGCAAAGAGTAACAGTGGCTCTAAACCATCACAATGTTGAGCTGATGGGATATATGTTAAACAAAACTGTGAGCTACAGCCTGAAAATTGACAAGCAATTTCAATAAGCACATCTAAAAGTCTCCCCAAAATCCAGCACTGTTAGGTTGACCAGTCTCGTTTCCATTTCTGCTGTTTGTTTCTGTTGTTTTTTCCTAGCATCGTCATCCACATTCTTGTTATTATATTGTCTGTCTCTGTTTCAGGAAGGTTTGATGAGGCTGTGATCGAAGAGAGGAGAAATGCTGCAGAGGCCATGCTTCTATTTGCCACCAGCATACCTGCTCTCTATAATAGCCCACAGCTCAAGGACTTCTTCAGAGTAAGACACATTTGCATATACACAAATCGACAGTGAGACAGATATGAAAGAGCCATGCACATCTGCGCACAGGAAAACATGCCAGACCTGGAGTAATAATATAACTGGGCTCCTTTTCATTTTCCCTCTTCCCTTTCCATCCTTTTTCTCTCTCTACCCCACAACACCTCTTCCCATCCTACCTCTTTCTCTCCCTACATCTACCAAATTCTCCTCTCCCCTTTCTCAGGGCGGTGAGGTCACAAGGCCTCTGGAGGCCACCCCTCTGTCCACTGCAGCGTCTCTGCCTCCCCCTCTCATCCCCCTCCCCAAGCGGAGGGACTCAGACTGTGAACCTGCCGAGGAAGAGGAGGGAAGGGAAGCTCCCACCTTACCCCAAGACTTGGGCACCAATCTAGGCTTAGAGGTGGGAGAACCAGAGGTGGCGGCTGAGGCTTACAGCGAGATGGGAGGCTCTCCCAGAGAAGAACAAGAACAAGAGGAGCTTAGCGATACAGAACTGGATGACATAGGTACGGCAGGGACAAAAAAAAAATCTTCCAAGAATTCACACTGGTGTTCACTTCTATTTTTATTAATTATGTTTTTACCTTTTGGTACACGTGTCCACCTCCAGTTCCATCTCTTGACCCGTACCCAGCCAGAAACTACCAATCACAAGAGTCCCAGGAAGAATTTGATTCACTGTTTGACTCTGTGGCAGAAGAGCAAGTCCCATCCCTGAAAGAGGATGGTCCACCTCCTCTGACTGATAATGACTTGGCTGTCTTTGATCCCTGCTATAAACAAGGTGACAATAAATGTGAATGGATTCACATGAAACAATAACAAATTTCTCTTAATCTAATTACAACTTGGTTTTGGTGATTTTGTGAAAATGTTTGTGTCTTGTGCAGATTCTTTTTACTTCTGACCTTCTTGCGAACGTACCTGAGTCTAAATCTGATATGCAAATGTCAAATTGTTAATATTGAGGCTTCCCTTCAGTTGTACTGCTGTGGTTCCACTTTGTGAAAATAGATCTATAAAGGCTGAGTGGCTTTGTGAAGTTATGAGCTAACACTTGCACATTATGACCCCGGGCTGTGCAATACAACCGACTGTGAGAAAATAAGTTAATACATGTAATTTGCTCTGAACTGATATGCCTTCTTGGTGTTTGGTTGATAATTGTATTGTGTTGTAAATAAGTGTTAAGTAGTAAGAAAAATACAGAACACAAATGAATGACATAGCTCAGTGGTATAAATATAATTATTACAACCCTTAGAACTTGCTGGTGTGTTATCTGTTGCGCTCTGATTCAGAGCACATCTTGGCAGAGCAAAGCTGCCCCACCCTCGCTAAAGAGACATCTGATAGTGAGCTCAGTGCCTTTTGAGATAGTGTGGCTGAGTGGTCCAAGGTGTTGAAGTATGATCCAGTTTTTTCAGGGGTGTGGGTTCAAATCCCACTCCTGGCATCGGAAAATATTTAGCTATAGTGTGCTTTCTGAATCCTGCTGCTGTCAAGAAATTGCTTTTTGGTGTCATGTCATGTCTAAGTAGGGCTACAACTAGCAGTTATTGTCATTATCAATTAACCTCCTGATTATTTTCTTGCCAAATGTATTATTAATCTAGCTATAAAACTCCCAGAGCCCAAGGTGACTACTTCATGGTGTTTGTGTTGTCCAACTAACAGTCTAGTAAATCTAAATTCCCCCTTGCTCCTCTGTCTGTTCCAGATAAATCCAATTCCTCCAGCGACCATTCAGAGTTGTTCTCACTGCCGCCTGCCAGTCTGGATGGAGGGGATGCGGGTTACTTAAATCAAGCTGGCACTGAACTAACGGCTGCAATGGAGTTAGAGAAGGAGGGAGAATTTGGTTCTGCCATTCGTAGATACAGGACGGCGGTGGATATACTGATCACTGGAGTGCAGGGTGAGAGGATGTATGAAAGGATCGAAGGAGATGGGTTGGTGGAAAAGGGGAGTGGATGGAAGGAGGAGGGATGTGGTAAAGTCTTTAGTTCAGTGATAGTCAGGTAATGCTCCCAAAATATTAATCACACACATGCTAAGGAAAAGGAAAATGGTAAACTTAGTGATGAATAAAAAGTGTGCAGTGGTGTGCACCTGCAATCACTTTCATTCATGGGGCTATTCACAATCTTGCGTGTGAGGCCTATTTCAATATGGCGTTTTACCTGAATGCACTCTATCATGCCCATTCCTGCATGAATCATGAGCCAGCTTTGTTGCTATAGTGACAGACCATCTACTCACTTGCGAAAACTGCAAATTGCATGACCGTGCTCCATGTGCAAATAAGCTAGTACATCAGCCCAAATGATATTGTGCATTTAACTATGATATCTTGTTTACCACATTTCCTCTGCACTACATATTCTGATGTGCTGCTCACACGCTACCACGCTGACAGATGCATTACACACAGCTGACACACGTACGCACAGAGGTAAACAGACACCGCAGAGCAGAGTGTGTGTGCCATGTCAGCATGTGACCTCATCGTAAAATCAACACTGCTATTTTGTCCTAGTATTTACTGTCCTGTTTTAGCAAGGGTAAACTGTGTGTTGCTCTGCCATGAATCCGCTAGATCACTAATGGATGAGCTATTCAGTCAGTCTTCTTCACTGTTGTGTCTGGCTGTGTAGTATATGGGTAGCGTGGCCGAGCGGTCTAAGGCGCTGGATTAAGGCTCCAGTCTCTTCGGGGGCGTGGGTTCGAATCCCACCGCTGCCAATAAGCTTTTCAGCTGGTGTTCCCTCTGAATAGCTGGGTACATATCTGTATGGAATGGATTTAATCCGAGTCATATCAGAAATCTGATTTGTGTCTGAAGACTGTCAGTTATGCAGTATTTAATATCCATAAGTGTTAAGAGTCAAAGGGAACTGTCTGTGAATGAGATACTTGAAGATATTTTGCCTTTCATCCAAAATTCATCTTCATTTCTCATCTAATCACATTCCCAAAAAGACACAGAGGTTTTGAGTGCTGGAGTCAGCTTATTTTTTTTCTTCTAGTAAACAATATTGATCCACATTTTCTTTCCTGTGAGACTGAACTCTGTCTTCTCCCTTTGCAGCATGGCTGAGTGGCCTAAGGGGCTGGATTTAGGCTGCAGTGTAGTATGGGGTGTGGGTTTGACTCCCATTGTATCTGGAAGACAGAAAAGCAAAAAATTATGTAAAGCTTAAGACCTTTACAAACAAACTGCTTCAGAAACTTGCTTCAGAAGCTTCATACATAAATTTGACAGTTTCCAGTTGTCTTTGTTTATTTATTTATTTACTTAACTAAGAAAAAGGATGAGATTACCATTTGACATCAGCACTAATTGACCATCGTGATCATGCACAGTGAGGGGTTAGAGTGCTTTAGAGATACACAGTCAAAACTGTTTGGCAGGGCCACTGAAAATGAATGTCACAAATAATATTATGAATTACTGATACTAATGAAATGCCAAGGGCATTTTTTTTTAAATAAATTGCTTCTTTGAGAAATAAGCTCGATTTTGTAAAGGACAACACTTTAAAATGATATTGCCTCATGGTGCAGTGTTTGCTTAACCAGTTTACCTTGCTTTCTTAGTTGTCAGAAAAAGAAGAATCTTATTTCATGTGTTAATCAAACAGAAAATTAACTGTGCAACTTCTAGGGTATGGAGAACAAAAATTACTTAAGTATCAATAAATGAATAAATAAATGTATAAATAAAAATAGGAATAAATAATTAAATATGGATATGAATGTAAAATACAAATAAATGAAAAAGAAATACTGAAATCAATACAAATATAAATAAATACATTATAAGTAAATATTAAATAATAAATAAAAGTTGATAATTAAAAAAGACATAAATAATTAAATATAGTAAATTTATTTGTAACTTTCTATACAACTGCATAAATATATTTTTATATTTCTGTCTTTGCATGTTGAGGTAGAAGGTCCTAACTTCTGCATTTATTTCTTGATTTATTCCTTTATTTATATTTCATATTCTTTTATGTATTTGTTTCTGTATCTATATCATTTCAGTATTTATTTATTTATTCTTGTATTTTTTTAAAAATTATTCATCGATTGATACTGAGTTATTTTTCATCCTCCATACCAGTGTGCTGTCTACAGCTAACTGAGTCAAGCAGAGATTTAAGTGAACTTCACAGACCAACACAAGTATGTGTGTTATCTGCTGCTGTGTTACCATGTGACAATCTTGTAATAGGTTATCTGGGGTCATTTTGTTGTGTCAGTGTTTTCTTCTTTTACACAGTCCAGATCTATTCTTGGAAATATTAACCCATCTTTCACCGTCCGTTATGCAATGGTAATATGAGCAGTACCATGAGGTAGCGTGGCCGAGCGGTCTAAGGCGCTGGATTAAGGCTCCAGTCTCTTCGGGGGCGTGGGTTCGAATCCCACCGCTGCCAGTAATTTCTTGCAGCTCAGATATTCTCAATAGACTGCTCTCTTTTTTAGCACTGCTGTTTAAATAGTTAGATAAGGTAACGTAATCATCTCCATGTTTATGTGTCTGTCTGTCTGTCTGTTTGTCTGTCTGGCCTCTCAGGAGACCCAGATCCGATACGCAAGGAGTCTGTGATGAGGAGGACGGCCCAGTACCTGAAGCACACTGAGATGTTGGTTGACAAGCACTCCTCGCCCACACACACTCTCACACCTACACACACAAACACACAGGGTCCTTAGTAGCACATGCACATTTTTGTATAGACTATTCACACATGAAGACTGATCAAAGACAAACAAGCTCAGGGTTGTGACATACATATGCACACACATACATTTCACACACACGCACACACGCACACACACACACACTACCATACTCTTTTGATAAAGGTTCACATAAGCATACTTACACAAATGCAAAGTTATATACAGTATGTTGACACATAGTGAGAACACAGAACTCAGAAATACATTCAGGCACTACCAGCACACCACACACATACATGAACACACACTCCTGAGGTACACACTACACTGCAGACTGCTGCTTTAGCTGCCTTTGTGTAGTAAAAAAGTGATTTACTAAATCTAAAGTAACTGCAAACATCATGCATTAATGGATAAATAATCCATCTCTCTCTTTCTCTTGTTTGATTTTTACCTTCCTTTTACAGTGTTTCCTTGTTAAATACAGTAATGTCTGTGTATATCAGTAATTTGCATTTTGCACAATGTTTTGTTAATAAATATGATTTTAACTTAAGTCAATATGATATCTGGGGTTTTTGTTAAAGCTTAAAAGGAGCAGGTAGTTTGCTGCAACCAACACTGTTTGGTAAGACCTAACTGCAGCTTTTGGATTACATCATCAGATGGTCAAAATAAATCACTCAGATGGTCAAAATAATCACCCGCAGGTATATTTGTCTTTATAAGTGGCAAAAATGTCCGATTTGAGCTGGTATAGGCAGCCTTATACCCTTTCAGTATACTTTGATGATGCATTTGAGTATGTAGTGGTGCTTTTTTCTTTTATGGGTATTATTTGGCATGCTGTATTGATAGTGAGAGAGACAGAGATATGTTAAAGGAGAGAGAAAGGGGAGGACCTGCAGCAAAGGGCCCTGGGCCAGACTAGAACAGCGAGCTCAAGCTGCAGTAAGGACTCAGCCTTAGTGGTATACAATCTACCCAGTGAGCTAAGCAGTTCTTTAAATGGTGTCATCATTACGGAGCAGTCTGTCAGTAGTCAATTACACAGTGGTTGCTCAACAGAACCATTAAATTCTCTTAAAGTTTTGCAGTTGCGCAGCAGTACCTCTGAGAGGCGCTGTTGACTATTAGATTGTATCAATTATACTAGTGCAGAAACTCCTCATCCCCTGTGTTCTCCAGCTATAAATCTGCTAAATCTTGCATTTGTTTTTCTCAGAGTAGCAATTATGACAGCAAAGCAGCAGTTTAGCTTTGCACTCACTAAAATAAGCTGCAGGATCGTTGAGGAAACTAAAACTTACCCTGTGGATGAACTCTCCTGTCTTCAGCTACAATGATCAAATGGAAACAACTGCTAATAATTCTGTTTTTTTCTCATGGTAAATAACCTGTGTGTACACCCTTTCAGTGCCGTCAGGTAGACCGTTAAAGAGGTGATGTACATATTCATAACTTACCTTAGGAAAATAATATCACTAGCATCTGTAACTGAGCTGCTGCCATCTGGTAATCGTTCACCAATCTGTTTGTATGCCAGTTTACGCTTGTGCTACTTTACCTCCCCAATCAGTGTTGTACCTGGTTAAAGATGCATCAGAATAGTAGGAGTTTCAAATTTTTAAATAAAATTGCAAAGAATTAGACCAATGTCCCTTTTAAGCTGAAGTTTAAGTATTTTTATCCAAACAATAAAGGAGAAGGACTGATTGAGAGAAAAAAGAGGAGGAAGTGGGATGCAAAAGAGAAGAGAAAGAGGAAAGAGATCAGCACCATACAGCCCAATCCCTTCTCTGGAGAGGATAGAGGGATGGAGGGAGAACTGGAAGGACAAACAGATGGAGAGGCGACAAAAAAGGGAGGCCGGCGAGAGGAAAAAGGCTACCCTTTTTCTCACCAGATGAGCAAAAGAGGGGTTGCGGGGAGCGAGAGATAACAGAGAGGGACGGAGGAGAGGAAAAAAGAAGGGACGTGATTAGAGGATAAGCAGAGATCATCCCTCCATTGTTAAAGGGATGGAAAAACTGACCCTCCCTCTTCCTCTATTTTCATCCTCCCGTACCTCTTTTTTTTTGCATGCTTTGTTTTGAGCATTGTGGGGAGCTTGAAGAGGATGGAGTGATGGCAGAGGAAGCGAGAGATAACATTGCTCCATCCTGTTATATATCCCTCTTTCCCTCTCATCTCTCCACCTCTCTACCTTTCTGTCCATCTCTCCCTCTTTCTAGTGCTGCACCTGTGAAATGCAGAGGATGTGAGATAGAGAGGAAGATGGAGAGACAAAGAGATGGATGGAGGGAGGGAGGGATGAAATCAGAGGGGGGTGGGGGGGGTAGAGCCTCGCAACATTAGCATGCTGAGAGTGTCAGCACTCTCCTCTTTTTCTCTCCCTCCATCCCCATCCCTCTTTCCATCCCTCCCTCTGTCTCTTTCTCCTCACTGGTCACTGCAATTATACCATCAAAACACTCCAGCCTGAGAGCATAATAGCTTCCCCCCCGTGTGTGTGTGTGTGTGTGTGTGTGTGTGTGTGTGTGTAAGAGAGCGAATGTGTGTGTTGTCATGAGAGATCAAAAGAAAGAGATGTGTGTGTGTATTTGTGCATAATTCAGTGCCATGCATGGTGCATTACATGTGCATGTATGACATGAAGGGCAGCTGTCGATGTGTGTGAGTGTGTATGCCAAAAACTGGATTTGCAGCATGTGTGGGTGCACATGAGCGTGTGTGTGTGTGTGTGTAAGTATCTATTGAGTCCTACCGGCTAGAAAAACTGCTTCTCCAACCTCTGACCAAACACACTCTTAAACGTACGCTAAGAGACCCACTTTACATGCGTGTGTCTAGTGAGTTTCTATTTACACACACACACACACACACACATGTTCACACACTAATGGATGCACACAGGCATACAGTCATGGCTTCGAGACACAAACCGTTATGACCTACATGCCCAGTGGGTCATCATTAAGCCAAATAGCACACTCTGACACCTTCGGCTGTCCGCACACACACGCACTCTCTCCCTGTTTTTGTTTTTGTTCCCTCAACTTCCTCTATCCCTCTCCCCTTCCGCCCTGCGTCTCTTCCTTTTTCTCTCATTCTCTAACACACACACACACGCACACACACACAATCCCCCCTCTATGAGCTTGTTATCCCTCTCTGTCCGTTCGTTTCTCTCTGTCACCTTGCCCTGAGCTATTTGAGTACACTTCTGTCTCTCCCTCGCACTCCCATCCCTCTCACACACACATAAACACACTCATTCTCTTTCTGTCTATCTGTCTCACCCGTATGCTCTGTTCCAACCTGTCTCTCTCTTCCTGTTACTGTCAGTCTTGACGTATGTTGTGTGTCTCTCAGTGTCTGGCTCACAATACATCTGCATACAAGTAAGTCAATCAACACCTAATACAGTTTATAGAAAATGAATAGAGCCATATACAACATTCAGAGCATATCTATGATTCAGAGTCTGACTCAGGTTGTCTGCACAACATAGAGGTGGCCTAGCTGGCTAGCAGTTAATGGTGTCAACTCCATAAACAGTGCTAACAACAGTGCTGGTGGGGACCATCAGCCCACTCTCATTCTGAACTCATTGCTGCTTTGTCTGTAATCTGTGTGTTAGGTACCCCCACACACAGTCACCTTTCATGGCAGTATGATATGCACCGGACAGCGGCAGTTGTTGACACAGTGGCCACATACCAAAGTTCAGTCAGGACCACTGTAGTCAAAAAAACAACAACTCTATCTCCATTTGCAATATTATATTTGACAGTAAGGCTCTATTCTAGGGCCTCTATGCTTTTCATAGGTCTACACAGAAAGCCTGAGGCGAAGAGAGCACACCTCTCTGCCCTTCCGTGCACCTAGACAGAAAGCTAAGGCAGGGAGAGCAGCAAGGAAGACACCCCGGGAACAGAACAGAGCAGCATCAATGACAAACAGAAATGATATGAGTCAGACACAGCATGAAAAGGAGGGGCTGTGGTGGAGGCAGGTTGCAAATCGGCTTGCAGAGGAAGCGGCAACAGCTGGAAAGTCCCTATAGGGTGGGCATGAGGGGAGGTGGATGGGTCCAACAGACCTTTGACTTGCACCCAGGAGCTGGCTGTTTACTTCCGATGTGAATGAGCCAAACAATGACTATAAAGTTGTGTTCTGTAGTCTCATTCATCCACTTGTTAGCGACCTCCTTTCTAGAGATACATAGAAGCGTCAAAATTTATGAGTGGGGTATTTACTGACGCATTTTTCGGACTGACTTTATTAATGCTCTGAATGTTGTATACAGCTCCTTTCGTACACACACAAAGTTCAGTTTACATGTCACAAGATTTACGCAGCCTGTTAAAACAGTTCTGATCGGATCTGTCCAATGTTCTGGAAAATGACCACAATGATGTTGTGGTGATGTCATCAGGATTATTTCAGCTAGGGCTTGAGACACAGTATTGTCAGCAGACAGCGTGTGCTGCAAACTTGGAGTAAGGGGTTTAGAGTAAGAAGGTAAAAAAGATGCAATGAAAGATGCCATTGAGTTGCATTGTGGGAAATGTAGGATCCAGTGTTTCCAGTGGTGCTTGACCATTTTGGCTGCTCTTGTTTTTAAAAAATCTGCCTCTAGTAAGGGAACCACTAAACTGACCTTTATGTGTTTTTTCTTTTGGCCTTGTGGGGGCAACAAAACAGTGATGGCTAATGTGCTCGCAGGCGTATTTACACATCCAGAGCTGAGAGGAACTACATTCTCTGAGCGACCCCCTTCACATTGCACACAGTCATTTGACCCATAGCTAATATAAATATTTTGATTAACACAGCTTTAATTAGGTCTCCATACCTCACATTGTCCCTAACTTTATAGTATTGCTCTGACTTGTTTGCTGTTTCCTCTTTATTATGGCTGACTCTCCCCTGCATCTCTCTGCTCCCTGTTTTTTATATCCTCCCTCCCCCTCCCTCTCATTCCATCTTTCTCTCCCCATCACTCTCCCCCTGTAAGTAAATCAATGAACATACACTTTATGCCATCTATTGATTCTTTCATATCTATCTGTCCTCACCCCCTCCTGTTCTTGCCCTCTCTATTTCTCTCAGTTTTTCACTCTACTCTCCCCTCACATCCTTTCTTCTCACCCTTTTCGGTCTCCCCTTTGAATTTATAATCTCTCTACCCCCCTCTTTCTCTTTCTCTCTCACCCCAACAGTCCCTTTCTCTTTATATCTCTCGCTCTGGGACGTCCTATTTATATGGCTGGCACCTTCACGCTTGTACTGAAGTGTGTGTATGAGTGAGAGAGAGTGTTTGATGTTGGTCTAAGTGGTTAACATAATATGAGCCCTCAGAGAGATGGTGTTCCCGCACTCACACACACACACACACACACACACACACACACACACACACACACACACACACACACACACACACACACACACACAATTTTAGGCTTTTTGGTAGGCTTTTCTGTGAACAATTTGTGCTTTTTAGTATTCTCTAGCTTGTGCAGCAGATCCATGTATTATCTATCAATTGCATTCTCCCACTCTGCCACTCTGTCCAACACACACACACACACACACACACACACACACACACACACACACACACACACACACACACACACACACACACACACCTTTGTGGCTCGACCGCCTTCCTAGAATGACAAAACCCGGTATTATCTTTTGTTATTTATTATTGCAGATGGAGCCATCATTTCATGACCTCGCCGTCTCTCGCCCTCCTCCCTCTGAATATGTTTTTATTTATTCAGACCTCTCTCACTTTCTCTCTTTCCTGTCCTTTCCTCCACTCTGCATGTTTATGTTTATTCAGACACATCTCCCTCTTTTTCTCTCCATCTCTACCCCCTTTCTCTCCCTCTGTACCCATGTGTCCAGCTTTTGTTACCAGCCTCGTTTCCATAACAACTGCGACCTTTCAGTCAGTGCCTAACCATTTTTAATCAGAAGTAGAGAAAGACAGAAATGAGATGAGACAGAGAGAAAGAGAGGTGGAGTGAATTTGGAAGGGGAAGGTTACTCAGGTGATGCATTTGATGGATGATAAAAGAAATGATTTTCAAAAAAAACGAGATAATAATAAGGCGGTCTGAATAAAGTTAGGAATGGCTCTGGGCTCCTGGGGAGACCTTGTGAGCACTTTGGAGGTTGGCTCGGAAGAGCAACGTTCCCAGCAACAGGTGACAAAGTGCTGCTCAAGGTCAAGCATCAACATTATTGTTTTCCTTGAAACTGGTTGATTTAAGCAAAAAGGTTGAAATAAATAATCAAAGACAGTTCAAATCGGACTTCACTAAAATTGATAAAGGCTGTGATAAACGGGGTATTTTTCCTGTGTTGCATTAAAAGATGGTCCATTTACTGCTGTTTACCTTCAGTCATTATGGGGTTTTCACCAGGTGCTGAATTATCCACAGACGTCCCCTTCCCTCCAAAACAAACTGACCAGGTGATTAAAACTGATCAAAACACTGAATAAAGCAGTTTCACAATACAAATCAGTGTTTCTTCTACCCTGTTTGGCACATCACAGATGGCCTGCTTGCCCAGCACCTGCTAATGTGTGCTCATTTATGTTTTTTTGCGAACTTAAAGCGTGCTCGCCTTATTTCTGAACCAGATGTTGTTGAGCCATGTTACCTGCACAGGTCTCCTCCGCTCCAAAACAAACTCACCAGGTGATTTTAACTGGTAAAAACACTGAATAAAGTCTGTGTTTTCCCAAGGCTCTCCATGTGGAGTGGCGACACACTACAGTGGCTGACACAAAATGAAAAAATACAAACCTGCAAATGGCCCTATCGAGAGCCAGTGTTAGGTTTGTCCATTCTATAAACATAGTGATGCAACACAGCAGTCTCCTTAAGATGAGGACCCATTCCCTCTGTTGATATAAACAGTTCATTCTGAGGTAACGAAAACATGATGATTCTTATTTTCAAGTGATTACAGCCTGTTGTACAATGAAAACATATTTATTATGTTATATTCCATTTCTGCCAATATATCCCCCCTAAATCCTACATACTGGACTTTAATTAAGTATTACTTTTGGCTTACAAAGCTCTGCAGTAACTCTTTTAGTTTTGACCTGTTGCCTTTATTCTGGATTTGTTTTGTTTGTGCTGAGGATGCATTGTCAGTTCTGTGTTAGTTTCTGTGCCTGGTTTCATAGAAAATACTTGTGATGAGATAAACCTGTTAATGAATGACCTGACTTTCATTGGTGAATATAACCTTACAGTACACGAGAACATGCTGATTAAAGTCTGTCACCTCACTGTTGTAATGCAGCAGAAGCTCTACACACTATGTTTGGCTTTAGAAAGGCTGCTCAGTCTCCGTCAACTTCCCATCTCTATAGCCTACCTGTGGGTGTGTCTGTGTGGGGAACTGTAGCCATCTGCAACAAACTGTTGCTATCATGACTTATCAAAAATGCATTAATGTGAAATCAGTTAGCGTTACTTGTGACTATTTAAACCAGCATCTCTAGTGTGTGTGTGTGAGTGTGTGTGTGTGTGTGTGTGTGTGTGTGTGTGTGTGTGTGTACTGGGGGTCATGCCAACATGGGAGGGACCGGACCGTCAAGTGGCCGGCTCTCGAGCCCGCCCGCCCACCGCGCGCCACTCCACACCGGGAGCAGCGCGTGAGGATGATGCCAGCCAGAGATAGATGGGTTGGCGAGGGAGGAAAAAAAACCTGCACAGTGACACAACTCGAGTAAAGAGGAGGCGGTGGATGAGTGAGAGTAAAACTGCAAGAGTTACGGAACAAAGGACAAATAAAGAGCAGAGGGGAACAGGAAATAGCCGGAAACTCGCTGCTGGCTGGTTCTTTTTCTGCCCGCACCGATGTCCGAGGCCCGCCCGCTGCCAGCTGAAGACAGTCGACCGAGGCAGAGCGCACAGGAACGGCCACTGGAGTGGGAAGCGTCGGGGAGCGGACACCGCTGGAGCTCCTCTCTGTGACTGAGAGTGAGTAAAATTTTTAAACTTCACACGCAACATAATGTTTGACATTTTCCACTACGAGGGTCAGTGTCTGTTCTGCTGCTCTCTGTGTGTGTTTGTTTTTTTCTCTTTCATACTGCGACATTACAGTCCACCGCTGCCAATTAGTCACAGGACGCACCGCGGGCGCGCGCACACATAAACTGACAGCTCGTGCGTCAGAGTGGCCAAAGCGGATTCCTCTCGCGTGGCAAAACCGGCAGATGTTGCCACGCGGAGGCTTCAAACATAAGCTTCAAACATTATATAAATTATTCAAAGTGGCGTTATTTCCACCTGCACAGATAGATAGATAGATAGATAGATAGATAGATAGATAGATAGATAGATAGATATGGGCAACATACATTAAATTAAATATTTCAAAATAATTTCAAAAATAATTTTAAACAAAGTGATAGATAAGCCCAGACAAATAGCTCATCCAAATAATGCCAATGGAATTTATTTAAAAACCATACATTTTAGATATTGTTTAAACGCACAGAGTCTACCTAGTGACATTATGCTAAAAACCTACAATTAGGATTGATATTTAGCTTTCCCTTTATGATACAATTAGGCCACAAATATATATTTTTTAATCAGTGTGAACTGCTTGGATGCAAATAGGCCTGAGGGCCTAATAATTGGGGTAACCTGTTGGCTTGTGTGTTTTCCTTGTGTATTACAACATGCTATCAACACATACACCCACATTAGAATCTCTAAATATAATTTATATAATACCAGTGACTTGTGTGTGCTTTATTTAGTGTGCATTCCCTCTCTTGTCAGTTTTCCCAGTGCCAGCCACAGCAGTCCAAGAGTACCATTCTTAAGTCTAATCTAGTTGTTAATAGCTTTCATTTTCATTGCTCAGTGTTCATATTTTGCGCAGCTTTCCGCTGGCTTTGAAAAGCTAATCTGTCCCTGATATAAGCGCATTGGCTGGTTTGCCATCTGGGCTGTATTATAGTAGAGAGGACAGGGCATTTGAATAATTGATATTTAGCTATTTATAGTAGGATTATTCTCTTCATGTTGCACAGGGGACCTATGCACTGGTCTATCTATCTATCTATCTATCTATCTATCTATTTGTGGTCTAATCATTTTTAATTCCAGCCACTGACAATCAAGTAGCTCAGTCGGCTTAAAATTTAAAATACTGACTGTGTTCACATTTCGTCTGCCTACTACACCTCTTTTAGTCTGTCCTTACATCTGTCCATTTATCATCCATCCATCTTTCTGTTCGGTGAGCGGTAGTGTATCCATCTGAAGTGGATTAGGGGTGTTATCAATGCTAAGTAGGACTGCTGTTCACACACACTCTTGCATATGCACACACACACACACACACACACACACACACACACACATGCTGCTCTCACTCTATTTCACTCCCCAAGGACCATTGACCATTGTCAGCCCTCTCTCAAGCCTCTTTCGCTTTTGTGTGAATGTGTGTGTGTGTGTGTGTGTGTGTGTATGTGTGTGTGTGTGTGAGTGTGTTTGACGGTAAACACTCTGATCAAACAGTGCTTAACAAGCTGCCTGCACTGATAACAGAGAGAGGAGAGGAAGAGAGGATGAGAGAGGGATAGAGAGGAAGGAAAAAGGGGAGAGGGGTGTCGGGACGGAGAGGTTACATACTACTAAAAAAAAAAAAAAGGAATGGGGATGTGTGTTTTTGATCTTGATTAAATAGTGAAATGTGCTGTTATTCATAAGCCTAGCATTCGCTTTTTGGTTTTATAAGCTTTTCCAGGTATTGTATGGAGGCCGCGTAGAAGTACCCACTGTCAGTATTTTAATTACCTACATTTCCCAGCAATAAAAAAAGACATTTTCCAGCAAAAATGCTCTGCAGTATTTTAGCACAACATCATCATCCGTACACAGCTGTCTCCCGCCATTTTGTCAAATTTTTTTTTGTTTATGACATTTGTGCTTTCTTAGACAGCACACAGTTGAGAGAAACAGGAAAGATAGTTAGAAGAGAGGTGGCTGATATGTGACAAAGATCATCAGCCAGATGTTAACCTACTGCAACACTAGCAACTAGCCTGGACCCCGGTCTGTTGATCTGCACTGACACCCTCTCTCTGTCTTCCATTGGATTTTGGTCGTTCTGCAATGTGCTGTTCCTCCTATGTTAAAAAAAGGCATGGAGGTGGATATTGACACTTTGAATAACTGCTTGGACCTCTTTGCAATTCATCTACTCTGTGCTTTGCTAAATTCTTCAACACTGTTACAATGTGTGCTTCTATTTTACAGCTCTATGCAAGGACATTGCAGCTCATTGTTATTACAAGTGGAAGTGGCTGTGTGCTGTGATCGGCTGGTGACCTGTTTAGCTATCCAGGTAAGCAGAAGTCCTCTTTGGCAGCATCTATGGCAATAAGCTGTAATTGGGGGTGTGTTTTTGGATCTCATTTCCCAGAGATCAAACCAGTGTCGCCAGTGTGATGTCATTCTTTTGGCAGTTGGCACCTGACCATTGTAACAGCTTACATGCATCGCTATAGCAGAGAACGAAAAAAACAATATTCTACTTCCCACACAAACTGAAGAGGCAGTTGGTTGCGTTAGCTCCGCCTACCCCCTCTGCCAGACCAAACACTGTTGAGTGAAAAACGTGTCACTAACTGCGCCACTCGTGATTTTTTCAGAGGGTTGGTCACTACTGTTACCTCATTCAGCAATAGATAATGACTTAACAGGCATTCATTTAAATGAAAATCTTTAAGGTTATTACTTGAATGCAGAAAAGTGACCCATGTGGCTGTTATAGTATTATATATTATATCATTTGATTGTTATTGCTCATGTATTTATATCAAAGCAGCATTTGGCTGTTGCTTAAGGTGGAGCTTCAACTGTTTTCTACAGGGCTGCAACTAATGGTTGTTCATTCTAGATTAGTTTGATTATTTTTTTATTAATAGATTGATTGTTTGGTTTGTAAAAAATTGTAAATTCAAATAGAGAGAAAAGCCCATTACAATTACCCAACACCCAAAGTGAAACCTTCACAATGCTCAGTTTTGTCAAACCAATATGAACCCAAATCAATCCAGTTTAATCAATGATTAAAAAAACAATCATTCTTTTTTTCTCCTTCCTCCTCTGTCTCTCTCTGCAGTGATGGATTCCCCCACAGATCTTTTCAATGACTCTGCTCCCCAGATGCACGCATTTGCTCCCACTCAGGGCTCTACAGATCTCCCCGGAGTCCACCCTCAGCCCAGTGCAGGTCGCCCTCCTCCTGCCTTCAGATCTCCTGGCTTCCCCCTCATCCACCACCTCCTCCAGCCGGGAGGAGCCCCCAGGAGGATTGGAGGGCAACTCAGCACAAACCTGGGCACACACAGACACCTGGAGGACAGAAATTTGGAGGAAGACAGGGGAGAGAGGGATGGACAAGTGGAGCAAGGGATGGATGGAGGAGAGGAAGGAGTAATGGAGGGAGAGGACAGCTTGTTGGGGGTTAAGAAGAGGCACAGTGATGCCGCCCTCGCGGCTGAGTGGAGTCAGGACGTCTTAAAAGTGAAGAGGATGAAGCTGGAGAGCCGGCCAAGAGATGGAGAGGCAGAGGAGGGAGGGAGGAGGCGCGAGGGAGGTAGGGAGGGGAAGAGAAGAGAGAGGGAGGAGCTGAAAGAACAGCTGGAGGAGGCAAGAGAGAGACTGCAGGCCCTGCAGGAGAAAGTATGGAGGGCTTTTGGGGAAAAGCACATGGCAGAGGAGGAGAAGAAAAGGAGGTGCAGGAACAGAGGAGATGGAGGAGAAGGAGATGCTGGGATGATGGAGGAGGAGGACATTGCAGAAGGGATGTATGATGAAGAGGACATTGACGGTGGAGAGATGGAAAAGGAAACTTTTTCCCTTCTTTCTGTTTCCCCTTTTGACAACTTCCACAAACAGAGAGAGGAGAGGCAAAAAGACCGAGAGGGGAGGACGGAGAGAGGGAGAGGTGGAGGGTTGCACCTGGAGGGTGTGATGGAGGGAGCAGGGTTGTGGTTGGATTGTGGAGGGCTGGTCAGAGGAGACTGGCATGGAGGGATAGAAGATGAAGGGGAGGAGGGAGGGCAGAAGTTTGCTCAGGCTCTGAAGCTGGAGTTGGGCAGCGCTGTTGCTCGAGTCATTGACCGAGTTCTCCGCCTTTACACCGAGATGACAGATGTCACTCCCTCCTCTCCTCCTGCTGCCATCTCTTTCCTCCCCGCCGACACGGGGAACGATGATGGGAGGGAGAGGGGAGTGTGGATGGGACTTTTAACAAGAGGAAGAGGGGAGGAAAAATTAAGAGGTAAGGATGAGAAGATGGGAAGGCAGGATGGAGAAAGAGAAAAAGAGCTCCAAAAGAGGAGCAACGGGAGCACCATGCCTCCTGGACAGCCTCATCGCACTGAACCATCAGATCTTGCAATGCCATTGGCTGTTCAGAGGTCACCTGACATACGAAAAGCCCACCCACTCCTCGGCCCACCTCTCTCTACTCACCTGAATCCCTCTCATCCGAGCCTCTCCCTCCATCACCCCTCTCTACCTCGCCCTCCTCCTCTTTCTCATCCTCCCCTCATGCCTCCAGCATCACAACCCAAAGACCTCTCCTCCACCTTCCATCCATCCTCCTCCTCCTCTTCCTCTTCCTCATCTTCCTTCCCCGCGCCTCCCCCTCCCCCTCCTCCACCTCCCCCCCCTCTCCCTCTCCCCCTTCTCCACTACTCCATGCAGCAGCTCTTCTCTCGCTCCCTTCACCACCCTCAGCTCCCCCACCTCCCCCCGTCCCGCAAGGACTATTTGAACTCCGACCCTTTCTTGGAGTTCTCGTCTCACCCCTCATCTCACCCCTCTTTCCCACCGCTCCCCTTGCTCGGTCACCTGGACGCCTCCCTTGCACGCCACGCTCACGGAGGCAGGGAGAGAGGGATGAGGGGAGACGGGGGGATGAGGGGAGGAGGCGGGATGGATGGAGGAGAGCTCTTCCTGACTGCTGGGGGAATATCCTTTTTTTTCAGCAAGGGGGGAGGAATGAGGGGGTGATGTGTGTTTGTTCATGAGTGTGTGAAAAAGGATGTATGTGTATCTCCTTAACTGGCCTCATGTATACACCCAGGAAGGCTTGTCTCCCTGCCATCTGAAGAAAGCCAAGCTCATGTTCTTCTACACACGCTATCCCAGCTCCAATACACTCAAGACTTACTTCCCTGATGTCAAGGTGTGTGTACCCCGTCGCAGTGCTGGATCAAGGTTTTTTAAACTATTATAAAAGGCGGATAATGACATAGCAGCTAAAATTCACGTTCGTTCAACATCTGCAATGTAACGAGTAATTACAGCTAAGTAATAAAAGCACAATATTTCCCTCTGAAAAAAATAGTGCATCAAATTTAAATACTCTTTATGGTACTTTCACTACTGTCAAATGTACAATTAATGGAGATGGTATCCTTTTCAACAGAAAGACACAGAAAGACACTGAATACTAGCCTGCTAATAAATACAGTAAAAATATAATGTAATTGGTACATTTTCTATTTGCTTACATTTCCCCGTGCCTGTCTCAACTCACTGCCAGCCAGGCAGCATCTCTCAGGCAGGGCAGTTTGTATTTTTCAGAGCCAGTACCATATATTTTTGGCACGTTAAACACAATGACAATCAATCTCTCCTCCACACATACTTCTTTTACCACAGTTGAACTTCAGAAGATGTGATTTTGCCACCAGAAAAACTTATACATATACCCTTCTACTTGTAATGGTTTTTCAAGGTGCAAGCTGTGACCACAACCTACCTACTGTGTACTGTTTTTTGTTGTCACAATTATTGGTATTAGGACTATGAAGAGTTCCTGTTCATATGAAAGCATCTTGGCCCATGGGCAACCCTTCCACAAGCAGTTTGGGGAATTTTTAAAAAGCAATAGATTGAAGTCAAGGAAATATTCCAGTATGATAATTTAGCTTGAACTGACTGAGCTCTAAACTAGAGTCAGAGCGGGGATTGCTTTGATGAAATGTTTGGGGTTGTTTTACAACAGTCTTAATAGCTGTTAGAAACTATTGGAAATACAATTATTATTAATAATCAGAGACAAATGATAATATTTTGACTTTGACAAGCAAAATCAAAGGTCATATTTACATAAAATTTGAGTTTGGAAAAAAAATATGTGATTTGTGTTTGAATATCTGTTAATACCCACACATCTGTAATCAGCTAATATCAGCAGATCAAGTGCAGTCCGAGGTGGAGTTCACAAAAAAAGAAAGACATGTTGTTCTCATGTATTATTATGATATTAATTGGTGAATATTAACATTTTCCATTATGAAGCATCACAACAATTTCTCTCTTTCTCTGAGCTACTGGCTTTTAAAACTCTCTTTGAAGTCAAATGTTTTATATAATTATTAATGCCAAATGAAACCATCTAATAAGCACCCCTCTCTCGCTATCCTCACCTGCTCACTTCCTGTCCTGCTGTTTTCCTGTCCGCTGTCTAGTTTAACCGCTGCGTGACCTCCCAGATGATTAAATGGTTCAGCAACTTCAGAGAGTTCTTCTATATCCAGATGGAGCGCTTTGCACGACAGGCTGTCCGCGAGGCTCTCACCCGGTTGGTTTGAGTTGGCACTGGTTCACGTCAAACTCATTTGCTGCAAAACTTCCATTGTGTGACTGGGTTTAGGAGCTTGCATGTTGGCACTGGGCTTTTACATTAGCTGACACTTTGTCTGATTTATGCATCAGATACTGTGCATATGCTGTCCTACACATTTGGTAATTTGTAGAGAGAAAGAATTACAAAAACCAGAGTGACAAAACTTTGTTGTATCATGCTGCAGGCTTTCCTGTTTTGTGCAACAGTGTGAAGCGCCATCGCTTCCTCTCTGACAGTCATGCAGTTGTCCTATTATCAGCCAAGCAAAGAGATGCTTGTGGCAAAGAGATTACAGATCATATTTTATATTCATGAGTCATATTAAAAATGTGAATTTCCATCAATTCCCACCACTGCCACTATTTATGACAATTTAATTATCAGTGTTGGGTCTGGTTTACAACATAAGTGTATATGAAATGGCCAGCAAATGGCCAGAAAGTGGTCAACATTAACCATAGTGCATGCATTGAACACCCTCAGGAATTAAATAACTAGCACTTAAATTCCACTACTAATAATACTAGTTGAATAATACATTCAATATTTTAAATATTAATATATTTTTTGTGCAATCCAGGGATGGTGCACCTCGTCTGGGCAGAGAGAGTCAGCTGCGAGTGGGCCGTGACACAGAGCTTTACCGCATACTGAACATGCACTACAATAAAAGTAACGTCTACCAGGTAAGGGGAGTGTGTCAGTATGCAGCATGTTTATAGTCCTTGGGTGGATGCTTTAATATCGTATAGCTCTGTCAGTGTGGGGAGAGTGTGACTGGGTACCTTGAATCTGATTGGCTCCAAGTTTTATTTAATGGCAGTATGTCATTTTCCATAAACACAAGGACACCCCAAGGTATTTATTTTATAATATATGAAATAATATATGAACAGGATGTACATCACAAGCTCTAACTGCTGTCTATAATGACACGGCCTTGGTTTATCCTAGCCAATCAATTTTTATTTTTAACTTATTACCGTGAGAGTTTCTGTCCACATACATACAGTGTTTTTCCTGCTTATTTCACAGGCATGTGTGAAAATGTAGTAGCTATTGCATGCAGCTGTTAATGTTAGGGTGCACACTGTGCAAATGATGGTGCAGGAACTGTGTTTTTGTTCTCACTTGATAGTGTTTTCAGATGTACACTCTTTTGTGTCATATGTTGAGTGCACTGTGCACTTAGACTTTCTTGTTTACCTGATACATGATGAATGGGTAATTCTGGATCAACAATGATGAGGTGCTTCTTGATGGGCATCAGATGTAAGTCAAAAGCTTCCTGGCCCGTACGGGGATCGAACCCGCGACCTTGGCGTTATTAGCACCACGCTCTAACCAACTGAGCTAACCGGCCATGTCTGTTAGTGATTGATGGCAGTCGATTCGTGAATTATTATGATAACAGATGTTGCGATAAGGATTCCCTCATTCACTCATTATCAACCATGATGGTTCATTGTAAATGATAATTTGGCAAATAGTGTTGTTCCAGAGAACATGGCTGAGATGGACAAGCCACATATAGCTAGTTTTAACATTCTCAATGAGTAATTAATTTAAAGATATGCATTTAATAAATAAATAAAAATAAAATACCATAATAATAATAATAATGATAATAATAATAATAATAAAAATAGGCCGGTTGAATCTCCACAAAGTTAATACATTTGTTCAATTTCAAACTTGTTTCTCTAAACCCAAGTTTAAAAGTCAGCCTGAGAATATTTTAAAGACTAAGTGACATCATGCACATTAATCACTGGCACATGACTTCAAACTTCGTACTAGTTTCTTGGATTAGCGTTGTGTTTTCTTTCTGTAATAATGGGAATATTTGCTTATCAATGTCATTATGCCAAGTAGGTTATCCATCCCAAAATCTTTATGGCCCGTACGGGGATCGAACCCGCGACCTTGGCGTTATTAGCACCACGCTCTAACCAACTGAGCTAACCGGCCATGCCTTGTATTCTACTATAGCGGCCTGCTGGCGAATTATTATTCAAGCAGACGTTGTATGTTGACAATCCATAAGCACTACTGAAATTTGAAATAGGCTACAGACTGAAATGAATCAACTAATTCAGACACTGAGAATTTAACTCTCCCATCAACCAAAGTAAGGATTTTTGTCCTTCACTCATTATCATCATTTGATGGATAACCCCTCCATTGCTAGTTTTAACATACTCAAACAAATATGCATGTAAAATAAATAATAGATTAAATACATAATTAAATTAATGTTAACAATATGAGTAAAGTAGTGGTAAAAATCTTATATGAATGGGCGAGCAAAATCTCCAGAAAGGTTAAAATTGTTGTTGATGAGTGTTAATGTCACATTATGGGGGCACTGCAAAACGATATCATTATATTATGATATAATGGCGATCCATATACAATACTGACACTCCCAGTGAGCAACATACTGAAATGAAGGAGGCAATACTGACACTTTGATTCAGTTTGGAGTTTCTGTCCAATTAACCAAGGATTTTTGTGATAAATCATTATCAATAATCACGACGTATGGTTCGTATTGATTGATAGCTAGTATTAACACTCTTATGAGTCATTTATTAGAGGAAATAAAACGAGAACTATAATAGAAATAATTATCTTATTGTTGTAAAATGTTCATAAAGGCGAACATTGTAAATTACTTTTCCATTTGCCTTGATGGAAATTCACTTCAAACATTGCCCTTTGAATACTGAAGGTATTTCATAACACATTACAACACCATGGCAGACATCAGTTGCCTATGTTCGATAATGGTTTCTATTGAGACCATTCAAGAGACCACTTGTAGAGTACCTCAGTTGGAGGATGTTTTCCTTGAATGGTGATGGTGGTACTTGGATAGTGAGTGGTGAACTCACCTCATGACTTCACTGCAAAAGCGTCCTGGCCCGTACGGGGATCGAACCCGCGACCTTGGCGTTATTAGCACCACGCTCTAACCAACTGAGCTAACCGGCCATGTGTGACACTACTTTTGAAGACATTGTAACCGCGACTAAGTATGAAGTAGACCAGTGGCAGGAATACTAAGACTCAAAAAACACAGTTGTTGGGGTCTGCGCTCAGCCATACAGGTGTTAGGAGCTGATTACACCTCTGCTCAGGCTGAAACTGTGAGCTAAGCTCCACATATTCAGACATGTCGTACACCAGGATGAGCACAGGTGTAATTAATAACCTTAATTATGCCCACGCTCCATTAACAGTTCCAGGGCCCAAGTGTTATGCATGCTTTTTCACATGACATGGCTTTCGGTGACGCTTAATGGAACAGAGCACTCGTTAACGTTATTCTTCTTCTGTTTTCTTGCTACAATATCCCATCACGTAAGGTCATTAGATTCCACGCACGGATAAGAAATTACAGGGGTGTATCTAACAGGAGAAAAGGGGATTACATCAATGAGTACAGTCTGTATACTCCCGGAGAGATCTAATCGGTGAAATTGTGAAAACACCCGCGTGGGTGCACCGTAGGTGTGAAAGGACTTTCATAACAATGATGCTAAAATTCTGAACAGCCATCATAACATGCGTTGTCATCTGCTTCCTATTGAGGTTACAGAACCATTCACTGCCCTGTAAATCTTGTTAAAATAAATAAAAGTACAGTAGCTTGTGTAAGATAAAATACTAGGATAATTTTAGTCTTGCAAGACTGTGTCCAGAATTTTAAAGCCCTACATCTGTAGACCTTGAAGTATTTATCCTTTGACGTCCATATTTGTGTCTGCAGGTCCCAGAGAGGTTTATCGAGGTATCAGAAGTGGCTCTGAGGGAGTTTTACTCAGCCATCTGGACTGGGAGAGACAGCGACCCCTGCTGGAAGAAAGGAATCTATAAAATCATTTGTAAGCTTGACAGTCCTGTACCAGATGCCTTCAGACTGCCAGGCTGTCCTGTTGGCTGATGATTGATCCACATGTATAAGAATAAATGCATAAACACACAGACTCACTAAAAGAAAGGGAATTGTGTTAAAGCATTCGCAAACTGTGAGAACTGGTGTGAAGGAATCCATTCAGTTCTGCAATTCATTCATAATTCATTCATTCTGAGACAAAAAGATAATTTTAGATGACAGAGGTATTTTGTTTGACATAGTGTGCAGGGAAAGACACACAGACGCTTAAATGAACAGACACTCACAGAGTGAATGGTATTCTGACATCCTCAGTGCTGTGATAAGAGTCTTGTGACTGCACTTACCGAGGAACGTGACCATACCATTGAATTAAAACGGACAGAGCAGGAATTCCCTTTCCCAGCATTCTTAACCAGTCAGCTGACTTGTGAAATCACAGTGCTGCTACACTGGATTGACAAAAATAAAAGTTGCTGCAGGCACAGAGCTGGGATAGACTGATGGACTAGATTTAATAACAACTTCCTGGACATATGCATACTACTTTATTATGTGTTACCATGAGACTACACATCATTTATTCACTTGAAAAGATAATATGCATTCCTTGGCAGTCCCTTGCAAATGATTGCGATTCAGAAAAAATGCCATACTATGCATCCCCTCAGTAATCAAATGTACTGCTGATATGTGTCTACCGAGCATGGGCACTGCACAAATACACGTTTCAGATACTTGCAGACAAAGAATCCACATACCAAGTTTTCTTAGATTAGATGCCCTACTTTCCTCATTGTCATTTTAAGTGTGAGCAGAGTGCACTGTTCCTACAAAAAAAATCTAGCTTCCTGATAAATATTGTTTAAAAAGCAGTATTGCTTTGTATTTGTTGGTAATTTTGCACAAGCAGCACCCAACTATCACCCAAACATTTACCCACTGCTCTCCTTCAGGGGGTTTTCACAGTTTTACATTAGAGCCTTGTCAAAACGTTGAATCTGACTGTTTGCTAGAAATTCACTGTAATCGCTGCCTTGTGTGTGTAGGCTTCCCTGCAGGGTCACAAGCACCTTTTTGTTCAGTGTGCCCCGCAGCTTTTACAGTTTCTCCATAGCTACAGGGATGCTTTCCTCTTTCTTTTGTTTGCTTGTTTGTTTGCCCCACCAACACAAGGCTGTCATGTATCCAGCAGAGAAATCAGTCTTGGGAATCTTTAAAGAAAACATGAGGACCAATCATAACTACTGTCACCTAATATATTGCTGTTGTTTGAGAGAAATTTAAGGGCAGTGGTTGATTTATTTTTGCCTGTATTTCCATCTCTTTGTTCAATAAGGAATTATTATAGCTTTTGTACATGATGGCACAATGTAATCAAAATGTAAAGTTCTGCCAAGAGGGACATTATATTGAATTTAAAATAGTAAAATTAATGTTTTGTTGTTTCCTTGCTGTACTCTTATTGTTGAAATATTCACTTCTGTTTTTGTATTTCTTTAATGTGATGTTAAACTGAATAGGCCAGCTGCACAGTTAGTATATATCGACATTTGTTTCCTGGAAGTATTGCGGAAACTTTCACTCTATCTACTGTATATCATGACTCTGACCCAGAGGGGACTTCTGTTCATCAAAGTGTTGCTCCAGATGAAGGCCTCCTCTGGCTCAATCACACCTCTGTGAGACCGAGCCCGTGTGTGAACTACTTGTGACGTGTTTTCAGGTGCATGTTTCCTATATTTGCATTACATTTTGTATCGTAATCTCTTCTGTTTCTCTCACGGCTCTTGTCGGTCTCTCTTTTATATTGTACATATTCTTTAGATCTGTGCCTCATTCGGACTTTGGTGAATTTTGGTGTTTAAACTTATCAGTGAATTAAAGTGATACCAGGCTTGTGTTGTGATGTCTGGATTCACACCCCACACACACATGAAACACACACACACGCACACTCTCTCTCCTGGTAGCCAGCACTAATACCATCATACTTTAAGCCTTTAATCTAACAACACTACCGCACTAAAACACACACATACACACATTCTCACTAACACTAATGCTTGGATGATGGCTTTGTAAGAGGCTCAGCCCTGGACTAAGTCTAGCCACCTGAGACAGCAACGCGCGCACACACACACACACACACAGTTTCTCTGGTATGCTAGCTATGTATCCAAACCACAGTCCTGCAGAAAAGCCTGTGTTTGACTAACAAGCTGGACAACGGCTCTTGTCACAGTGAACCTGGTTAAACCTAGACACATGCTCCACACATATTAGCTTTACTTTGGCATTTTGAAGGAAGGCATTGGTGTCAAGACACAGAATATAAATGCAAACATTCCCCAACTAACTTATTGTTGACTGTCAACACTTGAGAATAAACCAGGTGAGATTTTTAGCCATCAAAATCAACAACATGTTCTTGCTGCTATTATTAGCTGGTCTCTATTTATTTCATGATAAAATCTTTCTGACACCAGCATTATCATACTGCTGTGACTGATGCTGAAGCTTTAATGGCTTCTTTGAGTAATATTTTGCCATCTCTTTGTGTGCTTCCCCTTTGGACAAATCAATTGCCTGTGGAATCAGGAAAGCACCACAACAAGAACACGCTCACAGTTTTCACAGAACTCCTCAAAGCACAAAACATCTATAGAATTCTTCAGTGGCCTGACACAGAATTGGCACACATTACAGACTCTATACACTAAAAAACCTGCTCTAAATACTGTAGTGATTAGCTCTGAAGGGAATCTGCAGTAGCTTTATTCTGCTTGCAGAAGCCTTTGCTCACTGTGTGACAAGTCTCTTGAAAATAGAAAATAAACCACATAAAAACATCCTTACAGCAGACTACTGTTTCATTTGTGCAGTCTAAGGTCAAACATATTTCTTGTGCAAACTTGAATGATGCAACACGCTCCCAGTGGGTTTGGATGTGTGTCAGGAATGAGTATTTCTACTGCAGAAGACTTGAAAATTGTGTTACATATATCCGCCCATCATGGATCATATGACACAAGTCACAAGGTTTGATTAAGCACTTTGGGGATAAAGTGCTACTTGCAGCCATCACACACACACACACACACACACACACACACACACGGATGACATGCCTTTAGATCAAGTAGCTCAACCTTTGACAGAGTCTAGCCACCTCATCTTTTATTACACTCAAATTGCATGTGACATCCTGTTTAGAAATATGACTTTTGCATAACACTGCAGTGGTACATCTTCTGGATTACAGAAGTGTAATGTTTTGACATCCACATAAATAAAAAGCTGATGCATCATCCCTTCTTTCTGTTTCCCACAGCTTTAAGTTTATCTTTATGGGTCAGGATCAGTTGAAACCAGCTGCTGACCCGAGGAAAATTGCTCTGTATGACAACCAGTGTTGAAGCTCCCCAACCCGTCAGTGTGTCAAATATACGATTTTTACGCATTCTGCTGGAGCTCAAGAGAAACTCCACTGAATCTAAAACCTGGAGGGACTCGTAAAGGGAGGATTGTCGCTTCGAGCAGCTGGACGATAGGGACACAAAAACAGCCAAAATAACACCGGAAACCAAATATTCTTATCTTCAAAATTTAAGCGTGGCATTTCGTACACTGCATTAGGAACAGGCAGGTGAGTAGTGCGAGTCAATAAGATTTTTCTCCAGTTTTTGTTTTGGATATCACATCTTTCTGACTGTCTGTTTGCTCCTCAAGGATGTTCAGTTACACAGTGATAAACGAAACGACTGCTAAAATACGGCCTTGAACTCCAGTCAGTCATGCAGTGAAACACACACTGAATTGAATTAACTGTGTATAATATTTTCTGGCATATCGTGAACATTTAATTGGAAATTTTAATTGATTTATCCACTTGTGTTTGACACTAGTCCGCCCTGTTTCTACTGCGCACTCTTCAAGACATGCTAATTATTTCCCCCTTACAAGCTCAAGTCAATTAACGTTTCATCTCTGTTATCATCCAAGATTTTACTTTGAAGGATCATACAGGAAGTTATTTAGGTAACTGTGTCTGCCTTTACACTGGTGTCCTCCCAGACAGGAACCTGGCCGCAGGACGATGGCGTTAACGGGGCTGCTGCTGCTGGAGTTGGGTCTGTACGCCTGCTGCTTCGTCTGTGGGATTGTTGCCGCCGCATCCGTCACCATAGTCCAGGTGACTTCATCCATACATTAATAAACCAAACTAATCCTTAAGCTTCTTTTATCTCCATCCTCTTCCGGGTAGAATCACTTTTTCAGTGCGCGCGTGAGTTCCAGAAAGTTTCTAGTTCACGAGAGGAAAAATCAACAAGATAGAGGCTGTTTTTGTGGCATTTATTTTACTGTATTCAACGTTAATTATGTTTTTGATACATGTCGGTTCTGAAATGAACACAGTACGCTACTTTTGGGGGGCAAAACTAATTTCTAATCCCTTTTTACGCTCGTGCGCATCTTTACATATTCTGTGAATGTTACGTAGGCTGTTAGTAATGGGGCGCGAGCAGCTAAAAAAAAAAAGACACGCGCTTTCACTTTCTTCTGATTTCCTGCTAACTGTGAGTGTTGCTGGAAGTCTCATTATATCTGTGTTTTAGGCTAGTTCCTACATCGCAATATTGTTTCCTAAAGGGAACTAATTTCCTTATCAAAAACAACAGCATTGTATCACTGGGTGTTTATTCTATTCCACGTCATTTAATTAGCTGCACTCATTTTACGCTACTAGCTAAAGGCAGAGTGAAGAATAACATTTATTTTGAGGCTTAACATCCCTTTGACTCCACTTTCTCTATCAGGTAATGTAACCTGTGAGCGTGTGAAAATGCGCGCGCACCTAATTGTTTTATGTGCGTGCGCGTGTGGGTAATAACAGAGTCATGTGTCCAGATACTGTTCTCATCATGTGACCAGATGGTCCTCGTGCCCAATTATTCTCTCCACTCCTTTATAGAAGTCAGATGCTGCACTTTATGTGTGTTGTATTTTGTTGGTGCAGTTACAGCAATGTGACAAAATGGAAGTCACTGGAACAATGTGACTAAACTGAGACAGCTGAATGAAACAAAATGACAAAAAAGAAACAACAGAAGTACAAAAATAAAATTTAAAATCTCTTTATCTCTCAGGGTAATTTTGGAGGTCGGTGTATGCTGTATGGACTCGTCAACTACAATGTCACAGCAAGCCTCATTGATGTCAAGTCCTCCAGCTCCTCGTCCCTGTGCTACTTTGTGTCGGCCATATCAGTCCTGGTCGCAGTGGTGTGTTTCTCACTGTCTCTGTACTGGCTGTACTCTTTCTGCATCGATGGGGAAATCAGAAGGTAATTGCACATGTGTTTGTGTATGGCATCAGAAACCACTGGCTCTCAGTGCCCTGATAGAGGAAACAGCCATTGTTTGTGAGTTCCTCTGTCTTTCTGTTTAATTTTGCTGCTTACTCTGTTGGAATCCTTAAAGCAGGACAAGGTAAAACCTTGTGTGACCCAGCCCTTAGGAGACATTTTTAGAAACTCACCAGCTAAACCAACTTAAAACAAACCAACTTGAGACAAATATCAATGAGCAGGGGATGACTGAGTGCCTTTTTAGGGAGCCAGCACCTGACTGAGGGCAACACGGGGGAAAGTGCACACACTATGTCTTTTTACGACTTTTTTATATTATTGTTTATGACATACCATCTCTTTACGAAAACTGTAACAGTTGACAGTGATATAGCCTATGTAACACTCATATAACATTTTAGTTTTACACTTTTAATACATTTGAAAGTAATGAAACAGAGAGACAGTACAGTGTTTGACAGTGATTGTACCTGCTGCCCACAGCTGTTGAGCAAAAGCTGGTATGGCAGCACCACTTGAGCAAACCACACGCAAAACAGATTATTTTGGACATTGGTGCATGGTTGCCTGTTGTAGCATTGCAGTTTTTTTTCCTTTATATTTTTTATCACTATATTGGGGGGGCTTGGTCCTTTGTTAAAATGGGTTGACTAAAATTGAAACTTCCCCTGTAACTCTGTAATCATCTTATATTTGAACTAAGTGAACGCAAATGTCACACAGCTTGTAATAATCTTAATTGATCACACAAGAAACTTTAAAGTGATAAAAGCTGATATAAGTTCAAAAAATTGGCACTAGTCAATGTTTCCACTCAAAATCGAGAGCAAAATCAATATCATGTATTAAAGCTGATACTAATATCCCATACAATATTTTCCCACCCATAACAGTCATCTCAGCGAGGCATGTGTAAAAGCATTTTACTATAAATGCATGTACAGAAACCGTGCAACTGCACGAAAACAGAAGTGTCACAATTCTTGGAATAGCACAACTGGCCCAACCGGACTTATAGTATGCTTGTTTTAACTTGTATCAGCCATTACACTGTCCGTCCCTACTCCAGAGTTGTATCCTTGTTAGCGTGAAACAATAAAACAACGTCAACCCACACTTTTAAACTTATTTTGGATGTGTCAGCAGGATGGTTTAATTAGGTTTTACTGTAGGTTTTACAGACTGAATGGCCTCTGTGACACTGGTCTAACAGTTCAGGCTGCAAAACGGGCGAGGAGGGAAAAACAAACATGGGGCAGAAATCAAAACCTGATCACAGAGGACATGCCATTGTAACATAGTCACACGTTACATACAGTAGTCTGATGTCATTTCCTCATTTGCTCAGAGGTTGAGATAACACTGTATTCTTCCATTTCTGTTTTCCATCACTTCACAGAACGCGCGCCGCCGTTCTCACACTCGTTCTGTTTACTCTGTTCTCCACAGGGAGCGCTTGGGGATGAACCTGATTATAGCAGCGAGTGGCTTCTTCCTGTTCTTCCTGCTCATCTCGGGGTGCATGTTGAAGATCGGACGCGATTCGCTCTGCAAGTCGGTCACAGAGACCGTTCACAACATCACAAGGTGGCACAGGCACACACACACTCATACACTCCTCACAGTGCGACCGCAACATGCACAGGCTTGTCCACACTAAGTCACAAATGAAACATTCAACACAACATTTGAAACCCAGTGAGCTTTACCCTCGTGCTTGCTTGCTTTTTCGTTTTGTACTCAGAACTGTTTACTGTCTTCATCTGTGTTTTTACAGCCTTATAATTATACTTACTGTATAAGTTTTAAGCCTAAGTGGTCATGTTTGATATTTCATGATGATTTTGAAGGAACTTTGGCAGACAGTTAGCTAACACCTATTTGATAGGACACACATGTTGGTTTGAAATGTTATGATCAGTAATTTTCTAACATGCAGTCTATTTCTGTCTGAAGATGTGAAGATGCCCAGACCAAGAATTGGGTCAGCCCAATTAAAGGGGAAAGGTTCTACAACAGTCTATATAAAGCTGAGGTCAGTAGGCTTCCTCCGTTGCTTTTTATGGGTAGGAAAACCAGTTCTTGTAACTCTTTGCATCATGTAATACTATATGTTATATACCCCAAATGTTCCTTTTGTTAATATACAGCCAAAAAAGAGCACTAAGTTGCAATATGGTCATTGTTCTTCAGTTTAAAGAATGGAAGAGTTGCCTAACATCTGCGTGAATAAGAGAGTTTAAAAGAAAAAGTGATCAGAGAGCTAGTTTTTACAAGATGTGTGAATGAATTGGACACAGCTTATGCTTATGTTGAGCGATTGATTCAGTCAGCATTCATTCTTTAAACAGCTATAAAGAACCACTAGTGCAGGGATATTCAGCTTGCTCTGCCCGGGGGCCACTTTTGCAAAATGACAGGAGACAAGGGGCCCGTTAATAAACTGTTAATTGCTGTCCTCACTCATCTTTGCCAAGAGGCAAATCCAGTTGCAGCAGCCCTGCACAGGTCAGGTGTACACAGGGTTGTTTCTAGGATTTAAGGACATTCAGGGCTTAGCAATGACTATTGTAGGGGGGTCGGGGGGGGGTCCTCCTCTGGCACTGTTTGTTTTTTGAAACAAGCTCTATGTTGATGCTTTTTTAAATGAAAGTTGGCACCTTATTTAAATCCAAAGAACAAATCAGAGCATGCACTGCTAGTCTGTAACTCACACTGATAAAGGCCGGACGGCCGAAAGCGCTTTGTCCTTAAGAAATGCTTGAAAGACTTCATTAAAAACTTTTTATCTGCTGATGGACATATCTGTGTGCGATCCTCAAACTATTTTTATTAATCCAAAGAACAACAAAATGTGTAAGGAAAAAAACAAAAAACAAAACCTGTTCAGATTCAGATGAAAGAGCTTCAAGTCCATCTTGTGTGTCATGTGTCATCTCCTCCTCCTCCTCCTCAGACGGCAGTGTGGGTCAACTTCTTCTTCTGGCTTATCATCGGGGTTCTGGTGCTCGTCCAGAGGCGTCAGAGCTCAGGGTCAAAGTTGATTCCTGGAGGGTATGGTGGGCCAGCCGGGGGGCTTTTTGGTGACGCAGGGGTGACGGCTGCAGAGACTGAGCCATTTTTCAACCGTCCCGCAAGACCACAGTGAGGACGGGCGTGGAAGATGACTTACAGAAACACGTACATTAGCACAGCAAAATTATGTGGGAGTAGATGTGGAAAGCATGTAAATGCATTCAGTGTTTTCAAGTGAACATGTTTTGTCACAGTTATTTAATCACAGTTATTTATTGTGTTGAACTTTATTTGCTTCTGAGTGTTGTGATACAATAGAAGCATTGCGCATCGACGAGGATGGGATTCGAACCCACGCGTGCAGAGCACAATGGATTAGCAGTCCATCGCCTTAACCACTCGGCCACCTCGTCAAGCTGGTATGCCTGACTAAAAACAACAATTTCATCAAGCCTGTCTGTCAGGGCGTATTGGCCACAGACTGAGAACATGATCCAAAGTTTTAACTGCTGATAAGAACATTTACCTGTTTCCCACATTTACTCACAAAAGCCACTTCAAATGTCTGACCACTGGATCACACACAGAAATATATATATTTGTTTACATAACAAGAAGCAGGAGAATGTTTGTTGCAGGCATTCATTTTTTATATCATTAGTGTGCTACGATTTTGTATTTTTGATGTGACTGGCAGATGTGTCCTATGTTAAAAACATTTTCACTCATTTTACAAATATTAACACACCCCTAAAAAGCCTAAAGTCAATTTAACAAAAAAAAAAAAAAAAAAGTTGGTATTGTGAGTTTCTACTCTGTGCCCACTGGTTTTATTTCTGTAAGTTGCCTCTGTTCTTTATTTATAATTAATTCTTTAATGTGACATTGAGGCTGATTGTCGCTTCTGTTCATTTTGTCTGAAAATGTTTGCCATGTGATCTCGGATAGTTCAGTCTGTCACACTATGTGAACATAACCACTGCTTATAGAAAGACTTGCTATGGCTCAAAACAACCACAGTAACATTATATTAAATTATGCAACAAATAAATGGATTTTTACTTTTAGGTATGATGTTTGCTCCCACCATAACCTTTACATCTAATATCCTGTCTAGGTTCACTCACAGGTGCTCATCAACAGTGATACTGCATTTGGGATACTGCACCTTAGGAGTTAATGTACCTTAAATGGCTGTATGTCAAGATCTCAGCCGCCTGGTTTGTAGTGATGCTGCTTGACACATGGTGTGCTCCTTTTTGAACCAATAAACCAAAGAGTTAAAACACAGAGACCCAAATGTGTGGACTGCAAATATTTTTCAGAGGGAATGTAGACATGGAGACAGATATGGTGAACTGTGTCTCCCTCTGCTGGTTCATAATAAGTAAGGAATTACCTGTACCAGGGATACATGGGTGTTAAATGGAGTATATTTTGTGTCAATTCATGCTCCTCCATAGCAATTAAGCATTCTTTTGACCATCCAATTCAAGTACTAATCAGCAGGGATAGATTCAAGACATTGAATTGAACGAGGTGTGACTGAGCGAGTTCCCAGCGGTCACCTGACAGATCAGAATAGACAGCTTACTCCTGCTATTACAACATGACTCCTACTCCTTCCTTAAATGTCTAATCTCTGTGGATTACCTGACCTCACTTGAGCCCTGCGGTAGAAGATAATATTCACTGGAGGGAGAGAAGGACAGACAGGACTGGAAAGAAGGAGACACATGGGGACAGAAAACGGAGATAAGACAATATAGGGAAGACATACCGGCACACTGGAGGAAGAACTTCACTTGGTCTGTAAGTCAACTTCCAAAAGCTACTTCCACAGTCTACATCTAAATTAGGATCCAAACCTGGAGTTACTGTATGTTTTTTCTTAAATATGCACAGGAAGTCTAAAGGACTACTATAAAAGAGAGAGAACGCTGGAGAACATAGAGGACTGCCTTGAACTCGAGTCCCAGAAGAAGACCAGAATTGTGATAAATTTGACTTTGGAGTCTCTGGTAAGACCTTTTCACATCCTGTTTGGCTGTTCTATTGATCTACCGATTTAAAATGAGCTGTGTGGATGCAAACATGTCCGAGAGGCAAAAATAAGAGTAAATTAAATAAGAAGATACAAAGAGACTGATGGAAGAACAGGGATAAAAGAGGAATACAGAGAAGAGCAGCAATGGCCACTGTAGCCTGAGCTAAGCCATGATAAGCCTCTTTAAGCTACTTCACTCTCCACAGATCAAATGTTCTGTTTAAAACCTGTTGATCTGTGCGAGACTTCTGACTACAAGCTATTGATTCACTTCAACTAATTTTTTTTTTTGCAAGATAGCTGTAGTCTGCTGCCAGATGAGACAAAAGGTATAGAGAGCAGAGTCCTGAATAAAGAGCCTTCCAACTGGACAAAAAGACTCTTTTCAAGCATCTGTCTGCTTAAATGTCCTTGAGCTAATCATTGTATAATGTCTAGCTCGTGTTTTGACCTCTGACCTCCACCCCCCCTCTATCTTTGCACAGAACATGTCTCTGAACCAGTGTGAATCAGTGGCAGTGAGTGTGGAGTCTCTTCTCACTGACGCCAAGAGGATGCAGATGCAGTGCCGCGAACGCAGCGAGCAGCTCTCCATAGCTGCCACGCAGCTGAGGGTGGAGTCGGCCGCCCTTAGGGAGCAGTGCGAGTCCACCCAGCTCGACATGGCGAAAATCCGCCGGCAGCTGGATGAGCTGATGGATACCAAATCCGCCTTTGAGGCTAGGGAGAGGCAGGCGCGTAAACTCAGTAAGCATCTGTGAGGGGAATGAGGAAGAGAGGGATGGTGATGGTGAACACTTGATTTGCACTAAAGGTGGAAAGTGGGGGTGAGGAGGTGAGAAGAAGGGGTTCAAGTCTAGAAACTCTGAGGGGAGGGGGGAGAAATGGATGAGGGAGGCAAGGAAGACAGAGAGAGAGAGAGAAGGAAGGGAAAAGATGCCCAGTGATGGGAGTCAGAGAAAGAAAGAAAGAAAAAAGCACTTTATCAATACTGACAGCTCTTTCTTGTTCCTATTGGCTGTGGCTGCTATGTGAAACGTGAATACGCACAAGAACTTCATCCCTCTCCTCTTTTCCACTTTTCATGTCAAATAAACTGTCCAAATACACTCTTGTCTCTTTCTATCCTTGAACATATCCTCTCCTCATTAAGCTTGATTTAAACTCAACACTATCATTAGGCATGTGAGGTAAGTGGCTAAAGAGCAACCAATGTCTGCTGAGGAATGACATCATGAAGAAACTGAGATGAGTTTTTTCCCCCCTACATTTAACCTGATATCCCTGAATGCCTCACATTGCTCCCTGATGTTGTTCCCATGGAAACGGGGAGCCAGAAACTGTTGAGCACAGACTGCTAGCTAGCTGTAGCAGCTATAAAGATAAAAACAAAGGGAGCAAATCGGCTAATTAATATTTAATCTGTTAAAGAATGACAATTAAAAATGTTCAAATATCCAACTGATGCAATAAACATTAACTTAACTGGCCCTTTATTAAATAAAAAAATAAAACTGATGTACTTTCATCATTGCACACAGGATATGAAAAGCAAACAGCATCTTTGTTTACAAGTAAACAGTAGCTTGTACTTTGAGTAATTTATTAACCAGGTACTTTTTACTTTTGCTTGAGTAGGTTTCTCAAATAGTAGGATGTTTACTTGAGTCTTCTTTTTTAAAGTAAATGTAATTTCAGTTGAGTATAGAGTTTCAGTACTCTACTTACCACTGGAGACAACTACAACTGCAGCTACTGCAAGCCCAGCTTCAGGTATCTGTCTCAACTACAGCTACACCAGTTCTCTCATACAGGAGAGAAACCACACCAGTGGAACCTGTGAGCAAAAAGCTTTCCCATCTCGGCACCTGGTGTAGCAACAGTACACTCACTCTTAAGAAAGAGAATTACTTTATTCATCTCCTTGGGGGAAATAGAAACCAAGTGAAACCTCACCTGTGCAACCAGAATGGGAAGTGCTTCCAGCTCAACAGAAGTCACCTCACTGGAGTCACATTAAGGGGGGCCTGCAGCTGAAGCTTTATTTCGCAGAAATGAAATTCCACTAAAATGTTCCCATGGTAGAGACGCTGTAAAGACGTGATGAGAGTAGCAAAGCTACACCTGGGCTACACAAACTGCACACAACTGTGCTGGGCGTGTGGTGTGCAGTGGGTTTATAAGAGTTGTTATACTGTAAACAGCTGCCTGCTGTGGCTGAAAACTGAGTTGGTCAGAGCTATGGGAGTGAGTCAAGAAAGTTAAAAGTATCCTGTGCAGTATTTGACGGGTGGAAGTAACAAATTAAATTTTCACTTGTTACAATTAATCAATTACCCAAACTTTATTTGTACAGCACCTTTCATAACGGTAAATGCAGTTCAGAGTGCTTCACAGATGATTGAAGCTGATTTGTTACTGTAACAAAGTTGTGTTTTTCTGTGTACCTGTGCTAGTAACTAGTTTTTCACTACTTTTTATCACAAGTCGCATCAAAGTAAAAGCAAAAGTCTGGTGACACTGACCTCAGCTGACACTCCAAATGTGACAGTTCACTGTCCGATATCCAGAAGTGCAGAACAACAGTAGCACCCGCACACCAAAAATGACCCTATTTCACACATGATATATTACCTCAGTAACAAATTTCCTAATGAGTTTGCTGATATCAGTCACTAGTTTCAAGTCTGCCCCAAGACAGCACTATGTTTATTTTGTAAAGTATGGTCCCATTTAGAATAATATAGACAATAGGATATGCTTTAGAGCAGGGGTGTGAAACATATGGCCTGGGGGGCCAGAGCAGGCCTGCCAAAGGGTCCAGTCTGGCTCAATAGATGACTTTGTACACCTAACACTGATGCACTTGTGAGGACTAAGAAGATCCGGGAGCAGTTTAAACAAAAGTCTCAAAAGTCCTCTTCCTTACTTCTAACAGTTTTTCACTTTATGAACTCTTTTAAGGTCTAAAATGCTCTGTGAATATTTATAAGGACCTTGTTTAGGGGAAATTCTGACAATGTCACAACTCGTAAGAACTTTTTTTTAGAATTCCCTCACTTGAAGCAACTCTTAGTAAGTTTTGTGAATATGGTGCCTGGTGTGTGTTGTTCCACTAATCATGTATACGTTGATATTTATTTAGTAAATTGACATCATGGATTTTATTTTGGAAAATATTAGTTGCCTAAAGAAACATTTTCATCCTTTCACAAAAGCCTGAATTCGTGTGTGTGTGCACACATAAACACCTGAGAAGGAACTGATCGCACGAACAAGCAAACCCTTGTGTCACAAAAGATTAAAATTTTAATCACCATTATAAATCATTCTATAAATACATAGTCGCCATATCATTAAGAACTTATTTTAAATAGCAATAGATAATAAACAAGCAATAGGGAGGTTGGTCGCCGGGGTCAAGGGTGCAGGAAAAACAACAACACAGTAATCTTCTGGATGATGCAGTGGGGACAAAACCGTGACTGTTAGTGGAAGTAGCTGGGAATGTGTGTGTGAGAAGTTTGGTTTCTTTGCCATTGGTCTTCGGTAAGATCTTCCTCCTATCACCGCTCTGAAAGACAAAATGAGAATGGCTAGCAAAAAAAATCTCCCAACAGTAAGGTGTTTGTATGTATATGCAAACAGGTGACAGGTAGACTTACTTTCAACCTTCTTTTTTAGTGGTGACAGTGCTGCTTTTGCCTGAAAGCACACAGAGAAATCACACATTTAGCTGGTTTATTTGCTGGAGTGTGTATGTAGTGTAGCATTGTGACTATCAGTTACCTATCATTGTAATTTAGTGTAATGTCAACACTGAAATGATAGTGTAGTGCAACAGCTGAGACACGTGGGAGCTGAAATGGAGACATAGCTAGTCATTTTTTACCTTCTTGATAGCAGTCCAGTCTTCAAGGATGTCAATGTCTCTCAACATGTAGACGATGAAAGGCCCTGTGAGGCAGAGAGGGAGTACTGAACTGAACTGCACCGTACCAAACTGCTTGGTGGAAATGGGGCTTAAATGTTTTTGAATAAAAGGTAAAAGGGGATGTTGAGGTAGGGGGAGCGCAGAAAAAGGGGAAGGTTTACCTGAAACCAGAGCTACTTTCTTTTTCCTCTCCGACCGACCTAGCAGGTTCTTCCTTTTACACTTCTTGCCCCTCATCTCATCGCTCCACTCTGGAATTAAACACAGCACTTATTCCATAACTTGTCTCACTGTTCAGATTCATTTCTTAACAATGGCAGCGAAAGTACAGTAGATTTATGTTGTTCCTCACATCAGCAAGACTAATAATGATAATGACATCTTAGCTGTACCTGAGGTGAGGTCTATATTCTGCCTGTCCTCCTCCAGTCTTCTTATCTTTTCCAGCAGTTCAGTCTTCATGGTATCGAACAGCATCATTCGCTCACTCTGTACCACACATACAGTACAAATACATAAACACAGTTTTAGTAATGTGTTCATTTTGCTCAGTAACAATGGCTAATGTGAACGAGTGTCCCTATGCAGTGTACAGCAAGGGTGTCCAAACTTTTTAATGGAAGCCAGATTAGATCATTTGAATACTTGCATCATATGGTTCAATGTTATTCATTGCTAGGTAACCAGACATTTACTTGTTTACTGTGTGTATGAAAACACATTAGTTCTGCCCACGTGCATGCCTACAATCTATATGATAGTCCTGTCATCATGAGGTGAAGGGAAAAAAATGCAATTTAACTAGCTTGATTAACCAATTTTGAGCGGCGACCCACATATAGCCTCGTATATTTTGAAACAGCAGCCATTTAAAATCCACCTGCAGGCCACAATCGGCCCCCGGGCCAGACTTTGAACATGCCTGCTGTACAGTATGTGTGTTAATTACCTCCAGGTGCTGCTTTGCTCCTTGTTGTTCACACTCGTACTTGTGCTTGATCACCTGCAGACACAGCTCTTTGTACACTCCTTCAGACAGAGACAGAGAGAGGATGTTTAAGACAGAAAGTGGATATTTTTAGGTTGTTTTTTTTTGTGGTTTTAGTTTCTTTTAGAAGTTGACAGAAACAGACACAACGCTTATTATCTAAGCCTGACCTTTATGATACTAGCATCATTTAACACCCACTCACTAATCAAAGCAAAGACCAAACACAGACCATTTCTATATGAACACAGCTAAAGAAACTATAATGGACAGAATACAGCAAGACATTGCTGTAGGATTAAGAAATTCCCTTTAAAGTGCCCTTACATAGCATTTGAAATCAATCAAATCATACTTTAGGCTACAATCACCCTCCAGTCTGCAGATTATATTTAGCACAGGGGGACTTCTGGAGTCCCATCAGGCTGCCTGAGACATTGATGTTTGTCAAACAGCCCCACCTAGTGGTCAGAAGCTATATCACGCTACGTTAGACTACGTTAGACAAAATCTGAGCATGTCGGGTTCCGTGTGTGTGTTTTCACTTACCAGCTACTTGTGTCCGTATCTGCATGCTGTCCTGTAGTGCAATCAGTGGTTCTCTGTATTCTCCAGCCTTCCCTGTCAGCACCTCGTCCAGCTTCACTTTCACTTGGTTCTGCCGTTCCCGAAACAACCTGCAATCACACGGTGCCGTCAGTCTTTCCTTCTTTTTTTCCCGCTTTTCTTCATACTACTGAGATTATGTTTCAACTTACGTCTCTTTCAGCTCATGAAACTGTTTTTCCAGATCCATCATCTCATCAATACATTCTCCTCTCCTTCGCTCACAGTCTTCATCGTCCATCTCTTCACAAAAGAGACAAGACACAAACGGTGAAAAACAGAGACATTGCATCTAATCGGGCAACAATTCCGCAAAGCTCTTGGATTTTACCCGAACTCTCCTCTTCTTCCTCCTCTTCCTCGTCTTCGCTATCATCCAAGTCGCTCTCCCTCTCTTCCGTGCTCTCCTCCATGGTCTCCTCTCCTCCTCCACCTCCACCATCCTCTCTTGGTTTCTCCACCACTCCGTTGGCCTCAGGGAGCTGTGCCTCTCCTGCTGCCTCCATCTCGTCCTCCGGCACCCTCACAGGCGGTTGGGTGGACAGGCCTGGCATTGAAACATGCAGACACACATAAACTATACCACAAAGGTAAAGGTTTAAAAGTCAACCAAATCTTGTTCTTTCTCTTGCTGAGCTATTCCATTGATTATTGAATATCACTTAGTACAAAAAATGTTTACCACCATTAGTCCAAATATTCTAATTAAGATGGCTTGATTACATTTATTATTTTTCTTGATAATTTTAGTTATCATAAAAAAAACCTCCCAAATCCAATAAACTAGAGTGCTTAAACTCAGATTTGTGATGTCATCAAATATAAAGTCTGGAGCTGCTCCACAGACTACAAATTGGTAAAGATGTTGCAGTGGGGAATGTTCTGAATATATGAGTACATCACCTGCATATAAGATAATTTTATGCGTTACATTATTGGCGTGGATACCTGTAATGTTGCTGTTTTGACATAATGCTGCTCCTAATAGATAAATAAGAAGTGCAAACAGTGAGGGTGAGAGCGGACATTAGTAGAGTGAGTAGAGTCCTTATTTGTTTTAAGCAGTACAGAAATCAGTACAGTGTTCATATGATATGGGATGGATTTGGGTTTTTTAATCTCATCTGCCATTCTGGTGAACAGTGGTGATAGTGTTTGCCCAAAGTGTTGGCTTGAATGTGAGCATGAATGGGTGTCTGTCTCTTTATGTGTCCACCCTGTGACAGTCTGGCGACCTGTCCAGGGTGTAAGTCACTTCTCGCCCAGTATCAGTTGATACGCTCCAGCCCCCAACGACCCTGTACCAGGATACACAGTTACAGATACTGAATTAATAAATTAATGGATATAAAAAGAAAGCACACATTCTGTGGGTCCAGGAAAACAGTCTCTTATTCATTGTCCATGGGGCAGCTCCAGTCTTTATACTTGATGACATCACAAGTTTGACACTTACTTCTCTGGTTTCAAGCTGAGAGAGAGAGAGTAGCTCATGTTCACAAAATCTGATTGAACTTTCCACGGAAATAACCTATTGAAATTCTTAATTTAGGTAGTGTTCCCCTTAAAAAAAATGAAGAAAGGCGTCTTTGCTGATTTTAAAAAATGTTTTTAAACACCGTTTTGTTTTGGATGTCCTTATTTAAAATAGAAACATATAAAATAGCTACACGAGGAAGTATTGCCATTTAAATCACAGTTGCAATACTTGTAAAATAGAACAATGTGTGTGTCCACTGCTGGAGAAATGCAGTGGGAGCCTAGATTTAAAATAGCTATTTTAGGTTCCTCTTCTTCTGTACACAGAGCAAATTTAAATGAAACGCAACTGTCTTTACTGACAATGTTGATTTCACTACTACTACTACTTACTCAATATGGGTGACACTGGTAAATGACAACACTGCAGCTGGGTGGCAATAATAGTAAGCAATGCCACATGAAAGCACACAGAAAGCAGAAAGAGGGGAAAACATATTCCCATGTTGGTTTGTTCTCGTTTTGTTTGTGACTTGTAGCTTGTTGTGCAGACAGACATAATTTGAATATACTTACAGTAGAAAGCCCGCGGGACACCGAGCTACCGTATGGCTTCCGTATCTCTGTCAAGTCAGCTGGAAAAGGACACAGCACACGACCGGAAGTTATCCGACTTTGTTTGATGAAAGGCAAAAGAATAAGCAAAACATATTTTACCTTACACAACGTTGCTGACGCTATATGTAAAATAATTAAAAAATTGAAAATACAAACTGTTTATTTTCTCCGAGATGTTGCTACACTCATTTACAAGGCTTTTATTTTGATGCCTTACCGGATGACTCATTTTAATCTGCGCACTTGACCACTGGCAGCTTCCGTGATGTCATACAGTAAGACGGTGAACGCTATGAACCCGTCGGTGTATTTACACCAAACTAACGTCCTGAGCTGAGTCTGAAGCCATTTATCCTGTCAGTACATTCACATACAGCCCCCAAGAAATTAACCGACACTCGTTGTTGCGTTTTCATGACAAATTAGCGGCAAATAAAGCACAGTGAAGTCAAGTGCAACACTAGCTAACAATTGAACCCACACAGCGAGGGAATGACTGCTCATCACATCACACTGTCACAATGTTTAAGTTTATCCAATGGCAGGTATTTCCTCTACGTGTATTTGGTTGTTAACAATATAATACGCGTTTAAGTGCCATTATGTACGCTGAGGCATCACCAGAGTAGCTTTCACACTGACCCTCTCCTCCAACTGTACACGGATTAATAAGTAACGTTATCCGTCCATGCAGACAGACAGGCAGGCGATGCTGTTTGTAAACACATAACGTTTCCTTTACCGGACAACACAGTGACCACAAGAGCCCGCTCACCTTCTCCCTCCGCTCCGCTGTAGAAAGTTAAAGTACCATTTGCTGTATTTCCATTTTAAAAAGTACTTCCTCCTCACTTCAATCTTCGGTTCGACACTTTGCCGGACTCTACTGCCCGTGAATTCAACCAATCAGCGCTGAGCCGGACTGTTGGAGTGGCCAATAGGAGCGACGATCCCCGAACATCGCTTGTCCAATCAAAAACACTGAAGCGTGTCTAGTAACCAATCACAGTCCACTTTGGCGCTGCAAACCACCAGAATTAGCCAGTAGAGTAGACCTTATAAAAATACCGCGCATCTTCATTTTTTTCGAATATAATATAATATAATATAATATAATATAATATAATATAATATAATGATGCTGGGCCGGCCTCTCAAGTGAGATCACACACACACTACAATAAACACAATAATTGCAGGCTTCAATCGCCAAAAATACCAACATACATAACATTAAGATCAAAGCAAAAACAAAATACAAAATAAGAGTAATTTTCAGAGTTATTATTAATGATTGATATTTGTTTATAGTGGCCTAGCTGACCTGATATTGAGGGTGTGATTCAAGGCCTCTGTGATGTAACAGGCAGTCTTTCTGATCTTTTTATTCATAATATGCATGTGTAAAACATCTGTTGTGTTACATACATTTCAACCACCACCTCTCCTACATAAGAGCAAGACCCGTAGACTTTGTGGTGGTATTGAGTCTCTTTGTAGTCATTCTGCATCTTTTTATAGTAGTTGTGTGTCCTTTTTGTTTGTTTGTTTTGTGTCTCTTTGAAGTAATTTGTCTTATTTTTGTTTTTGTGTGTCACTTTTTAGACATTTTGTGTCTCTACTTGGTTTTTTTTTTTGCCTGTTTTGTTGTTGTTATTTTGTGTCTTTTTGAAGATATTTTGCATCTCTTTCTGGTTATTTTGAGTTTCTTCCTGGTTGCTAAATATTAATTTGACATCTTAAATTTTGCAAGTGAAGGCCAGGGTTCCCCCTGAAACTGTGGGCCCCTTGGATCCATCCATGGATCCAAGTTGAACCCTTAACTCCTCCTAAAGTTGTTATTCTAGCAGTCATCATACTAGTGGTGTTAAGCATCATTCTTACATTGACTACCTTGTGATCAGAACATCAGACTATTCAGAGACCACTCCTGCTTCTCAGTAGGGTACAAATGTGGTGTTCGTACTGCAATTAGCCACAAGATGGCACCAACGTAATGCAAAATGTCTGGAGAGCCACACAAATGATAATGGTGGAATTCATATCATTTGGACAATAAGCTTTTTCATGGCAGACATTTTGGCATGTCACTGCAGGAATACCACAGGTGGAGCTAATAACATTAATTATGTCTGCATTCCCTTTCCTCTGATTGTGTGTCACTGACTTACAGTGACACTTAATGGAACAGAGCCAATGCTCATGTTATTAATTACACCTGTGCTTAACCTGCTAAGTCCAAATGTCTTCCATGCAAAAAACTTTAAGGAGATTATTTTGTGGGGTTAAGCTAGTTTAGTGAATAAATTGCACACTGATGAATATCAAATTCAAAAGGGATGTTCTGTTGAACATAATACAAGCAAATATACTGCGGTGTGATCATCTATAAGGCTCTCTCGTCATCTGAAGCACAGAACTGACAAACCCAACAAACACAAACAATAAGTCCATTTTACATGTTTTTATTAAAGTTGCATAAAAGTGTAACAAAATTGGGCAAAAACAAGACCTGTTGTTGATATTGCTACATTTGTTTGTTGGTTTGATCTAATCATTGTCCAAAAACACCTCCACTCCTTCAATCCGCATGGTTTAGCTCTTGTATTTAGCCTCAATGATGATAATCAGTATATATAATTTTTTTTTGCAATTTTCCCCAACAGTAAAAAAACAGACTTCTCAATAACAGTCTAAGAAGGTATAATCCAAACCTGGATTTAGAAATGAAAATCCACTCGAATTCACCTACTGATTGAGTTTGCCTGGTACAATCCCATGTCTCCAAAGAAAATGCAGACCGTGCTTGATTTGGAAACACTGCCAGGAAGGCAAAAGCAATCGCACCAAAGTGTATCTGAATGGATTTTTCATTCAACTACATGTTAATCCAAGGCCTGGCATCAAGAAGTGTCATGATCACAATAAAAACAGAGCAGTATTCAAATGGTAAATGTAAAGAACATTGTTTTATCTAAACAAAATCACTGTATCAAGGCCTAAGTATTAAACACTCACTTCTAAAAAAAACCCAACAGAATCTCATTTTGTTTTTCCAAAAAAAAAAAAAAAAAAAAAAAGCGACAGAAGATCCAAGATTCTTCATGTGCCGCAGTTCTGCTCAGTAACACAAGTGTTTGCGTTACCTTTTTAAAAATGAATGTCTCCCGTTTATTTGGTTTGTGTAACATAAATAATACCTAAGGCAACATCTGTTTTAAAAAAAGGAGGGAGGGGGGGGGCTAAAGAAAGGATAGAGGGAGGGTGGGTGGACAAAAGGATGGAAATGGGTGGAAGGAGGAGGAGAGAGGGGATGCCAGGGAGAAATGACAGAGCAGCAAGATGAAAATGGGCCAATGTGTGTGTGGATGTGTGTGTGTTGGCACTGAGAGAGGAAGAGACTGACAGTGGAGGTCTGCTGTCACCGCAGGTGTTAGCAATTGGTTGCAGGAATCACAGCAAACGCTGCTGCTTCTCCAATTGGCCAGTGGGCTTCAGTCTCAGCTCTGATTGGCTCACAATGAGAAACAGATGGCTTACTCTTGGAGATGATTGGCAGCTGCAGCAGGGAAACACCCACAGTTCTTGTGACATCTATGGACCTGTCTGTCTCTATCCCTTTCTCTCTCAGCACTTGGAGTGTGTGAGTGTGTGAGTGTGTGTGTGTGTGTGTGTGTGTGCGCGCATCTGTGTGAGAGGCAGCTGTGTTTACTAATATGTTTCCGTTTTCCCCGCCTCTAGGGTGGCCTGTGTGTATGTGTGTGTGTGTGAGAGAGAGAGAGTGAGAGAAAGAAAGAGAAGGGTGAATGCATTTAGACAGCTTCAATGTAAAACAGTGGCCTCCCTCCCTCCAGCCGTCCCATTCAGACGTCTCATTGGTGGCTCTACTGACAGGCAGAGGGCAGGGCAAAGTCTCAACAGCAACACAGAGCTCTGGAGTTTCCATGTGCGGGTGACCACTCTGAATTGACATCTGCCTAACACAGACAATGTGGCGGACTAAATAATTTCTAAGCTAAAGGGAGAGAAGTGAGACGCATAGAGAGGGGGGAGGATGATACAAAAAAACAAGGCAGCTTTGTTCTGGGTCCCCCTGTCGGACTGTCAGTGTGTGTATGTGTGTGTGACAAAATGCATTCTGAAAAAAACAAACAAAACAAAACAGGAACCAGTCCTATCCTAATAATCAAGTTTGTCGTACAGAACAGCAGAATATACAGGCCAGGAAAAAAACACTCCTATTATGATTGTTGCTGTACATTATGTAGCAACACGTAGCATTTAGCGACACACAGACGTACATACGTGTGTATGTGCAGGCTGGACAGCAGTGGCTTCTGAAGAGCCTCTCTTACGACTGCACAACGCATTTGAGGAAAGAAAAACACTCTTTTTTTCCCCCCAAGACTTGGATTTCTATTCACGCACACCCGACCTAAGAGAACCTACTTCTACTCTAGCCTCAAAGGAAGATTTTAAGTCTAAAATTAGTTGGGCCGTATGACCACCACAGCCAACCAGTGACTTTTTAAAGGTTCAACCACTATTTCCAGGGATCAGATTTCCCTCTTTGTTGCTAAAGATACACCACACATTATTCTTTGTGGTCAGAGGTTCTGATTTCCTTCCCAAAATGACATAGTGCAGATTTTTCAACAGATCCACACACACAAAAAAAGGACAGTCTTTAAATGCACCACTGTAGCAAATGCCTCTGATTAAAGGGGGGGATTATCTGAAAAGACTGTACTGACCCCCCCTATAAAGTTAACTAATTAAAAAACTAAAGTCAAGTGAATATCCCCACGCCCTCACACTGAACTTATCAAAAGAATCATGGTTGCTAGCTGGATCATTTACAAGTTTAACCCCCTTCACGAATAACAAAATAAGGAATCTCATTGGTAGAGACATAAGCAATGATTAGGCCCTGCTTCAAGCCGATTGGCTGTTTCCATCTTCGTTGTTCACCCTTCCACTCTTCTCTTGGCTGTTGCAGACTTTCTCTCTCTCTCTGTCTCTCTCGCTCTCTCTCGTGCCTCTTCCCACTCTCAGCCGCTCCGCTCTCAGTAATTATGGGACTCGGCTCCTCTTCTCTTCCTCCTCAGACAGATGGAGGGTGATATGAGGGAGGGTGGGAGGATGAAGAGCTTGGTGAGGAAGAGGAGTAAAGCCAAACAAAGGGTGAAGGAGGAGCAGGAGTGAAAAAAGAGAGAGAAGGAGAGTGCCTGGATTCAGACTGATGAATCGCTTATTGCTGTTTTTTGCATTCTTTGCTTTACTTTTCCTTCTTTAATGATGGTTTTATAAGAAGGAGGTCCAACAAACAGCAAGGGAAAGTCACAAAAAATGAAAAATAAAAGCGATTTATGTGGCTGGACCCAGGCAAGGAAGAGATTAAAAGAAAAAAAGAAAAGAAAGGGGTTTTAGCATGGAGGGTGTGCAAAAAGAGGAAACAAGGTTCAGTTAAAGTATTTCATGAAGATTCGCGATGGAAGACGTCAAACTAAAAAGATGGAAAGCACGGTAGGAAGACGAGAGGTGAGGGATGAGGTGGGTGGGAGGATGTGGGGGGGTTGAGGAGGAGGAGGGACGCCATCATTTCTTCTGAGGCGTGGAGAGCTTCTGCATCCCTCGGATCTTGTCGAGCAGCTCTGAGATGAAGTCCTACGGGGAGACAGGTGGGACAAAACACATGAGGGGGATTCAGAGAACAAAAAATCTGCACTACATAGATACATAGGTAAAGTGTCAGAGGAGGAGGATGGGACACAGGAAGGAAGAAGGACAAATCTCTTACCTCAGTAGGTTTAAAACAGTCAACCAGTAAATCCTGTAAAACAGTGAAAGAAGGTATTAATATATATCTCGCTTTTTGCATCTGTGAGTCCTTGCACGCTTTGACACAAGCTTATGTTCGTGTCTTACCTTGACCCTGGCTCCCCGTTCAACGTCACTGGGCATATCCAGCAGCTCATCCACATCTATCTCCAGCTCGGGAATGGCCTCCTCCTGTCACAACAAGAAAAGAAGAGAGGAGAGCTCATTAAGAGACACAATTCCAAATGCATTAACAAAAAAGTGATCATGTTTGGTTGGGTAACGCTGCTACTGACAGCTCACCAGGTGTATGGACTCCAGTCAGACTCGTATCACAAACATGATGACTTTGGACTGCACAAAATCAAAAAGACTTGCAGCTCTACTTAAGCTTTAACACCAGTGACTTAAGTCTTCACTTGGACTTAAGCCTTTTGACTTGAAAACACTTAAATACCTTGCTCAAAAACAATAATAAATCACAATATATTTTATCGCAATACTTAGCACATTGCAACATATTTAAAATCACAATAATATTGAATCGTGACTTTAGTATCATGACAATATCATATTGTGGATCCTCTGGTGATTCACACCCCTAATGCAAACAGTGTGAGTGGACAGCGGACAGAGATGCAACAACGTCCAACTTTGTTTGGCATTTGAAGTTGCTCAAAGAACATTAAGTCACAGCTACTATTAACGTAGTTAGCAAACTTTTACTTAGCTAATGTTAGCTATGGAAGTGGAACATGTTATAACAAATGAATACAAATTTTTGTAAGCATCATGATTTATGTGAAATTAACATATTACTATTATGCTGTTAAAATGGGATTACATTTGGTGAAGAGTGCATTATTTTTTCGTCAGGACTCAAAACTCAAAGTTTCGGACTTGACTTGGGACATGAGACTTACTTGTGATTTACAAAACAATGACTTGCTCCAGCCTCTACAGCTCACTGTCACAGCGCTCACACATTTTAGTGAATCCCATATTGTATACATTTTCTATAAACTTTAAGTAAGTAAGACACTGTTGCATGGAGTACGCATACAATAGGGACATTTGCGCTTGCTAATGTATCCGTCTCAGTCTGTAGTGCGAACTTTGAAGTAAGAAAAGTGTGCAATCTGAAATATGGCAGATGTTAACATTACCTCTGAGATGCAAAACACAATTTGCTGAGCTTTGCTGCCATTTTGCAATGTTTGTAGTTTTAACTTTTATGTTATAACTCCATACCATGTAGACTCTAACATGCATGACAACAAAATTATGTGTTCCTCTGACATCCTTATGTTGTTACTGTTAATCTATATGATTATCTTACGGCTTCTGTCAGCTGTCAGTGAGCTGTCATCTGTCTGCGCCTCAGTGGATGTGATGTATCTCCCGCTGCACAGAGGACTGCGCATAAGAATAGCCATAAAAGCATGATGGCTTGCATACATCAGAATGTGAAGCATGACATCCTGGTTTTTTTGTATTGGGACATACTAAATCTTTTTCTGGTATACTAAATGGTATGGTAGTATGGGTACATGGATGCAATGATGGATATAAATCCTCACCATTCTTTCTATTCTTAGTCCCTGTGTTTATGTTATGTGGTTGTCTGCAAATTGACCAGCACAGTCTTTTCTGTCTCTGTATGACGTGGTGCTGTGACTGATGAATGTCCATTTGTGAACACTAGAGGGCGGTGTCCTTCCATTACCCAACATGCTGCCCGTGACAGAAAAAAGGAGAGACAAAGAAACTAGAGGATATTTTCAAATAGCTAATATATTTCAAGAATGCAGAACAGAAGAAAATGTCCACTTAAATACAAAATATAATAGCCTATATGCAGACAGTTTGTGAAAATGCTTGCTCTTTTGATAGAAAGCAAACTTTAGTGACAGCTTCACTACAATGTTTAAAATCCCACCTAACATAAGCAGAGGTGGGGTGACAGTGTTTCAACAGGGGTCCTACACTCTGATGAACTACATTAGGCCATTATCTAACAATTAACACTATAAATATATCTGCAAAACATTTTCTCGTTCAATATTTTGGTCCGAACATTTGCGAAAATTCCCACAAGTTCGAAGAGTCAAAGGTGATGTCATCTAATGCCTCATTTTGTTTGACTAGAACACAAAGAAAACCAGAAAATACTGACATTTAAGAAGATGGAAATGTTGAATGTTTTTGTATTATTACTTTAGGAATTCCCTTTTCGCATTTAATCAGAATCAAAATAGTTTCTGTCACTAATCCACTAATTGATGCAGCTCTATATGAAGCCATGACACAAAGTTACACAAAGACGCACACCTAAAACATCAACAGAAAAGAGCAGGACTAAAAAACATATGGTCAGTTCTGATACATTTGACTCTATTATTGATACCACCCATAGTAAGCACTGAAAAGAAAGTCAGGAGATTGATGCCATTCTGATGTCTGTCGGTTAAAAATGAAGCTACAGCCAGCAGCCGCTTAGCTTAGCTTAGCATAAAGACTGGAAGCAAGGGAGATTTTATTATCGTTGGACAGAGCCAGGCCAGTTGCTACCACTTGTTTCCAGTCTTTATGCTAAGCTCAGCTAACCTCCTACTGGATGAAGCTTTATATTTAGCGGACAGATATGAGAGTGGTATTGATCTTCTCATCTCACTCTGGGCAAGAAATCAAAAAAGCGTATTTCCCAAAATGTCGAACTATTGCTTAATACTACGGCGAGAACATTATTGAGAGCTTGCCTGTAATCTGCTGACTGTCACACTGCTGCCTAAAGTGAAAACACGCTGCTGTAAATCTCAAAGGGGTCAGATTTGCTCCTTTGAATGATTGAAGCTGTTTAGCAGAGAATTGGCCTGTAATTCACGTTTAAACAGAAATAGCTGCAATAAAGGAAAATGCACACTAATGCACTTTTAATTTCAGCAAAGCAATTATCGCCTGATACTGATAAGCTGACCTCTAATATGGAGGTTAAGAGCACCCTTGCCTCTAGCGTAGAGATATTTGGTTTATTAAATAAGTAAAAGTGAAAAGTGAGTTCACTGTAAGTTCATCTTGTCTCTTTCCTTCCCCTTCTCGCCACGCCCTCTCCCTCAGGCCAATCAATTCCTTTTCCTGATTAATCTGTTGCTCTATATAAAGTGGTTTAATAGTCTCCCTCTCTTTCTCTGTTTCTCCATCTGTCTCACTCAAACACACTAGCTCAGTGTGTGCTATCAAAGCGGTTCACCACTGGCAACAGCACACTCACACACACACACACACTCATACAAACACTCGTTTCCCCCTCTTTTGCAGCTCAATTGCCACCCTATATTCATGTCATTCTCTAGGAATCTCGCCCTCGCTCTCGTCCTCCCCCTCGGTTAGAGTTGCCCGCACCAGCTGTCTCTGCACCTGCCCAACTGCCCCCTACTCCATCTCACACACACACACACACACACACACACACACACAGTCATGTACACTCACAGACAGACAGGCACAGCATGCTGTGTGTGCACATTCGTGTGTCACATTAACCGAATGGTGCTTTTTTTTTTTTTTTTTTTTTTCCCAAGTGGCAAGTCCTCAACATCACACACATCCTTTCTGTTACACACACCTCACTCACACACACATGGATTAAAGAATTATAAAAATGAGCATTAATAAGTCTGAGCTCTATGAAATGTGTGTGTGTGTGTGTGTGTGTGTAAAGGGTGGGGTACGAGGATTTAATTCTGAGCAGGACAGCCTGTGTGTGTGAGATAGAGACTGGAGGTGACAGACAGACTTACTGTCAGCAGAGTTAAACACACACACACAGAAATGGACAAGTTGACACACAGACAGCAGCAATGCAGGAAAAAATGTGCAAAAAATACTGACACACACAAAGTACACCCAAAGTACACCATTAACACACTTACTCACAGACATGCACACACAAAGACACATAATCCAGTATTCTTACAGAATTTAAAAATTAAAGCTCCGACAGACAGACAGACAGACACAAAGGTGCACACATGCTCGCACTGCAGACATACTGACGCTGTCTGTTATTAACACTCACACACATACAGGCTGTTAAGTCTGACACAAAGACTGATCTGCACAACATGTGGGCTCCATGTGCTACCACATGCAGTAAAGAAAGCTATGGCACAAAGCATGAGAAAGGCGTGAAGACAAAGGAAACGATACTGGATTTTTTTTTTACTGTAACTGCTCAGTCGTGGCGCTGATAAAAAGAGAAAATCAACATTATTTTTCAACTTTGTAGCTCATCATTTGTCATATTAACAGCATTTGATTTCTACTTTGTATCTCTGTGGCGGTCTCACAAGGTAAATGTAATATACTAATTGCCATTCCTGAAAAGCAATACACTTTGGCTTCCATTTAATACAGCTTACTTGAAAATGATTTGAGAGACAGACTGTTAAAACTGCCAGGGGGGAAGGGAAAACCAAGAGGAAGGAAGGTAAGAGGTTAAGGAGCACATCGAGAAGAGGGAGCAGCTGAGTGGAGCGAGGAGAGAGGGAGAGGGAGGGAGGGATTTTGAAAAAGGCCGGAAGACGGGCTTCAGAGAGGAGACACAAAGAGAGCAGGGAATCACGAGGGAGGATTTCCAAAACAATCTTCCAGACTGACTTACTGAACTAGTCTGGAGTCTGGAGGGGGTTTGTGCTGTTGGCTGCAGATGTGATCTGGACTAAAAAGTGCCTACGAGATATTGGCACACACTGCGGTGTTGTAAACAAAGCAGTGCAGTGTGGGACTGTTCAAAGAGGAAAATCTGATTTACCCTGAACCAGGAATCTTCTCAGTGCAAACACAAGACATCAGCAGTTTGGGTGTTTGATACATTAAACACATCACTGTGCAACTTTATAGGGATACATGTGCAAGTAACAGATGAAGCTGGGGAGGAGACAAACACAAAGAGTATGGTGTTGCTCTACCAGGAGCCTCCAGAACACCGTCAGTGCTCCATGATATGTAGTCTTTAGGTGTCTGAAACTGTACTGGAGGGACGATACTTATTCATAGCTCTTCTTTCAAGGTACCAAGGTAGATCACCACTGTAACGTATGTTGCATGGCTCTGACACCTGTTAAAGTTACGATGCACCTCAACTTCAAGTGATTTTGTTTACAGAGAAAAACATTTTCAGCATCATTTTTAGTATAAGTGGAATTAAACATCACAAAATTTTACTCAGCTTCAACCACCTGAATCATCTGAGAAACAAACTATAAACTGCCATACAGACTCCCTTTACACCTTGCACATAAAATGTGTCATATCCAGGTTGTATCTAGATATGATTTAACATGATTACATTTACACCTGGTATAAAAATGTTTCTCCAGGGTCCACACTTGGATTTGATTGAGATTCGATTCGACTCCATCCACGAGAGTCATGAATATCCATCAGTAGTTGTTGTACGTAGATTGAAAAATACAGTTGCATTTACACTTGTGTTCAGTGTGTTCTTATTGCATCCATGACCACCAAGGGTGGTTTGGCTAAACTCACAAAATGTCCAGAAAGGTAATATTCTTCTACACCTATTTTCCTTGTTAAACAGAAAAATACAACTGTACACCTTCTGACTTGAGGGTTCTTTCTTTCACCTGACTAGGACTGGTTTAATTGCCTTGTTAACTCATCATAAAACACACTGCTTTTAAACTAAACAAACTTTTTTTTTGGTTAGACCTTCCACTGTTCCAATAATAACCAACTCTGGTTTGGTCAAAATAAACCCCTGAAGGTGTAGTACGCAGGATTTAGTGCCATCTAGGTTGCAGATTGCAGCCAACTCAAACTTCTACTGTGTGCCAAGTGTGTAGGAGAACTATGACGGCTGACGCAAGGAAGTGAATGACCTTATCTAGAGTCAGTGCTTGGTTTGTCCATTCTGGGCTACTGTAGAACAACATGGTGGACACTGTGGAAGAGGACCCATGCTGTATGTGGATAAAAATGGCTCATTCGAAGGTAATGAAAACACAATGATTGATAGTTTCAGGTGATTACACAATAATGAAGACATAGTTTTGAATATTAAGTTCAGTTTCTGCCAATATAACCCCCCTAAATCCTACACACTGTATCTTTAATTCACAGAGTTAAATATGAAAATATGCTGGCGATACATGCTGTTTTTCTCCGCTGTCTCTCTCTGCCATTGCTGGCAGCAGCTCTCACACGTTCTTTGGAGGCAGACCATTGAATTAGCAAAATAAGATGGCAAAATTTCCCCCAGCCAAAAAAACAACCTGCAGTGTACTCAGCCAATCTCCAATAAAAGATATTCTTCAAATCGCCCAACCCTAATATAGATCTATTTTACGGTGGTCTTTAAACTTAATTATACTCTTACTGACAAGCTTGTGAATATGATTCACACAACCACAATGAGGCTGAGACAGCGAGAGAGCAACAGACAGACACACTGTCTGTCTGGAGGCTGCCTGCAGAACAGAGCAGAATGAGATGTGACAGTATGAGAGCGTATTTATGTGTACGCGTAGGTCATAGTACTATCCCTCTCACAGGGGGCTGTGTACAGCGGCTGCAGGCTCGGACAGATCAAATGCCAGATACAGCGGCCTTACAGGAAAAACATAAGCTACACACAAACAAGTAGGTCAGCGTCCTTGTATTACAATAAAAAGGCCTATCATGGCAACTGTAAACATCTTTGAAGGGAAGTGATGCTGGAGAGCGCATTGAAGCAAAGTCAGGGTTTCTCCTGGGAAGTCTGGTCAGAAACTACAGATAAAATCTTCATCGTGTGTCTACTGCTTTTATTTTAGACTGGCTTGATTTCACAGTACTCTGACTTCTACTCAGTTTAAAACTTCCCACACTGCAACTGTGATTTACTTGTGAGACACACATAATGCAGTTACAGGCTACACACAGTGAAAGATGAACTATGCAGATAATAAAAAAAGAAAAAAAAGGGGGTGTGGGCGTAAAACCAGAGAAACAGCCACCAGACAAATGCAGATAGGATCATGTAACTCTCAGCACATATAGACACAGAGCTAATGAAATGACAATACAGGTCCATATTGGGTATAATAAGGTGGATATAAGCCAATGTCTTTTTAATGTGGGGAGCTTCATGTGTAAGTAGGTCACAGAGGCCACCTACAGGGATTACACAGCATGTCCTCCAGTGATAACACACTACATAGCTGATTCCTGTGATAGGATCTGTGTAAACTGTGTGTGTAAGTATGTGTGTGAGTGAGGCCAGAGAGAGACGGCGATGGAGAGGAAAGTGACTGAAATGTAAAGGATTACAGAAAGGCTACCGAAAGCTGATGATGGATGATAAATAGCCACTTTTGCTTTCCTACTGCCGCAGTAACAAACAAGGATAAAAATAGTCGGACTTCAGGATGGCTACTCGCCCGTTTTCCTACAAAGACAAAGACAATGTTTTGGCTGGGTATGGTGCGGGGGATGAAGAGGGGGGGAAAAGGAAGTTGGAGACAGAGGGAAGTGATGGCTGAAGCAGGCAGGATGGAGGAAGGAGGATGAGGAAGGAGTAGGAAAAGTAGGCCGCGTGGCGCTGAACAATGTTACCACTCACTCCAATTTCCTCGTGTGTGTGTCCCTGTTTTGACTGAATAAACCAGACCTTTACACGCCACCTACCTCTTCTTTTATGTTTTGTGCTTGTAAGTTCTTTTTATTGATTAGCGCAGAGGGGATGTTGACATGTGATCTACAGGGAACAAATCTGACACTACTAGCCTACTATGTGTCTTTACTTTCCATATCTATCTGCACTTATTGTTGGGTTGCATACTAGCTTGAGATTTTCCGATGCCATTCTTTTCTTCCCAATACTCATTCCGACATTTGAACATGCGAATCGGCTGCTGTTTTATCTGCGTGTGAAATTACTTCAGAGTTTATGAATAAATGACATTGTATGGGATTGGTGCATAGACTTGTGTACTCGCCAATATGCTATTCAGCATTTTAGGCGATATCAAAAATATTTAAAACTGGTATCAATACTGGAACAACTCTAATATTAGCACAAATAACTTGGCTGACTTTCAGAATGATCTCCCGAGTAAAAGTCCAAGGCATCAAAAAGTGTCTTCACCTGGCGCATCTCATCCCGCTGCTCAAGGGTGCCTCGGTGCAGTGATATCTGTTGCCAGGGACCACTAACCACGTGTCAGCATTTGATAAATGGAGAGAGAGACTGGCTTGGGTTTTACTGTATTGAGGTCAGTCCAAGTGGGAACGTGTGTTTTTGCTGAGTGGCTATATGTGTTTGCATTATAGAGTGGATGAGTGTGTGTGTTTCTGTAAAATGTGTGCGCTCCATTAAAACTATTACCCCATGCTGGTGGACTTGGCACAGTGACACAGGTACAAAATATGTGCAATGACAAGTTACAGACACACACACACACACATCACACACCACTAGGCAGGAAATGTGAGCACAGGCATAGCTGAGATAGTTTGGCTGTTAAAGTGTTTCGGTTCTCACAGCTGAGAGAACATAATATCCACACAACATTTTTACAGCTCCAAATAACTGACATTGGAGCAAGACGGTGCTGGTATCAATAGGTTTTAATTAGTTTGGATCGATTTGTCAAGAGTTAAGAGTAAAATGCCTGAAACTAAAGCATCTGCTTAGATTTTCTGCCTATTTGCACCCAAAAAGGATGACACACATCTTTAACGGAAAAAGCTGGATTGTGCTTTAATCATCTAATGTCTAATGGTCCAAATCAAATGGCCTGAGCAATAAATCATTCAGTGCTTTGTCGATAGAGCTCAGCTATTGTAATTAGTTGTGAATGTGGAAAAAAAAGGATTATTGGTGCATCACGAACAGACAGTCACCCGCTGAGGTGAGCTGAAGGACAGGCAAAGGCGAGGGTGAGAGAAATAAGAGAAGAGGCGAGTACAGAGAAAACAGAAGCGTGGCTGAAGGCCAATAAAAGAAAAGAAAAACATTCAAAGAACAGGACATTTTGATAAAATATTTGGCTGTTGCCCAGGTCTGAAAACATCCAGGCAAAAAAGGAAGATGGATAAAAGAAAGGAGATAGTAGAACAGCTGACAGTCAATTTTAAACAATCATACACTGATATGACGAGTAGGGTCTTGTTTAAGCAACAAAAAAAGTATATTCCTGCATTGCTCAAGTTCAGGATAGTGGTGGCTTTAGGACCAAACATGCTTAAGCAGAGATTCACACACTTATACTTAACTAAGGGTGCAGGGAAGTCATTTTCAAAGCACAAGCTCACAAAGACTCACAGATGAGCCGATAAGCACACCTTTGAGTTCACACGTCGCAGTCATGTGCAGGCCTGTTTCTTAAATAAGCGCTGATTGAGCCAGAAAGATTTAGTAATAACGTTAGAGTTGAGCAAACACCCAGACCTCAAAATGTGTTTCATAGAAAATTATGAATAGGAAAATTCCACCATTACAGCAAGTGGAGAAGTTAAGGTTATATTGGCAGATACTGTGCAAATATGTGCAGGGTATGGACATGCCAAGATGGAAACATGTTATTTCATAAGATGACTAAGTGGCCTAGTTAGAAATAAAGACATTAAAAAAGTTAACACTCTTTTATTGTCAAAGTAACAAACTAGAAATATCGTCTTGTGGTTGTATGCCTTGTATGCTTCACATTTATATCTCTCATTCTTGAGTCCAATGGACATTTGTGCCAGATCTTGAGGAAATTACCTCACGGCCTTCTTAAAGCAGGGTACACACATAAAGATAATCAGGCTGATTTTGTCCCGATTTTCCCCCTTGACGACCAAGGATGGCAAATGCCTGATCATCTTATGTCTCATAAGATTATCCTATAAGATTATCCTGTGGTGTGAGGTGTGTTAAGAGTCAATTTGTCCCGATAATCTGCTCGGAAAAGGGTCGGGGCCGACAATCAAAAATCCTCATGTGTGTGGGGAAAGCCGAGGACTCCCGAGTTTTGACTCCGTGAATTGTGACGTGGAACAGAATGTAGCCAATCAAAAAGTGAGCCGACTGAGGAAAAAGGAAGCAGACATAGTAAATAAAGAAGTAAGCATGTAGTAAATAAAGTAAGCATGGCCGACCTGAAGCACAAAGTCAGGTGGAGGTCAGAAATGGAGGACCAGATCTGTGGGAAACCCACGAGTGTTTATATAAATTCTTGCGAAGTCGTATCACAACAGAAACGACAAGTACAAGAGTTGGCAAGAAGATAAGCTAATGGCTAGCTAGCTAACAGCTAGTGTTGCTCCAGCCAGTCGTTATGTGTCTGGTGTGCTGTGTTGAGAATATCGGAGCACACCACACACACAATACGATCAAAACTGTTCAATCCATGATTTTTTTATCTTCATGTGTTGGGTCTCTCTTAAGATTTATAAAATCCTTATGTGTGTACCCCGCATAAGATATGGTCAGATGCAAGGTCATAGTAACCTTTGACCACTAAAATAAGTTCATCCTTGAGTCTAAGTTGATGTTTGTGCCAGATTTGAAAACAATTCTCTCAAGTTTTTTGACATGTGTTCACAAGAAAGAGACAGATGGGCTTACAGTGACCTTGACCTTTTACTACCAAAGTCTAATCAGTTCATCATGTCAAATTGTGTCAAATTTGAAGAAATTCCCTCAGGGTGTGAGATACAGAGATACTGCATTCACGAGAATGAGACGAACAGACAGACAACCCCCAAACATAACGCCTCTGTCCATGGCTATCGCCAGTGCAGAGACATAAAAATATTTGATATTAAAAGCTGAAAAGTTGCCTGCAAGCCATCTCGAGGTGGTAATTCATGACGCCCTTGTGACTGGTAACCAGACGTCAGTAGGCCAAACTATCAGATCACAGACGCACACTGACACACAGACACTCAGAGGATGATGGAAATAGTGGAAAAACACTGGGCTTGAACCTGCTTCCTGTCATGCTCTCCCCTTCTGTCTCTTTATCTTAATGTCTCCTTTGATGCCCTTCCTTCTGTCAGACTTCCTGTCTGTATGACATTACCACCCTGTGCTGCTGCTTCTAAAAATCACTCATGGTGCGTGTAATAGGGCAACTCATAGCGTTGCTGTGGGCACTTATGAGTGAACGGGAGCGAGAATATATGAGAGAGGGAGTCAAGGAGGGGTCAATGAGGTTGTAAGGATTAGGGATGCATTGTGTCAGTCTTCGCCTGCTGCTTACCATCTTCTTCCTATCTCCCTCACACGATTGCTTATCAGAAATCTGCAGCTCTTTCAATAACAGACATTATTGGCTACCCTCCTCAACACTTCTCTTCCTTCCTCCCACAACTAGCGGGGCTCACAAAATGTGTGACCCCAGAAAATAAGTTTCAAAAGGTCTTCTCAGATGCAAAGAAGGGGTTAAAACACCAGAGCACCCAGCTACTTCCTGTCTGGGCACGTGACCTTGTGAGATAGCCGGGGGGAGGGGAGGTAAAGCCATATCGGTGGGAAGTGCATGGCTGAGTGTGTGTGTGTGTGTGTGTGTGTGTGTTAGAATTTACAGAAACACTTACAGAGGGCAGAGTTGACAGTGTGTGTGCGTGTGTATGTGTGTGCAATTAATCTAAGTGGTGATTGGCTGCTGTAATGAATATGTGGCCTCACAACCATAAACCACAATCCATAATCAATACAATGCAATGTACTTAATTTAGTCTGGGAAGTGCATGCAACATCATGTGTGTGTGTGTGTTATTGTGCACCTTTTGTTTGTGTGTTTGTATGTGTGTGTGTGTATGTGTGTGTGTGTAGCTGATCTTCATCTCTATTGCACGTCTAATCAGTTAGATGTACTTCCTCCCAGGAAGAATATGATGTCCTGTTTTGAATCATATGAAAAACAGAGAAGAGCCGCAGGCAAAACAGTTAAACCAGACTACCCTCTTCATAGCCTGCTTAGGTAATATGACTTAAGTGTCATAAATCACAAATAAGTCTTAGTTTCTTTACTCTTTCACACCTTGCAGTGCAGTAAATGTCCAGTTTTCAATTTCCAATTTCCAGTGTCTCTCAGTACACCTCTGTGAAAGTACGTACACATGCAGTTCCTTCATGTTTTTGTTCTATTTAAAACCCCCTCTTAAAACAACATGCACCCCTCAATGAGTACATCCTACCAGAGGCTCCATATGTTTCGACTCTGCAGCCCTGTCAGCCTCCCTGCTATCTCACTACTGATAAAACAGATCTGTCATGTAAAGTAAAGGGAACCAGAGCCTCCAGAGTCTGGTGGTGGTGGTGGTAGTGATGTGGGCATGCCATTGTGTCCCAGTGTGTGTGCGTGTGGGGGTTGCTTCAGACTTATTGCAGGAGAAAGCCAAACCAAACAGGCTCCAAGTACACAGGACGGATCTTCATATGTTGCCAGGAAACATTCATCACTATAATTAGGTGAAGGCACAGTAGTTTTGGCAGTTCTTACGCTGCAATTAGGCAACAATAGCATATATATATAGCATTAGTAGAGTCGAATGATATACATAACATAGAGTTAAGTTATATATTAGTAAAGAAGGGAGTGGCAAGCTGAATCTGAAGATGCTGATAGACATGGATTGGCCTACTTGCACCCAGAGCACACACACACACACACACACACTGCTAAAAAATCTATTTGGAGAGATGAAATGTAGAGTGTCACCCAACCTTGACCACCCCAAAAGCTGCCCAAAGTCATAGTAGCTGGCAGCACGGTTGAATGATTCACACATCAGCTTGTTTGGCCTGACTGAACGGTTCAGTGGTTTCAGTGTGTTGACTGGACATGTCTGTGCTGCAGCCTCTCCTGGGGGAAAACACTCTGGCTGGTCCCTCAGGGTCACAACCAGCCTCGGGAAGACTTGTACTGGCAACCGCGTGGTGCCGCCAGGGCTGGAGGTCTGCCGCTGGATCACGCTTACCAACGACTACATGAGGGCAACAGATTGCCACTGCTGCTGTTCAGTTTCACTCCATTTGCACTAGCTGTTCATTCAGCTGTGATGGAAAAAATAAAGCAAAAATGGGCAAAATATTTATATTCGACTATTGCCACTGACTACCATTTAACGCAATAACAGCAGTGATTTAAAGGAGCAGTGTGTGGTACCTAGTGGGGAGGATTGCAGCTGAATTATCCACAGAGGTCTCTTCCTCTCCAAAACAACGGGACCAGGTGACTCAAAGCGGTAAAAACAGTGAATAAAGTACTTTCACATAACAAATGTCTGTTTCTCCAATGTTGTTTGGCTTGTCGCAGATGGGCCGCTAGCCCAGCACATGCTAATGTGTGCTCACCTTTCTTCTCTGACAACTTCAGAACCAGATGTTCAGAGGGTTTTTACCAAGAGACAAATTAACCACAGAGGTCTCGTCTTCTTGTAATGGAAAATTACCATTTAAGTGTACAACCCATCACTTGTATTAACTTTGCGAACAGGATTTGTAATGTTTGTTTCATTCTGTTCAAGGCTAAGTTGACTTGTAGACCACAGAACTGGTCCTAGCCGGTTGACGTCTTTGCAGGTGCGCATACCTTCTTATCAGTTGCCTCCCTAACTTGTCTGTAAGGGAGTCCCAGCAAGGATACCTTTTGTCTACACTCTGCAGACTGCCTGCCACTCTATATGATTGTCTGACCCTTTGCGCAAAGCATTAAAAGATTGAAAGATGTCTCTGGTGTTTCAGAAATCTTTTTTTAGACTCACACGCTAATAAAGTGCATATATTTTTGGAAACCACAAAAAAATGCAAATGGCCGTATCTAGAGCCAGTGTTTGGTTTGCCTGTTTTGGGCTACTGTAGAAACATGACAGTGCAACATGATGATCTCTATAGATGAGGAACTGCTCCTTATGTAGATATAAATGTTTAATTCAAAGGTAATGAAAACACAACTCTTATTTTCCGGTGATTACACACTAAGAAAACATCCTATTATATTCCATTTCTGCCAATATATCCCCCTAAATCCTACACACTGGACCTTTAAGTTAGTTCATTCAAGTTTTTTTTTCCCAATTTGCCCTACATCCTCTTAACAGCACACTAGTGACACAGTGACATGCTTAGAAGTGACTGAAAGGTTGGGAAAGTTTTGTAATGTTGTAAAAATTAAAACAAATGTAATGCATTTCTGTCAGCTAGGTAAAGGCAGGTACAATAAATATAACATGCAGTGTATGTCAGACAACCAAACTTGGCAGTTGGGGGGGCGCCAGAAGGCGTGCTTACTTTTAACCTTTGCTTTAAATTTCCATACCACTTTTAATAATTTGCATAAAAAATACAGCTTCTATCTGCCCCCCTTCACTCTCACAGACACAAAGAATATCCATTTCTCTCGTCAGCCCACTCTAATTACTAAATGCCCCATCTGAAATATGTGATCCAGGCAGCATCCTGAGTGCCCGCTTCCACCCTCCCACCTCCACTCTCCATCTTCTCTTCAGTCTGTCATTTCTGCAGCAGAGAAGACCTCAGGAGAAGAACATAGCGCTCTCCTAATTCACACACACAGGCTGATATCGATATGTGCGCATGTGTGCATGCATCCAGGGAACACTGGAAAAAAAGTCCTCTGGGGTGCTCTAACAAATTGATTTAGACTTTTCTTCCATCAATTACTAATTATCATGGGAGCAAACAAGTAAAAACAAAAAAACCTATGAACAAATACATACAGGAACAGAGAGTGAGGAATGCCACACATACACACGTACACACACACCTCCACCATGAGCCTGAGGAGTCATTACCACTACAATTGGACTGAAAAAACAGATTACGTGCAGATTAAATTAAGAATGCGTCCAAACAAACAAGGATTACAACAGATTATCATTATGTCATTCTTGGCTAGTACTACTAACACAACCAAAGAGCTCAACATTCATTTGTTCATTTGCCATGCCACTGATTTAATGACTCACTCCCTTATTCTGGCAGTTTCAGGAAGAAGTAAAGTTTGGCAGTCATACAAACTCATTCAAGTCCCATTTAAATATTTTTTCCATTAATTTCTTACCCACATGGCCAAAGACATTCCCATATTTATTTGTGGAGCCCTTTAATTCATTCTGCCATTATTGAGATGTAATCCCTGTGGATTTCAAAAGGGATCAGAGAACACTATAATTCTTTAATACAGATCAATCATCGACACAACCTCTGACTTCTTGAACACTGGCAACACTCTGGGGACTTTAATACGTGAATGCTTTGAGGAGCAGATTATCACATGGAAACAAAAACAGACAGACAAGACAAAGTCTGACACAGTAAACCTAAAGAAAAAAACTAGCTGTCCCAACATGATCATTCATCCATTTCAATAACTGATTTATTCATTTAGCCAACTAGTATCATTTACTCCTCTGAACATAAAACACACACCCCTATTGGTTTGAGGGGTGGAGTTACGACAGACATGTTGGTCAATTTTTTTGTCATATTTTATAATGTGGAACAGGAACAAGTAGTGAATGACTGAACACTTGTGTTGCTTTGTTGCTTTGTTCACTGAATACTCCCAATTCCAACATCATGAGAGTACGTGTGAGTGAGAGAGATTAAGAGACCCAACTCCCTTCCTGATGAATCAGTAACTTGTAAGTCAGACACCACAAATATGGTCAGATCTTCCTTCCTGCTCAATGACTAAATGCAAACTACAGGGTTTGCTTGGGTCCCAAAGTTAAAGGGATAGTTCACATTTTTTTGAAATGGGGTTATTTGGGGTGTTTATCCATAGTCAGTGTATTACATACAGCAGATGGTGGTCGACACGTCCCAGGTTTGGAGAAGCAAGCGGGAATCTCACATGGAAACTAAGCAATGTAATGCTCAGAATGGTCAGCAACAAAATGTATTTTAACTGCCAAAAAAGTTCCACCTAAAAAAAAAAAGTGTATGCTATACTGAGAATATTTTTATTTTTACCATTTTGGCTTTTTGTCAGACAGTCCGTTTCAATTGGTAAGCTGTTAACGGCTTCAATTCCTCATCTATGCTCTCGTCAAAGCCACCAGACTCCATTCACAAAAACAATAATTTCAGCTTGCTGAACAAAGGAGCTGCTGGTCTACTGCTGCTTCGACTGGTTAATTCATTTGTGTTATTGTATAACTTTGCTGAATCTCAACTAACCCTTACAGACACCAAAGAAACACAATAATGCAAATAAAAAAATTCTTAAAGGCAGCAGTAGACCAGCAGCTTCTGTGTTCGGCTATGTTAAATCAGCGTTTTTCTTAACGGAGTCTGGCCTGAAGAAAGCAATATTACAACTTCATTTTACAGCTGGAAATCACTGTCTGACATTAAGGTATAGTGTACACTTAAACTGATTTTTTTTATTCTTGGTTTTTTTAAGTGGCTATAATACATTTTGTTGCTGATCCCTCCACAGCAGTATATTGCTTAGCTTCCATGTTGGACTCCAGTCTGCTTCTCCAAACTGGGGGTGTGCCGACTGACATCAACTGTAGGTACTAAACTTTCCATGGATAAGTATCCCATACAACCCCACTTTAAAAAAAGTCTCAACTGTCCCTTTAAGATCACACATGCAAAACACATAGTATGAAAAAGTAAACTGTAATCTCTTAATGATTCACTAATTAACTAGTGCTGGGCAAAGCAGTTCTTTAGATGTTACTGAATCACAAGAATCAGTTGATTAAAAAGATTCGTTCAAAAGATTTGTTTACTGAATCGTCCAGTGCTTGGCGGGAGGAGCCCTGACTGTGTACTGCGTAGTCCGACTCACTGAACTGATACAAGGCTGAGCTGCTGCTGCGTCTGCCCTGCACTGGTGAGTCTCATTACTGGCCAGCCTGATGTTTTAAGTTTGTTTATCTGGAGACTAAGTCTGTAAAAACAATGGGGAGGTGTGCAATTGTGTTCATGTGGTCTGACTCCTGGTTACATTGGAATGGCTAGATTTGAATCACTCAGGGATCGGGGTTACGTCATTTACCGAGTGATTCGTTCACCAAGTGATTCGTCATACAATAGGCAGTCCCTCCCTGCACCCTGGCTGCCTCATGACTTGTGAGGGACTGATCGTGCGCACGGACCGAATCGGCAGTTCCACTCCCAGCCTGCACGCTCGCTGCTGAGCTCAACTGAACTGAGAAATGAACGAATCATTTCCGGAAGTGATTTAGTTCGCGAACGACACAACACTATAATTAACCAGATGGACAATATAAAACTACATAATCAGAATTTCTTACAATAAATGAGAGAAGTGACTGGTCATATTTTTGTCTATCATCTCTATTGCCAGTCTATTTGTCGCTCTGCCTCCCAGCTGTCTGTCCATCTGTCCACACATCTTTCATCCATTCACGTCTTCCCAAAGCCATTTCAACCAGAGCAGTTTTCATAATCACACAACAATCCTTCCACATGACTTCTTGTACGTTACGATACTGTGAAAGCTTAAGTTGGGTGTCACACAGCGGTGACATCATGGAGGACATATGAAGCCAACATGGCACCGGTGCTCTCACCTGGCAAACTCTTCATCAGTGTCTGCTAACACAGTGCCGCAGCTCTGAACACAGCCTGTTTCTTTGAACCCATCTGACCGCACGCCTTTTACTACCTGCTGGAAGCTATAACATTAAAAATCACAACTCAAACTTGACATCATCCATCGACTTCTCTAAATATACACTATAAACAGGGAGGACATTGTGCACAGCTCCTGTACAGTCTGTTATTGGCCTACAACCAGTACAATAAACACATTATACACACACACAACACAATCAGAGACAGTGAATAAAGCCTGTGCTTCCCTGCAGTTAACAAACAGCCTAACTGGCGTCTGCTCTAATACACCTCCTGGGACGAAAATACACTCCTGAGTGGATCTGCGTTACCTCACTCAACCTGCAGGCAGTTGGCGTTTCTTACAAAGAGACTTCATGATGAGAACAACTCCATAACAAAGATGTATGCCAGCTGCTGCCAACTCTAGTCGCAACTGTTAAATATTGGGATAATGGCTTCATTGTTTTCATAAGGTTTCAACATGGAGGCCAATTAAAAAACGCATCACCAAAATCTCATTTTCATTTCTCATCTAAGGCACTGTTAGAGGAACAACACCCTAGAGTGACATACGGTTATAGCACTGGCCTGTGTACCAAACTATATCACTATTATACCCATGCTCACTTTAAAAAGCCTCCTCAAGGGTGCTGGAGCTTTCTCAGAGCAGCTATCAAAAGCATACGTACAGTTTTATAATGCATTAATTAAAAAAGGACAGTGAATAGCACTTTGGGTTAGGACCGGGAAAAGTGTTTGTAGGAAACAAACTGTGTTATACATTGCAGCTCATTCAAAATAATGAGCAGAGGAGCAAAGGGGTACTTTAATACATCACAGTCATTATCTTTATGGAAGCAAAGATCTCAACAGCTTGAGTATTTACAGGATGCCCATTAAATGTGCACACACAAAATACACAACTGTTAAGCAGGAAGATGTCAATGAACAACTGGCTTTTGAGTCTGTAAACGGTCTCGTGGCATTAAACAAGTTACTGCCTGTTATTAGATTCGCTGCAAGCAGCCGAGTTTCGTAATCGATCTCCGAACCTCCCCTGCTTGACTTGTGATCGTTAAGGTAAAATGGTTTTGTTTAAACCTTTTGCAGTTGGCTGACAGCCCCAGGTGTTTGACAGAGGATGGAATGACAAGCTCATCAGGCTTAGCTAGTACTGAAACATGATACTGAAGGATTTGACTTGGTGGAAAGGTGTTAGACAATCAGTACTGTATGTGCAGACTATGCTGGCTGACACATGACAGAGCATGTGCCAAGGATTGTTGCAAACAACAAAGAGACTGAGACAGGAGAAACATGGATCCATACACATGAGTACACACATTATTTATTAGGGCTGTCCGTCAACTACACAGTTATGAAGCTTTTGAAACTTTGGCTCATTGGACAATTTACGTCTTAAAGGTATTTTGTGGAGTTTTTTGTCAAGAAGGTGATATTAATATTCATCATTTCTCACTAAAACACACTGTGTGTATCCCTGAGGCCTGACAAATGTGCTAACGGTCCCTGATGTAAATTTAATGTTTAAATTAAAACATTATTTTTCTCATTCTATCTGCCTAAATATACCAGTTATCCCCCTTATTATAACAAAAATAAGCCATTTTTTGGGGGGTACGCTTTTAGAGCCAGTATTGTTTACATCCATATTTGCTAGCTGGCAGTCTCTTTGCTTTCATGCCTGTTGCTGACCCCTTGCTACATTTCTTCCTCCAGTTGTGACAAGACGGAAAATAACGGAGAAAGCGTTAAACCTATCAGTCTGAAAGAAGCCATGGAGCTTGTGGCTCGCTACGTGGTCGGAGAAATGCTGCCGTTGTCTACGGTGGAGTAGGACTTGCTGACAGACATATTTCAGACTCAGGACTTGCATTATGCCTGGTACATGCTACACGCTGGTACTCACCAATTATCGCCGGTCGTCTTTCACGGCGTGTGTGATGTCATGGGGTTAGTCTTGTCCTATTTTTATTACTTTCACTATTATTTGAGTCACTGCCAGAACTGTGTCATGTGCCAGCCGACATGTTGTTATAGTCACCTAAAAGCGTCAGCAGATGGCAGGAGCTACATTTAAAGCGCCGTATGTAAACTATCAAGCTACTGTATCTCACAACATCATTTCCCCCTTTTACCCTGTGTGGTAACATCCCTAGAGGAAATATTAATAATGCTGGGGTGTTGTTGTCATACACTTGTCTACGGCAGCAGATCGTTCTGTGTTTCTACTGGCCAAAGTGACGGCTGTGATGGGAGAACTGGATCTCAGTGAGGGGCAAGTGGTCCATAACTTTAATTTTGGAGACAAAAAATGTAGGCTTAGCGCCCTGTGGTCCATTGCCCAATAATACTCAAAAGTACTTTAAAAGTGCTTGAGTGACTTTTCTCAGGGAGTAACGTTGGAAGTACTTTACAAGTAACTGAGTTACTTTACTCAGGGAGTAACGCAGTAAAGTAATTGGTTACTTTTTAAAAAAGTAACGCAGTAACGTACTTTGATTACTTATAAAGTAACCCTTACCCTACACTGATCATGAGACTACTGCTGCGGGAGTGTGAACTCCATGTCTGGAACTTAAACACAATGACATTACTAACTGTTAGCATCACACAGCTAAAGTTACCCAGTGGTTATTTATGTGTTTACCACATTTATGGGGTCAGTGTGGGATTGTTGGAACCGTTTCACGGCTCGGTGTCGGATGTTAGCACCTGCTGCTGTGTTAGGTCGTGCAGAGTGAGCAGGAGGAGAGCTGCTCACAAGGACGATCCATCATCACTGTGTCGAATCGCAGCAACAGCTGATTGTCAATGATCAGCTGTTGCCGGGCCCACCCCCTGCCATCACAAATAGATTACAATTCTGTGGGTAACACTAATTGTTCACAATAAAAGGATCCAAATCCCAGACAGCATTGCGACTATTTTTACATTTTTCAGTTCCCCCTGCAGTTTCACGGCAAAAAACATCAAAAACATTGCAACATGCATTGCAATGTTTTAGAACAGCTGCTATGAAATCAGTCACAATAATCCCAAAAAGGCTGCAAAATAATGTAGGGACTACTTTAGATAATATACTGTATATACCTGAAGATAGTCACAATATGTACCAGGCTGCCAGACTAGTTGTTTCCAGCTCACACATTAAAATGTATCATGAGTGGTAGGTGATAAGCATGATCTGATGTATATTTGAATTTTAAGCAAAGACATTTGGCAAAAGCATGCGCTATAACAAATGGGAGGATTTTGACATCTTGGTGTTCTTGTCAGCTTCAATGACAAATTGGCCAACAGACCTATCCCCCACACATGTGGTGTATTACAGTCCCTTTTCTCTTATCTTAATGTTAAGCAAACCTTAACCTCAAACCTGACTCACATGTTTTCAGTCTTTGACAGCAAAATGTGTCTCTATCATTTAGAAACCCCAAAGTGTGCACAACACAAGTGCACTTAACCAAGACAAACATGTAAGTGTGCGTTTGTGTCAACAGGTGTGTGCACTGACTGTACACTGTACTTTGAGGGGAAAGTGATATGTTAATATTGTCCATTTTTCTATGGATTCTTATGTGTTTGCCTGTCACACACTTCCTCTCTGACAACATGCATAAACATTCCCCTTGATGACTCACATCCCTCATTCTCTCTCTACATCCCTCTTTTTCTTCATCCATGCCTTCTCTCGCCTGGCGTCCTTTACTTCCTTCCGATCTTACTCACACACTAACCAAAACACGCGCTCGGCCTCCCTCGCTCACAACATTCTTGGCCGCCTCCCTCCCTCCTCTCTAGATTGGTTGATTTATTCACTCAGTGTCTTAAAAGAAGCTCACATGGTCAGTCAGTGGGTCAGGCTACAGTACATGCTGACTCACCTCCCAATCAAACAGGAAAGAACTGTTCAACATGTAAAACCACATGTAAGCTATTAACACGATGTGTGCATGTCTGTGTGCGACTGTGTGTGTGTGTGTGCGTGCGTGCTGGTGTTGATGTGGGGGGGTGTTTACAAAGACACACTGGAGTCTTTCACTCCCGCTGTGTAACAACCACTCTTTGTAGTCACCCTCTTACGCACACTGAGGGAAACAGGGTAATGCTGATTGGTATTCCGACCTTTAAGTGTCAGGTTTAAGCAAATGTTGCAGAGTCTGTGTGTGTGTTTTGGTGCATGGGTCGGCTGGAATGACTTACACAGACATACAACACCATGTATACATGTTGTGTTTTTACCTGACTATAATGATCACGTCTTTAACAGTCTGTTGTTTGAGACAGACTGAAAATAAGGCAATTAAGGCAAGGAAATTAACATAATTAAAGACAGGCACTAGGCACTATTGTATTAAAGCAATAGCAAAGGACACATGTTACAAAAACACTTTCTCCCTCTTTGACATCCCTGCCTCCTCCTACTACTTTTTCCTTCTCCTCTTGCCATCCCCTCCAGTTTTTTTTCCTTCTCTTCCCCCGTTTATTGCATTCCTGCTCACCAATCCTGCCTCTGTTCTCACTCGTATCCCCATCTGTGTTTATGTGTGTGTGTGTGTGCGCGTGTGTGAGTGTGTGTATCCATGTGGCCACGTAGGGCCCTGGAGTTTGGGGATTGGACCGCCCACTCGCCCCACTGTTAACTATGTAGCTTCTGGTCAGCAGCGTTCTACGAGCAGAAAACAAAAGGAACCGGCAGAAAATTATTCTTTACTGACACATAAACATTTAACAGCACAGTTGCCATGGAAATGATACCAAGGCTGGTGTGAAATTTGATCATTTTAACTAGAAGTGGAGTTGCGGACTCGACGAGTTAACCCCCACTTTCCTTTTCCCTAGTGTAAGCAGCTCAAACTCACTTAGCACATTATATACAAAGCCAGTAATAGAGTGGAAGCTCAATAACAACAAAGAAAGTGTACACAATTTATAAAGGCATCTCTCCTTAAAGAGACACTCACTCATTTTGTTATGTGCCCCTTAAATCCTAACACTTCCTGCCAGTTCGGTGTTTATGTTTTCAGCCTAACACAGTTTACAGTTAGGTTTATTATATAAACTGTGAGACAGGCTAGACTTGTGGGATCTGGAGGCTCTTTTTTTCCCGATGTGCCCCAAAAGCCACATAAGATGAACTCATGTAACCCCTTCACCTACACCCCGGTCGAGAACCACCACTCTATTGGGCACCCTATCAAAACCAGGCAAATGCAACATTAAAATCGATGTGCAGGAATTCACTAAAGTCATGCTAACATAAGAACTAAATGGCTCTAATTATAATCTTGCATTAAACGAATAGAATGAAAGCAAGGGCTTTTTTGGAAATGATGGTTTTACTAAGCTTTCTTTCACTAAATGGGCAGCACCCTTATTTTTTTCCACTGTATGGTTAACCAACATAAACATTTAACCAAGCCTTGTTGCCATGGAGCCATATTAAGGCTCGGCTCCTCGCTATTACCCATAGCAACTCTGACTGATAGACTGACTAAGTGGCTGGATGCATATCTGACAAGCTGGCTGGCAGAAATGACTGGCTGACTGCTTGTAGCGTGTTTAAAGGGATTATATGAATGGGGGAAAATAGCTCATTATGAATTCCCTGTTGAACAAACTCCATGTGGTTGTGTTAATAACAGAAATATGCATCCAAGAAAGGAGAGAAATAAAGGGAGATGGGAAAAAAATGAAAAATGACAATACGGATTACGGCATGAGTCAGAACATAGAGGCAAACACGGGCCGGCAAGAAAAGGAGGGAAAGACGATGTAGGGAGGTGAAAGAAAAGGAGTGAAATCCCAAGCCACACGCGCCATATCTTTTGTCAGTGCACAGGGTTCTCCCAGTACCCTCACTGCTCTGTGACTGGCTAAAGCTGCCTCTCCGGTTACACTGTTTAGTAGCACGTGCTCCACATTTCCCCGTCTAAATGAGCCCAATGTCTCTCCATCAGTGAACCGACTGTAAATTAATCTCTTTGTTGTCTAACAGCCTGGGCTGAGATGAGATCAGGACAATGAAAAGGGGGAAACCATTATGAATGAGAGCAAAAAATAGCCATCATTACCAGAGATGAATGAGATGTGTGTCCAAAAATGTGGAATAAATCAATATCCTACTTACATGAGTATAATCTGATGTGTCTGTGATCTGGCGAAATCATTACAATCCAAGTCTCACTGTCAATGCGACACCTTAGTGTGAGGATTTTGGACTCTTTGTGACCCCGTTTGCTCCAAAAAAAGCTGACTAACAATAAAGCATCAGTGCATTAAAGCATGCATGACTAAAAATCTGAGTGGATTAGTGAATGAGAGATGGATGAGAGATGGGTGAATGAATCTACATTGAGAAAATCCTCTGTCTACTATCATTAATCACTTTGATTGTCTTCTAGTGAATTACAGAAAGGTCACAACTAGAACACAGTGCTGCAAAGATTTTCTCTTGAAAATGTACTTTTGTGACTCTGCAAGGTTTTAATCCACAGCATATTAATCCTTCGTTGGCAGACAATCAAAGCACATTGATTTTAAAATCCTCCCTAGGCCATTTAATCACCCCTGCTGGCGTGCGAGTCTCCATAGTATCCCTGCTACTTTATTATGATCTGTGTGTCACGGGATATCCCTGTAACTGCCGTTACAATCTCAGTGTAAGTAGGATACAATCTGGTTTTCACACCAGATGATAGGAGAGGTATCAGTTAACAACCCTCCTGTTTACCAGTGGCTGTGAATAACATCTGGTTACAATTAGTTACAGTTTTTCAGTGGATTGGATTTTTGACTTCCAGGTGTAAATGTGGAGACGGCCACACCGCCTGTAGCGCCTCTGATGTTAATGGCCAACCTGTCTCCAACAAGACAACTCCATCATGATAGCAACAGCCAGTCCTGTCCCTTCATGTGTAGATAAGTAGAACATTCTGAAAGTTTTTAAAAGTTTTGCTCTGCAACAACAAAACTTCTTATCCCCTGTAGAGTGTGTGATTTTGCTTCCAGCCTCCAGCACTCCTGCCTTTTCGTCCCCTACTAGGAATTCTCCAAACCTGTTAAGTCGTTGTATTCCTCCCGCTCGGAATAGAATGTGGGTCAATGCCAGCTCAGTAGAGTCGACATGAGCTTACCAACTACTGACGCCAGCAGCCACACCACAGATGCCGCCAGGTTACATTAGGACCACGCGGCTCTCCCTTTGGGTCACCATGACCAAGGGTTTGATGTGCAATATGGCAGGGAGGGACTCTAAAGTTAGCGTCCGCTGATGGTTAGGCTCGGTCATTATTACAGCCAGGGAGGTTATTATGAGGGGCCCTCCCTGACATGACTGAACAGCCTGCGCAGACTCATCAGTATCACCTCATTTGTCCACCACCAAACTTTCTTGAACAACAAAGCAACACCCTACTTTTATGTACTTAAAAGTTTGCATTCAGACAAAATCTGATAAGTTGATCTTACTTAAAAAAATAAAAATGTAGGTGATCAATTGTATTGAAAAAAGTAAGTAAACATAACTATCACACACAAAAAGTTTCTCCCCTAATTTCTATATTGAACTATTGCTATTAAAAAATGATGCTGCTGACTTATTTTTCCACCCAAATAGCAGAAATAGTCTGATTTCCATTCAGCCATTCATACTTGATTAAATCAATTCACAGGTGTGCTTTAAAACAGCCTCAGCCAATCAGAGGAGAGAACAGAGGCAGTCTATTTCATGATAAGGCTATAAAGCTGCATCAGCTACATTTAGCCTACCTGTGGGTGGGGGGTCTGAAGTTAAACCACAAGGCTCTTCCTCTGACTTAGAAATGTCTGCCATGAATAATTTGTTTCCTGTTATGTTCACACTCTTCCCCAATTCTCCATCTTCATTACCTCATCTATACTTAGCCTCCATATGGCCCAGATACTATGGGCTATAGAAGAAGCGAAGCTAGGCCAAAAGCAGCGACAAAGGGCCTATTAATGTTTCTTTATCAACAGTTTGCTTCCGGCCTGGACACACAGACAAGCCCCAGAGCTGATACACTGACTTATTAGGCGACACTGTAGGGCTCTATTACTTAGCACGGCCGCCTGATCGATACGTTCGATCGGTTTCGAGGCCGGTTATTGTTCGGGTCTTTACCTCACAGTCGTAGAGGTCCGTTAGCTGGTCGATAATCCACTCCTCCAGGTTCAGTCTCTTCCTCAGCTCCTTACGGTCGTATTTGACGGTTACGCGTCCCTGCTTCCGAACGGGTGTCTCCGGTTCCTCCGTGGTGCCGGCCGGCGTCTGGAAATACACCCGGGGTTGAGGGCTCGTCTCCGGGCTTGTTACAGCAGCCATGGTCGCTCGCTTAGGGGAAAAGAAAAAAATCGCCCCCGGGAGGTGTGGAAGTGTGAACGGGGCGACGGAGAGGAGGCGAAGCGGTGTGTGGACGTCGCTTCTCCGCGCTGAAAAATCCCGACTGATAAATGAGTGACTTGGAATCCCCCCGAAGAAGAAACAGCGTTGGACCTGATGCTTTTGTTGTCCAAAGAAAATCGCTCAGAAGGACCTTGGCAGCAGCCGACCGCTTCCACAACACAAAAGACGAGCGAGGGTTACGATGAAACGTAAAGTGTAACCGGCTTATAAGGCTATTTACAGCATGCAAACTCTGCTTATATAAAAAGAGAGGTGAGCGGTGGCGGAGCCGGCCTCAACTCTTCATTCAGTACAAAGAGAAATCACACGTCTTTCTCTCCGTCCCCACGAGAGGTGCGTGCGCGCTCTCTGGCTGGACTCGAGCGCATCCGACGTAGAGCGACTAAAAAAGAAAAAAGAAAAAGCAAATGTTGATTTTTTTTTCCAACTTTGAAAACCAGCTCACTCCCCCTTTTCTCCTGTTTTCTCAAACACATCCCCCCTCTTTCCCTTAACTTTCACATGTGGCCCCCTGGAGCCCACTGCCCTCATTTTGACTCAGTTAAACTCACTTGGCACAAGAGGAATATGCTCCACTGCAAGCATTATCACATTTAAACAGCAAAGACAGACATTTTATTGTCTGTTTGCACTTATCCCACGTTTAAAAACTAAACTCTATTCAATAGCCCAACCCTTGACCAATTTTTTGACTTTTTAAATGAGGCAAGTTTCATCTGTGCCCCCCATAAAAAACACATGTTGTAGTAGTAATAGTTTCTTTACATGATTGTATTTATACCAAGAGCAAGCTAACAAGAAAAACTAAACTGACAAACAACAATAATAAATACCATAAAACTTCTAAAACTTTTACTAGCCTGGTGTAGCTACACATTTTGACAAATAAACGCCTATCTCAATTAGACTCCTGGTCTGGTTGCCAAGCAGTTTATTTTTATAGAATTTCTTTGGATTTATAAAACCAGATTGCACATACAAATATAGATGTTTAAACTTTTGTCAATAAGAATATGCTACACATCGTTCAAATAAACAATTTGATAGTTTTTGTCATCTTTGCTGAGCAACAGTTTTGCTCAAAGGGAATTAAAGGCCTCTCCCATGTAGACGCCATTCCCAATTATAAGCCTGTTGATTTAAGTGATTTGAGCAAATAATAGCCCGGGCCATTAGTTGAAGCTTTCATTTTTTATTACTCTAATGTATTCCACATAAACTCCACTCCCTTATGTTCATTTTTTGAGTGTCTAAATAAACAAATATATAGAGAATGGTAATATTTTGTCATTGTGCTCACCATCAGAGGCAAACTGTATACAATACTACGCTCGCAGTGCATTGTGCAACACTTTGTCCTGACACAGTATTTACACAAATTTCCAGTCTGGCCAGGGGCCTAACTACTTTAAACACTTGGTATTTGAATGTTCATTTGACTAGTTCACAACAATATCTCCTCTGGAATGTGTGAAATGTATACAGGCAAAATTTCACACCTCGATTTCACAGTTTATCACAAGATAAGCCTATGTTTCACAGTTTACAAGTATGATTATTGTATGCTTTCCATGTTTGCTAAATTTTGTTATTCTCTTCTAAGCTTACTTTAAGAGGAAAGCAGCTCGTTTTTCTGGTTTGGGTTCAGTTTTGGAGTTTAACTTTTATGCTTCATCAGAGATAAAAACCACTGGAGGTGTTCCATTAACAGGAAACCAGTCCCATTTTTTCACAGCCTGTCCATTGTGTTGTCACAGCAGGGAACCCCACACCCCGGCCAGGCTGGTTAATAACAAGAGTTTTAATAATAATAGGAGTGTGAAGTGAAGGGGGAGGCAGAGAGAAGGAGAGCGAATTCATAATGTCTGACTCCCTCTTTTGGGGTGTTTATGGGGGTGTTCACATCTGTCAACATGCTCATATTGGTGTGTGTGTGTGTGTGTGTGTGTGTGTGTGTGTGTGTGTGTGTGTGTGTGTGTGTGTGTGTGTGTGTGGTGCTGGCCCAAGCAGCCATTTCAGAGACAACCATGGCAACAAGACATAAAAACGTGAATTATTCAGTGAGCATGTCTGAAACTTACAGTTGAGTAAGCACAGACAGACCAACACACACTCATACACAAATGGTAACTGAAACAATCACGTGTGCTTGCATATAAAAATACCCCCCCACACACACACACACACATAGTCATGCAGTCGCTGCTACACAAAAACACTTGGCACAACCCAAATGTGTCACCTGGTAAAACAATAAAATGCATATGCAGACTTGCTGTGTGCATCTGGCCAGTACACAGGCTAAGTGGACTTGCAAGACCTGTCAATGATATTTGGGCCTTTTCCACTTCATGTCAGACACAGACCTCTGGAGAGGAAGTCGGTATAATGTTAGCATGCAACATTGACACTGTGGTGGCCTCGGGGAGAGTTAGGCCAGTATATATGGTATGATACATGTGTGAGAAAGCATCATGAGCTCAAATAATCTCACTAAGAACCTCAAACTGAGCTTATTAGATTGTATAGTGAATGCCCCTGGGCTTAAGCACTGTGGGAGACCTATACATGACACAGATCCGCTACTGCCTTACACTTATGTAACTGCAGTGCTGATCAGTCCATGGCTCCACAGTGACATAGTTTTGTCCTATGGGCAGCTTGTCAGCTCCTTCATTTAACTAAAGTTTTTTCTTCCTTGGACATTGTGATCTTTGAGAACTGGCACCCACAGGGGTGGAGTAGGTTTTCAGATCCTTTACTAAAGTGAAAGCAGCAATACTGCAATCTGAAAAATAAAAACTAAACTAGTCTCCAATCACTTGAGTGAATTGCTGCAAAGGCATGTACAGTAAGAACATAAGTGGAAGAAACAAATCCCGTGGTCTACTCTCAGTCTCAAGTTCCTCTTTGGTGTGCAACCATACAGAATGTTACCCCATGTAGCTCATACTGTACAGCTCCACACTGGAAACCAGACTCTCACCCACTATTTATGTATGTATTTATCTGGACTCCTGAAGCTTCATTTAGAGAAGTGCTCTCAGAAACACAGACCTCTCTCCTTTGCTTCTTACAAGGTGCCTGGAGAGGAAGTCATCCGCCCACAAGGGGGAGCTGTCGAGCCATTTCCATTGAGATGTCAGCTCTGAGAAACAACCTGGAATGTTTTTATCAATGCATTTGTATTCACCTTGCCATAAGTAAGAATTTTCCTTTTTACTATATCCTTCTTCCACAAGGAGGTCAGAGGTCAGAGTTAACTACACCCAACACACCTAGACCACACCAGAATGTGTGACATCATACATTGCAGTTGTTAATTGACATATAACATGATGGATGAAACAAATAGAAATAAATACTTAAACATATTAAGTCAGCAGGGCTGGACCTAAGACCAGCTTCCCCTGGTACCCCCACCCCATATTGCATTTCTTCTTCTTCTTCTTCTTCTGTCTTATTATCATTATTATTAGTAGTAGTAGTAGTATTAACAAGAGCCAATAACAAACCAACACAAATAACTTAGGTAACAACAAATTCAAAGAATATGGGTTGTGCAAATGTGTTACTTAAAGGATAACATGGGTATTTTTCAACCTGGGCCCTATTTCCCCATGTGTATGTGTGCGTATGATTCATAGGTACAACTCGTTCTAAAATTGGTTGTACCTATGAATCATACGCACACATACACATGGGGAAATAGGGCCCAGGTTGAAAAATACCCAAATTATCCTTTAAATTGTTTTGTTTTAGTTTGTTTGTTTGTACTGCCCCTGGGTGGCTTTTGCCTTTTAATTTTCTCTTATTCTACTGCTGTCAACATACACTCCCTTGTGTTTGATTGTCCCAAGTGCATTGTAAAATACTCTGATTTAAAAAGTGTCTTGTATTATACTCTATTCTGTGATTTCCATCTTCTTCACTGTCATCATTTTAGAATGGAATCCAAATCTGTCTTGCTTTAGCCTATGTTATTTGTATGTGGTGTGCTACTGTATACACAGTGGGTTTACCCTGAGTCACTTGTGCAAATACACTTAACACAGATTGCTGTGGTTGACAGGTGTGCACACACTCAGGTAGGCTACACCCCCGTCCTCACAACAGAGGACTACTGACTGACGCAGACTTTAAACTAGTGCACTCACATTCCTAACTGTTGCACAATCAACCCAGCACTGCGCAAAGGGGAGGGTAGTGTTGCCATACAGCCACTAGATGGCAGTATAGGATTATATTTCAGACGTGGTGATGGCTACAAATCTTGGGTTCAGTCCCCCATGTGGAGCATTTTCATGCTGCAGGCCGTGGGGTTTGACAGCTGGAGCGAATCTCATTTGGACAGAGTGGACTGTGATGAATGGAACTATCATGAAAGATACTTTGGTTCTCGGTCATCGCATCCATCTGCATTGTCTATGAATGCCTCTTCTGGGGGAAAACTGTAATCAGCACTTTGCTCACATGCCCAAACCATAGCTCTTTCTCCACAATAACCGTGCAGTGTTATGGAGACAGATGGGTCCAGTCTCCAGTGAACTGTCAGCGACTTCAGGCCAAACTCTCGGCAGCGCTGTGGAGAGTAATCTGATCAAGCTTTTATTGCCACTGTTGACTGAGTCAGGCCTTTCTTATTAAAGCTGGTGTGTGTACTGTACATGCTTGTGTGTTTCTGTGCGTGCAAATGTGTGGGTGTGTGTGGAGAGGGGGCAGTGTGTGGTGAGACAGTGAATATGCCTGTGTCTTCATACAATGTGTCTTTGTGAGTCCTTGGCTTTGCGTTGGAGAGAAAGATCTGGCTGTTACTAGAAAGAGGGAGAGAGAGACAGAGGGGAGTGGTTGGGGGTCTTCCCTTTCTCTACAACATCTTTTCCATGTGTCTGTCCTTCACTTTGTTCCATTTTTAACCTCTGTTGTCCCTCCTTTGTCTCTTTTCATAACCCTCTTTATTACCAGGCCATTATGAGTTCTCCTTTTATTTTCTTCTGGCAGCCTACACTTATTCCAAACTCTGCAGCCATCCTGCCTCCCTGTGGCCCTTCTCTCACTCTTTCTTACTTACTTTATTTATTTGTTTCCTTGTATTCCACTGTATGTGAAACATAATAGGAAAGACTAAACTTGACTTCCTTGTCAAACTGAACACAAAAGAGTGAACACCTGAACATGATTAGATCTCACGTTCATCCAGTTACATTTCCCATGAATGTAAACTATCTCTGTCCCTATTCCCCTCCTTTGCCCATAAATCCTCTCTTTTTTTTTCAAATTGAATGATCTTCCCTTCGCTCTGCTTGTACTCTTTTGTCTGTCTTCTTCTTCTGTCTTCTGTCTCAGCTTTACCCCTTACTTTAGTGGTCTTACGGAGAGGGCTTGTGAGGACACTGCAGCTGTTTTGATGCAACCCAACCAGTAGTTGTCAGGACATGTCACTGAAAACCAAAAATGCTAACCTGCTGGTGGGGCTAGAGGAAACACCAGGGTGTCATTTAAGGCTAAATTGTCTTGCAAGCATGAATTCCTGAACAAATTTTTGTGAGTTTTCGCAGATCAAGTGAGAACTTTGATCTGCTGGTGGCGGTAGAGGCAAACTCAGAGAATCACCCAAGTCATTTTTACCCATTTTTACACCAAATTTAGCGCATATATGTGGATTTTTTTAAATGTGGGAAAACCAGCTAAAAATGGGCAATAGACTGCTTTCCACTGACATTGATTGAAGCCAATCAGCGCTGGAGCTGCTAAATACCCATGCCTACTGCAAAGTCATTTATCTGGGAATGAATGCCAAATGTAACTTTCCTCATCAAACACAAAAGCCAGATGTTTGTGGGTGTTTGTGTTTCTTCATCCAGTGAAAAAGGGGCTTATGGTTCATCCTCTGGGGACCATGAATGTCTGTACCCCATTCCATGGCAACCCATCTGATAGTTGTTAGTCTGGAACAAAGTTGGGAAGTGACTGACAAAAACAAAAACTCAAAACCACCCCTCATACACTCCACAGACACAAACTCCAAACACACACACACAGTTGTGACTTCTAGAAAGCAGGGCCCCAGAACCCTCACCAGGGGTAGACCTATTCCTGTTACAGTTAAAGAACCTCCTGCATGAGAGAGCTGACTGGACAGGAGTCAGAAATGTACTGGGGAGCCAAAGCATTCAGAAGAAATATGAAGTTGATTCTGAGAAGAGAGAAACAAAAAGCCTGCTCCTCTACATTTACTCTTTCTTCAGAGTGCAATATGTGTTATTGCCTATTTTCATATTTATTCGGATGAGCAGCATGCACATCATGTCGCATTAACCAATGGGAGCTGGACACCTGTTGGAATGAGAGAGCAGGAGATGAGGGAAAAACACAGAGGAGGAGAGGGAGTGTTTTTTATCTTAGACAGAGAGACCTAAAGAGAGATCGTGTTTGTAAAACGAGAGACAGAGTGGTGAATGGAGGGAGGAGGCTGTCTATTGACACCACAGGTGCCTGCACTTCAAATGCAGTGCTCAGCTCAACATGGTCTGGCTTAAAGGAAGTTCATTTGTGTGTATTAGTGTGCATGCATTTTATTATGCACCAGAGAAACATAATATATCCCTGCTTATGCATGTGTGCTGTGCTGCTGAAAGGATGCATATGCATGTGCCCATTTTCTATTTGTTTGTTGTCATTTGAGAGGTCATGTGTGCGTGCATGTGTCTGTGTGTGTGGTGATTCAAGATCAGATTATCAGATTAATCAAGTCTACCTGGACTCAGTTACGGCCCAGACTCAAACACACACAGCTCAGATATACAAAGATACACACACAACTACATCAATGTCAGTCTGTCTAGCTTCTGAATTGTTTAACAGTCTATCTCCCATTGGATGTGTGCACCTCTTCGTGGTCATGTAACACTGGCAGCAGCACTTTCTAGAGACAAATATGGACTCTGTGCTCATGATAGATTATTTCTGATTGATTTCTTGTGCGTTTTCTTTGGATTTCCTCTTCTTCACTTTGGTTTTGGTCGAGGAAAAACACACCGTCTGCAGTCAGCAGGCTGCAGCATAGCAGACATTCCTGCAGGGTGTAGTTAGGGAGTTGGAGAATGGCAACGGTTTCCAAAAAAGCTGTTGCTCCGTAGGGTTTTTTATGAGAAGTCCAAGTTGTAATGTTGCTTGGCAGCAGGATTTGGACGGGATTGTTACTGTGCAGCCTCCTTTGCACTCGCGCTTCTTAAAACATGATACACTGCCACTGACGACGAGGAGGCAGAGGAAAGTTACCTGATGACTTTCGGTGGCTTGAATTACCTTACCGCCAAATCCTCTGAATTATCTCCTGTCTCTGTGATGCAGATTTAATATCATCATTTATAAAATATACCCTTAATCACACAGTCTGACAAAGTTAAAGTTACCTCTAAACTCATTACTGTGTATTTCCAATAACCATGATAACTGCTACCATATTTTTAATAACATTACTGGATGCATAAGTAATCTGTCACTGTCAGCGCCGGGGAAAATCAATTAATGCTATTAAAATCAAAGGTACTTTGAAGAATTAAACAGTGCCTTTGCTTCCTGCAGACTACAGTAAGTAGTAGACCACTCTGATATTTCTCCAGGCATGTATGTGTGCCTGTGATGTTAAATAGAGATGGACCTTTTTATTCATGCTGTGTCAGTGGTTCACTTTTTGGGTTGTAGCCCCTCAAAAGAACAGTTTGACATTTTGAGAAATATATTCAATCACTTCTTTGCCAGGAGTTAGATGAGAAGATTAATGGTTGCATTTTGTTACCTCGTGCTGCCAGCTCTCAGCAGCAAAGTGAATTAGCAGTGCTGTTGCTTCATATTTCGACTCTACTCCACTGACATGAGTAATATTGTACTTTTGCACCACTAAATTTATTCGACATCTTAAGTTACTGATTATTTCGCATGCAAACCATATGAGGAGCTGTTGCAGTGTTTTACTGTACTTTCAAACTAACCTCTATTTCAATCCAAGCTAGCTGTCTCCCCCTGCTTCCAGTGTCTAACGCAACCAGCTGTTGACTGTAACTTCACATTTAGCAAACAGACATGAGAGCGGCATCGATCTTATCATCTAGTTATCATCAAGAAAACACTGGTGCATAGTTCCCTAAATGTTGAGCAATTCATTTAAAACAAACCAATGTCTTCCTGTGCCCTGTCATCAACGGAAATTAAAGAAACCAAAGAGTTGCTCATGGATTCTTACATTTAGCACTGTGCTACAGGTCATGGCAGGCTCGTGATTATTCCAAATACACTTCAGTTTCATATCTGTGCTGCTGATGGCTGCAGCACTTGAAGCTCATCAAAGGGACTCTCCACAGATTTTACACATCAAGGTCAATGTAGTCGAAATGGGAAGTAATAGATTCTTTGTTGTATAATGTCCTCTTTGGCTCCGGAGAGGCTGTTAGAAAAAAATGACCGTTGTGATGTCCATGGATTGATTATTGAATGGGCCTACCGGGCACAGGACCAGGGGCCCAAAATGCAGGCTGTCTCCTGCAAAATGTCACTCTATTTAACCTGTACTGACCAAAAGGACACTTAAAATGACCACAAAGAGACACAGACCATAGAGATGCAAAAGAATCGCAAAGAGACACAAACTAACTAAAAAACAAGCAAAACAACCACAAAGAGACAGAAAATGACCAAAAGAGTCACTAAGTCATCTCAAAGAGACTTAAATGACTACAAAAAAAAAGACACAAAACATCCACCTGTGTGTTTTGCTGAGTAGGACAGGAGGTGGGGGCCTTTACTGGGCATCTGTGTCCAGGGGCCCATTGTCTTATAATAGTGGCGTCACAAGGGTTATCTTGACCTGGGCTTGGAAACAACACTTTTTTAATTAAATGTCTGTATTACTGCGTGGAGAAAGACATGGGCATTTTTATGAAAGGGGTGTTTAATGAAAAATACTTTGCAGTTGCATTGTGGGAAGTGTAGGATCCAGCTCAGGAACAAAAGTCAGGACATCTCAGCCTCTGCTGCTTTGATTTTGACAATTCTGTTTTAAATCTGCCTCTCACAAGAGACACAACTTTATGAAAGTACAATACTGAATCACTGGGGTGCACCTTTAAGTTCCAGTAGACGGCACGTGGAGAGATTTGGCGATGAAGTGAATATCAAAGTCGTGTGAACTTTAACCAATAGGGACAAATCAATATAATTTTTAAATGACATTTAGGATGCATGCAGACACACTGTCAGACAGGGGAACTGAATTAAAACACACCCCTTTTACACAAACTCCGACCCCCCCCCCCCCCCCCCCCCCCCTCCTCCTGTCTCATTTCTCATTCACTCAGGGCTATCTGACGCTGTCCTTCTCTCTCTCACTCTCTCCTCGGAATCTTGTCCTTTTTTTTTCCACCGAAAACATGTAGGGAGGAGAGGAGGAGGAGAAAAGAAGAAACGCGTTGGAGGCGACAAGAGAGAGAGGAAGCAGCAGAGAAAGTTGGTAGAGAGGAGCGAGAGGAGAGGAGACGGGTCGACCAGATGGGAGGAAGGAAGGAAAGGATCTCTCCGCGGGCTCAAGTGCGCGATTAAAGGATCCTGCATAAATAAACAAATATATGAATCAAAGCCTATAATAAAAAAGTGGAGTTCCAGGCGCGCCGCCGTGTTGCGTGGACGCGGACGAGAAGACAGCGGCGGTGCGCGCTGCCTGCAACACTCCTGTCTTTCTCCCTCTCTGGATTTTACTCCTCATGTTCTTCAAACTCTCGGTGAGGTTCACTAACTTTTGAGGTCGGCGTCTGAAAAACTTTCCCCTCCCCTCGTCCTTTCAATTCACGCGCTCCCCGGAAAAGAAAAAGAAGCTCCGGGGTGGAAGCGGAGGAAGGAAGAGCAGTTTTTGTTCCTTCCGAGGAGTCCAGCTCGCCTTAGCCGGGGTTTAGGCGTTGGCACCCGGGCAAGGAGTCCCTCGCCATGGCCGGGGCCAAGCCGGGAGTCCACGCGCTGCAGCTCAAACCCGTGTCCGTCCATGAAGCGCTGAAGAAGGGGGGAAAATTCATCAAATGGGACGAGGTGAGAATGTTTTGTGTTTCCCTCCTCAGACAGCACTCAATACATGCCGCAAAGTGAAACGAATCATTGTTTCGTGATCAAGACAGTCCTCCTGATGAGAGCCAACATGAGACATGACAGCTTTTGACAGAGGGCCCACTGTTGTGAAGTGACACACGAGACTGGTGTGTGTGTTAGAGAGATACAGACACAGATAACGTGTGTTTGTGGTGTGCAGGTGTGTGCACAGCTTCACACAGAAGCCCACTATATTTGTGAGTGTGTGTGTGTTAATCAGATACTCTAGTAGAAAACTCCCCAATAGTTGCCAGCACAGCAGGCGCTTGAATGTGTGTGTTGTGTTGAATTCTTGTCAAGCCGGTTTTGCTCGGGCTCAGGTTCAGCTCAGACGCCCTCTTTTCTCCTTTTCTCCTTTTCTTCTTATTCCCTTCTCTACTTTCCTCCTTTTTTCCCAGCGGATTAGAGGAGAGAGCACCTGTCCAAGTGGGAGTCTGAAAAAGTTGTTTTGAGTTCTGTTAAAACTGTATCAGAATGTTTAATGTGTGTTTTGTTGCTTTGACTCCAACATAAAGATTTAAACTACTATTTCTGCCCTATTTTTCCCTCCGCGCAGCTTGTCTGGCAACCCTGACATGCGCCTGCCCGTGTCATTGACCCTAATAAGTGTGTGCGTGTGTGTGTGTGTGCGTGTGTGCGTGCTGGGGTTATCTCAGACAGAGTGCATGGCCATTCTGCAATCCTCTCCCTAGAGAATGTAGGTGTGTGTGTGATCAATGATTAACTGAGCTGCTGACTGATCTGACTCTAACTGCAGGCCTGTGTCTTCCAACTGTTGCATGCAAGTGTATTGCTCATCAAACGTTTATATAGAAAGGTCCAGAGTTCCAATACGGCTGTTATCATACTTTGCAAATGTGAGGTCAGGTGTGGTGTAACACACACGCACACACACACACACAAAGAAAAATGGACAACCCCTATTAAAGAACCATGTATCAGCAACAGAGCTTCACACACGTTGTAATGATGACACAATGTGCGTGTGTGTGCATGTGTGTGCCTGGCCTCAGAAGAAGGGTCTTGTCACGCAAACAGTGCATACCATGTCCTTTTGATTTCCTTTCTTTCTCTCCCTCTCTCACACACACTAACTCCCTCTGTCTCTCTCTCAAAGGGAATTCCCAGGAAATGGCCATGGTGGTGATTAAGTGTGTGAACACTCGAAAACATGTGCATGCCTTTTCCTTGTATATCTTTCGTCCCCTCTATTTGCTATTGCCTGCTAAAATCAACATGTGAATTACGGAGGAGAAATGGAGAGAGAGCGAGAGAGTGCACATCTGGGAGAGGAGGGATGTGGAGGAGATGAGAGAGAGAGGGAGAGAGGAAAAATGCCAGTTTTCTAAAATGCTGAGTTAAATAAATAATCGCAGGAATGCTTTTGTGTTTGGGGACGAGATGTCAAAGATGCTCCATTGTTAAACATCAATATAATAAATGAGACCGTGGTTGATATAGTGCTTATATTCAGCAAATCAAGCCTAGGAGCAGTCTGACAATTCAGGATTCTAAAGATTGTGGTGTGTGAAGCCAAGCAAATTCAAAACCCCTTAAAATCTGGAAGAGAAACGCTGGCCAACAACGTAAATGTTGCACAAATGATTTTTCTACTTGGCCTGAATTTACAAGCAGAAACTGTATAGCCGTCTTTTTTGTCCCATAAGGCCATTTTACAGATTTCCTGCCAAATCCATAACGCAAATGTCACATTAAGGTGAGCTAATCACTCGTCTAATCCCTTTTCTCTCAATAATACGTTTTGACAAACACTGTTGAAGTCAGTAAATTGGTATTATGGTGTCATCTGGACTGCGGCATCTGGTCCGCACACTGAGGTAGTGCTGAAGCAATTAATCAGGCACTTGATTGCAGATCCACAGAAAATTAGCTGCAAACAATTTCAGAACAGCTAAATCATTTTTTATGAGGGCAAAATGCTAGACTTTCCCTGTTTCTAGATGTGCAAATAGGAGGATATATTGCTTTCCTCTCTTCTCTATTATTGCAAATTGAATATCTTTGTGTGTTGGACTATGAGTTGGTTAAACAAACAAAGCGCAGATGAAATCTTGACCTTTGGGAAAACTGTTTGCATTGCATTTTTCATGACTTTTGCTCACTTTGTCATACTTGTATCTAGGGGTGTAAATCATAACTTTAATCACGATGTGATTGGACAACAGTACAGTATTTGCTGATGTCACAAAATCTGCCACAATATGACTTTGAGTCGATTCAGTTTAATTCAGGGGCCGGCGATCGATGTGAGACAATATCAGTTAATATCCTCATTGTATGTTTCTTGACTGCTTGGCAGATTGCAGTGTTTGAATGTTTCAGAAAGAGCTGTGCTCAGACAGAAATGGTGACACAGCAATATCTTAAAGATGACGATATGTATCTGTGTTTTCACCTTGCATTGATGGTATGAGATCCGTGATCATTGAATTGATGTATCAATCCCGACGGCTACAGCTAAATAAACAACACTGTTAAAGTCAATCATTTGGGCTTCATCAGAACTCTGTAGCAGCATCTCAAACTTGAGAAAATAAGAACTTGTTGCAGCTGCACAGCTGAGTGTTCATTTTATTTTTATTTTGCTGAACCTTTTTAACCAGGAAGTTCTCTTGAAATTCACGTTCTCTTCTAGAAGAAGAAAGTGGCCAAAGCGGCAGGGTAGAGTTAACACTGATTCACATAAAAAATACATTTACAACTTCTTTCTCACATAGCAAAAGCATTTAGCATCATCAGAAAGGGCCTGAAACGCAGAAAAGAGAGAGTTTGACCATTTAACACAGTCGAATTACTCATGAAACTTTTTCTTAATATGGCATCTGAATGCCTGGTATGAAGGCGGCGTTTCGAAATCTTGTAAAAGATTCCAGAGTCAGGGTACATGCAGTTTTTACAAGTTCAGGTTTAAGAGCAGACTCTGGGGGACACTGAAGGTTACCCATATCAAATTAAGCATGACTCAGTGTGGCTCTGTTGTGCAGGAAACAAAGGACATGTACTGTGCTGCAGCAGTAACTGAACCACAGGAGTTGCTTAGAGTTTATTAAGGTTTATGGTTAAGATTATTGATTACCTGAGCATACGATAAATCGAACTGTAATCGAGTAAAAGAGCTGCTTGTCTTAAAGCACTGTCTATTTTTTTAGTTTTCACATGAAGCTCAGGAATAATATTCTACCGGCGACCCATGGATTATTTTAGTGTCTGTCTGTGTTTTAACAAGGAAGTTGACCAATGGGCTCCTGTCCCAAAAACTTGGAGTACTCCTTAAAGGACTTAGCAAAGTGAGAAAAGAATTAGGACACACACACTCAGACAGAAAGGGCCCAAGGCCAGTGCAGTTTGTTTACATGAAAACCCCTCTTATGACCCCATCCCTCTCTTTTCACCCCTCCTCTTCATCACCATGCCCTCGCTCCACATAACTTATTCCTTCATCTCTTCATCCCTTTTGTCTGTTTTTCCTTCATCACTTTTCAACCCATACACTCCTCTGTCACTGAGCTGCTGCTGCCGTCCACTGTATGTCCACTGCACATCAAATGATACACACAGACACACTGACTCATGCGGGGGGGGGGGGAGGAATGCAGTCTTTCTTCTGTGTTTTTGGCTTGTGTGCTTGTGTGCACATGCGTGCTCGTGTGTGTGTGTGGTTGTTTTGTTCTGGGTGTGTGTTTGACGTTGAATGACTTCCTGTTCCAGCTTGTTGTAAGGCTCCAGAGCCAAACCATTTTCCCTCTCTTCCCCTTCCCTCCCTCCCCTACCGTCTGCAGCTGCTCCGCCCTCTCGCAGCCTCGGCCACAATTCAATTTAAATGAATTCCAACTGGAATTCAGTTAAAATTCCTCCTAAACAACCAATTAAACAAACAGAGACAGACAGCTCGTCTACAGAGCATCTCAGCTCTCCATCGCTGTGCTGTGGAGTGCAAAAAAATAAGTCAAACTCACAATCATCTTTACACCTAACATCAACATTTGCCCCCTTTGCAGAGTGTTCCTAGCCTTGATTCAGATGGATTATATTTGCACCTGGTATGCAAATACACTTCCACTGTTTCACTTCCCTGTACAACGTGTGCCTTTGCATGTATATAATTTCAAAGCAGGCACAACAAAGGCAGAATTTATCTCAGGGTACAAACACTCCTACAGGTTTTCCTTGGTCAGAACCACATGGGACACGTGTACTTTTTTTTTTGGTTTTAATTTGCTTATGTTCACATTGCACAATTACAAGCAAACCAAGGCTTATAAACAAAGTCACATGACATCACCAGTTGCTCATTAATTGGACAGAGTTTTGGGAATGTGACAGTCTTGGCTGCAGGTCAAAATGCCTGTAACTTGAGCGTGTGAGCATGATGCACCGTAAAATGAAGCATTTCGAGGTTGTTTCCTGCAATTTGGTAGGGACTGTTGTCAGACCTTAATGCACCGCAGTTCGCTTAGAGGAGCTCAGAAGTATGATCTTGGCAACTGTTGAGGACACAAAAGACACTTTAATGCTGCTGTTGTCCTCAGTGTTTATCATTAGTATGTTGCCAAACCAAACTGACTGTGGACACTTGTTCCCCATTCACAAATATCCTGACTCGGCATTTTTTGCATCTACTGTTTTCACCACCCTCATGCCCACATGCTGCATTTTGAGTGATGAAAGTTTGGATCATTCATGTAGTTCGCTGAAATAAACCAAATATCTAGTACTGTAAAGAACAATTTGACGTTTTGGGAAACTTGCATATCCGCTTTCTAGGTGAATCTCAGGTAAGAAGATACCACTCTCTTGTCTGTTCGGTAAACATGAAGCTACGCCTAGCAGCCAGTTAGCTTAGCTTAGCATCATGAATTGGCGAAAGGGGACATTTTAAAACATGAAACAAACAATGACGCCCAGATTTCTTGCATGTGTTTATTCAGCCCACTGAACTATCAAATATTGTTCTTTAAGTTATTAAGCTAACAATGTTGTAATCAAACTTGTAATCTAACACTCAGCAAGAAAGCAAATGAGTGTATTTGTGTTTGTTTAAGGGTGCCATTGTTAACCTCAGCACCAGTTTAATGTTTCCTGGAAATCCATTCAACAATGTCTTATGTTTTATTCTAAAGCAGATCAACATTTGCCTTGGCAGTTTTCCAGGCATATGATGCCGCGTGGAGATGGCTGACATCTGTTTGTTTTTCAGTAGTTTTAAAGCTAAACCATGCAGGAATTGTCGCTTACTGTTTTATAAAGACAACGTTCAATACTGGCCCCTCGTCTTTACACTGCTTGTACGCACACTGCAAGCTCTTATTGGAGGAACGTCACTTTTGTTGTAATGGAAAAGCGAGCTAACTGGGTTAACTGCTGGCACCTGTCCAGCACACTACAGGCCAATTCCACGTTACTCTTCATCCGCATTCTGTCACCATTCTCTCCTTCAGCGCTCACCAGAGAAAGCGAAAGTCAACCCCAGAGTCACTCTTGTTTTGGACAGCTTTGTCTGCTTGGCATTTTGCATTGCTGAATGTGTTTTTTTCTGCACTGTGTCCGTGATTTTCATAACTTCCTCTTCGTATGCACGCTGCTTCTATCTGGGCTGCCTTTTTTATAAAGTCCCAACCTCACTGTAGCAATGTTATTGACTGGGAGCAAAACACAAATGCTCAATTGCAGCCCATAAAGGTCCTGAACACAGCAAAAAAACAAGATTATAAATCTGTAAACAAGCACTGCTGGCACAGCTGCAACCGCAACTAGACTTTTACCTGACAGCTGAGTTCTAATTGACCATCTTAACATTACACTAGAAAATATGCACAGCTATGGTGCAAAAATATATTGACATTTAGATGAACTTAGTTATGTCCAGAAGTAAAAATCCACTCAGATTGGGGGTCGGGCTGAGCAGGGCTGAGACAGTTACAGAGTACACATGGGAGAAGTTTGCCGAGATGGTTTTCTGCCAGATATCTATCCATTTTAACCCCAAGCGAACCAAGAAATCCTCTTCTGGAAGCAAGCCCTCTAGATAAACTTCTCTCAACAGCTACATCCTGCAAAACCATGCCCATCTGAATGAAAGCCCTTGTTTTTAGGGTGTCCCATATTCAGACATTTGGGATGTTTCTCTTCATACAGGAATTGCCTCCAAATTCCTCTCCATCCCCACCGTCTGCATAACTGTCATGAGACTGCATTTCCAAAAACAGATTAGTCAAACCCTCTTACAATTTTTGCCCCTGTACGCTTTCTTCCTCTGCATGTCGGGACTCGCCAAGCAGCTCCTTTTATCGTCTTGTTTTTTCGTTCCTGCTTGGCTTTGGCTGAATCTGAGTAAACACTTCATATCACACCATTGAATGTATTTATGATGCCACAGCACTGATAAAAAAAAAATCCACTGTAGCAGCTTTGAATGATCATTGCTCTCATTAAGTAAGATAAATAAGAAAGATATTTTCCTTACTGACTCAGCACTATTCATGTTGCTGATATAACACTGGATATGTGATGTGTTGAAAGTCCCAACACAAGGAGAGATGGTTTTGTAACTGCTTGGAAAGCATTGTACACCTGAGACATGACAGGTAATATATCATAATGAAAACATTTCTATCCTTAGAAACAGATCTCCTTTGTAAGCAGAGATGCTGTGTCATGGTGACCTTACGGGAAAACATAATGGGCTCCGTTTTCATGCCGATTGTTCCTGTGGGCCAGTATCAGAAAGTGATGTCTCGGTTTAGCGTTAGATGCGTCAGAGCAACGAGCCACAAATTGTCTTATCAGTCAATGAAGGGGTAAGTGTCTTAGGAAATGAGAGTGGGAGTAAGAGGAGGAGGAGGAAACGCAGGCTTGTGCGAAGGTCTGACGCCGTGCCGAGAAACACTGCTGACATCCTGACAGCGTGGTGAGAAACGAGGGATGAATGGATGGATAAAGAGAGGTGGAAGGTCAACCACAGCCACATGTGAAGTGTGGGACCGACATCTGGACTACTCCGTATCTACTCCTCCTCTTTCACTTGCAATCACTGCACATTTAATCTTGCTGTGTCTCTATCGGACATGTGATCTCTTCCCCATTCATTCCTCTGCCATCTTTCTATCACTCTCTCTTCCTCCTTCTATTTGTCTCAGTTTGCTTCCTGTGTTTTAGTTTTGTTTCCCCTATGCCCTCGTCTTTCTGTCTGTCTCGTCTGTAAGTTTAGATCCCAGTCTGGTCTTCACTAGGGTTCAGGGTCCTCCACTCCTACACATGGTATCCAAACAGCCCTTTCAAATATTTGGTCATAAATTGTCTGTATTTAAAGGCTTTAAAACACTGCAGTGTCTCAGTAGAGCTGGTCGAGGTGTTGTTTGTCACCATGTATCTCCAAATAGGGTTTTAAATGAGTTACTTAGATAAGAGAAAGCATGAGGAGCAACAACAAAAATCGCCAAATTCGGATTTAGTTTGCTTTCAGCAGCTCTTATCTTATTTTTCTTAACGGTTTGTTTTATTACACTGCACAGTTATACATGAAACATCATATAAAATTCAAAGTAGGCAAATGTGATGCACTGGTTATTAGTGTAAGATTGTGGTGACATCACCAAGCTAGTGCTGTCATAGCAGTGTTGCTCAGTTTGACAGCAGGTTTTCCTGTTTTTTTGTCGCTGAATTGTGACACGGATGCTCATAGCGCCTCCAGAAATATTGTTGATATTGTTGACTGTTGGTGCTTTCACAATATATTTACACAATGAGAGTTTTGATACATGATCATCAGTAATATGGACATAATGACTAAGTGAGTTAAAGTGGGTTCAGGAAATTACATCACTTTACTGTAATGCAGCCTTGAAAACCAGGAAAAGACAACACTTATGGTGTTACAAACTTTAAGACTATATCGAGTCTCATATTGTGATGTTGATATAAAATCGATATATTGCCCAGCCTTATTTACACCTACTTAATATAGTGATCGTCCAGGTGTGTAAAGCGCATTTATCCCGCTGAATGATACTGACTGATTCCTTGGGGCATCTGTAGCGCTAGGAATGTGAATTGTCGTTTTGTTTTCCTGACATGAAACTGCACATTTTAGAGTGGCCTTTCATTGTGACCCCTGTGTAGTAATGATGCTGTTAAGCCCATTAACCTCAGCAATAGGAATGGTCTGCCTCTGCCTAATATACATGACAAACATTTCTAAACAAGCCATAGGTTATTTGAACTACGTACATCATTCAAATTTTGAGATATGCTCATTTTTATGAGCGGAGTGTAAAGGCGTTTTGATTTCACCATTGATTCCTCTGCTGCCACCGGGCGATTTTGCTTGGTTTTGTACCTCATGTAACTTTATGTAATAAAAGTAAACATACAACATGATTACATAGAGGAAAGAGGCCTTAGATTTCTGCTGCAAAAGAATGAATGTTAAAGCTTTTAGGGTTTTTATTTAAGATTCATTTAAGCAGGATCATGCAAAAGGTTAATCACCATCTTGATATGTCACACCTGTCAGATGGATGGATTATCTTAGAAAAGGACAAGAGCTCAGATTTTAACAAATTTGCAGCCAAAATTTGGGAGAAACAAGTGTTTTGTGTGCATAAAAAGTTTTACTTAAACCTGCAGCAAATGGGAGCAAAAACAAAAGTGTTGTGTTTCTAGTTCTGGTTGAACATAACCCAGCCTACCCCTTGGGGTTCACTTCTGTGTTGCTGCACTAGCAGCCCTGCAACACTAACAGTGGCTGTGACAAGGACATCAGTGTGGGAGAATTTGACACTCCCAATAAGGGGCAATGTGAAAAAAATCTTTCCACCGCATTTGACTAAGTGCAACATGTATACACTGGAGTATTATTCGGTAGTAAGAACATGGCACCTCCTCTCGTAGGGTCAGTGGTTCATTTCCTGAGTGGATGTTGGATCAGATGAAGGTTAAATGACCCCTGTGCAGAAATGAGTATACTGAGAGAAGAAATCGCACATAAAAAGAGTCCCAGAGTGCCCTCAAATCCTAATCCGTGTACACCTTAATTATGTAATGCTTTTTTGATGAATATATCCACCACATGCCATCCACCTCTCTAGTAAATATTAACTTTACTGACCTTCTGTGTTATATGCTATAGCTTTGTTTTCTCTCCGGCCCCACTCCTCCCGCTTTCCTCTCCTCTCTCTCTTTTGAGTCCAAAGGTTACCTACTGTCATCAACTTTTACCATGTTGCCAAAGCAGCAGCTCAAACACACTCACACTAAGTGCACACTGACCCTCTTTCTCACACCACTCCCGCAGACTGTCGCTGAACACACACACAGTATGGCAGACCAAAGGTGCACTTGCAGCAGCCACTTTTTATCAGTCTCTCACTAATGGCTTTCTCCTGACTCGTATTATACAACACACACACACACGTTTGTGGTGAGGGCAGTGTGTAGGAAGAGAGGCAGAGTAGTGGAGTGTGTGTCTTCCTACATGTGTTTGCCCTTTATGGGTTAGGATTTTTCAAGAGGGACTCATTAGCTAGTGTCTGTCCATGTGAGACCTCAGCCTCAGAGGGTGGTCCAACCACCGTGTGTGTGTTTGACGTTACGGTCAGGTAATGAAGGTGCTTGTCAGAGGGTCAGGGCATCTGGAGGGGGTCCGGGACAAACAGCCGTGGTCTACAGTCAATTAAGGAGGGAAAAAGGAATCGAAGTGTTGGAGAGAGAGTGAACTGAGGGGATGATTGACATGGAGAGAAAGACAAACATGAAAGAATGCAAAGAAAGGAAGGAAGCGAGCCGAGACTTCAGAAGGTTTGTACATATGGCCGTTAATTAGTGAGTGGAGTGAAGTCCAATTATAGACCTACCACCCACTTTTTATGGTAAACAAGGTGCGTGTGTGTGTCTGTGTGAAGGGCATGCACTAATGATTTCCTGGTTAGGCTTCTAACAAATACACATAATTTCATCTGGAAGCTTTAGTGACCTTTCATGTTGTGAAACACTTATACAGAGCAGTAGCAATGACACTGAGCAAGAAAAAGTGGATAAAGACAATAAAATAATTGCTATTTCCATCATCATTAACCTGTTGATCTTTTTTTTATTAATCATTTGATCCATAAAATGTTAGAAGGTAGTAGAAAAACAACCTTTACAATTTTGGTGACATCCTCAAATTACGTTTTGTCAACCAGCACCCAAAGATATTCAGTTTATTGTGATGTAAAACAAGAAAAAGCAGCAAATCCTCATGTCTTTGAAGCTTGAACCAGAGAATATTTGACATTTGGCTTGATTTAAACAATTAATCAACAATGCAAAAAGTGAGTAAATTCTCGAATACACACAGAAAGATTAAAAGAGAAGGAATGAGAGAAGGATGTAGTGTAACAGAGAGGTGTGTGCGTCATGGTGGAGGGCAACACTAGAAAGCAACTGCCAGGTATGTAAAACTCACCACGCATAACATGCAAATCTATCTGACCACAATGTTTTGTGTGTGTGTGTGTGTGTGTGTGTGTTCAGTCTTCTATCTATGTGGCGTGAAGGCTTTATGGGAGAGGTTGTTATGTTACTGGTCACATGAGCCTTCACATCACGTTTTTGTGTTCGGCCCGAGTAGAATTTCCCCATCTATACTGCAAAGTGTTTATTATGGAAAGAACAAGAGGAGTGTTGGGATGAGCCATTTAATGTGTCTACAAAATGAAGTGAGAATGAAAGGAGTTGAGAGAAGGGGGAACACTCAGGGTGGGTAACTGAGAGCATCGTATATAAAACACAAAATATGTGTGGTGACTTCTACCTCTCTTAACTATGAATTTCTCTGATCAATCTCAGATGTACTAGAACATGATTTTTGAGTGCCATATCGCAATTGAGTCCCCAGTATTATGGTGACTGGTGACCACTTTTAAACTGAATATAGCCCTGTGATGTAGCAGTGAAGTGTGTGAAAGAGCGGGTTCTCTTGGTAGTGATCAGGTATTTACCCATGACCAAATGCATGGTAAGAATTAGGGCTGGGTATTGCTTTAAAGATTACAATACTGACCACTGAATGGTTTTTAAGAGGTTTTCATGATGAATTGTTTTGGTGTTGGTGTGAGTTTGTCGGGATGCTGCTGTGTTAGCCCGTGCTAACTGGGCAGATGTTGAGCATACCCTCTGTCACAGACGGAGATGGCAGTTACAGAAAGTTTGCTGACCCAACAGCTGACGTTTATGACTGTTTCCCCCTTTTGAGTCTACAGTTGTACTGACTGTATGTAGCAGTCATGTTGCAGTTATTGTGTGAGTGTGTATGGAACCATATACTTAATCCTACTTAACACATAAGAATTGTTTGCTGCAGAATAGCACTGCCTTCCATAATGTATTCATCCAATGTGGAGTATGACAGCTGCAAAAATATATTGTGAGGGTGCTCACACTGTTCCATTTACCAGCAGTCATCACCATATTTAGATTGAAGTCAGTGAAGTTGAATGGAAACTGCCTAGTTTGAGGAAAAAAACACTTAAATCTGTCTGACTTTTTGAATAGAAAGGAGCACTTTCTAAAATGGATTAAAGTTATATGTCGGAGGTGCATGCATAATATGGATTTGTTTGTCCAGCTGCAGCAAAGATTACCTTGAATTTTAACAATAGTCTCATTTGCCTCCATCGCCCAAGCCTGACATTTTAATTTGCAAATAATTTGCATCGAATAGAAAGCCCAGTTGTGTGAAAAGAATGGAGGTTGTTTTCAGCCCTTTGACTGTCTGCACCTTCCATGCCGACTCTTCCCAGTTTGTGTCATGTTTTGTTGTCAAAATTGAACCTCGCAGGCAAAAGATAAACAAACATGGCTGCAGATATGTGAGCTCAGGTTTCACTGCATTTTAAATAACTGCTCAGCGTTGACATCAAATCAGCAGCTGAAAAGAGCATCTGACATCAGGTCACAGCCTGAAGATGATAATCGCAGCGTGAAATTGGATTTATACAGGGTTTCACTGGTTCCAGTGAGTAAACTCAGGTCATGAGTTCAATGATTTAGAGTCGGCTCCACTTTTGATGTTAAGCTGTCGTTCTATCACTGGGGTTTATATAAAAGCACAGCAAGACATCCTGATAACGTCACAGCTGGCTGGTGCTACAGAGCAAAGCGTCTTGTATCAAAGTAGTCTGATAATCACCTAACTCTAAGATCAGGATGCCCACTGGAAAGAGACTAAATTTACCGTTGCTTATTAAGGTCTCGTGATGTGGTTGGACTTTGATCTCATGCTCTCGTCTTCTACTCCTGACCTTTTTGTTTCTTTCTCTTTTTCAACCTTCACCCTTCCGATCCCTCTCCTATCCATCTTTCCTCCCATCTTCCTTTTTTCCTCTGTATTCCTTTTTTTCCTTATCCCAATCCAAACACCTCTCCTGCTAACTCTTTCTCCATAAGCCGACCTTGGAGCCCAAACTCAAGGTATGTTTTAGAGAGCACGAAAAATGTGCATTTCCAGGAGACTTCTGTAAGGAATACTTCAACGTTTAGGAAAATAGACGCATTTGCTTACTTGTGGAGAGATAGATGAGAGGCATGATGAGTAATAAGCTAAGCTGGTTCTGTCTGAAGGAAAAGGAAAATTTGCTTAAATAAAAATAACTTGTACTGTCTCTCTAAAACTTATTTTGTGATCAAGGGATACAGTTATGAGTCTCTCTCTTGTACCTGTTTTACATCATAACAATGTTAAAGCCCTCATTTAAGGCAAGCATGATTATTGTGAGTATACATAAGTAAAAAAAGTCCTTTTATGGAGTCTTAAGGCCCAGACACACCAAACCAACATCAAAGAACATCGCAATGAAGGCCAACTTTTGTCTCATCTCATGTCGCCTGTGTCTCGGCCAAAAAGTTACACTTGAACACCCTCCAGAGACTACGGCCAACAGCCAACTAGCACGTACGTTCTGCGTCTGTGTGGAGGAAACAACTCTCTGTACCAGCAAGCAGCGATAGTCTGTATTCATCATTCAAAAGGGCAAACGGGAAGATTGACAGGACGGATTCAAGACACTAGTTAACCAGTTAGCACATTAACAACACAACCTGATGTGAAAGAACAAACGACATTCACCGTGTGCTAGCGTAAAATAACACAAACAATTATGAACTGTTTCTGCTAAAGAGCTCAATGGCTAAAACAAATAATCCTGTCTGATAAAACAGATTTGTTTAGATCTCACACCCGCTTGACTGTAACCGCCTGTGAAAAACACTCGACACCAACACACTCACCAACAACCCGACATTGACCGACCACCCATCATCGGCTTGGTGTGTCAGGGCCTTTATAAAGTGATGATAGAACATTGGGTAATTTGCTTGTCTTTGGTTAAGAATCCCACCTCTTAGAGAAATTGATGTGTGTCAGGTCTTTGTGCTGGATTGTGTTTGTTATGCAGAATTTGAAATCATTCAGTCTTGAATGATTATTCAGCAGTCAAATTCTCTGTCCGTCTTTGCACATTAATGTGTTAAACATGAAGCTGTGACCATTTCTGCTGTGTATTAGCTTTGTGAAAAACACATGGTCGTCATTTTGTTTGTCTAACCCCACTTGAGGAAGTGTCGTTTGTATGTGGTCAGTTGTTTGTGGGTTGCTGTTTTGTAAACTTACTGTATTTCCTCTGATAGTATGCTGGTGGGAAAGTTTCTGTGGGTTGCCGGACAGATCATCTTGTTTCCAATCTGATGGCGATGATGATGATGATGATGATGATGATGCTGATATTGATGTTTATGATGACATGTGTACATGAGTCATCTGTCACTGCAATAACAAACTATCTGGATCATCATCGTTGTTTCCCAGGATGTCTGGACGGTATGTTTGTCTGTTGGGCCAGAGTGTGACCACTTTCTGCTGTAATTACAGAGCCAGTTGCTGTGTGTGTGTGTGTGGATGTGTGTGTGTGCGGTCATGGTATCTTGCATATGACCCCATAATGATGATGCTAATGACATGTTGATGCAGGCTCCTGTGCCATCATTATGCTGCACATGAATGAGTTCTTCATGCTGGCCAAACTGTGTGGTTTCCAGCATCGAAACAGCTGTTGCACGACACGTGCGCAGAAACACACAATATCAGTCTGTCTTCCTGTCTGTCTACAATCCCATAATGGCAAGGCACTGTACAATGGCAGTTAGAGCCTCTGCTGCCATAAACAGCTTATTTCATGTCACTCTGTCCTTAATATATTGCTGTGAGACCTCTGTAGAGGGAGAAGCCGCTGCAATATTCTCTTTACACTAGAAGTTGTTTACTTAAATACAGCTTGGGAACGAAATGAATCATAGGGCCTGTTTGCTTTTATGGCCCCTCAAGGATCCTGTTGCGTATAACAAGAAGACTGACCAAGCAGAAATGAACCCAGGGCTCAATTTGAAGTCCAATCTGTAGCTTTCAAAAAGACTGGCTGAGGAAATTTGAGTTTGGAAACAAAATGATGCTTTCATACAATCTCAATGTCACAATTTTTTTTTGCTTAAAATTTTTTTTTTAAAATTTGAACAAATTCAAACTGATGTGCAAATCGTTTGATTCAGTTTACATGCAACCAACATAGCGTGTCACCTTAACTGAACCGTAGAATTTACATTCTGCTGTTCATTTGCAAGTTTTATCTGTTCATCTAAAGAGAACAACAATAGCCTGTTTTAGTGATCAGACAACGGGGCCTGCAGTGGGTCAGATGGACAGAGCTTTACAGGAACAAGGCATAGCCTGTTGTGGTTTTATACTCGGGGATGAATTCACAAAAGGATTGCACAGCTTTTGCAGCTGCTAAACCTGCACAGGTAAGACAAAAAGAAACCATGTAATTCTTTAAGCACCTGCAAAGGGTGAAATGCACCCATACCTGCGCTGCCAAGCAAATAATGACTCTGTGCTACTGCGCAATTTGCAGGTATTTAAATTTGGCAATGTGTATAAATGTACCGTGAAATTGGCCCCTTTCTATGCAAATGAGCCTCACAACAAGATCAGTCCAATTTGCTACACACACTACTACAGTTTAAGTAATAGCATCTTCAGAGAGTTGGTTGTCGATGAATGCTCATTTATGAGGGGTGTCTCGCCCAGCGCTGACTCAAATACGGTTTCTCTCTGTTATGTTTAAATTTCTTGCCTGAAGTTTTGGAGAATGGCTTCTGCAACTTTTTGGTCAGGACCTGAAGCTTGCGAGCTGAAAATTCCAGTTTTCTTTTTCTTCTGCCTGTGTTTTTTGCACAAAGGCAACATTTATACTGTCTGGAAGGTTGAATAACGCACAGAAACGACTAAAAATTCCCAAAATCCATAAATGACAGTTCATCATCCGCTGGGATGTTTCATTGTGGACATTGTCTGCCAATTTGGTAGATATAACTCAACCCTAATTCCTGGTGCTATCATCAGCTGCAGTATTTTTTTTTGTGAATTCATCTGTGAATTTTGAATTTCAACTTATTACATTAATGACTGTTTTCTCTCTTGTTCGTACAGTAGTTCTGATTTGAAATGAAATGTGACAACCTTAAATTATTCTCACCAAATCAATTGCTCAGATGTAGGAACGCAGCAACATTTTCTACTACAAAATAGTCAGACTGGTTGCATGACAATGAGACAGGTCTCAGCCAAACTTACTTGGAAGAGAATGTGAAAGAAACATTTACCCGTACTCTTGGTTGTGAACATCCCTCACAATTTGCAGAGCGACTTCCTGGTTCGATTTTGGCCTACAGTGCCGTATTTCCAGTTGTGCACATAGTTTCCTGTGCAGTGAGGGATAGTTACACTTCATGTGTACTCTCTTTCACTTGAGATAGTATGGTTAAACTGATCAGCTGAACATTTGAGATTTTCATCCAGTCAGACATAATTTTAACAATTCTGCCTTGTTCTCAGACATAAGCAATGACTTTTTATAGGATCTAATCAATAGAATTGATAGCTAAAAGTGCGAAAATATGGTGCAAGTTGCCAGCAAATTGGCTTCTGGTTATAAAACTGGAGCTCACTTTTACTTGTAACTGTGTGTGTGTGTGTGTGTGTGTGTGTGTGTGTGTGTGTGTGTGTGTGTGGGTGAGATGGATGTTGTTCATCCTTCTAACATCTCTATTTCTGTTGTCGTCTAGGAACCCAACAGCGGGCCCCCCACCCTGGTAACCCTGAAAGTTGACCCAGATGGATTCTTCCTGTACTGGACTGGAGGGTCCAACCTGGTGAGACACACACACACACACACACACACACACACACACACACACACACACACACACACACACACACACATACCCACGCAGAGATTGTTCTCAAAGTAGGCCAAATGGACTTACAGAAACAGACATGATCAAGTGCAAGTGGGCCACTTTAAAGCAGACCACAATGGATTCTTAATGCACCAACATAAGTGCCAATATGGATATTGCACTTGTTATTTGTTTACTTGAACTCCACCTCATAGCTATGCTCCTTCCTCCTCCAGCTATTTCAGTTGTCTTTCCAAATAATTGTTTCTTCTTTCTCTCTCTTTGCTTCTCTTTGTCTCTTATTGTGGTTTTATCCAGTCCATTAGTTCAGCCAAAATGGGTTTCATCAATTTGTCCCAGTCTTGTTTGCCTCCTCCTTCCCCTGTTCCTCTGTCTCCCTGAAGTCTTTGCGGTCCACATCCTTTTAGCCCTCCATCTCTTTCACTCCATCCATCTGTACTCCCCAACAGCCACCCTCCTCTCCATATATTTGGTGGCTGCGCTTAAGCCATTAGTTTAGTAAGATTGGATTCTGACATAATTAGCCAGACGCAGTAGACAGTGAGTCAGCAGGATGTAGGGTTTTGAGATTTTTATTGTGGTTGTGTAGTGCAGATGTATTAAAAGTGTTTTATTTCAATGCCATCTACACAGTGACCTCTTCTACTCTACTACTTTTTTCTTACTCCATCTCCTCTCTCTTCCATTTATCTGCCCATCTACTATATGTGTGTGTATATATATCTGTGTGATGTTGGCCCGGTCAGAACATTTCGTGAGGCCTCTTGGATCAAATGACATTAGAAGGCAGCTCAATTAACGCACCCCACCTCCCCCATCCCCCCATCCCCTCATCTCAATCTCTCTCTATGTTTTTCTCCTTCTCTCTCACACATACACACCGTCCCTCCTTTTTATTTCTGGCTGTCTATTTATCCGAACGGCATGTATGGAATGGCCTGTTGATAGCCAATATTATCACTGGGTTGTGTCTGCATGTTTTGGACAGTGTGTGTGTGTGTGTGTGTGTACCTTTCTGGGCCAGAGCACACGTCACGCTGTCCGTGTCCACGTGTGTCAGCATGTGTTCATGCATTCACATAACACACAAAGGCTTTAAATACTCATTTTATCCTGATGCCCGCTCACGTGTATGTGTGCGGGAATGCAATAATAGGCCGTTAGTCGCCCGAGGTGCAGCTGTGACACTGTTTAGCGAAGAGTCGGCCCGTCAGTGATTAAATCTTTTCAGCATGGTGATGAAGCAGCTCAGCGCAGTCACTGCAAAAATGGCACACAACTTCAAGCGAGGTGTTATTTAGATGTCAGAGTTGGAACATGGAGTCATCTGTGTGTATTACATGTCATGATTTACAGCATGACTTCCTGTTTCAATTTTGACCTACTGCCCTGTGAAATGATGGATTGTTTTTTTTAAACACAAAGACATTCAGCATGAAACCAGAGCGTATTTAGATGTCACGTCACATGTGGTATTAAAAAAGACAACAGGAGATGAAGTCAGAGACAGACTACAAGGCAGATCAGCCTTCTCTAAACCCCTGTGAGTGCGAGTGCAAGAATGTAGATGACTGACATATGTTTGTTGACTTGCATTCAGCCATGAAAATAATTCATTTTCATACTGTTGGCCAGATTTTATCTTAAAACTATAACAATACCTAAGTAAAGGCAACGTCTGGCTGCCTCCCTGGAAATGTTAGGATAAGGCAGTGCCAGCATCTCCTCATTTGCCTTATGTGCCGCAGTGTTTGGCTTTTCTTTCATTACTTACTTAGTGTTTTTCATCTTTGTTAATGTTGGCGTGACTGAGCTGGATTGTGGCCACTATTCTTACTTCAGTAGCAGGAATGGAGCGCACTGCTGGCCATAAAATCTGAAATAGGCCTCAAAACATTCAGACCACCAAGGCCAGTTACAGGGAAGCAGAAACAGCATCGGGCAGTGATAGTTATTTTTTCTTTTAATTGTCACATTTCAGTGTCCATAAAGCTGTACGCTGCCAGTTTCAAGTTGTTTTCTGGGGTAGATAGATTGTTTTCCGTCATTGCTGTGTTGTTTTTGAACTGCACCACAGATCACTTGTCAGCTTCACTGTGGTCAGTGCTGTGACGTCTGTTCAACTTTTCTGTGCATTAAGTTACTACAGTCTAAATCTGGCTCAGAAAATCTGCACCGTAAACATGTGAAACAAGCTCTCTCCTCCTCCTCAGACTTCCTTTTGGCCTACTGAAGCTTCTCTGCACTGCTCTAAGAGGAAATTAACACACCTGAATGTGTAGATATGGACTGTGGCTTTCCAGAAGTCCTATTTCAGTGATCCCAGAGTGTTCAATGATGTGGCTCCCCTGGAGATTTCGAACCAGAGCTGAAAAGAAAGAGGACACTGCAACACAGATATCCAGCTATTATTAATGAGATCAGTTAATACGCTTTTACACAGATGACAAGGGCATTGTGGATGGAACCCATTTCTCTGAATAGAGGTACTTAAAATATTTGATCTCCAGTGTAGGCTTTAGTTTTGCTGCTCTGCTCTTCATTTCACTTTTGATGCCAAGAGATACGGCGTTCAACGAAAGGCACGCTGCTTGCATTTAAGGATTTGACGCATTCGGGCTGTGATCAAGATGTATTGTGTCTGCTTTGTGAAACTCACGATACTCATGGTCAGTGAACTGGATCACTCACTGAAGTAATTTTTAGAACCTCTGCAAAGACATGCTAGGGCATCCAAAAGACTACAACCCAAAAATGTCACAAGAACTTTTTAAACAGCGCTGAACTTGAGATGAGGGGATAGAAAGTACCACTTTCTCTGTCAAGGTGAGAAGGACGCAGCACTGGCAGTGCATTTTATGTAGGACGGGCACCAATATGCATGAAAGCTCAGCCCCTATGGATTTGAGTTTGAGGACTCGGCTCTTGGAGAACTTTTGAAACACTCCCCCTCTAATGTCTAACTACAGTTATAGAGGAAACCAGCAAAGATGGGTCCAAGTCACTGTTTTGCAAGTATGTCTCAAGTCTTTGCACTCAAGTCCCAAGTCAGTTCTTTCCTGCAACTTGATTGGCTGCTTGCAGAATGGTTCAAACAAAGTGGAATTAAGGATTGAATTGAGGTATTAGCCCTCGACTTGCTGGGAATTAACTGATTTGTGGAGCGCTTTAAATAATAACAAGTATATAATAATAAGTTGCAAGTCTTTTTTTATTTTATTAAGTCCAAAGTCATCAAATTTGTGACCCGAGTCTGACTTGAGTCCATGTCATGTGACTCGAGTCCACACCTCTCGAAAACCAATGTGTATTTGGAATATTGAAAAAGCAATTTCTACAATTGCCATATCATTTTAGATATCCCCCTTCGAGCAGCCTGAAGAAGCACGTTGTGGCCTTTTCTCTTGTTCCATCCATCATTATTCTCTTTTTATTTAAACCACATGCCTCTTCTCACCTTTTCTCTCAGTCTTGTTTTACAACATTTCCTCTTCAATCTGGTTTATTTCATTCCTCCTTTTACATATCCATCTGAACATGTGTCCTTTCACCTTTTCTTCAGGTGTTCCTCCTCATCCCATCCGTCATCTATTTCCTTTCTGTTCACTTATCTCCATCTGTTTCGTGTCACCTTCTTCTCGGGCCTCACTTTGTTTAACATTTTCCCTTAAATAACTCTTTCTATATTTCTCTCTCTTTCCATTGTTTCATTAGTTACCACCTCTTTTCTGACACCTTTTCTTTGAAACATTTGTCTTGTCCTGAGAACAATCTTCTTCCTGCTCTGCCAGTCAGCTGTGCCTGATTTCTTTTCTTTCCTCATTCTATGTTAATCTTAGTCATCTCCTCTTTCCCCTCCCCCCCGTCCCCCCCCCCCCCCCCGTCATCCTCTTCTCTCAGTTATCTCCCTCTCTCCATCTTTGTGTAATGTCCAGAGATTTGGCTAACAGGGCCTCTGACGTGTGTTTGTGTGCGCATACTCAGAATTTCCCATGATGCTTGAGTCAGTGGCGATAACAACCAACTGTCGCTGACAGACACACACACACACACACATGCACACAGTGGCTTGGCAGTGAAACGAGGGAGACACACCCCAGTGACTTTCTTTCTCTTTCACTCACTCACTGTCCTTCTGTCCATTCCTGACTCTTAAATTCTGTCCAAGGTTTGCACTTTGTGATGAAGTTATTAACATGATCATTTGTATTTAAAGTCACTGGGGTGCAGCTCTGCTCTCTGATTTATATTAGTTATTATTCCTTGGGTGTTCTGCAGGCATAAATCGAGTAAGGGTACAAAGGGGTTGAATGTTATGAAAATATTTAAAAGTAATGACAGCAGGAGTCTGTAAGTGTAACATACAGGCCTCGCCAAATGTTAGTGTAACATGGTTGGTGCCGCTTGATGTAGCACCTTAGAGAGATATACTCGCAGGCTCCCAATTCATGGTGTTCCAAGTGGTCACTTTAATTAAACAGTGCATATTTCACCACTTTCCAAACTTTGAACACACTTTCTACAACAGGAGCTCAGAATAGATGTGCTTTAGATGACAGAAACCCATTTAATGAAAGAGTTGCAGCAGAATTTCCTGCACAAAGAGTTTTTTAATGCCTGCCCATCCAGGGAAAACTCTATTATTATAGACAAAAACATACACTCTTTGAATTCAAAACATTAAAAATCTCTTATTCTCTTTGTTTGGGACCTGTTGACCTCTAAGGATTCATAATATCCAGTTTGGAAAACCAATTCCCTATTGCTAGTCACAAAGTGCATGCCAGTGGCTGAGGGTTACACCAGATCCACATCCCAAATCCACACATCTGTTACAACATATGTTTGCGCCCTACTGCTAACCCAGCTGTGTGAGCGTCCTCTTTCTGTCTTCTGGCCAAACTCTCCTTAAACCCTGCTTTACATTTTTAACCTAACTTCAGTGTTTTAAGTATTTAGCGAATGCACACACTGTCGGAGGTAAGATAACAGAGAGACAAATGGAGGAGAGGGATTAAAGGGTTCTCAGAAGAGGTTGATCTTAAACTAGAGCTGTCAATCACTCCACATTGACAAGCTGACAAGGATTCAACCAGCTTGTTCTCATTCCTTGGGTCCAACACCGATGCTTAAGGGGTACCAAGGGCGTCATAGTTTGAAGGGTAGGGCCACTAAACAAGCTGCTGTATTTGATGAGTTGGGAGTGAAAACATGCTTGTTAGACTGGAACGCTTGTTGATTCTTCCTTTGTGGAAATTGGAGTTGTAGTTAAAAATACAAACAAAACAAAAACAACAACAAAAAAACACAAAGAATAGATTCACACCTTTTGCTTAATTAGAGAAAAGTCATCCTTGGCTTTCTCAGAGAGGACAAACCTCTAATCAAAGTGACTTTCAGTTTCAGTATTTATTTTTTAAAGCAGCCCAGCACCCCATCTTACACTCCCTTCTTTGGAAGGAAATACAGAGAATAGACACAGGATGTAAGCATGCAGTTGGATCAGACTATAAAGAACCTCACTGTAAAGCCTGGGCTCCACTGCACAGCCAAACGGTGCTAACCAGGCCTGATTTTGTTCACCTTGTTTCCCTGTTTAAGAACATTTCTGCCATTATTCATAATGCAACTGGCGTCACCGGTACAGATGATATGTCAGCCAAAACGCGGTCTCCAATAAACGAACAGGACCGTATGATTTAGTGCTGTCCTGGCGATGCGCAGTCTCACCTGCCACAACGGGATGAATTAAAATGCACCTGGCAGCACTACGAATAATCCTCCCGTCATTTTGTTTTACTCTGGCTATCCTTTCTTTTATCACTTTTGCTGTTGGCTCTTGCCCTGTTTCTACACGGCATAATCCACCTCCAATTTGTCTTCTTCTCCCTCTTTTACTTCCCTGCGTCTCTGTGTCTCAGGGGCAGCTGGTAGCCGTCAGAGAGATGAGGCAGAAGTTGTTCCTCTAATATAAACTGAAGGATGACATTTCCTCCCTCTCTGCTCTCCATTGTTTCTCGCTCTTTTTCTGCCACCTCACTATCTCCATTTCACTCCTTATCTTTCTCCATCTCGCTGCTTCCCACCCCTCCCTCCGCTCCCTTCTTCCTTTTCATCTCATCAATGGATATTCTCATGTGGTCCCTTCCTACCAGAGTTATTGCTCTTTAATTTCTTGCAAAAACACTTGTAATCTCCCCTTTCTCTCGTTTAGCGTGGGAAAGTGGGCAGGAAGTTACTCAGACGCGGGAGATGGGGGTTCTGGGGAATTTTGTTGCCCCCTCTTCCACCCCCCTCCTCCTTCTCCTCCTTCACATTTCCCCTTCTCTCTGAATTTCCCTCTCTTTCCTTCTATCCTTCTTCCTGTCTTTCCCTCCCCTCCTCCTTTAAGGTGCACAGGTCATGTCAATAGCACCTGAGCTTTTAGACGTTCGCCCCCAGGGATGTAGTTGAGTTGCCACAGAAGTCCAATTAAGCCTGTAATGGTGTGGAATTGATTTCACATTCCTTGACCACATTGAGGGGCAGGGACGCACACAGAAACCATAAACAAACACACTGGTGTTTCTGGTATTACCTGCGATGTCATTTTAACAAAAACCCTAGGGGGCTGCTCCAGTGTCACCACATACTTGAGAGTTGCTGGGGCTGTCTCAGTGATTTGAATTGTTTCAGTCCAATTTGAGAAAGAGTGATGCGAGTGGTTTGAGTTGTAAATAGCTTGTATATCTTGTGTTTAAACCATACAAAAAACAAAGTGTACTCAATTCGTGGTTTAAAAGGGGGGTTATATGTTGGGTTATTTCTAGGCACAATGTTTTTCCAAGGCTTATTTTATTACAGTTTGACAGAGCCATGCTGGCTGTTTCCACCTGTTTACAGTCTTTAAGAATTGTTTTGTTAATCCCTTTTTGGGAAAAAATAATTTCTCCAATGAGCTAAGCTAATAGTCTGCTGGTTGAAGCATCGTATTCGGTGTACAGACATGAGAGTGGTATCAATCCTCTCATTTAGCTCTCAGCAAGAAACCTAATGAACGTGTTTCCCAAATGCCATATTGTTCTTTTAATGCATAAACTGACTGCTGAGGGTAATGTTGACTTTAGCTTATGATAAATGTTCTAATATTAAAGGGATATTCAGATTTTTTTGCAGTGGAGTTCAGGTTTTTGATTGCCCACAGGCCCCTAACTGCTGCTGGCTGGGTCAGGCTTTGACAGAAACAATACAGGCTGATCCGATTGCTTGTTTTGTCAAACCAGCCGAAACAAATTAAATTTAAAATGATGTAAACCAGAGAAAAGCTGAAAGTCTTCATATTTTGTAAGTTGACACCACTACATGTTCAGCATGTTTCCTTGGTAACTGCCTTGAACATCTTTATGTTGATTCATTTTCTACTGAATGGCCAATTATCTTTAATTAGCATTTGGAATGGCTTCACGAGCCAGCTTAAATACACTAGAACCATACCAACTGAACTGGTAACACTGGGTGTGAGTACACGGCAGGCTTTTAATGTAGTAGCAGCCTCTTAAACTTTTACTTGTAGTACTCCCTGCTGCTTGTGTGAGTGTGTGTGTGTGCACGTGCGTGTGTGTGTGTGTGTATAAATGAGCCAGCTGAATTGTAAGTAGAACGATTGTTGGCAGGTATAAGTAGAGATCTAATAGAGATTATCTCCCCGGCTCAAGTCAAACATCCACAAAGAATTAACTTGGAACAAGGGGGCTTACATAACACACACACACACACACACACACACACACACACACACACACACACACACACACACACACACACACACACACATACACACACATACATCCAGTGAGCGGTTTGCAGGGGAAGTTGAGTGTCAGTCGATAATGTGACAGCTTCCTCCCTCTTTCCCCTCCCTTCTGGTTTCCTTACCTTGCTCGGTCACACGTTTCAATTTCTGTTGACATTATCTGTTAGCGCACATGGCAGTCTTTACTTTCACTCTACACACACACACACACACACACACACACTCATGCATCATAGACATTCAGTTCTTCCCAGGATGAAGAACTGAGACACTGCACGGTATCACATCTATTGTCCGAGCAGATGCTTCCTCCAAAATGTGTGTTTCTGTGTAAATGTAATGCCTTGCTAATCTCTCCACTCAGCTAATGAAACTTCCACCACGTGTGTGTGAGCGGCTTAGAAATTAGGATAATTCTGGTTTATCACAAGTAGAATGTTGTTTTATATTCTTAGCCATTGTTTCACACAGGGGTAAGAAACAGACAGGTTGTAAACAGAAACAAAAGGGCAAATGAATGAAATTATCTAAACTGTCTCTTTAAAACATCCATCAGAGTTCACAGACAGATTTTCTGATTCAGCTTTCCTGCTTATCATAGTTTTCCTGTGCAGGGAAATGAGGGCTTGTCACCAACATTCCTGTGTACTCATTCTGTGTTTCATCCCTAAGTAAAGTAGTTCAGATAATCTGTAATTGATTTCTTGCTCTAGCGTCATATTAAGTGAACAGAACCATGGGCATAGAAAAGGCAAAAATTGATGCGTAAAAATTCACCAGAAAGTGTTTGGCACTCAAACTTTTCTTTGGAGGGACCCCAGACCCCCAGTTTTAAATGTCCCCCCCCAATTCCTTTAAATTACACACACTCACATACACTTCTACACTGGTCCTGCGGGTTTGTGTTGTAAGTTTGCCCCGCTAATCTGTGTCTGTTTGTGTTTTGTGAGAGACTTATGATGACAGCAACTATTTTTGTTTTGTGTGTTTTTGGCCATGTTCTGCCTTTATTTATTTGCGCTGTGAGACATTTGGTATGACGATGTTGTTTACGCGTGCATTCATTTCATTGACTGTTTTCAGTTTTCCTCTCATAAACTATGTTTTTCCGTCCTTGTACATTTGGATTTAATTTCTCTTTCATGTTTAATTGTTTCTTTCCCCCTTCAATTTTCTTCTTCTTTGTGTAGATTCTAATATTTCACTGATTACAAATCACTGCCGGATCAGCCTGTCTGCTAAGTGGCTAAAATGTTTACTCTCTCTTCATTTTCACCCTCCCCAGGCCACAGAAATATGGAACAGGAAAGACAAAGAATGAGAGACATAAACAGATAAAGAAGGGAGCTTTATCTCATTGATGTGTGCCGACGAAACATTATGAGTGGACACAGAGACAGAGTTATACAGCTGTCCCATGTTCACATGGGTATTAAGTGTCCCCCTCGTTCTCCTTCTGTAAACACCTTGCCAACTCTCCCATCGTGGCCGTAAAACAGTTTGAACGTCTCCTTGTTCTACTTCTGCGATGTTTCTGTGTCCTTTAAAGTCCTCCTCTCCTCTCCTCTCCTCTCCTCTCCTCTCCTCTCCTCTCCTCTCCTCTCCTCTCCTCCACACTGATTGTTGGGTCACAGCCAAGCAGTAGAGGGTGGAGATGTATGCTGGCCTGGCACTGTGCGTGTTGGCGTGTACGCGTGTGTGTTCCAGAGGATCAGTTTACCATATGCCGTCATCATGTGCCATTTGATCGGAGCTGTGATTGGTCATTCGAGGCATATTTAGCTGTGGTGATCTTTCAAACGCACACACAGGCGCGTCACAGGAAAGGAGTGGCGCTCTCTTGATTGTTTAGCTGCCCTTTCGTAATTTTCTAATCTGACGAATATGAATGGGGGAGAGTGGCAGGGCAGGGGGGAGGAGGGGAAGGAAAGAGTCAATCAAAGAAATGAAGGAAGGAAAGCAGTAAGTGAACAAGGGCCTAATCAAAGCGCATTAATATTTACTGTACTTGAGTATAGTGTCTAAATATAGTCTAACCTAATAGCAAACCACTCATGCACGCAACTGCGGCACAGCACAAAAGATTACCATGACGATACTATGACAGAAATTATAATTTTTTTAAACACTTATTGCTTTGGTGCAGAAATCAATGCCTCTCGTATCGGCCTGTTAACTATAATAGCGTTTCTAGAGGCTGTCCTGTCGCCTACCTTTTGAAGGTCACAGGTTCAAACTGACTCAACAGCACTAGCAGTTCAGCTAAGCTAATAAATCTGGTCTCATTCTTGTATTTCTGAGCCCAATTTGTTGTTTCAGGCATTGTTCTTGTGGCCAAATGTACAATGATGGCTCAGTTTTTGTCTCAGATGCTGCACTTTGGTGATATGATGATTTGAAACCCAGTCTCTGACTCAACTGTACTCAAAGACATGATCATAAACAATGTAATAATAGTCTACATGCTGAAATGATTGGGCGTTTGCCATTATCTTCCATTACTGATGATAAGATGGAGACGCTTCAGTACATTCAGCACCCAGTATGAGTTTGTCCAGTATTTTATACACTCGATTAGCCAACAGCTAGCATTGTTGGTTATTTTACATATAAACACTTCTTACATTATTTTGTGTGCATGCTAACTAAATAAAAAAATCAGGGTTAGAGCTGGGTATTGTTTAAGAAATTACAATACCAGTACCCTTACAGCCTCAGTGTGTAAAAATGGTGAGTAACAGTGACATCAGCGGTCAAATTCTAGATTGCAGCGCTCACTCGTGCTCACTCTGGGATAACGTTGGCCAAGGCTAGGACAACGTTAGCACGTAAACATAACGTTAGCCGTCACTCGAACTTAGACGAGAGGGAAAAGTAGTTGCAAACATGAAGCCAAAATGATTTTAAAATATCAGATTGAATTACTTGTCTAGCAGAAAGCAGGCAACCTCCCCATCCCTTGTGAAATCCTTCTCCTTCAGGAGTTCTTTCCACCTGGAATAAGCAACGCGGATATTCACTCACGTTTTGTCCCGTCCTCGCTTATCTGATCTTTTTCTTTTATTTGGTGGCGTGGTTTCCCTCTTACGGGGCAAAACATATGTGTGGTCCTCCATTTAAAGTGGGACAGAATCATAAAAGTACAAAGCAGGTTCACGCAGAAGCGCCCCGGATTGAGCTTCACCTTAACCGTCTCCAGTGACGGCAAGTTCTAGATAAACGTGAAAGGCAAAGCGCGTATATCCCTTTTGGCCCCTGTATTCAAATATGGCGACACAAGAGGGCAGCCTCCAGCAGAGGCCTGTGCATATATAGAGAAATCATTCTAAGCCTATGAGAAAGCTTCCATTTGTATGTGAATTGCACTACATGTTAGTAAATATATATTTATGAAAGCAATAGTTGATATTTGCTAATAAGAAACCACGTAAATTACATATTGTAACTTTAAAGTTATACCGATACCAATGGAGTAGTTCATTTGAAATAGTGTCTCTGAATTTTAGGCACTTATTTTCATCTGATGCCACAGACGTAGTGTAGTCATACTTTTCAATGTTTTGGTGGCATCTCTGCATGCTGAACTGCAAACTCTGTCATATAAACCATCGTAATCACATCAAAGAATACTTATCTTGTTTGGCTGCAAGCAATATTTTCTCGATCTGGGTACAAAAAGAATCTTATGCAGATATCTTGGTTATGTTGGTCGATACCTTAAAGGTCTTTAGTATTGATACCTGGCCCTATAATAGACTAAATGGTATATGAGACACCGCCATCAGTCTTTCTGTGGATGATGGCATATAAGAGTCTAATCTAAACCATCAACAGTAGTGGTGTATTGCTTCCTTAGAGCCAAAGAGGGAGGATGAGCCTCTTCTATACTCAGTAGACCAGAGTTTATTGCAGCAGCACATGCATTGTTTTGAATAAATGGTGCAATACAGTTTTTCTCAACTAGAAACACTCCCTGCCCATGTAATCAACAGCTGAGTGCAACAAGTTGATGACATTCTGTAGAAGTGGAAAGGAAGTGCACTCTGGAAAATATAGGAAGTTGCTAGCTGAGGCAGAAGTACACGAGGCATGCTGAGGGAAAGTTCTCCGGTCTACCAGAAACGGTAAATTAAAGTAAATGATAGCACTTTATCACAACATGACTCCTGGAAAACTCTCACCCACACTCATTTGGAGCAATAATGAGCCTGAAGCCCAGTCTGAAGTGATAAATGGAGTGAGCTGTGTTTGAGCCTAGCACCGAGAGATGAATGGAGCGCTACAGCTGCCACAACTAGCTAAATATTACACACTGAAACACACAGATACACACACGCTAACTGAGCAGAAGGGCGGAATATGTTAGGAATGTGCTCTCGGAGATGACCGACCTTCACGCGGACACACGCACCATGTTGTGCACTCAGATAAGCAACCGTGTGCCAAAACACACACATCTCACTTGGCATTCACACACCTCTCTGATCACATGCTGACACATTTGTACTCAACTTGAGTGAAGAGTTGCTTGTGAAGAATTGCTCACGCTTCTGTGTTGCATGCATCTAATGTGGGCTGACTTAAAAGGCTTTTCCACATGCACACACCTACACATACACCCAGTCTTGTGCAACAGGTCAGGATTGTTCACAAGTCAGGACGTGCATGTCGAGGATATGCCTGTCTCTTTATTGCTGCGACTTTGCAGTGTGTGTGTTTAACATTACTAGCCAGTGAGAAAATGTGAACTGTTAGAGACAGACAGACACACACACACACACACACACACACACACACACACACACACAGGCGGCAGACAAAGTTGTAGTCTCATTACTGTGGTCTCCAAGGAGTCACCATGGCAATGGCAGAATGAAACCACGGCCTGTGGGAGAGGAGGTGTGTGTGTGCACGTATGTCTGTGTGTCCTACAGACCCAGAAGTGGTTTATTCCCCCAGGAAGTAAGTTATTCTCCACAGGCCAATCAGAGGACAAAGTTTGAGGCAGAGTTTAAGCCAATTGGTCCAACGTTGCTGACCTTTATTACTCGCGGCCAATCCCAGGGGAGCGGACAGACAGCCGGGCGATGACATCACAGCCAGAGTGAAATAACGAAGGAAGAAATGAGGAAGACATGAGTTTCAATAGTTGAGCCAAGGATAGTGACTTTATGAGTTTTTCTTTACTGTTATTTTTGGAAAGGGAATATGGGGAGAACATGGGTAAAACAAGGGCAAGGAAACAGTCACAGACTCAGACAGGGAAGAGACATAAACATGTCATTTTTTTTCATTAATAAAACATCTTAAGGCAGGGGGGAAAATGTAAATTGTGTCCTTAAAATGCACTCAATGTCACAGCAGAGCCACACAGAGATGGAGAAAAAGATGTCACATGAGTGACACGGATGTAGTAGGAAAGCTCAGGGAATGAGTGCAGGGCTAAACAAATATTTACTGCGCGTTCTCCTCTGTGTTTATGGCTCGGTTTATGACCACACTGTCCTCCTCTCATCCATCCCTCCCATTTTTGTCTCTTGCTTCGCCCTCACTTCCAAACCACACTATCCTTCAGGTTAAGGGTGCCGTTGAGTCCTTGCTCGCTGTTATGTGGTACAACAATTTTCCTATCATCTCTTTGTGTATTTGGCTTGTTTGTATATGTTTGCATGTGTGTGCATGCATATGTACATGCATGCATATTTGTTTTTGCGGTATCAGTCATGCAAATCTACTCCAAAGATGTGTCTAAGATATAATAAGTGTGTTTGTGCAGATTTTTGCAGAAGTTCTGTCTCTCTGTTTTCCACTGTCTCACACAAACACACGCTGAGTTCACAGGTCAGTGGTTGTGTTTTATGTCTAGAGACGCAGGGGAGTCTGATAAAAGTGGATTTAATGGAAGGAGGAGAGAGGTTACATGGAGCATAAACACATCAAACACACTGCTCGCTACATAAACTGCAAACTATTCACTAATTTCTGTACATGTTTCATTATTTACATTGAGGTTGAGCTGTAGAAAACAGCTACAAACTCAATCTATATTTCATACAGGTAGATTCGCAGCAAGACTGAGAGTGCACAGCAATGCCAGCAGCTCTGTGAGACACCACTGCTGAGACATAGTGGTGCTTTGAGCTAACTGCCAACATCATGTTTTTTCCATGTTCACCGTCTTAGTTTAATGCATTAACAGTAGCTTATTAGCACATAGCACAAAGTAAAACTGAGGCTGATATGGTCTTAATCTTATGTCTTAGATGTCTTAATTAAGGCTGTCTTGTTATGATCTATTACTACCCATCATATTAATTGTCAGTTTATTTCGTTGTAATGATAAGACAGACTTTGCAGCATTTAATTGTCATTAATTAATTTTCATTTTTGACTAATAAATATGCAACAACAAGCTTATAGATTATACATTAAGGGCACGGAGAGAAAAGATAAACAGACAGAGACTGTGCAGAGACACTTTGGAAACTCAGCCGCCATGACATTTTGCAGTGGTATGTATGATACAGCCTGCTGTACTAATGTGATGGCTAAAGTCAGCAAGAAGACGAGGTCATGCGACAAAGGCAAAGACAAGACTAGACGATAGCTAATTAACATGCACACACCACCAACTGTAAAGGGGTGTAAATCACTTAAAGTAACCTAAAGTTAAACCATCAAAATGACAAACATATTTGGTATATTTGGTATTTGGTTAATGTGACCTCTGTTTGTATTTGGTCAAATTTTCACCTAATGATGGCGATGTATAGAAAGTTAAGGGGTCACCAAAGCGATTACAGTTTTCCCTGAAGGGGAAATAAAAGTCTGTATCAAATGCGATGGCAATCCAGTCCATAGTTTTCAAAAGACTTCACTTAAAACCTGTTAAAAGTCAGTCAAGGACATTTTCTGGGAACTATGAATGTCTGTCCGTACAAAGTTTTGTGGCAAACCATCCTATAGTTAGTGAGATATTTCAGTCTGGACCAAAATAGTGGACAGACCAACCACACAACACCACCATCCTTACAACAACACTGCTGGCATGGTACAGGTATGATGGTTTAGATTTTTTTTAAAAAGGAGATGAAACAACTAATCCCACTGTTTCCCTTCTTTCCCATAGTGATGCTGAATAATATACCACACTAACATATACATATATTTAGCAATTACTGACGCTAATGTTGAATTGTTGTCCCACACACACTCTGCTACTCATGAAGTGACTGACATCTATCTGTCTGTCTTTCAGGAGGTGGAGCTCCTTGACATCAGCACCATCAGGGACACCAGAACAGGAAAATACGCCAAACTACCAAAGGTCAGTAATGTGTGTGTGTGTGTGTGCGTGAGAGAGAGAATGACATAAAGAAGCTGTCACCTCCTGCTGTTGATAACTTTGTCCTCTGACCAGAATTGTGATGCTCAAGTGTGACTGTCACCAAAAGATGTGTGTGTCTCCTCTCTCAGCTGACTGTGCAAAGGTGACAGGGCGCTAATGAGCCTGCTGACAGATGGGCCGTCAGACAGGAAGTGATATAACCAGTGACTGTTGGCAAGGAAGTCATTGTGTAAGAGCGCAGATCTTGCCGACAGAGACGCTAATATAAAGCCACACTGTTAACGTGTTGACATGGTGCAGACCTTTGGGTCAAAGTGGTGAAAATATATAGTTAGTTATAGTTTACATTATTACTCTACTTACAATCTATAATCAACAATGAAATTTGCTGCTGCTTTTAATCGAGTACTATTCATCAATAACTGCAGTAAAGCCACAGTTATTATGTAAGAAAAACTGCATGTTAAGGAGTATACACAGTGTGACATTTAGGGTTGTTATGTAAAAAGTGAATTTTGTGCTTGTGATGTAGTAATGAAGTGTGCCTTTAAGACTTCTAGGTAATGCTGAAATGTGGTGTTCAGAAAAAGAAAGGCAAACAAAAAAAGAAGTCATATCAGAGTAGTTTAAATTCTTAAAGGGCCAGTTCACCCAATTTACAAAAATACACATCTCCTCACATATCATGAATGGAATCTAGCCACACAGATAGCTGTGGTTTGGTTTGCCCAGGTTTTGAGAGAGTAGACAGATGATGTCAGTGACTACATGGCGAACATTGTGAAGTATTTAGCAGCTAAAAAGTGATATATTTCCCTCAGAAGTTGGTGGAGACCAAATCTGAGCTAATTACTAGCGACTATTAGACTTAGTTTTTGTCAGATAGGAGGAAAAGTGACCCTAAATTTATCATCTTGATCTGTAAATAAGCAACTGATAACAAGTACACCATGTCAACTTTATAAGATGATAATAATATTGATGTTCTTACTTGTGGCTTGAAGGCCAAAAATTCTGTTAATGCAGGTTGGGAAAGTTCACCAATATTTATATTCCTGTTGCTCTGGAAAGTCCACAGAACACACTGTCAACAGTTTTATGAGGACTGCTTCTTTGGTAGAAAGGCCTTCCAAAGAAAATACTGAGGTCTGTGTATTATCTCAAGTCATGTGGACACTGTTGTGTTGCCTTTGATTTTCTTGTTTCATAGTTGGAGTGCACTGATCCTTTAAACTCTCCCTTGCTGCTTGATTACAAAGTACATTTTATGCACTGCCTTGGCAGTATTTTCTTGATAAACAGTCATCCGAGTTAATTTGTTTAACTGAAATGAAAGAGAGACGCGATAGAGAGGGAGTGATGGAGAGGATGCATAATTGATGGAGAAACAGAGTGTTAGGGAGAGTTGGTGGCAGAGAAAGAGTGGTCTTTAAAGGAGGAAAGAGTCGTTTGGTTAATTAGATCAGAGTGCTACACCACATGCATCACATTTACTGTTCTCAAGAGGCAGAGAGATGGACAAGGAGCTGGAAGGCTGGAGAGTTTGTATGCACAAGTCAACATATTGTGTGTGTCATGCTTACATTCAATGTCCTAAAAAGTATGTAAGTATAAAAGTTTGGTGTGTGTGCGCGTCAGGACCCGAAGGTGCGGGAGGTGTTGGGCCTCGGTAAGGGTGACAACGTCGAAGGGAAGCTGGTAACTGTCGTCCATGGCAATGACCTGGTCAACATCTCCTTCCACAACTTCCAGGCGATGCAGGAAGATACAGCCAAGGTAACCATGGAAACCACTAGCATCCCATATCCTCTTTACCTTTCTTATACTTGCCTTTAAAGTACCCCTCCAGACACTTTTTGACATATGTAAAAAAACTGCTGCTTGTGGTAGGTTTTGCGTTCACTTTCTGCTTTCTCCAATGCTTGAAAATAACTAGCATTAGCCTTATGCTGTGCTCACACTATGAGCGACAGGTTACAAGTCATTTTCAACAAAAGCCGGTGGTGACATGAAGACAAACTGACGTCTGACCCTTGTCCCTGCGGACAGGCGTGATGTGCTACAAATTAAAGATGAGCTGGCTTTTTAGCGCTCCAATGATACGGTGAAATGTTTTTGTTTCTAGCTGTGGTACTGTGTTACTTAGCTTAGTCAGCTGTCGCTATGCTAGCTTTATGTGCGTTGCGGTGCACGCAGGGATGTAACTGAGAAATGTGATGTTAGAATAGGGTTCATTTGTAGTTAATGAGCATTGATATTTTTTTGAACAGATATAAACTTAGGATGACATTTTGTCTAGGTGCTTTTTGGCAAGTAGCAAACATACACAAGCCGTGTTTGTTCTCAAAACTTGTCCACTCTGTGCCGGAGGTTTCAGGTTTCTTTACCGTCGTTATGTCGAAGTTTGTTCCCCTATAATTATGTGCTTATGTATAAGACAGCAATTGGCTTTCGTATTAGTGACGTACCTACTCTAACTTGCTCGATGTACATTTATACACTTTATACGTACATTTATTTCCCCCTAAGAAGAGGAATGCGAAAATGCTTCTCTAGGCATATAAACTCTGCACAGACACAAGTCAGTATAGCCAAGGTCAGACATTTTTAGGCACCTAAACATACTAAAAAAACATTTTTGAATGGAGGGGGGGACTTTAATATTTCCTCCTTGATTCCTGTCATCTTTCCATCCATCCTTCGTATGTATCCCCCTCTCTCGTTTGTGTCTTTCCTCAGGCCATATGCTGATTACTCACTTTACGATGTTGACATAGAGGCGTGTGTGTTTAGGAGTTGTAAAGAGGGATTTTTTTCCTCTGCGTGTGTGTTGTATATAGAAACTGTTTCACTAAGTTTTGACATCCGACGAACAGTCAAACAACCCTGTTTTATTCGTGTGTGTTTTTTCCAGATTTGGACAGATGAGCTGTTCACTTTGGCCACAAACATACTTTCCCAGAATGCATCAAGGCACACGTTCCTCCTCAAAGCGTAAGAAGCTGTGCATGTCTTACCTTGATATCAGGGAGCCTCAGATCAATGGTTTTAAAGCCTCTGTGTGTGTGTTTCAGGTACACTAAGTTAAAGCTGCAGGTGAATCAGGATGGGAAGATTCCAGTGAAGAAGTGAGAAGCACACATCAACCGCTTTTTAAACTTTGTGCAGAATTTAAAACGCCAGTGCCCACTTCTTCTTTCCTTTCCTCTTTGCTGTCTCTCTTCCATTTTCTCTCCTCTTAAGTTCACCTCTGGTTTATCTCTGCTCACTCATGTGGGTGTAATCCTATCAGACTCTGCTGACAGTGTTTGATTTTAATGTTGAGAACAATAAACTTTGATCTGTGAATGGTTTGACTCAGTCAGCCGTGATATAAAAAAACCCCTTTAAACAGTGACTGTTATCTCTCCAAACTCTCTGTCCGTCTTTCAGTATTCTCAAGATGTTTTCGGATAAGAAGAAAGTGGAGACGGCTCTGGAGCAGTGTGGCCTCGTCAATAACAGGGTAATCATCAAAAGTGATCACTGACCACAGGGCTTCTCAAGATATGCACGTTTTGGTTCATACATGAGATTCCAGTAGTTGCAACCCATTCTCACCCCGGGGTGCTGCAAAGCATTCTTTGCATGCCTTTGCAATGTAAGGGAGGCAAAAAAGGCTGCAGGCAGACAGTAGCTTTAAAATGTGACATTTTGATTAACTGTCCTCAAGAGCCACAAGTTTTGAAGTTTTAGTTTTTGTCCTGATTACACAAACAAGATATAACCTGTTGTGTGTGTGAGCGTCAGAGATGCTGTTTCAGAGAAAGGTGAGCTAGCTCCAGTCTTTGTGCTCTGCTAAGCTAAGCTAAACTAACTAGGCTGCTCCTAGTACCCTCATATTAACCATACACACGAAATGGGCATCAAACTTATCATCTTGAAGCAAGAAAGCAAATTAGCCTGTTTCCCCAAATGTCAAACTCTTCTATTCAAGTCACACAAAAGCTAGCTATCAATAGTTTATTTAGAAGTCACACAGTTTTTCCTAACAAATTTGGTTTCCCAGAGGTTTCATTCATTCTTTTAAGTCCCATATTGTATTGTCAAAGCCTTTGCTTGTATCTGCAGTGTAAGGTACCTCTGGCTTGTGGCTTTGTAAGCAAAACAAGGTTTCTTGTGTGTTTTTAGTAGGTAGAATCTTTTCTAAAAATCAGTTTGGAGTCACAAGACTTGTCTTTCTTTTAAATAAGGGACCAGCTTGTGCCAAATGCACAGTCAGCATTTCCCTTTGTATTGTTTTACTCTGGTGCCTCCTGCTGGTGAAATAGAAGAACACACAAAGTGGGAAATCAGAGGAGGATCTGATCCACAGCTACACAATCCTCTCTGTTCTCTTTCAGTCGGAGGGAATCAAGCCAGATGATTTCACGTGGGAGGCCTTTCAGAAGTTTCTCGACACCCTCAGTCTCCGGCCTGAGATACAAAGCATCTTTGAGGAAAGGTACGTGACCCACAAATAACACTTTTACAAAACTTTGCTGTGACTTTCCATTTCTAATCCCAGAATAAAATTCCAATCCCCACCCTAAATCCTTTAATAATGATGCTCTATAATATTATTAGGATTCAAGGTAATGCTCCCAACCTGTACCAAGTGACCATACACACATTGTATTCAGTACGCTTTTCTCTTTGCTCCAGTGGCTCCAAGAGGAAGCCATTCATCTCTCTGGACCAGTTCATCGACTTCATAAACCGCAGGCAGCGAGACTCCAGACTGAACGAGGTGCTGTACCCCCCGCTGAAGAGAGAGCAGGTCCGACAGATCATGGAGAAATATGAGACCAACGCCAGCCAGCTGGAGAGAGGTTAGTGACTCTGATTTTATATTTTGCTGTTGACATTGTCGGCATTTAGATGCTGCTTCAAGACTGTGATCTTCATATTTGAGACATTTTCAATCAGCCCTGCTCTTTTGCCTTTAATGTTTTCCCCGAAGATCATCCAAGGAAGTGACCAGAATACACTGACCTTTTTGACCCGCTGAGTCAAATAACACCAAAAGATATCACAGTCACATAAAATTATATTGTTTTGGTAGATGACAAGAGTTCAATGTAAGTGCAGTTGTATCCTTGTTTAGATTGTAGCTGATAAGCAAGGTTTATCAGCTGCAGCAGTACTCAGAGAATTATAGGTTTATAGGTCAAATTGATTTCCTGATCTTTTATTGCAGCAGGGTGTCCTTTTCTAAAATCCTTGGCCGTGGACTGACCGAGCCCACATCCATTTCCTTTTTCTGTAACACCCAGAATGTGGGAATCATTTGTGAATTTGATGAAATATCCTCCACATGTGTTGCTGTGGATCAACTGTAAAACTAGGGAGTGAGCAGAGCCCTGGCTGCCGAAAGCCACTCTGCTAGGTCACCGTTAAGCCAAAATCTGTAAGATGATCCACCATACAGCCCACAGTGTTTAGAACTAAGCCAGTGTGTTGACGTCTGAAAACAGAGGCCTCTGGTCAGTTCACTGCCAGAGCTCGCATTTAGCATGGCGTGTTGCAGTCCTTGCCCTTCAAATCAAATCAATTATTCTGATTGCCGTGAGCAGATAGATGCTGGTCTGACTGTCAAAAACAAGTCTGACCTTTTTCGGAGTCAGTAAACACGTCCCTTCCTTCTCTACCCCTCTACTCTCATGCAGACCAGATCAGTTTGCAGGCTTTCAGTCGGTACCTGGGAGGAGAGGAAAACACCATCGTACCTCCAGAGAGGCTGGACCTCATCGACGATATGAACCAACCGCTGTCCCACTACTTTATCAATTCCTCGCACAACACATACCTCACAGGTAAAAACACGCTAACAATGTGCAAATACCTCAAAGCAAAGAAGACAAACATGCTTCATTGGAATATATATATCTTTGAGTCCCTTCGTCTGTTTGCCCGCAGTGGGTCAGCTGACCGGTCTGTCGTCAGTGGAGATGTACAGGCAGGTGCTGCTGACCGGCTGTCGCTGTGTAGAGCTGGACTGCTGGAAAGGCCGGCCGCAAGACGAGGAGCCCTACATCACCCACGGGTTCACCATGACCACTGAGATCCCATTTAAGGTTACTGCTTTTTGGCATCCAGTTACCAGGGATTATTAGGTTTTTGTCTAATTACATTGTGACAGCATGGTTAGGCTGAGTTTGTGTAAGTCATTGCTCTCATGTAACATTTACTGTACTGCTGCAGTTTTTTTTTCTCACATAAATGTCTGTTTTTCCATTTTATATATGACTGGCACCATATAAAAGTGATTTATAAATCACCAGCTCGTGAAAGTTTTACATCTACACACAGGAATGTACCATATGTTTATGTTTATGGAGGCGTTAGGGTTTAGAGGTCTGCTTTATAAATGTACTTGATAGTTTATGACAAGCTGAGATGCTATTTCTCCTCTTCTGTTAAAAAAATCTAATAAGTATTAAGGGACCATGGTGTGTGGACCTCTGACCCTTGGTGAATTTGTGCGGTTTGGTCAGTAAATTCTTTGTGCAGTGGATTGAGATATTATGAATATGGAGGCAGCAACCACCGACAATTTGAACAAACACTCAGTGTCTGTAATATTGTTATTACAGAGGGTGGTGGCAGTGCCATGACCTGTTGCCAAAAGCAAAAATCTGTTCAGTATTTTGGGCTTTTATTGGATTTTTTTCTTTCTTTTAGCATGTATTTGGAGATTTCATTCAGAGGAGCTCCTTTTAATGTTCTGATTTTTTCCTTGGCTGTAGGAGGTGATCGAGGCGATAGCAGAGAGTGCTTTTAAGACCTCACCATACCCCCTTATCCTGTCCTTTGAAAACCACGTAGATTCGTAAGTCAGCACATGGATTCATCATTTATTTTTTTCTCAGACTCTGTATTTTTGATTATGGAGTCTTTGTTACAGTTTGCAGTTTAGTCTGATGTATTCATAACCACACCAGATGTAAAAGTCAAGGTTTGTATTAAAGTATTAGTCCTAAAACGTGGATGCTTGAAGACTCGTTGAGTTCTATAAGTCCCATATTTTAAAAAAACAAACTTATTTCCATGTCTTTTTTATTAAAAAGCAGGTATATGTGCTATAGAAATACTTTGAAAGCATTAAAACCCTCAGTTCACAGAGAAATGTGCACAGTCTATATTCAGAAACTGTGCCTTTAAACAAACCGTCAGGACTTTAGTGTAGTTGTGATGTCACAACTATACTATATTGAGCGGTCTATAAAGGTTGAAAATGGTGGTAGACTACCGTTACAGTCATTCCCCAGCTGCAACGATGGTGCAGAGATGCTGAGAGCGCAGATGCAGATGAGCAGACTGAGCTTTTAGGAGGGGAGTTTAAAGAGACAGGTGCTAAAACAGAGCATTTCAGATGGAGGGTGAATACATGAACGTTCAGGCAGACAGTGTGAGAGCAATAATGTGTTTGTTTTTTTTAAACATAAAGCATGTAAATATGTTCTAGTGGAAACCAGAATTACAGATAATAAGCATAATACGGGACCTTTAATTCAAGGGCTAATAAACTAACCTGTGTGTCTTGTTCTGTCAGGGCCAAGCAACAGGCCAAAATGGCAGAGTACTGCAGGACCATCTTTGGAGATGCCCTGCTCATCGATCCCCTAGAGAAATATCCGGTAAGACTGGTCTCCATTCAGATCTGGCGTGAACTTTGCCTATGTTTTACTTAACTTTCAATATGCAGTACGTATTTAAAACACGTACATAGATACTTGAATTTATGCTATTATTTCAAGGTCTGTTTCAGTCTGAAATAAATGGATGATGTTAGATGATTAGATGATGTCTCACTGCTGTTTCTCAAGGCGAATTAACAACACACTAATATCCTTTGACTCCACAGTCATGGAGTTAATCAACTTGCAAACCATCAGATAAGATGAAACAGCTTGTGATACACACATCAGCTCATGATCTCGACAATTTTACACTAAGACACAGTTCGTGATTCGTAGCTCATAAACCTCTCTAGTAGTTAGACTTTTTGTTTTAACCTACAGCCTTTTTTTCCACTGAATACACAGAATCCTTTAAATAATACTCAAAAATGTGTATGACCCACACCGAGGATCATAACCCCAGATTTGATTATACAGACATTTTGGGCAATTATGTCTATATATGTACGAAAGAGGCACACAATGGGGTTTGCTGAAACACACAAGTTTGCATAAATACAAAAATACAGATGATTTGAAAGCACATCTGTGTTCCAAACACACTGGTCGAGATATGCATTTTTTCATTCTAGTGTTTTCCTAAAAGTCTTTAACTCTAGCAAAAAGTTAAAGCAGGGTTTGCAGTCAAAGTGGAAATAGATGAAATGAAATAAATCCAGTTTCTTTCCAATTTATCGTGTCTTTCCTGTGTCTTCAGCTGGACCCCGGTCAGCCCCTCCCCTCACCGCAGGAGATGATGGGGAAGATTCTCATCAAAAACAAAAAGAAACACCACCACCACCGACCCTCGAGTAGTGGCAGCATACGGCGCAGAGAGCTGGAGGAGCAATCGTCACCCAACAACGGTGAGCGCATGTATCTGTATTGGTTTAGATTGCATTGGTTGTAATGATATAGCCAATGATGCAGCTGCACCTGTATAGTCTTGGGCTAATATATACCATTTACTGCATGTAGATGTTAACACTATTAGTTTGCTGCTCTCTGTGTAGACTGCCCTCTGACAGACGGCGAGGGAAGCCAACTCCTGTCTAACGGGGAGGAGAAGCTGGCTGAGAGGATGGTCAAAGACTCGGAGCCTCGTAAATCCATTGGTGGGTTGTAGAGGAAGGTGTAGATAGATATATTGATTATAAAGGCAGCCACTGTGCTCCACAGTAGCTCTTTATAACGTGCATGTATTACATCGAACAGGAGGCGAGGGAGAAAGTGAGGAGGATGAGGAGGACGAACCAGCGGCAGAGTTGAAAAAGCCAAACTCCGATGAGGTAGGAGCCACACAGGATCAGGGCTGACAGTGTGTTTGACTGGCTGACGGGCTGATTGATGGATTAGTGCTATCTGCCTCCCCCAGGGTACAGCCAGCAGTGAGGTGAACGCCACAGAGGAGATGTCGACTCTTGTCAACTACATTGAACCTGTCAAATTCAAGAGCTTCGAGGTGGCGAACAGTAAGTGTGTGTGTGAGTGATAAAGAGACAGGAAGATGTCCTCACTTTATGTGCAGAGGAGATATGAAGTAAAAGGGAAAAAAAAGTGTATGAGGGCTTTGGACAAGCCTCGTTAGTTTTAAGCACCTCTCTCATGTAGCTCATTAGGCAGGCAGGCCGGCTGTGCCGACTCATTTGTGGTTAATGATCATACAGACCTGTCGCACATACATTATCTTAATCAATTCCTGTACTTGTGTCAATTTTTCTGAGTTCTTTTTTTTTCACGCTTTCTGTCCACCAGAGAGGAGGAAGTACTTTGAAATGTCGTCCTTTGTGGAAACGAAAGGCATGGACACCCTGAAGAGCTCCCCCATTGAGTTTGTCGAGTATCCCTGGAAGTTTGTCATTTTAAGAAATAGGGTTTACGTCGGTGTGTTCGAATGCCTCTTTTGTGTTGGAACTCCTTATCAGCATGGAAAGTAGAGAGTGTGAAAAAGTCTTAAGACAATCTTAAAAATTGACCAGGACATGAAATAAACTATTTTCACCTGTAGTGTCTCCGCCAACATGTTAAATGTCAAGTGTGCCTTTTTATATGCTGCAATTTACAACATGTAACAAACTATGCACAGGTATGCCTCGTATACAGAGTTTGGGTCTTAACAGCACTCCTCCAGGTACAATAAAAATCAACTGAGCCGAATCTACCCTAAAGGAACAAGGGTTGACAGCTCCAACTACATGCCTCAGCTCTTCTGGAATGTCGGCTGCCAGATGGTGGCGCTAAACTTCCAGACCCTTGGTGAGTCCGCTTATTTCAGCCACAGATGGCCAACATGCACAGTATCCACAGAACCAAAAAATACAAATAAGGTCTTGAAAAATTCAAAGTTTGCTTTAACTTTAACTTAAGATACTTTAACTATTCAAGGATCTCAATATTCATCCCTGTAAACTCCTTTCTTACCTTCTTGTTCTTTCTCATCTTTCTCCCCCATTCACTTCATCATCTTTCCATTCCTCTGTACCAGACCTCCCTATGCAGCTGAACATGGGTGTGTTCGAGTACAACGGCCACAGCGGCTACCTGCTGAAACCTGAGTTCATGAGAAGGACGGACAAACACTTTGACCCTTTTACAGAAAACATAGTGGACGGGATAGTCGCCAATACCATCAAAATCAGGGTAAGGACAAACATGTCATCAACTGGACACTGAAGTTCTTTATAAGAGTTGTTAGAATAAACATGTATAATATAACATCCACCAGGTGATGTCAGGTCAGTTCCTGACTGATAAAAAGGTTGGTGTGTACGTGGAAGTGGACATGTTTGGCCTTCCTGCTGACACCAAGAGGAAGTACAGAACCAAAACGTCCAATGGGAACTCCCTGGACCCCGTGTGGGACGATGACATGTTTGTTTTTAATAAGGTAGGATTCCTGTGTCTTTTAGATTTTTCTCTTACCCTTCACTGTCTGTCCTCTGTTACATGCTCTCTAAACTTCTCCCATTAACACCCCTCTGTCTCCAGGTGGTCCTCCCTACACTGGCCTCTCTGAGAATAGCAGTATTTGAAGAAAACGGCAAGTTTATTGGACATCGGATCCTCCCTGTGTCAGCCATTAGACCTGGTCAGTGCAGACGCAAACACCCATAAACACACTCATAATGTCAAGCATTTAGAGAAGTCTGGTTGTAACCAAACTGATGACCTGTTTACACGCTGCTTTACTTTTGCTTGTCCAGCACTAATTGACTGCAGTTGTTTATTTATTTGTTTCTTCCTTCCTTCAAGGCTACCACTACATCAACCTGAAGAATGAGCTGAACCAGCCACTCCTGCTGCCCTCGCTGCTGGTTTGCACTGAAGCACAGGATTACATCCCCAATGAACACCAAGGTAAGAACACCACATTGACAACAGCACCTTGCAGCTCTGACCTCATATCCCACTTAACTCACCTGACTTGACTAACTTTAAACGTACATACCTTAAAGCAATCGTTTGACAATATGAGAAATACCAATACCGTTTCCTATTTCAGTTGCTTATCCATTTTCTCTAGTGAACTATTTGAACTAGTTTTCAGCAGTGCTGTGTGGTAGATTAAGAAAGCTGGTGTGCACACCTCCTGAAGTTCCAGTTTCAAAATACATATTTTAATGAATAACCGTTTGTTTTATTGTTTTATAAATCTCAGCTGTTACTCTCACATAAATCATACATTGTAAGAGAAATGTGCAATGACTTATGAAGAAGTACTGCCTGCTGTATTTGTGTAGTATATTAGATTTTCCAGGTGGCCTCTGATTTGTTGACACTGCATGCTAAAAATAATAACAAATAATAACAAAGATTTTATGACCAAGAAATATTGCCAGATTGGTGAATTTTCCACCCTATTGGGCAGCTTTAGGAGAGATTATGTTGGTAAAATTATTTTGGGTGGGTTGACCCAATTTTGGGCTGGTTTGACGTAGTAGTCGTTATAGTTCTCATATTTTTTTCTTTGTGTATTCATTTCTGGCTAAAAAAAAGAAGAAGACATTTTTGGACCAACCTGGTAACACTGCGGTAGCTAGAATGCTACTTGACGAGGTGTGCCTGCTAGCATATAGCTGCTCAGATCAGTTAGTAGCAATGATGGTAAATATAGATGAAAATAATATTGATTCACCGCAACATAGTATAGGAATGTCTCTAGTAATATCCTACGTAGTTGTGAATTTAGGTACATTTTATAAACCTCACAATATATGGTTATTGTCTACCGGTGGTCCCTGGGGACATCTATGCTTTGACACCACCGCCTTTGCCAGGCAACCGTGGCACACAGAGCTTCAGAGATCAGGGGATGAAAGCAGGTGGGTGGGCAGATGATAGATCTGTGCAGAGCACCCGAACAAAAACACCGTTAAATCACCGACATCCAAACACCAGATTCCCTCACAGTGGTTTCAGCCAAAATACACAGTAACCTACAGGGCTGTAGGCCCACCTAGTGGAGAAGTCACACCATGCCACTGGTTTTCAGACAGTCTTGATGCCATTAAAAGGAATAGTTTCACATTTTGAGAAATGTACTTATTTGCTGTCTTGCCGAGAGTTAGATGAAAAGATTGAATCCACTGTCATATCTGCACAGTATAAATGAAGCAACAGTCAGCAGACGGTTATCTTACCTTAGCATAAGGACTGGAAAGGGGGAAACAGCTACACTGACTTGAGACTTAAAATAAAACAAATGTATTTGACTTTGACACTGTAAATTCTGGAAACATATTTATCAGAAGGAACTTGGTCTCAGCTATGTAAAATCAGGACTTTGAAAGAGAAGTCTTCAGTGACCTGATGGAGTCAGACACTGCAAATCAACATCACTGCCATTTTAAAGTTAGTCAACAACCCTGAGTTGGAGGACTTGTGACTTGACTCGGACTTACCATAAAACACCAACTTTGCCATGTGGCCGAAATCTATGAACTTGTGGATATCAATGATGTAAAGGCGCTCTTTGTCTTGTTTGTGTGTGTGTGTGTGTGTGTGTGTGTGTGTGTGTGTGTGTGTGTGTGTGTGTGTGTGTGTATGTATTTTCAGAGTACGCAGAGGCTCTGACCGACCCCATTAAGCACATCAGTCAATTGCACAAGAGAGAGACACAGCTGGCTGTTCTCACAGAGGACAACAGTGAGGTAAGACACATCTGTTCATTGAACAGTAACAGGGACGTCAGAACATGTTTGTGGACCAAAGTTCCCCACACCCCCTTGTTTATGAAATATCTGTACCCCATTAGTCAGATAGGCAGACAGTTTGTGGACTCTCAGTCACTCAATTTCATCTTCCTGTTGTTTTTGTCCAGCATGTCCCTAACCATCCCAAAGAGGGAGAGACCAAGGGAGAGTGTGAAGTCATTCCAGGTGGTCGACTCTCCTCCCCCTTCCACGCCCTCCCCCCCTGCTCACTGGACGAAGCCCCTGACATCCTCAAAGTCCCTGCACCAGGTAGAGACCTCTACACATCATACACACACAGCCACAAATATTGTCTTAATGTCTACATGTAAATGCACACACCTGTCATTTACCTCCTTACACTGTTATGTTATTGTAACACACATTAGGTTGATATCATGTTAAATGATTGATACTGGTAGTAATCTACCACTGTGAATGACTTGGTTGTCAGTTTGGTTATGAAACAAGTTTAGAGGTCAACAGTCTGCTGCAGAGAAGAGTATTATATGCTAATTCTAGCATATAATAACATGTCCATGTACAGTATGTGTCTTCACTGCACAAATACTCAAAGTTATCTTTTCAGTTGTCTTCAGGAAATTCCAACAAGAAAACCTTTTTTTCAATGTTGCGAAAACCATGCATCTCCCAAATGTCACCTTTTCATGAATAAAAACTTTTTTTTCCATTTGTAAAAAACTTTTTCTTTTCATTCCACTGAAGATTAACTGATGCGATGAACTTAGACTAAAGCCATGCACACTGTTTTGTTCATTGCACTGGGCACAATGAGTTTTCTGCCGGGTGTTTCTGGCTCATTTTCCCATCATCCGTTTCACACCCACTGTCTGTGTGCTTTCCTGTTTTGTTTTTTTTCCACGTGTGTCTATGTGTTTGTGTGTAGCACCAAATCAGAAGGAAGACCTCATAGCCACTGTGCTGGCAGGTAAGGTCATCCCTGCGTTCATTCCACACCCAAATACGTGAAATCATTTGTTTGTCAGCTGCATGTAGAGAATGTATTTTATGGCCATTTTGAAATTAGACACACAAGGAGTGGTGTCAGCTACATGACATTGATTATTGGCCTCCATACTAACTCTCTTTCTGTCTGTCTCTCAGACATCCAGGCCCAGTCTATAGAGGAGCTGAGGCAGCAGAAGAGTTATGTGAAGCTGCTAAAGAAACAAAGCAAAGAGCTCAAAGAGATGCGTAAGAAACATCTCAAGAAGGTACGCTCACAGACACAGTGGAAACACCTATTTTGATCCATATGCATTTTTCACTGCACTTGTTGGAAAATTTTAGCTCTTCATAGAAACCGGATATGAAAAGTCCCCTGTGTTGGCAGAAGATACAGAAATATCTTTTTTTATTGTGCGCTGGAAAATAAGTTGGTTGTTGCTTGTGTGTATTTGCAGGTGTGGAATCTGAGTAAGGAGCAGAAGAGTCGGTCTAGCCAGCTTCAGTCTGACACCCAGAGGAAACGCAGTCAGATTGAGAAGCACCTCAAACGTAGCATCAAGAAAAAGTAAGGATGGATTGCTTTATGGTGTGTTTAAAGTGGAAAAAGATCTCAACCAGCACTAGTAAAGGAGAGAGAAAGGGGGGAACAGATATGATGAAAAACTTAGATAGACTGATGATGCAAAGATAGAGAGGTGGTAACTAAACCTGACCTTGTGTGTGTGTTCAGCGAGCCCCATGAGCCAGTGCAGCGTGAGCTGACGGCGCTGGATCAGGAGCTTGAGAAGCAGACGGTCCAGCTGAGGGAATGGCAGATGCAAGAACTGCTGAAGCTCCGACAGGAGCTCCACTCGCTGGAGAGGGAGAAGCAACAAACACACCTGCAGGAGGTAATGACACACACCTGTGTATTAACGCGTCAGTGCACTCCCCCCAATCTTTGCACACTTAGACATACTCAAGGTGACACACTTGGAATAACACTGTATCCCTCCCGTGAATTCTTAAATACTCATACACTCACACAGAGTTCATCGTTAGCTGACCTCTAAGAAACTTTATGGCAGTACTGTACATCTGCACAGTGATTCGTTGACACGTCGTCGTCTGCTGTGGTGTGTTTTTAGGCCTTCCGGAAGTTAAAGGAGACGGCCAGTGAATGCCAAGCAGCTCAGCTGAAGAAGCTCAAGGAGACGTGTGAGAAGTAAGTGCAGCTGTCTCACCTTGCACAGCTGAACAAGGAAAGTTGGGACAGGACACAGAAGTCACTGCCAGAGTGACTTTCTGCTTTAAGTTATTATTGTAGTATATTTAAAGGTCCAGTGTGTGGGATTTAGGAAACTGTTTTATTGAGTGTTTTTACTGGTTTAAGTCACCTGGTCCATTCATTTTGAAACAAAGGAGACCTCTGCGGATAATTCAGCTCCTGGTAAAAACCTCCCTAACATTTGGATTTTAAGTTATCAGGAGAAAAAAAGATGAGCACACATTAGTAGGTGCTGGGCAAGCCTGTCTGCAAAGTGCCAAACAGTGTCAGGGAAACACTGATTTGCAATGTGAAACTGCTTTATTCAGAGTTTTTACTGGTTTAAATCACAGAGTCTGAGGAGGAGACCTCTGCTGAGAATTCGGCTCCCAGTAAAAACCTCCTGAACAATGAACACTGAAAGAAATTTAACCAGGAGAAGTTTTAGCTGGTTGCAATTTGTGTTCCTCACCACTAGATGGCACTAAATCTCCTTTAATCATACACACTGGACCTTTAAGTCTCAGTCTACGCCATAGGGCTAAAGCTATTTCTTTTTACACCAGGTGACTTTGATTCCTAGATGTGTCTGTTTTTTTTTCCAATAACATTCACAAAAAAAGTCCTCTGTGAAATTTGCAATTTGTTGTGATGTCATCGTGTTTGCAGGGAGAAGAAAGAGCTCCAGAAGATCCTGGACAGGAAGCGTCAAAACAGCATCAGTGAAGCCAAGAGCCGCGACAAAGACAAGGCTGAAACGTAATCAACCTTTTCACTGGATATTGGATCAGTCAGACCTTAATTTGGTTCTGCCTTTCATCATTTTTCCTTTTATTTTTCTCGCTCTTTCTCCTCCTATCCCTCTCTGTAGGGACCTGAATGAGATCAACAGGAAACATATTCAAGATTCTGTCTCCCTAATCCGCGGGGTAAGTATCCACTCTAACACGCACACACACACACACTCTTATCACCAGCAGTCCTTGAGGATTTATCTACTTTATAGTACATTTTTCTGCCATTGTCATCAGCTTTACTCCACTCTTCTCACACACTATCTTCTCTTCCCTTCCTTCCTTATCCGCCAATCTTTTGGCCTCCTAATCCACGCTGCCATTCTTTCTTTTCTTATCCCTATGTATGCTTTTCATCCTGCATCTCCTGTCTGCTTCTATTCCTAATGCCGTTTCATTCCTCCACATGCAACTCCCCTCACTGACCCTTTCCTTTTTCCTTCCTAAATCTTCCTCCCTTCCTCGCACTCCAGCTGGAGGAGGCTCAGACCAGGAGACAGGACAAGCTAACGCTGAGACAGCGGGAGGTGCTGCAACACTTAGATGATGAACTTCCACAGGTGAGCAGAAAACACATCAACACACACACACACACACATTGAAGTGCTGACTCCAAGTGAATAGACTCCAACACTTGGTGTTTCTCATGCAGCTCCAGTCTCAGCTGGAGAGGGACCTGGAGCAGGAGCTTCAGCGACTACCAGAGGAAATCTGCCAGCACCTTCAGCTGGAGCTCCAAAACAAAGGTCTCAGAAAAGATGCCCTGTTCTCGCCCTTGTCCAATCACAGCAGCCCCAGCTCTGGCTCGGGCCCGCCCTCCAACTGCTCCACGCCCTCGTACCCGTCGACGCCCAATCGGAGCAGCTGGAACAGGAGCATGGACAATAGCATGGCTTCACTGGCAGATTCCACTTCCTCGTCCACCACTCCCGTCCTGTCAGAGGCAGAGATGTCGTTCAGTTAAAACTATTACTTGTAAAAAAGAAAATACATACAGTACATTCAACTGGGATCTATAATGGTTATAATGTGGGATAGTAATGATATTAATTATTTACTAATTTTATTCCTTTTTTATTACAGACTTTTTTTGTTTTTGTTCTTGTCTACAGAGCTATATTATTTTTTATTTTGCTGTTTTTGTCAGATGCACATCATGACTTTTGTTGGAAGATTTCATAAGAATCATAACCAAACTTTTTTTTTTAACCTTTTTTACATTTTGTCTCTGTCTTTTTAACGTCATGTTCTTTGAGATCTTTTTCTTAGCATTGTTTCCATGTTTGTCTGCTCAGTAAGTGTTGCTGTGGTTTATCGCCACACTACGAGCTTCATGTTCACACTGTTTTTACGAAAGCTTTCTGTTTGTAACAGCTTTAACAACTTTACTGATACCTTTTGAAAGCTTTAAACAGTGTAGAGGGAGAAGCGGGTTAGATAACGGCTGCTTTTGCTCAGAAGAACATTGTGACATGCATACACCTGGCCCAAGCGTTTAATCTTAATGGTAAGAAAAAGTTAGTCTCACTGCAAATTTTTGATTTTTGGTTTGGAGCAATGTTAGACCTATTGCTTTATGAAGGCCTCACATTCTACACATAGATGAGGAACTATTTAAAAACTACACATCCTTTCCACTTTCTTAAGTAAAAAGGTAAAGGTTAGAGAAATATTTTCTAGAATTGGGTATCAAGAAGGAAAATAAGGCAGAATTTTTTAGAGACTTTAAAAAAACCCTGACGTTTTAGCTGTAATGGCAGTAGCTGACCAGCAGGTGGTGCTGCAGCCTTTGCTGTGTAATCTAAATTGGTGGTTTGAACCTTCCATTCATGCCCGATTATCCTATTATCCTGTACCCTGACACACACTCACTCGCACACCTGTCTCAGCAGGATCTGCAGCGTCATTGGTCGGGGAAAAAAAAATCTCTGGCCTTTAACCTCCGATCAAAATCCAGCCAAGGTCGCATGGGGGGCGGTCAGCAGACATCCATCTGGCTAGAAACAAGTGTGTGTGTGTGTGTGTTTGAGGGTAAAGAAGGGAAGGTTTTAGTGACACAACACTCACTTTCGCACACATTCCCACACTGTATATCTACTGAGGCCTCTATGAAAGTTCTGTCCACACATAGTGGTATGCCACACACACACACACACACACACACACACACACACACACACACACACACACACACACAAGGACACAGTTTATTGGTTCAGTGGCCAAAAGCCGGTAAAATCCTCATCCCATCCAATCTAACCCCGTTTGAAAACAGGACACACACACACATTCGGGAAGAACCTCAGTAATTTTACAAATATCGCAGATTATGAGACTCTGCATGGCTTTGTGTGTGTGTGTGTGTGTGTGTGTGTTTGTGGCCAGAAGTTAATCTCTTGATGAGACATCTGCTCTTGCCCACTAAATGGAAAGAGTCCGCTCAGTGTTTGTGTGTGTGTACATGTTTGTTATGGCAGTTAGCTTGCCACTTTTGCAGCCTAGAGAAGGACATTGTGCTTAAATAGCAATGCTGCTGTAGGAGACAGTCTTCAGATGACGACTTAAAGCTGCACTATGACATTTAAAGTAAAAATGCACTCGAAATTTGGAGTCTGAATCCCCAACTGAGGCAAACACACGAGGGTATTCACTTGACTTCTAATCACAACACTGTAGATTTGCTCAATTTAACAAGTTCTAATTGTTGTAGTGTAAGATAATGTGGCAAGACGTCCTGTCACAGTTTAATTTAACTGAAGCCTCAAAATTCAAAGAGTTACCTCTTATTGCCATCATGTGTCGCTCTGAAAAACAGTTCTCTTGTTTCCAGAATTACCAATGGACAAAGGAACAGCTTATTTGCATTTTATTTTAGGGTAAATATGCCCTTAAAGCATCCCACACAATCTCTCATATTCTCCATTTATGCCAAATATTGAATGTTTGAACGGTACTTTAAGTTAAAATTCTGTGTTTCTGTCTCTGTTGAAGCTTCCTAGCTCTTTTTTTTTTATCCATTACTGGAGACTTTTTTAACGGCACAATGTTTTTTTTCTTTCTCGTCTTGTCTGCTTTGAGGGGTCAAATGATGGCACTCTGTGTATATGTATTCTGTGTATATGTGTAGTTTTATGTGAATTTTACTACTGACCACAAGTGCTAGAGAGGGATGGAGGTCAGGAGAGGTAAAGGAAGGTTGAGGGGAGTATTTTAATTTCTACTTTTTCCACAAAGAAAAGATTGTTTTTTTTGTTTTTTTAGATGAGATTCAGTGATTCCTATCTTGTCCTCTCCCACCTCCCTCCTTCAATAAGCACTGGCTGCCTGTCTGTCTGATTATTCCCCCTCACACACAGTCTTTGTAAACTCTCATCTATTTAAATGGAATTTTAACAACTTTTTCTTTTGTGGTTATTTAAGTTTTTATTGATGGAAGAAAGGGTCCATTCATTCAGAGTGTAAAAGGTTTTCATACTTCAAACCCTCATTACAGATTCATTTACAGAGCTCAGCTCCTTCAGGTTGGGCACCATAAAGAAAGCAACTTGTTGGTTTAACTTATAAGTCATTAGTAGGACAGCAACAACAGCATACACCTGATGGGGTTAGCACTTTGTTTAAATGATTACGCTGACTTTTTGATCTCTGGTAATTTAACAATCGATGATTTCCAGCCTGTTCACCTCTGGCTGTCCTGCACTCACTGTGCCACACTGCATACAGTATGTAAATGGTTTTGCTCATCTATCTTAGTTTGGACACTAATGTATACAGTGTGAGTATGTTCTTTATGCAGCAGAGTTTAAACAGCCACCAGTCTTTTCAAACCAAAAGGTTTATTTTCTAAGAAAGTCAAATACATTCCTTGCTAGTCCAAGCCATTCCTAGTCCTGTGGCAAGTATTCTGTAAGATTTGTACATTATTACCAGGTACTCAGAGGTATTTCTCTCTCTTAGAGGTGAAGGTTGATTTTTCTTTTATTTTTGTGTAAAGTTACAGCAATTGTTTATTTTTATGAGGTTCAGTGGCTGTTTGCAAAAGAGTCAATGAGCACCTTTTTACTCAAGACAGTTTTTTCTTTGCACTTTGAGCTTTTTTATTTTATTTTATTTGGTACTATTCCCACAGATGCTGATGTGTGAGGAAGTGATAGAAGACAAAAAAAAAATAAAAATGTCCACTATGTACAGTTCTAAAAGGAAAAATACTGAAAGACAGAAATACTTTGGATATCTAAAGGTGTTTGACACATGAATGCATGCTGTTCTAGAAAGTCCCGAGTGGCTTTGAATTTAGATGGAGAGTAAGATCACGAAAAACAAATCAACATTTTGGAACTGTATAGACAATATTTACTTTGTGCTGGGGGATAAAGATGATGTCTGTCTAGCTTTAATCAGTCCAATATAGGTTCACAGAGTAAATGGCATTTTGGGAGTTTGACGAGAATCAACACCAGATTGATCCGTCACCCGTTAGGTCAAATAGCTTAAAGCAGTGGCGGAGCACGGGGTGAGGTTGGGGGCTTCTTAAGAGCTGAATCTTTTAGGTTTTTAAAAAAAACCTTCAGCTTTGTGTCGTTTCCCCTCAGTCTCTCTTCCTGGACTGGCAAATCAAAGTTGTATTACTTTTTATTGGTGATACTGTTTACACCAAATTCCTAATCTACCTGTCATGTTACTTAAAAATACACAGATAACAGACAATTTTAGCCTCTTTCTTAGGTGGTAAGAATGAAAATTAGAACAATGAAGACAAATATTTTATTTAATCAATCTATCATCTCAAATGGCTTTAAAATTAGTTCATAAATGGAAAAAAACAAAGTTTCCCCAGGGGAGGATGGCCCTGGACCGCCTAGGTTTGGGCTGAGCCCCAATGTTTACAATGTGTGGCTCCGCCCCTGCTGGAAACTAGTGACAATATGTCAATGAGCTGCTTTAATAGGCGACTGCATCATTAGTTAGACATAATGACTTAATTCATTGGTAAAATACCCAAAAGACCTATAATTTAAATGCCACAGTTAATTACTTTATTTTATTTTGGAACTGTTGATTGATATCAGAGTGAAAGCTGCACTTATTAATGTTCACTGTCACTGTGATTACCCAGCATTACTTAACACACTACATGCTAAATCATTAGCATGTGCACTGTACTGTACATGTCGTGCTGTCTAGCAGTTACAGAGTTGAACACTTGTCAGGCTTGTGCAAAACGGGTCAAACTCCCAAGAAGCTATTATGGTCCTTTAAAACATAATTATGAGGAAAGGTATTGGGACTGCTTTTGAATCTGTTGGCTTAAAGTGTAAACCATGGCAGTAAAAGAGCCACCATCAGTTCTCTTTTCCTTGGTGCATGCTCAGATTTGGCCTGTGCAGCTTTGGCACACACTCGCACACAGAGAGACGAGAGAAAAGTCAGTATGCTAGTGCCGTTAGCCAGTTTCCTTCCCACCAGAATGGAGCCTGGGGGTTGTTTCTTGTCAACTGTGAGCTCTAACCTCTGTTATTTCTGTCCTGTTTATGTTGAAAACACTCATTTAAACAGACACGCACAATATCATACTCTGACACAAACACAGCAGTGTACCATTAGACACTATGCTCACTTCAGCGTTACACACATAAACACTCCTTGACTTTACTCTTATTAGACATTTGGTGTGACTAGTCCCCCTTAGGCCCACCCTGAGGCCTCTGGCTGTCATGTCTTCTTTCCCTCTCTTTTTCCTTCCTCTTTCTGCCCCACTGTCCCATTTCCTCCTCCACACTTTCACTCAGTAAAGAGACCATTATTTACTTTTGGACAAGTTAAATTAAATAAAAGCATCAACCGTGTGTGTACACTTCAGGTAGTGGAAAAAGCATGCAATATACATTAGATTAGATATGTAGTGAGGTTTGTTGACACTGTATATGTGTATATGTCTGATATAAGGGAATACTATACAATGATCCAGATGTAATATTTTATTCATAATTAATATAAAATATATGACTGAACACTCAGTAATAAACTTAAAACTTCCTGTTACATGTGTGTGTGTGTGTGTGTTTTGTTTTTTCAGAACTAAGATAGGTGCAATATTTTCATCATACTATACTAACTAAACTATGATTTTTTTGGCACACTAAATATTTGCTGTCATATTTAACTGACTTTTTTGGCTTTTGTTGGCATACTATACAATGGCATATGACTATGACATTTCTTTTGTGTCATAAGGTACCAAGTCATACCAGCATTGGCATATTCTTATGTTTCACTAGCATACTAAACTATGAGTTTTGTTGGCGTACAATACTATAATATGACTAGGTTTCAGCATTCACCTCAGCATAATATACTATGACATTTTACTGGCATAATATACCACAGTGCATTTGTTGGCATATTTTACTGTGACTTTTTTGGGCATTTTTTTGGCATACTATACTATGACTTTCTTGGCACAGTTCACTGTGACATTTTATTGGAATACTTAACTATGGGTTTTTGGCATATTATACTATTAGTCTATTTTGGCATGCTTTACTGTGACCATTTAGTATTTTTTTGACATAATATCCGATGACATGTTTTACAAAACAATCCGAGTTTAATGGTATAATTTACTATAACTTTTGGCATACTAGACCATGACAATTTTAAGGTACACTTTCCTCTCACTATTTTTTGGCACACTTTACTATTACATTTTTTGGCTTGCTATGCTATGACTGTTGATTTTTTTTTTTTTTTTTTTCTTGGCATCTTTACCATGACACTTGTGGCATGTTTTCTTAATGCCATACTTGACATTAAATGACATTAAATAGAAATAATACTATGCTATTTATTTATTGACAAGCTAAACTATGACACATTTGTTGGCATATTTCACTGTTTTGTTTTGATTAAATTTTTGGCATATTATACTATGATTTTTTTCTTGGCTTTTTTTTCCCCAGCATACCAATTACTAAATACTAGTACTATTAGATCATTTTGGCATTCTTTACTATTACATGTTATCAGCATACTATACTATGACTTTTTTTCTCCAAACCTTACTATCACAGTTTATTGGCATACTAAACTATGACTTTTTGCTTTTTTGAATACTATACTATGACGTCTTTATGGCATAGCATACTATGACTTTTTGGCGACATACTTACCCTTACTTTTTTTTGCATAAATTACTATACATTTTGTTTGGCATTGGAATACTTTACTATGATTTTTGTCATTTTATAATATGAAATATTTTTTGGCATACACAACTATCAAGTTTTTTTGTGCATACTATATTATGATCTATATTTAGGCATATTCAACTAGGCATACATTACTATTTTATTTCTTATGCACACTATAATATTACATTTTGTTGGTATGCTATTCTATGACTATTTTGCATTTTGTTTCACATACTTTTCTAAGAACTTTTTTTCTGACATTGTGACTATAATATGGCATACATATTAGAAAATATTTATATTATTATTTATATTATTATATTATAAAAAAATTCCTTTTAATTGCCATACTACATCTTGACTTTTGGCATGCCATAGTATGACTTTTTCATTACAGCCTACTGTTGAATTATTTTGGTATTTGCTATATTTCAGCATTTACTTTGGCATACTATGCATACTATTTTAAAACTACAATATGACTATGTTACTGCATATTTTTGGCATATTATATACTATGACTTTTTAAAAAAGATTTAGCAAACTATATTACTATGTTTTTTGGCATACTTCACCATGACCTTTTTCGGCAGACAATACTTTGACTTTGACATACAATTGTATGACATTTTTGACATCCTAAACAATGACTTTTTTGGGGGGCATACTAAAGTATGACATATTTGTCGGCATATAAAATTACTGTGATTTTTTTTTTTTTGGCATACAAGTCTGTAACATTTTATTGTCATACTATACTAACCATTTTTTTTGGCACACTATAGTATAACTTTTTCATGACATTTATTTTGTATACTATAGTCTATATTTTATTTGGCATACTATACTATTGCTCTGTTTTGGCATTCTATACTTTTTTTATGGATTTTACATGAGCTTTTTGGCATTTTTCAGCATACCATCTTATGACTTTTTCATGGCGTTTATTTCATGTAATATACCATGACTTTTTTGGCATACTATGCCATGGCTTTGTTTTGGCAGACTATACGATATTATTTTCACATTTTACCATGACCTTTTGGGTATTTTTCAGCATACAACACAATGTTTTTTTTATTGGTATAACTCTCCTATGACTTCTTTTGGCAAACCATGGCAATTTTTATTTTTTAGAATATTATAGTGGGATTTTTTTTTTTGGTATACTATATCTATATCTATATATATATACAATTTTTTTTTGTTGCATTTTTCAACATACAATATTATAACTTTACTGCCATACAATACTATGACTTTTTTTTTTTAGAATACTAAACTATGATATCTTTCTTATCTTTTTGCACACTATATTATTGCAATTTGTTTTGAGCATACCATACTATGATTATACTATGATTGGAGACCCAGACCACTCACTCTGCTCAGCACAGACCAGATCAAGATGACCAAGAAGGATTGTAAGACATACTTGCAAGGCAGCAGGGATAGGACCTTAACACAGATGGAGGAGGCAGCCAGATGAATTCAGTGGTTTACTGAGGAAATTTACAAGCATCAGCAAACCAGCTATAGGCGCAGATACAACAGGAAGGTAACAGGTTAACAAGTATTACAAAACCATATCGTAACTAAGATGATCTGACAAATGAATTAAGGCAGTGGTTCCCAACTGCTCCGGCCACAGATTTCACCACATTCATTAGTTCAAGGTCCACACAGTTTAATATATTCAGCATCATACTTGGGTTTGACCATGTCGTCAATTAGCTGACCCACTTATGGACCAGCTGGGAACCACTTGACCACTATATGAGGAAAGTTGCTAACAAGTTAATCAGATGCAGGTGAAGAGTTGGGAAGGTCTCGTAGAGTCGATTAGGGAAGTGGGAACAGGTGAGTAGATAGGTGGGGCAGTCAGGTAATGGGGAAAGGAGCAAATGTCCGAGGGCATCTGGGTGGAAGGAAAATAGCAATGGAGGGGCCTGGGAATGGAGGATGTGGCTGAAGAGAAGCGGCAGAGAAAGAAATTGTGATAGGCACTTTTTATGGCTCCTACTATTTTTAATGACTCTGTGCTGTGTCTTCTATCAATATGATGATGATAACTTAGACATCATTTTTCGTGACAGTGTATATGCCTCATGTAAACACACACTCTTGCTCAGCGAAGAAAAGAAGTGACACAGTCAGCTGCCATAGTATCCAACTGGTAGCTTATCGACCAGACAACAGCTTATAGCTCCACCATCCTCTCTTCCTCTTCTCCTCTTTTTCTCTCCCATGCTTCCTCTCATCCCTCTCTCATCCCTCGCTGCTGCTCGGCAGGGTCGTAAAGGTTAGTTTGAGAATATAATCCATCACAGATCGTTGATTACCTGCTGCAAATCCTCAGTAATCAGCAACACAATAGAGCCTCAGCAGAGGCAATTGGTTTGAGAGATTATGGATATTTTATCCAGGCTCAGTTATGCATTCTGATTATCACCTGCTTCATTTTAAAATGTCCATAACCTCATGAACAGATTGTCATGTCACCTGTGAAATCTGTTACAAAAACATCCCCTGTCCATTTCACAAAATCCTTGTTTTCCCTTTAATCATCCTTGTCTCTCCAAATGTAGCATCATTTCTTCTATATATTTTTCCCTGCATCTTCTTTTTCCCCCCAGAAATAACAAAACGCTTCTTCTCTATCTGATGATAAACACTCTCCCTCCTCTTGGTCATAAACAGACCTGAGTCCCATAAACATCATTTCACTCTCATCCTTCACCAAATCATTTAACAGCCTGCCTTATTCCTCTACTCCTTCCTGTCAATCTCATTTCCTCCCGACCTCTTTTATCCTTCCTGTTTGCTAAAAGTCTGGTCTATCCTCTCGTTGTCGCAGCCACTTCTCTCTGCTCTCTTTGATTACAAAGTAGTGTTTCTTTTTATCCCCCTCATCCTCTCACTCCAGTCTGTCTCCCTGTCCTCTTGCTCTATCCTCGCTAACATTGCTGTTTATCTTTATCCTTTCACATTTCTCAGAACTACACTGGATGTTCTCTTTCATTCACAGGGCATGAGTCCCTCATCTCACTCAATTTGAATATATCTCTGTGTTTCTTTCTAACATAAACATTAAAATATGGGATACGGACAACATAACTGACTCTCAGCATCTATTTTGAAGACCAACCCCACCAAAACATATTTTATATCAAAACAAATTAAGTATCTTAAAGCCAGTTTAATAATGGACCAAATAATTAATGTGACAATAATGTGTAATGTGTAATTTGACAGGTGTTGCTCATGATTACCCTACAACTAATCAAAATACCCCACCTCTGTAGTTATCTTCAGCTTTATGTTTTTTAAGTCTCTTTCAGCTTATTGTTTTGGTTTTGTACCTACAACAACAGATTGTGTAAAAGAATCGGACGTAACCACCATGAAGTCAATTATTGGTTTATGGACTACCTTTCAGAAGCCTTGAGTTTGGCATTTTGCCTGATTAATTGCAGCCAGAAGTGACTATATTTGGACACGAGTGTGGAGCTGTGGAGGAGATCCGAGGAGTGGATCTGACTGAGAGCCTGAGGACAATGCTGCGATAGCGACTTGTCACTCAAAAGGCAACCATACCCTGAAGCATACCCTGCTTTATCGTCTATTCTACTCTAAATGGGACCATCGTTTACAAAATGAGCACAATGCTGTATTGAGGAAGACTTGAAACTAGTGGCTGAGACCATAAACTCGTTAGGAAAATGTTTTTATTGAGGTAGTAAATCAGGCTATTGTCATAAACTGTGTGCACCCAAATTTGTACATATCTCATATTATAATGAGCCAGTAATTTGTGCATAACCCACATTTTTGGAAGGCTGTGATCACATGATCAATGTGCTGACAGGTGTAAACAAGGAAGTAGTCCCAAGCAGTCTGTAGGGAGTTGGGTTGGGGCAGTGGATGCGTCCCAAAACACAGGACTTACCTAAGAGTCTTTCCCTAGGAGACGGGTGTTTAAGGTACGTCCTCACCATGTTTTTTATTCTCTAGACCTAAGCTCAGTAACTTTACGTGATTACAATGAATTGTTATGAACTATTGTGTGTTGATTTTCATAGGATATCATACAAACCGTTCTATGAGGATACACTGCCTAAATCAAGTGAGGAGTAGGGTCATTTTCTAATACGCTGTCGTTAAGTCTGACTTCTTTATGCAACTGCTGAAGTCGCCCCCTGCTGGCCATTAGAAAGGATACAGGTTTAAGGCACTGTCGCATTGGCTTCACTTTTCAGACACAGAGATGACCCTTCGTCTGGAACTTTACTGATTGGTTCACTCTTATCAGCGATGTTTCCAACCACAGCAGACAGCTGTTTTTAGCAGACAGGTTTAAAGAAACCCACTGTACGCTCAGCACAAAACACCAGACAAAGTTAGTGACTCTCTGGTTTACACATGTATTTAGCAGCTATATAGACACATATTTTCCTCAGGAGTCAGAGGAGACCAAAAAAGGGCCAAATGGAGATTTTCCTCAGTTTGCCAACAACTCGACTTCACATGAATGCCAACGTTGCTCCGTCACTGCTGGCAATAGCTTGCATATATTCACCATAACAACTTTATAAGAGATATGTCAGTGTTTTGTTTGCTGCTTGGAGAATATACATAATTCATCTTTATCGTCACGTAATTTTCAATATTTTGATGCTTTCATTTTTTTTTTTTTTATCAAAGAGCCTTAATAATTAAGTAGCTGTAGATAAATGCTTAGTAAAAGCAACAAGACCGACATTTCTTGGGATTTTGGAGGACTGCCGTTTAAGTCTTCAGTGTACCAGAACTTACCTTTAAATTCTTTGAATTATTTGCAGTAATACTGAATGAAACTTCTGTAACTATCTGACATAGATTGTCATTAACAAAAACTTCCCTGCTTCAAAAGAGCATCTGTTTATTTTGTTACTGAGCAGATTGTCCATTAAGCTTCTCTATGAACTCATATACTATAAAAAGGCTGTTTCTTTTCATGTCTGTAAATGACTGAAACAGAATTTGATGCTTTACCCTTTTAGTGAGAAACACCATTGTGTCTGGTGAATACTAATATGAAGTTGTTTGTTAAGAAAAACTGCAGAACCAATTAACCAACTAAGAAGTGTCAAAATCACTTTATGTGTGGAGGCAAACATTTGTACCCAGGAGAGGGAAGACAATCAATGTAGCGTGTCACTTCCTGTCTTCTTCCTTATCCCACAGGATAAATCTGTGTCAGCACCAACTCTGTCACTCCTCTCTCATGCTTCAATTTGTTTATTGCTTTCTCTCTGTGTCTGTTTGTCTCAGATTCTGGTCACATTCAGACTCCCCCACCGTCTGTCTGCCTTTCTTTCTCTCCTTCCTCCTCACACACTTTGTAGCTCTCCATCTCTGCATCTTTTTATTTTTTTTTTTATTTTTACCTGTCTATCTCTTTTTGTCTCCGTCTGCGCCTTCCTTCTACTTGTTCCTCCTCCACTTCTCTGTCTCTCCCTCAGGACTGTCGTGTTTACTCTGTGTCTCTTCGTCTCGTTCTCCTCCAGCGGAGGATGGAGACGTGTCTCGCCGTCGTGGTTACCGCGGGGTTGCTGTGGGAATAACAGCTGCCACTTCGTTGTTCAGAAACTGACAGAGAAGAACAAGAAAGGGGAAAAAGAGGCAATAGAGTAAAAACATGCAAAACATAAAATGTTTCAAACCTCTAAGTTGAAGTTTGGATTTCTTTTTCCTTAATGAGGTCAGTCTTAAAGTGTAATGCACAGACAACACCTGGACTATAATGCAGAGCGAGTGCCTCTGTTGTCCGCTATTCCCAAAGTGCCCCAGATCAAATCAGGGAACCACAGTGGAGCTGTTTATTGGCCAATAGGGCAACACAGCAGTTGTGCTGGTCAGGTCCCAGGTGTGTGTGTATGCTGCGTACGTGTGTGTGTGTATGCGTGAGTGTTTAATCTCCAACAACCCCTCCAGCCAGTGCTATAAATATGAGTCTCATGTTGCCGATTAGATAACAGCTAAAAAGCAGAGGTGAATGCTGATGAGATAATTAACTTTGAGGGAGTATACTGAAATTAATTTTTTTAACTAGTGCACAGACAAGGAGAGTTTGCTGGTTGACCTCATCCTACCCAGCAAGCAGTTCATAGAGACTAACTCCCCAAATCTGCATGACATGCAGGTTAAATGTTAACCTAGATACAGGCACATATTAGCATCAACATAAAGCTACTGCAGTTATTATTACTGCAGTACTAAAATTGTTCCTTTAAATGAACAAAATAGCTTCTTGCTTATAATTCAGTCCTTTCCTTCTGTAGAAAGCCATATTTAAAGAGCCATTAGCGACCAGAATGAAAGTGTGGTTTTAGGATCATCATCGTTTGTTACTTCGAACCTGCTTAAAGTGATTGTTTTGGCCACTGGGGGGGGGGGGGCAGCGTAAAAAGCTATAAACAGAGCAATGACATAATATCGGATTCTAAAGTTGTTGGCTATCCTGTTAGCATACAGTTCTGATATATCTAGCAAATTCAGTTTGCTTGATAACTGTTAAATCCAATTTTTTTGTTTTTGTTTGTTTCTTTGTTTATATTTGCTTTTGTTTGTGGAAATATCTGGCTACTGCTAAATGCTACACTAAGCTAGTAGTTGGTTTCTAACTTTGTCTGTATAGGCAGGTAACAGACACTTTATTCAAGCTTTTTAAAACAGTAAAGCTGCAGGCTGGAAAACCAAAGCAACGAGCTAAAAGATGCCCTGTAGATTTGAGAGGAACAGCAGAGTCGAGAGATTATCCACTGTGGGTTTGTCACTACTAGCTTCCCCTTACACAGCACTGAACAGCCCACCCTGCTCATGCCTCCCTGTCCAAGCAGTTAGGAGAAGCTATAGTGGCCTTCAAGTGTATTTGCACCAACAAATTCAAGCTGTCACTTCGATGTGTAAATGTGAAAAGCCCACTTTAAAAGGGAAGAAGAACTCATGAGCTACCAAAAACACAGTGATTCTTAGTTTTAGGTGATATACTAATCAGAACATAATTCTGAGTATCATATTCCATATCTGTTAGTATATCCCCCTAAATCCTCAACACTGGTCCTTTAAGCTTTTACAATATTCAGAGTGAATCTATGTTTCCGATGTTGCCTGCACAGGAGTCTCAACATGGAGGTGGCTGAGTCGGCAGCTAGCAGCTAACAGTGATAATAGTGTGAATAGTGCTAACAACGTTAACAGTGCTGACAGAGCAAATGGTGTCAACCAAGGGGCAACTGGAGGATGGGTGCTACACTTCGGCAACAACGCAGTAACGGGTGTGTGAACACAAGCAAAGTGGCAGCGATTAGCTAGCCTGTGTGACACACTCGAAGAGACTCACAAGCACTGTGTGGCCGGATCTTCCAGCACAACAAAAAACAGAGAAGCTCGGATTACAACACACAGAAAGGTAGAATGACTTCATTCTCTGCTTAGGATGCAATTACTCCAATAGATCTCCACATAGCTAATAGTTATTTGCTGCTGTTTTGATGCTATGAATGTCGTATAACAGCAGCCAATCAGCACATTGCTTTATTAGACTAAAACACGCTTTGCAGCTTCACATACGTCTATGAGATGTAGCTGTATTTCTAAGCCATTGTAATCACCCTAAACACAGCTTGTGTTTTGCTCAAACACTGACATTAGCCGCCATGGGAGCATGACCCAGTGATCTTTTGATTGGTGGGGTCAGGCCAGGTCAGAACCTCTCTGACCACTGCCACACAGCTTTTTAATGGCTTCATTGTTTTCTTGATTTAGACAGGCTCAAGTGATTCAAGCCCTTTGGGATGCTGATTTGACCTTTTCATCACTGTTTCACTAGAGAGAAAATGCTTGGAAATCCGGACTAATCCCCTGTTTAGACAGCCGTAGAATTTGTAATGCAGCTCATACAGCATGATATATCCTCTTGGTTTGACTATTCATAAGTTCAAAAAGGCCCTCAACTGAAATGGATCATTGGCAAATGTTTGGACTGAAGAGGACTCTGCACACTGGTTCACACTACAGTGCTAGTGTGGTGGGGTCAGTACAAGGTGAGAATGATACATGAGTATACATTACAGTGACTTGTTACGCCCAAAAGGCCTTGTCATTGCGGAAATCAATATTTTCAGATTTAATTAAACGCTTGACTCCAGCAGCAGCAGTATGATGGGACACTGCTTATGCATGGTTGTCCTCTTTTTTGGAGAAATGATGTGTCACAGACTTTGTAGAATCTTGCCATTTACAGTAAGCTCCCCAATTTAAAAGTGTCAAATAAACAAATTGGAAATATGATGGAGATTGAGGTCAGCAGTGCAGTCACATACTGGATCAATATCAAGCTCTAAGTTGGGAACATTTGGAGAAATCTAAGTTGAAGTCTATAAATTGACATGACAATGCTAATAGCAGTTCTGTTAAAATAATTTTTAAGACATTTCCAGAACTCTAACCTGAAAATGTGCTGCCAACGACTGCTACAGACTGTAGAACACTGCAGGGACGAGTGTTTTTTTTGTGGGCCAATGTGGAAGTTAGCGCCACCTGGTTTCCTTGTCAAAAAGTCAATTCATGTTGTTGAACGGATGTATTGCATTTATTTTGAAAGAGACGTGTTTGTGGACGTGGAAGGTCCATGACCAAATGTCCATATGTGACAAAGTCAGAGTGAGAAAGTGTTGGCTAACAACATAACTTGCTCTTGTTTAGCAGCTAATGTTTACCATGTTCATCACGTTAGGTTAGTGTGAGACTTTTAGTCTCTAGTATAAGTCAAGTCCACAAAAACTGGATCCTACATATCCCATAATTCAATCAATAGCATAATTTAGTTTCACCCTCCTTGTAATGTCCTTGCCAAGCCAAGATAACCCTAACTGTGACATCACCAGGGTTAGGTTTCCTTACTTAGAAAACTCCTTTGAAAGCCAAAGAGGACATTGTGCTACTTTTTTCAAAGACTAGTGCTCAGTAAAAAGACTTTAAGTGTGAAATTGGAATTCCCCTTTAATTATGTATTTTTATTGAAACTGATGGAGCCAATTCATTTCCAGGTCAGCCAGCAGCAAGTGCAACAAAAAATAATTTTTATGTCCAGGATTTGGAGATGTTTTGCACTGCAGAAAGTGAATTATGCAGAACAAATTATTATTAGTAGTAGTAGTATTTTTGTTATCAAGCAACCTCTCCTCAGAAACAAACTCACTGAGAATAACAAGTGTTGTCGAGACAAACAGTGAGTGTTTTCTGATCTTTCTTTGGTTTCTGCTCATTATCTTGTTTATTCAAGTGTTCACACCGCTGGCAACATCACCATGTTCCACCTCAGGATCGCAAAGTGAATTAGAATTTAGTCCTGTTCCTGGCATTCAAACTCACACTCCTCTAATCATGCATGTGCCATCTTGTCGTCATAACTGTTGACAACAAAGATCTAAGGGAGATAGACATCAGAATATTCTGGGGTTTTTTGCCAAATATTTGCTTATTCCTCTGTGGTTTAATTTCATCTGATCATTTCGTCCATTAGCAATATGCATTCTTGTAGTGTTTTTGTCACGGAAATGGCCCAGAACTTTATCGATCAAATTATGCTTGGTATCAAACAGTTAAGTGATCATTTTTGTGTTGACAGTGTCCTTTATTGTGTTGTGACCTCTTTTAATATTTCAAGTGATTGGTCATTTTCATAATAGCCCAGTGTAATAGGAGAACACTGGCAGAATGCCACCATGTTTTCATATCATGTAATATCACTTATCTGTGGGAGGATGACACAGTCTTGGTTCTGGGAAGCTGAGACTTCAGCCGTCTGAGTAAGACAAATATATGCTCTAAATTTATATTCTTTTTGTTATTAAATTTCCTATTTTTATTTCTTCAGGCAGTGTTTCCTTGCTGAGCTGTGAAGGAGGGTAACACACAGGGAATTTCATGCTAAAAAAGTAACCTTGGAAGATATACCACTGGATTTGGCTAGTTCAAGCAACTGAAGCCTCAGATTAGCTCCAGCTGAAATCCAGAGTGCATTTTTGTAAAGACTGAAGGCCCATTAAGTGCCTCTTGTTCCACAAAATCTCACCTATTTGAAGATAAGATAAGATAAACTTTATTAATCCCACAATTGGGAAATTCACATTTTGTAATGTTACCTTTGTCAAATGTTGCTTTTGTCCCTGCAGTTGAGTAGAGGAAAAGTCTGCTAGCCCCTAGGCTAATTTATACAGTGTAAAATACCATAGGCTTGTGCAAAAAAACATTAGCATGTTGTATTTGTGGGGGAAAAAAGTGTCCAACTTTTGACAAATACTTTGTCTGTGGATGCTGCGTGTTATAGTGAAGCCAATTTGTTTTTAATCAAGTCAACATAAGAGCACTTCACAGAAACCCCAATGCTGACTAGTGTTTAAGAGGTGTAACAGACACATCATCCAAAAATAAATGCTCACGATGGCGTAGGTCACGTGCATAGGCTACGGCATAGGCTCTGCATAGAGGTGACACGCAAGTATAAATCCCCTGTCTGACCTGACTGCCCAGACTGGGGTGGTGTGTTGAATCTGTGTGAGTCACTTTTGAATGTGCTGCAGAAACTTTGCACAAACATTTTAACTGATGCCTGCAAATACACATATTATGCAGGGCTGTGGCTGTTACCCAGCTAATCAGTTCAATGAAATATGATTATGTACTGCAGTCAATTAGCTGAGAATTTAGTGAAAACAGCATCTTAATTTTGAAAATATCCTCAACCGTAACTGAGCCAAGAGTTCTTCGTCATCAGTAGAAATGATACAGACACTCCTCTGAGCATTTGCAAGTCAAGTTTTATTTCATCTTTGAGAAAAAAAATGAGAAAAGAAAAGTTTGGTCTTTGTAAACATCTATATCGTTTTTCATGTCATGTCATTTTCATCGTTTAAAAATACTTTACTCTTTACTACGACAGTTCCAACATCAACACTGTATTCAGAATGAGTTTAATTCATGCATCGACACACTCGTGGACGGAATGATATGAAGAAATGCACACGTCCACACACACGCTCGCATTCTCTCTCTCTTTCTCTCTCTCTGTCTCTCTCTCTCTCTCACACACATACACACACACACACACACACACACAATAAAAAGGATAAGAGCACACTTATTGTAATTTGTTACTAGGCTAATTTGCTGTTCTACTCTCTGAGGGCTTTTTATTTTTACAAAACAAATCACCAAAACAACACAAACAATGGAAACATATCGACCATAAGAGTACAATAATAAAATAAATGGAAAAATTAAAATACCAGATATTCATATCAAAAGCACTTTGTGACTTCATAAATAGGGCTGCATGATATATCAATAAAATGAAGAATATGAAGTGATAAAATCTATAAATACTTAGAAAGTAGAGAGCAATTGAGTGGCTAATAGTAGAGAGAGGGAGAAAAGTAAGGTAGAAAATAAAAAACACTTATAAATAGCGGCTGTCTAACACAACTCTCCCTCACACACACATGCACACACATTCTATGGATGTTTCCAAATCTAACTTGTGGCAAAGTATAAATTATGCATTTTTTTAAAACAGTATTATTTTTGTATTCAGAAACCAAATCCTTTACGCTACGTCTCTATGTTTCCCAGAGCATACAACAGCATTGAAGAATTTAACTCATTGTTGTGCGGCACTGCAGCTGAATGTGCAGAGTCAGCAGGGCTGCGGCTAACACCCAGGACACTGAGGTCATGTCCTTGGTGATTTTCCCCCTGAATTTCGGGGTTTTAGCAGATTGGGAGGGGTGACATTCACCCATTAAATACATGCCAGGTTTTATCTGACTCAATATGTTTAAATTTTACGTCTTATATGGCAACAACATCAAAATAATTAAAGGTATACAATGCAGGATTCTCATAAAAAATGTACTGACTGATACATAAGTAATCCCTCTCGATCAACACTTATGACCCACTGGAAGTGTGTGGTGGTGTATTTTTGCTGTATTTTTCTGTATAGTGTTTTAGATATAACGTAAATATGACAGCAGCTACTGTCATTAACAATGAAAGGTGTGCCAGAATACAAATAAATATTATATTTCAAACTTAGATACATATAGTGATGTCTATAAACACCCCTAACATAAACATACTCATATGCAAAACAAGCAACCATGTACTTACAGAGTTAATTAAATACATTTCAGTTTTCATTCCAGGCCACTGTAGTCTTTTTCTAACTAAACTGAAGTCTGACACTGCTGGAAAATGTGAATAGATTAATAGACTGTAAAGATTCAAACATGCCCAAGCTACCAAGTACCAGCAGCGTGTCGATCCTCTGGTTTTCTGCATGTACAGTACATTTGTTTATATTAATGTGTGCATGTGAGTGTGTGTCTGCTAGCCATCAGCCAGTCAGTGTGTGGAGTCAGCGACCTTAATGTATGACAGTTCCTCACATACTGTACACACACACAGACGCACACACACACACCACACTTCTTCAAGCAGTGTGCCACCATCTATTCCCAGTCTTGATCGCCAGCCAGATCTATTATATATCTAATCTGATTCGACAGGTACACACACACACACACACACACACACACACACACAGAAGGAAGGGAATCCAATTTCCATGCATTTTTTACTGTGGGTCAGGTTGGCATTCTAATTCATTAATCTAGCATATTGGACTCAACCAGGGACACACAGGGTGAGCCCTTATAAGGAGATTACAACACCAACCGACACAAACAAACACAAGCACACAAAGGCACAAATACGCATGTAGATCTACACACAATGGATACACATGCAGACGAGGGGAGGCACAAGAAACATAAAGTTAAAGAAACACACGTTAAAAAAGAAACTGAACATATGAAGAGAAATATCTGTTGAGATTCACCCGCAGAGAGAGAACATATGAATGAGAAACTATATTGTCACATTCACTGAAGAAGAAGGAGAGGCATACAAAGTGAGAAACATCAAAAGACGATGACACACACACACACACACACACACACACACACACACACACCAGCAACAGTCAAGAGGACAACGGCTTGCAGATAGATGGTCGCTAAGCAACAGGCAAGAGACTAAAAATATGGTTGCATTTCTTCACTCACTTAGAAAGCATGCACACACACACACACACACTCAGACACACAGTCGTCCTCCAGCAAGGCTTATCAACCTTTAAAAAGCCTACATTTCTAAATCAGTCCCAGTATTCCTGTGTTCCTGTGGCGTCAGCAGTACTATTATCCAGCCCACTCATTCTTAAACTGGCAACTGTTACGGAAGCTTAAGTCATTGAGAAACAGAGTTTGGCCAGGCAGACGTCCTGGTGTCTCGAAAGGCCAGGAGACGTGCCAACGTGCCAGTCATGTCAAAACTGGGGACTGGCTGATGACCTTCGTCACAGAGGGTTTACTCCTATGTTTTAGGATACTGCAGAATTGAATGGATTTGGATGGTTAGTCAGACAGTTCAGTCAGTTCATTCACCATGTCAACAAGCATCCAGGGCTGTAGCTATGATTCAGAACACTGAGGTCATGTCTTTCGGTTTTCGGGGCATTTTAGAGATTAGAGAGATTGTGAGGGGCATAACATTCTAGAAACCTCCACGTGGCAGGTCTTTCACAGCCTGAATTCAGTGTTTTTAGGGATGACAACATTGGTTTGGTCCAGACTGATACAGCTCTGTAGCTATTCGGTATATTGCACTGAAACTTTGCACAAACATTCATGTTGCCAGGACCAAGGACTTTGGCCTCGAAGCTTCCATGAGAGAAAAAGGTCAGATATTAACCCTGCTGAATCACAAACACAAAACGAGCAAAACAAAGCAGCACCAGAGGAACCTCATAAAAAGACAGAACCACCGAAGATCCAGAAGAAGAAAAAGAAGAGGAAGAACTGGAGCTGCCTAACCTGCATGTCACTAATAAGTGACCTGTCACCACCACAGGCAGAGCCAGGGCCCAGTGGCAAAGAGGAACCACCAAAGGAGAGCAGCAGCAGGAAATGAAAGGATTGGTGGAAAGTACAGACACTGCTGAGTAGACACCAATGGCTGGTGAAAACAGGAAGTACCTGAATTAAAATAGATGGTTTGATTAACAGATCAGCAAAGCTCAGCAAAAAATGGGTTCATGACCAGGGCTGCTTGGGGGTACTGAAGTACTGAAAAGGACACAAAGTTTTGGTCATGTTGCACTTGTTTATCTTAGCAAAGCTGATCATGCCATGTGTGACTTTTCATTTTGGGGCAGTAAAGAAGGAGATCTGATGAAGGAGGCCCATGTAGGAATAGAGAAAAAGGTATAAAAGAAGAAAAAGAAGAACAGATCCCCTGATCATTAGGGACACTTTGTCGCTCTAAACAAGAACGGGAGCTGAACAATTCTCCATATGATGATTTGTACAGGAACCACTTTGGTGAACCCTTTGCTTGAGCTATCATCAACTGAAAATTCTAACTTGTCCAGTACTTCTGTTTTTGACCAAATACATGCTAAACTATTGACATTTCTGTCAGCCTCAGATGCAAGTTGTTTAGTGCCAACTGAAAAATGCTAGCATGCTGACACACTTAACTAAAACAATGACCCTGGTGATGAGCATGTTAGCATTTTTAGCATGCTAACATGCTGACATTAGGATTTAGCTCGAACAATGCTGTGCCTAAGTAGTAGCTTAACAGAGCTGTTAGCTTTAAAATAAACGATTCAGTAATGTTGAGGCTTTTAACATTTCGATCTGCATGTAGGAGAGTAACTTCAAATGGAAATATAATGGAACAGCTGACCGGACGCTCGTTTTGGGGTTTGACAAACTTTTTTGTGGAGTGTAGGGAGTACTGGGGGGACTCAGACTCATGACCTCAGTGCTTATAAATCCTGGCTACAGCTTTGCAAGCACTTAACATGCTGATCCCTGTGATCTCCCAGGCAGCGCGTCTGTGAGGAGGAAACTCTGGGCATGCCATTTTGTCTAATATCTAGACAGCAATGTTAAATATTTGCAGCCAAGAAATATTCCTTTGAAATCGAGCATCATGGCAGGTGGCCAAACTCCTTCTATCAATGAATCTTGGCCGAGCTTGTCTGAAATCAGCTGATGCAGCACCTTTGAGCTGGAAAACAGTTGTTAAATGAATCACAGTAGGATTCACTGCACCTTTGTACAATTAAAGATTGGAATATTTCTCCTTTCTTTATAGCTGTCAGAAAGTGCAAGGAAGGGGTGAAGCATACAGGCATTTTCACCCAAGCGGATCAATGCCCCTCTGCTCCAAATCGCCACTTATCTTCCATTTGTGGGAGCACTGACTCTGCCAAGGCTGCATCGGACAAGCTCGTGTTGTGTTTAGTCTGGTCACGACTGAGCTGGCTCGGTGAAGCCTGCATTTACATTGAGCTGAAAGCAGCTGGTAATTTGTCCATATTCAACAAGGCGGACGGTGAGCAGGTAAATTGTTGTTTTCACTCCCATTTTTCTCTTAGTGAACAAAAAGCTAAATTATTGTTTTCTTTTCAGGATTTTCCTTGAAGTTGACAATGAGCTCCGTGGGCAGTTAAGGGGGGAATGGTTGCAGAATTTTTTTTCTTCTATGCTGTTGTTAACAAATGGAATACAGTCAATAGTTATTTGCACTGACAAGCCATATGCCATCCCTTCTGTCCAGCTGCAGCCCGGCCCCTGGGCAAGACAGGGGTATCAACACAGACATAATATAACTCTGGATTCCACACAAACAATAAGACTATGGTTGATATGTGGCATAATATTGTCATTTTAAGCTATTCTGATACCTTACTTTCACTTTCACACACAATGCCTGAATCAACAAATGTTTCACAAAAACAAAATAAATACCACAGCTTCAGATACAGGCTCATACCCATATAAATACCAATGGTTAAGTACATTTATCTGTAGCGTGAACACCTTTATGAATTTAAATTTGCCAGTTTTTTTCAACTACAACTGACAGCTTGTGGGACTTGTACAACACCTGCGAGGTAAAACTGCACACTGAATAATGAATGGCGATCTGTGACTGTGTTTTTCTATTAAATCTTTGGATAACAGAGGACTTGTGATGTGTGTTTTGAGTACAAAGAAATGTCCCAACGTTACAACTGCTGCCGAACAGTCGTGTGATATTTCAGAGCTGCCGTACATTTTCGCGCAGAGCGTTTGACTCTCCTCTCTGCCTGTGAACCATCTCAGGTTTAGACATCTTACAGCCTTCTTAACATGTCTTCCTGAACTGTGTTTCAGAGGAAAGAGGGGATCACGTGGATCGTCCTAGTCCTCCTCCAGGGTTTTTTTTACAAAGAGGGGAACTTCACATAAATTAAATATCAGTGTTTTCTCACACACATCAATAAAAGTTTCTTATGTTACCATGTACAATTAGAAACACTGGGTATGGTCATAGTTTTGATTTGTCATCAACAACACTGTCATCACCGTTGGTCGATGTCAAGGTCACAACCAGTGAGATCCTTCATTCTGATTCGTCCAACCTTGTTTGTTGATGTCTCTTGGTTCACTTCCTGTTTGGCTCCAGTTCTGCTTGTTCACGTGTTCATTTCCTCGACATTTAATGCAACATTAGAGTGTAAACAGCACAACGTGTAGTGCACAACGCTTCTTCATTGCAAGAAAGACAACTATTACTAGGTGGACTGTTTGCTTGTTGGTTCTCCAGACGTTTCTAATCTTCACTCTGTTTATCAAACATTTCTTTTGCTCCGTCTTCTTTCCTCCCGTTGCTAATCCAACATCTTGATCCTCCATGTTACATTCCATCTTCCAAACCACCTGCTTTTTTACTTCTATCCCTCCATACAATATTTATATGTCTCTTTATTTATTTATTTATTTTTTTTACAATTGCACGGTAACAACATCAACACGTGACGCCATTGAAAAGTTTAGAAAAAAAGGAGGGGGATCCATAGCGGGATAAACGAGGCTGTTGATTGGCGTAAAAGGAGAGGGACTTGGGATTGGCTCAATTAAAAAAAAGGACTGGTTGGTGGTGACTACAGCGTTTCATTATCACAACTTTAAGACAATTCCTACAGGGGAGATAAGAGTAAGGCAAGAGGGAGGGATGGAGGAGTGTGTAAAGTCTGCAGAGTGTTTGTTGGGAAGGGGGTGAACAGTGTGTGTGTGTGTGTTGTGGGATGAAAGGATTATTTTGCACAGTGTTTTTAAAAAGAGAAGGAAAAAAGTTGTCTGTTTTGATCTTGCCTGTTCGCCCGCAAGTTAGTGAGCGGTCCTCCACTGCAGATTCACCTGAGGGCCCCGAAGTGTGTGTGTGTGTATGAGAAGAGGGGTTAAAAGTAATAAGTCACTGGTAGTATTAGATAGAGTTCAGTGGGTACAGTATGATAGGAGGATCCACTGTTCCCGTGACGACGAGAGACAGCAAAGATGGACGGAGCGAGAGAGAGAGCGTGAGGAGGGGGTGTAGAATAATATTTTCCCATCTCTTCTTCTTCTTCTTTTACTTATTTCTGTATTTTCTCGTCTCCCCATTGACTTTATCCAGACCTTTCTCTAGTGTTGTTGCCTGCAGCCTCCTCTCTTAACTTTCCCTCTTTTATCTTTCACCCCTATCCTTCCTCTTCATCCTCACTGTTCCCCTCGGAGGCCGGCTAAAAGCTCTCCTCACTGTCTGTCTCTTCTTCTCTCCTGCTGGTTTGCCATTATACTGGAATGATATTAGCCTTATATTAACTATTAAACAGCGTTTCCCACTGGTGATGATGGATGAGGTAACATAAAAGCGCTCTTGAAGACCTGCATTGCATTTTTCCTCATTATTTCTTTCTGTTAAATAACTCTCAGTTCAACGTATCCTACAAGTTTCTCCATCACTGGACAGACAGAAGGTCTGCTAAAGCAAAAAGAATGTTTGGATATATTCGAGGAGTTTGAATGTTTCATACTGGTATACACTCTTTTTCAGTAAATAAATAAATAAATGGAAAGAGAAAAATAAATCTATCTGAAACACTGGAAATTGTTTTGGACTTTAAAAAAAGGAGAAAATTGAAAAGATCTGCTGACTCCATAAAAATATCAAAATCGGCCCATATTGATCCACCTCTACTCCTCATCTCTCATCATCCTGTCTTCCTCCAGACTCCTCCAACCCTCCCTCTCTCTTTCTCTTCATATTGGCAGTGGGTCTCTCACCCTCCCCTTTCCTCTCCGTTTAAAACCCTGGTAAATGGCAGTAGGCCTCCAGTGAAGCCAGCAGGATGTAAATCAACCACATTGAGACGAATAGCAGCGACGTTAGCATCTTGCAAGTCCGCGGCCCGCCCAGCTCACCGCCGGCCACCGTCGCCCGCCGCCGGTACAGCAATGTGACTACGCACAACACGGCAAGGATGGTGAAGAGAGTGACGGAGAAGGCCAGGTTTCCTGGGTCCACCTTGAAGACCTTGCCCTTGGAGCGCCAGGCGATGGCGGCGATGGTCCATGCTACGCCGATGCCGAGGAAAACGTTGACGGCGTTGGAGCCGGTGACGTTGCCAATTGAGGCATCGGCGTACTGGTCTTGGATGGCGGCGACCTTGCTGGCGAATGTGTCTGGATGAGAAAGACAAAACATTAACAGTCATTTCAAGGCTTCATCTTCTTTGACAGCACCTTTTTTTGACCACACAGTCACTTGGCCTCACTTTTATGAATTTTATTCTTTTGTCATTATTTTTAAAACCTTTTAACTTGTGTAAATCATACAAATAATTTTTTTTTTTTACAGCTGATAAGACTGAAAGCAAAAGCAACATGCATAAAAGTTAACAAAAGAAAAAAAGTTGTAAAGCAACAGTGAAAATCAGTCTCATGAAAATGACTTCTGATGATCTTTTTTAAATGTCTTTTTCACTGAGCTAAGACGTAAACAACTTCAAGGTAACATTGTATATGAAACCACCCACGTATAGCGCTCACACAGGGATGTACAAACACATGGCACACATGTATTCAATGCAAAGAGAGAAGAGAAAAGATGTACTGTATAATAAAGAGGCACTATGAACCAGTTGACATAAAGGATATCATTTACATTCACTTGGTTTATGTTATTTCTCATCTATGTGCTGGAAACGAAACACATAAATATGACTTGGATTACTTCTAGAAGATTCACAGTTCCGTTTTGTAATCCGCAGTTGTACATTGGCATCAGCCTAAACCAGGACAGATGTAATTAATGCTGTAAAATGCTGTACGTGCACATGAGTGGAGCTCTTTGGTGCTGAACATTTGAGGAGAAATTGGGTGAAAAGCACAGAGACTCCACAACTGGGTTGGCAGGGAGCACCAGGGAAACAGCTGCCAGTTACTCCACGCTTGTCTCGGCTTATTTCTATTTTTAGACGGGCTGCTGAGATGAGTCTCAATTCTCATTTGAATGTCAGTGAGATTAGTTTAAATTCATATCCCAACATGAAAAAAATCCTCCAAACTTTCTTGGGGGAGGGGGTGTATGTTGTAATCCCGTGGGTTGCAGACCGCACAAAAAGAAATGAAAAGATTGTGTGTTGACGCACGGGTACACCAGATTGTGGGTTTGAATCTGAGTCATGAAACTGCACATTATTGCCTCTACTCACGTACTCACACTTCTAACTATTGCTGGCAGCATAGAGGAAGATCATACCTAAATTTAGAAACCAATTGTATCACACTGTACATTTACCAAATATTATTATTTTTTTCCCAGTTGTCAATAACCATCTCAAAGACCCAAATTAGACACTATAGTATTTGTTCAGAAACAGCGTAGTCTGATTCCCTACCTCTGATTTGCTGCTTATGTCTCCTTTTTTCAACAAATAGCAGGTGACTCTAACCAAAACCAATCTGGCTAAGAACATTTTGAAGATGAAACTGATTCTCCCTGGTAAAACAGCAAACAAGTTGATCCCAGAAATGCCAAACTAATACCCTATTCTAATACGCTACTCCCACCAAAATTGGCATATCTGTGGGATTGCCAGTAGACCAGTTAGTGTGCACACCCAGATGTCATATTTCTATTACTGCCAATTGTATCCGAGCTGGAGCTGATGAATAGCTGTGACTCCTGCAGTCATTTGTCCAGCAGATAAATGTCAACTGTGACTTTTCCTATGAAAGATGCTCTGCGTTTACTCTAGAACCAACAAACCAAACGCTGGCTCTATATAGAGTCATTCATGTTTTTGCATTGGCCACTGTAGTTCTCCTACATGCTTGGCACACGAGAAAAGTTTCAATTGGTTGCAATCTGCAACCTCACCACTAGATGCCACGGAATTCTACACAATGGACCTTTAAAAATACACTACGTTACTGTTACTATGAATATTATATATTAATATGGACTATTTTTTCAGTAGAAAGCAGTCCTAAACAAAACTGTCAATGTGCCGTTGTTGTGTTGGGATGGAGGCAGACATTTTTACCTAGGGTGGACGGACTCTTTAACAATCATGTTCTATTAATGTCTTCAGTGTGACATCAACCAAAAACCAAGACTCTCTCATTCCATTCACAGATAAACTCAAGCTACTACTGTAGCAGTGTGTGAGATCAAGACTTTAAACCAGTGAGAATCTGTGATCTCTACAGGACTTGTTTATCACCGACGCAAAAATCACATACTGTTTTAACACCGCTGATACTGTTTAAATGGCTTGGATGGTTACAAATGAGCTCCATAAACCTCTTAAACACCCCGAAACTTGTAGCAGCTCACAGTGTCAAACCTCCGATCAGCATTTGCTCTCTAATTGCCTGAATCGGCAAATCTGGTGTAAATTGGCTGGATAATCCTCCAGTGCGTCTCCAATGTAATAATGCAGAAATGCTTTTATAAATCTGGAGGAGGGAAGAGTGCAAGTCAGAGAGTGGGGGAACAAGAGAGGAGATGAACGTTTCTAATGAGCTTTAAGGAGACACACGTATACACACACACATACACACACAAGGGAGCACACACTCCCAGTGGAAGTTATAATGACCTGAGGGACCTGCTGCACGCAAACTTGCATCACCTCAACAGAGCAAACACATTTTCACCCACACACACCTGGGTACCACAGCACACAGGTCAGGATGATGGATGATACAATAGCGAAAACACAACATCCAATAAGAGGAGGGGGGGAGAGCGAGAGACAGAGGTAACACCAAGTCAGAATAATAAATTGACCGGGATGGGGTGTGAGAGCAAGGATAACAGATAAGTGAGGTGGGATGTGAGACCGAGGGAGGAAGGAGGAGGAGAAAATGGTGACAAAACAAACAAGAGCGAAATAGATTCGGAATAGAAAAGCAGGAAAAAGCCAGCAAATTAACATCATCATGTCATGACAAACAAACTGGTAATGGATATCAAATCCGTGTTTACAGCCTCCAAATCCAACACACAACTTAATATGGCTACTGAAGGAATTGATTCAGACCTCGCCACGAGCCATCAAAGTTACCGCCTGGAAGAGTAGCAAAGGAGCTATTTCTATAAATCATACGGAGGGGCAACAATAAAACGGCTGGCGAGAGGAATGAGAAAGGGAATTGAATTAAAGCCCTGGGACAACGCGTCCCCACAAGCTCAGACTGAAGGCTGTGATGGAGCCGGCATTTTACAATTCAATTTTTTATTCCCAGCCTACTTACTGAGGGCGGCTGCTATTGAAATCAGATGGAGGAGAGAGGATCAGTCCTCTTTCTTTTATGTGTTTGTTTGTTGCCCTGTCATATCGGAAATTTGGGAAGAATATGCATCTCATTTTTTTAGAGCTGTTTTTGTGGGGGGAGTTTTTCATAGTTGAAAAAAGAAAGCTTGAATGTTACATAAAATCAGCAAGGAGGCATTTATCATGACAAAAATGGACACTGCTTTGCCTCCATCAATCTACACACACATCAAACCGCCCCCGCTCACCTGGCACCGATGTCCCCAGTGCCACAAACACCACAGCCGTCACAGAGTCCTTCAGTCCTATCGTGCAGCCGAAGTGTGACGCCAGATCACCAGTGACTGCAGTCAGGACACCGATAAGCGATATGGAGACAATGAAGCAGGCCCAGCCGTTCCAGTACTCCGTGGGCGGGACGAAGGCAAACAGAACCTTCCAGAAGACGGTGAGGAAGTGCATGATGTAGTCGAAGCAGGACGGCAGACGCTCCTCGCCGCTCTCCTCCTCGTCGTCGTCTCCTTTGGGTGCAGAGGGTGATTCAAATGTTGTTGGAAGAGACAGATAGAGAGGAGAGCAGAGAGATGATTGAATGAAGGTGACAGAGGGAAGTGACTGACAACTTTTAGAAACAATTTATGCTAATACGGTAAAATAAAAAGCTATCAGATTCAAGCATTAGTTCAACGTTTGGTGACATATCAGGCCCCCAGGAAGTGCGCCAGGCTTTGAAGCCCATTTTCAGAGTGGCCACGCAGTGGAATTACAACCTCTGGGCCGTCACATGATGTCATAGGCCGAAAAACATTTCCCCCCATAGACTTACATTATGAGAGAGGTGTCTGTAAATCAGCAGTTAAACTTTTTTGAGCGTCACCCCTACAAAGTGAAATGTCTCACTACCGGGACTTGATCCATTTGATCCGACAACACTTTGAAAGTCTAGAAGAGCCACATAATTAAATAATTCTATCCCGATTCAAATTACTGGAGGGCCGAATTGGTTAGTTAGCTGCTTGGCTCACGAAAGTCTCTAGTGCACTTGCTATAGGCCCAGTGACACAGAAAATATGGGGAATTTTACATCTAGGAAATTGACATTTTTTGGCTTCATGCGCCACTGAGCAACTATTGTAGGAATGAATGGGCCCCTGCCTTGAACACTGTATCCAGTTCTCTTTATACAGCCATGGGAAATACGCACATGCATTTTTTTGCTTAGAGTTAAGCTGCCAGTATACTTCTTCAGAACTGCTTGTCAGATGGTCAGATAGCTTTAGAAATTCATTCACCTCTCAAAGGAGGAATTGGGGGAGCTGTGTTCAGCTATTTCTTTCCAAAACCAATTTATCATTGACACCCACTTCACACCTTGATTAGCTAACTTTGCTAATGACTCAGACAACACATCGTACAAACTAGTTCTTTTTAAGGATCGTCAGACCTCCTGCCTCCCGCTCCCATCTCAAACACGGGCTGAGCACCCACGGCGCACGCCCGGCCTGTTAAATACCCTGTAACGGTAACAACTGTGTGACACAAACTCAGTGCTTTGGTCATTAAATAATGTCGGGCTCGGGTCAGGTTCGGACAGAAATATGCGGCAGTGTGTGCCGTACTCTAACACACACACAAACACACGGAAATTATCATCAGTTTATAAAACCCCCCGGACGCCCTGGACGGGATGTGAAAAATGGACATATCCGGGCAAAAGAGGACGTTTGGTCAGCCTATTACATCCTATAGGCAAATTTGCCCATAAATGGTAAAGAAATAACCCACCTTACTGGGCCTCTGATTGGCTTACCCTGACATTGAGCGCTAATAAAACAAACATTATGTGATTTCTGGAGTTACCTGATTATTGAAGTGGTCATGTAAACAGCATAATCCGATAGGCTTTATCAGATAAAAGCCATTATCTGATTATGAGAAATCAGATAAACGCATCTAGTTTTTTCCTCAATAGTCAGATTATTCGGTGCATGTATACCTTTTAATTTGGTTTCTTTCAGGTTTTGCTATTTTATACTCCCACTCCACTACATTTTAGAAGGAAATATTGTACTTTCTACTTCACTACATTAACCTGACTGATTTTGTTTCCTTTCAGATAAAGATTTTACATAAAATAATAGTTTTAGTAATACTGAGTAACAGTTTTATATTCTCAGTGTTTAAATTGTCACTTTTATTTTATTTTACTTATATGTTATGCACTTTGTGCAACAAGTTTATATACAATACACTTGCATATTGCACTTTGCAGTACCTTTAAAATGAATCTACCCAAAGTATGTAAAATTGGCTCCACACTGATAAATAATATATGATATAATAATGATATTTTCAAGGACATGAGTACCTACTGTAACAGGAAGTTTAAGTTTTATGTCATGTACTTGGGGAGAAATCCAACTGGGGAACTGAATCATGTAAACTAGGTTTTTCTGATTATCACATTATTGAAGTGCATGTAAACGCGTCAAATCGGATTATTACCATTACCTGATTATTCCCAGTTATCTGATTATTGTGCGCATGTAAACATGCTCAGTCATACCCTATTCTGAACCACTTTCACCCCTCTTGCCTAAACAAAGGCAACAAGTACTGGCCATTCAGAAGGAGAGTAGCTAATGTCTCTGCAAGTAACTGCTGTAAAACCACAAATTGTCATTTTAACATTCCTTTTGAGTTTCAATTAGACAAGCCAAATACATCTATACATCTTTGTAAGCTTTAGAGGTCTTACTAGGAACATCTTTAAAACTCTGGTTCAAGCCAGGCTAGCTGTTTCCGCCTGTTTCTAGTCATTATGTTAAGCCACTCTTAAGAGGAGAATGGTGTTGATGTTTTTTGGCAAGAACGCCTAACACTTCCCCACAGTCCCGTGCTGACAGAGAAACAAAACAAGTAGACTATGAATACATTGAAATACATAAATGAACTGTTTCAAAATAAAATGCTGATACAGACTTTTAGCAAATGTACTTTTCCATCATCAATCATCTTTTCCAAATGAAGTCAAGAAAGATGTCAACCAAATCCACTGTTCATAAATCAACATGATGTCTGGTACGTGTGTGTGTGTGTGTGTGTGTGTGTGTACGTTACCTGCGCTGACAGTAACGGCACTGACAAACTGCTCCCTCCAGCTGCTGCTTCCCACCACCAAGGCCAGGTTTGTCTTCTTGATCAACTTATCTACCGTACTCTACACACACACACACACACACACACACACACACACACAAAAACACACACAAAAGCAAACATGCGAGTGCATACAGACCAGGCAGAACAGGAAAGACACAACCCTCAAGTTGTTAAATTCATTCGCAGCAACAGAAACAGGAAACCTTTCAATAAGCTACCACGCTACATTTAAAAGTCAGCATTTCATGACACTGACAATATGAGGTATAGGTTGTGCTAATTAATACAATTGCGATGAAATCTAGGAAAAACCTTCAGGCAGAGTGGTTCTGTTAAAGCAGCGAGAAAGAAGAGTAAAAAAAGATTTGATGAAAAAAGGCTATAGAGCACTAGCAGCTATTATTATAACCCAGCTGACAGAGCTTTGTGAAGAGAAAATCCTGCATGGTTGACTATCTAATAAGTGAAAAACAACATTAAAAACACAAGATTTACTGTGTATTAGCAGTCTTAGTAAGATAATTCAAATTAATTTGGGTGTGGGATAACAGTTAAGGATTTATAGATTGCACTGTGATACTGGACACCATTGCAACATTTCATTTTTGTACAGTAGCAGATTGAAGAACAAGCATTGCATGCACAGGCCAACTAAAGAGACAGATAAATAACCTTTTCAGCTCGCCAGAGAAGCGTATTCACTGCTTTCTGCAAACACACACCCACACACACACATTCAAAATGACACAAATGGATAAATGTGCAACATAAATATGATTGGTTTCATTTTGAACACAAAAACTAAATCACAGATCAAAGGCAAAATCACTTGGAAATAAACAGAATGAAAATAAAGCAACACAAACATGACATGACGATGCACAAAGAAATGAAAGATGAACACCAGACAGGCGCCCCTAGTTTGTGCTGCACACCCGAAATGTCAAATTATCTGTAATGATCCATGGCTAAATTACACACTGATCAAATTTGAAAACACATTTCTTCTAATATACAGTATTTATTACTCTACTAAGCCAATATATTTTCTAATTTGCTGGATGAATAGTCTACCAGCAACTTTCTTTCTTTTAAGGCCTCCCCGTGACAGCTCCCTCTGAATAAGTTATTTGTTGTCTTTTTCATGTCTGCTATCAAAATGACAAGCATCTCATCAGAGATGAACAAAATGAATCATTCATCCTCGAGACCGGGGCTGCTGACACTCACTTTAAACCATTTTACATCCAATTTGCATTTTAAGTCAGTTTACTTTATAGGTGATAGTAAACGCAGCTGTCTTGATGGCTGCCAAACTGGTGGTTATTATTATTTCATTAAGACTAGCTGTGATTTATTTTGAGGTGCCTTTGGAAAACAAAATTAAAGGAAGCACTTACAACGTACATAAACACACACATCCCTATTAACGGAGATGTAAATACAATATTTGCATAAACAAACACACTTACCTTAAACTCGTAGGACTCCTCTATGACCACCTCTACTTGTGTGTGTTCGCCCAAGCTAGGGCAGCCCATCTTTGCCACCTCTTCCTCCTCTGCTCCCACCAACGGCTTGTTCTCATTGGAGTCGCCTAGGAGACCACAGAGATGAATGGGTCAGTGTTGCCAGTAGGGTTGGTGTAACCCTGCAGAGGTTAACTTATAAGAATCCAATTATAGCCATGTTGTTGTTTTTTTGTGATATACCGCTATGCTCCCGTATACATTAAGCGCCAACCTCGGGGGATGAAAAATGGTTGATGCTAGAATGTATGGTCCAGAGGGACAGAGGAGGGACTGTCAGAAACTCGATGCTGCTATGATTGGTTGTTTCGGCAAAGAGTGTTTTTTGACCACAGCCATCTCCGCAACATGCATTCAGTCCACAGCTTCACATCCAGGGGGATTTGGATACTGGAGGAAAGCCGACAGAGAGCCCTGGGCCGTGGGCACGAACCCCGCCGCCCTCCCACCCTCTCTCTGGTTCTCTGGCTGAGGAGCAGAGCACAGCCTGGGTCACTGGCCTCCTGGAGGCTGCTTGGGGGCTGTGGGTTACAGCCAGGCAGCTGAAAGTCAGGCCAGGGGTCTGTGCCCACGGCTGAGTGCCTGCTGTCGGCTGTCCTCCAGTGTCCCCGCTGGAGGACAACTGACATGCAGTGTCCACACTAGATGTCAGCTTATACAATATGATCTTTTGTTATAAATTAAACTTCCCAGACCCTGGCTCTCCTCTCATCCGCTATGACCAGTTAAGCCTCCAGCAAGCCCCACTGACCCCAGCTAAGCTCTGCTTCTTTGCCAGAGAACCAAAAAGAGAGAGCGGGAAGTTGACAGGGTTCGTGCTCACAACCGGAGGCCCTCTGTCGCCTTTCCTCCAGTGTCCACATACCCCTGGGTGCAGAGCTGTGGGCTTTGCCTCTTTTGGGGGGATTTCATGGCAGTGCTGTCCAAACATTTGTTTGTTAGGATTTAATGTAAAATGCTTTGCTCTCTAGCCATCAAAGCATATTAGGGCAGTACTTGCCCTTACAGAAAATCCAAACCAGTGGGTGTTTTTTCATATAGTCTATGGTCTACATGACTATTATTCTGAATAAAAGCATGCCATTTGCTTTGGTGAATATGCCATTATGTAGCCATGTTTTTTTTTGTTTTTTTTTCTCTTGTGGTTGGTAAAAGGTCACAGATGCTGTAATCATATTATTCATATTATTGTAAATTGTATACTATGCTTCACAATTACTTTTGTTTTAAAGGGCCTACTTTCATTGCATTGTGAGTTTTATTTAAAAACAAGACCTTCAGATACTTTGGGGTAGAAAAGAAAGTCTGGAAAATGTGAAATATGTAACCGTAAACCTACAATTTTGTGATTTACTAACTTAAGTGGGCAAAACACTTCTCACAGCAAAAATCCAAGATATAGGTTTCACATTTTTGCAAACTACTGACAAAATATACCACTACTTTGACAAAGGAAATAGATTGTGTCCTTTCATCTCAACTTTAAAATCCCTGGAAACCCTCCACTCATCAGATTTGCCTCACTTTTAGTAATGTGTGTGTGCGACTATTCTGCTTGCTGGAAGATCTCAAATTATTTTTAGTAAATCACTTGGAAAACTTACAGAGACTATCTTAGTACTAACTACTACTTACTACCATAACACCCCAAGACTTTGATACAGGAAGAAATTTAGATATTTTTTCCTTGTGGTAGCCTGAGCAAGTCTTACAATTAGTGCAAGACTCCTTATATCTGTGGGATTAATATGCAGCAATGTGCAGTAGTATTAATACATTCAGCTTTTGCCTGGCTCAAATAATGTGTCACAGGAGTTTTTTTCATTTGTCTGATTTTTGCCAGAGCAGCATTAATTGTTTCCATAGTGTTGATGGGGTATCATTTTAAAACTGTGTGCAAGCAGTTGTGAAAGTCTATAATGTAAATGCAAATATTTAATAATACATACGGGCCACATGGGAAATCCAATCTATCAGCGCCCCACGATGTTATTACAAATATGAATACCCACAAGGAATTTAGATTTTCTTCCGTGAAACAACCTCGCTATCTCTCCATTACCATGTGTTCCACCATGCATCCCTCCATTCATCCATATGTCTCCCCCCTCACCCAGTGTGAGGGAGTGACAGTCATTAATTGAGTCAGCTGTTATCAGTGCAGACCTGCTGTAATTGAAAAGCAGTGTACAGTATGTGACACAGCCTGCGCGTGGCTCAGTGTGTGTATGAGTGTGAATGTCAGTCCACTTGCTATGTGACAGTCTTATAAAACCAATTATATCTCCTGTGCGGTGAAACATGCCCCGGGCTGTTGGCTCCTCTCGACTGACATCGAGAGTGCGGACCCTCACTCCACCAGGTCTGTCACCTTGTCTGTGCAGGAGGAGTAGCAGGAGCAGCAGGTTAGCAGAGCAGCAACAGCAGGAGTGCTGTGGCTCCTGCTACTGCTCTCTGCTGACGTGCTGCTCATGACGACGCGTTCATGTACAGTGTTGGGTGTAGGCAGCTCATGTTTTTTGCCTGATATCAGACAGAACTGTCTACTCATTACACTCTGTTTCCATCTTCAGTCTGACACTGGCTCTACTCCAACCGATTTCTGTGGGGTAGGGGGATTTAATTTTCCCTAACCAATCACTGGAGACCAACGTATCCACATGAATCTAACGTCTAACAAAAGATGTTTTTAACAAGGTTTTCAGAGTGCAGCAGAGCATTAGTATCTGCTTTTTTTTAATTGAGATGCTTGAAGAGAAAGAGAGATGATTTGTGAAATTTTTTGTGGCCGCATCCATTTTTATCATTCAACGGTAGCCTACAATATTTTAATGTTTAAATTTGAAGTTATCCAAAGTTATTTAGACTGGATTACTTTTTATGGTAATCCAAGGGATTATGGTACGTATTACAAAAATTACTATGTAATTTGTATTTAAAAACAGACATGATTTCATAATAATCTGATCCACCCTGGTTACTTGATACAGAAGAAAATGGACTTGAGGCATGACAGTATGTTTTGGGTTGCATTCAAGTCAACGAGAGTAAAATATGAGTTAAGCAGCTCCTGTTGACAGTTGAATTAATTAAACAGATGTGTATGTGAATTAGTTGGTTGGTCAAAAAATCTGTAACAGATTAATCAACAGTATAAATAATCACTAGCTGCACTCTTACTTTTGTATTCTGAGTTGGGGAAGTGAGTGCGGATTAATTTGTGTGTGAGATGCTGTATCTTGTAGAGCAATGGTCTATAGCCCCAACTGTTTTGGGGTTGTGACCACTTGTTACTTACTCCATATGTCTACTGGCTGCGCAGGAGACATGGAATAAGTAACACGTTTTTGGTTCCCTGAAGAGGTTAAAAATATTCAATAATTCACTAGAAAAAAGCAAAGATTACAGCTCATTTTGTAGCAGCTATATGTTTTGTGGTTCCTGTTAATCTTTTCCAACCCCTCAGAATTATCCTGCTACCCCTTGTAGGCATCCCAAACCCCAGGTTGAGAAAAGTCTGTTAGTGGTTAAATGTATGTAAATGACACAAAAAGCAAACACACAGTGCTGCAGTCAGCAGTTAATTAGTAAAGCAAAGAAATAATGAACTAAATGGAAGAAAGACAGATGCGAAATTTAGTTAAATGAGACAAAGAAAATGTCTCTGTAAAATTAAAAACAACTTCACGAAAGTTACTCCCGATTTCTTTTTGTCTTCTGTCATCTTGTAAACTTTCAATCATGTGGAAATTCAACAGAAATGTCAAAGCAGAACAAGCTGCAGAAATTGCTTATCGACTTTCGGCGCTGGTTCTCTTTAGCCTCGAGTCACCTGCCAGAGATTAGCTGTCTCCATGCTGTAATGAGCCTTTTAAAAAATTCAACTAAAGCTTCCTGCCTTTTTAAAAAAGTTGAAGGGCTTAGATGTTTTAGATGTGTGGATTTCGGAGCTCTCCGGTAACGACGTGGATTCAGAAAGTAGGAAATGACAGTGCAGAGGAGGGAACCTGATCAAAACAGATCATTAGGCAGGAATGAACTGCAAATTGTGTTCAATCTGCTCTTTTCTCGCTGCTTAGTTTACAGAATTCTTTGCCATTATGACCAGACACTAATATAGAGGCTTCCTGGCTATTTATACACTGTATGTGGTAAACAACTTTATGTATACTAATGGAGTGCTGCTCCAAACAGTGATTGCAACTACGAAACAATGTGACAAGGAAACTGTTTCAAAAACACCTCACAGCCCTTCTTTAAATCCTGTCCAAGCCACATTCAAAGTGAAATGTTTCCCAAGTTAATCTGAGTTTAGATTGGAGGTTTCAGACGATTAGTGCAGGTCTCACACTGTTTGTGAGAGCTAGATGTGGCGGAGGCTTGAGACTCCATTCTGTCTGTCACCCTGTTTCCTCTTTTGGCTACTAAATGTTCCCTCCAAACACACACACACACACACACACACACACACACACACACACACACACACACACACACACACACACACACACACACACACACACAGACACCTACCATGTTTCTGCCCTATCTCCAACAGAATGGGCTCTCCCAGCTCGATGGTGAAGGTCTTGTTCTTCTCATACTCCTCATCATCAATAATCTTCACCTCGATGATCTTCCTGTTAAAAAGTGAGAAGGATGAGACTTGGTGAGTTTATTCCACATAATTAACCTTTTTAGTTTCACACTCTCCTTCATAATATAAGAGTGTTCATAGCAGAGGTGTTTAGAGCAGTCCATTAAAATTGCGGAGGTCTCATCCCCTCAGGCTCTAACCAGACAGGAGGTCATTTCTGCTGCTCCTCATTACTATCAAAACCTCTTAGCTAACAGTGCCGGACCTAATATATTCGGTACCCTGGGAAAGCTTTACCTTATGCCCCCCACTCTCAAGACAAAAAGTACACAAATAAACACCTTAGCTGATAAGCAATAAGAGAATATCCTCCTTATTTTTATAATTATTCGTATTTTGCTTTTATTCTTTTTATTGAATCTACTTTTATTGTAATGGTTTGTTTTTTTAAACTTATTTTTACCTCTGTTTCTCATTATCATTTGTGCATCTTGCTTTAGTTCAGCATTACTGTTTGGCTCCCATTGTTGTATTGCCTCTGGGGTTTGTTGTTTTTGCTTTGCTTTGTTTGTCAAAGCACTTTGTAAACTCTGTTTTTATATATGCTATTTAAAGAAAGTCATTATTATCATTGTTAAATTTGGTGGTTACCTATGACGTCTCTTCTAACAAGTAACAAAAACAAGAGACAGAATTGAACACGATTAAGTTTGCACTCCTCTATTTCCTCTCGCAGAAGAAGATTAGGAGCCTCTGCATGAAGATGAAGGTTGAAGCCCAAGTTGACATTGCTCAGTGGGGCACTCTATGAGACTGCTAACTCCCCCCCCCAGGCCGTGATTACATTTTTCCCTCCAGCTGACAGTGATGCAATGTGCAGCAGAGCCACAGTTGAGACATTTTCAATTAGGAGCACCCAGGGGAAACCCTAAAATGCAGTGCAAAGAGTTTTGAGGGGGCCACAACCAGACCTTAACAAGTAAATTGGAAAAAAAGCAGTGGGGATATTCAAAAATAGCAGAGTGTAATTGTGAGCGGTGTCTGACTGAGGAAAGAGATGAGGTGACATTGTTATCAAATCTGCCAGTGTATCATCTAATTTGAGCTTGGGAAGTTTTCGTTAACACTATTCTGCTCATTGGTTAGTAAGGTCAGATATATTTTGGATCCTGCATATATTAGTTGTATGTGTCACTTGAAGAAAAGAGCATTTGCAAATATTGAAAAGAAAGATTGAGGCACACTCTGTCAGTCGCATGCTTTAAGGATACCCTAAATTAGGCAGTGGTTACGAATGTATAAATGTAATAAAGGAGGCTGACAGCATAGAAAGTATTTCATGACATGTGTATTAGTTTTGGCCCTTCACATCCGTCTGGCTCCTTCTGGTCTGTTTCACCCAGAGTATATAATCTTCATCTCAACTATCCATCTGCACCTGACAGCCAAAGAGGAAGAGAGAGTGTTCATTTCCACCTGGTTGTGTCATCATATGCCTCACTGTCAGCCATGTTGGCTGTGACACCACAAATAGGCTTCGGTTCAACAAAGAAAAAACAGGAGGGAGGAGGGGAGTGTGAGAGAGTGATGGAGGTGTGGAGAAGTGGAAGCGCATTGTTTTCATTGGAGAGCAGTCACAGCAACAGCGGATCAAACTGGCTGGATTTGCTATTTCCAGCATCACATCAGGTTGAGCCAACTCTCAACAATGTTGGAAAAGATATGAAAGTATTGTTTAGTCAGATGTGAAATGAGAGAGGAAAAAAACATGCAAATCCATTGAGTGAAGGACAAAATGGGGAGGAAGACATGAAATATGTTCTATATTTTAAACCTGATTTGTTTGCTTTAATCACTTCCTGTCACATCTTAAAGTGTAAATAGACAAGTTTTTGCTCTTACTTGTAATTATGAAGTATACACTGACTGCACAGTTTAATGGCTATAGAATAATGACACCATCAGCATTCAGATTGCTTCCCTATAAGCTTTGTTTAAACTATGCAATTCTGTCTGCCACCAGATACGATCTTCTGGGAAAACGAAGGCTTAATTTATAGCACAAATGAACCATTGCATAATCAAAACAGGGTGAGGAGAGCACTTTTGTTTTCCCTGATAGCTATTGGTAGCTATCCAGAGCTACCAAAGAGTGTCAGTGTAATTTCTGAGCAGTTACTATCCCCACTAGTGACCACAGGAGGCGGTACAGCTGCAAATCGATTACTTGTCAAATATTAAATCAGTCAACAACTAATTTGATAATCAATTAATAGGTTGAGTAACTTCTTAAATGTGGATATTTCCTGGTTTGTTTACTCCTTCGTGACAGTAAACTTTGGGTTGTGGACAAAACAGACATTTGAGGACGTCATCTTTGGTTTTGGGAAACACTGATCGATGTTCAATGTTCACCATTTTCTGATATGTTACAGACCAAATAACTAATTGATTAGTCCAGAAAATGGCAAAATAAAAATTATCATTATATGCAGCCCTAGCAGGCCGTGGAACAATTGAAGGAACTGTGGAAACTGTGGTAGTTGTTAGACTCTGAGGCAAACAGAAAGCAGAAAGCAACCATGTCTTTCAGACAGTGGTGCCAACAATAACGCCACTTGAAAACGCTGGAGTTGTTGAAAAGTTATTTTTTCACTTGGGTGGGTTACCGAACACCATTGGTACTATCGAGTACCAGTTAACGTTAAAGCCTTTAGTGCCAAATGTCAGCACCTGAGGGCTTATCTGGGCAAGAAAGCTGGGTTTAGACAACAGCATAAGTGCCACAAAGCAACCCAAAGCCTGGAAGCCAGACATGGAGTTCCTAGGGTGGCAAGGGGGCTTCACGGAGCCAGCAGACTCAACTTTAGACAGGAGGCAGTAGCATACTGAAGCAAGGAAGCCAGCCTCGGAGCTCCGAGTCCACTCTGCTGGCTTCCTAGTGAGCCAGAGCTATAGCTGCAGAGTTAATCTCCCAGCGGAGTTTCGGCATCTGGTCGATCTTCCTTTCTGTTTTACTAATAGTCTAATATCACTGCTAGACAAGACACACACACACACACACACACACACAAGGAGACAGACAGACCGAGACAGAAGATTAGCTCTATGTGTGATTAGAGAAGAGCAGAGGAGCAGAATTGCATTTTTAGTGTCCTGCAGCTTGTTCAGAAATTAAGTTTTGGTATTACAGTGACAGTAAAGGTACTGTTGGGTAGCAGGACCAAATTCCAGGTACCGAAACAAGTACCCAACCCTAGATTCTACTTAAGCGGAATGGAAAGATTAAAAGATGTAGCAACAGCAGGCCTAACTAAAGGGGGGAAGGCTCGGCAAACTGTCAACTGACAGTGAAATGAGGGAGGAAAGGTAAGAGAGGTAAAAGGATAGGGAAATGAAAGCAGATGAGAGAGACTGGGGAGAGAGGATGGTAAAAACAGCATTTGGTCAAATGAAAAGAGATGTACAAAGAGGAGTAGGAGGCGAGGGAGGAAAGGAGTGAGGAAGAGGAAGGAGACTGAGAGACTGAAAGAGGCTGAAAGAGTATGAGTAATGCAGACTCCACTGAGATGTGAAGGGTCATGGCTCAATACACACTGAGTTCAGTCAGGGGGACAAAGCAAACACACACACACACACACACACATGTACACACACATGCACACTGACGAATTACCATTTACCTTGCATTTACACACACAGACAAATCATATAACCTCCAAAGATAAGGTGCATGCACAGTGGATATGTACACACATGATGTTTTTCATGCTGCACATCATTCACATTACACAGAGCACAGTTTGTATGAACAGAGAGGAAGCCACCCCCACATGTGCCTACGCTCTACTAGTTACACACAAACACACAAACAATTCAGCTCAATGTACACAAACACTATACGCATGAACACGCGTTCCTGGTAAACACTTGGAGGGCTCATAAACATATGTAAGCATTAATTTAGCACATTAACACATGCAGACAACACACACACACACACACACACACACACACACATACATATGCTGACTGCAGTGCTTTCATTATTCATAGTTGGTGCTGGCTGTAGCAGCACTCCCATCTGTGCCCTCCTCTCTCCATCTCTATCTCTGCCCTCGTCCCTCCTCTTTCAGCCCCCTTTTCACCTCTTCCTCGTCTCTCGCTGACTTTGTTTCTGACTATCATCACATAGACCCAGTTCCTCCTTTCTTGTTTCCTCCATTTTCATGCATGTATTTTTAAATACAGCTTATTCTGCTCATGGTCACAGGAGGTGAGTTTCTATCCCAGTGTCTCTCCTCAATTATACATGAGAACATATCGGTAAGTGATATTAAGGATTAGGCGTTTAACACCTTCTTTGCTCAGTTATGTAGTTAAAACAGTGTTTGGGAAACTACTCCTCTGTGGGGGTTTTGAGTGCTTGTGTAAGGCTCCAACATCTTTCAACAGACTTGAAAGCTATAATACTGGTCCTGGGGACTATCAGTGGTAGTCCAGGGCTTTGAGTGCGTCATTCTGAGGTCGTGTAAAGCGTTATGAGGCTCTGGCTTTAGCTGTAATGCATTTTATTGAAGTTTTTTGACGCTATGAGAAGCACACCCAATCACACACAACTCTAAAAATGTTGAGGGCCGCTATGTTCTAAGACCTATTGCAGATGTGGTCCTTGATGTAAAGATGGCAAAGATGTCCAAGGGACAAGGCAGCACTGAACTACTGAAATGGATATCCAAATTATAACTAGGATGATGACCTAACACGTAACATCTTTCCTACAAGCCACAACTTGACATATTTTTTTGTGACAGCAGTGTGGCTCTAGGGACGGCAATGTCAGTCTGTCAACTGGTCCAGAAAGAAATATCTCAACAACTCATAGATGGATAGCAGTGAAATTTTGTGTGGATATTCATGGTTCACAGGGGATGAATCCTAGTGAGTTCACACCCAACACAAATATGATTAAGAGCATTTTCATATACGAGTACGAATACCCCCCGAACTCCTCTACAGCTCAGCTTTCACATTTGTAATGTTATTCCATACCTGAATACACTTGCGTTATCAACTACGTGACATTTTTGTTGTGCTACAGTCCAGAAAAGGGTGCTGCAGACACACACTGCTGCCCCTGCAACCATCATTAGCGGGGACTGGCAGAGCAGCAAGGTGAAGTTCTGCTCCTGGACAGAGGAGAAGCGCTACTGTTGGGTGCAGCGCTCTCTGCCTCCTGCTGGAGCTTCGGCTGCAGGTTGAAGGCGGCAGCGAAGCCAAATCTGGGTCTGTCTGCTGCAGGCTGCGTTGCCATCTAATACAGAGGCATCGGTATTAAACTGAGACTGTTTCATAACCTGCTGAAAACTCCTTGTAGTCAAGTTAAATAGCCGTTCACTTCCCTGTTTTGGTACTGCTGGTGTTCACATCTGACAAGCACTGAACAGGAGTACACATGAACCATACTTTACTTGGCATACCATGCCTGAGTATGGTACACAGTGTTCACACTGATCAAATGAACTGGACTTTGGAGTCAAGTGTACACAGATACAGGCTCAGGTCCCTGATGTGAAAGTCCCCCATGTTGTTCTGAGAGATCTGTACTTTGTTCTTGAGTGTTTTTTCCAGCAGGTAAAGTCTGCCCTGCAGGTGATGGTACATTTTCATTGTGAAATCGCAGGTTCCTTAATAACTAATTCACTACTTATAATCCAAACAAGTTCAATCCAACACAAGATGCCATGAAAATGTATTAAATTGGTTCCACACCTGGATATGCACACCTGCCTTCCATGGGTTCCTGAAATGTGAATACACTCCTAAATGCAATACATTACTTATATTCACTTCCTCCGTCTCTGTCTCGCCTTCTCTCTATATTTCTACCTTGTTACTTTTTGACACCTGCTCCCCAGAAAGTTCCTCCGTCAGACAGCAGCCTCAATGCCCCAGTCCGTCAACAGGCTGACACAAAGCACAGACATACACAGACCAAGTTCACTGAACACAGCACTCGCACTACCAGAAATAGAGACTGAAAAAGGCAGCGGGGGAAAAAAAAGAGAGTGACAGAGTGAAAAAAGGTCAACAAAAGGTATTGTTGATTGAAAAGCCCCGAACAGAATCAAGTGGGCTGTAAATCAATTTAATGGGTAAGTTTTATATTGCCGCAGGGTGTGTGTGAGTTTACATAAGCCCCTAAAGTTCTTGTGGAAGTGAATGATTGAGCGACAGTTTGATTTGATTAGTTGAGACCTCATCGCATTACTTAATGGACACGGACTCTCTTTATATCTCTGTCTCCATCTCTTTCCATTTTCTTCTGGCTCCAGTTCTACTTTTGATTTACAACTGCTGCAAATTGTGTGTTTGTGTGTGTGCGTATGTGTGTTTTCAGGCATTGCAAGACTGCCATATTTTAAGGTACTGCCAGCATGTGTGTGTGTGAGACAGAGCATCTTAGAGAATGGTCGCAGCAAACAACTCATTCTCTTGAGTGAGGCTGATTTATATACGCGCTCTGGTTTTACCGTTGCTGCTTGTGGCGGAACCTCTAAATCTCTCCATCTCTTTCTCACACAAACGCACGCAGAGAGTTGTGGGAGAATTGCCGCAACACAGTAAAAGTGAGATCATAAAGTGTTATGGTTGAAAGTGTAAAACTTGAACAACAATGCAAACCACAGGGAAGTTGTTTTCTTTAAGCAAAGCCATCCATCCTCTCACCTTGACTCTTTATAGGACAGTCACAAAGAGAGAAAGGATGAAGAAAAGGACACATCCTCAAAAGACCTTTAGCTGACTACCAGAATTATAGTCAACAAAAAACAGGATTAGAGTAATCTGATTACACTTTAAAAGCTTGTGAGATCATAATCCCATTGTGTTATATTTACCCTATAACATTTCATTTGCCTTTAAATGATGGATGATACTGACTATATATGGAGTTAATGCACTTCTTTGTTCTTTTAATTGGTTGTTTAAACCTGCAATAACTGATTTTGGAGTGCAAACATAACACTGATATATTATCACATTGTAAATTATGATAAAAGGATTTGCTGCTGCTTGCTGTATGTAGTATACCTAGAAGGGCACTCAGAAAGCGCAGACCTTTGCCAAGGCAAATACTAAGTCTTCTATGATATGCAAATCTGCAAGCGCAGATTGGATATATTTGGATATATTTCCAAAACTATTAAAATGATGTAAGAAGCCTGTGCATTTATTATGCACTTCTAAATCGGGGTCAATATTATTGCTTGTTCTTGTGAAGCTTAAAGTCTGAACGTTGGGTATTTATTCCACCAAAGCCAAATGCCCTATCTATCGGCAAGTCGTCACAGCAGAACAACCTTGATATTTTAGGTACAATTATTTTTTAGCCATTGAGCTCTTTAGAAGAAATGGTTCATAACTGTTTGTGTTATTGTTTGCTAGCACACAGTAAATATACTTTGTTCTTTCAACATCGGGTTGAGTTGTGTTTCCTCTCAAGCAGGTGCAGGACATATGTACCTGTCTTTGCAGGGTGGTCATGTGCAACTTTTTGACAGTTGCAGTTAAATATGTAATTTTAATATATGGCTTTGTAGGGCAGTATAACATTTTACTTTCTTTTTATCATTGGTGGACACTGGTGGTATATGGGGTATAAATGCACTTCAAACTGCAGGCTGAAAACTCAAACAACCTTGTTTAAACTTTTTTGATTAACTGTAATGCTGATATCCTATAGCTGAGACTTCTTTCTACTAAAATGCCCAACAAATTACTGCACCTCTACTCTGTCTGCTGCCACACTATCAGGAATGACTTCAGAAGTTAATGAATCAGTGTGAAAACTGCTAACATCGGACTTAGCGGGATTCTGAGTGACAGCAGCTTTTCAGTTTTTACAGATAGTACAAAGTGCAGAGAGGCAGAAACGTACAGCAGAGCTATGTATGATCAAACGATATAAGTTTGTCTGGGCCTTTCTCTCTTCTCCACACACAAACACACACCCACACACACTTCTTCAGCAGCAGGTAGGCTGAAAGAAAACCTTCGTTGGGCTCTGCTCGTCTGAGTGGTAGCAACACAAACAAAACAATTTGAGGGAGGCCAATAGAGAGAGCCAGAGAGATAAAAAAGCTCTTAAGGGGAGCAATATCACCCCTCTTAATGATATCATGGAACGCATAATGAGAAACAACACAAAACACACACACACATACACACTCGTGCTAAGTGGTCTCCAGCTGTGGTGAGTAATAAAGTTGCATCTCTGGTGTGTGTGTGTGGGATGACAGAGATGGATAAGTGCATGATTTGAGGTTTGAGGAGAGGGACAGAAGTAGATATGAAGCGGGAGGAGGACTAGACTTCGATAGAGAGAAGGTAAGAAGACAAGAGGATAGGCTGTGGAAAAAGAGGAAGGGGGCGAGACCAGAAAATGAAGTGCGAGAAAAAAGGCAGCGGATAAAAAGCAGTGGAAAAGAAGGATAAAGGTTTCCCCTGTCACTTACATGGGAAATTCAATAATGTCAGAGCACAAGTGACCCTCTGACACTTAAAAAAACCACTGTCCAGTCCTCCAGCAAAGGGCATCTTATGAAGAGCTTTTATCTCCAGGGCTTTGTGAGCTCTCACATTCACATCACGCAGCATCAGAGTATTGTGGGGACTAATCTGCCATAGCTGTTGGCACAGCTGGTGTTTGTTTACACGGTGTAGTTGCTACAGATGCTACTTTTGGGTACACTAAGGTGAGAAACTTGATGTACACAGGCAACCATTTTAGAATTAATGATGCTGCTACAAAAGGACAGAGTGTAGACGTGGAGCAACATTGATGAGATAGATATTTTGAGAAATGACTGAAACTTGATGTGTTCCTTCAAATCCAGAATCTACAAGACACGTACAGTTCAGAATGCAATGTAGACAGTCACTATGATTAGTGGAAAGTATTCCTGTTTTTGCTCTTATTCCCTAAAAGACAATATTCCAACTATACTGTTTAAGTTGCTAATGAAACATTCCACTAACACTGCTGTTTACCTGTAGCCATGCATGCTATGATTAACGTGTTGCTTATCACGTCAAAATATAGAAAAGAAGAATTTTAAAGACAGAAAGTCACAAATTTTTTCTTAACAGTGGTGGACTTATCTGACCGTGCAAACACAGCCTCCCCCTTTCGTTCCGTCAACCAACTTCTTGCAAAGGTTGTGTTGCGATATTTGAGCATATGCAAAACCCTGTTGATATCCAAGTCTTTCATGATGTTTAAAAGTAAATGTGTTTCTTCCTCTGACCAGAAATGTTGGATTTTCTTTTGGGCATGCTTCTCTACCCCACAGCCCTGCAAACTGTTAGCGCACTGGTTTGGTTTGTGTCATAGATTTATAATAATACCGAGATACCAGATGCCAAGATGGCGCCTATTCATTCCACTGGAGTTCCTCACCTCAGCAGTGTGTAGCTAGCAGTAGCACTGTGTGTCAGAAATTTCGACGAAAACCCCAGTTGAGATGTATATTCTGAACGGGCTGCATACATGCTCAAAAAATGCTCCTAAAACCTGAATAATAGCGGAAAATGCTAAATTTGGAATGTGGCCTAATTTGGAAAATCCAAATGGATTATGCTGTTAACATGCACTGTATCAAATTCAGAATATTGTCACATTCAGAATAATAGGGGAACATTAGTGTGCATGTAAATGTATCCAGTAGTAAATAAGACTTATGTTTGATTCTAGAAATACAAAATTAAAATACCCAAATATTTAATGGAGTTTTGTGTCATTCAGCCTACAAGATAAAGGGACATATCATGGTGTAAATATTTGTTTGTTATTAATAATAAAAAGGTAAGTGAAGCCTGGTTGAAAATGTCTAAATAAAATATGAAATCTCCTGCAGTGCATCACACAGTGGCCTGTATCCCTTTCTGTCTCTCCTTATTTTGCATTTCCAAAGACTGCCCACCACATTGATGTGATCTAGCTGGCAAAGCCCCTGCAAACCGCAATGCACATGCAATTTCGAATGCACATGACCTGATAATGGGTGACACATCCATGCTGTGGATACACGAAGCCCTAAACTGAACTATAATCCAACTGCTACACAAGAAGTACACGAACACCTTGGTGGGGAAAACTAATCCAGCATCAATCTACCACTGGAGTGGATATCAGTACTCAAACCTATAAATAAGACATGAGGAAGCCTCCATTATGTTGGCCCAACATGCAGTACTGTATCCACAGCCTCTGCTGGCATTCAGGAATAAGACGAAGAAGGGTTAGAAGGACGAGAGATGAGAGACGACGGAAGGGAGAAATTCTGTTAGAATCTGAAAGACATACGAGTCATACGGAGAATATATGGTTGGCATGGAAACATGAAGAAGTGAAGTGGAATATCACCCCCTCACACACACATACATGTACAGTACACGTACAAATCACAGTCGCTTATATACCTCATATACTGTACATACTTAAGTCTGTCCTCAGATCAGTCTCGAATTGTGCACATTCACATGCGCGCTAATGCCCTCCTATCTGCATTACGTTGTGTAGGATTAGGCTATGTCACAAATCACATCATGCATACATTTACACACACACGCGCGCACACACACACACACACAAATCTGCATGATGTACTGTAATCCAGTGGAGCTACTGTACTGTTATCCGCTGGGAGCAAAAGAGAAAAAAGGGATGAAGTAGAGGATGGAAGAGGATGAGAAAAGAATATTGAGAAGGGCGGAAAAGACTAACAGAAGAAGAGATAAGTAGAAATGAGAGGGAGAGATAAGACTTTGAGAGTCTGAGATACAAAGACAAAAAGGAGACGGAAGAAAAGGATAGAAAAATGGCACATTCTAAGACAGAAACGATGGGATTAAAAGTAATGTGCAAGGGGAGTGAGAAAGGAAGAAGAAGGCGGGGATCAAAGAGAAAATAGAGGGAGGTGTGAAAATGTAATCTGGGGAAGGAAGAGGAAAAGGAAGGAAGAAGGAGGACGGAAAGACAGGCTGTGAGTTTGGCAAGAAATTGGGAGGCTGACGAGGTTTGATCTTGCCACCCACAAGGTTGGACTAAGCTGAGAAAGCATGAGAGCACTACTACTACTTCTCCCATTGAGTTAAAAGTAGGGTACAACAGATAGGAGCTGACACACACATACTGTATGTATACACAGATGTGGAGTGGCAGTATAGAGGCGCACAATCTGCACACTTGCATGAGAGGCACGCAAAGGTGTGTGATCAGGAAGGCTGGTGAAGTCTTCACCGCGTGCTGATGGATGTAGGGGAAACTCAGCTTTAATGCGTCGCAAAAATGATGAGAGAGAGGTTCCTGAATTAAATGCACTGCCAGGAGGTTTCACTTTAACATTTGAGTGAGACACGTGTGAAACAGGGGGTTTAGGAGTCCTCTGCCAGAAAATTTGAAGCCTCAAACACTTAATTTCTTGCATTCTGGTGATTTTTTTATGCACTAACTTGTTTCTTTTCTACATTAGTTCATGGTGAAAATGTCTTAAATTTGTCAAAATATAAGTCCTCTGCTTTTTTTTGTCTGTTTTTATTGGAAAGTGGGGGACAAATGCACATGTGGGGTGCGTGTCCCCGAGCCGAAATCTACCCGTGAACTCTCATAACTAACTCCGAAAAATCAGCGATCTGAGTACAAAATGATGTAGAGCCATAATACACTGAGAACATCCTGCACACATTCAGAGCTGCAACACGATAAAGGGACTGACTAGGGCAAAACTACATGCACAAGATTAAATTACAGATGACAGATCTGAATTATAAGATGCAATTCTTGCCACACAAGGCCGTTACTGTTCCTGCGGCGGAGTGGCAGACGAAAATGAGAGACTGCTGTAATATGCAGATATTCGTGTGAAATCTGCTGCTACATTTTGAGACATATACAGTATATTCTTTTGAAATGTTTATTTTTTTTGAGCAGGGGAGTAGAGAGTGCTCCTAGTCCTAATTGATGTGCTCTTTCTCTCTCAGCTGTGTGTGTGTGTGTGTGTGTGTGTGTGTGTGTGTGTGTGTGTGTGTGTGTGTGTGTGTGTGTGTGTGTGTGTGTGTGTGTGTGTGTGTGTGTGGTGTAATACTTGGAGAGGATCTCATGAGGACTCGATCGCACTTAACAGTTTTCAAGAGGGAGCATAAGAAAAAAGAAATGAATCAGAGAGAGCGAAGAAGCAGAGAATGTGCAGGCATTAAAATTTGAAGGACATATACAATGTGCATGTAGCTACTGCATCAGCAGCCTCTACAACTGTGCATGTAAGTGTGAATCGACTGTGTATACACTGAGCACATTTCACAGCAATGAATATCATTAACAGCTCTTCCTCTTTTGCATAGCGAATACACAGAATGTGGTTCGTACTGACAGTATGGGGGGTTGGGATCGAGGGCTTAGCTGAAGATTTGAAGCTCATGACTTCAATAATGTGAGACAGACAGACAGCCATTGCATCAAACCAGACTCCCTCTGCTATTTTTACATGGCACTTTGCCCTCCATGTGTAATTTGTGTCCATTTAAAACGAGAACAGCAGGATTCAGGCCTGACAGTATGAAAAGGTTGTGAGTACAGAGGAATCACAGCAAACAGTTTGCCTCCAAAGGGAATGGCCCGACCTCATGAGAGCGCATGAATCTGTGAGTCAGCCGAGAGTTTTTTTTCATGTGGCTCATCGCATCATGGGTCAGGGGTTTGACCAAACACTTTGACTTTATGTAATAGTTTATGTAACAGCTTGTGTCGTCAGCCATTTTGCATCTTTTCAAGGAAGCGGCGGGTACAGTTCAGTCCCAGAAAAATGGCACAGAGAATCTTCACCTGAATGGCGGCAACTACCTTGTTAGAGTAATTTTTATTCATGCAAAAGGCAGTGATTCATTTATGCTCCAGGCATGGAAACAGGCAGCTGTTAACTTGTGAAGAGTGAGCTAAAAATGAAGACACACTGCAGATTTCCACAGCTACTGTATCACCGTTTTGTACTTGTAAAACCAAATGTTAATTGGCTTTGCAGCTGCAATGGAATTATTCTTTTTTCTCAGTTACTCCTGAAAACAAGAAAACATTTTGACAACCTAACGGTTTCTGATACAATATTAAACCCTTCTGACTCATTCCTTGGCATATTATAACCATGTAATGTAAACCTTGTACATGGCAGTGTCTTACATTAACCCCATCTCTTCAGCTTGACAATGTTACAGCTTGAATCTGTCATTAGGCGGTTGCCATGGTGATGACCAAGATACATAATGGCCACCCTGCTCTCCTGACATCATAGTCCCCTGACATTGTTGTTGTGTTTTAAAATATGTTGTTTAAACGCTACGGTTGCCAGTTCTGCTCTCCCCCCTTCGGCAAAGCCTTTTAGCAGCTTTTAATTATACATCAGTTTTTTAAAGCGGAGAGATGAGTGGAGAGATGCATAGATGAATGGATGGAAATGAGGAGAGATGAGAGGAGAAAGAATGGTTTGGGGGATATAACAGAAAGAGACGTTAAATAAAGAAGAATAAAGGAATACAAAATAAAGACACAAGCCCATGAATGTAAGGATGGAGGATGGATCAGTCTACAGGGACCAACAGATGGAGAGATTAAAGCCAAAGACGGAGCAAGTAAAATGCATGAAGGGAAAAAGATTTTCAGAGAACACAAGGGCTGAAGAGAGTTGAAAGACAGAGAGAAAGAGTAAAAATGAGAAACAGACAAAAACACAGAGATAAATAGCCAGACATGCAGACATTACTTAATCCAAACTATTCCTTATCCATTCTCCATCTTTATCATGGGACGAAAAATGATGATAAACAAGCAGCGTCAGGAACAAACACACAAAGAGAGACAAACGAGCGACAGGCACTCGTCCATCCTCGTCTTCTGTTGTCATCCCTTGTTCTTTTATCCACACCCTCTCTCTTTATCTCTCTCATCTCGTCTGTTCTCATGTATGTTTTAGCACTGCTCATCATATATTTATGTTCTGGTCAAATAGGGGGCTGCCATGGAGAACCAGGCTGTTTGAAGAATGTCATAACACACAGACAGAATCTGTTTCACTTGCCTCCATGTTTGTTTCAATGGACATTAGGTTTAGTTTATGCAGTTGAAAGGCTGTTAAATTCATCTCAATACACACCCTCCAGCAGCCTCGTCTATATTCTCTATCAGCTTGTTGCAAGTTTTTATTTAAACTATATGAAGTCTGAGGGAAATGTGCTAACCCAAGAGCCATTTTCATGGGTGCATTTTGTACATAAAAACTCTGGATGTCTTGTGCATCAGTTCAGACATATTTCCCCCAAATTTGGCCTTAAGTATTTGGTATCTTTGGAAACGTTGGGATCACCACCATGGCTGTAATTAACCAGCCAGGGGGAACTGGGGCAAAAATGAGCCGCTGGGCCCTATTAACTTCCTGTTCTTCCCACTGTGTGACCTTCTTTTTTTAGAGAATATATTATGTTTGATTTTTCAAAATGAGTTTGGGTTTGAATAGTCTAGTGTGGTAGTTTAGGAAAAGCCACCAAATACCCAGACTGTTTTTGTGTTTAAGAATTAAATCAGCACAGCTTTTCCATTTGAATGATGATAGAAAAAAAACTAAATCACTAAGAGAGAGAGATCCTTCATCTAGTCTACAACTGTCACATAATGGTGAAATTGATAAATAGATTTGACTTTCTGCAGTTCTACAGCTTTTTTAGTGGTGTAAATCTGGCCAACCCTGGTTTACTGAGTAATAATGTTAATAAATGCATATTATTTTAGGATTATGCATAGCATTATCACGCTATAAGTAAACACAATACTGAAGAAACTCTTCAAGAGATAAGGTAAGATGAGGTAATAAAACAGGACCCACCTTAAGGCCACTGTCATGTCAGTGACATACTGTGCTCTACGCCATGCACCCTGAAAATCCTTGATTCTAATTGGCTGAAGATGGGGGTCTAAATCAACGCATCAGAATTAAACTCTAGGTAAAGAAAGCAACAGTTACGCTTAAGTAAAGAGCTTGGAGCTAGAGTTATTTGTGTAACCAATAACATTACACAATGTAAACATGTAATGTAATTTAATATAAACATGTTGAACATTTGCATGAATCTGGATGACTAAATAAACTGTGTGTTATTTCTTACTCAGTGGTGCATATTCTTGAACACATTTTCAATTAAAATTAGACGAACCACTTAACACACAGTAAGCCTGGAGCATTTAGGGCCACTGGAGTGCTGGGGCCATGGGGCAGTTGCCCACTTTGCCCAGTTGGTAGTCCACCCTTGAGCTACACAAGGGTTAAATCTCCACAAAACAATTTGTGTGATATCTTACGAAAATGCACATACAAGGTTTCTATGATATCTAATGAATTAGCGCCCTGGCCACTGAGGTTAGGTTTAAAAACAGAATTGTGGTTGGGTGACATCATCTTACGTACTTGATGTAAAGTTATGTAAGTTAGGTTTAGGAATAAAATGTTATGTTGGTTAGGTTTAGGAAAAAAGTTACGTAGGTAAGGTTTAGGAAAGGAAAGATTTGTAGGTTAGGTTTCGGAAAGTAAAGTTACGTAGGTTAGGTTTAGAAAAGTAAAGTTACGTGACCCACTTTTGGATTTACATGGGACTTGACCACTGATCTCCTGAGGATAAGTCCTGTGTTTGTTTGACCCATCCACCACCCTAAACCACCTCATTAAGCTGACTCTGCTTTTTATACCACCTTCATCTTTACCCCTGTCAGGAAATTGGTGACGTGATCACAGCCTTTATGATTACCTGGGTTATATATGTATTCTGGTTCATTACTTTTCAGAGGTATTCATACAAACAGTGCATAAGAACAGCCCGAAGAGTGAGTCGTTCCTGCAGTCAGCAGTGGTCCCAACAAAAATAGACAATCTGTTGAATGTGTGTAATGACACCTTGGTTTGATTGACTGGCATTAGTGGCTCAAGGTGAGGGCCTTTAGGCGGTGGGATATATATATCGCCGTGCCAACTGCTGCCAAGCTTGAATGCTTGCCAAAGGCTTTCAGTCACACACACACAAATACACACTCTACACAATCCTAATTCTCTCCCTGCCCCTGGCACAGGAAAAATGACCACTCCTCTCTTTCCTGCCGCTCAATCTCTTTCACTCATTCTTCCTCTTTCCCTCCCTCTCCACTCAGGGTGCCAACAGTTGGCTGTTCTTCTCATCCATTGTTGCTTCCTCTCTCCCCCCTGTCCTATTTGTTTTATTTCCCTTCCTCTAGCCATCGTTTGCTCTCATTCTCTCTCTTCCCATCTCCACCTGCCCTTTCTCCTCCCTCTTGTTTTTTCTCCCAGCAATTCATCTGTCTTTCTTCCCCCCAACTCTGTCTCTGTCTGTCCGTCTTTCTGTCTCACTCTCCTTCTTGGTTCATTCATCTTTCTTCCTCACTCTCCTGTGTTCTCATTTACAGCCTGTCCCTGAGCCTATTCATCTTTTCTCTGACACCTTCACTCTCCTCCTGTGTCCCTTTCGTCCATCTCCCTGGCTTTTATCTATCACTCACAATACCTGCACAAGTGTGTTTATAACCTGGAGGTCATGAGAGGTTTTTATCATTGACCATCGGGGGAAATTACATTAAGGAAAGCGAGTAAGCCACAAATAATATGACTACAGTATAGCTGAATTATAAGAATGAACACAACTGACCACATGATTTACTAGCTGCATTTGTACCATTATTAATGATGATTAGTAATGATCAGTGTGTCTTGTTTGTTTGTTTTACAGAAATGGAAAAAGCACAGTTCCGATTTAAAGGCACGGACACGCCAAACCGAAAGAACTAGTGGCATGAAGGATGACTATTATGTTCCCTCATGTTGCTGTGTCTCGGTCAAAATTGCACACACTGCAATGACCACAGCCAAGGGACAGCTACCAGGTATATTCTGTCCATAACTGTCCATACCAGCAGGCGGTGGTAGTCTGTGTTTGTCATTCAAAAAGGGAAACTTAACAGCAGGAGGGACTCAAGACACTAGTTAGCCAGTATGCACATTAACAACACAACCTTATGCTGAAAGAACAAATTATATTTACTGTACACTAGTAAACAAAAGAAACTATTACGAACTGGTTCTGCTAAAGAGCTCAAAGGCTAAAATATAATATTACTGAATATAACAAGTTTGTTTTTGATCTCACACTGTCTGGACTTTAACCCTTTGTTTACTTTTCTCGCTTCCATTTCTCTTGTGCACTGACCTGAACTTCTAACCAGAGTAATTTCATTCACCGACAGGCCGGGTGTCTCCAATGCCGATTCAACATGCTAAATCTGCTGAAACAAGTGGACTAGTGCCAACGGTGGGAAACGCACTGCAAAAACTAGGGCAACAAGTGCCCAACAACAGCCTAACATTGACAGATAGCTGACCATCAGCTTGGTGTGTCAGGGTTTTAGGAGGAGCTGCATGCTGGAGCTATTCTCTGGATGAGTAACTGCCCTATAAGAAATAGCACAGTAACACAGTAACAGTACCAGTACTTGTGTCTTGTCTCTGGCTACAGCGCAGATTGCCAAATGGGCTTGTCGCCAAGTTTCCATCCAAATTTACCCCAAATTTAATGGAGTTGGGCTTATCAACATTAACAGTTGGTGGCACTAATTCTCAAATTAATTCTATTAAATCACTGCAGAAGAAGAAAGGACTCAATTAAAAGAACAACAGTCAAGTGAAAGAGGTTTTCGTCCTCCTCCTCACACCCAGTCTTAGCTCTTTCTCCACACAGTATATGCTCTTCTCAAGAGCACAACGCAGGACATTTTTTTATGCATCTCTCCTTCTTTCAATGTGTTTATTCATCTTTTTTCTCCTCCACATGTGTACATCGTTCTCCAGTCTACCCTTCACCTCCTATGCTCTCCTCTATTTGTGTGTACTGGCCATTAAAACCGAAAGTCGTCTCTAAAATAAGCTTTATTGGCAATGTATTTATGGCATGCTGAAGAAATCAATAATTGGGAGCCATGGAGTACAATAATAACTGCCTATAAAAAAGAGCGGAGGTGTGTGTGTGTGTGTGTGTGTGTGTGTGTGTGTGTGTGTGTGTGTGTGTGTGTGTGTGTGTGTGTGTGTGTGTGTGTGTTTGTCTGCGGTGTGTTTGTTTTAATCCTGGCCTGAGCTGACCTTTTAAAAGCGCACACCAAACTTTTTTAAGCTCCATTTTTCTCCTGCAAACACACATTGTTCAGACTCCAGCTGCTTTATATTTTACACACAGAAACACACGTACACAGAAAAAAGATTTAAGGAAAAACAGAGGCAAGAGAACAATGATAAAGTGAACAGCGATAAAGACGGAGGGCAAACGATGAAGTGGTAAGAAGAAGCGATGCAGCAAAAGAGAGAGCAAAGGAGGTGAGGAGGAACGGATGGGCAAACGATAAGACGGCGAGGGATGATATATCATCCTGTAAAATGAAGAGGGAGACAGAGAAGATATCTGCGATGGGAAGAATAAAAGTGAAGAGACGACAGGGCGGGAAGATGGATGGAGCTGAGGTGGAGGGCAAAGAGAGATTAATAAAGGAGAGGAAAGATGAGTGAGAGACAGATGGATGTTGAGGAGAGACGGACAGATCAGGGCAGAATATTAGGATGGGGAGTGAGAGAGTTGGATATAGATACAGGAAGGAAAAGGATAATGGAGGGAGAGAAGGAGGGGGGATTATAGAGACAATGAGTTAAATAGAGTCCGATGGAGAGAAGAGGTAGAACTGTATTGGAAAGAGTGCTGAGAGGGAGGGTGAGAGATGTGAGTTGCGATGGAGAGCTTGTGTGAGTCACATCGTCTCCTCCGCAAGCTATTAGTGATTTAATCACTCTGACATCACTGTGTGTGTGTGTTTGTGTGTGTGTGCGCGCGTATCATACCAGATTACCCTGAGCTAGTGCAGTCAGGAACTGGCTCATCACTCTTCCGCAGCAGCGTGCATTCATCATGTCAGAGACGTGTTTCTCAATCTATGGGCTAAGACCCAAAACAGGTCGCAGGTTGTCACTGGTGGGCCTCCACCTGACTAATAGAATCAGTTACAGAGCTATGTCCTCCGTGAGTCTGATATTAGCAGTTTGATAAAGTGCATAACTGATCTAATATGACAGAAGGTTATATTGTGTTGACACAGCAGTAACACGCTGCATTTTAGATTGAAAAGTGAGATGAAAAAAATGCAGTAGAGAGCCACAGCTATGAGGGAAGCTATCATAGCCTACATTGTCACCATCCACTTTTATTCAACCTCCTCTCTTGGGGTATAAACTGCTTCACAAAAGGGCAAAATGAAACCAGAGTTAATGGTACAAATAAGGCTCGGGCAGTACCATGGTATTAAAACCTCCCAAGGCATTAAGAAATCCAGACGGTATGATTTTCAGCACAGTAAAAATATGGACATGCATCTTCCTATTAAACTCATATGGAGAAGCTGTGTTGAGGACATATTGTTTGTAGTGCACATCACGTGCCACTAGAGGTCAGTCTGCTGGTGGAGCAGGCAGGTAAGCTGGTGGGGATAATGTTACAGGACTGTAAACAGCCGACTAGCAATGGCACAATTAAGGGTTTATTTCAACTAAACCTGAGTTGGTGATTGTTGGAACAGTGGACTAACTAACAAAACAACTAAAAAGACTATCTCGACTAGTTTTGGTGAATTTTATTTTGTTTCTGTCAAGTCTGTGTTGTTTACTTACTAGACTGAAAAAGCTAAGACAGCTTGTGGAACAGGAAACATAGATACCGCCCAAGCCTTGTAAAAATACACACTTTCAATAAGCGATGTGAACTGTTAGCAACCAAGCTAACAAGCCGAATGAACATGCAGTTAGCAAGCTTGATTTCCCCCTCTGGATCAAAAACCAAAATCAAATCTTATGCGTCACAGACATCAAGTACAATGTGTCTTGAAGGAGAGTTCTTGTGACTGACTAGAGCTATCCTGGCTGTCTAGCAAGCTAGTATTAAGCTAAAGTAGTTCACCAGCTAGCCCTGCAAGTATTTACCTTGTTGCCAAGCTTCTTGACCCAAATTTTTCACAAAGATGCAGACTGATGTTGTTGTGCAACTTCCTGGGCCTTAAGGATAAATTATAGAATCCTAACCAGATGTTGAAAGTTGGTGCCAAAGTGCAATCAGGCATGAATCACTGATTACTTGCTCAAAATTCTTCTCTGCAACTCAGTCTGCCTCAGAACCTGAATGCAATGCAGTTATTTCACAGCCAATATATAGCTATGGAGTAAGAGCACTGCAGATAACAGACTATTGATTGGATACTGTTATTATCATCACCTAAAACACGTTTTAGAGACAAAATGCAGGAATTCATTTAAATCCATCCACCTACTATTTTCTTCCAATTAAATCCCTAAAACCTGTTATCTAAGCTCTCGGGTCTGATTGCACCTGATTGCTACAACGGCTGCATTTCCTGCTTTTTGCAATCAGAATATTTATGCAGCTGTTCTCCAATCTGACCAGTGTTTCTCTTGTACACTGGACAAGAGTTTGGTGTGGTAATCCCTGCCATGGGACAGCACCAGACAGTCTGAGGATGCATTATCATTTCACTTCATTAGTTTGATACTGCCGTCAGAGCAGTATCCAATCATGCACAAACAGAGGTCACTGCTCTAATTTAATTTAACAATGCCCCCTGACCAATCAGAGGGGCTTTGGTGATAATTGTTGGGCCAAGCATACATTATGCCAGCAAAGATAATTAAAGCAAAAACAGAGAAGAGAGAGCAGACAAACAGACTAAACTCTCCAAGGATTTTCCATGATGTGAACAGGCAGAGGAAGAATAAAAGTGTTAGTGTAAAGTGAGAGTCAATAATGAGGATTTGTTGCTTTTTCTTCACAGTCTGTGTTATAAACCAAATATCTGTGTGCTTTGGACTCTTGGTCGGATAAAACAAACAAACAAACAGGAGACATCACCTCAGGATTGAGGAAGTCACAGTGGGAATTTTTCACTATTTTCTGGCACTTTATAGACCAAATAATTCATTAATTGTGAGAATATGTAGCAGATTGATCAGTTTGGGTAATAATCTTTGGTTGTGTTGAATACTTTTCATAGTCTAGGACTGAGTTATTTATACGATGATTCGCCTCTGCACTGCACTGCTCACATTGTGTACCTCCTGGGTTGCTTTGAGGCACAGAGATGAAAGGGGGCACTATTCTCCCAGCACAAATAGAGCTTAAACTTTCAGCCTCCCTCAATGGCAGATGGTGGAAGGAGTGAAGACCTAATTTAAAAAACCACTTCCCACATGTTTATCCTCTTCATAGGCAAAAAAGAAACATAAAAGACGCAGAGGGTGCAGTGGCTTTATGGGACACCATCTTTTTTTTAAGAACAAGAGCAGTGGTGTGAAACAGAGGCTACCACTCTTTGCAAACATGGCCTTATTTTTTTATGGGAATAATTGGTCTATGCTCTCTATAATTAATTTGATGAATTATAAATGAGGCCTGCCATGCTGTGAGGCCATCCCATAACATACATGCAGTGGTTAATTCAGCTGAGAAAGTCTTTAAAAACTGCCAGCAAACTTTCAGTCAGACTAAATAAATGGAAAGCTGACCCACCCTGGAGCTTCTACTCCAGGCTTGTTGTACCAGGGGACCGAGTACTGAAGTCTTTAATGTGGTCTCTGCATGGCAGGGTGGGAGCTAGTGGAGCCGGGTATCGAGGTCTCCTGTTAAGGCCCTAATCATAAGCAAGGAAGGGCAGGGGCAGCCTGTTGCCGCAGCTTACGGTAGGTCTCTGAGCTATGATTACAGGGTGTGTGCAGGCCACGGGGGGCTGATCACAGGGATGCGTTGGCAAGAGTCAGTGTGTGGATGCATGTGTGTGTGTGGGCGCTGGACTCTGACCATAGGGTGTGTGTACGCTTGGCAGAGAAAATTGCTGGGACTGCAATGCTAAAAAAAACAACCACAGGGGGAAGATGCGGGGCTAAGAAGTACAAAACGAGAGACGCAGAGAGACTGAGAGAGAACAGAAACAGGGAGTGACAGGGATGCTAAATGGCAGGATTGTATAACAAAGAGACAGAGGAGTAGAGGGGAAGAGGAACCAACAACAAGGAGTAAAAAAAAGGAGACAGCCAGACGGAGGCAGCAGGGTTAGCATTTCAAAGTCAGAGCTCAACTGAAAGCTTTTGTATTTCAGCATTGCGACATCCTACCTTTCTATATACCTGTCTAAACCACTACTGTAAAATCCTTAACTGCAACTTCAACTGTCAAGTTGTTGGCATTGTCTTAGACCCACGAATCAATAGATTTCTGTGCTGTTAAACAGCTGCACCGCAAGACAAAGACACACAGGAAGAGAGAAGCTAGAGGCGGGGATTAAAAATGGGTTAAAATTGTGTTTAGAGGAAGCCAGAGGTGCTCTGTGCTGGTGTGTGTGAGACACTGTCAGTCGAATTACTGTAGTACGGCAGAAAACATCAATGGGCGAACAACAGCTGGCTGCTGCCACATCGATTTCAATACACAGCTGAAACATAATACACACATGCTCGCACACATGAAGGGAAACGGATGCACACACACAGACAAGGCCTCCAAAGTTGTTAAAGATGTTGACTTAAGCTACTTAAGTTCAACTTCTCTGACATTAGAGGATGAAGACGAAGAGGGGGAGAGAAGAGGGAAGGCAGAGGGAGAAAATAAGAGAGTAAAGAAGCATGGAGGAGGAGGAGGAAAAAACGGGTGGATGAAAGCATGTGCACTCTCTATCTCGCCTCTATTTTTTCTCTCTTCTTCATCTTTATTTTTGCTGTCTGACTCTTTGATTCAGCCCATCCTTATCTCTCTCTGACCCCAGTCTTTCTCTCTGTCAGGCAGACCATGACTATGCCAAAATATGATTTGACTCTTCCTTTACTAGAACAAACAATGGATGTGTATCTCACACATGGCCGCATATGTTAGCTGCTTTAGAATGTGACAATAAATGTTAGAGATGAAATCAATGAGAGAGAAAATGGAAGGAGAGTAATAACGGGCGGAGTAATCATATGGCTCTTCGTATTTAAACTTGTGCAGACACGATGGCAGAAAAACAAATCCTTAGAAGAAAACGACAAATCAAAACCCAACCAAGCTCCCCCTTCAACTCCCATAATTTCTCCCTTTTGTTCTTTATCTTTCTTTCCATTTTTCTGCCTCTTTCTGCCGTCTCCTCTTTGTTGTGCGTACAATGGGAGGGATCAAAAGTTGCTAAGGCAACAAACAGGGAAAGAGCTGAAAAAAAAGAGAAATGCTGTCATCCTTATAGAGACAGTGAAATCCAGACGTTCTTCAGTAGAAGGGAGAGAAAAGGGGAAATGGAGGGAGGTGGAGAAAGAGAGGGCAAGGGGGGAGCTGAAAGTGTTTATCTGCCCATTAGCAGGCTGCATGCAGAAGAGAAGTGAAGACATCAGAGAATGCAATGCAACTGCCGCGAGGTGAAAACTGTCCTGGAAAGCACAGCAAATACAGTGTGAGTCTACTGTTTAATGTTATACAAAGAAGTAGCCCTTTTGGAACTGTGCTGTACTTTCTGTACTGGCTCTGATTTAGACTGTATTGATGAGTAGGTTTAAGGATGGAATTTTTCATGTGATTGATTAAAAGTTTAATTCATTTTAATTATTTTTGTTTAATGGAAATAAATAAAGAAACTACTCCATCTCAAAGAAGTGAAATGGAGTCCTCATTTTAAACTTAACAAAACAGATAATCTATTACAGGTCTGGATATCAAACGGGATTACAAACACACTCATGAATGTCAACCAAACAAAAGTGCAATTGTTTTCACTCCTTACTCATCAAATACTGCCGTTTTGTCAGTGATTTTGGCGTCACAAAACGACACAACAACACAAAAAGGCACCTTTTGCAGCAGTTTAATACGCCGCCAAGTGGCATCAGTTTATAACGTTGCCAGGCGGTGCCAGTTTGTTACACCGCCGGCAACAACATAATAGAAAAAGCTATAGGGTGGGCAGGAAAGGAGGTGGGTGGGTCGAACAAACCCCGGACTTTCACCCAGGAGCCCGCTGTTCGCTTCCCCCTGTGAATGATGTTTTTTTTTGTAAACCTAACCACATGTTTTTGTTGCACAAGGGAATGAACGTAAAAACAAGGTGTTTAACCTATGTTGTAAGTGCATTTAAAAAATGACTGTATGTATCTAACAAGCAGATACTATGCATTTTCTGTGAAAATTGAAGTGTATTTCGAAAAGACACAATGCATGTAACAAGGAGATATTGACACACTGTCCTGGAACATCAACAACAGATGTAGGAGGGTATCTAGTGCGTCATACGTAGATGTGAAAGTCCACTGACAAAGTAGCAATATTTGACACATTGGGATGAGAACACGCTGGCCCCCCTTAGGTACTGTTGCTATAGGTGGGATGAGCTCGACCAAAAGAAACATGGTGACACTGGTTCCATTTAGCTTGATGCTGCAGTGTGTGTTAGATAGTTTTTAGGTGTCAGGCAGAAAAGCTTCACAAGATGTCATGTATGTCCAAATAACTAACACTAAAAGTATTGATCAAGTAAGTAAAGCTACAGCTGAAGAAAATGCTAAGTTTGCGTTTAGCTGGCTATGAAGTATTTGGGGAAAAGAGAGATGTTAGTGCAAGGGTAATGGTAGGGAGACATCTCATTACTTATAAAGTAAATCACATCTTGAATTATTAAGTGGATAATTGCTACATTTGGCCTCATATTTGTTCACTTGCAGCGGGGTTCAGATGACCAACGCTGGTGGGTTTGTCTTGTACTAGTAGTGGGCATGGTTGTCGGGGCTACTTCATATCCGCTTAAAAATATGTCAGCAACCAACCAATCAGTCCTTTGTTTCCAAATCTTTTTGATGTAATGGCAGACATAGGGAGGAAGCAAACCTGGCTGATGTTGGTAATCTGATATTAGGCTAACTCATCTTGATGTAGCTTAAGTTTTGACACAATGTCACTTGTCATTTAGATTCAACCATTGGGGAATATGAATGTCTGTACAAAATTTTCATGGCAATCCATCAAATAGTTGTAGAGATATTTCAGTCTGAACCAAAGTGGTGGACTGACTGACCAGCTAACCACCTGCTACACCTCAAACCATACTGCTAGCATTGCTAAAAATGCTGTAATCACAACTGACTAGTTATTTTGGACATAAAAGTACACTAACAAACATCAACAGAACTGCAAGATGTATTACCAGAGGCTGTTCTCAACCGTGCTAAAGGGTTTTAGGCTGAATATGTTCTAATACCAACTCTGCTGCATAAATATTCCCAGCAGGCAGTCGCATGCATACTAACCAACCGACTGCATGCTGTGTTGGTGACAAATATCAACCCACTGCTCAATAGTTTTAACATGAGAGACTCATGCAAAGCAGCATGCAAACATGCTTAAAATAACATGTTTCTAGCATCATATGTGGTTTCTACTGTATGATTGGTTAATTATACCATTACCCATGATGCACAGTGCTCAGGCAGTATTATTCTGGTGGGTGCTCAGTCACATCTACCATACAACACATGCTTAGACTTTCGACACAATGACATTGAAGAATAAAATCCAAGCTGCTTTCTGAAACCAGTTTAATCTCAATATGGTGATAAACAGTTTATTAAGCAGCGAGCTGATAAGCAAGAAGGGCACAATGTGCAGACGTGCTGATTGTCTAGAGAATGCTAAAGATGCTAAAGTGTGTGTGTATGTGTGTGTGCAGGGGTAAGAGAAAGAGATTATATGACACTCGCTAGATGAGCAACAAAAATGACTGAGGAAATACAGGGAAGTGCTAACACACACACACAGACAAACACATACAGCTGCAGCAGCAAACACTTAGCAGACACAAATGCATCTGTATGTATGTGCACAGAACAACACGCGCTTGAATGCACATGCGCTCTAACACACACTAGATGCACACATACAGCGCACAGCTCTTAGGGATTTGGAGTTCAAAGGATGTTTTATTTTGGGAACAGCTTTGGGTTAGTCACCCTACTTGGTGACAGACGGAGAAACAGGTTGCAAATATCAAACACTTTACAAGCACTGTGACACACGCAAACACCCACCCACATGCGCACAAACACACACACAAACACACACTCACACTCTCACTTTCCTTGCATTTCCTCCGTCTCTCTCATAATTCCAAGAAGCATCTCGCCAAAGGGAGAATGTGTTGTTTAAAACTTTGAAGCAGACTTCTCTTTCACCAGCAGCTAATAAATGATCACAGCTCTTCTGACAGCTTTGTCAAAAACACTAAGAAGTTGTGTTTGGGCTTCATTAAGACATAACGCAACATGGCAGGAAGTTGGGATTACTCTAAAACTCAATATTGTTAAGTGGTAATTCGGCTTGTGCCCTTCAGGCGGTCTTATGATCCCACTGGAAACAATAATAACAGATTCTGTCTCCTTTATGTGATGAGTGGGAGGTTGCCAAATGCATTGTGTTGCTGCTGCAATGCATGATGGGATTTCTCCAAATTAACCACTCACTAAAACCCTCACCAGAACAGTGACTGTCCAATCGTAGCTTAGCAACCTTACATGTGCACGGCAGGTCTGTCAAGCTTTGGATTACTCCACACGGTATAATGAGTGCAGGGTCGTTGCAGGGATCAGCGAGGCCTTGTGCAAACTTGCTGTGCGAGGCCGTGCTCACTGACATGCATGCCCATAAATCACACTCACACACAATAGCTATTCTAGTTGTGCTGCACAGGTATTCTCAATGCAATACATTTTTAAACAGTAGAATAATACAGCATCACCACGCGCATGGTTTCAGCTATAAGTTTTTGCTATCATAGTCCAGGCTAGGTGCCGGGATGAAGTGAGAGAGGGCTGTTAAAAATTGCAGCCAATTTTTTATATTCCATAGAAATACATTTAATAATCAGAACACGCACATGAAAATGTAGCACTAACAGAGCACTAAATATTTTTTGACTTATCAATGATTCTCTTTAAAAATTAGCAGGGGGATACGCATCAAGAAAGCAGTTTGTGGCTTGTAGCTCTCTCTCTCTGTGACTTCCCTGTTGTTTCCCATCTGTCTGTGGGTTGGTACAATGGGGAAAAGTCTTTCAGTACTACAGACAGCGCAACACATGCACCATTGGTCCCTGCAGACAACAAACAGCGCTGTCCATGGTCCTGAAACAACAGCTGAGTGATAGTCACATGCATCTCGGCTAATAACATTGTTGTTTTTGCCGTTTTTCTATGCACAAATACATGGATTTCATTTTAGAAGCATGTTTGGTCAAGAACAGTTATGAAAAAAATATTTTTTTAAAACAAAACTGCAGGATTGCAGGCCAGACATGGAGGTGCGAGGCACTTTGTGGAAGAGCACTTCCTGTGGGACGGTTCTGCAATAGTGCAATTATTCATTATGAGGGCAGTGTCTCATTTTCCCCTTATTTTATAAAAGCGCAAGAGCAAAAATGTAAGGAATGAATTAATCAGAGTGGTTTTCTGTTCTGACATAAGCTGCATAAGTTAGCATGTCTCGCTAACTAGCTCACTATGAGAGTAGTAGTATTGAGTATGTAATTCTTCATAACAAAGTAAAGGTTAAATTTAGCTTCATTTGCAAGGTGACATGTTGAAAAGTTTATCTATGCAAAACTCTTAGAGGTGGTTTGCAATGTAAAGTGAGTGCTTACGCACACACCCAAATACACACATACACACACAGGGCAAAGCAGTAATTGAACAGGCGTCGGCACAGTTTGGCGGCGACACCTGTTTGAAATTTATAATGAGCAACCAGGGGAGAGGACCCCACACACAGTCATGTACACACACAGTTGTCTGTGTCTTGGCTGTGACTCGGTGCTCAGTTGCAGGTCAGAGGTAGGCTAAGAATAAACTGGCCCTGCTGAGCGTCTCTCTCTCTCTCTCTCTCTTACACACACACACATACACAGACACGCTCACACACTGTTGCCTTTGACTTATGCACACACACATGCCCTCTGATTATCAGAAAGAACAAGGCAGAGAGAGAGAGACGGCAGAGAGAGACTGAGGGACAACTAGGAGACACTATCTTACATCCGGCTTAAAAGTGGCACACAGTGCAGCGCAGCTGTCATGCTACCTTCTGACTGATGCATTGTGTCATTTTTATGGCCTGTGCCCATGTTGTGTAAGTAGCAAAGACACTTGCACCCATCTGTCGTCAACGGGTGTTTAGGTCTTAAAGTGAGGTGTGGTCAGGTGCGTTTCTATTTTGAGGTAGCATAAAGCTATTGCATCATTCACTAACAAAAAACACTAACATGGTGCAGTATTTTCCTGCTATTTAAAGAGTGCATTATTTGGATAGTTAGATGCGCCTACATAGGCGGGTTCACAACAAGCGTGCATGCCGCTTGTTTGACACACAGTAGATGGATTGCAGGTGGGTGCCTTATTTTGCACCCAGATTATGAGCTGTTCAACTAGCAAAAGTGGTTGGAAACTCCCTAAATGCACTTTAGATCATACACTATAGGTTGTTCAGGCCCTGTTGGTAAACAAGAGAGGGATGAATAAAAGAAATTCTTAAAATAACGATAAAGAAAATGTGAAACAAATAAATTGATATGAAAATGTTTAGAAAGTAAGACAACTGAAGTATATTTAATTCCATTTAAATACTTGAAGCTGAAAATGCATTTAATTCTGTACACGGCAATCAACTGAAAATATACGTACATATTAACACATGGCAATTTAATATTAATATATTTAAGTGTATAGTGGTCTCAGCAGGTTGCAGACCATATAGTCTGACCGCAACTCTAGTCTTCACCAGGCTGAACAGAATGCTGCATCCAGGTTTGGGCTGGAGTTGTTATGGCAACTGACACTGTTGACCAGAGGTGCAAATAGACAGTACTGGGGCCTCCACACAGTGTTACAGGAAACATGTGGTCAGCTACATGGGTTAGGGTTGCTATTGTTTGTCTCAGCTGCAAATGTCAGCATGCAGACCACAGAGTCAGAGCTGGAACTTGATGTTCTTCTTACAAAGAATAAATATTTATTCCTTTGTGACTCTTCTGCATTGTTGGATTATTGTCTTCTCTGTGTATCAAAGTTTAGCAATGCATTGGTCATTTTGTCCAGCTGGATCTCTCAACAAAGCCAATCTTGAGGCGTCAAAACAGTAATCTGATGTCACAGTAACTACGTCCATTATTTTATACAGTTTTGAAGCCATAGAAGAAATGATGTACCTGTTTTCACAGGCTGAGTCTTCATGATAAGTAATCTGACATCATGTGTAACTTTAGTGGAGTGCGCCTTTAAACACACATTTCATCAACCCTGAATGCACTTGCCCTATGCTCTTTAGACCATGCACTTTAGATTGTTCAGGCACTGTCAGTAAACAAGAGAGGGATAAATAAAAGAAACATTCAGCATCCAAACAAAGGGTGAATTTATTGATTCCTGCATGTGCATAATGTGAGACCAAATAGTGAATAAATCTAAATTTACTGTGCTTTATGACTTCCCACAGAGTGACACTGAATAAATTCCACTAGAGTGAGAGACCAACATACTGACGATACTGACACACTTACATATTCTTGTCATTCTTTCACTCCCTTCCACCACCACTTCTGTCTGCAGTTCATTATTAAGTCATGAAAGGAAGACATCATTCTTTATCTTCTCCTTCCATCTTGCACAATACATTACTGGCTCATTCCCCTTGTCCCTCTATGTGCATTTAAAGAATGCATATGTAACACTTTTTCTATGTGGGAATCAATTTTCCCACATTTCTTTGCATTGCTGCAGTATTGTCTCCAGGATAGCATGTTTTGTTACGTGCTCCCTGCCTGGTAAATTCCCACATCTTTCAAACATTTATAACGCAGGCTTTCTGTTTGTAGTCTATAATTATAGTCTGACACCATTATGACTGCGTTAGGTTATGTCCTCTGACTTGTCAAAGCTCCTTGAAAGCAAGCAACAACCTTTGGGACTGAGAAGTGAAGCAAACCAGCAGCGCCAAAGGCTGCAGTTCCTCTGATGGCCACTTGATTCTGGCTCCAAGAGTGAGTCAGTAACCACAGTCACCTATATGTTAAAATGCCCAACTTTACAGGCAGACATAAAAACATTTACAGCCTGGCACTATCCTGGTTTCTGGCTGATACTCTCTCCAGATTATGGATATCTCAGATCAATGAAATTTGACAGAAATAATTATGACTGAAAACACTTAAATCAGTCCAAAGTAACCAAACTGAGAAAATGTTTAAAAAGCTATGAAACTTAAAAATACTTAAACAATAATGAATCCAAAATGTTTAAAAAGTAATGAGACAAAAAAAAACTGTTTAAAAAAAAGTAGTTAAAGTAAAAGTGTATAAAAGGTGATAAAACGTTTAACTACTTAAAAAAAATTCAAAAGCAATGAACCTAAAAATGTTTTAAAAGGTTTTGAAGCGGAGAAATGCTTAAAATAACAATATAGAAAATGTGAAACAAATAAATTGATATGAAAGTGTCTAGAAAGTAAGACAACTGAAATACATTTAATTCCATTTAAATACTTGAAGCTGAAAAGGCATTTAATTCTGTCCACAGCAATCAACTGAAAATATACATATTAACACATGGCAATTTAATATTAATGTATTTAAGTGTATAGTGGTCTCAGCAGGTTGCAGACCATATAGTCTGACCGCAACTCTAGTCTTCACCAGGTTGAACAGAATGCTGCATCCAGGTTTGGGCTGGAGTTGTTATGGCAACTGACACTGTTGACCAGAGGTGCAAATAGACAGTACTGGGGCCTCCACACAGTGTTACAGGAAACATGTGGTCAGCTACATGGGTTAGGGTTGCTATTGTTTGTCTCAGCTGCAAATGTCAGCATGCAGACCACAGAGTCAGAGCTGGAACGTGATGTTCTTCTTACAAAGAATAAATATTTATTCCTTTGTGACTCTTCTGCATTGTTTGCAAAAAGAAAAAGTTTTTGGTTTTAATAGGTAATTTTCCCTTTTCCTTAATGACAACTGCACAGGCACTTAATTTTTATATAACTCACCTGTTTCATTTTTATGGGTGCCATCTGCTGACAAGTCGCTACCATGGCTCAGACAACATTGTTAAGTGACGTAACCCCAGATTGTAGAAGCATATCTATAGCTGTCGCAAATTCAGAGTGTTTTCAGCTCATGAAAGTTAATTGTAATGTTTTGGTCACCTAAAGGAATCTTGTTCAGTGTTTGGTCAGGATTGAAATTTAACATCAGCCAAATGCCAGTAAATTATACAAGTGGCTGCTAGATTTGCGTTACTCACCAGCCAAAGAAAAACTGTTATGTATTGAGTGGCTGATAGATTTTGGAAATCACCAAAAAAGTTAATATCGAGCCCTGGTTTGGTTGTACTAAAAGACTCTAAGTTGGATGTTCACTTTTTCCAGTTAGTACATTTTGTTTTAGTGGTTTCGAGTATTTTTCCCAACAGCAAAAAGTAGCATTGGATCATCATGCATCATGCTAACCAAGTTATCAGCTAGCATTAGGCTAGCTCCATCCTCTTTTCCAACTATGGTCACCTCTGGCTCAAAAAAATCCAAGATGGCGATGGTTAAAAAGCCCAACTTGAGGCCTCAAAACAGTAACCCGACGTCACAGCTACGTCCATTATTTTATACAGTTTTGAAGCCACATGAATAAATTATGTCTTCATGACAAGTAAATTGACATGATGTGTAACTTTAGTGGAGTGCGCCTTTAAACGCATATTTCATCAACCATCCACCTTGCTGAAGTTTAAATGAGCAAGAATTCCTAACAGCTCCAGAGAGCACTCAGCTGAAGCCTGACTTCTGATGAAGGGAAGCAGGAGAAAAGGGAATCACATTATTTTTGTATGAATTAGCGCTCGTACAATTGAGCTGAAGCCCTCTTCTCCTTCTCTATCTTCACTTTTTCCTCCTCATCCTCCTCCTCTCCTCTTGTCGGTTCAGCTCCAATGCCTTTTAGATTTTCCCCAAGAATTTTAAGCAGCACCTGGCTCATGCACCCCATCTTCATCCATCCCCCTCCGCCTCCTTCCTGTGATCCATGCAGTGACTTTTACCAATTTACTCTTTTCCAAAACTTTTCAGAAAGCTCATCCCAACAGACAGGATAAACAAGAGAAGTGACAGATTAATGTGGGGTTGCTAAAATGCAGGAAATAGACGAAAGGGGTAAACAAAACTATTCCGCAGCTCGAAGGAACACATACTGTAGGAGGGACAAGACAGAACAGAGGGAGGTGTGCGTGGTGAGTTATGTCTGGGTTGTGATCCAGCTAAATTGCCTTGGCAGTAAGTCCCTTTTCTCTGAGTAAAGGGTTAGACAGAGATGGATGGATGGAGAGTATGAGGAGAGGGGATCAAGTAAGGGAGGGGGATGAGGTGGGGAGAGGGGTAAAAGAAAAGGAGCTGAGACTAAGAGACAGTGGAGCAGCATATGGGTGTCAGGTAGAAGGTGAGGAAGGCAGCAAGGGGAGGAAAAAGGGGAAAGAAAATCTGACAGTGTAAATAAGTAAAGGTGAGAGACAGAAGGGAGGAAGATGCAAATGAAGAGGAGTCGAGGGTGCGCAGGAATGGGTGAAAACGGGGGGAGGAGAGACATGAGATGACAGGGAGGTGAGGGTAGAGGAGAAGGTGAAGAAGGGAGAGAACCAGAGAGGAGGAGAGGATGACAAAACTCATCCTGCGTGGAAAAAAAAAGTCTAAAAATATACCAGACAAAAATATGGGGGATGGAAGAAAGGGGGAGAGATATTTTAAAAAGCCCGACAGAGGCTTCAACAAGAAAGAAAGACAGGGGAAAAAAATGGCTAAACCCAAGGTCAATGAAGAGCATAAATTTAATGAGGCAAAGACAGGAGAGAGAGAAAAGGGGAGATGGAGGGGGGGAAAAAAGACACAAACGAGCGCAGGGGATAAAAGCAGGTTTACATTAGTGGGGAATTTTTTGACAAGGGGCTCAAAGGCGCAGTGATGAAAAGAGGAGAGAAACACACACACAGAGAGGTAGCAGCAAGAAAAGACATGAAATAAATATAAGTGGGGGAGGGATATTATGAGAGAGCACATCCTGTTAGCACAAGTTCTCTCTCTTTTTTCCTTTGGTTTGCCCATTTTCTCAAAAAGCCTTTAAGAAGAGCAAGACCGTAATGCCAGAGCCTCTCTGACATTCTTACTGCTGACAGAGCACAATCACACTCAATATAAAGAGATATAACAAACAGGCATGATGGAAAAATAGCACAAATTATAATGCCCCACTGGAGTAACTGTTTACAAAAGCAGATAAGCAGTAATTTATGTGTAGGTCAAATAAGCTGATTCCATTGTGTAACCTATTATTTTATAACACATACTTTGTAGTTGTCAGTCATGCATGCTGCTAATTTGGGCCCCATTTATACCTGGTGTTAACATGCATCTTGTGTGATCAGATCACAAATGGAAAGCCCTTAATACAAGTGTAAACGACCACCAAGATGCATTGTGATCCGATCACCACTTGCCAAGGTGGTCTGGGACATATTCGACCATATATCTTTAAAACGTAATGCTAAACGCTAATGCTACATTAAATGGCAATACCTGATCTGTCAACCATTTTAATTTGCACTACCATCACAGGCATATGTACTGTAGTAACAGCACTCGCTGTTTTGCTTTGTGTTTTTATTCTTCTGCTTATATGCTCTATCCCTTTTTGAATGTTTTTCATGCATTGTGTAATCAGCTACTGGGTGCCTTAACTTCCCTCAGGATTACTAAAGTATCTGTTTATAACTTGACAATTTTATGTATGTGTGTGGACGAAGTGTTGCGTGACTGTCCATTGTTTTGCCCTGTGGAAAGAGACATGCTGAATTCTGCTGACGGCGAAATCTCCAGCTGTACCAAAACAACTGCTATCAAGCAGCTAACGAGAGTATGGACACATTAACTGAGGGCTCTGGTGCAAATGATGTAGGCATCAACAAAACTGAAGACTTAACTGTCCACTTGTGTTTGTATTATCTAAATGCATATTAGAACCAGGAAAGAACAGGCTCTAAAAGTGGGTGTAGTGTCCTAATCAAAAGGTTAGACTTAGACCTATGTAAACTTTCAGTATGATTCTCAGATGCTTCATAAATACAAACCCTGTACTATTAATCCACATCCAGTGGAAGATGATCCTTATACTTATTGTTTACTCTTGACCCACAAAGTTAAAATCTCTTCGGAGTAAAACATACTGCACCCACTGATCTCTATAATCCTCTTGTAGGAACAGAATCTTAACTCCATTGACATCAGCCCTCTATTTAGTTTCTGTACTGATACACCCGCATCAGACTTTAACAGCTACCAGAGGACATACAGTACAGCTCCCTCTTATCTCTCTCTCCTCTCTCCCTCTAAAGCTCCCTTTCATTGCTCTCTCCAACCTTCCTAACCTCACAGCTCACTAGCTGGCTTTATAAGTAGTGATTGCATCATTGATGGTACATCATTTCACACGGACATATGCATGCAAACACATTCTGCCCTCGTGGAGACGCTGATATGTAGAAGCTGGCTGTAAAAAATCATCTTAATTTGTAAATTCTGGTCTGACACACATGTACGTTTGTACTCCTATACTTGTGGGGACCCTAACTCATACCATGCATTCCCTTGCTCCAAAAGTCTTGGTCACAACTACTGCACAGTGCATGTCTAACCCCAGCTCTTAACCTTAATTTATATGTAACTTTAATCTTAACCTGAAAGTCAAAGTCTTAAAGTTTAAACAGCTCTTTAAGGAAAAAAATGTCCTCACTCCCAAGGTCTTAAACTAAAATTGGTTCCTAAAAGGATAGGAGAACAAGAGCAGGCACACACACACACACACACACACACACACACACACACACACACACACACACACACACACACACACACACACATGTTTGTACTCATGTACTTGTGGGGACCCTCATTCACATCATGCATTCCTGAGTCCTGAAGCCTTGATCACAGCTACAGTACATGTCTAACCCCAGCCCTTAACCTACAAGTAATTCTAATCTTACCCTGAAAGTCAAAGTCTTACAGCTTAAAGAGATCTTTGAAGACAATACATGTCCTCATTCTCAAGGTCTCAAAACCAAACATGATCCTCCTCCTTACAAGGACAGAAGAGCAAGAACACACACATGCAAACACACTCTGCCCTTGTGGTGGCGCTCATATGTAGAAGCTGGCAGGCTTTATGCCATTTGTAAAATTCTGGTCTGACATGTGTTTGTACTCTGTTCTCAATCTGAAAGTCAAAGTCTTGAAACCTAAACAGATCTATGAAGACAAAAAATGTCCTCACTCTTAAGGCCTAAAAGTGAAATTGGTCCTTAAAAGGATAAATGAACAAGAACACACACACACACACACACACACACACACACACAGGTAGACACACACTCCATCTTCTCAGTCTTCCTCTTAGGGCAAACCACAGATGAACAGCTTTTGAATGGCTTTGCCAACATTTGCCCTCCCTAGACACACACACACACACACACACACACACATCTGTATAATTATACACTTAAGCCCTAAGTACTGTCAAACCTAACCCCAACCCTGACCTAACCTCTAACCTTGTCAATCAAACGGCACATTAAGGACGTGGCAACCAGCAGAAATGTCCTCTCTTTCACTTGGTCCTCATACAGATACAAGTACAACACCAACACACACACACACACACAAACATAAAGTACTTGCTTTATAGGCCCCAGGAGGCGCTGAGGAAACTGCTTTCCCCACTGCTTTATGTATTGGTCAATTTAACACCGCCAACATCAGCATATTAAAAATACATGTGCCCAAGGACACAAGAGCAATTTTGTGTGTGTGTGCGCGCACGTGTGAGAGAGCATTTTAATGCAGAGTAGCCTACCTTGAAGAGTGGCATTATTACGCTGTTATCTGCCTAATAGAGCTGTTTATACTGTGAATGCATGTTTAACACTCAATTAACCTGAACAGCCATTTCTGAATGGGAGTCAATCACACAGAAAGGAAACTGAGAAAGTGGCATGTGTCATTGGGAATCTAAAAATATGTCAGTCACCTTTTAGAGTGGCAAAAACATTTTTTTTGATGAATTAAAGGAATATATATTGGGCCATTGGTCAACTTCCCCAGTAAGTGATGAGAACTTCAGCATCTATGTATTTTCAAGCCTGTTACTGCTACACTGTGGACAAACGAGGATTGAATAACAATTCCTCACAACACGTCTGCACTTACATGGTCTCGTCATTCTGAAACTCCAGCTTGCCAGCTGCCAGTTCATAGTCCTCTCCTGCTTTAGCAGAAGCATCCACAGTTCGGTAGGGGACAGCTACCAGGCCTCGGGCCCCCGAAGTCCTGAGCACCTTCACCTCCATCACACCTACGCTCTCACTCACCCTCTGACTGGCACTCTCAAAGGTAAAGATACCTGGGAAAGAAAGAAAGAAAGAAAGAAAGAACTTTATTTCGCAGGGGAGCACAGCTAAAAAGACGTGAAAGATGAAAGGTTGATCAACACCTACGCTCTCACTCACTGGTTTGCTCTCCAATGCGTACCGTACATATAGTGAAAGGAATAATAGATTCGCACCCACTCTCTCCAGATAAAAGATAATAAGCATCAGGTAAACGCCCACTCTCCACTCAGCCTCCCTCAGTTTAATTCTCTTTGGATGTTATCAAACTCCTGTAACTGAAAAAGAGGTGACATTGAGGGGACTGGAACTCTTCGTGATACCTTTTTGATGATGTCCTGGGACTATGCAGCAAAGCAATAGACCCATGTTGATTTAAAATTAAGCAAAACCAGCTCTTAAAGGGAAAACTAAGCAATTTTTCAGAACAAGACTTCTCCTTGAGCGAGACTTATACGTTGTGAGGCGAGTATATCTTTCTGTTTTGTTTGTTTTGTCTTTTCTTCTGTTATGTCAGGTTCATACATCACCGATTGGTTGAAAGCATTGAGGCTAGTGAAAGTATTACAGTGGGTATGTCTTTTTTAATATCTCTTACTTATTCAGTTCTTTCACTCAAACTCAGTCGTAGCTAAATTGTTCCATGTTAAATGTTCAAGCGCTGCTTGGACGCAGATGGACAGCATGTTGTGGCTGCCCATCATTACATTGTGCTGGCAAAGGGTCTAAAATGAGGGTGTTGTATTTTCATCATTACCCATCTCAGCAGATCAGCACTGGAGCAGATAAATACCTGTAACTACTGCAGAGGCAATTGCCTCGGGAGTGAATGCATATTGTAACCTTTCCCATTTAATACAAAAGCTAGATGTTAGTGGGTGATAGTGTTTTTTTTGTCCAGTGAGAAACAGGCTTTGCACAATAACAAATAGACCGAATGAAGTGAAAGGCAAAGAGAAATGTTTTATGTGTCTGTAGGAATGGTTTCCATAAAGTTGTCAGACACTTACAGAATAACAATCTGAGCCTGTCAGTGGCAAAAACAAGCACTTTTAGTGGACATATATTGACGATGCATAATTGCCCCAGGTGGTTACATTGCAGCCTGTTTCACTATCGGCTGCTGCAGCACTATCTCCCAAAACTGAACTAAATAAACTCAGACACAAAAATATGGGAAAATAGCATGGCATGTTCCATCTTTTACAGAAAGTGAGGGGAATTTTAATTTTAGTTTGGCTTTAACTATAAAATGTACAGTGCAAATGGAAACTCCTGTGACATCATGCGGGGATTCTTCTTACCTGCGTGATCGTCATCATAGATGGTCACTGTGGCTGTGTGGTTGTCACCCAGCACGGCTTTGGGGGTGGCACTGGCATCCAATGGGGCAGTACCAATCTCAGGATAACCAACCACTCGAGGGTTACTGAGGTGGACGTAGAAATACTCATCCTCCTCAAAGATGTCGTCATCAATCACTCCGACTGTGATCTCTGGTTAAAGAATTGTCATTTTAGAATGCTGGTTTTGGTACAGAGTAGTTCCTGGTACTCCTCTTTATGCAAAATTATTTCAGTCTAAACATTAAAATTTTCTTGAAGCCAGTGGAAAATGTTGTCTAAGATGCTGAAGATAACCTCTTCTATTTGAGTCTGAGTCTCAGTGATGTGTTTTTTAAAAATATGCCATAAATTATTGCTGCAACTGTTATTTTTACCTTTGAGGGTCTCTCCTGGCTTAAACAGCAGTGTTCCCTCCGCAAACTCATAATCTGAACCTGCGTTTGCCGTACCGTCCTCTGTGCGATAATCCACCTGGGGGAGATAGGAACACAAGGAGATGGGAAGCGGGGTGAGACGAGGGGGAAGAGAGAGAGCAAAGAGCCGTCAAAAGATGAAACAGAAGTGAACAGATATGAAAAGGGCAGATAAACACAAAGAGAGAGGGAGAGCACAGAGAACAGAGAAGAAGTGAGAGATCGAGGAGGACGGCAAAGAAACGGAGGAGAGGCATTTGGGGAGATGCGAACAGAGGGTGAGAGAAAACAAGAAAAACGGCTTCATTAAACTGAGCCCTCTGGTCAGATACAGTCTGATAATAAAGACTTTGAAGATAGTACAACAAAACTTTCCCTGTATCCTCTTCATTCTCTGTGTCCTCTCTTCATCTGCCCCGTTTATTAACCCTCTCCAGCCTTTACAGAGGCTTACAAGCTTATCCTTATTGTTTAGAATCAGATAACAGTGATCAGATTGTGTCGCCTGTTATATAAAAATTGAAAAAAAATTAAGATGTCTTCAAAATAATCTGAGCCTGTCTGTAGGCAAAGCTGAATCAGTGACTCGGTGTTGGTGGTGCTTTTATAATCATTCTCTTGGCTCTGCTGTATTTTTTGCTCTTGATGAAATGTGTGAGTGACATAGCTTTAAAATTACTTTTGAATGCATCCACTACAATAGCTGATATTGCTGGGAGCTACTGTATACTAAGGCAAAATAATATCTCAGATGTCTGAAATGTGAAAATACAAAATGTAGATATGAATTGTGAATGCAGCAAGCTTATGTACAGAATAAATCTGATAGGAATATGTTTCCTTATTGCATAGATGGTATAGCAGAAATCTGATCTCTAACATCATATACTAACTATTCTAGCAAACTTAAAGCTGATATTATTAGTACTTTTGTTTTCGGAGTAAACCGCTCTGGGGACTTGTTGAGAGGAACTGCCCACTGCGGAGCTCCCCTAAGAACTATATAAGCTACCCTCAAGAGCTTTTTTTCTGTTTGCATTTGCCCTGCCAAGAAAAATGCTGAAGTGATGTATTGTAAGATAGCCAGAAGTTGGTATAAACGGTCCTAACAAACTCACACCAACACCGAAATGACTGGACTTTGTCTTTAAACCCTGTTAAGAACCATTAGGTAATGTTAGTCATGTGATGCTAACAGTTACCCATATTACTGTGTGTGTGCAGCCAGGCGGACAACTGTTCCCAGCACAGAGCTCACACTCCCACATTAGACGCCACAACCCACATAGTCTGTGGTGTGGTGAGTTCAGAGTTGGCAGTTCAGAGAGCAGAGATGCCACCAAAACATTTTAAAGTATGACTATACTACACACCACTCCATTCACATTATGGGTGTTGGGTTAAGTATTCTGTTGGTATCAGTTTCAATTTAAGGATAGGCCTACTGGTATTGGCACTGGTATCATCATTTTTTAAATGACACCCAGCCCTACTTACTTCCACATCATTCACTGTACACTTAGGTCACTCATGGTTCCTCCAAAAAAAAAAAAAAAAAAGTTAAAGTTCCCTTAAAACTGCATTCTAAGAACTGCTGTTCCTTGTTCTTGTGGTGTGGACACAACAAAAAGGAGGTTTTTATAACTATGAAAAAGTTCCTGTGAATGTGAAAATTGACGCTCATATTGAAGAACCCATGGAGAATTGTCACCTGACTCTGCTGTTCACTTCAGCTATACAGAACATTTTATCATTCTCTAGCATTTAGCTGATTGTTTCAGTTTTACAGCAGCGCAACATTAATGCTTTGGTTCAGTCTAATTGCTCTTATCTGTGTTTACAGGCAGCTGTTTTCAATTGAAAAGCTCTAAAAAGCCAGAGGAAAAGACAGAGGTTTTATCTCAGTGTTCAAGTAATTGCATTGCAAAACAAGAGTTTAGTGTAAATATTGGACTAACACACTTCACCATATCTGCTGGACATGTGAGCAACTCTTGGCTAACAAGTTAGCCATTTTTAAAAGTGATAATATGTCAGCGCTGTGTTGACATCTTAAATCTTTTTAGAGGGCAAAGTGCAGTGTAGATTTCTTTGGACTTTTCTTGTATATTTAAAAAGTCTTGCAGATTGCAGCCTGGGATTGCGAATAGCTTCTCTGAGCTTTTGACCGTTTCAGTAAGTGAGCCGTCAAGTACAAGTAGCTTCATTTAGGAACCCTGTTTGGTGGGAATAATAATTTCTTATTCTCTGAAGGGCTGCTCTGACACCACGTCTGAAGAGCCTGTGTGTGGGCTAAATAGGCCACTTCACTTAGCAGAATCAGGCTTCAGTAGACAGTGGACTGAGGCCATGCCTTCAGCCTGCCTCTACACACAGCACTGATGTTGCATCATAGCTTCATTTGTATACAGGGAGAAGAACAGATGAGACACAGCCTTTCAAAGCCCCGGTAGTAAAAGCAAGCAGATCAGGTATCATTCCGCTGACACAGACTCCCCGTGGGAGACTTGAAAGAAAAACTCTTATTCGGAGTACGAGGCCAGCGTTAAGCCCCAGATCAATGAGCCTTTGCAGGAGGATGTGTGTTTTCTTTGAGTTACAACCTGGGCTGGAATCTAAAAATCTGGAGAATAAAGTGTTCTGTATGGTGTCTCCAAGTTCACCCACTTCTATCCTTTCACTAGCTCTGACCAGAGAAGAGGAAAAAGGATACTCAAAGTCTCTAGAGGTGAGAACATGTTATAAGTAAGATCAAAACCAAAACCAGGAAAACTGCCAAAGATGTGAATGAGAACAGTTCAGAGCTTTGTGTCTGCTTTAGTCTGTCTGGGAGTCTTTGGGCTTCTCTACTTCACATACACACACTTTGATTCCTTTTCTTCTGAAAAACTCCACGGCCATGCACTAATACCACACACAAACACACCTTGACAGTAACTCCAGGGTCTCCTCCGTGTCTGGCAACAGTCAGTTTTAAGGAGCCACAGTTTTCAAAGCACTGGTACAAAGAGGGTTCAAACTCCATCCTGATGGTGTGAGGGTCGTCCTCCTGGGCCTGGGTCTCATGGCTGCTCACCACCTGGAAAACCACACAGGAAAAATGCTCAGGTGCTTTGTTTTTTTTGTTTTTTGCTTTGAATAATGAAGATGAGGGAAGATTGTGCGTCTCACCTTGCGAGCCTGGTCGGCGGCGTGCTTCTTCAGGATGTTGCCAGCTCCGATCATCATCCTGGTTGCCTGGATACGGTAGAATGCTCTGCTCTTTTGCTGCTGCATCAGGACCTGATCAACAAAAACAAATCAAGGACAAATCAATAACAAAGTGTTCTATTGTATTCATCATGTTAATCTATACCTTACTGTGCTTTTTCCAGATTAGTCTTTCTTTAAGAAAAGCTTTCACTCTTAAACTGACAGCCGCAATTTACAGCTTAAGCTGTGAATCTCTCTTGGGAATTTTTTTTTTTACGTCTCCTCAGGGATGTTAGAGGTCAAAGGTCAGCTGCAGAGTCACTGAGGACACTTCAAAAGATGGGATGCTTGAGGTTTGAACCTAAATACTGCACTTTCTCTTTTATTTGTGGGGTTGAAACTTCACTCCCGCATTAAAAAGCTGTAACTGCACTTTTAAACAGAGACAGACAAAATAAATGAATACATAATTAGAGTCGTGCTGACAATGAATGACTTTGCACTGTAGCTATCTCCCTTAGTATTAACCTTTTTGAAACGCACAAGACTGTAGTTGCTGGCTTTCTTACTGTAGCTGCAAACTTTGGATCTAATGGGCCTTATCAATCTATAAGTAATGATTTCAAAGAAAATGTATGGCTGAATACCAATTTAATATCCTAACGATCCACCAAATAGAAAATGAACAAATTGGCCACTGTATTTGAGGAGATCATTAGATTAAATGTGGCCTCAGAGCTGGGAACACAGTGATTTATAAATTCAGGGGAAGCGAGCCGGCAATTTCATTTCAGAATCCTCATAAAATCTGCATCTCTTTGGAGGGACAGAAGCAGTGATTGTTAGTTTAGTCAAAAACTTGATGTGGTTTTGCTGAGCAAGCTGGCCGAAGTTGATGAAAGTCCAATTCCACCACTGGGGACCCTTATTTTATTTTATTTTATTTTTTAATATAATGATTCATTATGAGCACAAGAACCTTAATTTACCCAGCTGAGTTTAATCTCCAGGGCAGCTGTCATTTTTATTTACAGCACGCGGCTGAGGTAGTAGCTGCAGGGAGGAGGGAGGCTTGAATGCAAACAAACATCTGGAAGTTACCCAGTACACCTTGAGGTGCCTGCCAAACTCCTTTCCTTCCCTCCTTTGCTCCAAAAAACCCCCCAAAGACCGAGATATGACTTGGAGAGGAGGCAAGGGAAGGAAGAGGGGAAAGCAGAGAAAGGGAAAGCAGCAGAGGCTTGGACAGCTCCTACAGTTCAGCATTAAAGGATGAAAACGGATAAAGCAGAGGAATCCTTAATGTGCCAGCTTTATTTCTTCTCATAAACATTTTTAAGCAAGTGTGAGTAAATCTCTCAACAGAGACGTATGTGTGTGTGTGTGGGTGTGTGTGACAGCAATCTAGTAGCAGCTTCTTTCTTATGACCAGGGATGAGAAGATTAACCGACAAGTCGATTAATCTCTAAGTGAAGCGAAACTCAGCTAATCAAATGCCAAATTTAACCAAAAGTTAAATTTAGGACAAAGCACACATTTTTTCATGGCTTCTAAATATCAATGAACAAATTGTAGATCTAAAATTCCCCCAAAAAATCTTAACTCGAGGTCCACCTGCTGGCTTTTTACAAACTTTAAACCACATCTCACGGTCTTTCTTGTAAATGAACTCACTGTGAGAGATGCAGCTGTTAGCTCAAAAAAAAAAAAAAGATAACCTTGCAGTGGACCTTGTGTTACAAATTTTTTGTCAACTGTGAACTTCCACGCTCACATATCTAACGTTCTTATAACTTACCGGGCAAAAAATCACCTGGATGCCAGAGGGGTTGCATGTTTTAGTGCTGTCAATCGAGCCAAATGGCACCTTCCACTCTGCAGACTAGTGGTTTTACCAGCACATAACATTAGATGAAAAAACTGTGTTTCCCTCTGCATCTGTTGATGTGTGTGAGAGAGACTGTGTGGCTGTCTGATACTCAGCCAACGCTTTAATTAAAATCTGCAGCCTATAATAATAATAATAATACATTTTATTTGGAGGCACCTTTCATGTCACCCAAGGTCGCCTTACAGAGCGTAGAGGATAAAAGACATTGTTAAAACAAAACATCAACATAAAAACAACTATAATTATGTTTATATTTGGTGTGTGTGCATAGTTGGGTTTCTATTTTATAGAAATAAATGAGCACTACAAAAGACAAATAAGGATTATTTTAATTAAATTTACTGAGGCAGTTACAGTAGGCATAAGTCATATTAATTTGTTAAACAGCTCAGAAGTTGTTCTGAAACATTTTGAGATGTTCTCTGTATAACAGCTATATGCTGTCCTACCTGCTATCACCAAAAACACTTCGTTCACAACTGGATGTGTCACAGCGTCATCTCCAACACAAAGTCACCCTCAGAGGAGTCACACTTGAAATGTGTATGAGTAATGTTACTTTTCATTTTGTTTCTCAACGTGAAAAGATATTTAGAAGGAGAACTTTAAGAAACAAAGTCGAGATGGAGACAGGGGAAACTAATTGGAAGAAACTGTTACATCCAGTCATATTCATAAGTGTACACACCACTGATATACTTTTAAGTTTTTGTATTGCATATGTCTTGGAGTAGCTTGACATTTTGCTGAATACAGTAAGCTTATTTGCTTTTTTGCCAAGAGTTAAAGAAGAAGCTCGATACCACTTTGATGCCTGTGCATTCATGCTACAATGCATATACTCCTTGGATGGTCCCATTTCCCTGAGCTGGCCTGAAGTTGTTCTTTCAACTTCTGTGTTTGTGAGTTTTTAAGTTGTACAGTGGAAACAACAGGGATGCTCCCAAAAAGATGTGTTGAATTTTATTGCTCAGAGCATTTTACGTCCCAGGGAAGATTCATGTTGCTATATTACAAAGTGATTTTTTCCCAGACTTGTTGCTGCACCAGTCTGTATTCCCAAAATCCACTAAGATATTGCTTTACCCTTGCTGGCAGGGTTAATGCTAATAAATAACTTTGCTAACTGATCTAGGTCACACTACATGGACAACAACTAATAATTACAGTCTAATACGTTATTACTAATTATGTGTGAGCAAAATTTTATATGCCATACGTGAATGAATAAAAAAGTTCTGAACATCAAGTATTCTATTGAGCTAGAGCCAGGAAGTGATTAGCTTAGCTTAGCTTAGCTTAGCTTCACATAAAGACTGAAGGCAGAGCAAAACAGTTAGCTTGGCTAACTCCAAAGGTCAAAGATATGCCTACTAGCACCTCTAAAGCTCAGTAATGGACACATGTCTCATTTGTATAATCCATAGAAACATAAAAGATTAAATTTTGTGGCTTTAGAGGAAGTTACATGCTGAAGCATTTGCTTTTTTTTTTCTTCTTTGCAACAAGCAGTTAATAGTCTCCCAGTCGCCTCCCAGTTCTAGCTCCATACTTAATGCAAACATGAGAGTGGTATCGATATTCTCAATAGACTATTGGCAAAAAAGCAAAATGTCACACTATCCCTCAAAAGTGGGACCAAGTCTTGTTTCAAGTCACAAGTAAGTCTCAACATTCAAGATCCACGTCAAGGCTCAAGTCAAGACAGGCAATTCTTGGGTCAAGTCCCAAGACCTAAACTTTGAGTCTTAAAAAAGTCAAAATTTGCTCTTCAATAAAAGTAATGCCAATATTAAATCAACAAAATCATTTTTCAAAATTGCGTTTTTTTTTGTTTAAACAAGTTTGTGTGTGTTTTTGTGCATGTGTGTGCGCACACTCATTTACCTGATAATTAGCCATCTCAATCAGTTGCTCCATGTCTTTGTCTGGGTGCCTCTGCTTCAGGTCCTTCAGCGTCCTTGCCATGTCCCTTCTGGCCTCGTCCTCTTCATCCTTAGCTCCTCCCTCTTCCATCAACCCTCCGTCCATCCCACTGTGACAGTTTAATGCCATCTGTCCGTCCAGCTCCAGCATGTCCATCTTGGTGAACCCCCCCGGACCCAGTGCTCCTCCGGCCATACCCATCCCTCCATCATTCCCTCCCTCAGTTTCAATGATGATGCCTCGGTTCTTGTCAGCACGGTAACGCTTTCGGACGTACTTGTAAAAGAGGAGGCGACGGTCGGCCACCCAGGCCTGGACCACACAGAGGGGGAAGAAGAGGAAGGTCAACACCGCCTCCCATACCTAGAGGAGAGAGGAGACAGAATTAACAGCTTCCTTTCTCTTTCCTTCCCAACTTCCTCCTTTTTTCCCAAACTTTCCTCAGGTAACAGCTTCCATTTCTGTCTATCTCACCTCCACCTCTCCAGGGGAAGAGACACTCAGAATCAGATAAAGCCAGATGTAGGCGAAGATACTCCAGGCCGCCGTGACGAAGAACACCCGAAGGTGTTTGATTTTGCGCGTCTCTCCGTCGGGAACCACGTACACACACAGGGCGATGATGACGAACATGTTGAAGGCAGCACTGCCCACAATGGTGCTGGGACCCAGAGAGCCTGCCTCGAAACCGTGACCGCACACCTATGGTGGGGTGAAAATCAGATTACCGTGTTCCCATTACATTCTGTATCAGTTAATCTAATGTGTAACCACCCAGCTCATATTGTGCTCACCTCAATAACAGACAGCAGTATCTCGGGGGCACTAGAACCCAGAGCCATTAGAGTGAGATTAGAAACGGTCTCATTCCAGATCCTGACCGTGGCGGTGGTGGTCTCACCGTTCGGCCTCTTTATAGTGATTTCCTTCTCTTGGGATGTTATGACCTGGAGAGGAGAGGAGAGGAGACGAGGCACCAAAAGGCCAGAAAATGATGGAAATAAATAGCAAGAAGAGGAAAGGAAAGGAAAGGAAAGGAAAGGAAAGGAAAGGAAAGGAAAGGAAAGGAAAGGAAAGGCAAGGAAATGAAAGGGAAGGAAAGGAAAGATGAGACAAGACAAGAAAAGAAAAGAAACAAAGAGAAAAGAAGAGAAGAGAAGAAAAAAGGATGCAACAAAGTGAAGCTTTGCTGTCAAACATGAGTCATATTAAATTAGATCCATTGTATTTCCCCGAACTGATGATGGCTGGTGATAGCTGTCATGACTTCTATATATAACTGCATTAATCTACTATGAAGTCCTGCAACATCACGAGGAGAAACTCATAACACAACGTCTCAACAGTACAATAACTGTGCAGTCACCCATTTCTTGCCTACCTCTATAGAAGACATGAATCGGTCCGCTATGATGCTCATACCCAGGAACATATAGATGAGTGCTACGAAGTAAACAATGGCCCGTGCCACTTTATCCCCTACAGAGGGGTTCTGAGGGTTCCACACGGGTAATACCACTCCTGAAATGTAAAAAAAAGAAAATAATCAAATTGAGTTTTGCAGCAAAGAATCACAAGAAATAATTTGTGTGATAACATCACTGATCTCTCTCTCTCTCTAATCTCGTACAGTCTGCTACTGGCATATTCTAAAAAGCTCGGTGACAGCACAACTTGATTAAGGATTATAATAAGTGGGAGATTTTCCATATGGTCCCATTTGTCCTCATAAAACTTATCAAAATGGATCAATGCGCTCTAGTTCCAGGGCAGTAAATTGGCACAATCGGCTGATAACTCACCGTTTTGGTTTTTTTTCTTGCCCAGGAGGCAATGAAACACTGTCACCTTCGTATGGTGTGGTGTTCCTGCCGCGGGTGTGTTATGAATATTCTGCTGACGTTGTTCAACTTTAACTATGCATTAGCACCTGGCAACTGGCAAATAAATCTCTCTCTGTTATTTGCAGAGCCTCTGGACAGGTCGCACAGCATGAGCTGGCAAAATGTACTGCAACAAATGCCAGGAGGTTATTTATAGGCTATTTTAGAAATTAAGGACTCTTTAGACTAATATACTGGTACCACATGAGAGATATGCAATAAACCATATGCAGTTAAGCTGTGATGTAACTCCAATCTATGTTACTATATGATATTATAAAGAAAACTTATATATTTAAAATGTCATTATGATTCACCATAGGATACACATTAAGGTGTTTATTTTAGTTCAAATTTCTGGTCATTTCTGGTATGAATGCAAAAAGCACATATTTTATTAGATCTTTTTGCATATTTAAACTTAAAAATTCAAGAACACTTGTAATAAAAAAATAATTTTAATGCACACAATCAACTGGGGAAGTGAACAGTCATGTCTATCTGTTACAAAGTTTACCCTTTTCACCTGTTGTGTCTTATTTTTGTTGTCTAAAAATGTATAGAATTTTATAATACATATCTTTAAAGCACATTTTCTAATTTTTCTCAAAAGTTTTTTTCTCAAACCCAGAATCTCCACTTCAGCAGTACTTACATACACCAAATTTCCTATTTTTTCCTACCTACATTCTTTAGTTTTTTCAAAGGGGTTCATTCATATACCATTAAAAGTCTTATTTATACAATTTATTCCTAAAAACATGACAAAAATGGACTTTTGCAGTATTTTCTGATTTATGAAGTGATAAAAAGAGATATCCAAAGCTCATGTTAACAACAGGAAACAAGAATTTTGAACCAGGCTTTTCAAATGTTCAGATTTCTCTTCTATACAAATCTGTGCAAATTTACCTTAATAACACCTCATTTTAGTTTTTCAACATAAAGTTTCAGGACACTTGTACTACAAAAAAAAAAAAAAAAGTTTTAATGTAAATATTCAACAGAGGAAGTTTTAAGTAGTGGGCAGTGGATAGAAAATGAGAGCTAGCTTTCCAATAAATACTGCAAAATATGATGTTATATGCCTGTCCCCTGACTCACTGTCAGTCAGGCAGCATTCATAATGTGGGGCAGTTTGTATTTTTCATGGCTACAATCATACATTATTGGGTTGTTAGACACATATATATACTTCTTTGCTACTGGTTGAGGCTGTGACTTTGTAAAGTTTACCAAAGTGGAACTCCACAGAATGCAAAGACGTAGTGGCTATTCCCCCCTTCTGCTCACATTAAATGGAAGTGGAAGGGGGGTAAATACTCACCTATGTTAATTTCACTCATGTGTGACCGTGCCCATGTGGTGATATCTGGTTAAAGGCTTTACCGTATTCGCCTGTTGTGTCTCAATTTAACGGATAGACGAGTATAGTGCTTGCACCAAATGGCTAAATGGCTCTGTACAAAATCACTGTTCTACATCATGGATGGATGGTGCAACCAAGACAATGGAGACTTGGCTTTTACATCTGCAGGGTACTGAAGCTGAGTAAAATTATTAATGCAGTCAAGTCATATAATTTAATGGATCTGCTGCCTCCACTGTAACAGGTGACATTCAATCAATAATGAATTGTATGCTTAATTGTTGTTTCTTACAAAAGAGGAAATTGATTTCATTGAGTGAGCCACTTCAGAGATGAAACGCTGTAACCACCACTGGTAAACTTCACTGATCTAAAGCATCATTATGTTGAGCTGTGACAAAGGCTGGTGACATCAATAGCTTACATGGCTGGTACATGGAAAAGTAGAGGCTTAACCCTTTTCCCTACTTAACCCTTTCAGTAAGCTCCACCTCCTGTAAGACTTGAGAAGAAATCTATCCCATGTTAATCCCTCTCTGTGTGCATTAAACCACGGACCAACCCACCTTCTTGACAGGGGTCTCCACTGGCTGAGCAGTTTTGCTTATGTGAGCCTGCGTGCACCGATCCAGGACACGACAGCAGGAGAAAGGCGGAGAGGAGGAAGAAGAGGAGGGTTGAGGAGAGGCGGGATGGGTGGAGGGAAGTAAGAGGGGATGGAGGCAGAGACATGGCTGCTGGAGCCATTTCTGCTGATGCGGCCGGGCCTTCACTGGACTCTACTGAGTTCTAATGGGTCAGCGCAGCGTGGAGTGACGTCCAAATCCTTGAGGTAGACAAAGAAAAGGTAGAGACAGAAGGAGAGCTGTTATTGAACCATTTAGTGAACTACTTCTGTTAGTTAATTGTATTCACTATTAAAAAACCCCATCTTAAATCAACTCAATGGCTTTTAATTAAAGCATGTAGGAAGTAGTAAAACTTGAGGTTAATAGCGCAGGCTGAGAAAAAGCATCCCCGGTGAAACAAACCCTAAACAACATTCCTCATTTTTAATAGAAAGTGGTTGTAGCTGCTTCATGGTGGATTAAAAACAGATAGAACAAAATAAAGAAGCGAAAAAAGCAATAATGAAAGGTCATTACATAAAAGAAAGGCTACGAGTAAAGTCTGTAAAAATGCTCTAAATGATGATACACCTGTAGCCAGCATCTGTAATAAAGGTAAAATAATAAAGTCTATAATAAAGCTGAAGTAGATATAGCTGCCCTGGGTTCTTCCAAAAAAAAAAATAAAAAAATCAATCACCTCTTGTTTTTAATCTGGATGCTAGAACAGTCAATAGGAGGCTCTTTTTAAGCTGCACCGCAGTGCAGACAGTAGATGCACATTTGTAACGTGAACTTTAGAACTTTACATTGTTTTTTAATCTAGACTTTGTGATAGAAATCTTCCAGAGCACCGCAGGCTATAAACGGGCTCATACAAGGACGGCTTTGTGTCCGGCCTTTCATCCCTTAAATGTGAAGGCAGAACTCTTAGAATCACTTGTGATGAAGGATAAACACCGGGCTGATGTAATCTAGGCAAACGTTTGGTTTTATTATTCAGGGACGAGCACATTGAAGCCCACCGGAGTCAGGGCCCTCTCCGCTACACTCATCACTATGAATTTTAGTGGTGATAAGTTTTCACATAAAAGCACTTCCACTGCGCACTAAACTTCTCTGCTCAGCATGTCCCATATATTCATGATTACAACAAAATGTAGTGAATTTGTTGATTTATGTTTTTACAGATAAACTACACAGTGGATACAGTGTGAATCTGGATGCAGATCTTCCTGGCAGGTTGCCAAAGGTGCATTGTTCATATTTTTAAACAAGCAATAGGTCAATTGATTATGTGTAGTCAGTGTGAAAGAGGTTGTTTGTACTGACAAACCCACAGATAAATATCCCTGGATAATTATTCCTCTTTGCTGCACAGACTTAACTTGGCCCAACACTTTGCTGTTTTGATTCAGTCCCACCACTCTTGTAAGCATTCCAGCTGCATCAGTTCGCTGTTCTTAGTGGAAAAGCTCTAATAAACCAGCACATTCTCATTCCCAACTTGTCAAATACTGCCGCTTTGTGATGCTGCCAGATGGCACCAGTTTGTAACATGGCTGGCAACAATGTAATACAACGTTTCCCATGTGAACGTTGAGCCAAACAATGATGTTTTTTTCTAAACCTAACCATGTCCGAAAAAGACGGCATGCGTCTAACAAGTGAAAGGCATTTTGAATAGACATAGTGCTTGTAAGAAGTGTGAATTGACACGCCATTGCAGAACATCAACAACAGATGCAGAGGGCCACTAAGCGTGTCATGTTCAGTTGTAAAAGTCAAGAGTGTTTAAGTATTTAATAAACAACAAATCCTAATTGCCAGAATAAATGTAGGCATTGCCCGTTTCTGCAAGACAGAGCAAAAACAGAGCTAAAAGGAGAGCAAATGCTGGACTTAACATTCACCAGGTGGCCAAAAACCGGATTTAAAATGAAGGCTAACGTTGCTAGGTGTCTGCTGGATGTGTAAATAGGCAACTGCTTGATTACACCTTTCCCAACTTGATAAGGTGTCATTAATGTGTCTACAGCCCAAAGAAGTGCTCAAAAAATCAATTCAATTTGGGTGCTAATGTCTTTCAATCTCAAAGCCACAGAGAAAGTGCTGACTGAGAGGTTAAATTCGGGGCAAAAGACTCCCGCAGTCTCTCTGCTACTGCTCATAAATCTTTTGGTGTGAATGCACTGTGAAGGCCAAATGTTCAAACTTTGATGACTGTTTCAACTCAAGGCATTCTCTCATGTGTACAGCATGAACATGCTATTTAGCACAAACTGCAGCATTAAAAGTAGGTGGACAAACTGAATTTCCCTAGAGGAAATAATGGCCTTGAATCAAGTCTTTCATGTGTAAATTTGTACACACAAGCCCTTATAGACCAGAACATGTGTGTGTGCAGCCGGCTGGAGACGCTGCACTTTGCTGCAGATTTCATGCTGCCCCACAGTGTTTGGCAGTGAACATTAACTGAGCTGAGAACAAGCAGTCGACAGCAGAGATACAACGGCAATATGTTTCCATGAAGAGGAAACAGAGTGGCTTTTCAGTTTTGCCACAGTTAATATGTTGAGAGTGAAAACAGACCCAAAAAAAAAGGGATGAGAAACCATTTGAACTGGCAGTGTAAGGTCAAATCAGTGCAAACATGTACTAGAGGAACAAACATGTACACACACAGAGCAAAGAGACAAATACACAAACACAAACTGTGTCAGTCTTGTAGTGCCGAAGTTGCTGACCTTGTACTCATATACTGACACACACACACACACCAGGGTTCGTCAGCCTTGGGCGAAAAATTGCTGACCCTGTCTTCCCACAAACACATACGTGCGCTCACACACACCAACACACACACAACCACCGCTAGTCATCCGTCGTGACATTAGCGGGGAGTTGCTGACCCTGTCTTCATCTATCTTCCAGGGTCTCGCTGCTCTGACAACAACCTGTCACTTCAATACTCGACTCGCTTCTCTCCGCCGCAGTCTATCCTGCTACTGCTCCCCTCCACTCCCTTACGCTCTCTTTTCTTTTTTTTCTTCCGTTTTTTTATTTCCAGTCAGAAATTAGACTTCACTCCTATATGACAGATTGCTGTAAGGTTTTTGCTGCGAGTGTGAGAAGTGATTTTTTTCTCTCTCTCTCTTTTTAATAATGAGAGGAAATTGAACTTTCACATCTCAGCTGCAAGTTTAAAAAATCTTCCCCAAATCTTTCAGTATGAAAATGAGTTTTTACAACTTCACAGACCTTAACCCTCTGCAGGGGTCTGGGGCAAATATAATCTACAAGTGCATTAGTTTTGATTAGTCATTAACTTGATTAAAGGAACACTTCACCCTCCAAATGACCATTTGTATTTCAATTACTCACCCCGCATTACGCTAAATTCGTGACGAAAACTTTTTCTCGCATGCCTCTGGTGATTGAAGAATCCAAAAACTGAGAAAGTCAGGAGCAGGTGTAGATTTTGTTAGTAGCTACGAAAAGATCGGAGCTGCTAAAATATTGATGAGTGCGGACATGCAGGTAAATTTCCGTCTGTGAACAGTTTACACACAAATTCCTTCTGCTCACGTTTCATGAATGAGACCCAATGATTTCAGTTCATCAAGAATTTTTTCAACTTTCGGACTCTTCATTCACTGGAGGCACACAAGGTAAGATGGGATACGTAATTAATATGCAAATGGTTGTGTGGAGGGTATAGTGTTCCTTTAAGACGTCATTGGTTGAGAAATATGCACAGTTTAAGTACAAGATGAAATTAAATAATTAAGACTTTAAATTTCTATTTGAATTCCCTACCTATCTGTAGGATGTGGTCTCCTCTGGCCATATGGGGCAGATGTTCTTCAAGTAATGAATGGATTCAGCAAAATGAACTCAACTCAGGGTCCATATACTTGCTTGTTCTTGAGCTTTCAACTGTACACACCGTCCTCATCGGCCGTTTGAGTTTGCTCATTTGCTCTCAGAACCATGAAAAGTTTTAACATCTTCAGTTTCATGACAATTTGGCAAACTTAATCTGGTGATTAAGGCTGAGTGGTATGGTTGAGAGCTCTGGAAAAAGCCAGTAAGTGGACCTTGAGTTGAGGTACTCAAGGTTAGGAATTCATTGTCATGTTCACAGTAATAAACAGAGTGAAAATTAGTTAGAGCTTGGTGATTTAGAACTTAAAATCAATTATCTACTTTGCTTGAATGTCATCATCATAATCATAATCATCACTCCACTGTACAGACTCAACTGTGAGGCACTGATGATGCTCAAAACTCCCCCCAGATTATCCCACTTCCCCTATTCTCCACACTCGATTCATCAGTGTCGCTCAACCTTCTGTCTCTCCTCTCTTCGTCGTTTACTTGCTTCATTAAATCTCCCATCCCCCCCCCCCTCAATCTTTCCCATCTTGTCCATCTCCACCTCCCTCTCAGCTACCCTCTTCTGTGAGGCTCCCGCCACTTCTTTCCGTCTATCTGCCCAAGTTAATGTCCTGTTGTTCTCTGTCTCTCTCTCCGCCTACACACACACTCACCACGTCTCAAGCACCTCTCCATTTCCACTGTTCTTGCTCACTTTCTGTTGCACACCTCCGATCCGTCCAGCATCATGTTCCTTTTATTGTCACCCTCATTCCTAAACAAATATGTCCTGCTTTTAGTCCACACTGTGTACATTTGGTGACAGAAAAGTACACAATTATAATAAAAAGGGCTGCTCATCAAGGGGGAGTTGTACATAAATTAGCTGACTTTTCATTTTTGTAGTATGTAAATCTAACTGGATATTGACAACAAGTGATGGGGCGGGAGGATGACTGTAAATACGCATGCAGCTGTGGCTGAATTTCAGCTTAAGAGCTCAGTTTTGTGTCAAGGTATTTATAATTTCCATAGCTACATTTGTGCTAAAAAAAGAAGAAGAAGCTATTAGTCTTTTCATGGACTAAGTCTTTAATTTTCAGACCTGACTTAAGTGCAGCCCTTTTATTAAAAATGTGCAAGGTTGCATGAACGAAGGAACAAATCAACAGAAAAAGGAAAAGTGGAAAGTTGCAGAATATTAGCTGAAAGGTGCTACACTGATTCATTAACATGAAGATGAGGGGATTTTTTTCAACACTCGAAAAAGATGGAAAATGCTTTTATCTTGTTAATTTATACATCCTAAGACAGTTGCACTCTTTGATGTTTGGTAGCAGTGACTTTAGAATTTACTGTAAGACACATCAATGCAGTAAACCTGTGAGACTACAGCAGATGAAAACACATCACAATTGTCGTTGTCTTTTATAAACCCAAATGGTGGCACTAGTCCAGAGCTCGAAATGACTTCTTAATCCTTGTGCATGTATGTGTGTGTTCATTATTTAACCCATCCTCAAGGCTTCCCCTGGTAGAGCATCATTCACACCAACGGCTCACACACCATGACCTGTCCTGACTTTTCCCAAGACTGACAGTGATGCTCACCCCATGTGGTGCATGTATGTAAATGCATGTATGCATTTGCATGCACAAACTGTACAAGCCATTGACATACCCAAAAAAACACACCTGTGCAAATGTACTTTCAATCGAGCCAGCAGGTGTTCACACTGTGCATGTATGTGTGTAACGAGGCAGGTAATTTGATGATTGGATGATGCGTGTTTACGTTTTTGTAGGTGAAAGTCTGGAAGACATTGATATAACACGGGGATAATGAGCTAAATGAAGAGAAAACAGACTTTTACTGTCAGGGCAGGATTGCAAAATGTCTTAAAATAAAAGTCGGGGGGAAGATAGGCAATGATATTGTATCCTCTTAAAGTTTTCTTTTCTTGTTTCCAATTTGGACAAAGTTTCTGCTTCAACCAATAAGCATAAGTTTCACCAAACATCCAGAACTCAAAGGGATTATAATTTAGCAGCCCTGGGAATAAGACAGCAAAAAATCACAGATATTAATGCAAATCTCTTATCCTCAAGCAATATAAAAGAAAGGACGCCACAACAAAAACAGTACTGACCAAACATAATGATCTGTCTGGAGAGGCAGAGGCTGAATAAAGTGGAACAACAATGTCTGCATCAAAAAGTGAATTTGGAAAATGTTAAGTATAGCATGTGCCAGAGGGCCTGGAGGATGAGATGAAGCCAGACAATGCACATATTCACACCCACTGTAGAGCACACACGCACATGCACACACACACACACACACACACACACACACACTCGAGCTGTTTATTGAAAGCAGTAAGAGCATTGACCATGGTTGTTGATTCATATCACATCAGCTGTGTTTCACTGCTCTGCCTGCTTTGGTGCCATGAATCACCACACACACACACACACACACACACACACACACACACACACACACACACACACACACACACACACACACACACACACACACACACACACACACACACACACACACACACACACACACACACACACACAGTGCAGAGGGCTAATGTCTCAGGGTCAAATGACAGTTGATTCACCGCATCTTCATGGGCTCAGCTACTTGTATTAGTCCACCCCACCTTTTCCTCTTTTCTCTCCATCCTCCCATCTTTTCACACTGCTAACACTGCCATAACAAGTAACATGACCTAATATTGAGCAACAAGAATAACTGAAGTGAGATCATATCACTGTTTTCAGTGTAAAGCACCTGTTGACTCCCTGAGGACAGTGTGAGCCACAAAGGCGTAGTTAGTGTTTTGGTTTCTTTAATATCTCTTTGCCCTCAAGATAAAGAGATTTTATATAACTACAGCACAATATTGGTTGGACCTGGATTTGTATAGTCTGTTAGGACCACAAGTATTCTTTAATTGCTGTCTCTAGTCAGTTTCTTGGTTTTGTAACACTTTTATGTGCCCCATATTCTTCATCTTTAAAGGCGCTGATCTCCCCCTGATCTCTCAAATGCTGCAACTTCTGAGTCTTGAATCATGGCGAGGGCGGCACCAGGCTGCCATTTGGAGGTTCCATTCTCAATGAATGGTCGTGAACAGGGAGTTAGGGTGGATTCAAATGATTGACTTGAAAGCACAAATAGAAGATAAGATAAGAATTTTATTTATCTTGAAGGAAATTGTTGTGCAGTTGGCTCACACAATATTTCACCCTGGTAGATCTTTGTCTTTATTTAAATCAGACCCGTCTGAACTATGCACTTTCTCTCTCCCTGTTTATCACCATCTCCTCCATCTTCCTGTCCCCATCTGTCCCTCTACAGTATTTTCTAACCCCTCCTTCTCTTCATCCCTTCCTTCTCCCATGACTCCTCCTTTTCCTCTCTCCTCCATTTATCTCTTCCTCCATTTTTCCCTCCATCTCTAACGAAGTGATTATCTCTTCTCCACAGAGAGCGAAGGGGAACAAGATGAAGCCAGCGTGACTGATCTTGGTCATATCTTTTGTGTGCGCACATGTGCGTATGTGTTTCTTGTTCCCTGCAACTTTGCTGGTGTTGCGCTGTGTGTGACGATTTGCTGGGTGTGAGCGTGTTCATGGTTATGTGCATGCGTGACTGATCTTTGGCTGCAGCCGTGGAAGCTCCAGGCTGGGAGTGGAGGGGGAGGGAAGGGGTTGGTTGTGGAAGTGGGGGGGGGGGGGGGGGGGGGGGGGCAATGAGGCAGCAAGGCGAACCCAGGAGGGAGCAGTTATTGCGGGAGGGAGGGGGGGAGCAGTGGCACTGGCTGCCTCAGAGCTCAAAGAGCTTGGTTACTTGGGTAGGACAAGATTAGAGGAGAGATGAAGAGAAGAGGATGATGCAACAGGGGGAGAGAGAGAAGGAAGGAGGAGGGGGTGGGGAGAAGAGGAGAGAAAGGTAGTGAGAAAAAGAAATGAAAGGCAGGGAGGAGATGCACAAAGATAAAGAAAGAGGTGGAGAAAGAGAGGCAGTGCGTGAGTGTGTGTGACTCTGGGATTACAGCTATTGAGCGGCTGAGGAGCTGATGAGATGCGTAATTAGGCAGATTTAAGGGCGATAGCAAACGCGCCCCACTGGGCCGTGGATACAGCTGTCCAAGCATGTTAGAGAGTGCTGCGAAGTGCGGCCCCTACTCCGGAGCATAGTGCAGATTTAAGGCGAAGGCGAACGCAACCCAGTGGAACGAAAAGGAAGACATCAGGGATGCAGCCTGGCTGTCCCCTCACGAATGTTGCACATGCATCAGTAAACTTTGAGTTTATGAAGTGCGTGTGGGCATGCGCAGGTCTAAGGAGGATAGTGAATGCAATCTGCAGACAAGACTGACAGCTGTTCACTACAGTCGCTGCGTCTTTACTATGAGATATTACACATATAGACTGAGCGTTTATGACAAAAATGGCAGATTCCCATGAAAGATTCAGACATTTCAGACAGGTTTAAAGATTTATAGGTGCCAGTAAATGCATCCCACTGAGTCTAGACATTCCTGGAGGAAGCCGTTTTGAAGTGTTGCACAAACTGTGGAGCACAGCACAGATTTACAGTGCTTGCAAACGCATCCTGCTGGAGCTTAGAGCAGCCTCTGATGCACCTGTCCCTTACTCTCCTTTCATCCTAGGAGGAAAGCCTGATGGAAGGTTGCTACACACTAGTCATGCTAAGTCACAAAAAGGGCAAAATTATGGCTCATCATTCCTATGAGTGGGAAATAATTGAATATACAACATTTAAAGGTCTAGTGTGTACGATGTAGGGGGTTTAGTGGCATTGAGCAACAAGGATTGTAGATTGCAACCAGCTGAAACTTCTACTGGTTAGAATTCATTCAGTGTTCATCGCTCAGGAGGTTTTTACCGGGGGCTGAATTATCCACAAACGCAAATGGCCCTAACTAGAGGCACTCGTTGGTTTGTCCGCTCTGGGCTACGGTAGAAACATGATGGTGCAACATGGCAATCTGTGTACTGTAGCCGAGGACTCACTCTCTATGTAGATATAAACGGCTCATTCTAAAGTAACTACAACACTACAACTCTTATTTTCAGGTGATTACACACTAAAAGAAATATACTATTGTAGTAATATACTATACTACTACAATATATCCCCTTAAATCCTACACACTGGACCTTTAATATTCAGCAAAACTTGATGCAGTTTTTCCCCAAAGTTTATTGAAACTAACCAAAAAACTTCAGTGAGTCACAGGCTGTCAGCAGTGTGTGTATTTGTGTGGTCAGTACTCTGGTGGTCACTCAATGTTTCTCCCTACAGGACTGTGCTCAACATCGATCTGCCACAGAGCTCATCCATCACTCGACACACACTCACACAGAGCACACTGCCACAAGATGCAAACAAACAAACAAACAAACAAACAAACACAAAACAGACATACAGAGTCAGATCGAGCCTTTAGCCAAGGTCACAAAGGTTAAGACTGAGAGGAAGAGCGTATAATGTGTACACCGCTTTTGCTTCCAACCTTATTCTGTCCCTTTCCCTCCTCAAAAACCTCTTCATTTAAAAACACTTCCTGTTTTTGTCATGAGGCTGCACAGAAGACAATTCATCTGCCTCTGAATCATTTACAAACAGAGGAAGAGGAGAAGGTGAAGTGAAGTTCACGGGTAGAGAGTAAAAGAGTCTTGCTGTTCTCTGCCCCCCAGAAGAGTCTGGCTTCTTCAACTACAGCATACAAATTTCACCACAGGGTATTAAGTCAGTGTGGGTTAATATTATCCTGCCTGAAGCAATGAAACTTCTACGCTCTCTTTATTTCCCTTTATGTCTAATTCTTTCTGTGTTTTGGTGGTTTTGTATCTACTACGAGGAAATCTAACCTTGTAAAATGCTGTTGCGTGTTTTTCATGTCGTATTAAAACTGTATGAGAATATGAGCCTCCAGCCAAAGTTCTCACTTCTCTCTCTCTCTCTCTCTGATCGTGTCCCTTCATCAGCATGCTGCATAAACATGTGAAAGTTTGTGTGGGCGAGAACATCAGCCAAATGGGGTTAAAAGGGTTTTAATGGCCTGTGACATTAAAATAAGAGAAGATGATGCATGATATGATGAGGCTGGCTGTGTGTGTGCGGCTGTTTGCGTGTGTGTGTGAGAGTAAACTTGTGTAGAGGATACTTTTCTGAGGGGTAAGTGCAAGTGGCCAGGGGCATGAAAATCAGAGGACTCTGGAGGTGGAAATTAATTTGCTGGAATACTTATCTAAGGAAGAGTGCATAGTTACGCCTGATTTTAGCCAGGAGCAGTGGTGGGCACGCATGTGTGTGTGTGTATGTGTGTGTGTATAGGTGTGAGGAAATGTGTGTGTGTGTGTGTGTGGCTATTCAAGCAACATGCAAAGACTAATAACACACAGCTGTGTCTCACGAAAACACATTGTGTGTATTTTCTAAGGACTTGTTGAGTCATTGCTATGCTTGTTGGTTCGTTACTGCCTCAGCCAAATCGACGGGGACTACTCATAAAAACATTGCTCCGTACCACTACTCGTGGTCAAAAACGCCACAGGGTGCCTTTAATTGGCTCTGGGAATTTATGTTAAGGAAGAGCACAATTAAAAGTACTGTAAGTATTTAACTTTGAAACCAAGGTTAGTGGTGGGAATATCAAGGCACCTCACGATTGAATTCCAATTCAAAAGGCTGGGATACATATTGATGCATCAAAGTGTTCTGTTTCTATACATGATTTGTTTTTTCTTATGTGACTACCTGCTACAGCATTTTTGTAATGATCCATGAATAAACAAATAAAACGATATTTACTATCTTACAGTGTTGCTCTTGTCCAGATCTCTTGTCCCTTCAATTTCATTGTCGTCATCGTCATCGTCATCGGCATAAGGAACGTACAGTCAGGTCTTTCAAATTTGTTGCAGGCAAGAGCAATGACAAGAATTGGGTTTTTAGAGTTTCGAAAATTGACTATTCTGCATTCAGACTTTATCTTTTAAGCATCAGTTTTTCCCCCATCACTAACCAAGGTCACTGAAAAGTGAAGAAAGTAAGAAGAAGTCAGTACAACACCCTTTCCATTAGCAGCCTGACCTTTAGAATGATGGATATATTTTTGACAAAACTTAAAAAGGACTCAAATAGAAGCTGACAGCTCAGTCACCATGTTGGCATTATCACTGATTTAGCTCTGATTACATGTATATGAGCTGGTTTTGTCATCAGGAGGTGGATGGCGTGACAACTAGGCGAGACGGCTGCCAAGCAGCAGACAACTGTTCGAGACCAACAACCAACAAAGCTGGTTGTGTTTTTTAGTGAGTCATCAGCAGTATGTCCAGTCTTACTTTTGCTGCCAAAACCAGGCAGTTTAAGCCAAACATGATCTTTCCCTAACCATAACCAAGTGGTTCTTGTGCCTAACATAACCACAGCATTGTTGAAATGCAAAGAGATTTAGTTTCAACATATCCACTGAATAACATGGTTTGCAGAAACGCACAATGCAAACATTTATTCTGACGATTGGGTTAGTATAGACTGCCGTTGTCCAAACTGAACACAACAAGGATTCAAGTTACATCTGTGACAAAGGCTGGCCACATTACACAAATGAGATTATGTGTATGTATGTGTTTGTGTCACAGTCTGTGAGGGTGAAGAGTTTATCACTACAACTATCCCCCTCATTCAAACCCCTTCACCCTCTTTCATACTGTCTTTCTGCCTGTTATCCAACCCTCTCTTCCTCCCTTCATCCCTCCCTCCCTCTTGCCCTCTCTCTTGTGTGACAAATAACAGCAATCTTAATAAAAAGGCTAAAGAAAATCCCCTTGTCACTGAGAGCTTAGAGGGAAGAGAAAGGGAGAGACAGTGAGAGAGGCCATTTGCTTATACATGGGAGGAGGGGAATGGAGGGAGGAGAGGAGGAGAGAAAAAGAGAGGGAAGAAAAACAAATGCAAGAACAATAATTGGAAGCTGCATTAATCCCTCCTGATCTCTCTCTTATATCCCTGACTAGTGAAGCACACACACACACAGCATACCTGTCAAAGCATACACACTTTATTTCTTCACATGTCACACACACGACTTTCCTCTGTACAAGCACTCTCTGTTCTTTAAACACACACTTTCTTATCTTTATCTTTTAACACACTCACAGTGTCACCCACGCTCTTCATGCTATACAGTGATAATAACTTTGGTATCCCATTAGTCACCGTGGTAACAGTGTAGGGCCAATCATGTTCCTTAAGCCAGCCATTTTCCACACTCTCCTGCTTCCTGCTGTTTCTATATATGGACTGTTTCTATTTTCTCTTTTCCTCTCTGTCCATCTGTCCTTTCACTCTTTGCCTGTCACCCATGGATGGATTACTGAATGGGTAAAGCAGGCAGGGGCCCAAGGTGTTATGGGTGGGCCAAAAAATGCCACCACAAAGAGACAAATTAAGCACAAAGAGATGTAAAACAACCACAAAGAAATGCAAAATGAGCACAAAGACATAAAACAGCCATAAAAGGAGACACATAATGACGACAAAATGAAAGAAAAACAACAACAAAGAGATGCAAAACCACTACAAAGAGACAAAATGACCACATAGACATGTAAGACAACAAGGGCATGCAAAATGATAACAGAGTGAGACAAAATGACCACAAAGACAGAGAAAACAACAACAAAAAGATGCAAAATGGTCACAAAGACAGAGAAACAACAGATTCAAATTAATCAAGGAGAGATACAAGTTGACCACAAAGTGAGAAAATATAACAACAAAAAGTTGCATAGACAAAGAAACAAAGTGACCACAAAGGGACGTAAAACAACAACAAAGAGATGCAGAATGGCCACAAACACACACAAAATGACCACAAAGAGAGATGTAAAACGACCAGAATCCGAAACAAAAGGACAATAGAGAAGCAAAATGACCACAGAGAAAGAGAAAGCAACAACACAAAGATGCAAAACCACTACAGAGACAAAATGACCACAAAGAGATTTAAAAAGCTGCATCCATAAAAATAGTTTGTTCATATTTGAGGTGGAAACATGTTTTTGTCATTGAAGAAAGAGCTGAAACAACTGGTCGATTAATGTATAACTTGATTGACAGGAATTTATTCTGATAATCGATAGGTATGTGACATATAAAGTGAACTGAAAACTCATAAAGCACATTTTCAGCTGCAGTGTGACACAGCGACACACATCATTTTAGCACTAATGCTGAACAATGAGTTGGCCTGCACTTATCTCGAGTGCAGTGTAAAAGGAGCAAACCCGTCACGCAGTGTTACATTCAAATCAAAAAAGGGATGATTAGACAGGGGGAAAAAAAAACAGAATGAGAGTGGAGAGCAGAGAGTGAAGAGGCCCTGTGCTGTTGTGGCGTTACCACAGTGATTAATGGGATGGGAAAGTTATTATCATTATCATTAGGAGTATGAATAGAGTGGGTGATGCACTCAGTACGTGTGTGTGTGTGTACGTGTGTGTGCGTGCGTGCGTGTGCGTGCGTGCGTGCGTGCGTGCGTGCGTGCGTGCGTGCGTGCGTGCGTGCGTGTGTGTGTGTGTGTGTGTGTGCGTGTGTGTGTCGGCCAGATGGGAGAAACCAGAGAGTAAGATTATTCATAGGGATTATTCATTAACTAAATCAATTAGATAAGAGGGTTTTCCTCATAAATTAGACTGTTAAGTGGAGATTACAATAACAAGCTCATGCAAACAGCCATGCACACACTGATGCACCGGATTCAGTGATATAAAGGGTGTTAGCGTGTCTGAAGTGTGTGTTTGACCATTTAGTCATTAGATGGTCAAAATGGTTCAGGACATGCAATTCCTATTTTAAATTTGACTTGTGGGATAAAGATAAGGGGTTCAAGTCACGAAAAAGTCTGGATCGGGGAATCTAAGGGAAACACTCTCCGCAGAAAACACTGCTGAACTGTTTTATTTTTGCTGTACCCACTTTCTCTATTATCGCTCCCCGAAAACCCTCCCAAATACCAAGATCCAAAACGTGCATCTGCGCTCACAATCTGCCCAAACCCGCTAATAAAACCAGTGAAAGCGTCCGTGCTGTAATTGTGAGTGGGAGGGTAGCTCTATTCATGTGTGCAAGTGTGTGAGTGGGTGGGCATATGAGCTGTGGGAGTGAGAGTGAGAGGAGAGGGAGTTGTGCTATTTTGCTGCTGCATAGACAATTAAAACACTCACACACACACTAGTTGTACACAATGTGAAGTAGTTGGAATGAACCTTTTACTGCCATTATGATGAAGAGAATAGTCATTGTTCCTGCCAGGCTGAATAGCTACTGGTTGGCTGTAACAGGTACACACACATACACACACACGTACACACACACACACGATCAGTTTATATCTACTTCACATGCACAGATGCAAACAATGACTGCATAATGCAAATGGATGTGGATAGACCTTTACTGTCAGTGTTGTAATGACTAGGACAGTTAAGCAATGAGGTTGGCAAGACTTTTAACAGGTACAATTAGCGCAGTTACACACACACACACACACACACACACACACACACACTGTAGCACAGGCTTAGCCACAGATGATCGAGGCTGGCGGTTAAATCCAGCTGGAGGACAGACTGCAAGGCTGGGAAGAAAGGGACAAAGATGGAGAGAGGGAGGGGAGGTGGCAGCAGCGAAAGAAAGAGGGGACAGAAAAGCAAGAGGGAGAGGAGAGAGATTTAGATTAAGAGGGGGAAATTTTTGTGGCTTGGCAGCGAATCAATTCACGGCATTACCAGCAGCGACGCCAGGGAGGCCTGGCAATCAACAGCTGAATGGACCTCGTTACCTCAAGGTCACACACCTACCTAGACACACACGCACAAATGGAACTAGACAGCAGTGTGAAAGATCGAGGACGTGGCACTATTTCACATGAATTCACTCCCTTCAGATTCATCCTCAAATGTTCATATTTAAATGATGTCAAGAGTCTCCTCTTTGGTATCACCACAATATAAGTGGTATACTCTGCACTGTATCTTTATTGACTACTTGGAGAGCTCAGTGGAAGGATTAGCTGGCAACTTGTGTGAGCATTGATTAGAGAAGAGTGCAGGACTTAAATGAGACTCCTGTGCCCAAATACTGCTTTAAATCCCTTTGAGCTCTGAAACAGACACTTTAAAGATGCATCTAAATGTTCCTAATCCCAATTTACACTTAGCTGTTAGCTTGATTGCAAATCTGACTGTATCCATTTTGCATGTCCAACATGATTCAAACCTGTGTAGACCATAGATGTGAAAAGACCTGGATGCCGTGTTCCAAGATGGCGCTCAATCACCAATCAATGGACTGATCTGGTCTAGCCAGCAGATATCAAAGCCAATCATTTCAGCCAATCTCTAAAAGCAGATATCTGCATATAAATGCAGATCAATTCAAAAATAAAGCTAATATAAAGCTTACTCCTCTTAAGATGATGGGTTTAAGATTACATTTCAGGCAATGCTTTCTTTGTGAGTTTTGTAGTGGCGTACATTGGCAGATTTATGTGCATTGCATTAGAAATCACCCAAATATGTTTCAAAAACAAAACCCAAATTTTCAATATCTAGAAAAGCAAATATTAAACAAAAAAAGTCAAGTCCTTAAGTCGTCTGTTTTAACTCTAACTCAAGTCTCAGGTCATGTCGTCAAAGTCAAGTTAAGTCTTTTATCAGTGTCAAGCAAGTCTGACTTAGATCTAGTCATTTGACTCAAAGCCTAGAAATGGAAACCAGAACACTTCCAATACCAAAATCTTGTCCCGTCGCCTACATACATTTGCAGATATCTATGAAGAGAGATTACATAACAATTCCAACTATGGCCACTTCACCAAATCCTTTCTGCAAAATCACCTTACAACCCAGTGCTGACCTCCTGTCTCCTACATTAAAGTCAGACATGCTACGTGGCACATGCCTGCGGTCACACTCCTACATTGGCACTGAACGTTGGCATTGGATATAAAGCATGAGATGTGGTGTAATTTGTTGGGATACTGTGACAGGAGATCTCATTTCAGTGTAATTTCAGAGTCATTTCAGCCGCTATTACTGACGTAGTCACACTTGAAAGGAGTACAAAATGCCATATTGGAGAGACAGATGCATTTACACCTTTTCAGCATCTGGCTAGAATGCGTTTCAGATCGCTATCCATGTCTAATGCTTCTAACACTTATTTTTTATATATTGGGGAAGCTGTCCAAGACACATAAAAAGTCAATGGTGTGCTAAAGAAATGTGAGACAGAAGACACAGCTCTCCTCTGTGTGAAGTGCTGAAGCTTGAGCCAGCTGACAGTTGCATCACTGTATAAACAGCAGGAGGCTCCCTGTTCTGACACCAGCACACACACACACACACACACACACACACACACACACACACACACACACACACACACATATCCTTTCTCCTCTAGTAAAACCTTCTTTAAAAGACATTCCTGAAACATAAGCTCCATATTCTCAACTCACCCCTTGATACACCTTTGTCTGAAGGTAAAGGTTGGCAAAAGATCCGGCTATTTCCAAGAGGCTTGGGGCTCCAGCTTTAGCTATGATTTACCTCAAATCTACTGTATTGCAATGAGGAGGCACTGTGGTCTGAGTACAGTCTGATTATTCTGACCTTGTGTTTGAACGTCTGTCTGAAGCATCGCAAGAGGTTGTTTCTGCGACTAGAACAAGCTAATCAGTGTTTGGCTCGTTAGAAATAAATTCTGTTAATTAACAGCAGCCGCGATCGATAGAGGACGAGGCTGCGAGAGCGGAGGAAGGCAGAGGAGATCAGAAAACAACAGTTTATATTTATGATGTGGCTGACAACAAAAGGAAGGAGAAAGCATCAAATGGAGAAGTGAACAGAGGCAATGCTGTGAAAAAGGAGAAGTCGTAAGGCGCTAAAGGAAATATATAGCCTGACTAATATAACCAGTGTGGATTTCCATTTTAACCTTGAGGAGGTATAAAAATCCTATAAACACACAACCATAACGGCAGTCTCTCACACACACACACACACACACACACACACACACACACACACACACACACACACACACACACACACACACACACACACACACACAGTCTTGACTCATCTATAAGCCTCTGGTAAGATGCTACATCCTGCACGAAATCCGTAAAAACCCTCCAGTCATCTAAGGAGAGACAAAATGCAGCACGTAATACCACATTATAGTCCAGTTGTTCTATGAATTACTGTGATATTGTCTGACTTTTCATATATCAAACAATATAAGATGGGGAAAGAAATAAAGAGAAAGTAAGACAGACATGTTTTACAGCAAGTATAATCTGTGAAGTGGACTGGTGTTCAGAGAGGGATCAATTCCAGCAGCAGCCATGCAGGGCGGTTTGGCCATGGCCTTCATAGTGGCTCCATTAGCTCAGACTGGAGTAGTGGGGGGACAATTTCACCCAATTTGTCTGGCCACTAATGCATTCATCTCTGGATAGCAGACACACTCAGGACGTTTAATTTTAAAATGCACTCCATCTAAGATTACCCATTACACAGTGACAAAGTGGAATCAATCCCGTAACCACAAGAGATTAAAGTGAATCAGGTAAAAAGTCAAATCAGATCACCTCAAGTTACTTTGGAAAAACTTTGCCTCTGAAACCAACTCAACAAGTAGAGTATCAGTCAGTATCCGTACTCATGGTGAAAAACCTCATTGGGTATCTGTGTTCAGCTCTTACTCTTGTGTTCAAAAATGATCTGAAGCTAAATTCTGAGACTGTTCTGTAAATAGCTTTCTAATAAATGATAAATACAGCAACTTCTAATCAACAAATATCAATTTCAGGCTTAAAATAACAACTTCAGGTTAATAATGTACTCCTAGAAAGACAGTATGCTGGGTACAATGCATAGACTGTATAAAATAATGGGTGTAACCACTGTGACATCAACCACTGATTTGTGTACTCCTGTTTTGAGTTCAGTACTTTGGCTGTCGCCATCTGGGTTTTTAAGAGCCAGAAGTGACCATATTCAGCTCAGAAGTTGAGGACATTGTCCACAGATGGCCTGTCACTTAAAGTGTCCATGCCCTTAAATATGTATAATTTTAAGCCTTTATAAATGTAAATGGGTGAAATTTATAAAAAAAAACTCCCCCTTGGTACAATTGTCTTGAATGTTGAAATTAGCTATAGAGACCAAAACTGTTTTTTGTACCAGGCTCTAAACATGTTTATTTCTGCTGTGAAGTTGGGCATTTCAACATGGAGCGCTATGAAGATTGACTCGCTTCTGGGGCCAGCCTCAAGTGGCGGTTCGAATAACTATAGTTTTTGGCACTTGCAAGTTGGCTTCATTTATCAGCCCCGGTGGTTGCTGCTTGGCACAGTAGTTAAAACGACTTGAGTAATGTTGAAGTATCTGTTATCACACGGATCAAAACAAGCCTCTAACAAGTATTCAATATGCTTGTAAAACACAAAAAAATCAAAATAATGTTGGAAATGTGTGGGAGAACAGACTGCTAAAAGTTCTGCTTCTGAGACACTGCCAGTGGTCATCTGAACCACAACAGAGACAAATCAGAGTTGTGGCACGACTGTAACGCAATGCGATTGACTGTTTCACTGACAGAAAGCGTTTCATGACCCTGAGGCTCGGCCAGATCATCAGTAATGTCTTGTGAAATGCCACAAGTGTTTGGAAGAAAGCTATTTTGTATCGCAAATTATAATAATGAATCTTATCAATAATACCCATTACTGTCTCCAGCATCAGAAAAGGCCTCAGTGTATCCTGTGAGAAATGTCAGTGCAGAACCAGTCGATTCCATTCCTGAAAAGAGCCAAGACTTTTCTGCTGGACGCATGACGATGCAGAGAGTAATTGTCCATTATGTAGGTAGGAGCGTCTGATCCCACCTCGTTCCTGTAATGATAATGGCTTCTCGCAGTTAGTTGTTAATTACTGCTGCTGCCCGCATGCGTCTTAGTGTGTGTGTGTGTGTGTGTGTGTGTGTGTGTGTGTGTGTGTGTGCGTGTGTGCGTTCATTATGCTGAGCACGCTCAACGAGCGTGTGCAGCCATGGGTGAAAGCACCCCACTGCTGCAATGAGACAAAGAGACAGAAAGAGAAAAGGAGAGAGGCAAAGTTAGATTCTAACTCTAGCCTAAAAAACAGGTGAGTCCCTGAGTCACCCTGACCTTATGATCGGTCCACCAATACACGAACACACACAGGAGCACACGCATATAATTATGCACATGCACATCCAGAGTGAGTCTGCAGCCCGGTGTGGTTAGGTGATGTCAGAGCAGTTGATTTCAGTGGTCTGTACTTGACACCACCATCTGGCCTAGCTGCAGGGAACTACACACACACACACACACACACACAACTGTTACTATTAATGTTAGAAGAACACAAAACAACCCATTCAAACACAATTTCTGACACTAACAGCACAGATTGAGAATAAGCACCTTCATAGACGCACGGTTTCTATAGAAACACGGAAGAAACATTTACAGTAATTACAATATCTGAAACAGACACCATGCACACCAACTATTAATACATACGCACATTCCTACGCATGAATAATTTATTTATGTTCACATAAATTTAAAAATATCCAGCCTGAAATCAATTAAGATGCAGATGCCCTTCTCTCACCCAGGCCCCTAACAAATCTCCTCTGCCTCCACTTGCCTTTGCCCAACAGTAAAATATATGAGTCTCTGGAGTTCTCTACCGAGCCCTGCATTAAATTACTCGCACTGAAATTTTAAATGCAGGCATTTGAGAGAGCGTAAACATCCAGCTATGTGGCTGTGGTGACTGTGGAGGACCTGCTGTTGTTGTGTCTGTGCACTGCACTTCCTAAAATCACTTTTAAATTAATTAACCAGTGTGGGTGGCACTTTCCTTTTGATTTGTTTGTAGGCTGCACTCATATTAACTGCATGCTTCCTTCCAGTCTGACTACTATTACAGGTGCAAGGGAGGAAAAACACATCACTTCCTGTTCAGCAGAGCATTTTCCCAAGAGAAACCAAATCTGTTTCCCTGCAGCAATTCCACACAACCTTACACTCACTTTTTGAATATGCTATCAATGTACACTTTTGTCCTGCAATCAAATGCATAAAGGAAATGGGGGACCCACTCACAGCCTTACAGTAAATTAAAATAAACTGTGAATGGTGGTGTGACAGCTCAGAGGCGATCTTGGAGAACAAACAAGTATTAAATCGTTGAAAAGCATCTTTGCTTGCTCAGTCCCGCCAGAAAGCTGGCATTCCACCCACTGTTTGTGTGAGGATTACAAGATGCATGAACCAACTGCTGTATCTCACTGACAACCAACATATCAATAGTTCTCTTCTAATGAGTAAAATGAGCTATCATTTTTGGCTGTAGCCCCTCCCTGTGTGTTGCTATGGTGACTTAAAGGAATACTCTGCCCCCCAAAATGATCATTTCACTAGTAACTCACCCCGTTACACTGAATTTCCTGACGAAAACTTTGTTGTTCTTGCATGTCTCCACAGTGAACGAGGAATCCAAAAACAGAGAAAAATCTTGATGAATTGAAGTCATTGGGGTCCGTGTTAAACAACAGCAAATTATCAAACTCTCATGCAGTATAATCCATGTCTCATTTATTCAGACGTATGGTCTGTACTTCCCAAAGAGACTGCCCTTTACGACAGGGAACTGAACTAAAAGAGAATCGTTCCTATGCTCTTGTAAAAGCCAGACTCCATTAGCAAAAACAGTAAGTCTGTGTTATTGTGTGACTTTGGCATTTTAAATGGTTAGTTCAGATTCACCTAAGTCACACAATAACACAAACAAACTTCTAATGGAGGCAGTGGTAGACCAGCAGCCTGCAGTTCTGCAAGGTAAAATTACTGTTTTTGTCAATGGACCCTTGCTTTGAAGAGAGCATAGAGCAGGTTCACTTTTAGGTCAGTTCCCCATCAAAAAGAGCAGTCTGCTTGTGAAGTACTGAGCATAGCACTGGATAAATGAGACTTGGATTAAACTGCACCACTTGTGTGGAAGTTTGTAAACAGATGTTTGATGTAGTTTTGCTGTTGTTCATTGAGAATTTTCTACATTTTGATTCTGCGTTCACCGTGGGGGTATGTGAGAAAAAAATTTTAAGTAATCAGCTTATGACAAGATGAGTAATTGATATACAAATGATCCTTTGGGGGGTGACATGTTCCTTTAAGCAACACGCACACATCACATTTGGTTGTGTTGGGACACATGTGAAGCTATAAATGTGAACCAGTTGGTTCACTCACTTTTGTACTTAATCAATCAGCATTGGGCTACAAAATGAACAACTACATAAAAATGTCACAGCTTATTACTTTAACCTTCATCCACAGAAGGTTGATCACATTCACAGTTCTGCATTGCCGAGTTCAGTTAGGACTTTAGTGTCTTGTTCAAGGGCTGCAGAGGGAGGGCAAAGTGTGTGTCTCTACTTATCCAGACACTTAAGACTCTCCAAGGATTCAAACTGACAACTTTGCGGTCATGGCCTCACCTTATTAAACATTAGGCCCCGGTTGACCTTGCTAGAATGACTTTGGTGCAACCACATTGCAGGTCTGGGGATAAATGTTGTATTAAAAGTTAAATTACAAGCTACTTCAGATTCACCTCCATTAGATTACAATATTCCACTGGCATAAAGGTAAATGGCACTTGTACATTTCTATGCATGACTGTGCACGTTGGAGACGAAAACATTTACTGGACTGTCAGATATGAAGCACTGTAGTGTGTGCACAGCAGTTAGCACCCATGAGAATATGCATGAGAGTGACTGGAGGTGCTTTAAGCTCCCTCCGCTTCATTCAGCCGTGAATGTCTATTAAAGGAGAACTTACCTGGACACACACACACACACACACACACACACACACAGTATACGTACCCTAAAGGTAGTTAAAACTATGTAAAAGACTTCTGCTTTAGCCCTTAATGTACATCTTTCTTCAGTGTCACAATAGATAAGACAGAATGTCTCTGACTTCTACATGGTGCTGACGTACAGGGCAGAGCAATGTCAAAGCATACTAAGGGCAAAGACCGAGATGCTGGTTGCCAAGCCACACACACAAGACATAAGGAATACATAATAAAACATACCCTATCAAGGATCACCATCATACATCATTCACATATACAGTACATCGACTGGCTACAAGGTTTTCAGAAAAGACAGGAAAAAAAGGAAGAGGTGGTGGACTGCTTATGTACGTGAGAGAGGACATTAAGTGTAAACAAATCGATCTCATATGTGCAAATGAAATAGAATGTATTGCCGTTACTATCACTCTGTCTCAGCAGATGTCGTTTAATGTGATTGGCGTGTATAGACCACCGTCATCTGACGTCACATGAGAATTTCAAGAACCCGCTTAAAGAATTGGACACAAAGAAAGAACGTATAGTTCTTGGTGATTTTAATGTAAACTGGACTGAAAAGGCAACTAGAAAGAAGCTAAAAGCACTTACAAACCAATTTGGAACTGACTCAATTAATAGATGGACCCACAAGAATAACAAATGTCTCAAAAACACAAATTGATCTCATTTTCAGTAATAAGGCTGAGAGAATTATTAAATCTTATAATCTCCTCACTGGTTTGTCAGATCACAATATGACTCTTATTGCAAGAAAATGAACAAAAAACAGGTTTATTTACCAACAAGAGATAATTATCACAAGACACAAGACATGAATGCATTTAAGGAAGAACTAAGTCAAACTGATTGGAGTGATGTTTTACTCACAGATGATATAGAGGCCTCTTGTGAATCCTTTATAGGTGCAATAAACAGAATTAAAGAAAAATACACCAAAACGTTTAAAAATGGACGCCGTAAGAGTAATCTACCCTGGTTTAATGACCACCTGTGGGACTTGATGAAAAAACGTGATTTTTGCTTTGAAAGTCGCACTGAAGTCTAAATCACTTATTGACAGACACATTTTTATAAGCCTTCGTAATAAAGTAGTGAATGAACTAAAGAAAGCAAAGGCAAACTTTTTTCATGGATATTATTAAAAAAGGAAAAGGAAATGGAGGAATTTGGAGGAGTATTAATAAACTAACAAAGAAAGACAGCAAGCAAAATCAGGGACCGAAATGGCTACCTGTTATTTTATTGAAAAAATCAAATCAAAACTTGATAGTGAGAGTGCTGTAGGAGTTGTCTTCTTGATCTGAAAAAAAGCATTTGACACAGTGAACCATAATGTTCTTCTTTCGAAGTTGTCAAATTTTAATTTCTCTGATGATGTAATCAAATGGAGTCCTACGACACTATGAAAAGACAATGCACCAGAGTTGGGAATAAGCTGTCGATGAAAATTAGCTAGATCTTTTCCAAGCCATAACCATGCAGTTTTTGTGCCTTAACCTCACATTCACCACAGTGTTGTTGACAAATGTAAGGTACAGAAACGTACAAAGCGAACATTTTACCTGACGATTGTGTTGTCTAATTGCAGAGAGTTTATTTTCAGGCAATGGGGTTTTGGAGCAATGGGCCTCTCTCTCATTTTTACTCACTTTCGTGGGTTTCACCATTTTTTACTCACTCCTATCTTCCTCTACCTCCTTACACTGCACTAATCCTCTCATAACGTGTTTTGTCTGCCATATTGATATATAGCTTTATTTCCTCCATTTGTTTCTCTGCTCAAGCCTCACCTAATCCATTTCAACCTTACACAGGGTTTTCCGAAAAATGACCCTGCTTAGAATCAGTGTTATTCTTCATTAAAGAGCGGCCCTGTTCCATTCTTTATCTCCAGCATAATGGTTTCCATCTATTCGTTACACCTTACAAAGTCATTATAATGTTCTAATTAGGTTTAATCTTGTCCCACACTCCATCTCCATAGCAATCATCCATCCGTTCTCCACCTCCTGCAGCTTTCCTGTACTCCACTGTGCATCAGCCTCCCATCTCTGTTAATCTCCACTGCTGTTTTCGCTTCTTTTACCGCTCATTCCACCTCTTCACCTCTATCTGTCATCTGGATTTTCTTCTCCACACTCTCACTCTGTCAGTCACATCAGTCTGTAGTCCGTCAGCCTATTTTTTACAACATTGTCCTCACTTCATCACTCCTTTCCTTTATTTCCCTCCATCTCCGTGCCTCTGTTTCATCAGTTTCTTTTTCGTCATTCATCCTTCCATCTTCTCCATCTTTCAATTCTTCTGTCATCTTCAACTGCTCACTTGTCTTTCTTCCTATTCTTCATTTTCTCTCACTCTGACTTGTCTGTCCTCCATTTCCCTTTTTCTGGCTCTATTGATTTGTACATCCACCAGTGCAAGAAAACAACACCATCTGCACACATAAACATCTTTGGAACATGGCTACAAATTAGGCGGTGGGTAAGTCGACTTCAGCAAAACTAATTATGTCAACACTGGAAATAGTTGGCATGCAAAATGATTTCTAACTGAAGAAGTAACTCCTAATTAAAAATATTAAATATGCAAATTGTAATGGAATGTTTTCATCCAGGAGACGGAGAGGAAGAACCAAATAAGTGATGAAAGTACCAAAGAGTCAAAGAGCCAAGGACAAAAGAAGAACTGGAAAAATCAACAAGCCGAAAAGCCAAAGAACCAAGACATGGACTAAAGTAAGAACCAAAGGACCAAATAGCAAAAGACCAGACTAAATGTCCAAAGCATGGACAAAAGAAAGAACTTAAGAATCAAAGGAGAAACCAAAGAACAAAATAATAAAACAAAGAATAAAAGAAGAAATGAAAGAACCAAAGAAAAATCAGACGGAACCTAATAAATAATCAAACAACAAGCCAATAAATCAAAAACAAACTAGAAAATTATGAACTTATGAACCAACCAAGGAACCAAAGGAAAAAAAACAAAGAAACAAAGAAAGACTCAAAGGGACCTAAGTACAAACCAAAAATCCAAAAGAAACAACTTAAGAATCAATGGAAGAACCAGAGACAGAATCAAAGAACGAACCAAAGTAACAATCAAACAACAAACCAAATAACTGAAGGACACAAAAAGAACAAGGAAAAAACAATTAATCAAAGAAAGAGAGATAGAAAACACATCATCATCCATATTGCAGTTGGTTAGCAGGTAATGAAAACGACATTTTTAATTATTCTGTCCTAATCATGTTAGTAGGACTTCATTTGGATCCAGCTCACCTCTCACCCCCTTAGGGAATGCATTTCAATTACCTGCTCATGTATTCATTATTGATCCTGTGGCAAACCAATGCGAGGATTCAGATAACGATCAGAGCTATGATCCATGGCCCAAACCACCACACACATGCAGCAACTATTAGAAAGCACTCAAAGGGTTTTTTTATTAAACCTGTGAGTGTTTAAATGATCTTTGACCCACAGGCAATGAGCGGGCTGGCTGGACAGACATTTCTATCTCTGCTAGTCTTTCTGTTTTTATAATTGTCTCTCTGTGTCTTTGTCCCTCTGACTCTATTCCTTAATTCAGTTCATGACATTGGTATAAATTATGCATTAATAATATCAAAATTGTTGAAATTCCTCCAGACGACTCTGAAATTAAACATTAATGTCATTTCTTCCACTCTCTTCTTTTTCTGTCTTTCTCTCAGGGTCTACACACACACACACACACACACACACACACATACATATATATACACACACACACACACACACACGAAAAGGGAAGTATGGATCTATAGTGAGGCAGCGGTGTGCGGCGGACCGAGGGAATTCCAAAGGTCAAACAGAAACATGGAGCTCACTTTCAAATACAGTCACACACCAATGCATGCCTGCACACACACACAAACACACACACACACACACACACACACACACATAGCCACATAGCCTTCACACACATTGTACTGTTTGACAACACAGAGACACATAGCTTAGTCAACACAAACACAGAGATGCAAAAAAACAGACCAAGAAAAAACACATGGCTGAAGTGTGAAACGCAAGCCCACATACACAAGACAAGCGCACACACTCACGCTCGCCCCTCTTGAGTGTGTTGCGGTCTTGTCTAAATGGCGCTCTATTGAGTCGAGGGTGACTGAGTGACTCACTGTTGCAGCTGGCCGCCTATTTGGCTGCCTGCATTGCCAATAGACACACAAACACAGAGAGTCAATAACCTGTGCGCGCTCACACACACACACACACACACACACACACACACACACATACACACACACACACACACACACATACACACACACACACACACACAGAATGACTGAGCACCAAACGTTTTCATCGGTGTGTAAGTCAGCTGAGGGGATGACTCATACCTGTCTTCAGACACTGTTCACAACTGGGGTTTGACCTGGCTGTCTGACTTGTTCTGTGTGCTCTCTGGAGGACATCTCACAGTGAGGCTGACATGAACAATCTGAAAACTCAACATTTGCTACATGAGTTAAAAGTTCAAGTGAGCAACAAGAAACATTCATGAATGCTCCTTTGATGTAGCTCAAGGTCCTCATGGAGTTATTTTGAGATAAGTTATCCCAGTTTAATGGCGTACCCACTTTCCTCTCTTTTTTTTTTGGGAAACACATTTATTCCCTTTCTTGCCGAGGCTCAGATGATCAATGCCTGATCACTGTCATGTTTAATGTCTGAGTATTTTTGCTGCAGCCAGAAAGCAATTAGCTTAGCATAAAGACCATAGGCAGGGGCAAACAGCAAACTGAAGACCACTGATTCACAAGAAATAGTTAGAGCACTTAGCGGCCCAACAACCAGACTTGATGTTTACACTTTGGTTTTTGTATGGATAAAACAGAAATGTTGGCAAGTTCCTTTTTTGACTTGCCAGGCCAGCTGCTACCCCCTGCTGCAAGTCTTCATGCTAAGCTAGGCTAAAAAGGAACACATGAATGCAGCATTGATGTACAGACATGAGAGTGGTTTTGATCCTCTAACCAAAGTGCTGGCAAGAAAGTGCAAATATGTCTTTTCTAAAAACATTGAAACACAGATCAGAAACTTTTTAGCTGTATGTATATTAAAATATTACTTAATGTATTAAATGTTGCCAGCAATGCAAATGAAAACTGGTACCACTCAGCACCTCCTCCTTCTATCTGGCCTCTTGTGCCCGCAGGAGCACTCAATATCAGCAGCCAGGCGGGTCGACAGATGACAGGTCTGACTGCAAGTCATCTAGTGTTGATGTCTTTGCTTCAGCAAGACCAGAAGGCTTTGCTGCCTGACACCAGCCCGCTCAATTTCTAATCACACAGCCGTGTGTGTTTTCTGCCGAATCACTTCTGTTTGCCTAAAGTTGAACGAAACTGTTTTCTTTATAACAGCCATCATGCTACAGTGGAAACTCTTACACTGATCACATGTGTCTGGGTCAAACTGAACTGGTGATTATTATAACCCATTTTTTTTCTTTTTCTCTATTTCTAATGCAGATTAGCATTTAAATGACATTTGTGTATTAATAACATGAATATTTTTGAGAGATATGAGTGTTTATTTGCTTCTTACTGTTTCTCTGAAGACCTCAAAGGACGTCAGCCCCTTACAAATAGGAATGGGAACTGATAATATTATACCAATGCCATTATCAATTCTGATTATCTGTTAGATTCTTTACTGATTCTCTCATTGATTCCTGATCAATTTTCTGCAAGAAAGGGTGAGCTGCTGGGCAGGTCAAGCTGCCTGTGGCAACAGCCTGTCAGTCACCTTCTTAAACGGCTGAAATGAGAGATTATTTGTGCAGCATTTGTGTTCATTTATGTTGTCTTAATTGAAGATAAATCTGCTAAGTATGCCTGCATGGTGCGACTGTTATTATAACAGGATATTTACCCTCGCTAACAGATGTGCTGCTCAGTTGGAAAGCAGTGCCGCTTGTGTGTAGAGTGTCAAATACATGGCATTTCTGGGATTTAAGCCTATGTTGCGTAAAAAAGATGATTCAGCGATGATGATTTTACAGACATTACAAGCAGATCTGTTTTAATCCTAAGCATTAAGCAATGCTTTGGATTGTTTGTTCCTCTTCGTCATGACTCTTGTTGTAAGTTTACAGCAGCGTAGATGCGTGAGTTTGACGTCATTGTTTTAAAATACACAACTATCAAAAAAGCATGCTGGCACTGATAAAAGAAATCAACCAAAGCAGTTCTCGATTCCAGTCCCTACTTATGAGTCACGCTTATTGCACATGTTGCTTTGTGGTCATTTAAGGAGACTGGGTGCTAGTGATCTTGCCTTTGGCACCAAACAGGCCAACACTGTCACAGTCAACAGCAGAGCCAGAAACAAAAGCTTCACATCACAGCTTTCATCACTCCAAACACAACATGTCTGTGCAGTCTGTCAGAGGAGAGGAAGAAAATACAACACCAAACAACGCAGTGGGCCCAGGAATTGCAGAGCAAATCACCAACGGGCGTTTAATGTCACGTTTCACAAAAAAAAAAAAAAAAAAAAAAAAACAATCTCACAAAAAGATGCACCCAAGTGTCAGTACACTGGGTTATATTTCCTAACCAAAGGTCACGTCCAAAAGCTTATTCCAGCTTGCAAGTTGAAAAACATGATTGATATTCCACCACAACAACAACCACTCTGGAGTTGTTATGGATTTTGTCCAAGTCTCAAATCCCCATCCCTGCTGAGAGCAATATCCCCCCTGCCCGGCACCTTCAGGAGTACTTTGATTTAATGGCTTTCAGTCTGGTGCAGCGGGAGAGTATCTCAACCATTTTTCAACCAGGGAACATGAGCTCAAGACTCGCTGATAGACAGGGTCCAAGAATCAACACTGAATCCCTGCAGCACAGGGGGAAGAGTGAACTGAGAATGAACCCATTGAAAGAAAAGCCACCGAAAAATGACAAAATTAACAAGCTACATTGGCACAACTTGGCTCCAACTTCGGTCTTGTAATGTTAAATTGGACCCAAGTGCAGAACACACACGACAACTTCGACTCAGCTGATAAAACAAAAAAGACAAAGAAGAAAGACTACTGCCAGCAGTGAAAGTAACTTCAAGTGGCCAACAACACTTGGCAACTGCAACTATCTAAAACACAAATCACTCTCTTGACTCTCTTGGGGTGGCAGGAATGGCTGAACAAGAGGTTTCTTGGCAAAAACAAAAGGCTGTGGTTTGGTTTAAAGCAATGTGCACCCAGATTTTTTTTGTCCTCACACATTTAAAAGTTGCTGTGCTTTCTGGTCCAAGATGACACAATTTAGTTTTACGTACAATAAGAGCAGCTCAGAATGTTTTACATAATAGAAATGAAGGAGGAAAATGCACGTTTGCTGCTGATTATGTCTCAGAGTGATAGAAAACTATAAATATTTTTAAGAGTGATGCATTTCTGGTTTTTTAAAAAGGACAATGTGTAAGATTTAGGAGGATGAAGTGGTATCTTGCAGTGACGACTGCAGATTGCAACCAGCCGAAACTTCTCTTCCCTCAATATTCATCACTCACGAGGTTTTCACCAGAAGCTGAATTATCCGCAGAGGTCTCTTCCTCCTCAAAACAAACAGACCAGGTGATTAAAACCAGCAAAACCACTGGATTAAGCTGGTTCATGTTACAAATCAGTGTTTTTCTAATGCTGTTTGGCACATCGCAGATGGGCTGCTAGCCCTGCACCTGCTAATATGTGCTCACCTATGTTCTCTGGTTACTTAGGATCCAGGCGTTCAGGAAGTTTTGCCAGGAGCTGAATTATCTGCAGAGGTCTCCAAATGGACCCAGTGATTTAAACCAGTAAAAACACTGAATAAAGCAGAATCACTTTAACATATCAGCATTTTCTGACGTTCCAGTCGCGGAGGGGCCGCTAACTACAGTGGCCTTATCTGTAGCCAGAGATTAACAACTCATTCTAAGGTAACAAATACACTAAAGACACTAAAGAAAACACACTCATTATATTCAATTGCTGTCAATATATGCCCCTAAATCCTACACACTGGACCTCTAAAGAAACCAAGCTGTTAAACGAAAACCCAGAGGAGGAGTGAGGTTAATGGTCAAATTTTAATGAGTCTCTGAATGAATTATTTCTACGGCTGGAGCGTTCATTAAATCTTCTACAAAGAGTTTGGACTTCACTCTATAAGCTCATCGCTGCCTATTGGCCAAGAGGTGTTTAAAACTGACACTAAAATTACATTAGCCTCAATCTACAGCCTTCCTCAAAGTGGATGATTTATAAAATCATACTTAGTGCAGCTTTGAGGTCAGATTAAAGGGTTTGGATGCAAAGCAACCAGCTCTGCCTGGCTCCCTCTCTATCAGTGAATACTAAAGGACAGAGTAATTCCTTAAATAATGATGCAGCGTTGTGCTCATCTCACATCCCTTGCTGTGTTGTGCTTTGGCTGGTACGAAATTGTGTTTGTATAACCCCCCCAGGGTGACAACTTCACATACATACATACACAATCAGCCGCAGGAACACACACACTATAAATGAATCATGTCGTGTACGCTCCAATAACATTTGAGTTCCCATCTGCTCTCGCTTCAAGACATCCTGAAATGTTCTCACCTGCTTTGCAGTGGAGAGAAACACACATACACTTAGGCTCTGCATTCAGACAGCCTACACAAGCAATCCATATTACCCAGTAATGTGGATGCCCCTGGAGCACATACACAGATGTACCACCACTCTGTTAACCATGTTACTCTGCCCTTAGGGGGTTACACACCTGCCACAGCTTCCAGCAGACACCCACACGCTCACTACAGCTTTTTCTTTCCTACACAGGAACACACATGGCCATACAATCACTCAGACTCCAGCAGCACATACTGCAGCAACCAAATCTAAGGAACATTTAAGTATGCATCAGCAGTATGTCACATCCAATAACATCCAATGCAGGACTGAATATGGATGGCTGTATAGTGGAGGAGAATGGAAACATAATCTCCCTTTGTGTGTGTGTGTGTGTGTGTGTGTGTGTGTGTGTGTGTGTGTGTGTGTGTATGTGTTAGTTCCTTTCTTGACAAAATATGATAAAATATTTCATGCAAAAAGAGACTGAAACATAATTTCTCATCCATTATTGAGCAGCAGTGTTGGGAGTAACATGTCACAAAGGAACATGATACTGTAATCCCACTGCTTTTGTCAGTAACTAGACATGTAACTAATTACTTTTTCAAATAAATAACACAATTGGTTAGCATCTAACATCACCAGTAGTGATGCTCAGCGCTTCCCTCTGTTGTGTGTATGTGTGTTTGAGAAAGACAGAGGTAGGGGAAGATTACTAATAAACACAATGTTTCTGTAAGTTATTAATAACTTAAAGTTACTAGAGATGCCGTGGGACCTGCCCATCATCCAGCACATCACTAGTCCCCCCACCTTACAGCAGCACTATAAATGGCCTGAATCAATCAATCAATAAGTGTCACTGCACACAATGGCATAAAGAGTTCAGGCAATTTGAGCTTGCTTTCCTGGAAATAAGGACGTTAATTTTCCCTCCTCAACATCGATGACTAATTAGGCCTATTGTTGTGAGCTGAATTTTGCATGTAGGATTTGAATTACTGTTAACGTTAAAGTATCAACTTCAGTGTCTTTATGCTTTTTAAAATTACTTCTCTCTTTTATTTCATCAGGCCTATTATGATAAGTTATCAACAAATGTCTGAGAAACAGTTGTTACTTCTTTAAACCCTGCCAAAAGAGTATTTAAAGCTGACTCGTGTTGCTTGATTTGAGAGCCTGTCAAGACAAACAGGACAATCAAAATATATTGTGTTTTATTGTTTCACCAGCCTACTTATTTTTCATCACAGTGATAACGGGCATAATCACAGATAAAATGTGACAGTTGTCTTGTCCAACATTGTTTCACAGCAACACTAAAATAGCTACGTGTGCCTTCATAGGAGAATTGAAACAAACATTTAAAAGTAACGCAAAAGCTACTGTAACTAATTACTTTTATATGCAGTAATTGGTAATGTAATTCAATAACTTTTGACAGAAGTAACTAACTAACTTCACTGCTGAGCAGGCTATATTATTATAAAACCACACTGTCATAAAATCATTTTGACCAATCATGGCCCTTTGAACTCTAGAATCCACCCAAATTCTGGCAAATGCACCAAAAAGAGGAACTGACTTGCACATTTTGTCTTGTTTGTCTTCTTCTCTTATATGTTGACAACTTTGTCTCTCCTAACACATTGAGTACAGTGGCATTACTTCACATTGTCCTTGCTGCAGAACCAAACATGAAAGTCATGTAAACAGCATAGTCCCTTTGGATATTCTGAGTTAGGGCTTTTTCTGAATGAATCATTTTCTTACTAGGTCATATTGGATAGGTTGTTATCATTCTGGTTTTAGATGCATTTTTTGGACACGTATACAGCGCATTCAGAATCCACATCTCAACAGGGGTTTTTATGACAGTTTGCAACACACGGCCTCTTGTCTGTTCACAGTCAGCTCTGAGCGTTGTACAAAAAAGATGCATGCCCAGAAAAAGTCTGCATTTCTGGTCAGAAGGAGGAACACGCCTACTTTGAAACATGAAAGACTTGGATAACAACAGGTTTTTGGATATGCAAAAATATCGCAACGCTGACCTTTTCAAAAAGGTAGCTGAAGGAATGAAAGAGGGAGGCTGTGATCACACGGACGAACAAGTCCGCCAGCGATGGAAAAATTTGAAAATAAAATCCCTTTGATGCAAAGAAATGTGATTTGATGTGATAAATGACATTAGGGCATGTGAATCACAGTATGCACAGCTGCCTGTCAATGGGAGTATTAATGGAATATTCATTTTTATTAGCCATCTAAACAGCTTAGTAAGAATACAGTCTTTCTCAGAATAAGGGCGAAAACCAGACAATGTTGTGCATGTAAAATAGCCAGTTACAGGTAAAGCCCTGTGGAAAGTCCTCCACTGAGGATTACCTCATCCCTTATAAAAAAATTAACTTTAAAAAAAATCCATATTGGAGTGACATATTTTCCAACATTTAATTTGTCTCTCCACACTGTATCATGTTTACCATTCACTTTCATTTTGTTAGAGGCCTTTACACAGTATCTATATATCAGAGTGATATGAGAGAAGGGGGGCGGTTAAACAATGACGGAGAAGGAGAGAGTATAAAGTAGGCCCAATACTGTTGCCATGGTGATTAATGAGATACAAAAGTCTTCAACGTTATCACTATGGGTATGAGAGGAGTGGGTGATTGTGTGTGTGTGTGTGTGTGTGTGTGTGTGTGTGTGTGTGTGTGTAGAGGGAGAGACAAGAGAGATGAGAAATCCTCTGCGAAACGAGTTTAGTCCAAGCCCCCCGGCTGCTTTTCTATCTTTGGATCAATAATGTTTTCTCACATCTAACTGGGACGCCATTTGACAGGGAGGGTGTGGGGGGGTCAATAAAAACACACCCTACATACAGACGCTTTCAGAGTAAATCTTAGTTAAATCAACTTTCTGCCTGCTTGTCGTTTCTCATCTAAAATATGAATTAAACTGCTGTTTCTGAGCAGCAGCTCCAGGCAGCGCACCTCTGAAGGCAGAGAGGGGTTCAGCAGGGGACAGAGGTAGCAGCAGGGTGAGAGGACTATGTGTGGGCTTGTGACTGGAAGGTTGCCAGCTTAAATCTAATGACTGACTTGGTAAAATCCAAATTGAATTGTGGTGGCTTCAAGCAAGGAATCTAATGCTCTAGAGGACTGCAGGTTTACTCGTTGGCTCTCATTTGAACTGTGAGAAACACACTCAGAATCAACTCCCTTCATATAAAAACTGGATACAGAACCACAGTGAGAATGCTGGTGTTCTTCTGTGTCATCCATCCTGAGGCATCCATTGTTTTCTATTAATCATAGTACAAGCAATGAAAATGAGATAGGTATCAATAAGTGAACGTTTGGTAACCTTTTAGTGATTACGTTTTGTTGGATTCAAGTGCTAGTCAACTTTTAAGATTTAAGTGGACTAGACAGCTGAAAAGTGTGTCCTTGAAACAATCAACGAGCAGCATTTGAAAGCAGTCACTGTACACAACTTCAGTTCCAATAATGTATCTTTGAAGACAAGCACAGAGCTGCCAAAAATGTTCACTTTCAGTCCTGTCTCCTGTAAATAATGTTCATTAACAACTAATTTGACACAGCAAATACATTCTCGAGAAAAATGTAATGTCGGGCAAATTAAGTTTTCTATTGACATAATGAGGAAATGTTAACATCATTAACGTGCCTGGCAAGTCGAAAAAAAATGTTATTAACACACATTCAAAATGTTTACTGACATCATATTTCATTTGTTTCCCACCAAAACAGGAAATTTTGCAGTACACTATCCAGTCATAGTGACAACAGCATTAAAATTTTAGCATTACATTTTTTCATATTCAAATGAAATCCTGATCTTTCCCCTCACTGAAGTGTCTTTGTTGCTTAAAGCTAAGACAGGATTCTGGACACAGCCCTGGGATTCTGCACCTTGTACAGTATGCCCACCAACCACCCCGATCACCTGACATGGACTGTAACTAATGGCTCTCCAAAAGCTATCGATCTTAAACCTTAAACCTGCCGCGAACGCTTTGATATGAACAATGGGTCAAATCGCTGTATGTAAAATGAGAAGTGTTGCTCACAGAGATGAGCTGCAATTATACTGTTTTTCACTCTCACCATCCTCAGCAGTGTAGTTTTCAGTTGCAGCAGGCACCTGTTTTCATCTGATAAATCAACTGTACACTACCAAATGCCAGACAGGCAAACTTAGCATTTAGCAGGTTAAGATTTTTGAGCATTTAAACAAACTTCCCCAGGGAAGTTGGTGGAGACCAAAACTATGGGAAATTCAGTGCTTATGAGTTGTCTAGATGTGGTTTGCAACATGGAGGTGGCTGAGCCGGCGCCTTGCAGCTAACTGTGCAAATCCCATGAACAGGACTAAACACAGCAACAGCGCTGATAGAGCTGTTAGCCAGCGGGGAACCAGAGGGAATGCGTGACACTACTGCAATGACACCATCCCAATCAATATCAGTGGTAACCGTCGTATGAGCACAGTGCAAAGCTAGCCAGTAGGATGAAAACATGCACTCACGCGCACATGCGGCCGGACCAGCTTATCACAACAAACTACAGAGAAGCTCATATTACAATACACACTGAGGTAGCTTGACTTCATTCTCTGCTCAGGACACCATTACTCCACTATATATTCACATTGCATACAGTGGTTTGCTGCTATATTAAAACTCTAAATGTTGCATGCAAAACATTTGATAAGCTAAAAGAAAAACTGGGTGTATTTCTACTTGAATTTTGCAAAAATACATTTCATGTTAAAAGCAACCACAGCTCCAGCATGGATCATCAAAGTCAAAAACAAAAAAGATAAAAACAGGTGTTATTGATAATTGGATCAGCATTCACACTGGTAAAAAGCCTGTTCAGTGCTATTTCTCACATCCTTGAAACATAGGTGTGTGCGCGCATTCCCGTGTTCGATTAGGGAGCTCTGGATTTCCCCAAATGAGTCAAATTAAGGCTGGTCAATCGATCCGCACATCCGGAGGTCGATGTGACCCAACTGAGGCAGGCATGAAAGAGCTTTTGAAGTGTTCGACCCTCGCCCGACATCCTTCTTAACCAGCAGATCTGAGAATAACAAGCATTCATTACACAGGCAATCACACACTCAACTGCACACACACTTTCATGTTCTCTCACGCACAGAGAACCACACACGGGTTTGTTTGTCCCTACTTTCACATTCATACATTTTTTATGTATATGCATTAGTTGTGCGTACTTGTATGTGTGTCATCTCGAGTGCGGAGGTGCACATGTGAACTTGAAGTGAATGAGACATCACACTGCACAGCATTTACTCAGTCTTTGAAGCCAGTAATTGGCAACAGGCTGATTGTGAGGGTGCAGAGATGCATGCATGTGATGCCTCTGTGTGTGTGTGTGTGTGTGTGTGCCTGTGTATGCGTGTGTATTAGTGCTTAATATCTACTTTGATCCGTGTAAAAGCATGTTTGAAGCCGCAAGTGAGATCCAAGCAAGCAACGGATTGTCATGCTGGTAATGGCAGAGGAGAGGAGCAGGGCAATGAAGAGAGAGAGGAGGATGTTAGGAGAAAGGAAAGGAAAGGAAAGGAACGAAACGGGACGGAGCAACGATGAGAGAAGAGAGTAATGGCAATACAATACAGAGGAGGAAATGAGAAAAGTGTCAGTGGGCCCTTTAGGCTGTAGAGGCCAGAGAGGTTTGGTGGATTATCAGCAGACAGATGAATGGTGAAGTGTGTATGAATGTTTCATTCTACCTCTAGATTAGGCCTACATTAGAGAATGGATGTAATGAACGTGGCCCTGGGGCTGGGGGTTAATAACAGCTCTGCCTTTATAAAGACATGATCAGGGATCAGAGGGGAAACATGAATGGATCCAGCCAGTGGAAAAGGACTCTCTGTATTAGTATTAATGATCATCCCAGAGCAGTAACAACATTAAAACTGGCTTTACGAAGAATAACCAAAGTTACACTAAGATTAAACCTGATGTACACCTACATACACTCTTGAGAGGTGTTTGAAATATCAATATATATATGATAATTGTGTGAACGATGTATTGGAAGCATCTCTCAGCACTAAAACATTGATTTGGCTTTTTGTAGCATCAGGGTCCTACATGAATACAACGTTTTCTGCCAGAGTTGGATTCATTTGGTTTTTTTCACATGAGGGATTTTTCTATTTGTGTTTCTTCCTGTGTTATTTTCACTGGTTTGAAGTGGGCAGGGCTCTGTTGGGCAAATCTATCATACATTTCATGATAAGTGATGACTGTGGATGTTTTTCCTAACTGACTGACATTTTTCTAAAAGGACTTTTCAAGCAATTTCACTGTCATCGACAAATGTGTGGCAAGTAAAATTTGAGTTTTAACTCAGTTGGTGTGCTCCTGTGATGTCAATCATTTGATGCAAGGCGCATAAAACTCAGTCCACGCTGCTTTTCTCATCTGATGTTACAACAAAATTCTGCATGTTAAACATTTTTGTAAGTTTTCGTTCCAGCTCATGAAAGAACTGAAAAATAGCTGCGCTCTCTCCAGCACCAAATAAGAAGCAGCAAACCGGGTAGACAGTGAAGATGAAGGGGACGCCAGGGAGGCACAAGAATGTAAACAAATCTCAGTTCAAAATAGTGCAGCTAACCCACAGTGGCTGGTAGATAGTTCAGGCAACAAAACCCGACATGTAAAGTTTATACAAAATTACATCTTATCTTCATGGATTATATTGATGCCAAATTGACAAGGATACCGTCGACACAGGATGCCTCTCATCTTGTGTTTCTTAAGTTATGTGTTTTTGCGGGAATGTAAGGAATTGTTCAAGTGTCATATTTGGTAAAGGGAGTTTGGCGTAATGTTTCCCACCAGCAGCAGCATGGGAAATGATCTCAAAAGGAATCCAGTGATCCAAAATCCCCAGTCTTTGCAGAATCAGATAGTGTGTGACTCAAAATTCACATTGTCTTTAGATGTGAGAGGTTGTCAGATTTTAGTCTTAAAAAGTTTTTCAACTGTGTATTTGTAGGAATATTCAATATTGTTATAAAGACACTTTTCAGGGACTTTAATCCGAGGGATTTTCTACACTCAGCGTGTGTGGGATATTCATTACATTGCATTTCATTTGTTTAGCTGATGCTTTTATCCAAAGCAACTTATAAGTGCATTCATGCATGTGTGTACAACCCCAAAAGTGCAATAATCAAGCAATTACATCAGCTTCATCAAATACGCTGATCTTCAAGTGCCATTTAGAGACAAGAAGAGATTTTTTTTTGTTTTGCTTTATTATGGGCTGAGGTGCAGTCTGAAATGATGAGTTTTCAGTTTGTAATGGTAGATGTATAGTTTCTGTTGCTCTAATGTCAATAGGGACTTTGTGCCACCATTGAGGAGCCAGGACAGCAAACAATCAGGATTTAGTAGAGCGGTAGCTGGGCCGCCTTCATAGTGAGGGGGTAGCAAGCTGATTGACAGTAGCAGAGTGTTGTGGATGCTCCTAATTTCAATACTTCAAGAGGCTGCTAAGATGGTTGGTAAGTAGCTTTTGAATAAATGCTGTAGAAATTAAAAGGAGGCACCAAACAGCATATACAGCACTAAAAACCTGGTAGCTTGCATAGCCGATTTCTCTGAGTAGCAAGAGTCAGTGGTTCATTATGGGATATGCTCGTTAGCATATTCAAAATGACCACAACGTCTCTAAAACAGTTTCAACAACAACTGACATTATCACTATCCTAAATATGGTTGTTACATTAAAATGCATGGCTCGTCGCACCAAAGCGGTCCAATCACCAGAAGAAAATGTTGTCATTGTGCTTTTCTGCAAACTATTCAAACATTACATTATATTGTATGTTTCATACCTGTCATGGGATGGTGGATGGTGTGACACCTAGGTGGGATGGCTCGTCCAGCCAAGATTATGCCATTGAAACCTGGTGTTTGTTCCATCAACCATAACCAAGTGGTTTTTGTGCCTAAACATAACCATACATTAAAGCTTCAATGCATCCACGACACCATAATGTACAAGTGTTACACATCTGTGGTTTGCAGAAATGTACAATAACATTCATTCAGATTTAGATTTATAATTTCACATATTATAGGTTAATAATTCTTTAGATTTTGACACGATATGCGTGTTTTCAAGCTTCAGGCAGGCTGTCACATCAATGGCAGTTCAAAGTCAAAATGCTGGTTAGGTTGTGTGTTTTAATGAAATGTCTGTTCTTCTACCATGTATTCATACTTTACTATAAAATCCGTCATAATCTGGCTGAGCTTTGATGTCACCACCTGGCCCCAGTCTTCATGAGATCTATATTTTCAATATATCCAGCATCAGTTGCTACTGCTACCGTGATGTGATGGCATTACAATTAGTGTTATGCAATGTCATGTATACAAGCAGAAGGTGTTTGATCACTCATCTAAATAAAAGTCCTATTTATTTAATCATGAACTGTCATGCAATGTTGTGTGCTCTCTCCATGCATGCCTACAGTAATAATGTAACACAGTGTCCATGTGTTTTGTGATTCCTAATGAGCTACAAACAAAATAGAAACTGCATAACAGCTCCCATGCAGCTGGGGACTGCACGCTGTGATAGTGTAAGCCTTGCTCTAACTGACACTGGCAGTTTGACAGGTCTCGAACTGTGGCTTTGGTTAATCCCCATAATGTAATGTATGCAATCTCATAATGCATATTATACGTATGCTATTACGCAACACACAATCGGCATAATCTTACCCCCAGCTTTCGATGGATAGGAAGTAATGGATATGTTTTGTTGACGTTCGTGAACACGCACACACTCTGCTCTCCCGGAGCGGGAGTCATATTGCAGATGTTCATATCCAGTATCTGCCAGCCTCCGTTTGTTTGTTTTTTTGTCTGTATGTGTGTGTGTGTGTGTGTGTGTGTGTGTATGTGTGTATGATGTTGAGAGGTACTGGCAGCATGGTGCTCAGACTTCCGTCCCTTGCTAATGTCACACTCGAAGAGGATAGCAGAGAGCCTGAGGGAGCTAGCAAGCTAAAGCACACACACACATACACACACACACACACACACACACACACACACAGTTTCATGCATAAATAAATGAATATGAACATTGAGAATGAACATTTAAACTCACAGCAAGGCACCATGCCTCCATTCAGGCTGTTCTACAGTTTTCCTTCACACGTATGGATTCATTTTTGCTGCAATGACTCTTGACACACACTCACACACACACTTACACTCTTGAAGTTATATCTTTGAGAGGACCCTCACTGACATGATGCATCCCAATGCCTTCTCATCGAAATTTGGCAAATATCGCCGCTTTGTCAGTGGACTTTCACATCCAAATATGATGCAGTAGGTACTCTCCTGCATCTGTTGTTGACGTGCTGGGATGCAGTGTCAATTTACGCTTGTTACATGCATTGTGTCCTTTCAAAATACACTTACGTTTTCACAGGAAATGTACAGTCTCTGTTCGTTAGATGCATGCAGTCTTTTTCAAAAACATACAACGTAAGAAAAACACCATGTATATACATTTAAAGTATGTAGTTTGGTTTAGAAACTCAACATTCACACTGGAAGCAAACAGCATGCTCCTGGGTGAAAGTCCAGGGTTTGTTGGACACATCCACCTCCCCTCCCTCCTGCCTGCCTATGGGGACTTTCCAGCCTCATCAAAGTGAAAGTCAACTTTAGTTCTGCCATATGCACAGTACAAAGTGAGAGGATTTAGTGATCTCATAACACTGCAATCGGTATCTTACGCAGGCGTCCACTGACGTAGCGCCGGTATTTGACGACTTCTGTTTGTGTCCACTGCATCACCATCTGCTGCTGCCCAGTGTGTATTATACTGCCACAAAAGGTGCCTTTGTTCGTGGGTATCTAACGCACAGATTACTGACAAAGAGGCAGTATTTGACAAGTTTGGAATGAGAATCATCTGTGTATTCCCCAGCCCCTTACCCTACCTTTAACCATTACAACTAAATGACTAACCCCAACCCTTACCCTTACCCTAACCTTAACCAAAACCTAATTGTAGCCTGAACCTTAAAACCAAGTCTTCACCCTAAAACAGGTCTTTGAGGAATGAGCACTGCCCTCACTTTCCAAAAATGTCCTCACTCTGTGGCTAAAATATGTTTTTGGTCTTCACTATGTAGCAAGTACAAGAACACACACACACACACACACACACACGTTTGTGCAAGCTGTTCATTTAAGTGTTATTTTCCTGCTGCTGGGCCCTGGTGACACATGCAGTCACATGGAGTTCACAACTAAAAGTCGTCAGACCATTTAAACGCACAAGTGACGTTCCATCACATAGACCTATACATAGAAGCACTTTCTGGCCCTCGAACACACACACACACACACAGTGAACACCAGGCATCCTGAGGGAACGTCAGTCTTTGAGTGTTTGCACTACGCTCACCCTGGTCGCCTTTACACCTCCACCCAAAGCTTCTCTCCATTTTGATGTCACAGCCACTTGCAGTCGCTGAGGCATTTATTCCGAGTGACTTGCAGTTGTAAGTACAAACCATACAAGAAATTTGAGGGGACCAGCGATCACTTTACGAATAAAGCTTCACAAACAGAGGATTCAGCCAACTTGACTTGCTTATGAATCAGCATGTCGGCAACACCTTAGGACAACAGCATAGAAAGAAGGAGGCATTTGGACAAAATGCTACTGCTATACTGCAAGGGAGAAGACATGTGAGGACGTTCAGTTCAATTAATCTCCTCAAGCCATATTTCATAAGGAGTTGGCACTCGCCTCCACTATTTCTCCTCCATTTCTTTAATTTCAAAAGTAAATACCCCTGTGGTGATGAGAAATCACTGCCTCTATGAACGAATGCCAAAAAGAGGCGTGTCAAACTGTGTGAGTGTGTGTGTGTGTGTGTGTGTATGTGTGTTTGTGTGTGTGTGTGTGTGTGTGGGCCTGTGAGCGCTGCCAAGAAACAGTACAGTTTGATAACAGAGCAGATGGATAACACGAGCACGTTTGATTTGTTTGTGTTCAGGAAATGGGAGCAACAGAGCTGTGGTAAAACTAATGAAGTTAAATGGAACTGAGTCTTTCATTAGCACAAAGCTTTCCCGTATGATTAAAAAAAAAAAACCATGGTGCCCTTTCTTTATTTCACAGGAGCAGCACAGAGAGGCAGTGAAAAACACTCCATGTCCAAAATGTATCTTCAATAAAGGGCATTATTTTCAGGTACCAAAATAAAGCATTAAAATGGCTTTATTTTCAGATTCACGCTGACACCCGTGCCCTTTTAAAAATGGGTCACACTGAGGTCTGAGGGGCTTGGAGAGGACATGAAACTTCCACAAGCACAGGCACAAACTCACTGGAAAAGCATTTGCAAAGAGAAATCATGCATTTGCACAGCAGTGGCGTGTGTGTTTGAGAAAGCTGGAGATGTACAGTGTGTGTGTGAAAGAGAAAAACAGAGAAGCAGTGAGACCGCAATAGCATGACAGCAGAGTGGATTATGGTTATTTAGGAGCGCCTGTCGTCCTCTCCGGCATCATTATATTTTTCATTGTTTTCCCCGTCTATTGCTCTATCGCTCCTGATCCTCATCCCTTCTTGAAACCAATCAGAAAACCACCGGACATGACAATCCTTCCTCCACACACACACACACACACATACAAAATACAAAACCACCCGCTCCGTCATGGCCGACACTTGCAAGATTTCAGAACCACACATGAATGCACTCGTGAGCACACCGTCACAAACACACACATCGCATGCAGAATAACCCCGCAGTCATGCATGCAACGGGCTGGACAGCTTGTATGTGTGTGGACTCTTATCAGATTATATAAGATAGGTTTGGGGTTATGGTGTTGGGACAGATTACTGGGCATGAGAAGGATAGAAACAGCCAGGACAGAAATGACTAGAATGAAACTGATGAGTAAATTAGGAAATATCATGTAAGTTTAAGCATTACAGGGCAGGACAGGGTAGGATCTGTAATGACTGAAAGGATGCGGAACTGGGCAGAAAGAGACAGTAACAAATGGAGTGATGGTGGAAATTGGACAGAGAGGAGACAGAAGAGGGGTGAAGCAGAGGGGACAAAGGTAGTAAACAACTCAGGAGTGGAGTGACAGACAGAAGAGGTTACCAGGTGAAGAGGCCAAAAAGAGTAATGGGGTGAACCAGGAAACAGAGAGGGGAGGAAGCAAGACAGGGAGGGGGGATTTAGAGATGTGAGAGGACAGAACGAGTGAGACATTGATAGAGAAAGACAGGCAGGAGTGAGAGTAAAAAGACAAGAGTGGAGGTGATCAGAAAAAAAGATGTGGAAGTGGGAGCGCCTGTATAGGAGGAGAGCACAAGAGCAAGGGGAAAAGAGGTGGAAGGAAACGAAAGTGACAGTAAAACGGGGGGGGGGGCGACAAAGAAATGCAAAATATATATTCTAGTTCTACTGTCATAATAAATCACAGACCAACGCTGGGAATATTTTCACCAGGATAAACTGGACTCAGCATATATGAAGTTTGTTTTTAAAACTGCAATAATGAATATTTTTCAATGAAGTTGTAAGTAAGTTAAGTAAGAAGTTGCTCATAGTAATATAAAGAGGTGTGGACCTGAACCACATGACTTGGACTTCTGTCAGACTCAAGCCACAACTCGGTCAACTTCAGAATAGACTTGACACAATCAAAGGTGACTAAATAAATACATTTTTTGAAAGCATTCATGATTTTTTAGAATTTAATATACCAAACAAAAATGTAACTGCAACACCAGTTTTCACAGGTTTACATTGACGATCTAAGACGATATTTCACTCAAAATTTTTGTTGCATATTATTAATCTGTTGCTAAAATGGCCTTACATTTGGCAAAGAGCACATCATGATTTAAAGGACTCAAAACTTAAAGTTTAGGACTTGGGACTTGACTTGTGACATACAAAACAATGACTTGGTCCCACCCATGGTGACGAACTGCAGAGAAATATCACTAACTCTGCAATACCGCTCAGCTCTACTGAGCGCTTTAGCATCTGTCAGCTCGTTATTTTGGTACTAAGTCCCACAGTGTTAATGCTTCACTCTCACTGCTCTCATCAACAGTGTTGCGAGCTGAAACTCACGGCTGCTTTCAGAAAAAAAAGGAGATAAGCCCACTGTACGCTACTTGGCCAGCACCAAACAGCAGGCACAAAGTTAGCAGCTAGCTGTTGAACACAGTGGAGCATTTAACAGCTAGAGACAAAAGCAGAGCTAAAGGAGAGTGGCTATTTGATTTATGTTCATCAGGTGGCCAAAAGCACAACTCCAAATAAATGCTAATGGCAGTCTGTGACCGCTGGATGTGTAAATAGGTAACTGTTTGCTAACAGGTATGATATATCAAGTTAATATAATGTTTACAGTTTGCCCTAAGTGGCAAAAAAACCCAGAATCATCGTATCATTCTTTTTCAGCATCTCCTCTCACCAGTTTAAGTATGTGCAAGTGGTTATATGGGAGTGTATGACCATCTTTTAGTGCTGACCTGAGGTTATTACTGCGTGCAGTGGAGCAGAAGGAAATACACATCATAATGCCATTCCAGCTTGTTTCAGTGGTTTGGGGCACAGGGGGCAGTGTGGATGTATAGCTGTAATGTTAAGGCCATCTCACTGCATCTGCACTTGAGGCTCCACCTGGCTAAATCTGCTCTACACTCTAATTTGTGGATGAGGGCCGTACTCTAAAAGACATTTACCACACTGCTGGGCTGCTGATGTAAATTCTGGTAACATATAGACTATAGTTAGCAGTAATGAAGACTGGCTCAGTGTGTATGTCATGGCACTTAATTATGAACAGGGCATTATACAGTATATCCCTGTAAAAATCCAACATGGACTTTTATTCTGCAGGGTACAGGGTAGCACTTGTTGCTAAGATATTTTTCTGGATGTAAACACTTTACAAAATCGTGAAATGTCCCGTGTTTAGTTAAGTTAAGCCTTTTGCAAAGTTTACATACTGCATGTACTGGTATTTATTGCAGGAAGTGTGGTACTCTACTTTACTGCCAGTATACACAGAAATATAGAGACAGACACAGGAGAGTTAAACTACAGGGAGGACAGAGAGTGAGACAGACACGGAGACAGGAGAGACAGAGAAAATTGAAGAGTGAAAGCTGTACAAACAGGGTGGAGAGGGAAGGAGGCAGAAAAATAACAGGGCAGAGAAGGGAGGTTAAGAGGTAGAGGGAGACACAAACTAAATGGAGAAATAAATCTGCGCTTCAGAAACAAGTGCTTCATCTGTTAGACCACCAGCAGCCTCTCCGAAGAGTGGCTCTCCTCATTTTACTTTAACGCTCCAGAATCCTCCTTGAAAAACCGGGACACAATGCCTTCTGCAAAGTGTTTTCTTCATATGAAACCCTTACCATTCAAAAAAGCTTAAAGGTCACTGTATTCTTCATCCGTGCCAATTTTCACAGTTGATTGGATAAGTCTGTGATTGTCCGTTTCACATCAGGCATCCCATTCATGAATCTAAAGGAGCAGATTGTGCCGAATCTGGCCTCTGAGAGCGACAATGACAAAAGCGGGTTTTTTTTTCCTCACTGTCTCTTCCTCTATCTCTCAGAAATAACCATAACCACCTTAGTCATTTTTCTCCACTTAGCACAGTCTCATGCTGCCAAGCGTCAAGCCATCCCTGAAATGTAATTTAAGGCAACAACAACATTGCCGACAACAATAACAGCATCTCCAGGACAGTCTGCCCTGTGAATCATTGCATACAGCTCAGACACACACACACACAGGCAGATACAGACAGACAGATAGACAGTTACTATCTCTCACACACACTGTCGCTAGTTCAGGTGTGTGTAGGCTTCGCTTATTCATAAAACAAATGGCTCCGCACCACCTTGGAGCTTTCTATTCTTAGCAGCAGCAGGGCGAGCCGCTCTGCATATCAATGCCCAGCTCATCTTTAAACATCATCTGGTCGGGGTGACGCTGATGACGGTGCCATCAAGTGTGTTTGTGTCTGTTTGCAAAACATCTGTCAGTTTTAGGTTTTTATGTGTTAACTTTTAACATTTTGGGATTTTGGAGGATGTCTGTCTGGGTGTGTTGACTGTAACTGCATGTAAAGCCAAGGACTCAAGCACACTGAGATGACTGAGTGCAGCAGCAGCAGCAGTCATGTGGAATTGTAGCTACTCTTTAAAGATGAATGAGATAACCCGGTCGAGGTGTCCTGACAAATGGTTGTTCGTGCCTGATTCTGCAGAAAAATCCTCAGCCAGTCACGCATAACGGCTCCCTTTTCTGTTAAAGCTTTAATTAAAATGCATTTAACAGTGTGAAAACTGTTTTGAAAAATATGGGAATACTGATTACTGTTTAAATATTTTAATGCAAATAAAGCATCAGGGCTGAGCCCAGTGTACGCTTTGAAGCGAGACGATGCAACTTTAGAAGTCTTACAAATTAAAAGTTTTCCAAGCTATAAACCTCACCATTGCTCATTTTAATATATTGGGGGGTTTTGCTGCTACAGCCTTACTTGATCTGGAATAACCAATAGCTTAAGGTGGCTAATATTAGCAAACTAAAGATTGCTGAATCACTCACATTACTGATTCAGTTTGTTGACTTAAAGGGGAACATCATGTAAATTAAGGATTTGAATATGCTACTTCCATGGCCTAGAACAACTCAATCAATATTTGTGAACATGAGCTACTCTCTCTCCAAGTCAGAAACCAGTACAATAAGTCTCAAACTTGTGATGTCATCAAGTATAAAGTCTGGAGACTGATTTTGTGGACCCACAGAATGTTTGTGTCCTTTTTTTTTACCCAAATGAGCTTTATTCTGTTGTAGTGTTCTCAGCTCTGAAACAGAAAATGTACCCACCAAAGTGACCTAACTAATTCTAATGAGTTAATCATTGAGTCCAAGTGGATGTTTGTGCCAAAATTTAGGAATTTCCCTCAAGGCCTTCTTGAGATATCTCGTTCAAAACAATGAGACAGATGCAAGGTCATACTGATCCTGACCTTTGTCCGTTAAAATCTAATCAGTTCATCGTTGAGTGCAAGTGGACGTTTGTGCCAAATTTGAAGAAATTCCCTCTTAGGATATCGCACTCAAAAGACTGGGAGGGACAACTCAAAAACATGCCATCGGCCATAATGCCATAGGCCACAGCTATCGCTGGCACGGAGGCATAAACTCCCACATTCATAAAAGTACCATGAAGACCCACGGATAGTTTGTTCCTTTTCATTTTTCTATGGGCCACAAGCACGTCACTACACAAGATTATGTAATTAAGTGTTGCACTTTTCTTTTAGGTGCACTTCTTCTTCCTCCAAATACATCATGTACCTCAGTGATGTCTGCTTAAGAAAGTCCCTTTAAACCCATACAGGCGTTTCTTCTGCCTTGCATCCTAATCTATTGAGGCAAATGTACACAGAGGGCCTGCTATGCCTGACTGTGACGGATTGTTGTTGTTTGATTGATGAGCATTGGTTGAACTGATCCATCTGGAAACAAAGATATCTACATTTGCCACTTACCTTGGGGGATAAGTAAAATACAGCATGACATAACAAAACTAGCTTAGGAATGCAAGGTATACTGCTACTGTAATAAATATATTAAAGTGCATTTCCCCTTTGGCACTCCTCTCTCAGCAGCCACATTTATCATAAACTCTCATTCATAAACATATATATATATATAATCTGGAGCTTTATGATTTTCACAATCCAAGAAGGTGTTAGTAACAAACAGTCTTTATGGATGTGCTTTATAGAGAAAATAACTCTACTCTCTGTTGAATATATTTAAATAAACTTTGTAAGAGGTTTGCTTTATGAACTTGTGATTTAACACAAATAAATACTGAGCAACCCAGTCGCCAGAAGATATTGCGGCATTGTACATTTCTGCAAACCATAGATATGTAACATTTGTATATTTTATACATACATCAAAGTTTCTAAAGTGATGTCGATTACATATATCTGAGCAGACTTCTAGAGATGGAGAGGATGGTGGATGCCGTGACACCTAGGTGACACTACTACACACCACTGTAATAGTGCAAGATCCTGACTGTCCTCTCTGATTTGGTCAATATGAAGACTAAGCAAAAATGGAGCATGCCGCATTCAGTGCTACAGGCTATTAACAAATCAGTTCATCATGTGCCGCTTTACCTCTGAAGGGCTAAGTGAGGTCCACCAGAGCAGGGGCCAAATCAGTGTGCTGTGCAAGTGAGATCACTGTTGGTACATCAGAAACTGCCGCCCAGCTTGGAAATCACACCATTTGGCAATAAACGTGTCAAATGAATCCCTGAATTGATGCTCTGGGAGTGATTGGAAACTGAGTGGGATGAATGATGTGGGAGACCCGGCCAACGTGTTTGGCCCCACGAGAGAAATCAGGGTGATATTAGGTCGGCACTACTCATCTTTATTGGTTTTTTAAACTCTGGGGTTTTACATTCAGGATAAATCTGAAACTTATTGTGTTGCAGTTCTCTGTGTAAGTGATTATTGATTTTTTTTAAGCAGAGTACTGATACTTGATTGAGGTGCATTTTGGGCCCTAGATCACATTGCGTTAATCACATTTTCAACTCTTCCCTTATATCAAGTGTTTCCTAACAGTTTCTTGCTATATCAAGCTTTAAGTCATTCTATATATTCCAGTTTTATGGCTGAATTTAACAAATTCCTGCACTGACTGTAAAGTTTTGGGTTTAATAGACTAGTTTGATGGTATAAGCACAACCCTTTGGCCTTCATTCACAGCAGACTCCAGTCCAGGAAGTGTTGAGGTGCCAATATGTGATGTGGCATTTGGGCAGAGCCGGCAGCCTTTTGGGCACTTTCCATGAATGTCAAACACTGCATAAAACAAAACAGGATAGGCCAACGACTTTGTGCCACAGCCAGAGAAGAGATGAACACTATGATCTATCACTGTCCTCACATTCTATTGTTATAGGGACTTAATTAATCAACCTGTAGGCAGGACGCAGTGCTTTTTAATGTCTCGAGGGGGGACTCACTGTTAGGTCGCAGTAAGATTAAAACGGCTCTCAAAATCATCCTGATTAAAGTGGCAGTCTAAACTGATGAAGGAGATGGAGTGGAGTTTTTAAAATTTAGATTCAGGCCACTTTTCCTAACAAAACTAAATTAAAATGTAGTTGGCAAATGAGGTAGAAAGCGTAAGAGGAGAACTGAAAGTTTAATGATCCCTCTGGGGGAAAATGCTTAAGAAAACAGGCTGTACTGCACTGCATGCACCATATGGAGCAATGTGTTCAGTATTAAATGATTTTTTTTTTTGAAATCATAATAACTCTAATACATGTGTTAACTATACAAATGAACTCATATTTTATGAAATTATTTAAAAGTCGTTGAAAGTAAACTCATTATTAGATTTAGTTGGAGTTTTATTGGACTTATATATTTTATTTTCTAAAACGCCTTCTTTCAAAAGTCTGTTTTTATTTCATAATTGCACTTTTACTCCATATTGCATCTTATTTCAATGACATATGAGCATGGATGTAAAACAATAACGAGATACCACATGCCAAGATGGTGCCTATTCATTCTAATGGATTTGCCCTCCTGGTGCATTCAACAAAAAAAGTTTTCTAGCTTCCAGGTTCACTTCCACTGTATGCAGCCCACTGAATATGCGCAGTAATGTCTTTCATATCCGCGAGTTCCCGCTCTGCTTACAGACTTTACATTATGATGATGTCACAGATTTTTAAATTGCTTTTCTTGACTCCAGGTAAGTTTAACAAAAGAGAGACACTATTACATTTACTATAGATATGACTGACTAAAATTACCATAATATCAGCAGCCCACCCTACAGGCAGAAACATTATGATGTAATAGACTAGCAAGTCTTAGAGAGTTTAATGCAAATTTCGAAACAGTATATCAGCGCTACCATTACTCAAAGCCATTAGCCTATGTTTTGATGATGTACTATGACATTATCATGCAGGGATTTGCAGCCTCAAGAACTACAGGTCCTTGGAGGCTCACAACTTTTCTACCAGTGGTTAAGCAATTAACAGCATCTGGATAAAGCATTAGATCCTTTTTGTTTACCCATAAACAGCCCCGAAATCACCATCACCAAACCCACCAGACTCCATTTAAATAATAGTTTTACCAAATATGGAGCCAGCATATTTTTCCACATGCATAGCACCTTTCTAGTCATCATCTCACCTCATCTTTTAACACTACATGTCACATTCACCCATTCACACACATTAACACACTGGTGGCCAAGGCTACCAGTCAGGATTCCACCTGCTACTGGTGCTCGGTTTAAATGCACTCACACACTGACGGAACAGCCATCAGGAGCAATTTAGGGTTCAGTATCTTGCCCGAGGATACTTCGACATGCGGACTGGAGGAGCTGGGGATTGATGGACGACCCTCTCTACTACCCCCTGAGCCACAGCCATCCAATCTAAGCATCCAACTGGATGAATTAAGGGTTTACTTCAACCAAACCAGAGTTGGTGATTCTTGGAAAGACGAACCAAGACGGGTTCTGCGAGTTTTATTTTGTTTCTGTCAACTTTGAATAAGTGTGTTTTACAGTGAATATGACTGTTTATTTAAATGGAGTCTGGTGGGTTTGATGATAGCGATTTGGGGGCTGTTTCTGGTTGAAAAAAGGATCTTACTCTTCAACAAAAAGGTCTATCTTTGAAGGAATCCTTTCCATAATGTTTTCAGACACTTAAAATAATAATCTGAGTGTGTCAGTTGCAAAAACAAGCAATTTCAGTGGGTATAAATTGACAGTGCAAACATGCCTTGAGTGTTTACATTGCAGCCTGGCTGCTGCTCTCGCTCAAAACTAAACCACTTTCAAAAATTGTTCTCATTAATCATGTAGACACAGTTCCAGGTTGGGGGAAAAACATTATGAGGACAGGTTTTAATGATTTCTTCAACCATTTTTCAGTGATTTGATTTATTTATTTATTTTATACAAATTACTCCTTTTTATTTCAAATATCCATTGAACACTTTGGGGTCCATACTGATAATGGTCAATAGCTGAAAATTATGACTTCTGAAATCAATAAAGTCACCACCATCAGGGTCTGTTTAAGGCCTGTAGGCCACAAGGGGACCATGAAAAGTAATTGGTTAGTGTTTAAAGATTTGAATTTTATGTCTCTCTTAATTAAAAACCTGAAACAATCATATAAATTATTGTCAACTGCCATTTCTCCTCTGATAACCTTTACAGAAGCCCCTTGGCTACATGATGCATTCTTCTTCCTCTTCTGTATTTCTTCTTTTTCTACTTCCCAGTTATTGTGAACATCATCTTCCTCCTGACACCATTCAGAATACAAGTCATCTATCTCTGGGGCCAACAACCCCCCTGCTGACAGCACTAACAGCATGTAACACACACACAAACACACACAGGAGAGAAGCGGATTATGACCACAGGGACTTTCCTGTCCCTCCCAGCCATTGGTCAGACATGCTATGCTGACAGTAGCGGGATCCCAGGGGTCAGTAATCGGTAACAACACAAGGAACCAGAGACCAGTGCCAGCGATACACATAACCAGATTAACATGGACAAGAATAGAGGCCAAGATGTGGGGAACCACCTTCTCCAGCAGGGAAGGCAATGTGTTGTTTAAGTCATTAATGGATTAGTGGAGGATACAGTCACAGGAAGGAAAGCGACAGACAGAAAGAGAGTAAGTCGAGGATATTTTCGGCACCTGCACTAACACACCGAGCCTTAGCAGGTACGGAGGCAGCATGCATTATGTGCACACACAAAGCACACAGTTGCAAACTATAAATGTGACAGCCTGACCAAATCAATGTCAATATTGACATTTCTAGGATTAGGCCTCTGACAAAATAATGAATAAATGCATGTGGTTTTACTTCCAAACACCTGGTTTCTCTGGACCTGCAGTCATTTACAGACACAGCTCACCCAGGATGAATAACTGGATGGAACAAAATCAACACAGATGGCAGGGAAGCCCAAAACATACTGCTGCTGCGCCTGTGTTAGCTGGGAGCACAAACATATACACAAAATGAGTGGGTTGTCTTTTGCTTTTAATAAATTCAAACTCTAATGCCGACGGAAATCTACTCACAAAGTTCCACCTCGTCTCAGAAAGCTGTTTCTGTGTCATGGCCTATAAACCAAGACTTAACTTTAAAAAAGTGACCTTTTATTTTCCTTTAATCATTAAATCATGCAATCTTGCTGCCAGGAATACATTTTTGACCCTTCGCTTGTTGCTGAAAACAGCTTTGCACGTGTCTGAATTGTCCAAAACGTTGCCTCATGTATCACCACCCTGCAGACATGGCCCACATTGGCTCTTGCAGTCAGTAAATGCCCACTGGATAGTGGCAGCCAGCTAGACGGCATCAAAGCTGCTTAACACAAAGACTTATAGTTGCTGACGGAAGCTGAAAAATAGATATGAAAATGTATCTATAGCCTACATTATTTCTCAGACAGCTTGGGTGTTTGAATTATTGAGAGGGCAACATATCTTTATATGAATTATTTAACTTTCATGAAAAAAGTCCTCATTATTATGATCATGCTGCCATTAGCTCAGCTATTAGAAAATTACCACCACCATCACCATCCTGGTGCTGCCATTAGCTCAGCTGTCATAGAAAAAACTACCACCACAATCATCATCATCATCATCATCTACCATCCACAATTTTAGTGACACTATTTCCATCTTCATCATGCTGCCCTTGACTGTAACTACCATCATCATCATCATCATAAGAACTTCCATCACAACCATTTTAATCATCATCATCACTAGCGCCATCATCATTCTACTCCCCCCTAATCATCATCAACAGCACCAGCACCATCACCACCACCACCAGGACTATCATCATCACTGGTAGCTGTTCTTCCTCTCGTCATCACCAGTATTATCAATCAATCAACCAATCAATCAAACTCTATTTGTTTCTTACAGGTTAGTGTGACTCAGAGTGCTTTGCAGATGATTGACAAGTTGATAATAAGACCATATAGCAGTAAACAATTTGGGAATCATTCACACCAGAAGTAAAAATGTGATGAAAATGTTATGATAATACCATTAAGAAAATACATCAACTAATAACTCCACCATCATCATCATCATCACTCCCAGCTGTTTGAAATAACTCAACCATCAGCGGCATCATCATCATCATCATCGTTAATCCCGCCTCACTGTTACTAACATCACATTCTCATATACATACTCTACTAGGCTGCAATTCCCCCCACTGTCTATCCATTCCTCTTCCGTGCACCCTGACCCGGTGCGCAGTGCCTCCAGACCTGGATGCGTTCACCATCCCTGACCCTGATCTCATCCTCCCTCACCGGCCACCGGCATCGCAGCCTGCGCGGTCCACCACCCCGCACTGCCGGGTTATACCCCCGCAGCAGCTTAGTGGAAATGTCACTCACCGTTTTCCAGCGAGGCTCTCGAGTGGAGACCGCGCGCTGTGTCAATGCTTAATTGGAGCGGTACGAAAGCTGAAGGCGTCTCCCGGACAGGGCAGGGCTCTGCGGTGTCTCACACACCTGAGAGAGACCCCCGGTCAGTGCACGGCTGCCCGGTACATTCCCCTGAGATCTCTCCCTGAGCTATGGGATCACTTTCCGTTCGCCCTCCGCCTGATCTCACCCTGACAGGTTCCGTGCTCCTTAGTTACGCACGCATGCACCGACCTGTGTAAATCCCACCACCCGCTGCAATTAACAGGACTGTAAAAGTCCTCGCGCCTCACATATGTACACACTTCTTACACACACCGATTGTCTCCTATCTGTCACACACACAGCTTACATATGGCAATAATTAAACAATCCTAATACATGGATGATAAATTAATACCATAACAATAGTAATACACACGTTGTTTGCGTCTTCTCACCGGATCGGTACTCTGGAAGAAGCCCTGGTCGGGATCCGTTCATTCATTCATTCACTCATCCCTCTATCTGTTCATCCTTGCCTCCGTTCCGTCCCTCATTCAGCAGCTGAATAAACGGCTCCTCTCCTCTGAAGCGGCGGCGGCGGCGGTGACAGAGCACGCGCACTTCACCCGTTGGCTCGCTCGCGCGCTCTTGCGCCCTCCCCAGTCTCTCTCTCTCTCTCTCTCTCTCTCTCTCACTCTGGCTAGGAGCATCTCCCCTCTCTCTTTCCCTCTCTCTGGCTCTAGTGCAGAGCAACAAGGCAGAGAGAGAGAGGGGGAGACGTGGAGCTGAGAAAGAAAGAAGAGAGAGAGATGGAGACAGAGGGAGGATGAGCTGATGTGAGCAGGAGTGGAGGGATAAGAGAGCTAGACAGCGGCTATTACTGTGTGTGTTCGTGCCTGTGTGTGAGTGTGTGTTGGCCGGTGCAGGATGAATGTGAACCAAAGGAGCATGCACTCCCAACAGCATCACCCCAGCACTGATAAAGGCAGATCATCGGAGGGAGAGAGGAGACAAGAGGAGAGCAAAGAACAGTCATGAGAACAATTGTAGAAGTTCAGGGCTGCAACAGCAATTGTTTATCAATTGTTTTATCAAAGAATCAATTAACCGTTTACTGTGTGAAATGTAAAAAAAAAAAAAAGAAAACATCTTTCACCCTGCTCATTTCCTGCCCAAGGCATAACAAGCTTAGTCAAGTATCTGATAAGGTTGTTGATTAATTTTCTGTTGATGGACGAAACAAGTTTCAAATAAAGATATGTCATGATGGAAAAAATTGGCAACAAGTTGTTCCTCACAACCCAGTCACGATATATCGGTAAAAAACAATTGTCTTTCATGCCACAATCCCAGCAGGAGATGCAACAATGTGTCCTCAAAACACACAGTCGTGTCTCTGTTTCAGAAAACAAAAGCTTTTCATGGCACTATCCCAGCAGGAAATGCAGCGATGTCTCAGTGATAAACAATCACCTTTTGTGGCACTATCCGGGCAGGAAACACAGCAATGTCTTGGTAAAAAACAGCCATCTTTCATGCCACAATCCCAGCAGGGGGCACAGCAATGTCTCTGTAAAATGCACTTTTGTGCCACTATGCAGGAAACACAGTGATGTGTCTGTAAAAAAAAAAACAATTGCTTTTTGTGCCATTATCCCATCGGAAAAAACAGCAACAGGTTGCTACAAAAACACCCACATTTGGTGACTAAAAAGTTGCTGGTAAAACAGCAATGGGTTGCTAAATAGCGGCCGGCTTTGTTGTTTGTAGGTCTTGACCAGTGGTCTGCAGCTCAGCAGGTGTTACACTCTGCCGACTGGACTGGAAATGAAACATCCCCTGTTTGCATTCAGCCAAGGGCTTTGTCTTGCATGTCAGACCTCATCTTTCTCTCCTTTTATTTCCTGTCACTTCTTTACTTTATGCCTAATAAAGGAATTAAACTATTAACTGAATATCAAATTAAGTCGCTCATTCATTTTCTCTCCATGGACTTATATTTTCCTACAAGTTTAGAATAAAGGCATACTACTGTGAAACGGTTGACAAACTCTTCACTAGAAGGAAGGTCAAAGATCAGTACAAAAAAAAAAAATTCAAAATATCTCTACAGACACAGACAGTTCATATTTCTTGAATTGTGAATGAGTTTCACTGGAGACCTAAAAGATGTTGTTTGGATGGGAATTTATTTGCGGATTGGATAAGTGCTGTTCCGCCTCGCCTCTCTACAGAGGAGGAGGCAAAGAAGAATAGCCTGCGCTGCGATGAGATAGGGGGGTGAGAGATAGATGAGGGAGAGAAGGGCAGTGAGAACATTAGAAAAGTGGACAGGGAGAGAAAAAAAAAAAAGAACAGAGGAGAAGAGGAAAGGATGAAGGCCAGAGGAGAAGGAGGAGGGAGACTGGAGAGAGACTGGAAGGAGACTGGAGGGAGATGAGGCAGGAGAGGGCGGGAGGGATGAAGATGGGAAAGGAAGCGAGGAGAGAGAGGAGGGAGTGCCAGAATGGATGTAAATAATGAGAGAGGGGAGAGGAGTAGTTTTACATTATCCGTCTTTTCGACACAGTTGATCAGAGTTCTGTCTCAGCGTGAAGCATGGCCTTTACACCGCAAGCTAATTCACACCCCGAGGGGACATCTCACACATACACACACAAACACACACTAACACTGAGCAATTCCAGCCAAACTCTTACGCTGAGAGAACTAACACACACACACACACACACACACAACCATCCACGTCCAAATATATTCCAGCCTAATGCATAACTGCAGATTCATAGTTGGACAAACAGGCACATTTGCACGCATATGCACACACAACGGTATCCAAATATGCATGAAAGAACAATACACACGAGCACGTTTGCAGACATACAGATGCCAACACATCCTCGGCGCCCACACACGGATTTCTATTCCAGCTCCTGCTGTGAGTAAAGTCTGAAAGTGAATAGAACAGAGGATTCTGTGAATGGTGGCGCATACTATATTAAAGCGCTTCATAAATGAATAACACGGAGGCCTCCATATTGTTCTTCAGAATTATTATGAAGGCAAAGTTACAATATTCTCTTTCAACTTTGGTGATATTTTTAAAGGATAGAGTTGGTAATATTCTGTATATTTATTGTCAAGAAATCCCATGAAAAGTTTCTTAGTTTGTCTCTTGACACTTTATCTGTGGCACTCAGCCCCAAACACAGTACAGCAGTAGCACAATATCTGTGGAATCAACTCATGATAAAATACAGTGCCCTTGTACATGAAGGGACATGTCACCCCCTACAACAGCTTGGCTCCCTAATGTATTTTTAATAGTTTTTGGACAATGACGGAGCTCTTTGGCACAGAGGAATGAGCTATATCATGCTGTGACTACACAGACAGTACTCGTCCACAGAGGGAGGAAGTCGATGTGGATGGATGGGTCAAGAAAACATTAAACATTAACATGGGAGGCTGCTGTTTGTTTCCTGTTTTCTACTAACAGTAAACATTGGCCGCAGTCGTTCCCTTACCATAACCATGTCTTTACTGTTGCAACTATGACAACGGGGGTCCCCTAACCTTGTTGTTGTTTTTGTGGCCAATCCTAATCAAAGCTTAAATAAAAAGTTTTGCTCTTACCTGTAGTGCTTCTTATCAGTCTAGATTGTTTTGGTGTGAGTTGCCGAGTGATGGAGATATCGACCATAGGGATGTCTGCCTTCTCTCCAATATATTGGAACTAGATGGCACTCAGCTTGTGGTGCTCAAAGTGCCAAAAACAAATTTGAAAACTCAACAGCAATGTCTCTTTTCAGACATCATGACCTGGTTACTCAAGATAATCCTTTTTGTGAGCCGTTACATGTAGGAACTATTTTCTTTCTACCGAACTACGCCCACAAACTGTATCACCACACAGAAGGGAGCATGCAACTACTGCTAGCTCACCTAGCACCACATAGCTAGCTAATGATACAGCTCAGCCGAGGAGGACGTCATTAATAATTACATCTCGCACTGTCATGAGCACGAGCCTCTCATCCATGAGTAGATGTATGCTTCCTTTTCCTCTGTGATACGTCTGGCAGGTGTAGTTTGGTAGGAAGAAAATAGTTCCCACATGAAACTGCTCACAACAAGGTCCGTGGGTTACCTTGAGTAATCAGGTCATGATTTCTGAAAAAGAGACATTGCTGTTGAGTTTTTCAAATGTATTTTTTGGGTGCTTTCAGCACCACGAGCAGTGTGCCATCTGGTTCCATATTAATGGAGAGAAGGCAGACATCACTAAGGCTGATATCTCCAACACTCGGCAACTTGCATCAAAACAGTCTAGACTGATGAATAGCACTACAGGTAAGAAGGAAAAGGTGTATGTTTTGTTTGAGGGGTAAACTGTCCCTTTAACCACAGTGGCATCAGATCAGAAAATGCTTATATGTGCTGTCATGGAGGGCATGGACCAGCAACTCATTTTGTATTTCTTTAGATTTCTCCCTGTATGTCTGTTGAAGAAAATGGTACAAAATGTAAAGGAAGAAGCGTTCACTCTGAGAAAGGTCACTCCAGAAGATTTATGTGGTGGTTTTTGGAGAAAAGTTTTAAGCAACTTGTTCCCAAAGTTAAATACAGGCTTTAATTATCATGGCTTGAACTACTGTTCTTGCCAGAGGGGGAAAAAAAATCAGTAAAATTGACACAAAAACATGCAAGAACAAGAACAGTTTAAAAAAAAAGGTGCATGCTTGTATTTTGGGTTTCTGCTAGAACGTTTACATGCTGTTAAAAAACACATTATTTTTCTCATATTGTCTGCATAAATATACCAGTATATAGACGCTCCATTTTAGCGCCTTTCTCTGTAAGCCCCCCTCCCAAAAAAGCCCAGTCTGCTCTGATTGGTCAGCAGTTCCACGTTATCCACATCTGCGTCTCTGCGCCATAATTACAGCCGGGGAATTCAATTCAATTTAATGACTGTGATGGGAATTCAGCGGCACTTTGTGTCTTTTTAGACTGATTCCTTGGAATTGTATTGCCAGGCAACAGCTTGGATCAATTTTTACTTCCTGTCAGCTGATGTCGGTCACATACACTGCAAAAGAGTCTGCTTACACCTGGTATTAACATGCGTCTTGGGTGATTCGATCACAAATGGACAGTTCTAAATATAAGTGTAAACAACCACCAAGATGCATTGTGATCCAGTCACTCAAACCACATTGAGAGGTGGTCTGGGCCATATATGGCCTCATTCTTTCAGCAGTGTGGACACTAATGTGTCCTGGGCCACATTAAACAACCGCCTCTCCTGCTGATGTCCTATCTGATGCTCCACCGGATAAGAAAACTCTTGTTGGTGCAGTTGTTCAGACGCAGAGCTGAAAGACCATCACTGGAGTCACTCTGCTCCAGGAGAATGGTCAGTTCAACGTCTCCCTGGTTGGCTGAGCTAACACCAGCAGCAGCAGCAGCTTTTAAACAGCCCCAAGAAATTCACACCGACAGCAAAATGGCGCAAGAGGGAAAGAGAGAAAGATGGGGGCACAGAGGAGCTGTCAATGTGCTGCATGCCCTACAGTTAAATAAGATTTTACTCATTTTAAATAGTAAACGCCATTAGTTTGTGTATAGAACTACAAACCTACCACTGGTTAAAAACAACAACAACACTTCCCTCAGGACCGCTTTTGTCAAAGAAAACTTGATTTCCATTTGCAGTGTTATATTTGGAAGCATGGTTCCGTTCTGGGGCCTCTCTGCCTTTCCTAGACCTACACAGAAAGCCTCTTCCATACGCCTACGTGGAAAGCCTAAGGCATAAGAGTACACCTCTCCACCCTTCTACATGCCTACGTGGAAAGCCTTAAGGCAAAGAGAGCACACCTCTCTGCCCTTCCACGCGCAAACAAGGAAAGCCTGAGGCAGAGATAGCAATCCTCCCTGCCCTTCAATGCACATAATTGGACAGTCTAAGGCAGGGAGAGCAGCAGCAAAGACCCCCCGGGAACAGAACAGAGAGTGAAGGCAGGTTGCAAAGTGGCTTGCAGAGGAAGCTGCAACAGTAGGCAGGCCAAAGCAGTTTAAATAGGGCGTCCTGAATGAGATTTGCCAATTGGCTGCATATGGGAATTATTCATATATGTACTCGAGACGCATGTGGTTACACATTCTAATGCCAGGTGAGAACAAACAGACATAGAACTGTCCACTTATGATCGGATCACTCGAGACACATGGCAATACCAGGTATTAAATGGCTTGACCCATTTAGAATTTTTATGTTTAAGTTTGAAACGTTCTGTTTAGTTGTGACATCACAAATTCACCCCTTCTTTAAAGGCACAGTTTCTGTATACGGACTATACGTGCGTTTCTCTGTGGCTTGAGCATTTTCATACTTTAACAGTATTTATACGGCACCTACACCTGCTTTATAATAAAAAAAGAAATCGGACCTTTCACAAGTCACTGATTAATTGCCCTGAGCTAAAGCACTGAGACGACTCATATCATTCAACTGGAAATGCCAATTTGCGAACTGCCGTAGGGTGAGTCTAAATTGATTGGAAAGTAAAGGTGATACATCACTAAAAACCAGCATCTAACACAATGCCAACACGAGGGCTTCAAACACTCTTGTCCATTTCTAAAAATGCTAGTTAATGAATTCAACTCAGTGTCAGTTATTTGAGGTCAATTAACAGAATCCAAATGCTTTTAAAAAGTGAAAAAACAACAACTTAAATATCAAGTTTTCAGTCACTGTACCAGCTCTAGAACTCCACCACTTCCCATCCTCCTCTCAGCACAGCATCAAAGCGTTACACATTCAGTGCCTATTAACCCTCCCCCATCACCTCATCGTGTGTGTCTGCCTGCCTCACTACTACATTGCCAAACAAACCACAATGATATCTGAAAGCTACATTTCTACCCGGTTACTATGGCAATCACAGAGTAAGCATAGCCTTCTGTCTTACAACTGTGATATAGCTGAAAACAATGAGTATACTACAGTGCATAGGCGTCTTTGAAAACAGCAGTGTGAGCGTTTCTGCCTGGAGGATAATTGCTGCTTTCCATGAAATATTAAGGTGGTTCTTTAGCTTGAGACTTGTGAAAACCGTGGCACACTGGGTGTCGTTCTGTTCGTCATATCACAGGACGATTCACGTTTATGTTTAATGTGATCATATGGTTTATTAATGTGAAAAAAATACACAAATAGTTTGGTTCTGCAAAAAAATACCAATGTTCACTCCACTTCATTTCACATTCAAGAGAATAATATTTCCGCTACATTATCCACTTTGTTACTCCACAATGGCAAACTAGCTCTAATTAGAGATGCATTCAACGTGAACAATGTAACAGTGCTTTGCCCTCTTCGCTCTCGTGCCGCCAGTGCTCACAGCTCAGCTTTGCATTTCAGTAACAAGTAAAAACAACCATTTATCTAATCAAATCAAATGGTGGAGTACACTACATGCATACAATAACCAACTGCTAAATTAGACGGTTGCTCTTGGCCTCAGGTTCGAGGCCTTTTCTAGGTATTTGAGAAAATGTAAGTAAATTACTTTTTATGTTGTTAACCTTTCTTGAGCAATTCCTTTTTCTGGACAAATAATAAGAGTGTCCACATGTGCAATATAGATATCACTTCCATATTTTAATTTGCCGAGGTCAGACTAATTTTGAGGTGTTGCCTATTAGTTGGAGCCAAGATGACAGCAGTCTTCCAATTGCCCATGCAGGCATACACACTCAAATCCAATTTTTAATTTAGTTAGTCAAGCCCCAGTGGGAAAATCAAAGGTTAGTAAAATAAAAGTAGGAAATTAAGGTTTCCTTTGGTGCCAAGGCTGCATGCTGTGACACCTGTACAAACGCTTCTTAAAAGCCAGAGTTTTCAAGCTGCCTTTGAACTGACTCCCAGGATGAGCTGCTCTCTGTCATGTACTCCTCATACTCTGGCAGACAAGTAGTTGGCGCAGCACAAAAGCCATTTAAAAACTAGGCTGGTTCTTCTTCACACTGATTTGGTCCCTGTTGTTGTTCCTACATCTGCCCCCTTTGTAGTCAACATAAGCTGGGCTGCATTCAGTGCATACCGAACACTAAGCACAAATGCAACATGCTTTCTATTGTCTTCTGTGTATAAATTTAACATGTGTTTTCTACCCAACATGCATTGATTGTGAGGAGGATTATCTAGAACATGACAACGATAACAAAATGTGCCAGGAGAGCAGAAAAGTGTGGCTGTACAGTGCAGCAAAATGTGCTTAGAGAAACTGTTTGACATTTTGAGAAGTAGTTTGTTAGTAGTATGTTCGCCCATCAAGTGAGTCCAAGTGAATGTTTGTGCCAAATCTGAAGAAATTCCCTCAAGGCATTCTTGAGATATTGCTTTCAGAACGGGACAGACGGACAAACCGAAAACATAATACAAACCTACAAGCACCTTTCAATCAGTAGCAATCCTAGACTCAGAAGGAGGGTTGACGGGCAAAGCAGCCCACTGAGGCACCCCAACACCCCCTGATGTTGTTTTTCCTCCTCTTCTTGATCTTTTTTTCTCTTTCCTTTATGGTGACCCGAAAGATATGCTAGTTCCATCGTGCTGGCGGTTACACCTGATGTATGTATGTCAGTTACAAGTGGCAAGCTGACTCTCCATCTAGCAGTATCAAGCTGTCACAGGGTAGACAGAAGTGGCACTGCTAAGGGTTTTTGGGGCAGCGGTAGTGCACTGTATAGTGCCTTTATGGGAGGTTTAAGAAAGTTTATAGTTATCATTGCAAATTTTTCTAACATGAGTGACCATCAGGCCCCTTTCCTAAAATGTTTTGCCTGGTTTGTCTAGTATTGCGTCCCGCCTGCATATTTCACTAATTAACAGGCTATAATTAGTTTGTTTAAGTTGTACAAAGAAACCGAGGTGTAAAGATAAGAAGCTATGTTGTGTGGAGGTTACATGCAAGAGGACATGGACAAACTTCCTAAAAGGATTATCAATTCCTTTAATGCCAAGATGAACAATAACATTTTGACCTAACAGCTCATTTTTCATGTGTCAGCAAAGATCAATTTAATGACAAGTGAAACTAACACATGTACTTCTAGTTTTTTACTGCATTCACGTCATTTTCACCTCTTGGAATAGCGTAATCTAGTACTTTCCTAAATGTATCATAGGGCATCGAGACAGAATTGAAACTAGTACCAGCGCAGGGTGATACGAGTTTGTGGCAAGGTGTTGGTGGAAAGTGGCTTGTGTCATTAGAGAAACTACCATCGGTAAATAAAGGCTAATAGAGGCCAAAGTCCCCAAATCCCATTTCAGAATTCTCTCATGCGCTAGTGAAGACAGCTCAAATATTGGACATGATTACACAGTAGCCCACTAATCAAGCCATTCTGCTTTATCTCTAATCTTATAAAGCATTGTTGGCTACTGATTATTCATGAGCCGCCACAGACTCATTGTGTCGGGCCACCGAAGCAATTGTAAGTCATGCTGAGTACAGTCCATAGGGGAGCTGTGAAACACAACTAAGTGATGATGATGAGGACTGCCAGCAAATGAGCCTTGATAATTTGAAAGGGAAAAGATGATAGCCACAGCCGCACTACACTATTTCTCTCTCACACCAGCTGAAATATGCAGGATGATACATTCTCTCCTGCTTGTACGTACAGCCACAGTCATGTCACATGAAAACCACACACATGGATTCCGAAACACAGAAACACACATGCTCGAGCGCTCACTGCGTGATTGTTTTCTGTCCACTCGAGGTTATTACAGCACTAACAGCCATACAAGTGCATCGAAGCATCTGTCGCTGTGGTGTCCTGGCATGTCATCAATCACGACGAAAGTCGATTGCTAAGTGCTTATGTAGCTCTGTGGCCGGGTGTTATGTGCACAAACACACACACACACACACACACTCTGTACTGTAGCCACTGTGGCTGTGTCTATCCACTCAAACAAACACCTACATTTTTTAGCAGATAGTGGCATGCCCTGATGCTCCAACATACACAGACACACTCAGACACACACACATAAGATGAGATGAGATGTAAACCATCTCCTTCAGCCTTCTGGATTATTGATCAGTGTTGAAATGGAGCTGCTGATCAATTAGGAGGCTGAAACTAATCAGATCTACATCAGACACGCTCACAAACATCCCTGCATGTATCCCTTCTGATCTCATTGTAACTCGTGAACATGTAAGTGCACTCTGGGGGCCAGACGACGCCTGCGTTACCAAAGATGGCACTGAGCTGTCATCTGACACAAAAGGCAGCAGCAAAACGAGAAGCATTTTCTTATAATCAGTCATTTATCTGTGGCGTACATCTGTACCACAGCCTTGATGAGAATATTTCTTGTCTAACCACTCTGAGCTTCTTCTGCCCCTTGTTGCTGTTGCGTAATTCAACAAAAAAATGCATAAAGGAGAAGTTGCTGCAAGTGAAACAGGTCAGAGGGGAGAGGTTCACTCTGCAGTTACTATGAATGTGAATAACATGCATTTCTACAACTCCACCCCAGAAATTCAAACGCAATAATTTATGTGTCTGTATTTCATGGTACACGTGTGCACACTCAGCTTCACATTGTGAGCTAAAGTGCACAAGATTTTCATTTAAGCTGCACAAATAAACAAGAAAAAAGAATATGAAATTTGCATATACATTATTATTTATTTATTTATTTTTTAATCAGTACTGTTTGTTAGTTTAGTTGTGTTTTTTTTGTGTGTGTGTGTTAATTTCTAATTAGCTTTTGTTATTGTTTATAATAAATACAATAATTATTTTTGGGGGGGGTCAGGTCAAGCTCGCTCAGGGCACCGAATGTGCCAGTTCCGAAACTACATACAGGTGCAAAATATCTTATTCACATGCACGCACCTGCACTCTGGCATCTCACATTCACACAGTTCAATATAACCTGGGGTGTTGCAAGGAAAATGGTTCCAAAGTGCAATTCATCACTTCTGTCTCTTCTGTTTCTTCCCCCCTAAAGCAATACTGACCTTTCCCTATGATTCATACACACAAGCACACATGAACACATGTGCGGACACACATATCTTGCCTTTTTACATGCACGTCTTAAATTAACATCGCAATTTGGACATTTGTGCCTTATGATTTAGTAAAGCTGAGATGCACCCCTCAGTGGAGACATGGTGAGCTGATGGAAAAGTTCAACAGCCTGCAGCAGGGACCGGGCCCACAAGGATAGAGTTGAATAATATAATGTGCTTTAAGGAGCAGAAGTAGGATGAAAAATACTTTGCGTTATTGGCAAATGTATTCCAATTCCTTTCCTTATAATGACGGCCATCTATCACAGCCTTTATTTTATTATTTTTATGCAGATTTGTATTGTTATGCTAATGTTACTGTTACTTATCCCATTCCTGTTCTGCTGACTGGGACTTGCCGGAGCCAGCAGTCAGTGTAAGTTCTCATTAGCGTTCCACGGTTTGTTAATGTAATTGTGCTGCTCCCCCAGCAGTGTTTTACAGCACTTTTCTAACTTTGCAAAGAAAAGTGCTATAGGTTAAAGCGAAAGTTGTGCACAGTGTGTGATGGTGAGATGTGATGACTAATTAATTGTATCATCTCGTGTCTCCAAACACCTGATGTGATGGACGGCTTTTATCTCCAAAATAACAAATGTGAAATCACAGTCACTCCAAAAAAAAGTTTTAGTTGCCTCTTGATTTTTAGCTTGTTCTTGTTTCTGGTCAGGCTCTTAAGATTTTGTTCCCACCTGACTGAGTCCAACAAGCAGCTTGTTTCTATCAAAACACATCAATTAAACAGAGGCAATGACGCCATCAGCGAGCAAGCTCGACATGAACTAGTTCAGTCAGCAACCCAGATACAGAAGGGGGGAGGAAAGAATGGGGGAGAGAGAGAGAGAAGGGAGGCAGAATTGAAATGGCAAGAAAGGGAGGCAGAGAGAGCGAGAGAACACGGGGCAGGAGATAAAATAGGGAAAGGCATTGATGGACAAAAATGCACAAGGGCAGAGAGATGGAAGAAGAGGCACAATGAATAAAAGAAGGGAAACGCTGAGAGTCTGCGTGTAGGTGAAACGAGAAAGATGAGGGAGAGGATTAAGGCAATGAGGAAGACGGATCTACTAATGCAGATACCATGTATTCTCATCTGGGCTGAAAACGCGGCTTGTTTTGTATCATGTTGCGCCGCTCCATCCAATTTCCTGCCTCTCATCACTGTCAAAACAAAACAAATAAAATCTTTAAGGAGGATGAATTACCTAGTCTTCTTGTGAAAGATGGGAAGAAAAACAGAGGCTCAGAGCAGAGCTACTAGAAGTGTCACTAAAACTTTTGGTCAAATCAAAGATTTTCATTGACGGATTTGAACAAACAATAAAATTTATAACGTTCTGCCAGCAATGCAATTCAGAACAATTAAAAAAAAAAAATCCCTTATCCTAATTTCTGCTGCTGTTTCTCTCTCCTTGTTCTATTTTTGGTATTCCTACATAATCAGATTCTGGCCTCCAGTGCTGCCATGTCTAAAGTCACTTGAGCTGAGACATTAACTCTTGTTCACAAAGGATAGAATGAGCTGCAAAACGTAACTTTGCAAGCTAGCTGTCTATAATGCTCACAAATAAAAACCCTTTTCACCAAGTTCGCACAAGATTATAAACCCTCACAACTTCGTTTCTTCAACAAAATTATTAATTTAAGGTTTCAAAGCTTATGATTGCACAGTATTTCACGATCTTTTCAGCTCCTTTAACCCCAGTCACAGAGCGAGGAGGTGACAGAGTGAAGCAGCTGGACTCCTGTATTCAGTCCTAACACTGGGGAACTTCAGTTTCAAACTTGTCAACAGTAAAAGGTGTATTCAATTGTCGGCTTTTTTTTATATACATAGAGAAATGTTACATCTTTAAAGACAATATTTAATTTAAAGGAATACTTCACAGTAACACATCTCCCCATGTCAGCGTGGCTTTTCTTCAGATACTCCTGAGAATGTGAGTGTGAGTGTGAGTGGTTGTCTGTCTCTATATGTCAGCCCTGTGACAGCCTGATGACCTGTCCAGGTTGTACCCTGCCTCTCACCCAATGTCAGCTAGGATAGGCTGCAGCACAGCCGTGACAAAAATGATTGTGGAAAATGAATGATTTGTATAATACAACTGTAGTAAGAGATTTCTGCGTCACAGTAAATTATTATTTCCTTGGCCAAGAGCATTGGAAATGGCTGGGCTGTATGGCACTGTACTGTATGGTGGCTCTACCATGATAATTAAGTGAAGCATGAAAATATGTTTGGCCACAGGCACAGCTTTACAATGGTATACATAAACTGATTAGCCAACAAAAGCTACATTAACTGCCGACAATTAAAGCAGCATTGTGATAATGACTATATTGTGATAAACACTAATGCGTACTTAATGATCTATTATTTAGTTACAACAAACTGTGAATAATTAAAAACCCTGAACATGTGCACATTGCATTGAATTGAAGGTGAGGTGAAAAATAGGACATATCACATCCAAATCACGACCTTGTTTCCACAGTCAAAGACTACAACTATTCATTAGCTGTCATTAGAGACCCTAATGACAGGCATGCAACAGCGTGCACTCAAAGTTAATATATGGCGTGCATATGTTTCAGACCAGCACGTATTCATAGCCTCTGTACATTAGCTCTCTGAGCACACATACTGCTCCAACCACATGAAAACAGCCTAACTATAACTGGTGATATTAAAGGGCTGAAAAAGGGCTGGACGAGAGTGTGTGGCTTGACAAGATAGAGAACAGGCATGGCGGTGAGTGTGTGTGTGTGTGTGTGTGTGTGTGTGTGTGTGTGTGTGTGTGTGTGTGTGTGTGTGTGTGTGTGTGTGTGTGTGTGTGTGTGTGTGTGTCCACTAAAGTCAAGGCAGAGCTGCTTAATCACAGTTTTTAACCTGTTTATTAACCTTTAGCCAAGCCAGGACTTGGATGTCAGACTATTCATAATAGACCTATACGGTTGGCTCTTACAGGGGAAGTTATTTTGTCTGTTTCTGCTTTACAATTTCATAAATACTGGAGGAATAGGAATAGCTAGACATTTTGGAAATATGCTTACTTGCTTTCTTGTCAAGAGATAGGTGAGAAGATTGATACTGCTTAGCTTATAAGGGGAAACAATTAACTTGGCTCAGTCCAAAGCAGGGCCGTAATCACCTATATCACACCCACTAGTGTATTACAGATCATGTGAACGGGTGAATGTGAGAAGTAGTAAAAGCGTTTTGAGAGGTCAGAAGACTAGAAAGGGTGCAAGTCTATTTACCATATTTAGCGATAGTGCTAAAGAGACCAAAAAAAAAAAAAGTTTTTGTTCCAGCCAGGCTGTAAATATGTTTTGTTTCTGCTGTCAAGTTGGGCATTTAACATGGGGGATTTACTCTGTTTTGGAGCCAGCCTCAAGTGGCCATTAGAGGGACTGTTTTTGGCACTTCCACATTGGCCTCATTTTTCAGGATCGATGATCTGTTTGGTAGACTACATTTTCAAAACAATGGGTGTTTGTTTTCAGGATAATTGGGCTTTTGGTCCAGTGGGACATTTTTCGAACTACTGGTGTTTGGAATAATAAGCCACTGAAACAATGGGCAGTCCCCCAAGAAGAGCGCATATCCCAAAATGTCAAAGTACTCTGTTAACGTTTGGGCATATTGAAGAGACAAGAGCTTCTTGAAGCACAACTCTATTTGCACTGGGGGAAAGAAAAGTTTCCTCAACCCTGACAGACTTCTCACTTGTCATAAGAAGAGAAAGATTTCATCATCAGCCATAGATCAAATGTCTTGTTGAGCTGGACATTTTTTGTATTCTTATCCACTGGAGAAAAAGTTCGATATCCATTTTTAGGCCAGAACTTTAGCATACGGAGAGCTGGGTTATAAGACAGGCAGGCTGCACAAGGGTGGGGTGGATTAAATTAGAAAGCTGCCATATGTCGGCCTTGTGATCACAGAGTGACTTAGTTATACAGCGAGGGAGCGGCCCGAAGATAATGAGCATGTACTGAAAGAAATGACAAAAGGGCTGAAGTTGAACGAGTGGGCATTCCCTCTGATGTAGGTTAAGTTTGGTCTTTCCATGTTCCTGTCTCTTACCTCTGATTTCTCTCTCAGACTTTTCTTTATTCGATGGCAGTCTTCCAAAGCTCTTAACATTTACTGCCACCTTTTCTGCTCCTCTATTAGCTTAAGTCTCTCTCTGCACTCTCAGACACTTCTTTCATCTCTTGGTCTGCCTTTACTTTTGATCCTTCATCTGTTGCTTGAGTTACTTTGTGTCTCTCCCTCTCTCCATGTCTGGTACACACTGTCTGTATTTTGGGTGTGCGTCTCATCTTTTTTAGAATTGGGAAATCCACTGTCTCCCCGAGCCCTCCTACTTCAAATAATTCAAAACCTACTCTACATCATCCTCAGCTCCCGCACAGACTGAAGCGGGGTCTGCAGAGAAGAAGAAAATGTTTGAAAGGACAGTGAGTGAAGCTGTGGCGGCGGCAGCAGACAGACAGGCAGTGTCCTAGCATTAAATTGAAGGGAACATTTTGGGAACCACTTGGAAACGCTACTGCATTTGCTCTCAAACAGCCACAAACACACATACGCAGGCACACTCACACACACTGAGTGGTGGTTTAGAGACAGTGTGGGTGTGCATACGCCTCAGTTTCCCAAAATAACCGCCAGATGAGGGGCAGGGAGGCAGGGCGAGGTTGGTACAGGAAGATATAAATGGATGCTAATTGTATGGCTCCTTCAGATTACACTGAAATCCAGCAGACTTAAACACAAACACACACTCTCTTCCCCTGTGTCCATGTATGTGTGTGAACACAGTGTACGAGAAACCGTGAGAGATCAGTTTTTCTCACTCACACACTCTTATGGATGGTAGTTTTATGGTTCTTAAATACTCCAAACGCAGTGCACATGGCTTTACTCACACACACTCATACACATACAGATTAAAATGGATAATATGGTTCTCAAATGGCGACCGAATCCAACCAAAAAGAGAACTCTCATGTATTATTTCTATAATCCCTCCGAAAATAGAGTTCAAAAGAGGCGAGTCTCTACAGTCATTTTCTAGAGCTGCTCCATCCTTACACCAAGAACTGACTGTGCGGACTCTGTTTGTCTAAGCTTAGAAACTCACATTAGTTCTATTTGGATACACTGAATTAGAAGAAGCTGCATGGCATCGCCTTGAATCCCGTCACAGTTTCCACCAAAATAGTCCAGCTCCTCCTCCTCGAGTGTCACTTACTGACTTTGCAAAATAGACTAATTCTGTTTCTCACCTCACAAGAGGTTCTTAATGCCAGAGGGTTGAGAGAGAAGAATGATGTAGAGGAGGAACAGAAGCAGATATAAATGGTAGATAATTACATGGTTGACTCTCCTGCGCTGATGTGAGGAAAGTGCAAGTAGAGAGACAATCAGAGGAGGGTGCACAGTGCCATGCACACCCCATATGCAGTATTGCTCTACTGAAATGATTCTGAACAAACAATACGAGACAGAGGACATGTTTCTTCGTAAGCAGCACGCTGGAAAAAAACATTACTTCTGCAGCATCAGCTTTTTTTGGAAATGAGAAACATGGTATTTTTCCCATTGGCGTAGATTTTATAATGCAATTTGCACATGCTACTTCAACCCTGACATCATGAAACCTTTCCCACATGTTGTAAAATGTGTTATTACATCAGTCCGACACAATTAAACATGGAACTAAACATATGGGATTTTTCCCCTTTATTTCGCAGGAAACCACAAAACCTGTGACAGGAGATGAGGCAGTGTGACCAAAGAGGAACACAGCTCAGCAAAACTCAGAGCAGAGCAGTTTGCTGTCCTGCCTCTCCACCTGCTGCTCACACAAGGCATGACAGCTAACTGATCAGGGTCTATCCTCTCTTCGTCACAGGAAGGACGAGGAGAAAAGACAGGGAAAAAAAACACATGACGAGATTAAACAGTGTTAAAGCCCGTCATCCTTCTTGTTATCAGTTCAGTGGATGTTTAACATGTCTTACCACAAATGTTAGTCAATTAAAATTACTTTACAGGATGATTATATGGCTACATCATGCACAGTAAGAGACCGTGTAATCTGTGTTTACATCCGCATGCATATTGGCTCCTGCCCCACCCTCTCCTTATCAGCCTCAACATCTGACGAAAGCAAAAGTCACATAACTGTTGTGTAACATGGGTTCTGCCCTCCCTGTCTGTTCCCTTCAATTCACCTTTAGCCTCACTTTTTGTTTTGCTGCCTGCAAATTCCTTTCAGAGAGAAAGAAAGAGTAAGTAGTAAGTGACCCAAGGCCAAACAAGTATTTTCAAGATTGTCTGTATGTATTTTTTTTTTGTCAGCTTCTTTTTCCAAGATCAAGAAGACAGAATGAAGCAGCAGCATTAAAGCTAACACAAACAAGTCTTTGATTCAATCTGCTGAGGACGATCATGTGATATGATCAGAAACACAAGAACAAGAAGCCTACAGTTTAGAGACACTGGATTTGTACTTTAGTATTTTCATTTTATGTTATCTTTTACTTCTACTCCACTACATTTATGAGGCATCTTTTAAATCCACTACATTTATTAGGCAGCTAAAACTGCTAGTAAATTTACAGATTTAGATTTTAAATCCAAAACAAATCATCAATTTATAAAATATAATGCATTCTTATATACTAATTAACCCAACAAAAACTAGGTACCATTAGCTCTACTTCAACTAGGCCTAACTACAACACTAAAATGCTGGTTAGTGAAAATGAACAACTTCCAAATCCAAAAACTAGAGTGCTAAAAGTCAAATTTGTGGTGTTATAGGGTATAAAGTCTGGGGCTGCTCCATAGATAATGAATTGGGAAAGTTATAGATGACACTGAGAGCATCCAGGGGAATGATCTGAGTATATGAGTACATTTTCTCTTTCAGAATTGAGAACACTATAATAGAATAAAGCTGTGGTTATAACAAGAAAATAAACATTGTGTGATTCACAAAATCAGGCTCACATTTATTGTAGTGACAAATTATATTATGCAACCTCCACCATTTTACGTAGCCTTGATCCAGTCTACCATGCATAATAATAATAATAATAAATTTTATTTAAAAGCGCCTTTCTCAACACTCAAGGACACTTTACAGAGCACCAAAAACACAATTAAAAACACAATAAAATAAATAAAAAACAACAGACAAGAGTGACACAAAGTCACACATATCTACCTTCTATTACAAATAGTAAGTCACTTACTCATCACTGCAGTCTTTATGATTTGGTGGGTTGGACGTCAATGACCACTTGCAGACAACAGCACTGGTATATTTTTACCTAACTTTACCAAACTTCCGGCCTACCTCTGCACCCTTCTGTGTGTCAGCTCTGGTGGTTACCAGCTACGCTCCTCCAGGTGTTTTAACAGATCTGGGGAAAACTGCATTTTCCTACTGTGCACCGTGGACATGGAACAATCTCCAAAAAGATCTAAAATTAGAAACACATCTATCCATTAATGAATTTAAGGGCATCATAAAGAATGTGGTGACAGAGACATGCTTGTTCTTCTTGAGAGGCCACTATGTTTGAAGAGTTGTTTTATTGTGGGTTTTTGTTTCATATGTTGTATTTGTTGCATTTTAAATGTGTTTTGATTGGCTGCTACCTTGGCCAGGTTTCTCTTGTAAAATAGATTTTCAATCTCAATAGGACTTCCTTGTTAAATAAAGGTTAAATTAAAAAAATGTGTACTCTGTTTGTACGCCACTGATTGAAATGTAAACAGATGGGTTCGGCTTGAGCTCTTTCCATATGAAATACAGCTGCGCCTCTACGCTGCATATTACGGTAAGCCGGTGAGACAAACAAAGCCCCAGCCCAGTCCTAGCTCGCAACAGTGACGTCAGCGCGCAGCGGCGGTGCATTGACGCGCGGCGATTGGGTGAGCGAGCAGCTAAACTGTATTGTACAGTAAAAAGACCAAGACGCCGATAACAAAAACAACAGCTGCGGCCGCACGAGGCCAACTAAGGACACACTCGCACTTTCCGGGCTCACGCTATAAACATTTCGGGTAAGGATACATATTCATTTTTCCGCGTACTTCGTTAGCTAAGTTAGCTTCCAAGCAGCTTCCGCCCTCTAGGAAGTTTCTTTTGTCCTCTTCAGTCAACAACAACAAAACAAGCGAGTCAGTGTGTTGACGGCAGAGGAAGGTGTGTTGTCTTGTTTTACTGACAGTGTAACAGCAAGGCGTTAATTGCATCAAATGTGGGTCCGTGCTGTCAAAACAAGTCGGTTATCTCGCCGGTTGTTACACTGTGAATACCTTTGGACTGGCTAATATCAGGGACAGCAAAGAGAAATAGATAGCCTGCTGGGTGTGTTAGATAGGGGCAGCATCAGCCGTACAATGGATGATGCCATTTTATGATTCTTGAATAATTAGCTAACGTGTTGTTTTACAGTAAAACTGTAGCATGATGGCCTTACAGGCACTTTTTTTGCACCTTGCTATTCTTTTTAGCCTCATGGGAACAAGTGTTGTTTTGATCAAGTCATTTGAATGGATAACATGTGTTTCTAGTTCTGCAGGGCAACACTAATATTAGCCAGCTGTGGTCTTAATTACACTGACACCTATTACCAATGCTTTGTGCACAGTATCTACTTGTGGACATTTTCCTGTCTGCAATATGCAGTGATTTGGGGGTTTGCTGCATACTTGTGTCTAATTTTTCTTGAACCCTACTTCCCAGATGTCACGATGGCTACACACTTCACTATATCAGACAGCGATTCAGACCCATCTGAGGAGGTAGAAGAAGGAGAAAATAATCAACTATCCACCGGGCAAGAGCAGCAGCTTGGCCAACGCCACTCCTTCACCCTGCCTGAGCTCAGAGCACCAGGTAGGAAACCTCAAAGAATTGTGGGAATGCAGAGTAGAACATTTGGCAACAGGGCTACTGAGATTACCTCAGCATGGTTATACTTTACCTGCCAATGTTTGAGCATCCTTAACCACAGCCTGCTCCAGATGGGACTCAAATTGTATCTTGTTTTTTCACTACATTTACCCTTCTGCCTGTTACTGGGAGCATTCACTTTTAGTCAAATGTGCCCCATCTGTCAGCACCCTTTCTCATAAAAGGAGATTGACACAGACAGAAGTCTCTGTCAGACAGAAAAAAACAACAGTTTGATGTATTTCTACCCCAGTTATCAGCAGTATATGTGCTCAACAGCATTAGTTTGTTATTAAAGATCCCCAAGTATTCCAACTTCACGTACAGTGTGTGTCAGCATATCATGACAATATGCTAAAATTCATCAGGGCATAAATGTATAGTTAAACCCACAACTTCTTGTTTGCCTGTTATTGAAAATATTTGCAGTTTTTTGGTGTCTGTGGTTCCTATTCCTTAACAAAAAAGAGAAAAGTCATTTGATGTCAGTGCTTCCGTCCACTTAGTCATTGCTCTCTCCAACATCAGTCTGTTTATACCCCCCATTTTGTCCTGCCATGTCTTGGCCTTATCTACCTAGGCCCAATTTTGCACTAATCACATCTGCTGCTTCTCACACTGTGATGTACTTTGGGACATTAAAATGTATGCTAACCTATTTTGCATAAGAGCTCTATTCAAAGCAGTAAAGAGAGATGTTATGCATTTTATCCTCGTAGTTTTATGCTTTTGAAGTTCTTCCAGTAATAACCAGTGATTACTTTTCCTCTATTTCATTTCCTCATTGTTCTCCGTCCCCCACCTTCACTTGATCTAATCATGTTCCTGTGAGGTATTGCAAACCCTTCTCACCTTTGTCTCCCGTAGCAACTGGTCGAATCAGGCTGAACTCAGAGTCCCATGCTTCCACTGTCTCCAGAGATGAGGAGCTCCAGGCTAGGGGAGAAGACGAGGCGGGTACGCCCACTGATGGCTTTCCATTCAGGGGGCGGTCCAAGTCAGCTCCACCTGCTTTGTGGGCAGCCAAGAAATATGGACGGCAGCTCAGAAGGATGAGCGACGAGTTTGACAGCCTGCTAGACAAAGGGGTGAGAATGAGGGGGGTGAGAGAATCGAAGAGAGGTTAAAAGGGGGTTAGAAAAAGAGAGATGGGGAAAAGGGGAAAGAATGGTATGGTTAGAGTGATTTAAAGGTGGCGATAGTACATCAAACCAGCACATATGGGTACTTCACAAAGTGCCCAGGCTGTGCCCCTTTTGGCATGATAGAAAGTTTTTGGATTATAATTTTTTTCCTGTCTTTATGCATTTATTTCTTGTTAAACAAACATTTGTTTTAGCAACATGTTTAATAACCTGAGCGTTAGATCAAAGATTACTCTAGATAACGTATTGCCAGTCTGATGTTTAGATGTCTTTGTGGTCAAGGAAAAGGATCAGGCCATAGCCCCTTTTACACTGTTACACTGTTCCTTGCAGTTATTCAGCCTCAGCGTTCTCTATAAAAGGTTCAGAGGAGACAAGAGTTGTGTCAACTAAAAAGCCAGAAACTGAGTTAGTAACAGCGCCGAATAGACGTCTGTGTAAAAGGTACAGCCAGCAGGACAGGAAAATGGATAGGACAGGTGTGACCATTTGACGTTGTGTCACGTGTGCGACCTGCTTACAGAAGATTTTAAAAGCAATTAGCAGCTAACTCAAAAAAGTACAGCAACTTCCGCAAATTGGGAAAACAACCAGGCCCAGGAGCTTACCCTCCAAGCAGGGGGTGAGATTAACTTACTTGTTTGTTATTTGTCACACTGACGCCAGCACTGTTGTGTTACACGTCATTCCTTTCATGTCTCTTTTGCTTCCGGAACGTCTGCATGCTGTTCAAAATCGCACACTGGAGCGGCATAATGCCACCACTGTTTGGTTATGCGTGGAAAAAAAGCAAAGGCAGCATAATGACAGGACTTCATAGCCACCCTGTCATGGGGTCCTAAAACAAAGTTAGCTTTTTCCACCAAAATAGGCGTGCATATGCAGGTTCTTTAAACTTGGGAAAACCTGTTAAAAATAGGCGTTAGACTCCTTTCACATTGCCAATAGACTTGAGCCATGTACACAACTCTACAGCAGTCGAGCTTGCCTTCCTGTTTTGTTTTTTTTTGTTGTTGTTTTTTACTGGTGTGTCATGTTCAGTGTCACATCTAGTCAAAGAACAGGTTAGTGAACAGTACAAAGCAAAGGTGAAGACTAATTTGGAATGATGTTTGAGTGCTGCTTGGACGAAGATGGATGGTATTCTGTGGTAGCACGTCATTGCATCTTGCCAGTAAAGGGTGTGTGTTATATTGAGTAGGAGCCAATAAATACCCAAGACTATTGCAGAGTCATTTGACCCAGGTGTAAGTGCTGACTGGAACCTTTCCAGTTGCATACAAAAAACAGATGGTAGCGTAGGTTTTTTGTACTGTGGGAGAGGGGTTTAAGAGAACTGATTTGTTTATATTTAACTTAACACTGTGTCTGTTTCATGCAGGAAATGAGGAAGGTGAAGAGCGCTGGGACAGCCAAACAGATGCACCACTCCAAGAGCTGGTGGAGCTACCTCTTCAGTCACCAGGAGATGGAGGGAGAGAGCAACCACCATGATAACCACACTCACCGCACTGAATAGACACTGAGAGAGGACACAAGCTTTGCTGAACGGAGGAATCGATAAAATTGAGAGAAAAGCAACGGGGAAGCCAAGAGAACAAAAAAGACCTGCTCTGGGAAGGATCAGAAGAAAGGCTGGGTTGAACAAAGTGAGAGGGATCCAAACACGAAGGCATGGCTAAGTGGATGGCTAAGTGTCCCATCGTAGTCGTGTCATTTTTATACGTCATTGGTAACCACATTTAAATGAATTTTTTGTATTGTGTTGGTTGTGATGTTAACGATATTTCTGGGCAGCCCACTGTGACATGGTAAAAGTAAGTCAGGCGTGAGGATAAACTGTTAGCTATCTGAATCCCATAGAATGGATAAAATGGCGGGCTGAGAGAGGAGAGATGATCTCTTGAGGACACAAAGAAAGACTAGCAAATAAGTGGATTGAAGCAGTGACCACTCAGTTAAGTTATCTCTCTCATCGACACTATGCAATATACTGTAGATGGAGAGATCACCGAAATCAAAACACCCAACTGTTTGAGGCCTCCTTGAATGCTGTTAGAATTTCCTTCCTCATTTTTGTGAGGAAACCAATGTCAATGTGTTATTAATGCTTGTTTTGCTCCAAATGTTTGTGCATGACAAACACAAAGCTCATGGAGACCACTGTAAATGTGTGCCAAATATCTGCAAGCATCAGAGGAAAGAGTGTAAAAGGGAAGGATTTTTTAAAGTATTCAGCTCGGCCCTTCATCCAGCTTCCTGTTTTACTACCTGTAAACCACTACCATTGAAACAACTGTACTTGACTATCATTAACTGCTTTATATCTCAAATTTATCAAAAGAAGAACAATCTTGTACAAAGACAATCTCTGATGATGCAGAAATACTATCTTTTGTAAAACTTCAGGGTTAGATTATATCTGAAGACATTAAACATACATATAAAAGCACAAACCAATATGAATCTATCTTTTTAAAGTCTTGGGTGAGCAAAAAAAACCCAGACTGGAGCTTTTATGTGTAAATATTTTGTTAAAAGTTTATCAAATTGCAGGGGTGGGGTTATTGACTATGTGGTTTAGCCAGAATTTTATTTTACAAGTTCCTATTTTACAAGGTTACCATGCTATTTAATAAGTTTGGCCAACCTAGCAATAGGCAGTGTACAATCCATGGCTGTTGTGATAAATGTTATGTGCATATTTAAAGATGTGGGTAGGGATGAATTAACTGCTGTACAAGGAGCCAACACACAAGCCTTTTTATGGAAGTATATAAGAGACATTTAGATTTCAACAGCCACTGAATACTTACTATTAAAATTTGAACACTGCTGAATTCATATCACTGAAATATTGTATTATGAAAACCATTCATCTAAATGTATTGGTTTGGATTTCACCTCTTTAAAAATTAAATATGAAATTTGTGATTTGTAATTTCAAAAGCTGAATTTGAATATATTTGGGGGGTTTTAGAAATATGTTCACAAATTCAGATCTGAATTCAGATCTGAAAATTCAAGTTGGAAAAAATTCAAATATATATATAAATTCAAAGTTTTAGATCTGAATTGGACCAATCCAATTTGAGCGACCTGAATCTATCTTATTTTTAAATTCTGAAACTTAGATGTGGGATCTAAATTTGTTGGGGAAAAAATTCAAATTCACCTTTTTGAAATTGCAAATCAAAAAATATATATATTTCAATGCAATGAAATAAATGGCATTCAGGTTTCAACATTAAGTATTCAGTGGCAGTTAAGATTCAAATACCTATGTCTGTCATTTGCTTCCATACTTTTTGCGCCATTTATTTACATCCCAGTGCATTTCTAAGATGGATTTAGTGCGCCTAGTCAGATTTAAACACAACTGGAAGGGACTAGGACTTCACTTTTCCAAACTATTTGTGGAGTTTGTTGTGGAAAATCACTTATTCAGACTGCGCTATGGAGGGCAACATGAAGAACAGTTTGTGGACAGATGCCGAAATAAATTGGTACCACTGTTTGGAGGGCAAAATGATAGACCTCCATTTCCCATGCTTCTGTATAGGAAAGTGGCATCTCCAGTGTACCTATGTGGTTACTGACGCCTGTGTTGTTAATACAACAGCCCATGCTGATAGGTTGGTGATGTCAGGACACACAAATCTGATCCGATCACTTGCAAATAACAGTTCAGACAGTATGTTTGAATGATTTGATCGGATTTGCCTGCAGTCTGAACACAGCCTTAGTTCAAATTTGGGCTGTTTGATCTGCACTGGGATGTGAATAAAAGGGGATCGTAGTCTGTCAAGCCTTAGGTCTAGGAGTGCTGATCTGATGCAGGACTTGCTTTAGATATATTATATTCAGGCTTTCAAGAACTACTTGGCACATATGGGATTTATTATTTATTCATATTATTAATTATAAACTAAGATCAGCATTTCTACACTTGGTATATATGATAAGGCTATTAGTGACTTGTTTATCGATATGTGATTATTGAAAATGGTAATGGTTTGTTCTACTTGTGTCTTACTCTCTTCCTCTCGACTTGTAGGGTTGAGTTGTGAAGTGTTTGGGTGTGCAGGCTAATTGGATGCATTTGTATCGTCTTTTTTATGGCTTTTAAACTCGGTTACGGACCACTTAAAATCTGAGAATTCTAGACAATCTGAATGGCACCACCTTTTTTAAGATTCATCCAAGTCTACCATATGTTTGGTAACATATGCATCACCCTGACTGTGTAAGACGAATTTGCGCAAACATTTTGCCAACCCTTTAAATTGAATAAGTATCTGGTGTAAAGCTCCCAAATATTAAAATACAGTTAGACTTTTATGATATTGGATTTCTCACACACATCAACAGGGAAATCAGGAATGAGTGTTTTAAGTAATCGTGCTGTCATAGCAACATAGCTGTCACCCCCGGTAGTCCTGTACCTGTACTTTTAACACAAGTAGTACAGTTTAATTAGCTGGCAGAGAACATGTACATGGTGTTGAGAGCTTGAGGCCACATATGAGTATGGAATTCAAAAGAGTATATCGTTATGAACTGCCTTGAACATGCTGTAACCTGAAATGTGACACCACATAACCAGCCTTTGTCTGTTTACCCAATTACCGCCTTAAACTTCACAGCTCGCTGTCAAATATTACGCGCAAGAGAAAAAAAAGCACAATCGTGTGGTGGTGCGTTCACTGTCACAACTGTGAAAATACATTATAATGGCCAATGCTGGAAAACCCATTTCAGAGGAAGTCATGTTGTGGTTTTGCCTTTTGTTTTTAACATTTATGGCAGTGAACACATCCCAGAAGAACAACCTGCCTGGGCACCTGGAGTTTTGCAACCATACCTTGGTATTACTTGAATCTGGAGATGTGTGTGGAGAAAATTGAATTCTAATATATCTGTCTTTTTTGTTGGATTCCTTTTCACTTTTTAATGACTTTCGTAAATTTTCTCTACAGCTGTGAAACTTCTGGTATATGCCGTTTCTGAATAAATAATTTTAAGAGTGGTTTTGAAGTGAGTTTCTTATGTCATTCTGAAATATTCTCTGGTATGAGGGACACTTTGAAAATGTCATGTCATCATTGCAAAATTGTGGTAAACAATTCAAATGGAAAAGGTAGAACACAAAAGACACAATACTACTTTCAATATGGAACCAGAATATGGCACGTCAGATGTGTTAACAACAGCAAACACTGTTTCGGTCAGTAGGCACAAACTAAATGGTATATGTGTCACATTAGACAAGACAATGTACTGGCAAATGTTAACCAAAATGTTACTTGAATTCTCAGATATTAATGAACATACATTGACCTAAATCATCAATACATTAGCCCAGTTGTTCAAGTGTCTAAACTCCAATTTCCCAAGTTTTCTGGTGGTGCATCACTGCCAGTCAGAGACGAAGAACAGCAGCATTAAAGAGGCATCATGGAAGACAACTTGTGGTCTATCAAACCACGTTTGATGCATCCCGGCAGTACTTTCGCCCACAGTCCAAAGCTGACAGTCTGTCCATGTCTGTGTCACTCAGTGTAAAGTCAAAAAGCCTGGCATTGTCCTTTATTCTGTCTTGATTGGACGACTTGGGCAGCACTGGGATGCCCTGCTGCACAGCCCAGCGCAACAGGACCTGGAGGGTAAAAAAGAGCTAAATATTTTTCAAGTGTTTCTGATTTAAAAACAATGTTCACTGAACACTGAGCAGGAGAAGCTGGTAAGATGCTTTGTGTGTGTGTTTACCTGTGCAGGTGTGCGATCACAGTTCTTTGCCACCTCCATGACCACAGGGTCACTGACCAGGTCTCCTTTCCCTAAGGAAGAGTACGCTTGGAAACACACGCCATACTCCTTACACACACTCCTCAGCTCTGTCTGGCACAGCTTTGGGTGAAACTCCACCTGGACAAATGACAGCAACAAAAACACCTCATTGGCGCTTTTGAAAACTGAGTGCATTAAACTTTTATCTCTTTCATTTGTGTACTTTTTATGTATACTATGTAATCCGTCTTTCTTCACTGTGATGCATTATACCTGGAGCACTGCAGGAGGGATTTTGCAGCTCTGTATCAGTTCTCTCATGTGAGCTGGTGTGTAGTTGGACACTCCTATGGCCTTCAGCTTCCCCTGAGCATGCAGCTCCTCCAGTGTGACCCAACTCTGAGCTCGATTGCCTGGAATCAAATATTTATTAGGACCTCACCATCAGTGTTGCTCAAGTACAACTACAAAATGGAGGAGGAAAGTTAGAGCACAGCTTGAATCTTAGTGGAGCATTTATTTCACTACATACACATGGCTAAAGCAAAGACTTACTCCAAATGCTTTACATCTACTTTTAACATGAATGTAAATACAGGCATACACAGTTGTGACGTTTTGGTACATGACGGAAAACAATGACTCAATCTGAACTCTTTACTTTGGTTGCGTTGGTCAGCCACATCCAGACCTTGTGTGCCAGGCCAGTGGATCAGGTAGAGGTCAATGTAACCCAAGTCCAGCTGAGACAAGCTGTGAAGGGCTCCTTCCATGGCTCTGTCACCTTGATCCATGGAACCCAGTTTACTGCAGGGAGAAAGAGATATTGAGAACTGTACACTGTGTATCATAATACATCAAAGGTCACGTTTGTAAAGACTTGCCATGCTCTTTAGGAAGCCGTATGAGCTTAAATACGTCACCTGGTGATAAACACATCCTCTCTGGTTAAGCCATGTTTGGGCAGGAGCTCCTTCAGGGCTCGGCCCAGGTCAGCTTCATTGCGGTAGACAGCTGCACTGTCGAAGGCCCGATAACCAGCAACCAGTGCTGCATCCACAGCCCGGCAGACGTCTTCAGGACCCACTAACTTGTAGGTCCCCAAACCCAGGATGGGCATCTGAACCCCCTTATTTAGGAGGACAGAAGGGTTAGTGGGGGACGAAGACATCATCTGTTTACTTCACACCCTGTATTTAGAGTGTTTCTTCTACTGAACACTGTGAGGAGGTAGAGAGAGTTTAGTGAGGGGTAAATGGGAGATTTTCTTAAGTAGTATATATCAGTAACAGGTTTGTATTGGACTGCACTAGGTGAAGACAGGTTTTCTATTTCCACTGAGTTCAATGTGGTAGTGTGTGTGACAGTGAGTGCTAACATTGTATGATACGTTGTTTTTAAACGCTGGGACGTCACAGTATAGCTCTTAAGTTTAAATATTGTTACAATTTGCAGTATTGTAACTTTTAAACGCAGATGTAGCTGCTGTACAGTGCACACAAGATATTTAAGACGCTTTTTTAATGTTAAAATGACCTTTCATATAAACGTCACAATATATGATGACGCAGGATTATGTAAGAAGTATTCTTCAAGATTTAGAAACGTCAACGTTCTTACAGTACAAAGTAGGGAGCTGAGTGAAAACGCCATTAAATGTCACCGTTGCAGTTAATTAATATTTATATCTCACCTCTTGGGCCCTTTCAGATGAATTCTCTTTAAGGACAAGTGAATAAATAGGTGATAAATATCAGTAAACGTAAATATCACCTTACTTTCAACTTAAACCGTTAAACAGACTAGAACGTTTACAACTAGTCTACTACTTCCGCTGCATGCGGGAAGATGAGTCATGTGACGCCTGTATGTCGCCGCTGATTGGACGAAGAACGAGCTAATTAAACAAGGCAAAGCAAGGCGGAAACTTGCTCTGGCCAATCAGAGGAAGAAGGAAGACAGCGGGAGAGAAAACCAAGACACTTGCTCAGGTTTCAAATGGTTAAATATATTTATTTATTTATTTTTACCATGGACATGTATTATCTTTTTATTTTTTTATTGAGCATTAATATAGGCTTGTTTTGAATTTGTTTTGAATATGTTTATATTGGTTGAAAGAATCCAGTAATCAATATTCCTACAAGTACGCGTAATACTTAATTTATCAAAATAAAGTTAAATTAAAAATGAAAAAAATGGGTTTGTCCTAACTAACTAGCTAAACCAAACCAAACCAACACTCTGTATTTTAGTTGCCCTCTGAACCAACAATCAATCAATTATAAATTAATCTCTTTAGTTTCTGTTTGTTTCTGATAACATTTAGGCAATCATTGCCACTGCAGGCCTCCTTTAAAGTGAGTCTCTTCTGTAATGTCTCCAGTACAAATGACACTTATGAACATTTCATAATTTTACAATAGCAAATTTGTCGTATTTCATAGACATTTCAAATGAGGAAGCCAGAACACAAAAGTCATAACATTACTTTGTAAGAGTACTGTTAAGGAACAGTATGAGGTAACAAAGTACATGGCAATATTGATAGTCTCAAAATGATGGCACAATGAGTATTTTTTTAGTCAGCAGGAAACACACTTATGGGTACTGCCTAGAAATGCTCTTGGTATGTTATGGCATATGGCTCACAAACAAGACAACGTATTGGCCAGTGTTGTCCAACATGTTACTCTTAAATAACTAGGTACATACATTTACCTAAATCAGTACTTCCTCCCCAGTGCATTTGTTATGTAACTCAGCTGTCTGTGTCTAAACAGACCACCGCTGCATCACTGCCAGTCAGAGCTAAAGAACAGCAGCATTTAAGAGGCATCATGGAAGACAATGTTTGTTCCCCTGGTGATTGATCAAGCCACTGCGGAAGGATCCCAGCAATACATGTGTTGACAGTCCAAAGCTGACAGTCTGTCCATGTCTGTGTCACTCAGTGTGAAGTCAAAAAGCCTGGCATTGTCCTTTATTCTGTCTGGATTGGACGACTTGGGCAGCACTGGGACGCCCTGCTGCACAGCCCAACGCAACAGGACCTGGAGGGTAAAGAAAGGCAGAAATGTCTCCCACGTGTTTGTGCTCAAAGAATTATTGATTGAGCATAGAGAAGGTATTAGACCCAAAAAGACTGTTAATCAAAATGCTTTGTGTGTGTTTACCTGTGCAGGTGTGCGATCACAGTTCTTTGCCACCTCCATGACCACAGGGTCACTGACCAGGTCTCCTTGCCCTAAGGAGGAGTACGCTTGGAAACACACTCCATACTCCTTACACACACTCCTCAGCTCTGTCTGGCACAGCTTTGGGTGAAACTCCACCTGGACAAACAACAGCAATAAAAACACAGCATGGGCTCTTTCAAAAATAGAGTCCATGATTATTTTCTCCTTTTATTCTGCATTTATGTACCATTATGTTTATCATTCATCCTCCTTCAATCACTCACTCACTCTGTGTTATACCTGGAGCACTGCAGGAGGGATTTTGCAGCTCTGTATCAGTTCTCTCATGTGAGCTGGTGTGTAGTTGGACACTCCTATGGCCTTCAGCTTCCCCTGAGCATGCAGCTCCTCCAGTGTGACCCAACTCTGAGCTCGATTCCCTGGAATCAAATATTAATAAGGACCTCTACATCATTGCTGCTCAAGTGCAACTACATTGTGGAGGAGGAAAGTGAGAAGACAGCTTAAATCTTATCTTTGGTTTACCTGGGTTGCGTTGGTCACCCACTACCAGACCCTGTGTGCCAGGCCAGTGGATCAGGTAGAGGTCAATGTAACCCAAGTCCAGCTGAGACAGGCTGTGAATGGCTCCTTCCATGGCTCTGTCACCCTGATCCTTGGGGCCCAGCTTACTGTGCGGATAACAAAGAAAGGGTTGTTGCAAAATTGTACACTGTGCATTTGAGGGTAAAACATGACTGAGCTTCAGTACCTTCTCTCTAAGAGGACAAGAAAGCCAGTATAGCCTACCAACTGACGCTTTCATTCAAAGCAACGTACATTAGATGCATTCAGTCATGTGGATACAACCTACTGTATAAACGTCACCTGGTTATGAACACATCCTCTCTGGTTAAGCCATGTTTGGGCAGGAGCTCCTTCAGGGCTCGGCCCAGGTCAGCTTCATTGCGGTAGACAGCTGCACTGTCGAAGGCCCGATAACCAGCATCCAGCGCTGCGTCCACAGCCCGGTAGACATCTCCAGGACCCACTAACTTGTAGGTCCCCAAACCCAAGATGGGCATCTGAACCCCCGTATTTAGGAGGACAGAAGGGGTAGTGGGGGACGAAGACATCTGGTCTGAAGGCACTTACTTGCTGTATACTCTGCTGGACTAGTTGGTCTACCCAACACTGCTAAGAAGGAGAAAGAGTCAAGTGAGGAATGAATGGGAGATGTTCTTGAATACCAAAAGATGTATGTATGAATGTATAGCATGATGTATGTATCGGCTCTGGTACTGACATGTAATACAGATTTCTGCAGGTTTTCAATTGCCTTTTTCCACCTGTTTCATATAATTAGTGTTGAAAATATACTCAAGTATTACTATTGTGACAGTTTGCAGTGGTGGAACATTGCAAAGTCAATCTGTGGCTGTAATTACAATGTTACATTGCTAGAACATTGGCCATCACAATAAACTAAGGAAATAGAATGACAGTTTTGTTGTCTTTGGCGGCACCGATGGCGATAAGTAGTAATTGTAATGTGTTGGCTGACTGCTGACATTGTGACATGTAGTCCCATGATAATCTGGGTTTGGACATATTAGCAAAAGTAAAATGGGTTAGGTGATTTGGGGCAGCAAAGCATGGGATGTCAAAATGTGGACCATTCTGATCCAGATTAAATATTTAAAATAAACAACTATATACTGGAATTTGACATATGATGACGCAGTATTTATAACGACGTAGAAACGTCACAGCTGTTACATTACACAGTCTAGCAGACTGGGTGGGAACGCCATTAAATGCCACTGTGAAAGATAATTCATATATTCAACTCACCTTTTGGGCCCTTTGAGGTGAATTCTTTTAAGGGGGAGGAGGAAATGGGTAAAGACCTGACGTAATGAAGAAAAAGTGTCAGTGAACAGAAACTCACGTACACAAAAAGACAAACGTGGCCCGTCCTCGCTCCAGGCGAGGAATGTTTACAACTGCTACTTCCTGCTACGCGCGGTCAGCTGACAGTCATGTGACAGTTTGGGCGGTTTTAGCCGTCTCCATAGTGACACTTTCTCTGACGCCGCTGATTGGAAGAAGAGCTAGCTAATCAAAGAAGGCCAAGCAACGAAAAGGCGGGAGTTCGCGGTGTCTGGCGAATCACGAGACGAGTCAACTGTTTGATTGACGGTACCGCCTTTAACTGTTGACGTCCTGGAGGGGAGAGAAGTCAGCCTGCTGGACAACCTGCCAAGTTCATACTCGCAATTTGCTGTAGACATTACGGTAATTTAAAGGACTAAAATATTCTAACAGTTGTTACAGGACGGTTTTAGCAGGCTCAGTATCTACACTTTGTCAAAGCTAGCTAACAGTGTCAGCTAGCATAAAACATTTCAGTTGATTTTGCCATGTATTTTTTATTTTATTTAATTATGTAAGTTATGTTAGTTATGTTAATTAATCAGTTTTTCTGATTTTGTTTCCCAAACCATGTTTGGTCAGCCATGCCACTGCAGGCCTTCTCCCACATTTTCCCTCAAACTCGACTCTTCGAAGCTAATGGTTTCATCTACGAGTTCACGATTAAAGGAGGCAGCAGCTTCAGGCAAGACAGACATTGTTCTTGACATCTCCACAGCCTTATCTTTATAATTTATATAATTTCTTCCTTCCTCCATTGTGTTCCCTTTCAATTAAGTTAGAGCAAGTCAACACAGTCTAGCTGTTTAAAGGGTAACTTTGGTATTTCTTTAACCTAAACCTTATTTTCCCATTTTTCGGTGTCCAAGGCAGCAGCGAAACAGGATGCAATGTAACCATATGGGGCAATTGTGCATCATCAATTTACATCCACTAAAAGTGCTTGTTTTTGCCACTGACAGGTTATTACAAGTGTCTGAGAACATGATGGAAAGGATCCCTACAGAGATAGACCTTTTTTGTTAAAGAGTAAGATCCTTTTTGTTTAACAGTCACCATCGCCAAACCCACCAGACTCCATTTAAATTAACATCGATTTTATCATGTAAACACTCCTCATTAAAAGTCCACACAACAAAATTAACTCATGAAAGTCATTGTAGTTATCCTTTAACAGTTCCATCAATCACAAACTCTGGTTTGGTAGAAATAAAACCTTTTTCATCTAGTTAGATGTGAAAATATGCTGGTTTTGGGTCACACAAAAAGGTTCTTACTCTTTAGCACAAAAGTTTATCTCTGTAGGGATCCTTTCCATAATGTTGTTAGACGCTTAATAATCTGAGCCCCTCTGTGGCAAAAAAAGCCCACTTTAAGTGGACATTGAGGGTGTGTAATTGTCCAAGTGATGTTGCCCACTCACTCAATACTAGGACCAGTTTCAAAAAATGTTGTTCCCATTAGACACGTGGACACAAACATGTGGGAAACAGGGTCCAGGCTGAAAAATATCAAAATTATCCCGTAACTCAAAACTCAGCCAAAAGGAGATCCAACATAAAGAGAAGACGGGGATAGAATAAGTAGGGTGCCACCACAAATTAAGTTTAAGATAGGATTAATTGCAAGTAGTAAGCAAGTAATTATATTTTGTTAAGTAGCTTTAGTTGCACACCTTGCATGATGTGTCTCCAAATTGGGATGAGCATACTTCAGTGCATCACTGGAAACTAGTTTATAACCAGAGATGAAATTATTTAATTTTACCTTAACCTAACAAGTGCAAATCCCACAAGACCTAAAATAGCTCGAGACAAAAAAGAAAACATTGTGACACCAAACTTAAAATAGAGAGCAAGCTCTGGATTAGAGCAGCTACAGGTTTGGGTAATTCTTTTTCTTAAAAGCACAGCAAAAAAGCACAAGCTCAAAATCCATAAGCCAAACATATATCAGCAAGACAGAGACGACTGATCGATCTTGCATTTACTTATTGGCTCCTTCCATGCAGCCCTCCCCTTTTTCTGCTCAAGATTCATTTTTGCAACGTATTGCAAAATGCTCTTTAATCTAAAAAAGAACCAGTTGGGGAGATGGCTGAGCTTCAGGCTGTAATGGCTACTGTTGCATGTTCTGATGTGTGTTACTTTAGTTTTCACTGTGAGGTTTTGTTTCATCTGCAAAAACAGAGGCCCCACAGGATCTATCGGCCTTTATTCAGGTGTAACGTCTCAGAATAAGAGTTCTAACTGATCCTCGAATTGAAGCCAAAGAAAACTCTTTCATTTACACTATACAATATATTTTAGACGTTCAACAGTCGAAGTATTTTATTGCATATCTTTTTAACAAAGTTACTAAACTTTAACTGCTAGTACTGTATAACCACATGTTTCAAGATACACGTGTTGTGAACATATTATAATGCGTATAATAATATATTTCATCAGAAGGGATGAAGATATAAGAGGAGACAGCCTTGATGAGGAACTGGAGGTAATTATGGATACTCATGCATTCTGACCTCTCACCAGTCATAGCACTCTTTCTCTCTTTAATTCCTTTTCTTACTTTATTCTTCTCTGTTTTCAGGAAATTATCAGAACTGTTATTGGCAACCTGGACAATCTCCAACCCTTCAGTAGTGCCCGCTTCAGTGTCTACCCTTGTATCCTTTACATCAGTTTAATTATTCATCAGCGTATTTTTTTGGCTGTCAGCTTTCTACTTATCCTACTATTCAGTGGACAAAAGGTCACCAGTTCTTAGTTTTTGGTTGCAATGACAGGGAATAAGACAAAGTGGGGATCCCATTGAATAAAGTTAACAACTAATATTAAGAGTGTAGATCACTGTAGTGCATGCTGGTGCTGGTATTTGTTATCTTTAAACCGCTTTACTGCAAAATAAAGATCAGCTACTGATCCTCTACTTGCACACCATTATCATATTTATTGACTTGTAGTTCACCTTATTTTGTTAACTGTAACTATCAGATAAGCAGCGGTGGAGGGGAGTGTCTAAGGTGGTGCAAACACATGGCGAGAGGGAGCCGAGAGCTTACCCGTTTAGCATTATTCTCTACCTGGAGAAAAACATGCAGAATGGTAAGGATGAACACACATGAAAAAACCTCATAGCCTATCCAGTTTTAGTCACAAGATACATCTTGTACTTGGAAGGCATTACATGCTGTCAGTACAAGGACATGTACATTAGTTTTTGAACTGACTGTCATCATCAAGAAAGAAAGAGATATGGTTCAACAGCAATAGTAGCACATACTGAAAGGGCACGTGCATTAATGTTCTCATTACTATTTTTCAAGGTTTATATCATTCTGCAGCTTCCCACTAGTGTACCTCATGTACAATTCTGAACATTTAAATTTTGGTCGAAGTACATATGTTTTAGCTTTAAAATGCTTTTTTGCCAAGCTCTTCTAAGAACTTTCTTCCACATAACCTGACATAGGTTTCTGCATGATGATGGTGCTACATATAAATCCCACTAGCCTGCCTAATGGGACTTTTTTGAGATGAATCGTCTTTGGGAATTGTTTGTTCTTGATCTACCAAATTAGTGATATTCCTCTAAGTGGCATGGAAGCCAAGCAATGTACTGCTGTGAACGTCACATTAGTTTGGATCCGAAAGTCACACAATAACACAAACTAACCAATCAAGGCAGCAGTAGACCAGCAACTTCTATGTTCTGCAAGGTAAAATTACTGTTTTTGTCAAAGGATTTTGGCGGCTTTGAGAGAGCATAGATAAATATGCATAAATTGTCCTGTTAGCAGTACCGGCTGTGTGATAAAGGACAGACATTTTTACGAATCTCAGTACAGTAAACAGACACACAGGATACTATTCAGGCATATTGATGTCTCACATGTTTTATCTTTTTTTTTTTTTTTCAGGAAAGCAAGCAGAGCAGGAGCCGAGTTCAGTGAGTTGTTCTCCCTTTACTTACATAAAAGAGTGAGAATATTTGCTAGAGTGTCCGGTTTTACATTTAAACTGTATAATACATATACAGAATATATATAATGTATAATGGACCCAATATCACTGAAAGCAAAAAGAAAAGTGGTCATTTGTGAGGATGCTGTTTGCAGAGTTTCAATTGTTATATTGCAGTTGTTGTATTAGTTTGCATTGTATGATACTGTATGGTGTACTTAATATTTTGACATATCTTGTGTATACTATATATGTCCAGAGTTGTATTTTGTGGAGATAAATACTATGAACACCTTAGAATATAACACTGTGCAATACAACAACACCCCAGACTGCAGTGCGAGACATAACTGTAGAGTTGAATCAACACCTCTTTGACAGAACTGAACATTACTAACTTAACAAAGGTACAATTAGTTGCAGAGCTGTTGCATTGGATTGTTTTATATTGTATACCAACAGTGACAGAGTATCCGCTCCATGACATTTAACATATATATATTCATATACAGCACACTACTGCATTTTTCCTAGGAGACAGAGGCTGCAAGGCAGTTCCCCTCTGTTTCTGAGCTCCGATCAAAGCACAGTAGAGGAGACTCACCACTAGAGGACGCCATAATAAAGGGCTTGTCCCAGGACATGGAGATCGAAGGCAAGGTTTCTGCTGCTGGGTGAGTGCTCTCTTTTCTACTGTAGAGCTTATCTGTAACCTTAAAGGGTTGGCTCGGTATTTTTCAACCTGGATCCTATTTTAGCGCATTTTTTTGTATCCAAGTGACTCCTGGGAACAACAATTTTTGAAACTGGTCCAGTATTGCGTGAGAGCGCTGCAGATGGCAGCCACAGTACAGGCTGCAGTGCAACCACTCAGGGCATATCCCATAAACATGGGATATGAGGTTCCACATTTTAAAATACCAAACTTATCCTTTATGCTACATTTACTCTGTGTTTGTCACATTAAAACAAATTGCAATTTGCAAATATATGTATGTAGTGAGTAGAAATCTACCCAGTGGTCACAAAAATGGTGACATGGGCTTCTATGTGAATGAACTTTGTGATTTAAGCAGGCATTAGCAGGCATTATTGGATTCATTATGGATAACAGTGAGCTGTCATTTATTTCAGAAAAGTAGGCAAGGACATATTCATTTGTCATCGCTTGTTTTCTTTACTCCTCATCAGTGAGAACAGTGTCTGTTATTATGAGTGTGATGATGTGGATTACATGTCAGGGAAGATGATGGGAGCAGTAAGAGGAAGCTTGTTCACTCTAGCATTACACACGTCCACATACACTTTTAGTGCATGAGATGAAAATGAGTGTTCTTATTCATAAAATCACCAAGACATCCACTCTGACAACTACCCTGTTTTGCGCGCACACACACACACACACACACACGCTCCAGTGATTCTTGCAGTTATGAAACAGAAAAGAGCCGAACGGGCGCCACCTCAATCACGCTGACAGTCAGATCACTGAGGCGAAAATTAGGATTTAAAATACACACACACACACACACACACCTAGTCTGTATTGTACTTATCTGAACAGAATTGTCTCATAGTTTTGAACTTGAGGAACACACACTCAGATGCACAAACTGTGTAAACATCCTGCAAACAGCAGGGCCTCAAGCATCATTACCAGTTCACAGGAAATCAAGTTTCATTAAGCAATTCCCACTGAATTATATTCACCACATTGACCATTACACTTACATGTCCCTACAAAGGTGCAGCACATTAACACACACAGGGAAAGCACACGACTCACTTTGTTCTCAAAAAGCTTCCTACATACTGCTTTATCACTCATGGCATTCATCAGTGTGTGAGTGTGTGGCTACATGATGCCCTGGAGAGACAGATGGTTTGTTTTTGTGTTAAACCTGCTGGAAAAATAGGAAAAGAAAAGAAAGATTGTCAAGGAGCATTCAGACTTGTGAACATGGGGCATTTAACACAAAATTGTTGGTGTTGGCAGTAAAATCTGGCATTTTAATTCACCAACATGTAACCAAAGGCCTTTCGGAGGCCATGCACCATGAAGCATGACAACCACCAATTTAAATAGAAAACACTGACATTGACAGACAAGCGTTGGTTGTCGTTCTGATTCACATCTTAGCAATGTACTGTTGTGGGGGGTCAACGAAAAACCACCTAAAAAAACTAAATATTGGTTTAAGTGTACACTATATTAAGAATATTTTCACCACTTTACCTTGCTGTCAGGCAGCGATTTCCGACGGGGAACTGAAGCCATTATTTCGCCTTCTGCAAAGCCAGACTCCATTAAGAAAAACAGTAATTTAACATTGCTGAACATAGGAGCTGCTGGTCTACCGCTGCCTCAATTGGTCAGTTGATTTATGTCATTGGGTGACTTTGGTGTTTAAAAAGATTAGTTAGGATTGACCAAAATCACAAAATAACAAAAACTAACTAACTAATCGAAGCGGCAGTAGACCAGCAGCTCCAGTGTTCAGTGAGCTAAAATTACCATTTTTGTCAATGGAGTCTGGTGGCTATGACGAGAGTATGCAGTAGATGGGGAACTGAAGCTGTTAACAATTTTCCCATCAGAAAGGGCTGTCTGCATCAAGCCAAAGCAGTGAAAATACTCTCAATATCGCGTACACTGAAACTGTTATTGATTTGTTTTAAGCGGCTAAAATACGTTTTGTTGCTGCCCACACCCACAGCAGTACATTGCTTAGCTTTCATGGCAGTACTACTGCCTGCTTCTCCAAACTGGAGGCATGCTGACAGAGTATAGTACCTCAAACAACCCCACTTCTAAAGACTCATACTATCCCTTAAATGGCAGAATAGGAATAGGACTGTGTGTATGTTACTCTGTATTTCAGAGTAAAAGGGGATGTTCCTCGTGTATTAGACTTGTTTCAAGGGGTGTCTAGTTTTATGTGGCAATCATTAACCACACTAAATAACAAAACTTTTACTACAGTAGTTTTTCTATTTATGTAAGACTAAACTTGGCTGTGTCCAACTTTTCAGCAGGCTCAGAGAAGATCCAGGACATGATGGCAAGGTGATTGTTTCATTAATTCAGTCAGTTCATTCTTTCATTCATCACATTTAATTGGTTAACTGATGTGTCAGTCTCTTAAATGTCAAGTCAAGGAGTCAGTAATTTGAGCCCACAGTTATTCAGAATTAACTGATTCCAACAATTCGTTGGAATCCCTTTCCCCTCCCTTTCGTTCCCTCTCTACCACATATATAAACAAACACACACTCGTAGCATCCCTGTCTGTATTGTAGCCCCAGGCTAGCATTAGTGCACACAGGTAGGATAACAAGAGTGATTAGGTTAATAATAGCATTACATCAGGATACAGAGCGTACCTGTTTCTGTGTAATTGTGTGTATGTGACAGAGTGTGTGTTCCTGGTGAAGTGCTTCGGATTGATTAGCAACAAAGTCCCAAAATTACCCTTCGCCCCACTCCCTTCTCATCCACGGCCTTTCATCTAATCTGATCCTGTTTTTTTTACATTTGTCCACTCTTTTTTCCCCCACATTTGTTTTACCTGGAAAAAATGATTTGAGTTATTTATTTTCGGAGAAGGAAGTGCTGATACAAGTCTACAAGCCTTCACCCTAAAGGGATCATTAAGTTTGGATGGCATTTACAAATTTAAGAGAAGAGTTGTCAAAAGACGAAGAAAAACTACTGGGTTCTCAGAAGTACTTTTTTTTTGTAAAAAAAAAAAAAAAAAAATCCATTCAAATTGAAAAAATCCAATTGACCGCTAGCACCATCACTCATAGTTAGTGTTGCAAAGCCTATTAAGGCACGGATGCAGTTTACAACAACAGTATTTACTGTTTTTAGGTGTCAATTTGTGCATTGGAGGAGGTGGAAAAGTTGAAGTATCAATAAAAGGTAAATGCTGACATATAGTCAGGAGGTACCATCATTGCATAGGCTTCTGCAAGCTCTCTTAGTTGTCTCTGGATGGCTTAAGGCTGATTTGTAGTTGTGCTTAGGCTGTATGCAGAGCCTACACCATAGTTTACCCAAGTGTCCCACATGATTGTGGGCATTTAAACTTGTGCAGTTGTGTATCTTTGTCGCTCTGCAGTTACACCTCCAAAACATTAGTTGGCAGTGCGATTTCAATGCCAGTGCTGTAAAGTTTAACTGATTTAACTAGCACACCAAAAACACCAATAAAACATGGCTTGATAGCGACAACATTAAACAAAAGTAGGTCTATAAAATTAGGCTCCACAAAACAGCTGTTTTTTACTGGACATGTTTTCCCCACGTATACAACATGCCGATGTTATTAGCATAAGCCTATGACATTTTACATTGCATAAATTAGCCCAGTGGCTAGCAGAGTTTTCCTCTACTCATACAAAGACAAGAACAACAGCAACTATTACAACTCACAATGTTCACTGACAAAACAACTGTCTTACACTAAACACATTTTCCCCATTAATACAACATGCTAACATTATTAGCATAAGCGTATGACATTTCCTGTAGCACAAATTAGCCTAGTGGCTAGCAGACTATTCCTCTACTCATATGAACCAGGACAAATCACACATATATCCTTCAATGCTATTTTGTTGGGGCTTTATTGTATTTACAATTTATTGTTTCTTATCTGCACATTAAAAGTAGATTGGTTAAAATTTGCACTACATTTGGATGGAAACGCAACAAGTGGCAGACTTATGACTCATAGCCCTGCTCATAGCTTTCAGACATAAGTAGAGAAAAGCAGGCTTTTTATAGTCACAGAGCATCAACTTTACTGACTGAAAGAAAACTGACTGTAGCATATTTTATTAGCTTGCTAAGTAACTTCTCATCAACTGCATAAGTTGGTTGGAAACTCAGTCTCTGGCTAAGTTTTAAATGTTTTTGATAACTTGTATGAAAATTTGAAACCTGCAAATGAGTTTTAGATATTAATCTGAAAGCCAAGTACATGATGATTATGCTAACACAATGCTGTATAATGATGAACGCTAAAGCTAGTCCCAGGTAAATAGTCAGCATCCTCCTCAGTTTATGATCCATGATGAACACATTTGTCTTGTACTATAGGCTACAGCTAGTTAACCCTAATATTTTAATAACATATGCAGAAAGAAAAAGTATTTTAGAAAGTCTGGCTACACCACTAAACATTGACTCTGTAACACATAATAATCTTTGCCCTGGAAATAAGGCTAAGTTACTCATGAGCTAGTTAGCTGGGCATGCTAAGGTTAGCAGTTACATTACAGCAGATAAACATTGTTTCCTTACACTTTTGTTTTGTAAAACACACGACTTCAAACTCTTCTATGTGGACTATGGCTCTACTACAGCCCTGTGCACACTGCTTTAACATGCTGCAGTAGTTACAGTTGCAGAGCCATGATTGGAAATTTAGTGTTAGGGGTTAGCATCAGTTCAATTTAATTTGTGTTAATGTAAAAAAAAAATCACATTCTGAACTATTGTCATTACTACATTATTATTTTTTAATCATCTTCTCTAGAAGAGTACCAGAGGGTTTAATAAAGCCCAGGAGAAATCAAGTGCCAGCACAGTCATCGGAAGTGGGACTCCAGGCAAAGTGCATCCTGGGACAACAGAGCATGACATGAGAGAGGAGGAGGAGGGTGACGAGGAGGAAGAAAATGCCAACTCTGTCCCTGGGACACCTTTGAGGCCAGGGATTTTGACTCGACTGGCCAGGTACGCATGACGGCACCTTCAACCTGAGCAGCCAGGTTCAGAGCAGCCACACCAACAGTACACAGTATTTCACTACCACGCATCATTGAATCAGCACATAGTTAGGGCAGCATTCATACCAGCAGAGATAACGGTGATGTCACTATCTTATTTGCCAATTTGACTGACTTTAACACCCACGGGAGAAACCAGAGCTAATTGGTACTGTACATGTGAAAGAATAAAGTTGACAAAGATTAAAACGGATTGGGGAAATCCAGCTATTATAAGCACAGAAATTACAATATTCTTCTTTCTGTTGAGACAAGCTGAGACGCCAGATGTCCTTAGGCACATAAAAGACTGACAAAATTATATCCACGTTGACAGAGCACGCCAAACAATCTTACAAATGTAGTCTCTTTATGGTAATAATGATGTGCAGTAGCAGCTGCGTGAAATGAACCCACAGTTGCATTAATCACGTGTGCAGATTGGTGACTCTCTTTGTCTTTCTTTTCGCAGCCATATCTTCCCCTTCTCTCTGTTCTTCAAAGATCCCTGAGTGCTGTGATGGAGAGACACATCGAGACAGGAGGTGTGACTGGTTTCAGGAGAGAAGACTCACTGGGGTTTGTTTGGTTTAAGTTCTGCAGTGCAAACAAAAAAAAGTTAGTTTTTTCAGTATTTCATAGACCTGCTGAGATTTCTCCTGTTGTTCACAGATTTTCCTTTACATTAACTTATCTGAAAATATTAACTATTCCCACAGAGATGGAACGTCTAAGTATTCTTTATTAAGACCATAAGCTAATAAATATTGTTACTTCTTCGTTTCCATTGGATGTTTTTGTGATTTATGTTGTTTTACTTTGTTCCATTATGGATGGAGTCCTTGCTATTAGCATGCCTCACGTTGCTGTTTTCTCAGCATCATCTGCAATAATTGGATCCTCTTATTTTTCTTTTTGTATAGTGGGGTTTTTTTGGAGTTGAGAAATATTTTTTTTCCTCTGTTAGTAGTGGCATGACTATATATTATTAAAAATATAATATTTTATATGTATATTTTATTTTTTTTATTATTTTTAAAATTTGGCCCATGGCATCAATTCTCTTTCTTTTTAAATTTATATTATAGTAGTGTTTATAGTACTTGCTACATTTAACTTTCCTTTTATGGTCTGTGACCCCATCTGCATTCAATAATAATACTAAACTTTATTTATAAAGCACCTTTCAAAACACATTTACAAAGTGCTTTACAAAAGCCAATAAAAGACGAAGCAAATAAAATAAAAGCAATAAAAACACACATTAATAAAGCAGTTAAAATCACCAAAAGGCAGTTTTAAACAAGGTTTTCAGATGTGATTTAAAAGATGAGATTGAATGTGCAGCCCTGATCTTCTCAGGCAGGTCATGCCAAAGTCATGGAGCTCTGACCACAAAAGAAAAGCTGCATCTGAGGATCTCAAGGTGTGAGAAGGAACATAGGGCAATAAACGATCAGTTATATAACTTGGAACTTCTATAACTTAAATTTATTTTCTTAAATTCAATTTTCAGTTGAGAGAACATGTCTTAAAGGTCCAGTATGTAGGATTTACTGCCATCTAGTGGTGAGGTTGCTGGGCGTGTAGGAGGACTATGATGGCCATGCGAAAGGACTTTCTCTAGAGCCCATTCTGGGCTACCGTAGAACAACATGGCAGACTCCTTGGATGAGGACCTGCTCCCTATGTAGATACAGTTTATTCTAAGGTAACTAAAACACAACAATTCTTAATTTGAGGAGATTATAAAGTAATGAAACCATAATTAAGGATATTATATAGCATACCTGGACCCAAAATCTGACGCACTGGACCTTAAATGCAATTTTTGGATTTGATGTGTAAAATGTAAATAAATGGGAGGTGGTGTAATCCAAATGGTTACATCTTTCCTCAGTGTGCAGACTGTCAGGCAAATCCACACTAACACATTCCAAAGCTTTATTCTGGTAAATGTTGTAGACAATGCGGACTCTCTCTTAATATTTCCACTCCCCCATGTCTGTGTGTGTGTGTGTGTGTGTGTGTGTGTGTGTGTGTGTGTGTGTGTGTGTGTGTGTGTGTGTGTGTGTGTGTGTGTGTGTGTGTGTGTGTGTGTGTGTGTCCTCCTAAGTGCACACCTTGAGCCTTAGTGAGAATCACCTTGTGGAAACTCCACTTTCCTCCTGTCAATCTAAATTAGTTAAGTGTTCTATCTTTGTGTGTGTAGGTGTGTGTCGTATGGACTTTTTTTTGGACATTTTTGCACACACACACAAACATTTGTATAGAACTGATGTTCGTCAAATATGCAAAAAAAATCAAATAAACTCTGGTCATTGATTAACTTTATGAAAGGGACACGGAGTGCGAGCGTGCCTGCATGCATGCACGTGTCCACGCTTGCATGCATGTGTTTATATATGGAGGTAAATGGGTCAACTGGTGTAAAACATCATCTTAGAAACAGGAAAACTTTGCCTAATCCCCTCCTTATATTGTCATAGAGCCCAAAATAACACACACATAATCTTACGCTCACGTCTACTTACACACTTTGACCACACACACAATATCCTGTCAGACATAATGATATACACACATATAGTTCTTGGAATAACAGACACACACACATCATACGCTGCTGCACAGACACACACATACATCATATACTGTCACACACACACACACACACACACACACATACACACAGATTAAAATAACAGGGCAGAAGTGGAAGCGGACACATTACTGATATTATAGTTATTCAAGACGCCACGGTTTCCACGGCAGCCGAGAGCGACGGGGCCACTGAGCGATACAAACATCAGTCACCCCGCTGAGTCACACTGGAGCAGTGTGTGTGTGTGTGTGTGTGTGTGTGTGTGTGTGTGTTTCAACTGCAAAAGAGTCTCTAGTTTAACAAAGTTCATTCACATCTAATTCTCTCCTGATGAGGTGCTGCAGGCCATTGACATTTATAGTCCCTCTACCTCTCTCTCTCTCTCTCTCTCTCTCTCTCTCTCTCTCTCTCTGGTTGGCATGGAATCAGGAGAAACACACACTGCAACCTCACAGTCAACACACTAATAGTTTTGTGTGTTTGTGTGTGTGTAGGTGGGGGGGTTTAGGTGATGATGTCACACATTCCGTTTTCCATTGACATAACCAGATTGGGAATGTTTGGGATAGAGGGGCCATAAGATGATAATTGTGTTTTCCTTAGAAGGTGTGTATGTGTGAGTGTGAGTGTGGGAATGTGTGTGAGTGAGCAGCCCTGGAAGCCTTAGCATCTATCCTGATCAGTGATGAGGTGAGCTCTACAACCTGTTGATGTAGAAGAGTTTTGCGGTAACGTCTGAGAGGTGAACAGAATTTTATTAATTTCCCTCCGACTGTGTTTTTTTATTGTGGAGCAGAACAGGAAGACAGTTTAAAGAATATGGCTGATGTTATTCTATATTTTTCTTAGTGTAAAAAAAATCTATTAAAAAACAAAACCAGCAATTTGTTAGTCAGCGTTAATACTTTCTGACTTTTCTGCGCTGTCATTGGCATTCCACTCCAAACCTATTAGTTACCACTGCGGACATAAATCTTCAAACCAGATACATGGTTTCATCTTCTTTTTTTCTTTTTAAAAAGAAGATTAATTTCCTGAAACAGCTGGTCACTGCAGCTTTGAGCAAACATTACTGAAATACCAGTAAATAGTGGATTTGTTGGGAACTATTTTCAGCAGTGAATTAATACACAATTGGTTTGTGGAATTGGCTTAAAATAAACTACAGTGTATGTTTTGGTACAGGGTTCCCATGGGTCCTTGAAATCCTTGAAATTCTGAGTCACTTAAAGTGCTTGAATTCCTATAGTTTTGCAAGAATACAAATTGAAGTTCTTATTTTATGTATTTTTTAGATAACGTCATAAATAGGCTACATCCTGCTGTCTGCGTTTGTGTCTCCTGCGCCACCTGCCTCCACCTACACAGCCCAATGAGAAGTGTTCACACATTCAAGTCTCTTTCTCTTTTTGTCATCTGTAAAGCTTGTGTAAAGCCTGTCAGCTCTCATTATAGAAATTCTCGCAGTTGTAACAGTAATTAATCTTGATCTGTTTTAAACTATACCATGTTAGGTCCTTGAATCTGAGGGAACTGGGCCTGGAAAGTCCTTGAATTAGATGTTTAAGAAGGTATGGGAACCCTGATGGTAATGAGCACGAAACATATCACACAGTATACACAGTACTACTACAGGTAGTTTATGTATTTTGGAAACAGAAATATTCTTATTGCACTGACAGGATTGTTTCACTTGATTTAAAGGTGCAGGATTGTCGCTTACAGTTTGTAAACACACTTACTCATGAAAATGGAAGGACAGGCGAACCTTTTTATAAAACCCCTACCTCACCTGAGCGCTGTGGTGGTACACGTCCATGAATGTGCAGAGCACAGAATATAACAAGAAAATAAAAAAATACAGGCAGTCTCTGCAGAAAAATACACCGCCACACACTTAGTGACTCATAAGTGATGATTGAGAGGGATTACTTTTTTATGAATGTATACATTGTTTTTCAGAAAATCCTACATAGTGTATCTTTAAGAAAATGAGGTTTTAGGAGTTAAATATGGACTGATTTTTTTTTGCAGTGTAGAAAGAAGCTTAAAGGCATCAATCAGATCCTATTGTTTCCTGGATGAATTGCTTATTACAGTGCTGTTCCTCCGGGAATTGTTTGGAGGGTTCAGCTTTTGTCATTTCACTTGATTAAAGGTCATAACGAGCATCTGCAGTTTGCATTTAGGAGCTGCTGCTGTAAGTGAAAACATACAGTGAAACAATGATGGTTATTGCATCTGGGATCAAACCAAAGTATAGTAAGTTTAAAGTAAATGTGACGTGCTGGTTTGCCTACTGATTTTATCATACAGCGAGGTCTTTGACCCCTTGAATCAATTCTCCTGGCAGTTTAACAAGCTCTGTCAAAGACAAGGATGGTTATTTTAAAGTCAAGTCATTCATTTTTATAGCCCAGTATCAGTGGGCTGTAGTGTCTCAGTGGGCTTTAAAGACCCACAATGGCAATGATTGCCAACCCAGCCCAAATTCTCCTGGGAGACATTAAAAAACCCATTGAAAAACCAAAAAAGTAACCTCAGGAGGCTCTGACTCTTGCTGTTCCAGTAAGTAAAACATTTGTTCCTTCACCCTGAACCCACTTTCTTGTGGATACTCACCACAACAAGAACAAAGCACACCCACTCTGGGTCTTTGGCAACACTTTTTAAGTAATCTGTGGTTTGATTTGGCAGTTTGTGACCTTTGTGACATGTCACCAAAGTGTCCAGAAAGTGCTGCAAATGTCCAACAAATAATCCAAGAGTCTATTAACGGAATGTCTTTACCCGCTGGAGTTTGGACAGGGGGTGGTTGCTAAGATGACTTCCTCAGTTCAAGACAAGAAAGACGAGAAGCAGAGCCAGGCAGGCGTTCCCCACAATATACCCATCATGTGCCACACACACACACACACACACACACACACACACACACACACACACACAGTTGACCCAAACCAACAATATCTTCTGACCCGACCCTGCCCTTCCTCCTGCAGCCACAAATGGAAAACCCAGGCCGACTTTGTGTGTGCGTGTGAGGTCTCCCATTCAGTTTATGTATTAGTTCACTGTATCAACTGGCAGCCTAGGCCCAGAATATTATTCTTTTGTGTTCGATTTTACGTGCATGCATACATGTGTGCTTTTGTGTGTGTGCGTCTCTATGCATGCGCGTGTGGTAAAGCTGTGTGTGTTCTTACTATTGTGGCGGTGCGTTGATGGAAAACCTATCTAGTTTTCCTCTGTGTCACAGCAGCGGTCCCCCTAAGGTTGAAAACAGAGAGCGAGGAGGGGGAGGGCGGAGGTACAGAGAGATACTAACACACTCCAGGAGAAAGACGTTAAAGAAAGAAAGTTTAAGGGCATTTTTTAAAACAGTTTTTAGACAGTTTCCCTTTTTTGTGCAGGTAAAACGAGTAGAGAAGAAAGAGGGACCTGTGGGGGAAAAGATTCACACACACTCAGCTCTCTAATTGTGGGTGTGTCCAGAGCTATAAGTGCCTTTGCTCTTACCTGTGTTACTTATATCCCTGCATGAGGCTCAGAACAGACACACTCACACACACCTGTCAGTCGACTCACCTGCCCTGCACTCCAGAAGCTGCACTCTACTCTGCGTCCTCAGGTAAGACTGAGCTCCTTTTTACACCTAAAATAAAATATAGTGCATCAGTCTATATGTTGGTGGAATAGACCTTTAAATCCTGTGATATTTAGGCTGTGATCTTGAGATTGTTGCTTTCTCTATTTTTTTAAAATGACAAGAAACTTTACTATACGTCAGATTAAGTTGTAAATTTGGAGCAAAATACACTTTTAATTTTTTTATCCGTCCTTTTATTTATTTAAGGTTCAGATTTTTTCATGTATGTTTATAATAATAATCATATTACCACTTTTTGCACATGTGTAATTTGTCCATACTAAGACCATTTACTTGTTCTTGAAAAATGCTTATGTTTTGCCATGTTTGGGAGATTTTATTTTGCAACTCAGCTGATTTACTTTCATCATAATACGCATATTTGTAAAACTAAGCAATATTGTGATTAAGATGATAGACTATTTAGATTTTTTTATTATTATTGGAACATTATGACAGTGACAGATGAGGCATATTAAAAATCTTGTCTGTGGTATTTCTAGAGTGTATTTTCCCTATCATCAAGGCTGTTCACTTTTTACATTAGTACATATAATGTACAACATGTAAAAAAAAGTTATTACATCATATTGGCAATTAGTGGAAATTTCAGGTTCTTGACATTGCAAAAAAAAGCTGATTGCACTTGAAATCAGCAGATGGTCCAAGCTCCATTTATATAACAGTAATTTTATAGTTATTAATTCAAATGAAATTGTCTGCTGCGACTTCTAAATCAGCATCTAGCCTCTTCTGAATTGTTTAAACAATGAAAGTTCAATTTAGGAGGTCAGAGGATCATTTAGGTGTTTTACATTGAAATATATTTCCTCTAATACTTGCAAAATGCCTATGTTTTTAACTGTTTTCTGAGAAAGACAAATAAGTTATGTTCAGTCTTGGTTATTTTTAGCAGTATTTAGTTAAACGGCAGTTTTTCCATAAGATTCTTCTATTCAACTAATTTTCTCAAGAAGCAAGCGTAGAAGTTATACAATTACAAGAATGGTTCACAAAAAAAAAAGGGGGGGGGGGGGGCACAGCACTTACATAATAAGAGACACGATATGGTGAAGTTAAATTAACTGATGATTTTAAGTTTTTTGTTTTCATGGAATATTTTTAAAGGTCCTTTCTAAGGTATATGTTCTTTATGCTGTATTGGTGGTCTTGAACACCAGTCCTCCCACTATCACTTCCCAAAGCGTGGTGTAGCATATTACAACCCACTTTCCTCAAATACAAACCAAACCTTCAGGCGTGGAAACCCCACATAAGAGGAAAAAGCCGGGCATTTCCCCTGCCCTACCGGCTGACACGGGGTTAATGGCCTCACACACACTCACACAGTCCTGACCCGTTAATTTGTCCGTACCAGCAGCGCTAATGGCGTCCCCAGGGCCGTTCCACCATCACCACAGAGGCAGTTCCCAACGCTCCGGTCTGGGGGTGGTGGTGTGGTGGCGGGGAGCTGGAAAGAGCTGCCATTTTAGAGGTCAAGGGTCAGGATCACCAAATTCCCAGGAAAACATGACTTTATTGTTTACACACGTGTGGGAGTGCATGTGCAAGGGGGGCATGAGCACGTGCAAGCATCGGACACTCGCTCAAGATCGTGCATGCATGTGTGCATGTAAAACACACACAGGGTCCTTCAACCTTTCTGTATTTTAAGGAAACTTTAATTCATGTATAGCTTCTGATGTGCTGCTACGTGTACGTTAGTACGAGTTGGTGTGAGCTGTGTACGTACGTGTGTCAGCAGGTAGCTGTTAAATGAGGCACATCGAAAAGATAAAGGCAGCATTGTTTTTATTCACATTAGCTGTTACTCAGCTGAGTGACACACAGGCAGATGTGCAGGATGGGAAATCACCTGGGTGGATAACAGAGGGGGCTCTGGGCAACGCTTTGATTTAAGGGGAAAGTTCAGCAGGAGAAGATCACCTCGGGTTGAGTGCTTCTTCACTTTCTTCAGTTCAGAGAATTAATTAAGATTTCCTCAAAAGCCTGGATCACTGATTTCCAAACTTTTTGATTTGTGACATTTTATAGCCAAGCAGTGCCTCCTCGTGAACTCATCAGAGGTTAAAAATGATCTGTGAGCAGTTCAACCAAAAACCACTCTTCTTCATGGTCACAGGACCAAAAGCAAAGATTTAAGAAAAGCCCAAAAAGAAGTTCTTACATGCTTTGTTGTTCTGTTTGGACCCTCCAGGCTGCCATCCAGATGTCGCTGTGCATGACCTCACATTTCTGCCTGCTGGTCCTACCAGTGATGTCACTGCTGCTGCTCTTCTCTCCTATTGGTTGGAGCTATGACGGCGTCACCCCAGGGTGTCACCTGCATCGTAAGTGACACGCTGTTTTAAAATGCATTCACAGTGTCCCCTACAAACAGCATCCAGACCGTTTAGGTGCATATTTTCAGGGAGTAGCAGGGCTTATGGGAAATGTGGTGTTGAGAACAGCAACAGCACTCGAACACATACAGTACTAGTTTCCCTTCACTCTCACTTGTGTGTTTGGTATATTATGTACTTTCATTGTTATTTGACACTGTTGTTAAGCACTTTGGGTACCTTTGGGTTTTGTAAAGGGCTATAGAAATGAATGTTGATTGACTCACGCTCATCCCTCCATCTTGTCTCCCGTCTCCAGCCTTCAACGTGACCATCCGCAGTGACCGTCGTGGCACATGTAAAGGCACCCACCTGGTCTATGCCTGCGTGGGCTACTGCGAGTCCAGCGCCTTTCCATCTAGATACTCTGTGCTGGTGGCCTCAAACTTCACTCACAACATCACATCTGCTTCCAGATGCTGCACCATCAGCAAGGAGGCCAAGGTGGGGGAACTGAAAGAAGTGGGGGTTAACTACTGCTTCTAGTTTTAACTCATGTTTGCTAGATGCTCATGTCCTCCTTTTCTCACCAAAGGTCAAAGTTCGCCTGGACTGCCCTCGAGGTCGTCACCATGACGAAATTGAGATCCTGACGGCGAAGGCATGTCGCTGCGACATGTGCCGCAAGTCCCGCTACTGAGGATCAGGATGATATGCTGCATACCAAAAGTACACCAGGATCAGAACCAAATTTAGTCAGTTAAGCGGTACAAGCTCTGGTAAATGATTGAAATACAAAAGCTTTAATGGTGAACCAATAACTATCCTTTTTCTACGTATATGTCGACTTGTTATGAATGTTGAAGAAAATCCACTTTAACTTATTTAATTGAAAAAGAATCAGCTTTCTGCCAAGTTACTGTCAAAACCAGGGTTTCCTTCATTTGTGTTCTCAAAGGATGGTGGACAGAAAAGGCTCAAAGAAAGAGTGACACCTGCTCTGGATCAGTCGCCCGCAACCTTCACCCACTTTGATTGTTATCAGCCCACTAAATGTCTGTTATCAGTTGTCATCACAAGTATAGATATGAGGTAGTATGGCCCAACTCTACCTCTTATATTTACCTGTAATGTTAGGCTGCACCTCTAGTGGCCAGAATAATTATGGTGGGAGCAAAGGAGTAAGTTTGGTGATGTAGTATAGAGAGAAAAAAGTCTGCAAAGAGGAGGTTGGGTTGAATACATGGGTAAAGCAAACACAGGACTTTTACCCAGGAGACTGCAGTTCAAACCTGCTGTTTTAACCGACACACATTAAGTTAACTAACATAATGTAGAGAACATAAATTAATTAATTCAACTTAAGTCATGTAACAATCTTACTAAGTTTTATCCAAACCATGATTTTTTTTCCTAAATGTTACCAAGTCATTTTGACGCTTAAACCTAACAAAACTGCAATGGTTTCACTAAATTCACCTTCTGGCCTATTAGTATGTGCAGTTTGCATCGTCTTAAGCATTATAACGGTAGTGATAACAACTGAAAACGGCCATTTAATGGGCTGATAACATTGAAAAGGGGTGGTATTTTTGGATTTAAATTAAAATGGGAAATTCACACTTTTAGATGTCTCTAAAGATGTGTGTATGTTTGTGTGTGCATGTGCATGTGCATGTGTGTGCGAGTCTGCGTGTCTTAAATGTTATGTAAGGGATGTTTTTCTCGAAAACTTGATTGATGCACATTTGTGTTAAAGGTTGTATAAACCATTCTGTCACACATACGTCGAAAAAACTGAACATTTTTATTTTGTATTTTTTCCTTTGAGGCTTGGTAGACACTTGACTTTGTAAGCAGCTACAAATAAGAAATAGTCACATCACCCTTCATATTTAGTGACTCAGTAGTAAGTGTAAGTACACAGAGACTCCAGGATTATAATCAATCAAACTCATTATCCATAAATATACTGTCAAACTTTGGAATCAATTAAAAGGTCATATATACAGTTTCATTCTTTGCAATAACCACTAAACACAGACAAGAGACCAAAGAATGTACAAATTTATTTATATTTATGAATTTGAATTAAAGGACATTTTGTAAATAATATGAAACCAAATAATGTTGGAAATGTCAATGAAATGAAACTAGAAAGAATGCACTGTATAGTTTGTGATTAATTTGTTTTTCAATAAATTTTCTATTCTGCAACTGTAAATTCAATAATGTGGACATTTGATTTCTCTTCTTACGTTATACACACGTGAACTTGTTTCCATCACTTACCTCAGCCTATAGTATGACCACCACATGCCTAACCCTTATCTCTAATATCTGACTTTATCTTAACCTCGACCTGAACCAAGTTTTAAGCCTTAAATGTTATGATAAATGATGTAAGCTTGACTTTGTCCCCACAAGGGAAATGTGTCCCCACTACATCACTGTGGGCCCCTGTTCACCTCATCACCACCGTCTCTCTCTGTACAATGTGTATGCATCATGTCACCTTCAACTGAACTACTTAAACCGATTTTTATAGAAATATGCACCATGTAAGTATAATATATATATAATTTTAGACTAGAATCACAGCTAATTCTTAAATTCACTATTGTACCCATCACAGCAAATAATCCCAGAACTCTTATTTCGAAATGTAATGTTTGCCCTGTTATTTCTCCTTTCTTACATTAACTCACATATAACAGATACTAAATGTCAAGTATCACACTCACTCAAATGTTTTGATGTCATCATTTTATTCAGAGTCATTCATATCAGTGATACTGTTGATTACATTGTTTGCTGAAAGCAGCGTCCTGCTGATCAGAAGGTCTCACACTCCGTGTCCTGTGTGGAGCAGACGGCACAGTGGCAGTGCAGGGCCATGGGGTAGTGGTAGAGAGGGGAGATGTTGGGCTGGCAGCCCGGCAGGCGGGCGGTCATGTGGCGGGTACGACTGTACGTACACACGCGGTGATGTCTGTGGATGTAGGGGGGATCTGGCACAGGTTTCTGTGGGGTTCAGACACACACAGGTGGTACACAGGTTACTTTGCTCTCCACAGATTGGAGTGAATGCAACAAGTTTGTGAGATCTCTACATCTACCATACGCTGAAGACACTTTTGATTACATTTGTTCATTCTTGAACTCAGAGTCCACTTCCTAGCTCTTCCCTAAGCTTTTCACTACGTCTCACTGTCTTCTGTGGACAGAGGTATGTGTCTCCACCTACTAAAAAAAAGAAGTTAAACTCTAATTGTGATGAGGAGGACCATGAGATGCTACTGAAAGTCTATGAAAAAGTGATTGGTCTCTGAGTTAAGATCTTTTTAATCCAACGTGGATTATAAAATCTAACACTGAACCTCTGCCATGTGACTCACTCAGCTCTGTTGCTGCTGATTCGGAGCTTTCTCCTCTAAAGGATTTGAATCTGACCGAGTTCCCCTAAACTTGGTTTTTCAATTAACTCAGAGGTGAAATCTGAATCCCTGCAAACTTGAATGAGTTCGGCTGAAGTTCAGTGCCTGGAGGGATTTAAGCACTTCTTACGACAATGATGTATTGGTCAGAGCCGAGAATTGGTCATCAGCCTTCTTATGGTTTGGGTTGAGTCCTGGGTCATTAATCATTTATTTGATGTCTCAAAAATCCAGTATTATGGAAGTTTTCAGAAATAGCAACAGAGAAAAAAAGTGGGACTCTTTCATTGGCTGAATGTAACTGATGCTCTGTCACTGTACTGTGTGTTAGTGTGTGTGTGTTTGTATGTGAATGTTACCTCCCAGGTGTGACAACGCCCCCAGCAGGCCTCTGTGGTGATGCGCAGTCCCTTGCAGCCAGGCTTCTGGGCCACGAAGGAGAACTCTCGCACAGCGCAGCCCCGGAAACCGTGAAGTGTGGTTGTCACAGTAACGCACACCACGGCTGCCCCGGCAACCAGGAGGAGAAAGCAAGAGAGGGACAGGGGATGGAGATGCATGCTGGGAATGATGGGTAAAGAGAGATAAAATAAGAAAAAAGAGTAAAGTAACTTTCAATGGAGGGATTATTCACATATGTGTATTTATTATTCCTCAGCTACAAGTGACCCTCTGTAGCTGGGTGGGATACAGGTCACCTTAAAATAAAGATGTCCTGTTTTTGTCAGATTAAAATATTCAGTTTGGCCTCTTTAATAAAATAGATAATGAACTTCTGAAGGTTTTATTGTCAATATTTTACATCTAAAGAGGGACATGATCCACAGGAGCTGGCACAAGACTTTCAGAGCAGTAAACTGTGACATTCAGCATGACTCATAACCCCCTCTAGTGTTCATTATGGCTACCTCAGACAATAGCACCAGAGACCTACTGCATACACTGCAAAAAAAAAAATTCAAAGGAGAAATTAATAACTTAAACTCAACTTTCTAACAAAAAATAAACAATAACATAAGTGACAAATGTGAAATAGAGTTATTTAATTTCACTTCCATGCATAAAAAGCTGTTGTTCCTTTCTTGTTTCAGTCAGAATCAAAAGTCATTTCTTTAATACTACTGGAGACATCTGCTTAATTCCTCTTCCAGTATACCACTTAAACTGTACTAAAACAACTGGAATCGTCTTAACTCAGCCAGACTGCAGAGTGCTTCACTTGTATTAAGAAATATAACACTGAAATAAAAATACTTTCTGCATGAACACAATGATGTGAATAGTTTTATAGGCAGTGTGACCACTAACACCACACTGTCTTCACTGTGAGTACAATAACTCCAAGTATGCTATACCACTGTATCTGTGGTATAACATAGCCTGCTAATACAATTATGCATACTCTTTGTCCTTAAAGAAGTATAAAATATCTTAAAAATGAATTAATAGTAAAAATGACTTCTACATACCTGCCCTGCATTACATAATGGATGTTTAAAGAAACACTTCTCACCTTTTCAGCTGAAGATCTTGCAGAGATTTGAGCTGCTGGACTCCGGTGTCTCTCTGCCCGGACAACAAGCAGTGAATGGAACCAATCTGTCCTTGTTGTTATTTTTTGGAAGGCCATTAGGGCGGACGGACACTCTGACATCATAGCAATTACAATGAAATACCATTAGAGACCCCAAGCCAGAAATAATGGAGACTCCCTGGAAAATACTGATGCTTGTCTATGTTTTCTTAACCTCAGCCTGTATCTCTCTGTGTGAGTGTGGGTGCAGTTCTTTATCCAACTTTGGTCTACTCTCAGTGATGCAAGGATTGTCAGTATTCAACTTGACAAAGGACTGGTAATATGAACACAAAGGACAGAACTTTTAAAACTCTTACTGGGTAATTTAAACCCTTTGACACCATATAATTAGACAAAGGTACACTGGCTGTGACTTTAAAAAGCCCTGTCAATTCCAAAGTTAGGGGATTAAACCAGATACTGTGAACTCATCAGAGTAATTGTCTCCTCTGCTGTTAAAATTCCATACCATACCAGTGTAGTGCATTTTTTTAACCCATTTACTGAAGCTTACCTATACTTTATATCACAGTTTCCCATTTTCCAAACCATGCTGCTTTAGATTTTTTGGGTGTATTTTTTCCAGCTGTTTCATGCAGCCACTGGTTTCCATTTACTGCTCTATCATACTGCAATGAAATATCAGGTAATTGAACAAACTGTTGCAGATTTGATGTTCACTGTGATGAATTCCACCACTTGATTTACACGTGAATTACACAGTGATTGATTTTGACACCATATGGAAATTAATGGTTGCCTGACAATGGTGTAGCCCGCACTGAAAATATTCAGCAAAATGTAAAAAAGAAAAAAAGGTTTGTAAAAAAAGGAGTTAGCACCTACATGTAATTCAAATACACTTATTAGCAGATTAAAGCAGAATTTTTTTTGCCAAACAAGATTGACATATTATCACAGTATGGTTAATATACTAGTTGATGATTTACACATCCAACAGATGCTAACATCTTTTTTGGATGTTTTCAGCCCATTAAATGTCTAGTATCAGTTGTTATCACTACCATCATAATGCTTTAGACTGGGCATATTGCACCAACCAGTTGGTACCAATGCTTGGTTAGGTTTAGTCACCAAAATTACTTGATTCGGTTGAAGAGAGGGTCTTGTTTTGGGTTAAAATAAGTACTTTTGTTATGTGACATAAATTATATACGAATGTTAAGTACATTACATATATTATGTAAGGAAACATACATAAGCCAGTTAAAGTAAGTCAAAGCTGACTTGGGCTCCTCGCTGGTCAAATATAACCATCTCTTGGGTCAAAGTCTTGTGTTTGTTTGACCCATTCATCCAGCCTTACCTCCTCCTTACATAGACTTTGTCATTCTTTAATATACATCACCTGGCTTCATTCTTTGCTCCCGTCATGATTACTACTGCCCAACATAGAGGTAAATATAGGAGGTAGAGTAGGGCCTTACCTCAAATCATTTAATGGGCTGATTGAGGCAGGTAACACAAAGCAATATCAGCATTCATCTTAAATTGGGTTTTGTTGTCAGATGAATGTTAATCCTACATTTACTCTCCTTTTAGCTCTGCTTTGATCGCCACCAACTCACAGGAAATTGAGCTTGTGGGCCCAAAAAACAAAACAATATTCTACAAGTTGAAAAGTTGAAAATTCTCAGTGAGTTTGTAATACAAGCAACACACTGTCGATATAAGAGTATAAATTGGTTCAGCTTTAAGTAACGTGAATTATGCCTGTTGATCAAAATATCAATAAAAGGAAGTGGAGTTCATATTACTGAGATCATTATTAAGACAAAAGAGGTGACACACAAAACAGCACAGACTCTCAGAGTGTTTTCTCAAAGTGAAGTTTCATTTTTAGCACATAGTTTTTTTCTCCATTCTACACCCCCCTGTAATGTTACGTACAGTAGTAAGCCTCTCTACATTCAAACCCCCCCACCGCTGTGTTGGTCCCCAAAATATACATCTTCTTCTTCTTCTTCTGCATCATCTTAATCATCTTCTCTAAGGTTTTTCTTCAACACAACAAACACAGACCATTGGGCAGACAGTGCAAATCTAGAAATTCAGTGAAATTGCTACGTAATGCAGTTGTAGGTTTCGGTAACATTATATTCTCATTCTGTTACTGTTGCTCTGACTTATTGCCATTCTATCATGTCTAACTCTACGTCTTTTCTTTCCTCTGTCTTTCTCCTCCTCTGTTTTTTAATCTTTACTGGCTGCTTTCATCAAGTCCGTTCACACCACCCCTCTGGTTTAAAGCATACGTTTACACTTGGCCACATGAAAATGGCCACAGAGAGGAAATGTGACAGTGAATGAAACCAGCGTTCGACGGCTGTCTGTGAGGCGATACCCAATCTCTCTACGAACACTCTCTCTTCTCTCGCTTCCTGTTCTGGAGCAGCTCTAGAACGTACGACAGAATTCTAGAAGGAGGAATATTACTATTGATCAATACAAGTGATAATTCGAGAACAGTGGGAGCTGGGGTTCTGTTTTTCCCGAGTCAGCTGACTGACTGACAATAACAATCAAGAGGGTTTGTGTGTAAGCTAGCCAAAACAAAAATCAGAAAGTAAGCTGAGTTTTATGACAGCGAGGTCAAGTTTTGTCTCTTTTCAGTTGTGTTCTTTGAGTGCCTGAATCAAAACGTTTGAAATCCAACCAAATGGATTTTTTTCTCTTCAGCATGCCAGCCAGATGGTGTTTGCAGGTGCAGGTTTTGAGGTGTTTACTGGTATGAGGCTGCTATTACACCTAATCCATCATTGCATTATCTGTGGCTGTCATGGAGCATCGTCCATGCAAATGTGTGCACTTTTCTTTCTTTCTCCATTGTGTGAAGAGAGAAGAGAGGCACATGTCAGTGGTTTCCAACCCAAGGTTTGGGGCCCCTTAAGGGGTCCTGAGATAAATCAGAAGGGTCACAAGTTAATCAGGAGGACGGAAAAACAAAATAAGACATTTTTATATACATAAAAGTATATAATTTTTCAGATTTTCCTCTTGCTCTTTCGTATTTTTTCTGATTTGTATTTTTGAGGTTGAGCACCTAATTGTAACACACATTATTTCTTTATTAATTTTTGAATTCTTTCTCTTTTCTTGTGAAATACTGGAAACTTTTAGCTCTTGAGGCCTCTAAAAAAAAAGGTACAATCAAAACTATTTAAGGAGGGAAAACACTCTTTGGTTAAACTGCTTGCAACTCATGTCCTTATGAAGGTCAGAGGGGGGGTTGTTTGCTCTAAGGGGTCACAAGCCAAATAGTTGGGAACCACTAGCACGTGTAATGATGGTAACTCAGGTTTGAATTTCTAGCTTTTTCTGGAGCTTTCAATCTTATCTCACAGTCTTCATCAGCAGATGGAGTTTACTAGGGATGTCAGTTTCGGTTAACTCTGCTTTCGATAGCCCCTAACCCTAACGCTTACCCGACACTCAATACACGGGAACTAACTGGTTAATTTTCAAGAAAAAATGCAAAATGAGTTCATGCATTCTGTTAACTCACTGAGCTTTAGCACTGCATTTCATGCATTATCGATTTAAAGGGTGGTAAAATTGTATGTTTTGTGATGTAAATGTCTTTCCCCCTATTTTTTACCATTGACTTTGCTGACAAGATAGATGGCCAATCAGGTTAACTTGCTGAAAACATAGTGCTCACTGCCCGACTTCCAGTTAGCTAGCCTTGGCTGCTCTGCACTGCGCATGCACTGGGTTGGGTGGGAACAAGCTAACAGCATCACTCATTTGGCATTATGTATGAAAACATGGTGGCCACCCTCCAGTCCCTTCCTCCAGGTAGCCCCAGTGAATAAGAGGTTTCATTTTGAGCCGAAAAACACCTTTAGCATTGTAAACTATATTAGCACCACTAACCATGCTCACACTGCAGAGCTAACGGTGGGTGCTAACAATGCTAAAGGGGGTTTGCAGCTCAAAATTGACCCACTTACTCACCAGGGTGACCTGGGTGGGGGGAGTAGAGGGTGGGCACAGTGTTTCCACAGCAATGCTGTTAAGTTGGGATGGTATTACTAGTGGTAACTGCTGAATGAGTGGCGCCGCTAGCTATAGACTGACAAGCGTGACCAGTCGAAAATATTCTCTAGGGTTTATCGATTAACGATTAACCATCTGCATCGCGACATGATACACTCTAAACACCTGGTACAAAAGTTCCATACTTCAGTCATATAATGACTACTGAGCCATCTCCAGGACAACCGAGCAATGCCATCCCAGATGAAGACCATGACATGTGACAAGCTGCAGAAAGTTTGACGTTGTTAATGTCACTACAACTACTGTTTCCAAACTCAGCACCGAACTTTTATGCACAAATTTGAAAATATTTGGTTTGACTGACAAACGTGTTGGAAGTTATACCCTGAATGTTGAATGCAACATCTGCAAATGAAATGAAATGCAAAGCTGCAGTGTCAATGTTTGAAAGCAACAACCTCTTTTGTACAGAGAAGCAATGGCAGATTGGGTGTGAATCAGTCATCAGCAGCTCAATAAAACTTGAAATGCCAATTTGAGGGCTGCAAGTCAAATGGATTTCAAAACCTTGTTGACTCAGGCATGATTTGAAGTGAGTGTTTTGAAAAACTGCTGGTCTGAAGGGTTTCTGAATGTTTGGTTACGAAGCAGCCGACAGGTAGCTCTGCGTCTCAAGCGTCAAAAAACAATCAATCGATTTGTTTCACTATACATTCGGATTCAAACCCTGTCCCTCAGGAAGGAGAGAAGGAGAGAGAGAGAAAAAGAAACAAAGAGAGAGCTGCTTTCTCTCGTTCTCTATCGCTCTGTCTACGCACATCTCCTGCTCACTGATTCACTCACTGGATACACACCGATGCGCGCACACACACTCACACACACGCACACATACACACACACAACCTGACCATCTTCAAATAAGGTTACATTTCCTGATCAAATAGAAAATAAATAGCATCAGTATCAGTTTTCCACAAAATGAACAAGATCATACAAAAACCAAGAAAAAAAACAACATAATTACAAAGCAAAATCATTTTTCATCAAATAATTTTACACAGAAAGTACCTTTAAGACAATGTGAATATCAAGGACGCAACAGGAGTAAAAACAAGAGTGGGGGGTAAACATTTGAGTGTGACACCCACTTCCTGTTTAACCCCCTAAAAACACAGATTATCCTGAAAGAATGAAAATATTGCTAAAATAATTTTTTTCTGTTTTATCCCACCCACCCCCACTCTTTATCCCATCACTCTATCATAATGATCAGACAAGAATAAACAGATTTTTCTTGGTTCACACCGAAAAAAAGTTATCATCGTCATGGTCGCCATCTAGCAGCGTCAGGTCTGCTGAGCCTAAAGGAACAGACGCTCCGGGTTCAGAAATCCAACTGGATTAATGTGTTTTTCTTTTGGTCTGAAACACTTGTGGTGCGCTTTATTTGTCCTCCAGTAACCTCTGGGCTGGGTGGGGTTTACTCGTCTGCTTGGACACATTTTTGGTAAGAAATTGGGGGGCTCTAAACTTCAACTTTGCACAATGTAACCTAGGAAAAATGATGACTTTGTAAAACTTTTCACCCAAAAAGCATCACTTCTTTAAAATTAAAGGTGCCCTGTGGCGTTTTTGACCACTAGTAGTGCTATAGAGCAATGTTTTTATGAGCAGGTCCCCATTATGTTTGTATTGCGCAAAAGGTTTCACGTGTATGCACATGGGCACACGGGCGATGCACTTGACTGTTTTTATGTTATTCCACTGATTAGAAACTGATGGTGGTAAAGTGCAAAGAAACTTTTCAATATGCCAACAAAGGCTGGGAAGCAAGTAAACATTTATGTAAACAATACAAGAGTTAAAATAATTTTAAAAAAATCAATTTTACAAATGTCTGATGACGAAGGGAATGCATTCAAGACATGCACAAAATGTGTTTTGGTGTGTAACACTGAATGTAAACATTGTTTTTTGTTTGTTTGCAAAAATCTCCAAAGGGCACCTTTAACAAACAAATAAATAAATAAATCTTTAAACATGGAATGTTTTGGGATTTTTTTTTTGCGAAACACCCCTTTAGAATTCACCCACCGCACCACAAACACCCCAAAATTTCAAAATAAAAGAAAAACAGCCACAGCCAATCCAGTTCATTCCTCCCCTCTTTAAGGTCTGTTAAAGGGGAATTCCGCTGAATTTCAGCACTCACATTATGGCCTCATACAGTTAACATGTGATGTGAATCCAGAATTCAAGCCGGCCTTCCCCTTTATGGTATCTGCTACACTAGTGTTTCTCCCATAATACACTACAGAAATATCCAGAGACATATGTATATATATAAAAACATTATCATCATCATCATCATCATCATCAGTAGTACTTAGAGTAGAGTAGAGTAGTAGTAGTAGAGTAACAAGTAAGAAGAAGGAACAGTATTGTACTTTATATCATTATCGTCATCTTCAACAGTGGTTATTTAACCTTGAGGGAACTTTAGGCTCGTCCTTTGGTGGAACCCGACAGAATGGGAGAGTTAGCGCCAGAACCAGCAGTATGTGTGTGTGTGTGCGAGTCTGTAAGTATGTGAGTGTGTCTATATAAATTATTTAAAAAATAATTAAAAAAAAAGTTTTAAATATTTTGGTGCGTCAATCGAGTGTTGGTGTGTGAGCTTTGTTTGACCTGGATACACTTTCAGTGTACTACTACTTTCTGTAGCTCTGTCTACTCATATTTACAGTAAATATGTACCTGCGTCGGTGTGTGTGTGTATGTGTAACGGTTTGTGTCTGGTCTGTGCGTCAAAAGTTTTGGGACATTTGTGTGAAATTGCTTCTTTTGTTTATTAATGTATTGTGCTATCCACGCAAGAAATAAGCATCTCTGACCAAAAGATAAATACAAGGCCACAGTACAGACTCAGACTCGGTTGGTTAAATATCAAGACGAGTTAGACACGTGTTTAACTTTGTTAGTGTTGCACCAAAAGAGAAGTTTCATCTCTTATTTTGAGGCTGATTTGAAGCAGGCCAGCTACCAGTTTTGGATACTGACCTGCAGTTTATAAACCAGCCACTAGTTAAAATGACAGTCTGCACTTTTGGACAATATTCATCTTCTGATCTGCAACATAATGTGTGTACAGCAAAAAGTGAACCAGTTTCACACAACTCTGTCAGAAAAAAAGGTGCAGTCTTTACCTCAGATCACTGAGTTTGTGCGCTTTTTAAAAAAAGCCACGCCCTCGATGATACAAGATAAAAAGAACAGTGGATTTGTTTTGTACCTTTTCTCTCCCAACACTTTCACCATCTGCCTCCTGTCTTCTCCCTGTCCCCTAACCCCCCGTGCTATCCAATCTGTGTGGAGCAGCACCTAGGTGGCACTCTCCCCGGCTCCAGAGGAGGAAGAGGAGGCCCCGCTGGGCTTGGGCTCGGGCTGGTCGGAGTGAGCCGTCTGCGGGGACGAAGGGGTTGGTGGGTCCCCTCTCTCGCCTCGCTCCTGGAGGTTGCGCTGGTTCCTGGCCGCCTCGGTGAGCATCTGCATCCGGCGCTCCTGGTGCTCCTCCAGGCCTCGCCAGAGATCTGCACGCTCCCTCTCTCGCTTCAGCTCCCTGGAGAGGCACGTTGAAGGGAAGAAGAGAAAAGGGAGGGATGGAGAGAAAGGAAATAAGAAATGAGCTGTTGGAAAATGTTTCAGACATGCCCAAGGATCTTTAGTGAATACTTCAATTTAAAGAGCATTGTCTGAAGACTGAGCAACCTGAGCAATTACTAACAGGAAGGCATTAAGTATAAACAAAAATCCAAAGAGAAAGGATGGAGTGAGTTGGAGCTACCATCACACTTTCTCCTCAAATGTCCTCTCATGTAATTATAGTTGTAATAGACCACCAGCTGTGAAGGATGTGTTCTTTGATCATTTATCTGACATTGTAGAACGTATTAATGGATGTAATGAAATTCTTAATGGGCAATTTTAATCTTCATTAGTTAGACAAAACATGTAGGAAAAAAAATTAAAAGACAACACTAATAGGTTTCAGTTGACAGAAATGGTCAAAAGCGCAATACAAATAACAACATTCCCCAAACTGTGCTGGGTATAATTTTCATAAATGAAGCAGACCTTCAAAGACATAAAATCTATAAGATCTCTGGCAGGTGTGTCGAGGAACATGTGGGTGGGAGCAGTGAATATCCTTGACAGTAGTTGAATGAATGGGAGCCAATACACAGGTTATATTATCAAGGTCTAACCAGAGTAGACAGGCTATAAGGAGACAAACCTCAGACACAATGTCCAACAAAACCGCTCCCGACCTCCCTCTCCCCTCCCAAACAAAGAATCTTACTCAAACTTCCTAACAGTCAAGATGGTGGCAACGATAACAAAAACAGCAATTTATTCATCTCGTAACTTGCCTAACTTTAGAGGATCAAAACTTATCAGGTATGGAATTACTCTGCAGATGCTCCAGTTCAAAATATAAAAAACCTTTTCGATGGATGTCAGTTTTTTTTAGCCACAACAAAGGCCAAAATGTGGCCTGCTACCTACAACCCAGGGACAGACTTTGAGACTGAAAAATGCAGCCAATGCAAAGTGCAAAAACTGCAGTTCCTCTGACAGCCACTTGAGGCTGGCTCTGAAACAGAATAAATCCCGATATTCACCCATGTTAAAATGCCCAACTTTATATAAGAAATAAACAAGTTTACAGTCTGGAGCAAAAAACACTTTTGTCTCTGTAGCTAATTTCAACATTCATGACCACTGATGAATTTTTATATAACTTGCCCATTAACATTGTATCACAGCTTAAAGTTATGCCCCCCAGGCTTACACTTGGTGGAAATAATAAAATCAAGCTTATCTAAACTAACGGCTGATTGACAACCTATGGCATTTAATGACGACAAGAGATGCAGCCTTGAAAAAATTAATCAAATTAAGTTTTGTAATCGCAGAGTTCAAATATAAAGGTGTTAAGACAAAAATTTGATTTGGCCTGAACTGCATTGTAAGTAGAAGCATGAAAAGTGCAGTTTTATGAGGATACGAACGGTTGCTGCAACGCTAAATCAAACAACACAGACCATGTAAATAAGTCAGCTTTAGAGATGTTGGTAAGCATAATTTTTAAGCTTTGGATAGAGCAAGGCTGTTTCCCCTGCCTGTCTTTATGCTAAAGTTAACCACACCCTACCTTTTACTGAATTCACAAATATGAACTTGATATTGATCTTCTTATCTCACTTGTGCAAAGAAAGGAAAAATGTTGAACTGCTCCTTTAAGTTTTCCCAAGTATCCACTATCTTGACTTTGAAAACAGAGTCATGAATAAGTGGAATCATGATGTGACCCATGTTGAAAAGATGACCTAAGCGATACATGCTCACAATATGAAATATAATGTGATGGATAATGGAACAAATACCGTCTAAAACATGACTTAAGAGCCCTCTGTTTCTTCCTCTTGTTGTCACTGTTGTATCCAGTGACACAAACACACACATACACACACACACACAAAGAGAGTGAGTCACACTCACTTCTGTTTCTCCACTTTGTAGGAGGCAGTGAGGTCATCAAACAACTTGCTGTTCATCTCCATGAAGGTCTTCAGCACGTTGTAGATCAGAGACACAATGGTCCTGAAGAGACGGAGGGAGAAGATTAATGAACCTGGACTGTCACCAGTCCTGTGGCATTATGGGTCACGAGATAGAGGTTAGAAAAGCTTGTGTTTTGGAGAGATTAAGCCATTAGCAGCCATAAGTGTTGCCTGGATAATAACATGAGGGTCATTCACGTGTCCCTTGTAGACTATTAGCTCTAATGCTAACTTTTTTCATACACTGTTCGAGAATAAAAGGTTTGCACATATTTCTCAGTGTCAGGAAATAAGAGTTTGCAGCAGCTGTGAAGCTAAATGCTGAGTGAACTTTTTATGCATTAGCAGTGGTGGAAAATAACAAAGTACATTCACTCAAAGGACAAGTGTGTGGGGTTAAGGAGGATCTAGTGGCATAGTCATAATCATGTATATAATCACCTGATACTAACAATTGTTGTGTTTTTGTTAGCTTAGAATGAACTCCTCATAAACACATAGGGAGCAGGTCCTCTTCCACAGAGCCCACCATGTTGGACCACCATGTTTCTACAGTAGCCCAGAATGGACAAACCAGTCACTGGCTCTAGAGAGGTCCCTAACTTTTAACAAGATCTGAATCACTGTGGTGTGACGAGTGTGTGAAGATGAAGGAAGTGCCAGCTCCAGGAGCTCCCCGCCCATCCACCAGCCAAAATCCATTTCGTATCATCTGACAGATTTTTGCTCACGGCACAGGTGGGGAGTTCCCAGCACTGCCAGCACGGTGGGGTGAAGCCAAACACCATTCATCTGCACAAACTGCCCACACCATGGTGACACTGACCTGGTTGAAAATCAGCAAAGTATCCCTTTAAGTGAAATTCTAAAATCAAGACTTTTAGTTACAATGCTGAATTTTTACAAGATAATTTTAATTCAAAAAAGGGATCCGAATACTTCTTCCACCATGCAATCAGTAACAGCTTGAGGTTACACCCACAGTGACCCAAATCTCAAAATCAAAAGCCCTGAGATACAGTATGAGCTGTATTCGTTTGTGTGTTTGTGTGAGCCACTGACTGGTTCCAGTGCTCCTTGGAGACTCTGTAGAGGGTGGCGAATACCAGCGGCAGGATGACTTGACAGTTCTCCTCTATCAGACTGAGGATGTATTCGTTGTTCCAGAAGTAAAGAGCCCGCTCCGCTACCTAAAACAAACACACAGACAGAGGAGTTGAAAGCTGTAACAGGGTTCTTATTATCAGACTGATGTTTGTAGTGATATGATGAAGATGTGGGCACTTAGGGTACTGCTATCAGGTTTATTACTCGCTAAACTGTTTCAGTTGGGGTTTTCCACTATTACAATACATGTTTTAGATGAGAACTGTTCAACATTTCAGCCTGGTTTAAATGTAAGCAGGTACAGTGTTTACCTGGAAGTGAGGGCTGGAGATACAGGCTGCGATCTGTTTGAAGAGCGGCTCCTGGACCCGGATGAACTGAGACGGCTCGATCACATCCAAGATCTCCTCAATCTCCCCCAGAAACATCACCTACATACACAGACATTTTTATAATCGATACATAAAGAACAGAAAAGACATCGAAAAACACCTCACACTACAGTCCTACAAGAGTCCTGCAAGAGCAACAAATATTTAAGAAATCACAGTATCACATGAGAAAATATTACAGCTGTTTCTGGTCAGTGACTAATGAGAGAAACTGAGAAACATCAGCGTCTTTTTTTAATTATCTGCTGTCTCACCTCTTTCTGCGTGCAGGTTTTTGGCCAGTATTTGAGCAGCCCTCTGATGATCTGCAGAGAAAAATATGAAGCGCATTAATATGAATAAACACTGCAGCTATTAGCTCAGCAGGGTAGCTGGCTGACGTCCATCTGCGCCATCTCCATTAACTCATATTCATACTCTGGATAGTGCATTAAGAAATATGTCACTGACTTTGTATTGAGTACTTATTTTGTAGTTTTGGCCATCATTTCTGTCAGTTATGATAACACTGTACTCACTGAGGTAAATGCTGAGATTCAAGATTTTGGTAATAACTCCTCATTGCATGGGAAAATTACCTACAATATGTCAAAGTTGATTCACGGAGTCATTTTTTTAACTGTGAGGGATGTTTACAACACAAAGACTGGGTAAAAATGTTACTGTTCCACCTTTGTTTTCCAAGTGATTTACTTCTGAATAACTAATTTGGAGCGACAGTTCGTGCAGTAGCAATCTGTGTGGAATAGAGTTCTTGCCCATACTCCACTCTGATCAATCACATGCAGCATTGTTGATTGCGAGCTGTCAATCAGGACGTCAAACCCCCTTTTACAGCATGAAATAATTATTCAAAACCATCCTTATCAGAAACACAGACACTTGAACATACAGCAGTGTGTTAAATAGTACCTAAAATTAAAGAAATCATCTCTGGGAAAAATTTATTTGACATTTTGCACAATAAAACACAGTAGCAACATATCCACAGAAGTGCTGATAAACAACTTTCACTACTGTTGATGCATGGAGCATCCATATTGGATTTCCGCCCCCTTCCTGCTCCATCCACTAAGCCACCAACGCCCCGGAAATTTAGATTTCTTGATGCAAATGGAATGCACCATAATTCTCTGTAGATTTGTCACCACGTGAAACAACTCTCAGGTTACATGTAGTCATGTGAGCCATTGTTAAGACAAAAACATTCATTTGTGCAGCTACCTATACGATTGTTTCTTTCCACATCTGACCTCTTGTTCGTGATGTCACCATGGTCCATATCACAGGAGCAAACTTGGTAGAAAGAAACGGTGGCCAAAACTACAAAATGAAGGACTTATTAACCTTTAGATTTAAATGGCAAGTACCTTGTAGTAAGCACAGTAATGTAATGAAAAAAAAGTCTTACATATTCAGTCACTGTAGCATCTTTCTCCATAAACTGCACCACACAGTAGGCCAGCTGTAAAGGCAGAGGAGACCCGGTTAGAACACACACACACACACACCAACACAAAAAAACACTCACACATTCCCTGAAGCTGTCAAGGAGACAAGAGGGATCTTAGCACTTATCCCTCAGGATTACACTCTGCTAAAGATCGGAAAGACAAGTTTTCCAAGGGGAGATGTGTGTCACGTGTGTGTGTGTGTGTGTGTGTGTGTGTGTGCACGTGTACTTCGACATCAGCTCTTGTCTCCTCTTATATGATCTGCAATCATTTCCCATTATTCAGCGTGTGTGTGCGTACGTTTGTGCGTGTGCATGTGTGTGTTTTGCGGTTGCCCCCTCCACCCAGGCCGGTTGCTGTGGCGAGTAGGCACCGTGGCGACGGAGACTGTGTGTGCGTGTGTTTACTTCGGAAGGAGTGATGTCACACACGCGAAGTCCCTTAAGGGCAATGTGAGATAGAGTTTAGACCTCTTGTCTCTGCCTCTCTGTCTTTCCTCCTCCGTCCTATTTATACCTTTGCCTTGTTGAAATTATTACTGTACTCATCTATTTTACGACATCTAGATAAGTAAGTTCAAGTGTCATCAATATAAAAGTGTGCTGGATTCTCCAATTGTATAGTTGCAGACAGTAGAGGTTGTGTACTGCCAGACTATTGATGGTTGTTCTCTAACTTTTTGTAGGACATCACTTTTTACTTTCTTTCTTCTTTTTTTGTTGTCTCTGTCTTTGTTTCACGCCTGACCTGTAGCTCTATCATCTGTCTCTCTGTCTGTCTGGCTTTCACATCTTCAACAGCTTTCATCTTTTTTCCCGTCTAATCCCTTTTCCTTCCTACAGAGCACCTTTCTTGTTTATCATCTCCGCTCGCTCCATCCCTAACTTTCCTGTCCCTCACTCGCACCACAACATGGTTACAGAGACAGAGGGAAAGAGGGAGCGGAGGCTAAAAAAAGGGACTGGTGAAAGCAGGGATGTCAAGTTTGAAATAAAAGTAAAGTAGGAAAAAGAGGAGGATTAAAATAAAGGTGCTGATCGGTCAAACTATTTAAAGTATTAGCGAAGCATTAGAGAAACTGCTTGGGGTAAATATGATGTTGGATTCTGTTGTCAGGCCGGGCTTTGTGAGTGCAGGAGGCCGTTGTTAGGCTAAGGATTATGGACACTGTAGTCTTTTTTGGGCTGAGACTTTACCAATATTGATCTGTCAGGGTGACAGGTCAAATTAGGGTCTACATTTGAGTATGAAGTCATTCGAGAGATCCCTAATGTTGGCCCCTTGGCTGTAAATTTGTTAAAATCTGTACATATAAAATGGTTTTAAACTACTTTTAATTATGCCGGGTTCACACAACACAACATTTTTGTCTGTTCCGATAGACACTATGTCAGATTACATGATTGTGGAGTCATAAAATTGCGCCGTGACTTGGCCGACAGACATGATGGTCCACGACAAATCATTGGAAACAGTATGGCATCCACTTCCTGTTCACAAATTCTCGCATTACAGCCAAACAATGCACTAAACTATGCTTCTGAATACATTTTAGCTTAGAAATAGGAAACACGATAACAGAATGTTGGTTTATATATGATCAGCACTGCCTTGTATTACAGTTTGATAGTAGTGTGGGAGCGAGAGAGAGGGGTGGCTAGTTATCTTAGTTTGCTGTTGCTGTTACTGATTCCCACTAGAAGTTACATTTTGCTTGTGTCATGTTATTTGGTAGCTCCTGCACACTCAGTGTTGTGTTTGTTCCACATTACACCATGAAGGGGGGCAAAGCAGTGCTGGGTAAGTGGAGCAGACTGTCAAAACTGACCACTGTCGCTGCAGAGATGTAGATAAAATTGAAATACCTGTATGTTCTTTTTAGTAACTGCAGTTTTAAGCAAATCCGTAGATAAGTCAAACGAACACCAGGGATATACTGGGGTCTTGGCAAAAATTATTATTTCAGTTCAAATTTATAATAAGGGTGTCTGATATGTTCTTAAATACATAATCACTGCATTTGCTTTTTGATATTTGGAACCATGATGTGTAACCATGTTGTGGCTACAAAACATAGCTCCAACTGCTGTTACTCTAATTCAGTGGCATGAATATAAATGAGAAAAGCCTTCATAGGGCTACAGGAGGGATGATTCAAGTGCTGAAAAACCTTTTAGATGAAGAAAAGATGCTGCTTTGATATTTTATTTCGATATTCAGATTCAGAACTGGGTCACTCCTGCGCAGCCACACCTACTGAGCACAAAACTGCTGTCCACTCACATGTGTCCCCCGTGACCCCGTCAAACTGAGTGTGTGTGTGTTTGAGTGTGTGAATAATGTATGTGTGTGAACCACAGGGAGAGAGACGGGGAGGAGAAATGTAGGGCACGGTGATGCTGAGACCCAGAATACACACACACACACACACACACACACTTGCACACATACCTCTATAAAAACCCTACCTTGCGCATAATCAAATAATGAGCAGCACAAATAAAATGCTCACACACGCACACAATAGACTGGCTGCCATCTGTGTCATCAAATATTATGATAACCCAAACACACATACTCATACACAAACACTCACAGACTAAAAAAACCAAAGGCACCCATGCTGAGTGTGATTCAAAGGTGAGCGCATTTCTCTGCAGTACTATCTGTGACCAAACTCTGCCTCCTAGTGGTACATTTGACACATTGCAAGAATCCCAAACTACCATTTGAGACATGTTCCTGTATGGTTGATGTTTCAGTGTAGGAAAAACATCTGGAGCCTCATTACAGACACTTCCTGAAATCCTATCTTATCTCAGTTTGGGATGACATTTAGGGTTTCTGGTATGTTTCCTGACCGCATTTAGGAAACAAACTCTATCTTACCCACAGAACCTAACTGCAAAAAATGGCATTAGCAGTGTTGTTGGTTCTTTAAGGCAATGATAATTGAGATGGGGAACAAAATGAACACTGAAATATAACGACTGAGAGGCTACTCAAACTGTAGGGTGGCTCTTCAAATTTTAATAAACAATTCAAATTAATTCATTCAATAATTAATCTAAAATATTGAGGGGGAAAAAAGCTAGGCTTCATCTCGTCCACTGACACGATTAGTGCGTCTGACTCCTCATAGCTAAAACTGAACACCCATCTCTTTTGGTCCATGACAGCAAGCTAGCTATAATATGCAACTGAGAGCCTATGATATTATGGATGTCCATCTTAAGTAGCACACTGGTACATTCAAATCAAAGATACAGGCAGTGTCATGTAAGTTGTAAACACAGATACTGGAAGGAAAGGACAAGTGGACATCGAAGAATCAAATTTGCAGTTATAGTCAGGATTTCTTAAGATAAGAGAGGAGGTCTGAGATAGGACACAGCAATGAGTTTAGGCATTATGTCTGTAATAGGAAGATCTTTTAAGATAAGACAAGCAGTAAGGATCATGTAACAGAGGATAACATGATATGTATGTAAGTATGATAGTATGTACATGAAAGTAACAGTATATGTAAAACAAAGTTCTAATATATGAATGAGAGAATAATATTATATTTGAAACAGAATAATAGCATATGTAAGAGAAATTAGTTGTACATGTGAATGCAAATAATCATGTGTAAGGAACAAAATGACAGTGAATGTAAGACAGAATGATAGGCTGTGTGAATGAGAATAGTTGTTTGTGTGAGAGAGTGTGATTGAAACGGAAGTAGTAGTACTGAATTCTCAGTTCCTGATTGGTTATTTTTGAAAACATGATGATAAATATAAGAGGGTATAGTAGTGTTTGTGTAAGAGTATAGTGGTGTATGTATGAGAGTATGATGTTACATGTGAAACCAAGTATGAATTATCTGTCAAAGGGCCTCGCATACGACAGCCCATTGGTCCGACATCCCATTAGTCCGACATCCCATCGTTCCAATATGTGATTATACTAGGCTATACTGTATTTGTGTACCATAGACGATCAGGAAACACAACAAAAGTAAGGCTACTGGTCAAGATACAAGTGCCATAGAGAGAAGAGAGTGAAACACCATAACCTCCTGTTATTAACTCTGGGGTCGAGGTTGTGTGGGGAGCTCTCCGCGGTGCTGAACGGCTCCCGGCGGGCGTATTTCGGCCTTGATGGTGCACTGCGACCGACTCAGGGGCAGCTGGGAAAGGCTTGAGGCGAAGCAGGCTCACGGCTTACGTTTGCCACTTTCTTTTTCATTTTAACCCACACCATGATCTTTTCCTAACCCTAACCAAGTGGTTTTTGTGCCGAAACCTAACCAGACCTTAACCACAGGGCATCATGATGATTTCGGAACAACGGGACTTCAGAACAATGGGTTTAATAATATGGTCGGAACAATGGGATGTCGGACCAATGGGCTGTCGGACCAGTGGGCAGACCCCCAATAACGCATGCCTCGGTCAGAAGAACTGCAAAGCCATTTGATAGTTGTAGCTTACTGAGATCTAGTTGTAAGTTGTACGATCCAGTTGTAAGGTACAACAGACTTTCAAATACACATAAGTCCCTGCATGTGGATGTAGGCATGGCATCAAGCTATATCAGCACATTTTGGAACTGTGTAACCTGGTGTTACACAGGCTAAAAAATGAATGGGTTCAAAAGTTTTTAACGTTAGAAGGTATCACAAGAAACTGGTGATAATACTAGATTACGCAGTAGTATATAATATTCAAACAAATACATTTAAATAGTGGATGTTGCCGGAAAATGTCACTGACCTGTGCGTGGAAGATGGAAAGGGACTTTGCCGTGTGTAGCGGGATGAGGACCCGAACCAGGAACTGCTTGTGTTCGGCCTTCAGGGGCAGGGCAAAGCCATTTATGATGCTGGAGGACAGGAAAGGAAAGTCACAGTTATATAGGTGTCACTGAAACTTGGATATATCTATAACAAAAGGAAGGCAGAGGCGTGTGCTTTATGATGAATAAGGACTGGTGTGACAGTGGAAGTGTGAGGTGCTGTCCTGTTCCTGCTCGCTCTGGGTCACTGTTATACGCTGTTCAGAGGCGGCTGCAGACCGGAGTTGCTGCCCGTGTTCAGTAGGAGCAACCATGCAGCCATCTTGTTCAGGTCAAGATATGTATACAAACTATGATGCATCTCCCCAGTGGTGCAAGAGATGGATCCAATTTGAGTTGGGAGCAAGTTCAAGGATACCATCGTCCACGTCACGGATGACATCAATGAATTCATTGAGTCTGTGGTGGATTTAACAACGGATGCAACTGTACCCAAAACTACAGTAAAATAATTCCACAAGCAGAAACCATGGATTACCAGAACCATCTGGAAACATGGACAGTTATAAAGCAGCAGCCTAGAATTTAAGAAGAGGCAAACAAGGCACTGAATTGCGATACACAAGTTGAAGGAGCTGACGCATTTAACTGAAGTTGTATCTTACATGATGTTATGTGACAAATACATGATTACAAGTGACGTACTTTCACTGTGTACCATATGAACTCTTCTTTTTATCAAGTTTGTGTTCTTCCTGGCAAAAAAACAACAAGCTGACGTAGTTGGTATTTTAACTGAATAGACAGCAGCAAAACTGACATGTATTTACATAAAAACATCACGTGCGCACATGTGCCTTTGTCTGTGTGGTGGAGTCTATTCTTGTACTGTGTCCATTTCCAAGTGAATAGACAAATGCGTGGTCTGCTGTGCCCATTGCTACACTAACTGACATAGTGGTAGTTCAACCTACGGTAGAAAGAGCATGAGCTGTGGAAGAGTGGGAACTAAACTTGGAGAGTACGACTCTTATGTAGCAGCACTTAATTTATCTGTTTGTCTCTGTATCAGTCTACCTGTCTGTCTGCTGTCCTTTTCTAATAGCATCTTTGTTTAATTTCTTCAATATCTCCCTCCTGCTGTTCCTCTAATCTTCCTCTCTGCCTCCTGTCTTCATCTTCTCTCTCTCTTTCTCTTTCTGTACAATGCATCCTCCCTCACCCATCTTTCTCTCCCTCTCTCCGTGTGTGGGAGGAGCTATAAATACCTCTGTTACCACCAACATGAATACAAACCTCTCTCTCTCCTTTCCTGCTTCTCCCTTCTCCTTCCTCCACTTCTGACTCACTGTTAACTCACTCGTCCTCTCTCCATCTCTCATCCCTCCTTTCCTTCCTCTTGTTTTCGCACCTTGGATTCATCCTCTCCTCAAACTCCCTCTCTACATTAACCCAAAGCTCTCAATTCAAAAGTCAGCGTCCAGTTCTGATTTTATTTTTTAATTTTTTTTGATCAGGTGACATGATGGTTGTGGGTGGCAAAAAGGTTTCAGATTTTGTATGAATCTCTTTAACCTTTATGTTGGCAAGTGAGAGTCCAGTCTCTCCAAACCTCTCTGAATTCATCCCTCTTTTTAACTCTCTTTATTTTCTTCTATGTTTAACATCAGTGAGGATTATTTGAAGGCACCTCTGTCTTATTAGTGTCAAATAATGTAGACAAAGACAGAGGGCACATGCTAGAGTCAGCCACCAGTATGCCCTTGAGAGAAATTAATATTTATTGACTGTAATAATGATTTGTTTGTTTGCTTTCTGGTTTCCCATCTTCCATCGTCTTTTGTTTATTCTCTGTCTCCTTCCATCTCTCCCTGTCTCAATCTTTCAACATTGTCTGTTTATGTAACAGAAGTATGTCACAAACTAATGTCATTGCTAGTGTGGAGTGACAAAGCTGTGTTATATCTACATCTTAAATACTTGTATTTGCTTTCTCTGAGAAAGAAACTGCAACTGCCTTCTCCTTTTATCTATGTTAGCATGACAAGGCCATGACCTAGCTGTTGTCATATAGCTTGGATTATAACCCTAACTTATTATTCAGCATCAAAGTAAAAAGCCAGTGTTAATGACACTTTGATTTTTGAAATCTTCATAAGAGGAAGACACAACTCTGACAGGAGCAAATAGATTTTGTACTCATGCTAACCAACAGGAGCTATGGCTAAGCCTTGCACTATATCCTAATGCCCTCCTTTTAAGTCTTCCACTTCTTCTATGTAGAAAATTAATTTTAAAAAAATATTTAAAGGCATTTCTGCCTAAATAGTGTTGAATAGACTTAATCACAATGTTTAATTACAAATATTTCCGGCTAGAAAATCCTCACATCGCATACATAAAATGTAAGTAAGTTAGTTTTTAGCCATCTAAAAAAAAAAGCCCACCAAAAAATCAATATCAGCTTAAGCGTACACTATCTTAAAAATATTTTCACCACTTTAGACAGCCTTTTAACGGGGAAATGAAGCCATCAAATTAAAGCCACCAAACTACATTGACAAATTGACAAAACAGATTATTAATTAAAGTGTTAGCTGCACCCGGCATCTGATGTTTTTAGAAAATGTACCTCAAAGAAAGACAAATTATGAGAAGAGCTAGCAAACAATGCTAACACGAGCTCTACACTGGATGCTTGTGCTCACAACCTAGCCTAGCTAATTAGCCTGTTCGTGGTACAATCAAATAATTTAGATTATGTAAACACGACAGCTTTAGAGTAGCTGGTGAGCATGTCACAGAAAGAAATGAAGTTATTCCCAAAATGTCGAACCATCTCTTTAACATGATTTTGCATACAGGGGAAGTGAGGACATAAACTAGATGACATCATCAGTCTTGTTTGTATTCATCCTCCATTTTCTCCCTCCCTTTCTTTCTCTTTATCCATCTTCTGTTCTTGTGCCCACTGATTTGTGTATGAGCACAAGCAGAGAGCAAGACATGTTTGTTTATCAGTTTGGCTTCCGTCCTTGCTCTCGCCTCATTTCTATCTTGCTCATATTTCTCTTACTGGCCTCAGAGACACAGCTACAAACTATACAAACCTCTGAGTCATTTCTCATTTGTGTCTTTAACTCCCCGTCTTGTTTACGTCTCTCTTCCCTGTCACCCCCTACATTTACTCATTTCCCCCCATGCCTTGTAACTCATTTCTCACTCCGTCAGGCTTTACACCCACTGTTGTGTTTACCTGATAAGAAAGAGGGAAGGATAATAATAAATAAATAAATAAATAAATAAATAAATAAATAAATAAATAAATGCATACTGTTTTTTGTGCTGAGCAGTTTCAGTAGTGGTTATGCTTTGTTGCCATTTTTCGTAGTTGCTTAATTCACTGGGTTACCAGCTGTCTCCTGAATAGGAGCAGCTGGCCAAGGGCAGTATGTGTGTACATAAATGTGTGTGTGTGTGTTGAGACTCAACTCCAAGTGCATTCATTAAGCCATGATATACTACAAAGTATGCTTTCCTCCAGTGCAGCAAAGTTTGCTCCAAAGTGTGTGGATACGAACCTGCCGAGGATTTCCAGAAGCTCCGCAACTCCGTTGAAGTGCTCAGTTTCATATATGAACCTGAAGATCAGACACAAAACACGCACACAAAGTGATTTGTAATTATTCATCAGTAGATCATGTAGCTGTTCTACTCAAACAAAAGTGAAATCATCTTAAAGAAGGACTGCAAGTCTTGAAATAGAAAACATAATCTGTTAACTTAGTGTAAAATTACCAACATCATAAATCATGATGTATGCTATGTCTGGAATACAACTCTGTTACAAGTACGATAACAGTAAGGGCAAGTTTACGCCTATACTGCATTTTTGAGTTGTCAAAATGAACAAACAGTGATACTGAAACCAGTTAACTGAGGCAGAAACATAGCGTGTTGCAGCTCTCCAGTGCTTGAATTATATTGCAAACACAACAATCCAGCTGCGCTTGGTGAAGGGAAAGATGAAACATGAGCGTACATCGCAGCACTCTTGTTAGTCAGAGCCATTTGACCAATTATTTGAGGAGATATGTGTCACCACACGATGATTTAACACTCAAGATAAATGCAGGACAGAGACACATTGCTGATGCGGTCAGTGTCAGGACTGCAAACGTGCACAGTCATGTTTGAGCATGTGGTGAACTTGTTTGTGTGCATGAGAATATTATCTGAGCCAGAAAATACTCCATGTGGCACTTTGTGCCTCTCGAAAATTTAGACAACATGTCTCTTAAACCCTCTCCAAGTTCTCATCTGTGTTGATGCTTATGCCTCATTGACATCACATTGTATAGACCATAATTACGAGCAGCTGTGTGGGAAAACCATTAAAGGGACAGTTCAAGCATCCTTCTGTGCAGTGATATGTTTGGTGGGTGTGGTTCAATCGAAAGAAAATAGTTCCTACATGAAACTGCTCACAACAAGGTTTGTGGATTATCTGGAGTCATGAATTTTGGAAAGAAACATTGCTGTTGAGTTTTTCAAATTTATTTTTTTGGTGCTCTGAGCACCACAAGCTGAGTGCCATTTAGTTACATCTGAGAGAAGGCAGACATCTCTCAGCCAATCTCTCCACTCTGTAACTCACACCAAAACAAACCAGAGTGATAAATAGCATTATATATCAAAGGAAAAATATATATTTTATTCAGGGTTGAACTGGCCCTTTAACACCAACCTCCTGGGTGTAGATCAGAGTCAGTGACAGAACTACAGAAGCATCCACAAACTGATGTCCAAATAGGTGCAAAGCCATAACAACTGGAAGTTACATATGAAACAAGAATCCAGTATTAGATAGTATTGATGCAGCTAATTAAAAAGGAGCTGTACAATTTTCCTGTTTTGTGCTTTAAGATCACCATTATTTAAACTAAAAAACATGCATTACAGAAGTCATAAACACTGCCTTCCTCCCTGCTGATGACCTTTGTTGGTTAATGTTTGATTTATTGATGTTACGATGCCATAAATAGCACCCGTAAATCCTGTGCATTGGATTGGTGGAAGACAGCGTGTACCTGAGGAAGATGTTGTTGATCTGTTTGCGGATGTAGGCTCGGAGGCCCAGTAGTTTTCCATAGACACGGTGCAGGATGGTCTTTAGGTACTCCCTCTCCCTGGGGTCCTCACTGTCAAACAGCTCCAGGAGCTACACACACACACACACACACACACACACACACACGATAATTACAGATACAAGCACAGTATGTTTGCATTACAGTTCTTGTAGGGACCTTTTCTGAATGCATTCATTCTCTAACCTCCTCACTCTGACGACCAAATCCTAATTTTAAAGTCTTCTGAACTATTCATAAACAGTGATGTCTTTGTTGTACTATAATTTGTTGTATTTCTTTCATCTGTAAGAACATTTCATGGTGTTTTTTTTTCCCTTCACCAAGCAAAATTAATATTACATAAACTGTTTTTTTCCCCCGTCAATTTCTGAAATAAAGCAGGATATTAAACGTAAAAGTTGTACGACAGGGACTGCGGAGTCTTTTAGTCAATTTTTTATATGTGCCCCGACTTAGATAACAAAATTTGAGAGCACTCCAGCAGGGATATTACGAGGTTCTGCGATGGCTGCAGTTTCAAAGAAGAGCTTCATTTATTTATACCTTTCCATTTATCAGGATTTTAGAGACATCTTAGGGCTTTGGATTTGACAAACTGCGAGGAGAGAGAAAGGATTACCTGCAGGACAAACTTCTGGTCGACGTAGCGTTTGGCCATGGAGGGCTGGAAGTCCGGGCTCTCCAGGAAACGCAGAAAGAACTCGTACACCAGCTAACGAAGGCACAGAAAGCAAATGATTAGACATCATTTAGTGTCTATGTTTGTCTCCTGAAGGAATAGTATGACATTTTCGTAATTATTCATTTTCTTGCCAAGAGTTAGAAAAGAAGATTGAAGACATGATTCTCATGTCTGTATGCCAACCACGTAGCTAAAGCCAGCAGCAGTTATCTCAGATTAGCACAAGGACTGCTTGTACACAAATCAATTAGAAGATGCCACAAGAATGAGATAAATTAGTGATGAATTAGTAAGATTTAGAGGTGCTGGTAGGCGCTTCCTTAATCTTTAGACAGAGCCAGGCTAGCTTTATTACCTGTTCCAAGTTTTAATGCTAAGCTAAGCTAACAGACCACAGGTCGTGTCATCATATTGACTGGGCATATGTAAGTGTGGTATCAATCTTCTCGTCTCAGTCTCAGCAAAATAGTGAGTGAGGGCAAACTATTTTTTCAAAGCTGCTCTAGGCAACACAGCATGATGACTGCTCCAAATGGCAACAAGACGTGACTTCTGTGAGAAATATCTGAGCTTAAGAAACCGGGATCTACTTCACTTGCTGACTCAGTGCTCAACTTTATAAAGAGTATAATGCTTTACACCACAAAATACCAACTGAAGGGAAAAAGATTTTGTTTCATAACAGTCTGGACTTCACGCTTATATTTTTGACTCATCTCTTCCTGAAGGTGCAGAAGTGACTGTACACCACAGCCAAATGTCATCTGGACAAACATCACAAGTATTTTTAGAAGCTGTGACGTTCTCTTTTGCGAGAGCTCAATCTTGTGATTCCGGGTGATAAAAAAGTTGCATTTGAGCAAACAATGTTGCTTTCAACGGCAGATTTAACTGATCTAAATGACCTCAGGCTCAGGTACAGTATGTTTATGTGCAGATAATTGCTGAACGCTGCATTCAAAGCAACACCTGGTGGGAGTTGTGTGCATTATGGCATTGTCCGCCCTCCCAAATATAGTATATAATATATAGTAGGACCCATTTTTCATGGCACTTACTGACACTGCATTGTGTTTCACTATAAAAAACAAAAGCAAGTACATTGCAATAATTCCCAAACTGTTTTTTTGCACAAAAAAGACCAAAGTCAACATGTTTGCTGAACATATCTTTTCCAAGAGAAACTGTCCTTTACCTCTGCAGGGGGAAAATGCATGAAATTATGTAAGTGGTGTATGTTGTACCTGCAGATGCGGCCAGGAGGCTTCGAGTGTTGGCTCATCTTCCTCAGGGTCGAACTCTGGATTCTCGCTGGGTGGAAGAGTCCGGAAGATATTTACCGAGATCTGGAAAACCACAGAGGAGGAGGAGGGAAGGAGAGTGATGGGAACAGGACGTGTGTGAGGACGAAAATAGGAAGAGGGAAATATGAAAATGAATGAGAGGTAGGGAAGGATGTTGAAAGAGGAAGGGGATAAGGGAAGATGAGAGAGAAGTGAAATGGAAAGGGAAGGAATTGGAGAGGTAAAAAAGGCAGATTAGGAAGAGCAAAAGGACACACAGCACATTCCTGTTAATGTTATGAATATCCTTGACATAATCTCAGGATTGAAAGAAAAAAGAAAGATGTGATAGCTATATTTTCAGATAAAACTAGGACTATGACACTGATAAAATAACAAGTCTGAGCAAAACATCCTTTGAGTCATTTCTAGACTCCATCATGCTGATATTTCAACATGATACATGTCACAGAGTTGTGTCACTAAAAGCTCAATAACTCTCAGGATAGATCCAGGATAAATAGCTGGTGTTTTTAAGAGCCCTACATTAAGGGGATAGTTTGGATTTTTGAAGTGGGGTTGTGTAGAGTGTTTATCCATAGTCAGTGTATTACATACAGTAGATCTCAGTCGGCACGCCCCAAGTTTAAAGAATAAGGCTGGTAATATGCTATGGTGAGAATATTTTCACCGCTTTGTATTTCCATCAGACAGCATGTTTTGACAGAGAAGCTGTTAACATCTTCAGTTCCCCACTAATGCTCTTGTTATAGCCACCAGATTCCATTCACAAAAACCGCAATTTTACCTTTGTGAACATGGGAGCTGCTGGTCCACCGCTGCTTTGATCGGTTAGTTTGTGTTGTTGTGTGACTTTGGTGAATCAGAACTAACCATTTTATACACAAAAGACACACAGGTGTCATAGGTGGGACTTTTTTTAAAGCTATAGTGCGTAACTTATACAGGTCCGTAAATGTCCGTTTCACCCAAGCCACTACTAGAGGAGATGACACAATGCTGATTAAGCCGATCGGCTCCTCTAACATCTCGCGGTATTTTTCAATACATATCATTTTTAGTTTGCGTGTCGACCGGTGACATTCCCGCGCTGGCGCACAGGAAATGCTTCCTCACAACAAGGAGGGCAGGGGGAGGAAGAGCGGAGAGTGTCATAGCAAGAGGTAGAGCGTAGGTAGAAAGAGAAAGCAACATGGCGGAGAAGCAATCGAGACACGGTTCAGAAGTGGATCCTACCACAAAGAAAAAGGTTGAAGGTCTATTAGCAAAGAAGGAAAGTGACCGACAGAGAAGGCAAACAAGGCGACTGGCGAGTGTTACTCTATGTACGGTGTGTGGCGAGTGTTACTTTGTGTACGGTGTGTGTCGACTGGCGAGTGTTACTTGTAATAACGCATTATCCGCTAGGAGGCGACAGAAGTTACACACTATAGCTTTAAGTGACTAAAAACATTTTGTTGCTGACCCCTCCCCCACAGTAGATTGCTTAGTTTCCATGTCAGAATACTGTATGTACTACACTGTCTATGGACAAGTTCCCCACAGAGCCCCACTTCAGAAGATCTGAACTATCCCTTTCTGTCAACTACATCAAGCAAATACAATCACTTCAGCTGTTATCGGCCATGTTTGAAGCTGTTCGCAGACTGTGTTTGAGAAGAACAACTGGCAAGCCGTGCAACCTGGCTGCTTGCAAAGTCATGATTTATTCAACAAATGTATTTCCACTGGCCATTTAGTGCATAAACTACACTGCAAAAAGCAAATGTGGTAAATCCCAACACCCCAATTCAGCATTATCGTCTTCTCCATTCTTCCCTTCTCTCCATTTGTTTGCATTAGTAAAATTTCTCTCTGCAGGAGGATACAGGCTCATTTCACATGAATATATAAACCTTACTTAATTTAAAAAGGTCCAAATCGTTTGTGAGAGAACAACCATTAGACCAGAATTCCACAATATTTCTACATTTGGGATATATCATCTGGGGATTGTTGCTCTCTCCTTCCTTCGTTAAGAAAAAATTGAGCTTTTTTTTTTACCTTGTGGCCACACATTAAAGCCTTTGCCCATTTTCCTTTCATCCCACCCTCTGTCCTATCAGCGTTTTCACATCCTCTGGGTATAGTGACTCTATAACATAAGCTATATCCTCTGCTCGCTTCACCTTCTGTCCTCAATCCCTCTTTCCTTTCCTCCTCCTTATATCCTCTGGGACCTTTGGTGCTTTGTGTTGGTGTCCACACTTTTTTCTACCACACTCCATCTTTCCTGTCCATCCCTCTCTTTCTCGCCATCTGTGCAGCCTATTGCTATTTAGCACCCTTTGCAAACATTCTATCTCTCCCATCCTATCTATCTATCCCTCTTCTCTCTCTCTCACCACCTTTGTTTATCGCCTCTGCTGGAAATCACACTGTCTACCTTCTCCTTCATCCATCTATTCATTCTTCTTTTATTATCTATTTTCTTGTGCAGTTTCCAGGTGTTGAAATGATGAGGATTGATTCCATGTGGAAATACTGTTCTGGATTTCTTTGTTCATTGTTTGTCACTGTCTGTTCTCAAAAGTTCATTTTTTGACATTAAGATACTTATCATTTATTCATTTGTCTTTCATTTCTATCCTTTCATCAGTGCATCCACTAGTCCATTATCTCCACCCCTAACCTCCCCTCTCCTCCTCCCCTCCTACCATCTTTATAGCCTCTGGGTACAGAGGCTCTATGAGGACTCCTCTGCTAGTGGCCACGCTCTCCACCAGCTCGTTGAGCGCCGCACGTTTGATCTCCTTCCCCTTCAGGTCGGCCACGCAGTCCAGGAAATCAAACAGCACACAGCACTGCTGCAGCTTCTTACAGAACAGGTCATGCAACTCTGCCACCGGGGCGTCTGGATGATTGAGAGTTGGGAAGGAAGAAAGAGAGAGAGAGAGAAAAAGAGGCGTTTTAGACAAATAGGTTAAAGGACAAAAAAGGCGATGCAGTTTGGCCAAATCCGATGCTGTTCCTGAAAGATGCTTTGTGCTTAGAGTGTTGTAGTATACAGAGATGTATTCTACAGGCTAGATCTTCTCTCAAAGGTAATGAGGGAAAGAGAGCAGACTATTACTCTACAAACACATTTGTACACACCCACACACACAGGGACTTGCATCCATACACACACACACACATGTCCACACACACCTTCCTCCAGAGGGCTGTGTTGTATCTCAGTCCTATTACCTGTCAGATTCGTTCTCCAGGCCTGTTCGTCACAATGAAACAACCTGCTGCCGGCCGTCAGATTAAAATCTTGTACCTCCAAAAAAAACTCACCACTTTTTCGCAGATTTAGAGAAAGTGGCTGATACCCATGGATTACTGAACACATGCAGTGAGTTTTAAATTGATTCCACGGGCCTGAGGGGGTGTGAAACTTAGCAGCGCGGCCTGTAAAGCATCATGCAAGAAGTAAAAAAAAATTAAGCAAGCACCAAAGGAGAGAGCTACAGGCTTTGACAGCAGCCAAATGGGAATCCTTGGGTTTTTTCATCGGTAACCAGATGATTGATGACTCAACGGCTAAATATAGCAGTGAAATATCCAAAGTTTAGATTCCTATATAAGTGAGGCGTGTGTGAGGTTCGGTCTGAACAATAATATGCTGATTTACATTAAGATAAAGGATATGAAAATACACATAAGATCCTCTTTGCAAAGGCTTTTGAGAGATCTCAGCAGAATGTCGCAGACTGTATGTGTATATTTATGACATGATGCCAAACAAAATTTCGTTGTATATTTTTGTACAATGACAATAAAGCTTCTTATCTTATCTGATATATGACCTGTTTGGCATAATTGCTATGGAAAAAGGAGATGATCTGGAAAGACATCATAGAGTTTAAAGCTTTGAATCCTTTTCCAGCCATTGTTTGATACACTACCTTACCTTGCTATGTATGACAGACCCTACAGGAACTCAGTGGACCTAACTGGTTCTATAATTTGATTTCTACATGTAACTAAACACGACAAGAACTGATGGGCAATCTTGGGTTGAAATCAATGTGGAGTAAAGGAGTGCTTAGTGGTGGCCATAGGCACTACCGGCTTAAGCTTGGCCACCAACTGGCCACCACACAGCCCATTCTGAGTCTGAATTAAGGGCCCCAACACACCAAGCCAAAAGTCGGACATAGGTCAACGCCTGGCTGTCAGTGGGCGTCTGTCGCCCTTGTTCTTGCTGTGTCCTGTATCCTTGGCACCTTCTTGGCTGTTTTTGGCCAACTGAGCATGTTGAATCGGTGTCGAACCTAGAGCAGCTTGTCAGTGAGAGAAATCATTCTGACAAACTGCTAAAGTCAAGAAACAATATATATATAGCCTTTGTGGTGTGCTCATGCGCAACATCTTGGCTGACGCACAGATGATGTGAGGCGACACAACAGTCAGCCTTTGTTGCTGCTAGTTCTTGAGAACTAGCCAAACCAAAGATGTCACTTTGATGTGTCTGGGCCTTAAGACACAAACTTGTGTGCCACACCAAAGAGAAAAGTGGTCTTAGCCTGGCCACCATGATGCAAGTTGTTTGCCTCCACTACTTGTTGCACTGAGTGCAATTCTTCTCTTTTTTTTCAAATTACATACAGGTAGAATTCAAAAGTATAAGGACAAAGAAAAGCTCTGTAATGGAAATTATTTAATAACATAAACCTGTCTCATTTAATGCAATCCAATACTAGAGCACAACTAACTACACCCTAAAATGACCATGGATTAAAATGACTATTGACTCCTGTCTAAGCAGTGTCAGCAAGAAATGTACTTTAGTCTTGAACAAATAATCTCTTTATGTCAGGAGAAAACAATGCAGCTTTACCAATGGCTGGGAAGCAGTCTAGACTGACTGTGCAGTTGGAAAGAGGATGATCCAAGACTCTCACACACACACACTCACTCACTCACACACACACACACACACACACACACACACACACACAACAGGAGCGGATTAGATTTAACCCTTCTTAACCCCCAGGTGGGAAACAGAGGAGGAGTAAGGGAGGGGGTGACTGGAGCTCTTCCAGCCCCAGACCCCCTCACCTCTTATGGGCACACCATGACCATCTGCTCCCTTTGGCAAAAAGCTACATGACAATAGACGAGAGCCGCCCTTTGCTTGATATGTCAGGTACACACTCTTTTGAGATCACTGAAAGTGGCCTTTTACTCTATCAATTATGACCAACTGTGCCTTCCATAATTTGGATGGTGATGTGACAGAGTATCTGTATTTGAACAGGATTTATTTTAAGTCTAACACATAATGAAACTACTAAGTTGTTGTTTGATAAATTCCCAGGTCGATGATATGGAAAAACTTTACTGTAAGATTATGATCCTAATTTTCTGACTTACAACTTTATGTATGTGGGGTTACATTTAGTTTAAACTCACAACAACACTATCTTCTATTAGGGAGAATACTCTCTAAACTTTGACTTGTCATAAATGCAGACGATTATATGTTGCTTGTGTTAAAAGGATCAGAAAACCAGGACTGACCCGCTTCTTGTTTTTTTTCTTTTTTGTTTTTTTGGGTTTTGTTTGGTTTGGTTTTTGACAATTCAACATGCATGAAATGACCTGTAAAAACTTTTTCTGTGACTTTTCTTAAGCCTTCCTTTCTGCCCATTTTACATCAGTGTTGCCATCTATGAGAATGCCCATCGAGCTGTACTGAGTGGTCAATTTGTTCTTGAATTGCAGCCATTTCTCAGTGACTGGACAAACGTGTGACAGACAAGATCACACAATTTTCTGACTATTTGTCACAAAAAACGAGTGTGAAAAGTTTTTGAGAGTGAACTATCTCTTCTGACTTTGCTTTGAGAAAGAATGTGAGTCTAAATCTTCAAGGCAACCACCTCTGTATTTGTGGCTCTTGGTTAGTTTGAGATAGCTGCAGCTTCAGTCCTTTTATCCACCTGGTCACTCATCACTCTTGTACCATCCTTTCCTTCTTCTCTCCACCTCTCTGTTTTCCTTTCCTTTCCAATCTGCCCCTCCCTAACCTTTCTGCCTCCTTCTCTCCTGATTTCTCATGGCCCCCCTTTTGGCCGTCCACTCCCCCCTCCTGTTCTCCCTCTGTAGACACACTGTGAAGGTGAAATCTAATCCATTTTTAATGGAGAGTAATTGTATGAAGATGTGCCGTGCTGGGACTGAGAAAAAAGAACAGAGAGAGGTGAAAAGACGACGGGAAAGAAAAAAACATGTATGTGTGTTTGGGAGACAGAGAGTGGGAAAGGAGGTGAGAAAATGAGAGGGAAGATGAAGAGACTTGGTGGGTCATGTGAGAGCAAGTGTGGGAGAGAGCAAAGGAAAAAAAATGACAGAGAAAAAAGAGTGTCGGAAGATGACAGGCACAGACAGAGCCACAGTACATATTTTAAGGCAAAGCAAATGGGCTAAAACTGGTCTTTGGTTGTCTGCGTTTGCTAAACTGGCCACCAGTATTACCTTGCTGTCTGTTATCACGTCTGGCACCGGCAGAAAATGCTCACATTTGAATGGAAAACACAAACTCGGTGCACAATGAAGCAGTGGAGAAGCCAAACTCAGGTAATACTGAGGTGGATTTTAGTTTTCCTCATGGCTGTGCTATTATTAGGTCAATGCAGGTCGCTCCAGACCCATTCATTCAAATCAGCTTTTAATATCATGTCAGTGCAGTGATTAGAATATTAACTCAGATCTTAATCACAGCAAGTGAGTCATTTATGACTGAGCTATTTTCATGCTCCTGACAGTCCAAATTGGTGTTTTGAATGGGTAACAAGCTGTGGCTATAAAATCCAAAACATTAAATGCATGTAGTTAAATTTTACTGCTTTATTTTTTTCATCTTTATTAACTGAGAAAGTCCCCTGAGATTAAAACTCATATCGTCTACATGTCACATCATTACCAAAGTTACATTACTACAATTATTAAAGCATGTTAAAACAAACAGAAAAGCAATTACGCTCTACATTTATTTTTATATATAGAGAGCAGGCTATCTGTGCAAATACAAAGTGCTTCAAGCTTTGCGTTACTCTTCCTTTAATCCTTTGTTCTTCCTCATGTGACTGTGCAGATAAAGGAGCTTTTCAGAATGCACATGCACAAAGAATGATTAATTTCCCCTGCAGTCATTATCTGAAGACGTTACAGTTCTACTTTTTTCCCTTTTTAAAGTTACACCAATCAATATTTTTGTATTAGCAATACATCTAATGACTGTGTAATGTGAAAGAGGTCGCTCATAGTGGCAAACACACAGGGAATTATCACCAGACTCTGCTTCTCCTCTCAGCTTTACAGTGTTTGAGTGTTTTTCAACTTAAGAAAGTGATCACATGTCAGTGTCACGTTCACGGCTTGTACCAATGCCCCCAAGAGTCGAAAAAAAAAATACATTTAACAACTTCTACTTTAAAGTTTACCATGTTACTAATAGTAGACTTTCTTTAACAGAACATTTTAGGGCATCGATGGTTAACCACTTGGAATATTTTTAGCCAGTTACCCATGTCGGTGTATAGGTTAACTTGCTACTCGTCAATTTACTGCACTGCGCACATAACAGGTCTGTTGGGAGCTAACGGCACTGCTCATTCGGTGATTAACACTGTGAAAACATTTTGCCTAACCTAGAGTTTACCCCCAGTTGCCCCAGTGTGTAAGCAGCTCAGTTTTGAACCACAAACCCCCTTTCACATCTTCTATATTAGCTCTGTTAACACAGTTGGCTGTGTTGGCACGGCTAGTGGTGTTAACATAATTAACAGTGCTACATGGGGGTCTGCGCTCAAAATGAAGTCGCTTACTCACTGGGGCCACCTGGGGGGAGACCGGAGGGGGGGTCATCATGTTTCCGCAGCAGTGCTGTCCCGTCACTGGGATGGCATTACCAACGGTAATTGCCGAATTTGAGTGGCACTGCTAGCTAGGTCCCACATGACTTGCGTGGTACATAGTGCTGAGGGGCCATGGCTAAGGTTAGCTAACCAGTGGAGACCGTAGGGTAGGCAGCGTGCATTATGTTTCCACGTGTTAACCTGGCTAGCCGGCTATCTGCGACCGAAGCCAAATAAAAAATAAATAAAAGGCAAGACATTTACATCACATAACATTAAAACTGCACCACCTTGAAATGGACAGCACTTTGAAATGCAACGCTAAAGATCACACTGAGTTGATGGAGGGTCAGAGAAAAAGAGAAGGCCTCTTGTATTCATTTCATTTTGTATTTTGTGTTGCTTTGTTTTCTTAAAAATTAACCAGTGAGTTACCAGTTAATGTGTCAAGTTATCAAAAGCAAAATGAACCGAAACTGACATCCTTAGTAAGTTTTAAGTGGAAGTCATTCATGGGAGATTACATTAGATTACACTGGAAAATAGTAATGTCTTCACTGAAGCAATTTGTTGTGTAGGTGTTGATTCTGATGAGGTGTTCTTAAAAGTGTACCAAAGGGCGGATCGCTCACTGAAGGCCAAAGTAATAAAGGTTGTCTTAGCTGTCAGCAAAAGTCTGTCCCGAATGTCAAGTCATGTTTATTTGTAAAGTCAGATATCATACACATACAATGTCTCAACGGTTCATAAACCAGCCCAGTAGCTGTCTAAGAAGAGTAAAAAAAAAACTTTAGTGCATGAGTAAAAAATAATGTGTGAAACCTCTGTAGAGGCAACATGATGAGAGATTCCCTCTCCACGGATGGCTGGAGGTACAATATAAGCCGTAGGTGGTAAAAAAGCAATTACATAAAATGAAGAGAAAGTTGTAATAATAGAAACAGTCCAATTGAGACATACTACGACAAGACCAATAATAAAAAAAACTGACATAAGTCCCAAAGCACTTCTTTACATACTTGCTGTCTCTCCTTTCAGTGACATTCCCACTAAGCCCAGTCACCAGAAGAACATGTTTGCACTGCACACTTCTGGAAACCAAAGATACATTACATTTGTAGGCTTCATACCTATAATCAATGTTTTAAAGTGACATAGCATAAAAGTTGATTTTGTTATTGGGAGGTAGAGGGGTTGATGGATGGTAAGAAGCCACCACCAACCAGTCCCTGTTTTTCCAGCAGTTTTTGTGTCAAAATTAACCATAACCTAGTGTTTTTTGTACCTAAAAATAAACCCATCTTCCCCACAGCACTGAGAAACATAAAGGTTTCAACATATCTGCCAAAAAACAATGTACACATCTAATATATCTGTGGTTTGCACAAAGGTACAATGCAATATTACACAAACATTTTTTTCTAGCCATTGGGTTGTCCCATTTCCCCAGGCCCCTGTATCTCTATTAATAAACTTTACTGCATAAGATAAACTATCTCAGATGAATTATAATTCATACACAGACCCAGTCAGCGCTAAGCCCATTGGTTCCTACAGAAGACATCTAAAGAATCTTTCTAAACTGGTCACAAACATTAAGTTGGGGTTTTTTTTGTAAGTGTAAAACAGCTGGGCACAGTAGTGTTTAGGAAACAATACTCAAACAGGAGTAAATAGAGCATTTGTTGGGGACTATTTTAGTGGCGGATTAATACACATTTGGCACACAAGTGAATATTTGCAGCAGCAGGACTGTGTGTGTGGGACAAAATAAACTACAGTGCTCGTGTTCATTGTATCGAAGGAACATGTCACCCAGTGCAGCAATGTGGCTCATGGTGTGTATTCATTGTGTTTTGACAACAATGGAACAGAGTAAAAAGACAGATTTGGCAACACTGGTTCATTGCATCAATTCATTGTTGGTTTTGGTATTTTCATCTGATCTGTCGACAAGGAGGAAATAAAGACGTATCTCCAGACGTATTCTTTAAATATCCTGAGGAAGAGGAGGCTGATGAAAAAAGATGACTTGAAACAACAGAGTGTGACGTAGAAAAGATGGTGAGTGCGAGAAGAGGGAGAGGGGTGAGTGGGCTTGGTGAAAGGAGCAGTAACATATAAGAATGAGCAGTGCCAAGCGCCTTGCAACAGCATGAAAACACACACACATACACAGCTGCACAAATCTAAATATAGTCCTGCTGGAGAGAGACACTGAGAGGAAAGGAGGAAGAATCTGGGGAGGAAACAGGGAGGGAGGAGAGGGGAGCAGTATAGGGTTAAAAGATGACATCATCCCCTTCGTCGTCCTCCTGCTTCTCTCTCATCTTTCCATCACTAGGGTACCTCCCTTCTTTTCCTCCCTCTCCTCACTCCCTCCATCTTTCCCTTCGTCTACTCCACCCATCAGTCTCTGCGTGGCTTCATTTTCTTCCTCAAATGAGCGAGTACAGTTCTAGTCTTTAAATAACAGTTATTCTGTTTGGGGCTGAGTGTGTGTGTGTGTGTGTGTGTCTGTGTGTGTGACAGAGAGAGAGACAGAAAGAGAGGAGGACAGCTTCTGTTTTAGCCACCATGCAAGCCGCCTCTGCACCTCTGTCATTAAGAACACGCACACACACACATACACTCATGCTCAATTCACAGATAGTGACGCAGAGAGGAAGCAAGGATGGAGAGGGAGGGGGAGAAAAAGACAGAAGGGGATAGAGGCAGATAAAGAAAGAAAGCAAGGGAAAGACAGGTATAAATAGGAGAAGGGAGCGTCAGCAGTTATCAGAAGTGAGACACCATACAGTGTAGAAGTCAGGGCAGTATAAATATCACCTTAAGGGGTTTAAGTGACGCTTTAAGTCCATCTCTAAGTAATCTAATCCTCCTTATAACACATCCACAAGATAACAAACTGTCTAGGAAACTTACAACACATTATCTTGCTTATAAACAGCCTGATTAGAAAGGAAAAATGAGGAGGGATGTTGTCCCGTGTGATAGGCTACATCCCCCTCCTGTCACCTCTCTGAAGATTTTCAAGCAGACTGAAGAGTAAACAGCAATTTACCTGCCGAGAAAGAACAGGACAATTCATCCCGCTGCTTTAAATTAGAGCAGGAAATACTTGGAAGTCGTCACTTGGTGATGGTACCGAGAATAGGTAATAAGACCGGCTGGGTATTAGCATTTAACGTGTAAATAGTGTTGTATGTGCAGTCTGTTAATGGTAATGAAGCCGGACCTGCTGACAGAAATCTGACATGTTTATGTTCTCTGCTGAGGACGTTATGTTTTATGCCTGTCCGTCTGTCTGTCAGCAGGAGATCTCACCAAAATATGAACAGATTTTCATTACATTTGGTGGACAGATTGGTCTTGGGCCAAGGAACTCTGCAGCCTCGACTCAACAGAGAATTTCAGCGTCTTCCGGCTCATTGTTTTGGTTTTACAGCTCACAGCTTCAATGTTTTGGTTCAGTCTCAGAACTCTCAGCTGCCTCCTTTCCAACTGCAGGACACTGTTTTCAGTGAAAATGCTCCAAAAACCCACTGCTACCTGCTTAGCACCAAATAGCAGAAGGACAAAGTGAGCAACAAGCTGGTAAACATAGTGGAGCATTTAAACAGCTAAAGAGCCACATATTTGGGGCGTCAGTGGCTTGGTGGTAGAGCAGGCGCCCTATGTACAAGGCTGTTGCCGCAGTGGCCCAGGTTCAACTCCAGCCTGTGGCCCTTTCCTGCACGTCACTCCTTCTCTCTCTCCCCCCCTTCACACTTATCTGTCCTGTCAATTAAAGGCTTAAAAATGCCCAAAAAATATCTTAAAAAAAAAAAAAGAGCCACATATTTGCCTCAGGAGTTAGTTGAGACCAAAAAAAGCTAAAAGAAGCCTGGATATTGAGCTTACATTTGCTAGACGAACAGAAACACAACTCCAAATGAATCTAGTTGCCAAACTTTTAGCTAGAGTTAGTTGTAACAGGAGAGTGCCATTGTTCTGATGGCCCAAAACGGACAACGGACCCAACTTCAATTTGCTGAAGAGGACTGTGAAATTCCATTGAAAGGTAGTGAGTGAAGACGCTTGTAAGTGGACCTTTAGTTTAAGCTAAATTAATTCACTTTTTCAACCACTTTGTGGCAGTGGAACTACCTTATATGGTTGTTCACGGGTGCCTTGCCATTATTCCAAGAAATGTCCACCTGGACCGAAGCACACTTCTCCGTTAGCCCAAAAAGAAACACTCATTTCTCTGACGTCCTGCTTCTCCAAAAATACACACTCCCTGCAGTTAGACAACCCAATCATCAGAAAAAAATGATAGCATATTTCTATGAACCACCTGTACTTTACATTTGTCAACAATGCTGTGGTGAAGGTGTGGTAAGGTGTAGGCACAAAAACCATTTGGTTATGGTTTGGAAAAGATTGTGTTTTGGGTTAAAACACCCACGTTCGGTGGCTCAAACACCATTAGGAAACTCAGCGAAGGGGGGTATAAACACCCAGGATTGGTGGTTCAAATGTCCCTGGGTCACTGAAACTAACTGCAGGGAGTGTGTGTTTTCAGAGAAACAAGACTTCAGAGCAATGGCCATTTGTTTTTGGGATAAGAGGCTGCTTTTGGTCCAGTGGGACATTTTTCGGACTGATGGGGCTTCGAAACAATGGCATGGCACCCGAGAACAACCATATAAGGTAGTTACACTGCCCCAGAGCAATTATAAAAAATAGATTAATATAGCGTAAGCTAAAGGTCCACCTACTAGCTTCTTCACTCACTACCTTTCAAATGCATCTCTTCTTCCTTATTCTTCTTCTCGAGCAAACTGAAGTGGGGTCAGTTATCCTTAATGAACTACGTATGAACATCTGTCATGTGATTACAAGTGGTCGTATAGATGAACCAACTTTAATCACTCATGGAAACAGGCTAAAGCACAACTATGAAAATCTGAGCATAAATCCAGACATAATTATAAGGACAGTCTCCAGAGTTTTATTCCAAATTAAGACGGCTACCTTCTGAAAAATACCAATGATTGATGTGAAAGTCATTACTGATTAACAGTGAAAGTGGCAGCTACTGTGTCTGAAGACCTTTGCTTCAAAACAGCATTGTAATTTAATGGCAGGGGATTTAAAAACACGGCAGAAAGTCTTTATGTGCTGAATTCAAGGGACACAGAGACGGTAAAGTCCCATTCTCTCTTTAACAAAGGCACTGGGAGAAGGCTAAGTCATGGCAAAAGATTAAGTGTCGCGCTAAGCCCATCTTTAAATAATCCAATGATACTAATAATACACATTTCCACCACACAGCATAATGAACAGACTCTAGCTGGGTGTTACAGGCTGTGGTTTATATCTGTATGCTCTGTTGCCTGTAATTTTTTTGTCGCTTGCTCTCCCTATAATTACCTGAATCACTATCAGTAAATAGATTTCAATTAGCATCAATAAAACAATACTATTTCACAGGTCCTTGGGCTATTGGGCCTCTTTTATCTAAGAGTCCAAAATCTCCTTGACCGCAGAGTGACTTTCAGGAATTTTAGATGTTGGAATTCTCCTCCGAAGGTAATATTTGCTGTGCGAAATGTAAACACAAATTGGAGACAGTTAGTAAACAAATACGGGAGACAGTTATCCCGGCTGGAGACATCCTCCAACATTTGATTAGCAGCTTTGTAACCCTCACTTGTTGAATAATAATGTGTTGGTTTGCTGTACATGAGGCACGGTGCTTTCCACACTGCTGCAGAGAAAAAATAAATCTCACATTTTCTTGTCCTTGATTAAGTCTGGGCGTGATTTTTAAAGGCATATTTACTGCCTTCAGTATCTCATCGCATCTAAAAGAAATCTCCCTTCCCCTCGCTACTGATTCACAACATGTCACCTCTGCATGTCCAGTATTAGATTTTCTTTATTTACTTAGCTTTGCACTGCCTCAGAACCACAACGGCATATTTAATAGTGAACACCCACCAAGGTGAAACTACTGGTTATTCAATCAGAGCGCTTATTTGCTCAAGCATCAGCGTATTCCTTTAAGAATCAACCCTTTCCTCCGTGACACAGCAGTGGTTGTGCTTATTGCATCGCCAGCCGTTTCATTACATCCTCTCCCCTGCAATATCCTTTGCCTTTCTTTTATTTTTTTTATTTTTTTTATCTCGCCGTCTCTCCGCCGCCCACCGTTCCTCCTCCACCTGTCAACTTAATGTTCAGTCATTTCCTCTTTCCTCATCCACTCTATTTCTTTCATCACCCCCCTCACTTTCTCCTCCACTCTCCCTCTTAATTGATCTGAGGCTGTTATAGAGCAAAAACTACTCCATGCCTACTGTAACCCAATACCAGGCCCATCCAGCTGGCCTCTGCCTTACCCGCACACACACACACACACACACACACACACACACACACACACACACACACACACACACACACACACACAGTCATCCAATCTCCCACATACAATCTGTGTGAGAAGGTGACTGTTTTACAGTAAACAGCGCATTTAAAACAGAGCCTGCCATAAATTCATTATTATAATGTGGACAAACACACATGCTGGACAAGCAAAAAGGAAAACACATCTTCTCAAGTAGGTTAACATGTGACCTAAATCATGTGAGACGGAGGTTATGTTACATGTTGCATTGGCTATTTGTCATTTTTGACAAGTACAGACTCATATCGTGGCCTGGAGAAACAACAGAAAGCACATCTAAGCGGAGAAATACACCTGAAATACAATGGGCTGTTTGTCAGAGGCAGCTACTTGTGGCAATTTGTACCAAAAGAATGTCTGCAGTATTTCTCTGCTGCAACAAACAGTACAATAGTTTCGCCTTTGACATATTTACGTTGCTCTAAGCAAAGACGCCTCAGTCTTAAAGCGAGACTGTGTCGCTTTAAAAAGAAGAAATAATACAAACTTCCTCTAACAAACGAAAAGTCTACTTCATTTGCTCAGTTCAAAACACTGCGGTTTTGCTGCTACAGCTTTATTTGGTCTAATATGGCCAAAAACTTTTGCTGGCTTACAGTATATTAGCTAATGCTTGCAAACTTTAGGTACAGCAAATTTTGCTATATAATGGACATTTCTGGATCATTTTGTTGACTTTATTGCTCTTCTCAGTTTGTGCTACTGTATACTATATTTTAAACCCCACCACTGGGTCATCCCTATGTTCCTCAGGCCTTATGTTCTTGATATAAACTAACATTGTAAGAGATTAATATGGGATATCCTTAAAAGAAGAGACACTGAAGTTTCAAATTCAGTCAAAAACTGAACCGAAAACTGTCTTGTCTGCAAATTAGAGGGCATAGGTTTAAAAGCCTCTAGCTTTTAACAGCTTTGAGGGTGATTTCACCCAAGGAAACATACATTAAACATTTAACCTAAGCAAAAACATTGCTGTAAACAAAAAATCATTTGAAAGGTTTTGTGTCATTAGGAGGGGAACACAAAACCCTGGGAACATGATACGCTCCCTTTACCACTTTCCTATTTGTGTCTGTGTTTCTTACATAAGTTTGCTTTAGCCATCTGACTACTGTAGCAGAACACAATTGGCACTATTAATATTTCTCATTTCTCAGGCATTTTCTTTTCTAAAACTAAAGTCTGAACATATCAGAAAGTGGTGAAGCAAAATTAAGCCCTACGTCTTCACAAAATATGAAGCTACAAGCTTGTGACATGACTGCAGGCACGGCTAGTTGGTGAACTAGAGTGGCTAGCTGCTAACTAGCCAGCAAGGAAGAGTCAGCAACAAAACTAGCTCTCATAGCTAACTAGCTTGCTAAGTGTGAGTTGCCTCTCTTGTAGAGTAGAGCACATTATATCAAAGTGGATGGTGCATTATGGCTAATACGGTGCAACAGCTTCCTCCATTTTCAGCTCTACATTCCCTCATACATTTCAGTGCTACATTTTTCTGTCTTAATGGTGGTGTGAACAATCCTTCACAGTGAAAGAGCAAAGTGAAAACTTAATGGGATTCATTTTAAAAATCAAAGAAACTGCCTTATTCAATTAAATGACGGTTCAGGGAAGAATGTGTGAAGTTGCTAGACATCGGTGCAACCTTGGCTTTTTCACTTTAAACACAAGTTTTTACATTCAAAAGCTCACTTAACAGTATTTTGCACCTCTATAAGGCTAGTACAGCATATCCTTTAAACGATGCTCCCTCATCACTCTGCTATATTTCATGAGATAGTCTTTAAGATTTCATAACGGGCATGTCTGACGGCATGTTTTCCTTCTAATCCTTTCATTGTTAGCAGTGAAAATGGCCCATTTCTGAGTAGATTACGAAACACAAGCGGCAGTTTATTTTTGTTCTTTCACAGACAGCAGTGGGAGCGTTTTAAATGCATTTCCTATCGTTCCATAGAAACAGAAGGCTTGCGAAAGCACACTCTGACCTGTTAAACAGCATCCAGTGGGATGATAAATGCAAAAAGATTGACTATTTGCTGGTCTGCATTAGGATCATTCTTTCTTATTTAAACGGAGGTTATGAGCACATAAAGCGATACTTCACATTACTACTTTGTCTAAAATGTCTAACAACATTTAATTCTTCCTGTTATCTCACTCTGGTTCAACTCACCATCTGTTACTCTGTGCAACAAAGCTCAATTCGAAATTACATTGTCTGCAGTGCTCGTCTTAAATCTGCAGGGTGTTTCATGGCTTTTAGAGCTGCTTTAATGCTAACGCCAACCAGCAGGATGGGTTTCGTGCAGGTACGGGAGATTTAACACTCTCTAAGCTCACACAACATCCTTTAGGGCCTTACTTAGTTATTTGAAGCCACTCATCAGCCCTCTGAAAAGCCACTTCTGCTGGCAGCCACCAATGGAACTGTCAAGGACAGAAAGTATGATGCATGGCTATTTTGTTGTATGGATATTTCTTTTGCATGGTTGAAACAGCAATTAGAAATGCTGGTGTTAGTTTGCACGCTGAAGGGTGTTTGCGTGAAACATCTATCAATTACTTGATGGGAGTGCTTTCCTATTAATGATTTTTCTGTTGAGCTGTTTTGAGGATTCAGCACCCAGATGAGCGTACCGGAGCCAAGCATGTTGATTCATTTTCAAAACAGCAATTAGGCCCTGCTGCTCTCCTGCTTTCACATTGGTGTGGGAGATAATAATAAACAACTAGGTATCAATTTTTGATGAGAAGAAATCCAACACCACAGCTGACTGTAAGAAACAGCTGTGGTAAAAAAAAATTGGACTATAATTTTTATTTTTTATTTTAATTTTTTTGCATCATCTGCTGCTGTTTTCAAGATCAGATGAAGTGCCTGACAAAATTTAGTTTTCTTTTAACTAGGACGACAAAACTAAAGCCTCCCGTGACACACAGTTTACAGGAATAGTTTTAGTATGATCATCTTGTGACTTCCAAATACAGATACATGTATGCTAATGCCCTCATTTTAAATTTAGAAAATGAGGCCCATTGTGGAGATGTCTTCTTTTTTTTTAATAAAACAGGCATACAGTGACCTTTTTAACTGTCTCTCTTATCATGTCATCCTAAGTCTATACTATACAACTGTGGTCACAAATGCAATGTGAGCCCAGTAAAACTGTTCAGTTGTGAATGCTGGCAGGATGTGCCGCTGGGCCGAGATGAGCAGAAAGTCTGTTTTGTGTGTTTTCTCTCCGAGCTCCTGCTGAGGTAGCTGCTGGCAGCAACACTGTTCCTCAAGATCTCAAGATAGGCTAGAATGCGTCCCATGATTACCCTGCATACATACATGCTTTACAAAGACAGGCCTCAATAAATACTTGGTGCCGCTGTATGATTTTATCCATCACTCGGCTGAAAATAGAATCGCTGACCTACTGCAACCACAAATGTCAAAACCATTCCCAAACTACATCCCTTATCATGCTTATATGCTGTGCAGGTCAAATTTCTATTAGTAATTACATTTCTATGTACAATGAATATATCCCTGCCCAGTGGTGCACCCAGAAATTTTTTAATAGGGGTGGCTACTGACCTTGGGGTGGCACACCAAAACCAAAAGCCATAACTTAATTTCTTTTATTCCACAACAATCCTGTTTAAATATATTATGTGTCTGTATACATGTTCTAGGTGATTCATTGTTCTTCAGATAGGCTGGTTGTCATTCTCTTTAAAAAGACACAAATGCAGCTTTAATTTGAGTTAATACATTGATTCAAAGGAACAAAACATTTACTATGAACAAGCCCTCTCAAGTTTAGGGGAGATTTCTGGGTACCCATAGAATCCATTTTTATTTACATATGTTGAGGTGAGAGCTCAAAGGACCCCTTTGAAAATGGCAATGGCAGCTGTTCCCTTGCAAAAAATGTAACCTAACTTTGGAGCATTATTTAAAACCCTTTGCCAGAAGCTATGAATACATTGTTGGTACCATTGGATGCCTTAGGTTGTCCTGTTTAACAAAATACCACTACCTTTGCACAAGCTTAAACAATAGCTACTTTTATAAAGGGCATGAATTCCACAGCATTATGCTGCCTCGCCTTTCTGTTTAAAAGATAGGCTACAATCGCGGAAAGGGAGGACAGAACAAAACAACCTTTGTGTAAAAGGGATAGGCATCGACAAGACGAAAACTTTTGGCAACGTGTTATGTGTGTGACCCACTGCCGGAAGATTTAAAAAGCAACTGGTAACAATTAGCAGCTAACTCAAAGATGGACAAAAATGTCCGCAAATTCGGAAATCAGTGAGGTCCAGGAGCTCCTTACCCTCTGAGCAAAGGGCAAGGTCAGCTGCCATATAACAGGGATTGTTATTTTTTTTAAACCCTGGCAATGAGTATGTTATATGTCACACTACAGGCTGATGCTGTTGTGTTGCATGTCACGCTGGGCATGCCCAAAATCACACACTGGAGCAGCAAGATGCAGCCATTGTTTGCTTCTGTGTAAAAATGCAAAGGCAGCATAAAGAAGGGACTTTGTAACAGGCCTATGGTGCAAATCCATGAGTAAAAAGAGCTAATGAATGCACCATAGCGTCTTACAGACAGTAATATCAGCCTCCAATTTTTTTTGCTCGGGGGGGCAGTGGATGGAGCCAGCAACTGTATCAAGGGGGCCGTGCAGTGAATGTGTTTTTACTCATAGTGACGATGTTTCTATCTGCAGCAATGTAATTAAATTTCTACTTACTGTTTCTATACACAGCAATGGTGCTTCTACTATGAAGTTTTTAATGTAACAATGTTACTACCTGTTGTTACATTTACATGTAATAATGTATTTCTGTCCTTGCTGATGACATGTTTCGTCCCTCAAGTGTATGCTTTTCACAGATACAGTCACACTGTGTAGATCACATTTTCACCTGGATGACTCATACTTACTGTCATCAAAATGCAAGCCTAGTGGTCTGGCTAAGCAGATCATAATGTGATTGCTGAAGTGCTTATATAACGTGTATTAACATGTGTTTTTCATCATACAGATAAGACTCAGATGTAGTTTGCATTTTAACATAGAGTGTAGTGAGAGGGCAGAGTCAACAAATTAACTACAGAAGGATTTGAAACTGAGCATACCTCAAGGTCAAAGGCAAGGAATAGTGCTGCTTGTTGGTTGCAGGATCTTCTATTGATTGATAGACAGAGATTACTGGTTTAGTCTTTGTGTGTTTCAGTTTTAAAAGATCATCCTGAACCACTCTTGTACAAACTGTCTTTGGTGTGCTAACAAGGCATAAAAGTTTGTTTTAGATGCAGGAATGTGACCTTAGTCTGGTTAGCCTGCCAGCGACAGCACAACATCCGTGACTGGGAAGCCTGACTGGTGACTGTAGCCCCAGGGGAGAGCATCGCAGCTGGGGAGGAGCACTGAGCTAACAGCCTGTTCTCTGGTTAGACAGTTAGACAGAGAGCTGCAGTGTAACTGAAGACACGGAGGACAATCGAGTGAAAGCCAAGGACCAACTCAATAATCAACTCTGATAAATCTGCAGCAAACATCTCATATGATAAGCTATGAGACATAATCGATTTCACATCAATTTGGCAAATTCATGACACTATGAAGGCAAAGCTGACATCATGGGGGAACTTTGTCAACACTATTTATTTTTTTAACAAAATATAACTAACAGCCAGTTAGCTCTACTGGGCTATTTTCCAGAACCATTAACTCCCAGCATCATCTTTACTGGACACCATCATAAAGTATTTTATTATTATTTAATGTGATGATTAGTGTAGAGAGACCGGAAAGGAAAGCTTTCACTGTGTCTGAAAACATTTTTGCTACTCATCTGGTGGTTCTGTAACTGTGTGATAGCAGATATTAAATATTTTAATTTGTCTAGGTCCCAGAGAAACACTAAGTTTATCGAGCCCTGCTGCCTCGGTGTGACTTAATCATCAGCTCATTTGGGGCCCTGTCTGAAAATCTTCAGCAGTACTTACATTAAAGCTCCATTTAGACATTTAGAACATTTCTACAGTGGGAAAAAAAGAGAAACCACTTGAAATGGAGCGGCTGCTAATAGCGGTAAAGGCAGTGATCAATCTCTTGAGAATAAACAACACAAATGCCAACTGAAAGACGAGGCAAGGTTGACTTTCACCAGATGATTGCTGTGTTTCTATGAAACAGACTCACCGTGAATTCCATGTGTGATTGAAGTATATCCATTGGTTTAGACATTAAGTGTCCGCTGCAGTACAGTGCCCAGCACTAGTCCAAGAACACAGTGTACAGAAAGAGGTGATATGCCTGTGCATGTGTCTGCTGCAGGTCTGTAGCCAAACATGAATACACTGTAGAAAGGATTACAGGGATCCTGTATCCTTCACCCTTCATCTGTGAATTCATAAGCTGCCTTGACCATCCCTGCTGCTCCTTTAATGGTCAGTTCAGTTCTCCAGCTGCATTTAGAAGAGGAATTGACCATTGAATTGTTTTTGTTTTCCCAAACTTCTATAAACCTGCCTACTGTGCTCACAACGTAAAAATGCCTCCTGTACTTTTTCTTCTTCTGATTACAAAACAGTAACTTTTAAAGGTTTATATGTTTCACACACAGATCTGCAAAGATGCAAGCTGTGACTGCATTCTGATCAGTCATGACTACTGATAGTGGGGAAATGAGTGTCTCATAGATCAGGCAACAACTATACTGAAGTCTTTACATGACACCAAACCATGTAAATAACTTCCTATATTTTGCATAGTACATTTTTCAGGTCCAGAAAAGATGCTGACACATCAAGTGGACGGTTGTTGGTGAATAGGCTGCTGGTAAGTATCCTTCAACCTAATTTTTGCGATGTGTCCAGCACCACTGGCACCAGTTGGCCCCCGTCTGCTTTTTCGGCAATTCCAACATGTTGAATCTGCGTCGGCAACAACGCAAAGGCAAATCAAACAACCAAAGTCAAGAGGTAATGAGATTTAAACAAACTTATTATTGAGGTTGCATTTTAGGTTATTGTTCACTAGCACACGGCAAATATCATTTGTTCTATCAACATCAGGTTGTGTTGTTAATATGCTAACTGGCACAAGCATCTTAAGTCCGATGCTACCGTTTCCCTTTTTGAATGATGAATACAGGATACCGCCACCTGCAGGTACACAGAGTTATTTCCTCTCATGCAGTGGCAGAACGTACACGTTAATTAGCCTTTGACTGTAGTCTTTGCAGTGAGTGCAAGTGCAACTTTTTGGCCAAGACCCAGGCAACGTGAAGCAGTGCAGTCTTCGTCACCATTACTTCTTCCATGTTGGTTTGGCTAGTTCTGATTACAAAACTGCAACTTTTAAAGGCTGATATGTTTCACACAGTACTGATGACAAATGTGCAAGATGCAAGCTGTAACTGCATTGCATTCTGATCGATTGAGGCTGGGAATCAGTAAGTCTGCGTCCTCTATGACGGATTTCTTCTGCTTTGACTGTTAAGATTGGTCCCAAATATTGAGGCTCCTGCTCTCTCTCTGAGACTTAGATCTTAAACTCTATGATCACTGTTGGCAATTTCAGGCATTGCCTTCTGTCAAACCATTGTAGGTGAGCATCAAACAACGAAATGACCCAAAAGAGGCAATGCTCATCACTAGAAGCTGTTTCTGGACAGTGTTTAAGGGTGGATTTTACCTCTAATGGCACTTATTAGCTTTTCCTGTTGTCACATCTTCTTCATTGTTATGTGCCATGTCTTTCTGTGTATTTTATGTTTTATAGTAGGCCTGAAACTGCAGAATGAAGCTTTGCACAGGGCATGAAGTGAAAGAGATGTGCCATTGTTAGCAGGAGGAGTAGTTCGAATTAACAATGGGAAAGTGATTCCCTTGAGGGCAAAACACCCACAAGTCTGTCTACACTTGGCCTACATACTGCCCGTTACAGACTTCCCCACACCAGGCTTTTCTCCTGCGCCGGTGCTGCAGGATCTTACTATCAGTTCCTCCTGGGGATCCAGAAACAGTGCCGCAGCGGTGCAGCAGCCATGTGATAACTGGGACTTCTGTCTATGAAGGCTTCCAGCACATATGCACAGAGAGCTCTGAACGGAAGGTGCAGCAAAGATGCAATGAAAACCCTCCATCATCATGCTACGCACGCCCTTCACTCACGGGCCTGAAAGGAAGTCGAAGCTGGTGAAATGAGGTGTAAAAACATACACACAGCTGCACGCACCTCATACACTATCTAAAAGCAGAGAGGGCTTCTCTTCATAAAAGAGTTGATGGGATGAGATTGAAGGCTACATGAAACGGGGGTAACCTTATAAAAAGGGGTCAGAGGCATGAGAACTTACAATGTGCCCCTGTACTGCACACATAGGTTACAAAGAAAGATACAGAAGGTGAGGAAGAGGCACAGATAAATGGATACAGATGCTTGAGAAAGCATATATAGAAAAGAGGAATGTGAAAAGATAGGTCTTGTTTACTGTGTGGAAAGAAAAGGTAAAAAATATTGATGTGGACATCTCTCTCTGAACACAACAAGAAAATATCTCTTAGGGGTTAAAGTGGCAGTGTGGCAAATGCTAAATGATTCCACGTTGAGCTTTAGTTTGCTAACATTAGCAGCTAAAAGCTACTGCTCACACCAGACCAGATAAGGCTGTAGCAGCTTGTTTGTGTGTGTGTGTTTAATTCATCTCTGTAAACAGAAATTTGTATATGTATGCAAAATCTGTAGGCAATGGGACAAGATTTTGGTATCGAAGGCATTCTGGTTTCCAATTGTAGTCTCAACAAGTACGAGAAGTAATGGCCAATCACATTTGAGCAACAAGAGTCCATGTGGAGAGAAAACAGTGGTGATCCTTGAGTCTAGGATCTAGACTCTTGGAGGGCCCCAAGGAAAGAAGCCCATCGAGGCCCCCAAACAGTCCCTGGTGTTGTTTTTCCTCCTTGTTTCTTGTTTCATTTCTGGTATGCATGTTTCACTGTGCTGACTTTAACACCAAACATGACAGTTACAGGTAAATGGCTGATCGTCCTTACTAATGATATTCAGCTGTCAACTGGTAGCCATAAAGAGTACTGTATAGTTACTCTTTATGAGAGGTTTAAGGGGTTTTATAGTTGCAAAATCTGCCAATTTAAACTATCTGGTGGACCCAAAACATTTGCCTGGTTTGCCTCTCTTGACTATGCTCCCCTAAGACCAAAAGAGGCGGAAACGCCAAAATGCAATCTCAGAACCCATCGGCTATCGTCTGAAAGTTTAGGGCTTTATTAGCTTTTTTAAATGTATTTATCTGCAGTCATATGCAGAAATCTGCTTATAGAGATTAGCTGAAATGACTGCTGCACGAAAGAGGAGGTCTTGGCCCAGATGTTTGCTTGCTACACCTGAACCCCCAAAATATTAACATCTGTCCCCAGAGGCTTCTCGTCATCAGACTGATAGCCAATTGGTTCCGTGTTTGGTGTATAACAGGTCTGAAAAGGGTGGAAATTGTTCAACGCAAGTGCCCAGAGTCCAAGGTGACAGGTTAAAATGTCTTGTTTTGTTGCTCAACCATCCAAAAACCCTAAGCTATTCAATTAAAAACTATGTTAAACAGGGACAACTTCACATCTGTGAAGCTGAGACCAGCAAATGTTTGACATTGTTACTAAATAAATAGCTCTAAATACTAATGTCTGTGGGCTGAGCAGGTGCATCTATAGGAAAGTACCACAGTATATCTGAAAATGAAAGCCAGTGCGTTCCATGTCTTTATAGCCTTGTGCCTTCACTCTGACAGAGGATGCTGAACGAGCTAACATAGATCAAAGTGGTCTCTGTGTAGTAACAGCAGCTCTGGGATTAGAGCTATGGCAACAACAGACCTGCAAATAGTGCAGCTTTGACTGCCTTTATCATGGATGTCAAGATCTTTACTTAGCCACAATGTGTACTAGTATGTCTGGTACTGGATATAGTTTTGTTTGAGGTTTGTCTAATGAGGCAATTAAGGCAGCAGTGGTCTGTCAAGGAGAGAGGCCTCATAATGGGGAGATGCTTCTACCATTTCCCCATCAACAAATCAAGGAGACAAGTTGATATTGTGTTTTAATGAGTGTGTAAGTGGTCCACATTAAGCTCAGTGACTCTGCACACATGGATTTGAACTTGAGTGTTTGGGCAAACTTGTCCTTTGCCACAGTTGAAGGCATGTAGCAAGTTTCAGTGACAATAACACTGCAAAATTGTGAGTTGACAATTGCTGCTAAAATTGAGGATGATGGGAAGGAAAATTTGCAATTTCTTACTAATCTGATATCCCTACTCCTACAGTGTCATTTTTTTAGCTATATACCCTTTGATCTTCACCTGCTTCAGCAATAGTCAAATTGAGATATCAACTAAATGAATAGACCTGAAACTACTCAATCAATCAATTAGTTGAGTGACAGAAGCCATTAAAATACCAAATGTTCACTGATTTTAGCATCGCCAAGGTAAGGATAAGTGGCTTTTCTCTGTTTTAAATCATTGTAAACTTAATTTCTGCAAGTTCTGGACTATTTTTCAGACAAAACAAGATATCTGAAGACGTCACCTTGGACTTTGGGAAACTAGGATGGACATCTTTCACTCTTTTCTGTAATTTAATTGACAAAATGATTAATTATTCATGAAAATAACTGATAGCTGCAGTCCTAAAACCAATCATTCCAACAACCAGCCTTTACAAGAATCCAAAACCAGACTGGCTCCTATCAGACAATAAATCAAAGCCATTGCTATCACCTCTGTCAGTTAGGAAGGACAAGGACAGAGAGGACAATATGTATCACTGGATACCTATCAGTAGAAAATACAATACATCAATAGCTCTTTTCCACAGTTCTGTTCAATGGTTGGCTCATGCAAAGTCAGGTGATGGCATTCATTGTCATCTAGAAGTGTTTAAACAACAAGGAATACACGCATAAAGTGAAAGCAGAGAGTTTATGGTGACCTTGTTGGACTCTTCATCCCTATGGCAGGCCTGTCACTATGATATATTGACCCATGGCAGTGAAGCAGTGTCTCACCTTTGAGCAGGGGCAGTGGGGTGAGCTCCACCTGGGAGCTCTGGTAGCGGAACTGGGACGAGCTGTGGGACCTCCTCTGCCGGGCTCTGCGCATCGACCTCCGCGGGAAGCCATCCACCTTCTCCGCGGACGGCACCGAGAAGCTGGTGGTCGGCGAGGACGGGCTGGACGGAGGCAGCTTGGTCGTCTCCATGATGGCTGTAGATGGCGGTGGTGGTGGTGGTGATGCGGTGGTGGTGGTGGTGTTGTTGCGTGCGTGCTTTGCGCGTGTGAGTGCGTAAAGAGGCGCTTGAAACTGTATGGGTGAATGGAGGAGAGGATGGAGGTAAGGATGGAGGAGTGGGTGGCTTTCTGAATCACAGATGGATTATCAATTGATCAGAATGAATAGACGCTCCGGGGTGGTGGAGGAAAAGGAGGAGGAGGAGGGAGGAGGAGGAGGAGAGGGGGGAGAGATAAAGGGGGGAGAAGGTGCAGAGGCGGAGGAGAGGTGAGGAGAGATATTTTCTGGATGTCCAGTCCCGTGCTGTGCGCCTTGCTGTCTCTATCAGAGCCGGACAGGAAATGGCAGCAGCATCAGCAGCATCCCTGATTCTTCAGTTTTTCACGCACAGATGAAAAATGGCATGTGTATCATCCCAGTGGAGGAGTAGCCTGTGCAGCTACCAGATGATGCTCAGACAGGCGCGTCTCCTCACACATACACACACGCCTCTCTGCTGCTGTATTGGCGTCACACACAGACTAAGTCATCGGCCTAAATTTGGATATTTATTTCTGTAATTGATCACAAAGCTCCTTATGTAAAGAAATCACTGTAATCAAGCACCGATTAACCTCCTCCTGTTTATCCAGCTCAAAAACAAACAAACGGACCCCAGGTCAGTTTATAGCTTATTCTCCTCGATGATGCTCCTTATCAATAAAATCAGTGATCGGTCCTGGCGGTGGATGATGATATCATAAAATCATCAATCTGGGCCCACCTCGGCTGCCGCATCACTGTTGTCCTTCTCGCTCGTTTTTAACGGATCCTCTTTCGACCGTTCAAACGGCCGCACCTGCTTGTTTTTATTTATTTATTTATTTTCTCTCAGAGGTGGGTAATGTTGTTCTCGTCGCGGTTTGTACCCCTCCACACAACCTCCACCTCCTGCCGTCCTCCAACCGTATCAGGGCGGGGAAACAAGCGCTCCCTCACCGCGCCGACATGTGCAGGTCCTCCGCCAGCGGCCGATGCAACACCGAGCCCCGCTGCCGCGCTCCGTCTCTGCCTCCGCGGTGAGAGAAAAACGAAAAGAGGCAAAAGCACAACAGAAAGCAGCCGCTCCTCCTGCAAGCCTGGAGTGAAAAGACCGAAGAAGGCCCGTGTTATACAATAGCACCCCGTCTATGTCTGTCAGACTGACGCGTTTTGCTCCTGTCCCCCTTCTCGGTTCCCGTTATCCGGTCGTCCTACAGCGCCTCAGCGAGCTGCGTCAAGGAGCACGCAGTGAGTCGGGAATACACAGGAAATCAGCCAACGCGACTTTCAAAATAAAATAACTTTCCCATCAGCCTCAGCTTCCATCCTTATTGTGTATTATTCATTATTTATTGTCATTGCTTTACAAGTCTCAAGCAATCCTCAAGTCTCTGCACCTAGGTTATTTTTTGTAGACTACAATATAGTTTTGTATACGCAAGTGAAGTTATCTTTGGTATAATTTTTCCAACAGTGACGTAATGTTAGTTCTTCATGGTTCTCTCCTGCAAGTTTGTTGGATGTTGTAGGATTGGTTTAAACAATGTGGATCTGGGGATTTAAATGTTGACTTGCTGGGACTGAACAGCGCTAACGTTAGTTGATTCACAAAAAATGAAGGGAAATTAATTAATTCGTGGCACACTTTTTAAGAAACATTCTTTTTAATCTGTGGGCTTGGGGGAAGGTATCAAGTATTTTCAAGTCAAAAGGCTCAAGTCCAAGAGAAGTCACCAGTCATTGGTTTTAAAGTCCAAGTCCAGTTGTGAATCTTTTTTGATTTTGTCAAGTCACGTCCAAAGTCATTAAATTTGTGACTTGGGTTTGACTCGAGGCCAAGTCATGTGACCAAAGTCCACACCTGCACTACATAGCTCTTTCCTACAGTGTGTAGTAGAGAGGTCACCTTAAGTTTGCCGTGTGGTGGCTTGATTAAACACAAACTAATTTAGGAATATGCACATATTATTAAGGCTTTAAAGGTAGATTTCAAGGCTTCCAAGACAGGGCCTAAAGACCCACAGTCACAGAAATTCATAAAATAGACATAGCCTCTTAACAGTGCATCTCGTGTTGGTGGGCACAAATTGTGTTAATACGTGCATACAAAAACAATGCCAGAGCAACGTCTGTTATGACTGGTCACAGTTTTATTGTGAAACAGTCAAAGCTTGGTCACATTTAGGAGGGACACTTGGTTAGGTTTAGAGAACAAAGAAAATACTTGGTTAAGTTTAGGAAAAGATTTTGTTTTCAGTTAAAATAACTACATAGGATGTAAGTGACATAAAATTACAGACTTTTTGTAGTTATGTAAAGCACTTTGCATAGTTACGTAAAGTCCATAGGTCATGAAAATAGTCAGTGTTTGTTCGACCCTTCCTGCCTTTCGTATCATGTGCAGACTTTCTCACTGTCTATAGGCTACCTACTTAATTTTTGTGTCCACCACTAGATGGATGGAATTGTTTTCATGTTGCCAGCACGAAATTTGTTGTTAAGTCTTTGTGTCCATTTCACATATTTCCAAGACAGCAGGCTGCAACACCAGATCATAGACTAACGTGAAAGCTGTCATCATGGCAGGTGATATTTTGCTTTAGTAATTCCAATATTCCCAAAGAAAATTCTCATTAATAAACTTACCAATTGCCGCATTGCACAGTTGATACCAGCATTGAACAGGCCTAATTAAAAGAAAATAAGACAGACAAGGGTGTCAAACATTTGTCTACTACTTTAAATCACAGCTTTTATCTTGTCCATTAGCACATATTTATGCTATTTGTGCAAATACAACTCAAACGTTGGAACTAATTCCCACTGACAGTGAATGTGATTTTTTATTTTTATTTTTTTTAAAAAGCTAGATGTAGGAAAAGTCAGCACTGTAAGATTTAAGTCCCCTGATAGGGGGGTAAACTTGGTTTTTGCAGTGTGTAGGGCTCAAAGACATCACAAGATTTCCCAAGAACTGAAGAAAACACATCTTTTGAAGTGAGGTGCTGGCTTGCAGGTAGACATCAAAGTAAGGAGGGGGAAAGTCTCACACTCAGAACTCAAATTCAATCTTTTTCAAAATGCCAGAGGTCAGCGTTTCGGCACCAAAAGATAGCGAGATGTCTCAAAATGCTGATCTCTAGAATCCATAGTGAAAAGATAACACTGGAGCTCTGCAAGGCAGATTCTGCCATCAATCAGCAGTAAAACAGCTGAACGTGTAGGCCTAGAATCGAAGGGTCAGGTAAAGACAGAGAAATATTTGAAGCAGGATCTATTAATGATCTCACTGAGCAACAGAGCATGAGACTGAACCCTGAACAAAGGCTCTGCTCAGTATTGACTGAGAAGAGGTCAAGGTCATCTGCCAAGAGACAGTGGAGAAAGATCGAGGGCATCTGTTATGTTTTCCATATACTGAATTGGCATTAGTTTGCAAACATTTCTCTCCATTGTGAGAGTTGTGGACATATTGCTGTAGCCTCCTCTTGGTAAATAATTTCAGAGCAGTTATTGTTTATATCCAAAATAGACACCCACCTCTTCCACCCACCATTTCTCCTGGTGTTCTTCCAAGATGTACAAAATCTCAGTCAGTTCAAAATGATATATGAAAGACATGCTCCATTTCATTGCGTATAGCCCAGAATTTTTTCAACCCAGGGTATGACCAGAGATGGATATGGCTAAGACTTCTTCCACAGTCCTGCCAACATTTATATTAGAACTTGGTAAATGGTAAATAATAAATGGACCTGCAATTGTATAGCGCCTCTCTAGTCTTGGGACCACTCAAAGCACTTTTTACAGTACATTTCACACACACATCATACGCTGGTGGCTGAGTCTACCATACAAGGTGCCACATGCTGTTTTTAACACACTCACACATCGATGGAACGGCCATTGGGAGCAATTTGGGGCTCAGGATCTTGCTTAAGGATGCTTCAACATGAAGGCTGGAGGAGCTGGGGATTGAGTCACTGATCCCCCGATTGGCGGACGACCCCCTCTACCTTCTGAGCCACAACCACCCTCTAAGTAGTGATAAACAAACTGAAGGGATGAACAAACACACCTCGATTTTCATAATATGGAGATCCAGGTGTGATTGTGAGTACATTACTTTACTCAAAAAAGTGAAATCAGGTGCATGAATGAAGCTTTTATTTTGAAATGTGTAACCGGATGCTTACTCGTCTCACTCCGACAACCTTGCCACTGGTCCCTCAGCTTAAAGGTGGTGCAAGGAGAGAGAGGAGTGAGGCTCCTCAATGCGGATGACGCTATAGGATGGATTTATTTATTTATTTGTCTTTATTTATGTGGCCTGGCTCTGCCTCTTAAACCCTGTTAATTTTAAACAGATGCGTCATTAGTGCCCCGCGCGCCTCTGCTGCCACTGCATCACCTCCGCCAAACCTCTGGCTGCGGTCTCATCCTGTTATGAAATATTCCCCCTCTGTTCTCCAGCAGCGCACCGCTTTGACGCTCATCAGTGTTCCTGTCTGACTCCCCGCCTCCCCCCCACTCCTCCCCTCCCTTTCCCCCATCTTCCTCGCGTCCAATTTGTGGTGAGCGCGCGTGCTGATTGCGCGTGTACGCGGGGTTGTAGTTGGCTTTGAGGATCAAGTCCTATCCATTGTTCTTGTCTTCCCTAAGCCACTTGTTCTCTCTCTCTTGCGCGTACACACGCTCGCGCACTCAAAGGCACAATTACCACGCGCTTTCATCCCCCTCTCAAAGTCACACCTTGGCTGGCGGTGAATGTGTTTAGCGTGCTCGCTGCCAGCCTTGAACCCTCCTTGCTGCTCCTCTCACCATAAACACACTCCAGCCTTATAATCTTATATTCAACACAAGGGCGTGCGTAATACCACGCGCCTGCGCCCCCTTTTCTCTTCCTCCTCCTCCCCCTCCTCTGTGTTGTGTCGCAGATGAGCTCAGCCGGTTGCCTTCTGGGAAAAATACCGGGGGGACCGGCAGTCCGGTAAGTGGCTGGGAGCACTGCTGGTCTGCATCTCATTAGCTATCACCGGAGAGTGTTAATACTGGCCTGACATTTAGAAACCCTCTGTATGTACTCTGCAACAACTGTGAGCTAATCTATCAAAAATCTTCTCATGTCTATTTTTCTAAATCCTAATAATAAACTGTATCATCCAGTAACAAGCCTAAATAGCAGCGGCTCTGTGAGGCTGTAGAAACACAGCTGTGCTTTTAGCAGCATGCTAAAACTGGCCGCAGACGTGCTCACAGTGACCATGCTAACATACTGCCCCCTCTCAGCATGTCAGTGTGCAGAGAATTCCTAGTTGGCTCAAAACAATTGTAGGGCAACTGAGGCTGATGGGAAAGTGAGTTTTAAAAGGTATTTGACCACATAACAAAGTATTGGACAAATGAATAATTTTGGCCTGATGATGGCGCTAGAGGAAAAGTCACAGGATCATCAATGTTATTACAGTTCTACCTGAGGGCAACATGAATGTCTGAACCAAATGTCATGGCAATCCATCCAACAGCTGTTAAAGGGGAACATTACCCAAATTAAGAATTGCATTATGTTGTCTCCATGGCAAAAGAGAGTTCAATCAGTATTTGTGACCATGAGCTACTCCTCCTCAAAGCCAGAAACCAGGTAAGTAAAACTCAAACTTGTGATGTCATCAAGTACAAAGCCTGGAGCTGCTTCAGAAACAACGAATGGGAAACTGATTTTGTGGACCCAAATGAGCTTTCTTTTATTGTAAACTTCTCAGTCCTGACATATTAAATGTACCCATACACTGGTTGCTTTCAGTGTCATCTAAAAGCAGCTCCACACTTTATACCTATGTGACATCATAAATTTGAATTTTAGGACCCTAGTTTTGGGATTAGGGAGAGCTGTGGAACTTATATTTTTGGACTGTCTTAGACCAGAGGAAAAACATGTAGGAGTGGGAATTTCCAGGCACCTCCTGATTCAATTCAAGTATGATTCAGAGGGCAATGATGCAATGATTAAACAACTGTCAGTGCATCACTCTGCATCAAAAATGTTTGATTTACTTGATACTTTAAAACATAGCATACTGTATTTGTAGTGTTCCATAATAAATAAACAGATTAATTTACTTGCATACAATCTGGCTCTTGTCCAGGTCACATTTCCTTTCAACCTTACAACCAAAATGCTCCCATACCCCAGGCTTTTAAACCAGTCAGATTGGATCCATCTGCTGCCGCTTATGGTAACCTATTATGGGATATTTTAGCCAGCACAGTGTGCAGTGTTTACATACTGTAATATTTTACCGAAAATAGTTTGCAAGTCATTAACTGTTGAATAATAAATGGTTTGCAGCATTTTTATTTTAAAAGTTAGCTGCAGTAATTAACAAATTAATTGATACTAGTCCATACCCATTGGTAGCTTTGTCACCTTCTACCTATGCCAATCCTCAGTGCCTATGTGCAGTTTCACATAGACTGACCAGGTCAGTGAGTAGAAAAATGTGGGACAGACAGAATGACTGATTGACAGAATGACACACTGACAGTTTCCGTGATTATGTACAGCATACCATACCATGACTTAGTCATACCAAAAATGAAACAAAAAAACAAAAAACATTGGGCCACAGGGAGAGCCACAGCAATCGGTCCCATTTTAGCCATTTTTAAGCATTTTTCTGTTGTTATAGCGCCACCCAGTTGCCAATTAGAGTTAAATTTCTCCAGTCACCTTGAGGCGGCCTGTTCTACATATCTACCAAGTTTAGTAAAAATTGATATGGTGGTTAGGCCTAGATAAGAAATTAGCTCTCTAGCGCCCCCATTTTGTTTGATGGGTTCAATAATGGAGGGGTCCCCTCAGATTATGTGTGGTCATATACCTACAAAGTTGCGTGGTGATCGGTGAAACCCTTGAGATGTTATACACCTTTATGTGATGAGCCGCATCCTCCGCAATATTCATTGCTTTACAGAAGCTCAGTTTTAGTAAGTTTTCCAACTTTTACCAAGAGGGAACTTTAGATATTGGTCCCTAGATTATGTTCACCCAGTTTCATGCAGATCAGTCAAGTCTTCTGCCTGTACAACAATAAGAAAATAAGCTCCAGGAAAAGCCAAGACGCTGAGTGGGCCAGGCGCAGGGTTGTTGAGTAAAACAGACTGAGCATAGAGTTATTTTTTTCAGCACAGAGTTGTTTTAAGTTTTTTAGTGGTGCAGCATGTGTTGCTGCTGATCACTGCTCCTCTCCAGTAATGTCCATCTCTGGGTGATGGTGTAAAAGGTATTTACAATATGCTTCATGTTCACCTTGCAAATGTAATTATTTAGATATGAAATTAAAGTAAGCTTGCAACTGCTGGCTTTAACTGTAGTGTGTCGGTGCTGTAGACTGTCAGGGTGCTGCACTGAGCTCACAGTTGAGTTCCGCCTCTTTCGTTCCATCAACATCACATTAGTAATAAACATTTAGGTAATCAATTATTGACATTCGTGAATCGATGCTGAATTGTCTGCGTCAGCATCGCGATGGATCTAAGAATCGATTATTTCCCCCACCACTAATAATATGTACGAATTTTGAAAATGGGCGTAGTTCCCCTTTAAGACATTTAACATAAGAGCACATGTCAGCCTTATGGTGGTATTAAAAGAGGAGTCAGATTAATTAAGATTCATCGTTTAGGATCATGAATATCCGCAAAAATACCATGACAATCCATTACATGTAAACAACAGTTTACAGTCGATAAAGTAAAACTATGTAACTCTTGTTGTCACAGGTGTCACTTGTGGCCACCTAACAGTACAGAACAAGTATAAAAGATTCCTCAAGTCTGCAAAGTCAGCAATGTCAGATATACAGCAGCATCTATCTGAAGTTTGCTAACATTAGCCACCATAAGCTAACTGTCATATCAGAACAACTGCACCAAATACTGAGTGTAGCGAACTGATAAAGGGTGCGACAAAAGTTATGCAGCTTCACTTTCACTGTAGTTAGATATTAGAATATTATATTGATCAGAATTATAAACTCAACAAAAACGATTATTTTAATAAAATGTTTTATTTGTAATGCACTTTTCAATTGCAACCACAATGTTAACATAAATATATTCATCTAATGCAGGATAAATACAAAATAGTCATAATTCACACACACAAACACAAAGCCTTGTGCTTAATCATAAACTTTTCGGTAGAATACACGCTCATATAATATGCTACATGCATTCATATATAGTGTACATAAAATCAGAATAATCTACATAAACATCCTCTGAAAAAACAAAATCGTCATATTAATTTCCTTACAGCAGTCTGAGCCGCCCCGTGGTTCTCGTATCGTCAGTTACAGGGAGAGAAAGTCAAATGCAAAAATTTAGTTATTTATCTCATTTGATTCACTTGAAATGAACTCAATAAGGGAATTATTAATTACGCAACCACTCTTATCATATGTTAAAACCCACAGGATGAGGGGTGTCATTGGATTTTGAGTTGTCACATAAATTGTCCCTGTGATCATGGCTGAATGTAACCACTAGGGTGCCCCAATGCAGAGCTGAGGGCCCTTTGTGAATATGAACTTTGAAACAGGCAGATAAGACAAATGATATTAATACACAACTATTTAGGTGCCCACTTTGTTTTCACTCTTGCAAGCAAAGCCTGGCAAAACACTTTAATTAATAAGGAATCAGCATAATTACAGTAAATAAAAATAATGCAATTCTGTTATTTAAAGTGAAAATTAAAGTACATCTACTGTATCATCTGAAATGTGAAAAAATAAATAACTGTAGCTTAAAAAATAACAATCAGCAAATAGACTGATTTAAATGATCAGTAGCAGCAAAATATGTTAGACTGTGAAGACAGTTTGATTATGTATTTTAAAGAGGTGCAAATAAAAAAGACAGAATAAACTTTCCTCTTGTTAAATCATAACTCAAATGCAGCCAGGCACACCCTGTATGTGTGGTTAACTTTGACAACTCCCCTGCCACAGATGGAATTTTCTCCTGAACACACTTCCATGAAGTTGCAAGGAAGTGAGCACTCCGCCCCATCTAAAATTACAAGTCAAAGTTTCAAATGTTGAGTCAGATTTTCTGTGTCCTGTCCGTGGATAAAGGAAGGGATGACACCTACCTAAAGTATTTCTTAGAAACTGTAAAGCATCACGCAGCTGGATCTTACTGTATGGTTAATGTTTCACTACGTATAGGGGCTTGTAAACTACGGACTCACAAGAAGCTCATTTGTTGTACAGAGTTATCCAGCTAAGTCAGACCCCAGTCTCCAAAAACCGAGACTAAGCATAATTTGCCGTTGTTAAAGGGAAACTGCACCAATTTCTGTCATGTCGGTTGGATAACTCATCATGCGGAGGATTACTCAGCCTGTGAAAACAGTTGTTTAATGCCTTCTGTGGCTCTGGAGGAGGATAGACACCGTTGAGAAAATATCCCCAATGATGATATAGTGATGTCATCAGGGTTATTTCTGCTTGGGCTTGGAGGTTACAATTTAGAACAGGAAGCTTGCAAAAGATGCTATTAGATGCCCCTCAGGATCCAGTGTTTCTGGAGCTTGACCCATACTAGGAACTAAAAGTTGGGATATCTCCACTTCTACTGCATTGGCTTGGACCGTTTGTTCTTTAACCTGGCTCTTGTGAATCCCCCAACTCAATACTAAATCAAAAGAGTGTCCTTTTCTGAAGCAGAAAGCTGAATATGAACAGCCTGGACATTGGTTTGGCCTTTATGTCATAATGTGATGTCAGGTTTTCCCTAGTTAACCCTGTCTTCTTGTGTTTTACAATTATTGCTATAGCTGCTCAGAAGAGTTTGATTAAACTTGCACAAAATATAGAAATATATAAATTAAAGGAAACTGGACTTCCTTTGATATGTAGTGCTACTCGTAACTAGTCCCACTTAGTATCCAATCATTGACCTCCAGGAACTCAGAAAGGGAAAGATCTCTTGAGGGCTCCTCTAACGTTGGTAGCGGGGGCTGAGGTTGAGAGAGAGGTCCGTCATAGCTGCTGGAGGTAGTCTGAGGCACATTAAGGGGACTCGGGACAGTGAGCAGGGAGAGCAGAGATGCAGGATTGACAGTGACTTGTTGACCAGAACGTGGCTTTAAGGCAAAAGCAGAGGTAGGTGTCGGCGCTAAGGGGGGCTGAAGAGGAGGATCTCGAAGAGCTGGGGGTAAAAGAGACGCACTTGAACTGATTAGATTTCTGCTGAACTGACTTGGATTAAGCTGGGGCACATTCATGGAGCAACCCTGCGCTACTAGACCTCCATCTTGTACAGCTGAATGGGAGTAAGGGGGCACTACATTAGATGGCACAGTTAGAAAAGAGTCTTGCTTCATTAGAAAGGCATCCAGTGCATCAGGATGAAGTGGAGGGAAAGAAGCAGTAGCTGACACTGAGGAACTTTCATGGATTGGGCCTTGCCTAGACTGAAGCTGAGCAGCTGTGGTAAGAGAGCTGGAGTGTACAGGGTTTGACACAAGGCTTGTGCAGACAGGCCGAACATTTGCCGACCTCGACGTGATTAGAGATTTGCTAAACAAAGAGTGAGGAGCTGGGACTGCGGAGAAAGAGCCAGAGTAAGGACAAGTTACAGAGTTGGACGAAGTAAAGAGTTCAGCAGATGAGCTGATGGGTGAGGCTAATGTTGCAGTCGTTGGAGGAGTTGAAGATGAGAGGTGTTTACTTTCAACACAGTCACGGGCTTGGATGCCCAGGATGGAGGTTAGGGAGGTAGAGATTGAAGGGGCAGGAGCCAAAGTTGAGCTTGAGGCTCGGGGAGGGACTCCAGGAGGGCTGGGGCCAGCCTGATGGTCTGCTGAGGGGGAAACTGAGGGGCAGGTTGTTGGGCTGGAGCTGGATGCAGAAGCTTTGAGGTGACAGAGAGGCTCGTGGCGCTCCAAAGCCGTCGTGTAGAGGTGGAGGTCCTTTTTCAACGCAGCAATCTCCTTTTTAAGGGCTGAATTGGATCGCTCCAGGCCCTGGAGCTCCTAAGGAGGAGAGGGTGAAGGGAAACAGAAATATAGGGTCAGACAGATAAGAGAGGGACGATATGACAAAGAGCTAATGTCAAGTTGAGTCAGGTCTATCTTTATGATCCCTGAGAGTGGCACTCATCAGCCATAAAAACTGATTACAGACATACATCAAAAGACATCCCACCCACATAATATCTCACCCGTGCTGCAATGAAACACTGCAGCCAAGCAATACTAATGACACTCTCCTTTAAGACCTTTCTCCGGTGCTGTAATAGAAAGCACAACAGCCGTAGAGCGGATGATGCACCGCTACAGTCGGAACCTCAAAGGAGAACTGAAATATTGCTCTTAAGCAAAAGTACTGCAAGTTCAGCATGAAAGGAGAGGGTAGGTGGTGGAGAGAGAGAAAAAGTGATCCCCTGCTGACCAATGCAGAGTGGATAAGTTTCATTTGTTAAATAAAGAGTCAAAATTTGGCTAGAAACCCTTGAAAAATAAAACATTAGAGCTTCTAGAGTTGTTTTCTCGTGGTTTATCAATCAACTAAACTATCGCTTTCCTGGCCTCACTGAGTTTCACTGCAGTCTGAAAACACTTATCCACCATAGCAGCCAGAATTCATCCTCACTGAGCACCAGCGACTGCAAATACAGACTTGAATAACACTCAGAAGAATACTGTTTTCCTTCGGTAAGATACATTTTCTACTCTATTTTCCCAAGGCACAGAGATCACAGTGAAAGCAGCCGTGCTTCGCAGCTACGCGTCACGTGCGCTGACCCTTTAAACCATGAACTGCTGACACGGACTCCGTATTTTTCGCAAGTCAAACTGGTTTGTGGCAGCAATGCTTCTTCAAAAGTAACCTGAAGGATTTACAGAGAGCAGAACTGAAAGACAAGATGAGAGAGAAAGCGAAAGTCTGGACTCATTCCACACAAAAGACACACGCCCATTCATAAATTCAGCAAACACACACTTATCCAACCAGTTATAACAGGTAAGATATGATCATGGAGGACAAAAAGGTCGACTGTAATTAGTGTCAAGGAGAAACGCCTCCAACCTTGAAAGAACTACAGGTTTGGTTTTCATTTTGTCAAAATCACAGCCATATAACACATTTTATGAATGTGTGTATGTGTGTGTGCTCACGGACTGACAGTAGTAAATCACATACGACGCAATTATGAAAATCAGATCATAACCTCATAAACTGAGAACCAAAACCACCAGTTCAGGGTTTTGTCTTGTCAACAGGTGATGAGTCAACAACTAAAACAAACAAATAAACAAACAAACTAATCAATCTTTACAAAACTGGATCAGTTAAAGCAATAGTTTGACTTTCCAGAAAACACACTTATTCACTTTCTTGCTCAGAGTTAGATGAGCTGATTGATATCACTGTCATATCCGCACGGTCGTAGAGCCAATCTTTTCATCTAACGCTCAGCAACTCTACTCTGTTAATGTCATTTTGTTCTTCCTCGTGAGAAGAAAACATTTATGGTGAATCTTTATAATGACACAAAAAATCTGATACAAAACAAAACTTCAATATCACCAAAACTGCAAAGCACTGTTTGTACAAAATGTCCTGAGAAGAACCTCTTGCTTTTTCAGAGGGATGACAGTGTTCTTGCAGGGAGTCATTTTCTCACATATTTAGAGAAATATATCCATATTTCATTTCCAACAGTGCATGTTGTGAAGTTTCTGAGCGCGGGCACCTTTTGCTTCGTGACATCTGATCTGAAAGTTGGCTCAGTTCTTCGGGAAGCCCATTTTGTGTGTGTGTGTGTGTGTGTGTGTGTGTGTGTGTGTGTGTGTGTGTGTGTGTGTGTGTGTAACTCAACCTGTGGAATTTGCCCCTCAGGAAAAAAAACGGCAGAGAGGCACGGATGGAAAAAAGGAGGTGTGTGTGTGTGTGTGTGTGTGTGTGTGTGTGTACAGTACAGAGGAAAGGGAAGGCCAATAGGGAGGGCGCACCAGAGGGAGTGAAAGCCCTTCTCCTAAAGCAGGGTATTTACAAGAAACGGCTGAGAGCGTGTTGACAGATTACACAAGACACACACACCACTAGTCACACAGCCAATGTGCGTGTGGGTGTGAGAGTGTGTGTGAGACTGCAAAGGGAGACAGAAAGCGACAGAGTCACTGGGTAATGGTGTAAGGCAGGAGTAAGGAACGAACGTTTCAAACCTCGTGAAGTTCGTCCGCTCTCTCCGTTTGTTTTCTGCGGCTCTTCCTCGCGGCGTCTCTGTTCTTCTCTTGTCTTTTTCTCCCTTTGCCTCCCATCTGCTGCCCCTCTTCTCTCTCCTGTACAGATGAATGCAACAGTTCACCACACTCATCTAGAATTAATTACAGTAGAGTCTGTGTGTGTTTTTCAAGGTCACACTTCTCTTGTGGCATCCCCTCCCGCCTTTTAAGGAATCTTTTTTGTTTTCCAAGGCAGATCTTAATAACTTTTTGATATTGCATTATGTTTTAAAAGACTTCATGGGTCATAAGGTTATGAGACAAACCTATCACATGAAATTACATGTGGTCTCTTAATTAAAACAGGAAGTAATGTTGTAGGGTGTGATGTTGAATTCAGCAGCTGGGCAAAGAGCCTAAAAATAACGAAGCTTCCTAACGACTCCTTCCATCACTGTGTTTGATTCAAATGGGACGGGAAGCACTAATTATTGTGTCTATTGTCCAAAGCGACATACAGTGAGTGCACTCAAACTCAACAGGAACAAGAGCTCGACGTCAACAAATTGGAGGTGCATATCCTAAAAGCATATACATTGCTCACTTTTTAAGATTTTGTACTGTTTTTTTACAACTGAAATGTAGGTAACTGCACCTTTTCTTCACCCATAATAGAGGATGGGTGGACGGGAGCCAGGCTTTAGCATGCTGATGGCAGAAATAGGAATCAAGGCTGAAGCCAAGTGACATTCATTGGTGCCAACTATTCTAACAGTGCCACACATTAGGCTACAAGGTAGAGAGGAACACTTGTGTGTTCAAAACTTGGAAATACAATGTTGTCTTTCCAGACTTATTAGACCTCTTTAAGGTGATTGGCTGATACTATATTATTTTTGTCGTTATTTGATAGTGGACAGTTGAGGGTTGACTCAAAACAAGGGGAGGGGGGGGGCTATAAATGTCCAGGGCTGGAATTGAACATTGCCATCACAGCGTATGTGTTTCAACCACCGGCCCAGCAAGACACCCCGAGGTGACTGACCTACTCTTGAAGGGGGATTCAAACAACATCACAAATAGTCCTATCTTAGTGATTTAGACCTGATATAAGGTGTTCTATAGTGGGTTTTGATTGACTTTAGAGTGATTTGATAATACTACAGCACTTTCAAAACCAAGTTACAATGTGTTAAAAACATGAAATGCATGAATCAAAGTGGAATAAAATGCACATACCAATAAACGGTTAGTTTGGACGACTATTATTCCAAAATTTCTATAATATTTACATGAGGTATCTTACACTTCTGGTACAAGAGTTACACAACATTTTAGTGCAGTCATAGTTATAACATGATATGAAGTCATATCTGTTTGTTGCAACATATGCATGTCTCCCCCAATAAAATCATAAAGTAGCAGATGTCTTTCATTTTGTCAAAGGTAAAGACATTTACAGTATAAATTCGTGCAGGAAAGTCACAAAATGATGCATTAAAAATCACCAGAATGCAGGAAATTAGATGTCTGGTACTCCAGGTTTTCTGGTGAAAGACCCCCAGACCACCTATTTCACATGTGCCCCCCGATGCTGAGACGAAACCTACGCCCTTGCTTTATTATATGATTGGTAAGGAGGGTAACTCACCAGTCCAGCGGAGTTGCTCCCCTCATCTGACACTGTGACAGGGCTGTTGTACCCGGTGTCCATGAATAACGGGGACATGTCTTCCTCCGTCCTGCAGCTGACTGGCTGGCCGGTTGGCTGTCTGAGTGTCCACCGGCAGGATGCGGCTACCGTCACCGGATCATCCGAGCTGTGCGCCCGTGAGTAAAACCGCTGCCATGCAAACTGTAGTTGACGCACACTCCGCGCCGCTCTGCAGTTTGGAGTCAACTTTGAAAGACTCGCGGTGACAGGCTGCTGAACAGGTAATGCTGTATTCCCGTGGTGCGGACTAATGTCTGGTGCTTTATGACGTGTTGTCTCTGTGAATGTGTAGCTCGGAGTGAAGCGCTCAGCCGGTGTGTCTGGTTGCTTTTGAGCGCATGAGGTTTGGCATCAGGCTGCAGATGATGCAACATGATGCTGCGGCTGCTTTCAGTTTCTCTTTATTTTAAACTGACCCGTTGCTGGTTAACTGCTGTGGGGTCTGTGCTGCCTTCACGTGTAGTATGTTAGTTTCACTATCGCTACAAAATACTGCTGGTGTTTGCTTCAATATCCAAAAATACTTTACCGCAGACTGTGTCCAGCCTTCACCTAACCTGTCTGAGTGTCACGATTAAGCAACAATTGACTGAAAACCTGGTTTTCGAGTTCCATTATCCAGCTACGTTGCATTGCCTAATAGTTTCTAATGCGCATGAACGTATCACAATGAATGGATGGGAAAAGATGGTGAGGGACAGGAACAGCTCAGGGCTGGATGACCATATTAATGAAAAAGGTTGTGCCTCCCTCACGAGCGGGGAATTTCTCAATTTCGCTTGCCAGGAAACAAATGGCCGAGCCCCCAGACGGGGGCCAACAAGGTTTACCGGCACTCTGCAGGATATGATGTAACCGAAATTATAAAAAGCAACATTCTGTGACTGTACACGACTTAATATCCTCTCAACAAAGTAAAACAAACATACCACACTAAAAGGTTTGTTGCTTTTAACTAGGGTTGTTCATGCTGATAACCAGGGTTAATTATTTACTCTGATATGAGAGGGAATCCTCATTAATAATAACTTGGTCTTCCAACTTTGGTAGTGAGGATATCAGTGTTTAATATTAATGTCATAACTCTTCACATATCTAGCAAACATAAAAATGTATTGATCAATTTTATAACAATTTATAAAATCACAAAAGGGACATTTATTTTACTTTAATGCTAATATAAGAGGATTAAGTTTTGATGCTACTCTCTGGTACTGTGTGTAAATTAAAATGGTAAGATATTATACCTTCTCTGATACAAGAAGGTTTGTATGAATTAGGAAAAAACGGTAAAGTTCTGGTTTTGCGCTGTTAAAAGTGATCAGGAGGGAGCTGATAGAAATACCATGTCACCAAAAAGTTGTTTCAGCTGTCTGTCATTCCTGAAACAAGAACACAATGTTGCAGCAGCTTCACTGTGTAGCATCACATTTGGTTTATCCTCTCCACTGATCAATTCACACCCTGGAATTTGAATGTAAGTGAATAGCCTGAATGTGATGAAAAACACAGGGTGTACTTGTTAGTTTTTCTGTAGAGCTATCAGCTGCACCTCATGGATTGTGCTCAGACAGATGCAGTTGAAAACTCCAGGAAAAAAGCCTTGTGTTGTGTGTTGTTTTTTCAAACTACTATGTTAAAAGTCAAGAGTAAACTTTTCAGAAAATGTATGAAGAAATATTCAGGAAATTAAGATTAAAATTGAATACAAACAACTAAATAGGCAATATAATATAAAACTAAAGGAAAAAAATAAAAAAGGAAAACTAAATTATATTTACAAGAATATATACAGTATCTATATAGATATATACATACACAAATATACACAATGTGTGTAATATCAGGTAACATGTGCGTTTTGAATTATAATGAAAATACAAAGATGTTGTATTTTTTAAAATACAACTGTCTATATTATGTATGTTTTTGGGAACAAGCTTTGACAGGCAGAACATTTTCAGATTGCTTAAATAAAATATATGGTCCCCATAACACACACACGGGGGCGCCAACCCGACAAAAACGCCTCGACCGCACAGCCACACCTTACAATTCTCACTGGCCAATCAATTAGCACTGGACGTCTGCAGCAACCAATCAGCGTTCGCTGTGTACTAAACAGACCAATTGGTGGCTGCGGGGGGCGGGATTAGCGTCACAGCCTCTTCCTGGTTCGCAATGCTGTTTATGGATGCTAAACATCTTTCTCACAAAACTACAAATTATTAAAATTAGCTATAGAAGTTACAGAAGGAGATATAACTGCAGTTGAGCGGGACACCGTCGCGATGGGTTTGCTGACGATTTTAAAGAAGATGAAGCAGAAGGAGCGGGAGATGAGGCTGCTGATGTTGTATCCTGTCTGTAACTGTTTGCTAGCTTAGCTGTTAGCTGGGAGCAAAGTCGGAGTCATGCACCGACGTTATTTTAACTTAATTTATGTCAGCAACATAATAGCTGCAGCAGTAGTTTATATCCGTGTATGGTTAGATAATATAGAATAACGCATGTATGCTTGTTAAGTTTGTTTTTGCGTATTTTGTGCTGTATCATGCTACCCTGCTAACCTCTGTTAACTGACTGTGGGTGAATAAGAGTTAAATTATAACTAGGATATTTAACAGTGAGGTGTGTGTGTGAGTGTTTCTCCTTTAACCTGACTCGTGCAGAGGTCTGGACAACGCGGGGAAGACGACCATCCTGAAGAAGTTTAATGGAGAAGACGTCAGTACCATCTCCCCAACCCTGGGCTTCAACATCAAAACACTGGAGCACAAAGGGTAACGCGCGCACACACACATATTCACTCACTCACTCACACGCATGCACAGTATGCAGTGATGGAAAAGGTATTCAGACCTTTTAGTAAAAATGTTACTACCACAATGTAAAAACACTTCACTACAAGTTAAAGTCCTGCATTCAAACCCCTACATAAGTAAAACTATGTCAGTATGATTAGCTAAATGTACTTAAAGGGTTACTTTGGTAAATTTTGGTTTTCCCACATGTTTCTGTCTTTCTGACTAATGGGAACAGCAACTTTTGAAACGGCTCCCGTATTGAGCAAGAGGATATCAGTCTGCACAAGCGAAACAAGCTGTACTGTTTATTATTACCACAGACAGGCTCAGACTGTTGTTGTAAGTCTTATAACATTATGGAAAGGCTCCTTACAGAGATAGACTGTTGTGTTAAAGAGTAAGATCCTTTTTGTGTGACCTGAAACAGCCCTGAAATTGCTCTCGCCAAACCCACCAGACTCCATTTAAATAAACTGTGATTTTAGAGTGTATAAAACCAGCATATATCCACATCTAACTGAATGAATAAGGTTTTATTTCAACCAAAGTAGAGTTGGTGATTGTCGGAATAGTGGAAAGATGAACCAAGACGAGTTTGAGTTTTATTTTGTTTTTGTGGACTTTTAACAAAGTGCATTTTACCATGATAAAATTACTGTTTATTTTGAGGGAGTCTGGTGAGTTTGGCGGTGGCTATTGTAGTCATTAGGCATCTTTTTGTGGTTAAGTGTCTCCTTTTGGTTATTTTTTGTCATCATTTTGTATCTTATCAAGGTCATTTTGTTTCTTTTTTTGGTCACTTTGTGTCATTTTGCAGTCATTTTGTGTCTCCTTGTGGCTGCTTTGTATCTGTTGTCGCTTTGTGTCTCTGTGATTGTTTTGCCATTTTTTGCAGTTATTTTGTGTCCCTCCTTATAGTTCCTTTGCATCTCTTTGTGGTCTTTCTGTGTCTCTTCCTGGTCAGTATGTGTTCATTTCAGTGACAGCTGTGACAAGTCAAAATGTCTGAAAAGGGGCTGTAGCTTAAACACATTTTAAGGCACACTGCTGCATTTCTCAAAACATTCATACTTGTCTTGAAAAAGGCCCTCATTCGCTCCAAACGTTCAACTTGTTGTGTGTCAAACTTGATTACCTGACTCACATACAGTCAGCCATTATGAAATATCTCTTAGAGCCAATTGGATCAAAACACAAACAAGAAAAAATACAAACCCACAAATTTAGGAAAGTGTCAGTTATTTGTACATACTCTGTTTTTATTGAACTCCCAAAGCTATGCTTTCCCTTTCCTACTTTACATTCTTCATGTTCTCCTCTCACTCTGTGTTTTCCAGGTTTAAATTGAATATATGGGATGTAGGGGGTCAGAAGTCGCTGCGCTCCTACTGGAGGAACTACTTTGAGAGCACAGATGGGCTGGTGTGGGTGGTGGACAGCGCAGACAGACTCAGACTGGAGGACTGCAAGCAGGAGCTCAGTTCACTGTTGCAGGAGGAGGTACACACACACATGTTGGGTGAAGTGGTTATTTGCAGATCTTTCATTTTGGTTTCATACCCACATTTTTACAGATTTATGGATCCCCCCCTTATATCTCCTTCCATTTTACAGTCAGCCACAAAGAGACTGTATTGGATAACAGCAAAGAACAATCTTTATAGTCTTGCCTTGTATTTGTTATATCAATCTCTGTAGTTGACTGTATCCTTTCCTCCATGCAGAGGTTAGCTGGTGCAACACTGCTGGTGTTTGCCAACAAACAGGATTTACCAGGAGCCCTGTCAAAAGAGGCAATACGAGAGGTGAGTTTGAATCCTACATTGTTGTGAAAACAGAAATGTCAGATTACACTTGCATTATCCAGACATTGTACCTTACAGTGTACATGCTCTCATTGTGTGTTCTCATGCAGGCGCTGGCCCTGGATGAGATCAAAAGTCATCACTGGTGTATCATTGGCTGCAGTGCCGTAACAGGAGAGAACTTGTTAGCTGGAGTGGACTGGCTATTAGATGATATTGCTGCGAGGATCTTCACCGCCGACTGAGTGTGTCTGGGTTGTTTTTTTTTTGTTAAAATAGAGGTCAACACTTGTTTTTTTTGCTCCATCAGCTGCTTGAGGTCTCCAGACGTGCAGACATCTGCGCTGTCTGGATGCATGGTTACAGGAATCACACCTGGCTTTTACAGATGTTTTTATTTACTATTAACAGACACAGTTGATTCAGATATTTTTGCAGTGGGGAAAGATGAGCAGTGTGTGACTCTACCAAAATGTCACACACACTGAAACCTAAATGATGCTTGTTTACAGCAACGTAATGACTGACATGAATCTCTTTGCTCCCACTTTATACCTTTTGGTACATAGAATTCTGCTTTGTTCAAAAGTGTTTTAATAAATTTAAAATGCCTTCTGAATAAAGATTGCTGTCACTATTGCTATCTACAGGTTCATAAACTACAAGTGTGTCATATACTCACCCACAAACACGTTTATACTAGTATCTCATACATTATTTTGGCAGTGTCGTGCCAGTCTTTTGGTCGCAGTTTTACTTTAATCTGGAGGCTGGACAAAAGTGCTCTTTCATGACTATAGACAACTCAGCATTTAATCTGATTCACTGCCTGATAAAACCACCTAAATTAACATGCACACAAATTATTAATTATTATTATTATAGAGATCATGTAAACAGTTTATTCTGTTTGAGCCTTCAGCTTTCAGAATTAGACCTTATTCCAAATGAAGCATTTTCCTGATTAAAACATGTGATAAGCTAATATAATTTGAGTTTTAGAAGCATTCTTTGGACATGTATACAGCACATTATAAGAATTACAAGGCTTAATGCCTAAAGGAAAGGCTCACATTTCTGGTCAGAAGGAGGAACACTTACAACAGATTTTAGGTACTTGTGCAAACATCAAAACGCTGACCCCTCCAAGGTTGTGGTTGAAGAAATAAAGGTGATGGCTGTGTTTGCACCAGTCAAGTCTGCCATGGACATTTTTTGGGGGAAAAAATAACGATGCAAATAAAGATGACGTGGCTGACTGTTTCACTTTTTCCATATTTTGACACCATGTTGGAACACTCAGTCTACACAGCTGCATGTGAATCACCATATTAGTGGTACATGTATTTCCATGAGTCATTTAAACAGCCAAGTAATCTTTTACAAGGGCAAAAACTGAAATTTTGTGTGCATGTAAACTTCAGTCATCCTCCATGCCAGTCATGAAATTAGAATCCAAATCTCATGTAGGTTTGGTATTTCCCACCCAGCAGGCATCCTCATTTAGTGCATTGTGTAGAATACCAGTTTGATCAGTTGTTTTACTTTTGTAAATCTGCAGTGATCAGTTCAGACATTAGCAATGTGTTAATCATTTATATGTTTGATGATTTGCACTAGGTTTCATTTTCTGATGTTATGTTCCCACAAAGTCAATATAATCAGTGGCAACTGTAGATTACTGACCCCACCGCCTACTACATGCCATTTTGGAATTGTATGCAGTATCAGAACACACAAAATCAGCTGTACTGAAAACAGTGCTTTATTTGAAATTCACACCATTAAACCATCCCAGACATCTTAACACCATTAAAATGAGAAATCACTGCAACACTTTAAGACATGAGGAACTGCAGTCATGCTGGCAGCTGAACACAGCTGTTGGATCTTCATCATCACACCCAGGTTCTGTCCAGAGTCTGCAGAGAAAGACCAAATCTTTGAAATGGGTGGCAAACAGTTTCATTGTTCAACTAAAAAATGTTGACTTTGATCAGAGGGGATACCAATCAGTCATGAATTCTCAGACTGGGGCGGTAATAAGTCACTCATCACTTCTACTAAAACAGATTTAGATGTTCAATTGGAGACCGAGTACACTGACACTCAATACCTCACATCAAACCACAATGTTGTTCTAATAGTCACCAACCTGAGCTGATGCAGACCAGGTGCAAGATCAAGACCATGTGATGAGTTCATGCTGCCAGACCTATGAGTGTAAAGATTAGTTAAGCGGGCCAAGCTTTGTATACACATTGGAAAGTATCTATAATTGCAACATTTGCTGGTCTACATTTTCCAATGTAGGACTTTGCTTCTGGGATGTGATCAGCCATATTTCTCAGTCACCCTTACAGCCAGCACTCCCTCCATCAGAACTCCAGGAGGTCACTTTACACCTGCGGCAGTGGATCAGGGTTCTCAGTGCCGTACTGGGTCAACAGGAAGGGGAGGCCGACCCAAGGATTAAGGGATGCCCTAGTGCTGACACCCCTTGACTGAATTATGGCATCTTGTCATCATATCACAATCCAAGAAACACGATTTGCTCATTTACCTGCAGCAGTCCTAGGTGTTGGTGCAGTTCCTGACACAATCATGAAACCTGCAACAAGGGAAACAGGTTTGTCAATACAGTTTGAGGAGTGTGAAGAAGTACATTTCAGTTTTGGTGTGATCAGAGGGGATACCAATCAGTCATGAATTCTCAGACTGGGGCGGTAATAAGTCACTCATCACTTCTACTTTAAGAATTTGGATATTAATTGAGGTTAAGTATGGTCCTCATGACTGCAATCCCAGAAACATAACTAATTGCTAGTTTACCTGCAGCAGTCCAGGTGTTGAACCGCTGCCCACACTGATGAATTGGATGGCATCATCTAACCTGCAAACAGTGATAGTGGTTAGCCAATCCTGCTTGATTAGCATCATAGATATTCATTAACTCTGGTATGATCAGAGGGGATACCAATCAGTCATGAATTCTCAGACTGGGGCGGTAATAAGTAACTCATCACTTCTACATAAGTAAACATCTCTGCACTGACAAGGCACCTACCTCAACTTCGACGAGCATGTCAGTCCTGATGCCTCTGTCATCAGTTCTGCATCAATGCGGACCTTTAAATACAAAAGTTAAGATTAATGGTTTACCTGCCTGCTGGTGCAAAGAATTATTGTTCAGGAATGTGGTCAGCATTTGGTTTTCAGTCAAACCTTCAAGGTTTCAAACAGTCCAACACGTCAGACCGTCCATTAGGGAGCCGATGATCACTTTACACCTGAAAGCACGTTCAGGGTTCTCAGTGTCTGGTCGGGCCAACTGGAGGTCTGACGGGGCATGGCTTGGAAAGTCTGGCACCAGGAAGGTGTGCCATGACTGCACAAGCGGACAGTTCATCCTCCCACACGCCAGAATGATAATGATGCTGTAATGCTGAAGGTTCAAACATACCCAAGTTATTGCGTTTCAAATGATTCCTCTGACAGGCAGATCGGCCCTAATGGGTGAAAATGAGGAATTGTTAGAGCAGAGCACATCACTGCAGGTGATTCAAGTGTTGTTTCCAAGCATGACATTTAATGTGATGCAAACACTCCAAATGCAGTTCTGAAACCATCTAGTTGGTTCCTCTTCTAGACTTAATTACATCTCATTGGGCTCTTAACACCCTTCACACAAAATCGGTCACGTTCATGTCATTTGTTTCCATTCAGACTGTTGGTAACCCCAACGGGTCTTCCCCTTATTGCCAAGGTAACACCAGTGGGTTCACCTTCTCAGGTTCTGGCATTGATCCAAGGCGTAAGACACGTGCGGGTGTCATCATGAAGGAAACTTGATGAAATGGTCACATCTCATTCAGATTCTTCAAGCCACGTGCTAACTGCACAACCACAGCACTGACCGTGATGTCAGTGCTTAAAGGGCTCACTCACCTGTGCAAACACGTGTCTGGAGAAGCATCGTCTACAGTTTCCAAAGCCAGGTACCTGCAATAGACGAGACAGTCAGCTCTGAGCACAAGGCGGTTAAGTTCTACACCATTTAAACATTGACCTCCACTGATGTCAGATATTCCATTTCTCAACAGCAGTTCAGACGAACGAGATTCCAAATATATCTCATCATTTTCAGCAGGTCTGGAAATAAAGGCTATTGCTACCATGTTTCTAAAGTAGTTAATCGACAGCTTACCTTTGACCAGAACATCAAGTATGCTGCTGGGGTACTCATGGACCTGTAGGAAGGGGACATTTCATTCACTACACAGTATTCAAAAGTAACCCAACTTCATGTTTAACACCAATTCATAAGACTTTTTAAAAAGAATAAAAATTTAAGTAAATGCAGTTGCTCAGCTGTTCTTGTCGTTTCACATCGGTTCAAAGTGAGCTAAGTATCATCATCATTGGAACTGCATTATGAGGGGAAATGTGCATTAAAATTAGGCGGTAAAAATCCTTACCATGAGGCTTCAATGGGTGCCTCCCTCTTCAAGAATCCACCACAAACAGCCCTGCACAAAAAAAAACCAAACTGGCATTTCAGTAGAGTTCAACAATGACTTGACACATATTGAGATTCAAGTGTTTGATCAGGGCTTTGGTGACAAACTGCCATGTGACATTAGTCGTCCAGCTGTTTGATGGGTTTTACCCCATTTCATCCTTTCAAACAGTCAAACATTAGCCTCTTCACTGCCCGTTCAAGACAGAAATATTATCACGCCGTTGCACTGCCTCTGTGTTTAAAGGGCAGTCACAGTATGGGACAGAGTGGTCTTGCTTTTAATCCACCACGGGAGGTGATAACAGTACTGAACCAGTCTGTATAAACAAGATGGGATCATGGGTGGCACATGGACAGGGACTTTGTAGCAGCCCTATATTACAATCTCCGCATAAAAGAGCTACTGTTGGGGATATCAAAGCTAAAGTGGCAATTTCTCTGCAACCAAAATGACTTCAGCTTCATATGAGGAGAGGCTTTTCTACTACTTTAATCCCACACTCATGTTAACTTACATGTACAATGTCCATGTGGCATCCTTCTTCAAACGTCATGTCCCAGCTAGGAGATAAAAAGCAGCGTGTAAATCACCTATTTAGGCATCAAATGTGTTCTACCTTTTCAACTAAGGGTAATCAGATGAAAGGCTGACATCACTGGAATCAGGCATATGCTTGTCATTAATTGTAATCATCACGTTTATACCCCACTGCTGATCAAACTCAAAAATATCCTGTTTTACTCACCTCTGGGCATCATCCAGCTGCTTTGAAGACTTCAGTGAGTTGACCATGTGGTCCAGCCTACAAAGAAAATCAGTGTTAGCCATAAACTGTGGAGTAAATCTGAACGTCTGTAATTTCAAGGGCTGATCAGATAAATAACCTAGCATCACGAAAATCAGGCATATGCTTGTCTATTTTAAAAATCATCAGTTACGGCCCTCATCAATTTTGAGCTTTCCCTTTTAGCTTCAGTTAAGCTCACCTTCCAGAGTCCTTCATTCTTGTTCTTCATCTTTGGCCTTTCTTGAATATCCGAGGGAAAAAGAAAACCATTAAGATTTACACAAAGACCCTTGAAATAACTGATTAATATACTTTTTGTGATCGTGTGCCACTTTGACCATAGAGTACAAAGACAACTAATGTTGTACAGTGCATCATGTGGCGCTCATTTGCTACTCAGAATCTGGTAAAGAAGTTTCTTCAAAGGCTGATTCAGTAAGAGAGAATTCAGAGATTCATCACTGCAGCACTGAGCTCATGAACAAGTGCCGTGCTTAGCAAAACTATTGAAATTAAAACAAGTCTGAAAAACATTAAAAAAGTTACCTTATGTGGAGAGTTCCAGCCTCTTCTAACACCTAGAAACAGAAAAATGCATTTCATGGGTTGTGAGTTCACTTGACATGTGCACACTTGTAAGACTAGTTTCATGCTACTCAGAAATAGTGATGGAAGTCTCCTCAAGGGATTTTCAGTGAGAGAGTTCAATTAAAACATCACTGTAGCATGAGGCTCCATGTTAAATCATGCTGCTCCACTAACATCTAATTTGTATTTATCCGATATTGCAGTGTGCCCAAACAGTGTAAAAGGAAGCACGTGGTGTAGAGTAATTACCTTTGCCGCAAGCAGCTTCTGGATCTTTCATCACCATCTACAAAACAGATAGAAAGTATAGCTTTAGCAGCATGTAGCTAGCAAGCCTTTTCGCTGACCGGCTAACACGTGACCGCTCCATGCAACGTGCTCAGGACGGCATGAGTCGGGAAAAATTATATAATTTAAGTGTCTCACATCAGAATAATTAAGTGCAGTCACAGTCATTCAGTACAGGTCTGTGTAATTATCATCACTGAGAGACACTGCTTGCAGCCAGACAGAACCAGCAGCGGCCATTTCTGCATGAGATTACCACGAGTTAAATTTGCGTTAACCAATAAATACAACATGCAGCATTGAGCAAACATGTTGTAATTCATGTTGTAAATAGTCAGGAGATAAACATAATGTGTTTTGATGCCGGATGGTTCAGGATTGTGGCCCGCTCTGATCGGTGCGGCACTGAAACGCTGCACGTAAACTGCGAGCTAACACACAACCTTAGCTTGTATATTGGTTGGAAATGACAAATCCCAATTGCATATTAATTGTACTGTCAAAGCAATTTGTTTCTAATATTACAGAAATGTTTGCAAAGAATTGAGCGTTAAGGTGCAATGTCCTTAGTCTTACCTTCGACAGAGTTGAGAGAGAAATGAACGAGGAAGTCGGTCCGTCTTGGTTTTATGTCCGGCTGGAGGACTCCTCCCACCCGGGAAACTTTTACCGGGAAAACGACTCAAACCTTCAACTACATTTAGATTCGGAAAAATTTAACTCGACAGAACAAAATGTTTTACACACGATTAACTCAACGCTTGTAGAAAGAGGTGTTTAATTTACACACGTGGACGAATTTAAAGTAAGTGTGCAGAGTTAATTTTGCCGCGTCATTTCCGTTTAGAAAAAGTTCTTAATATCCACACGGTGGCAGCAAAGACACCGCACCGGCAAATATGCTACCTCACAAAGATTTAAAGTTATATAATGTATACAATAATAATATAATATATAATAATACAACGTTTTTTCAATTATTATTATTAAAATCATATTACCAAGAAATAAACTCTGTTTGCTTTCTTTCAGTTTCTGTTGTAAAATAATTAACATTTTATCACGTGTCATTAAACTTCTTGTTTTCTGTACAATTTTTAAAAAAAAATACCGAGCAAAAACTGAGCAAAAATATACCTATATATATTTGTAGGATAGAGACAAATAAATACACACACATTGTCACCTTAGATCATTTCACTGCTACCTGGCAGTGGTGATCCTAGACTCTGGGGGGCGGGCTAGAGGCAAAGAAGCCCATCAAGGCCCCACACTCAAATAAAATGCATGGTCAATTGTGCTTGATCAAATGTCATAATTATTTATTTATTTATTAAAAAATAATAACACCATGCATGCACGCACTCACACACATGCAGGGTAGATAGAAAAACCCCCCTTCACAGTTTGAGCATTCATGTATGCATGCATGCAATGTTTTGTAACTGCATGGACTGTGTGCATAGCAAGCGTGCATGCTCCAATCTCTTGTTCCACACTTTGGTCCAGTCCAAAAAACTGCGGTCAAGCCAGCTGCAGCAAAGTATGTCTGAAGTTGGATATTTGACAGACAGTAACTCCTGACACAACAGCAGCTTCGTAGTAGCTGAGTTGAGTTGAGTAGTAGGATGGTAAGCTCACCTCCTAGTCCTTCCACTTATGAATAGAACTGAGTCTGCGTGACAGCAGCTATCAGCAGATGTTGCATGCCGAAAGTATGTCCAAACCTTTAGAGGGGCTTTGAGGCACCAGTGGTACACCATATAATGCCATTATGTGAGGTTCAAGTGGGTTTATAGTTATAGTCATTGCAAAATGTGCCAATATGTGTGGCCATCGAAGGCCCCTTTTCACATATTTTTGTTGAAGAGGGTCCAAATGTTTGCCTGGTTTGAAATTTAGTTTTATTTTAGATTAGATACCTATATTTAAACTTAGACACTACATCAAAAGTCAGCATGTTAAAGCTATATCTTCATCTTGATTTAAGTGTTTTCATAGCTCACTTTTTGACTGCTTATAGTGTCATAGCAACAACTGCTATGACACGATGCGATGCTGCCTTTAACATCTAATTCACTCCGTATTCAAATCAAGGCTGATTTATTTATACCGTATTCATCCTTAAACACAAAAACACGACCAGGTCAATAAATTAAGTCTTTATTTACTCAGAAAAGTGCTTCTTGTTACAGTTCATGACTTCAGAAGCTTTGATTAGGATACAAAAGAATCTTTATAAAAATTAAGACATTCATTATGTACAGCCACAAGTTTCCCCACCTATTCAGTCTGGTCTGCAAGAGAACACTTGAGGTAATAAAAGCCAAATACGTAGCAGACAACAGGAAATTACAGCATTTACCGCAATTACAGCTTGAGGTTAACATTGCATTTTCCATTTTAACGAGGGTCAGTCATTCATACATTGAAAAAATTCCTGGATCACTAAAACGTGTTTAATAAACATGATGTGCAGCTGCAATGGTGATGAGTCTTATTTCTGTGTTTAGTGCTGATTTATGACCAGGCTATATAAAAAATATCCGTTTCTCTTTCTCCTTTCTGTGTAACACACATGCATGTACGCTCCCCTGCCCCGTCCCTTCAGGTTAAATAACCTTCACCAGAACACACAGTGAGGAAGTCAAACACTGACAAGCTGTGCGCCTCTGTATTCCTGTGCGCACACAGATGGAAAAGCCCTGTTTAAATAGGTTAACGTTGGTGAAAACTGCAATCTCTCAACAGATATTAACATACTAATGTGTGTTAATCACTATCACAATATCTTAACACTGATTAGCTGTGTGTTTGTCCTCCTCTCATTACTGATTAACTACCAAACAGCAATAAATGGCACTGATTAACATACAAAAATGTGAATATCTCCAGAACTAAAGTCCACTAATCAGTCATCGCGTATGCAGTTGAAAATTTCCACTCCTTTTGGCTGCACATCAACACAATGGTAGTTTCATAGTGCTAAACCAAAGGAGGGACGGATTATTTGTGCTCTGAGCTCCTAATAGTGGACCAAATGTAAGGAGCTAAAGACATAATCTGAACTTAGCAACATAGTAGAGGTGAACCAGGAGCAGCTGAACTCAGTCACATAAAGACCGGACTTCTCCATTTAAGCCCGTCCCATAGACTTCAACGTAATATAAACAGCTTGGCTCTCCCAAACATACAGTAAAACTGAATACCCTGCAGTCTGTGTGCAAACCAAAGTGCACCATGATGAGACAAGGCAGTACATCTTATGATGAGCAATTAAGACTCAGTAACCTACATAAATAATTAATGCTTCTGAGGCCTACTGCGTGACTCAAACACATCATGTGACTATAACAGTCCCGAGTGAAGGCAGGACTGTCCGTCACAACACAGTGCATAATCATGATTTGAAAAACCTAAATATTAGAGAGGGGGTTGTTTCATTGTCCATGTCGCTCTCCAGTTCTACCAACACTCTGCTAAGATAGAGTTCTGTTGCTGTTTCTTCTTTGACAAAGGTGAAGAAGATGTCGGTGAGGATGATGTCACAGGTGTGAGCGTGACGCTGTAGAGGTTGGTGATGAAGGCCTCCCAGCCGCGACGAAAAGCTCGGTCCAAGGCCTGATAGGAAAAAGAGCACATATATGGTCAATATGGTCAATATATGGCTAGTGTGGCCAAAACTGCTGAGATTTGTAATCGTTCCTCTTGACAGTTTAAGCCTTTCATTTTTCTGTAAACTTTAATTTTATGGGTCTGTATTTTTATATAAAAAAATCCAATAATTTCCTTAAAAGGTTTGTGGAAACAATTTCACAGTTTATTACTAATTAAAGGGAAAATAGGGAATCGGTTCAGAGACTTTTTTTGTTGGAATATTCTTACTTGTGCTGAATTTTTAAGCAGTTGTAGATTTCCTTGGACAAACGTATCTGTTTAAAACCAACTAGCTATTCATTCATATTTATTTAATAATGGAAACTTTCATTTCCATTTATGTATTTATATTGAATGGTTTGCTTCCTTGTAGAGGAAGGTCACATTTTTGCATGTTCAGCTGACCTGCTGTGTACTGACAAAAAGGCTTTTCAGTTTACACTGGCAGTTCACTGGAAATAAGCAGAAGTATACAAATGTTACTCTTGTCTCTGTGGGTGATGCAAAATTATGCAGTTGTTGCAAGGAACTTCCTTTAAAATACAGTGTTGACCACTGAAACATGTAGGGACCTGAAAATGTGATGGTTTTTGTAGTGCCATCATCAGAACGATTAGCCCAAAATTTTGTTTGAGAAACGCTGGTATAGTGCAATGTTTCGTTTATTTACATGCATGGGAAGGTAGATTTCATGGTAGAAAACAAAACCAGGACCAGAAGGAGAAGAACAACCAAAACCAGAAGAAGACAAAGAGGGAGAGGCATAACCAGAAGCAGAACCTGACGGGAAAGAAACAGAGGAAGAAGAACCAGAGGAAGAAGAAGAGGAGGAGGAACTAGAACCAAAAGAGAAAGAAGAACCACAAGAAGACGGACCAGAAGAAAAGGAAGAACCAGACCCACAAGAAGAAGAAGAGGAAGAAGGAGAAGAGGATGAACCAAAACCAAAAGAGGAAGAAGAAGAACCAGAAGAAGACGAACCAAAAGAAAAGGAAGAATCAGACCCAAAAGAAGAAGAAGAAGAAGAAGAGGAAGAACAAGAACCAGAACCAGAACCAGAATGAGAACCTGCCCGGCCCCGTAATGAGCCAATGTATCACAAGCAGAGAGCAAAAACAATAAAAAAAAGCTCTGAACCTGTTGCTATGGTTACTGGTGATTTTATGTTACTCAGGAATATTAAGCTAGCACTTACAAACACTGAGCAGCGACAGGATGCTCATTTTCAGTGTGTCATGGAGTTATTCTGTGCACACTCACTCTTATACATAAAACTAATATTGTGAAGACACAAACTCCGAGGTCAGACTGCAAGGCCTGCGGGTGGAGCTGATTGGTTAACAGCAGTGGAATGTTTTTATGGTGTGAGCCTAGTAGGCGGGTCAGCACTGCCATACTTCGTTCCACTGATCAAAGACGATATAGGAGGCTCAGGAATGTCACCTCTGTGCATGTGTTTCAAAGCAAGCAAGAAATCGGTGGGAACTTGTGAATCAGGTGAGGGTACACGCAGTCCATTGATGGTGGCGCCACTCTACTTGTACAGCTAAAAGCCTTTTAGTGAAACCTCTGTTCCAGCTTCATTTTCTCATGTCATTAAATATGACGCAAAGGAAAAATATCCCATCAAAGGAAGCAACCTAATGAGTTGGTGACATGCACCAATGGCTGCTGTACCTTGACCCTGCTGGCAGTCTGTTATTAAGGTGATAGTTTCCATGGTGATTAATAGCCCGCTGTGCAGTATGTGGATGATGTTGAGGGAGAACTTTACCCCTTTGTTCCACGAAGTCTGAGGACTCGGTTATGTAATATCGAGGGGCTTAAAGTTTAACCAGGCGGGGTGGAGCTCAATGTTCAGGTTTATGCAAATATAAGATACAGAAAGCAAAAGTTCATTTAAGTTTTTTGGAATATGTTAATAATAAATCAATAGAAACCAACTAAGGCTCTTTGTCTCTCACCTTGCGGTAATTCTTCACTGTGTTCCTCTTCACCATTTTCATCCCCTCCTCTTGCTCCCTCTTCATCCTCTTCTCCTCTTCCCCCTCCTCTTCTCTCCCCCTCTTCTTCTCTCTGATCAGGACCTGGTCGTCCGCATCCTCCCGAACCGGGAAGTGCACAAGTGTCGACTCCTTCGCCCTTCCTGCCTTCTCTTCCTCCATCTCTTTCGCTTTCTCCATCTCGACCTCAATAATCACCCTAGTGTCCTCCAGGACATCTGGGTCAGCTGGACTCTCTGTGCCCAGGCTCGGCCTCTCATCCTGGGCTGCTTCCCCATCGGTTTTCCCCTCCTTCTGCTTCCTCCTGGAGCTTCTTCTCCACCTGCTGCTGCGGCGGCTGGACTTCCTCTGGAGGAGAGTCTCCCCGTCGTCTTCCATCATTCCCTCGTTGAAGTCGAACACAGCGGCCTCTTCCCTCTCATGTGACCCAGAGTCGTGCATCACACTTAAGCTCTGGTTGCTGCCCTGTGTGTTGCTTTCTTCCGTACCACTCCACCTCTCCTCCACTTCTTTTCCCATCACCTCCTCTCCTTCTCCGGCAGTCTCAGGCTCATCAAGGCGACCATAGAAGCCATTGGATTTGTCCAGGAACTTTGGGGCCCGGATGGAGCTCCGCACAGAGCTTTTCCTGGAGTTCTTGCCAATTGTCATCTTTTCTTGTTTTACTTTCACTCTTTTGTTTTAGTGCTTTGCAGCTCCTTTTTTTTAATCACCTCTGAAAGATAGGGGCAAGAGAGATTAAATATTAATGTCGTTACATAATCCTCACCCTCACTCTTTGGATCGCCTTCTTAAAAGAACATACACATATACTTAAACATTACAAAGTAGCCCCCAGAGAATTTCATATGAGCCAAAGTTCAGGAGAGGTGATAGACGGAAAAAGGAGAGTAAAGCGGAAAGAAAATGCCATGAAATGAGACCATAGATGGAAGATAATGTCAGAGTCATGGGTTTGTGTGACATGTTTTATCTGTGTAAATGCTGCTATGAATGGTATGCACTGAACTACTTATAGTATCTGCCTAGCAATCCATCACAAGATGTTTATAGAACAAAATAACAGACTGTCAGTTTCAGAGTTTTGCGCCAGTCGTTCTGTTTCTACATGACCGTGTGTGTGTGCGTGTGTGTGTGTGTGTGTGTGTGCGTGTGCACACACAGGTCAGCGTTATCAGGGTTGTGATGATAACTGGATGCCAAAGCTAAAGACACAATGTACTTACAACCCAAGACAAACACACATGCACACACAGACTCAGACTTTGACACGAATTTAACCAGTTGGATGCTGTACAGCTGCCAAAATCAATGACCTCATACAGACTACCTCTCCATGCCAAAGTCAGCATAACTATTAGCTCAATGTCAGTACCGTGTAAAGGGTATATAGGATCAGATTCACCCATTTTGACAAATATGAGAGAGTATTTTCAGTGTCATATCAGGTTATTTTTCCATCAGCCACCAAGGATAAAACGGCTACTGTGATATTGATCGGGCTGTCACCAGACTTGGAAAAAAGCTGGATTCAGTGGTGATACATTCTTTTACAATGTAGCCTTGCAAAAAAGGAAGTCTGCACAAATACCACTCTGTTTGTGTACACTTTTGATATTTCTTGCATGAATCTACATTTGACTACAAGCAAATTAAAGAGAAACATATTTATAGTGTATAGTTTTCCCTTATGCTGGTGTGTTTTACCCTCCTCTCTTGAAGTTTTTTTTTTTTTTTGGGCAAAAACTTGGCATGGCAGCTTAATATCTCATCCATATCTTCATTCAAAAAGCAGGCTGTGATTTTGAAGGAGCAGTGACTGACTGTCGTCCTCCAGGCTAGCTGTTTCCCCCTGTTTTCAGTCTTTATGCTAAGCTAAGCTAACCTGCTGCTGGCTGAACCTTCACATCTATTGTACAGACATGAGAGCAGTATGAGTCTTGTCATCTAGTCCTGGGCAGGAGAGCAAATACTACATCCTGTGCAGTGACCTTTGTGGAAATGTGTGTTTTGCAGGGTACACATATTCTAGTTGTAGGTAATGTAATATGTCACATAATGTGTCCAAAATCACAAAGGAAGAAAACAGAGGGTGAATATGAGAAGAACAGCAGAATGACAAAAAGATGTAAAAAAATTGAAAGACACAATATGAGAAAATCAAACAAACAGGTCTGAATAATGAATTGAACATCCTTCTTTTCATTGTGAAAAGAAACAAGAGAGCTGTGGCTTGTTTTCTTGCATAAACTTGTAGAAACACATAATGTTAAAAGAATGACAGTGTAGCAATAACAAAATTATTAAATAAGACAGAGTTGCAGGTCTTACCTTGTCTCTCGCTGTTGCCTCCTCTTCCTCTGTGTGAGTCTGAGCACCAGTGAGCAATACCTCCTCCTGTGTGTGTGTGTGAGTCTGAGTGAATGACTGAGAGCTTGGAGCTCAGGATACTGCCCTCACACACAGCGTCACACACACGGCCACCCTGCCCCAACCTGCAGCTCTGTCGTCACCAGAGCAAATACACACATGCAAAAAAAATGGCACACACACAGGCAGCGGAGCACTCTCACTCTCAAGGACTCTTTGTCCGTCTTTCGTTCTCTTCCTCTGACTCGCTCTTCTTAACCACACATACACACCTACTTCTTTACATGCTTAAACACACACTGACTCAGAGGACATATCAGAACTTAAGTTACACGTGCCTACGCAGTGTACACACACTAATAAAGGCCAAGACTAAAACAGACCAAGTGTTTCAGCTCACAAAAGGTCCCAGCACCAGAGGCAAACATCCTACTCTGATACCAGTGGCTGTCAATCATTAACCATGAGCGTCCTCAGCTGTCACAGATAAACCTGCTGATCAGAGATGTGACACTCACTTCAGCTTTAACCTCAAAGACTGAGCATTCAAGCACCTTCAACATGCAGTCCATCTTCTACAGTCTATAACATGTGGAAAGCCATTAATGTGTTAGACATACACACATGCCAGTATAACTGTACCTAAAGTCCTACAGGTGGCACTTCCACCTGTATCTGTATGAAACACACAGTCTATTCATCAATTCATCAATACATTTTGTCATAAGTTAGTATCGTGGATCATGTTGGCTGGTAAGCTAATTTGGCAACTGACATAGTCAACTGCTTACAGTCTGTAGCACAGTCCCAAATAGCAAATATTAGCATGCATACATGCTGCAACTAAGCTGGTAAACATGGTAAACATTATACCTGACTAGCATTAGCATGTTAGCATTGTCAATGTGAGCATGTTAGCATTTAGCTCAAATCATGATAATGTACAGTCTTGGTGTTCCTAGCATGGCCACAGACTTAGTCGTGTGTTTTGATGTTTGTTTTCATGTGGACTTTGCATGTTCTCCCTGTGTCAGCATGGGTTTTCTTCTGATACTCCGGCTTCCTCCCACAGTCCAAAGAAAAGCAGGTTAATTGGTGATTTTAAATTGTCCGTAGTTGTGAATGTGAGCATGAATGGTTGTCTGTTTCTATGTGTCAGCCCTGTGATAGTCTGGCGACCTGTCCAGGGTGTACCCCACCTCTTGCTCAATCTCAGCTGGGATAAGCAGCCAACCACCACCCTCAAGAGGATAAGCAACTACGGAAATGAATGAAATGATATAATGGTCTAGCTAAAATTAAATTATCACACTCTTGTAAAAATGAATTTAATAATAATAATTAAAGCACATATAAGTGAATAATTTTAATGCAGTAAATCCAACTTTAATCTGTCTTAACAACACAAAACTGAGTAGCTTTAATTGTAAAATTGATAGTTCATTTGTTTTAATTTTATCTAGATAGCCCCATATCTCAAATGACAAATTTGCCTCAAGGGACTTTCTCATTAATTACACATTAATAGCTCTGCAAACCATCCATTAGTGTCATGAGAAATCCTACAATTGTATCCAGTGTTGGGAAAGTTATGTTTGAAATGTTATGGGTTACAGATTTTTTGTTGCCTTGTTAAAAATGTAATATGTAATGTCACTATTTCAAGTACATCAAAGTAATCTAACTTATTAAACTTAATTATGTCTTCATGACTTTTAGAACAAATGTTTTAAACTGGGCAATAAAGATGATAAATGTCAGGAAATAGAGCTTTGCCAAAAGACGGCATTCCTTCACAGTGAACAAATGCAAAGCAGCAGAGTGAATGTTGTATTTCATATATACTACTTGGATGTATCCCTTTTGTAATCATAAACATTTTGACTAGTAATTGTAACTGAATTGCATATCTCTTCTTGGTAACTGATTACAATTACACATATCCCTCATGAATAAATCCTTTCTTTTACACTATCAATAATTAATCATATTTCAATGGAAAAAGAATTTGATTGCATTTATGAGACAAAAAAGGTGTTTTGGTTTGAGGCATAGTGTTACCCAAATTCAAAATGGCTGCCTCTGTAATAAAGTCAATTGTCTCCTCTTCATATCTACTAATGTGCCTAAAATACTGCTCTTTACTGATAAGCTGGTATCCCCTCATGGAAAATATGCAAGTAAATAGATAAAATGAATTACCATGGGTCACTGAATGTTATCTTACTGCATGAATGGTAAACACTGTGTCTAGGTGGGACAGGGAGTGGGTGCTGCTCAGCTGAGTGTGTGTTGAGTAATTGTCCACATGGTCTTCTAAAGTCAGCTCAAGGATGTATAGTGCTTACACACCTTGTACATGTACACACATGCATAGCGTGCAAGTGCGAGAACACGCCAAAATCAGGAAAACACACACATACACACACAGACATTAAGTGGAGTGAGGTAAGTGTTATTTAAGGGTGAAAGCATGACAGTATAGACGATGATAGTGTAAAGGTAGCGGTAATGAAACAACTTTCTAGTGTCACAAGTAGTCTAGTCTACAGGTGTGTGTGTGTGATTCATTGTAGATCAAAAGCCTCTGGCTCTATGACCTCAGCTGCTCTTACTCACCACCCAGTGTACCTCTATCCCACAAGCCCTCTGTGTGTGTGTGTGTGTGTGTTTGGTGGTGAGGTAGACTCACACCTATATAACACTCCACATATAGTCACCCAGCAGGCAACTCCACAGCAGAGAGGGCGAAGCAGCTGTCAATCAAACAGGCCTGTAAAAACCTCAGCTGTGTTTGAGGTCAGAGAATACCCGCCTACGTGGGTAATCTTTCAGGTTGCCATGGTCACCGTCAAGCGGGGACAAGTTAGAGTTTTGGTGCTGTAGTTGGACTTACAATTTTAATCTGGTGAAATCACAAAAGCCTAAAGCATGAGGGATGTTGGTGGAACATGCAGAGGCAGACACAAGTGAAAAGTCACAGACACACTAGATGACATATCTGTCAAGTGTGACAATGGTACTGTAAGTATCACCTGACGCGCTCAGAGAACAGATGTGCTGTTGGCTGCGTTTCAAATTAAGCAGGCAGACGAGACAGTCATTCAGCTTCTTTGTCGAGTCAGCATTTCTAAACTAGACAGGGTCAAAATCCAAAATGTGCTGCAAGAGAAAAGGCCTTCGGACAACTGCAGCAACAAAAATATGGTATGGTTACAACTCATCTGCAGTGGTCATGGAAAAAAATCATACTGTATTAGCTTTCAGCAAATCCCCATTTGGTTGAATGTTTACAACACTCTTAAACCCAGAGAAATCTGGAATTTTAGTCCAGGTAATAGTGTATTTCATTTGGTTTCATATCACCTTTACCTCCTCTCGTTGCTATAACCTCAGAGGAAACGAGGGGAACACCAGATGATACATCAGGGACTGAGGAAGGACCAAGCTTATGATGTGCTGCTATGACAGTGGCCTGTGCCCGCTACCAAGCTAATGCGTATGGTAACATTGCAATTATTACTTATGTTTAGTATGATTATTTTGATCATGGATGACAGCACTGGGCTACCCTGTGACTGAATTCGCCACCTAACATTAGCTACAGTAGCTGTATAGGTCACTGACTCATCAAATGCTAATGCTAATTTATCAAGTAATGTTGTCAGTTAGCATTGCTTGCAGCTATTCCATTAGAATGAAATGACATAATGTTAATAATGTCTGTGAACGTGACTTCTGCTGGAGTCATGTCAGATAGATTTTCATGGGCAACGGCAGCTGTTTGCCAATAATGACAACAGCTCCCATGATCCTGCGCTACCTAATGACATCATCATGTAGTTGTTTTGACTGAGACTGCTGGCAGCAGAAATGACATGCTGTATGTTTAAAGGGCAAAGTCAAAAACAATTGAGAGATAAGGATAAATAACTGAAGTTCAAAAAAATACAATGACATGTTTTACATTATCTAGGGTTTATTTTCAAGGCCAAGGACAGACATTATCACATTGTACAATATAAAGAACAATATTACAGTAATAAATACATGATACACCGGTAGAGAATTGACTTACAGGCACTAATTACACTTAAGCAGGCACTAGCTGTTTTTACAGTATCATACAACAGTAGCTGAGGAGCACTTGTTGAGCTGTGATGTTATTTTGCTCTTTATTCTTCCAACTTCTGAGGAAGTTATGGAAGATAACAGAGAGGCGAAGTCCCTCCCTCCCCTCTGGTGTCCCTATAGGACCTTATTTTGGAAAAAAAATCCTGTTTTAATAGTGCCATGAATTGTGATTTGTGAACTTAGAAGGTAATTTTGCAAGTTAAGAAGCTGCAGTTCATTGTAGTTTTGTGTGAAACTGCTGGGTGAACTACATCACTCCTCTCACCACCAACAGCAATGTGGCCATTACCGTGGCACACTTTACTTTGTCCTTCTAGAGGGAGGGAATAAATATTAAAAGAGGTGAACGTCATTACAAGTCTGGCCATGACGACAGCAGCAGCTATGAGAAAGGAGAGTTAGTATGTTCAAGACAAGAGAGAAAAGTTTGTTCTATGACATTAATCACGTGACATTTAGGTGTGTAGCCTTTCTAATTATGCATTTTCATAGTCTTGTACTTCAAGAGTTTTACAGTTTTACAACAAACTGCAACTTTCTGTCCTTTAAAAATGATCTTCTAAATTAAGCGACATCATATGTGTAATTTGTTAATGGGTAATTTTGGTTGTGATATACTGGTATTAGCGATAATTGTATGTCTAAATCATACACATATGAGAATATCATGTAAATTATGCAGCACCTCTTAAATCATATTAGTTTCTTTCCTTCTCACTTTGTCTTCCTCCCCCATCGCTGTCTGGTAGGATCAAAAAATTCTTTATCACTGGCCGTTGAACGCCATACATATTTTAAATAAGGTCCCATGGTGGGCTACCAGAAGGGGAGGAGCGTCTCCTCTCTATCAAGCACAGTGCAAGTAGTTCAATTTATATCTGAAGCTGTTCTCAAATATACTTCTGTACCACTGCTACTGTAAAGTACCAGGGATTTTCTGCCTATTAAAGGCAAATTCAAGTCTTTTTCTTGTCATCAGAGTGTGAAAATGTAACATGGACGGCGTGTTTTATTTGTTTATTGCATCAGGGATTTACATGAGCTTCAGTAGTGTTATTCCCTCACTCAGGGCTTCTAAATGGATTCCACAAGCCTAATGGGTTTTAAAAAGCATCACTAAAAATACTAATATAAAAAAGCTGGCTAGAACTAGCTGTTGTTATGATACTACTGGAAACCAGCAGTTGCGCTCTGAGCTTTAACACTAAAGTTACACTGGGTGTGGAACCATTGCATCTCCCTATTTGTTGTTGTCCGTGTTGCAGCACAGTGAAGCTGCAACACTTGAGTGTGACACAGATGTATGAGAGCATAATAAATACAAGGCAACAACTATTTAGCACATTTCTTAATTAATTTCTGATTTCTGTGGCTTTTGTATGTTATGAATATTGTTAACTGTCAAAAAAGCATCTTTGCTCCACAATACTTTTACCTTGATAGCAAATGCAGACGCTTTGATTAGACAGGCTGTTTAAAGATTATTATCATGCCTATGACGGTGATGTTCTTTGACGTGACAAAAAAACCCATCTATGTGATTGAATACAGTCTTACAGATACTAATCACGCAAAAGTAGAAGCCATGCATGAATGAAGTGCTCCGTATCTCGGTCAGAAATCAGTCAAGTTATGTTAGTGGCTGCACTGATGACGCTGGTTGCGGATCAGATCAGAGACAGGAGGCTGGAGACAGGTGTAGCTGCGCCATAAAAATATCTAAGTACCATTAGGATCATGAGTTACACTAAAGGATTTAAACTGAGCACAAGTAAACATGTCAAACCCTACAAGTGATGCAAGCATGGACGCCTATAATCAGATGCATCGTTCCTCCAGCTTTGAGGAAAAATGTCCTGGTGGTTTGACAGCATGGCTTTGCAAAATTTAAAACTGGCGCCCTCAGCAGGCAACTGTTTAAACTCCAGCGTCCATATCCACTGTACTGCTGGGCATATACACCTAACTCACTAAAAAGCAAAAAAACAAAAACAAAAACAAACTCCAATACACGTACTAACTTACAATGTTGGAACAACACACACACTCACCCAATATATATACACACACATACGTTTTACTACCTGACACAAAAAAAAGACCAGATAAATTTAAATGTGACCTCTAACAGATTTTTTTTCTGTTTTACAGTATTTACAACGCAGAGTTACATATGCAGCATTAAACAGCAGAATACGCTTTACAGAGTGTGTGTTTGTGTGTGTGTGTGTGTGTGTGTGTGTGTGTGCGTGTGTGCGTGTGTGCGCGCGTGTGTGTGTTCCTCAGACCTCCACTGCGCGGTCTGAACCCAGTCCCTGAGCCTGCAGAGCCTCCTCTCGCTTCATCTTGGGCTTCTCTGTCCGTGTGTGCCACACCAGCACCTGCAAACACACACACACACACACACACATAAGTGATAAGTACTTCCTGGTTTGTAAGAGAGAGTCTGAATGAACCAGTAATAGACGTGGAAACGTCACCACCTAGCCGTCTTCCTCATTACTCCATGGACACCATGTCATCATCCAACCAATGTTTGCTGGGATAAGACAAAGGCTCTTCTGTCTAACTACACATACACATCATAGACATCTGTCCCTCATGCTTTCAGGTCCTCCCTAGGTCTTTATCTTTCTCATTCTTCCTGTAACACACACATAACACACTCGTACTTTAGAGCAGTTTTCCGCTTTGGGCTCCAGCTCGTCCATGGTAACCAGCCCCTGAAGGAAGCTGCTCTCCAGGAAGCCCATTGGTGCATCTCCGTCAAAACAGGCCTCCGGATTGGCCAGGACCAGTTTGAGGGACACAGCAAAGCCAGCCATGTCCATGGGGAAGGGGCGACTGGGACGCCATCCAGTATGGAAGCGAACCACCTTAGAAGACACACAATATTCTTTACTGGTAATTATTCATCATCATCATCAGGCAGAAGACTTCCTCTTCCCTGCACTGCTCAGTGTTTATAGCTCGACTAGCAACTTGAGACAGGTTCAGACAACGTTTGTGCTGATCTATATAGTGGTTCACAAGGGTTGAGCTGCACCTACCTTTCCTCCTTCAACCACGGGCCTCTCATATTTCATCCCTCCAACCAGCCCCACCGGCCACACTGACACCCGCTGAGTATTCCTCATCTGACACAAGACAAGAGGACATTTGCCTTTATTCTTTAACCATGGCACACTAAAACACACTTCCTCAGCTGTACAATTTGTAGACATCAGTTAAAAACTCAACCAGTCCCTGTTGACGACTACTGAAGATAACAGAAATAAACACCAACCTCTTCAAATATCTGCAGGCTGTATGTGTTATCGTCATCAGCGAAGTAAACCACTCCCTGCTGGTTGTCTCCTCCGGGCTGAGCCCTTCTGTCCTCTCTGAGCCACCGCAAACCCTCATTCCTCTGCTCCACCCCACGAGGCTTCAGCCAGCTGGGGTCACCCTGAGGTGGAGAGAGAGCATTCAGTTTCAAAACACTCTCTAGTTCATACTTGAATAAAGAAAAATACTGAATACCAAACTGCAAGAATATGTGTTTGACTCAAACTTAAGAAGACACAAATGTGGACAGACTGACTCCACAAATGGCAGCTATGTCTCTACCCACCTCCTGCAGTTTGCGGTCCTTGGCGGTGGGCATGTGTAGGTGTGTGTAGGTCAGGCCACTTTTCACAAGGAGGTCGGTCACCAGTGGCGTCTTGTGCGGCGAGTCCTCAACCAAGATCCAGTGGAGCTGAGGAACATGGAGGAAGGTCTGGGACAGACGAGTCAGCTCAGCCTTCTGCACCAGCCTGGACAGGGACAGACAGAAATCAAAGTGTGTGAATGAGAAACGGACAGTAATAGAGGGGGGCAGAGACAAGGCGTGGGTAAGTGAGCAGGAAATGAGGTAAGGAAAGAAGCCTCCCAGGGTTACCTTGCATATGTTGGGGTGATGACAAAGATGGTGGGCTTTGCTGGCTGTTTCTGTGGTTGCTTGGTCGCCTCCGACTTCCTCATCTGCTCCTGAAGACGGTGCAGCTCCCCCCGCAGCCGAGATATGGTGCGGTCTTTGGGCATGTCATGTTCGTGGCAGTCGCAGCGCTGACCTGCAAATTGTTTAGGATGCAACAGACAAGATAGTTTAAGGTACAAAAGCAAAAAGGGATTTTTCTTCCCCAGACCCCCATAGAAGTCCAGGCTAAGCCCCAAATGTACTCAGTTAAGATAAAAGTTATTCACAGAGCATCTTAGACGTTAAAAGAGCTCCTGAGGTGAAAACTGTTAGGAGCAGGGAGGAGGACATTTTGGAGGCTTAAGAGTTTCTAAATCAGAGGACAAAATGGTGGAAACACTAAGAGGTCGGTGAAATATTCTCAAAACACTGGATGACAGTGAGTTAATGAAATGCTACAGATTAGATTGTGCAGGGATAATATATGTGGTCGATCTCATTAGGGATATGCACACATTTTCCACCTAATGCTATTATGCCAGAGATAACATAATCACAACACTAAGATATTTGGAAAACTGGAAAAATGCATCAGTGCAGCCGTAATGACTGGTCTGTCTCAACCTTCCATCAGCAGAGTGATCACACTAACGATGACAACACTTCCACAATCAGCAGTTAATTTTCACTGGGTGTCCACACCTTGCAGGGTCACAAAAGAGCCTGTCTGTGACAGCCAATCACACCCGTTAAAAGAATGCATCATACCTAGCAATGGGGTAAACCACACCTCCTCATTAAGGTTTTGTCCCATCTTTGCTCAAAGTGGCTCCGAAAACTTTCCAAAATCATCTTTAAGCCAGCACTCCTTACTAAGAAATTTTAGGCTAAGTTGGGAGCTTTCTGAGAGTGTTTGTGAATACAGCCCCAGGTGCCAGACCATAAGCAGCAGGCATCCAAGAGACACATTTAACTCACATTTATTACACAAACTAAAGTGAATCTGGGGTTGGCTTTTACTTCCACTTTCGCTTGTGCCCATATTTACAAACAGTAAATGACAATTCTGCATAGTATACCTTATCCCAACCATATCTGTTGTATTTCAGGACTGAGTGATTTTTTAAAGATATTTTTTGGGCCATTTTTACCTTTAATGGACAGGACAGGTAAGTGTGAGGGGGGAGAGAGAGGGGGGATGACATGCAGCAAAGGGCCACAGGCTGGATTCAAACCCAGGCCGCTGCGGCAACAGCCTTGTACATGGGGCGCCTGCTCTACCACTAAGCCACCGACGCCCCAGTAATGGCCATCTTTATCTTTATTTTACCCTAATGGATGAAGTATTTATAGACCTTCTTTACAGCAGATGTGTCTTGTTAAAGTAAGAAAAGCACAGGTGTATTTAAGAACGTCCATGATGGTTGCACTCTGGCTGGGGGAAGGTCCCTGTATTGCAGGCACCTATATTGGGACACCTTAGGAACACATTAGGAACTGAGCCAATACTATTCCTACTGTGACAGGCACAATTATCTGCTGTGACAAGGTCCACAGAGACCGTGTGGTGACCTTACCAAGCTGCATCAGTGCATAGACGAGGCCCATCAGAGAGACCATGAAGTAGAGCACAAACACAGTCTTCAGCTTCAGCTTCATCCTCGTTGCCATGGTACCCTGACCAGCTGAAAGGATGACAGTTTGAGACATGGAAAACATGACTAATCACAACGTGTTACTCTAAGTGTTTCAGTGTAAGGATCCTAATCCTTTACTATTATCAGCTATTTTTGTCTCGAGAATGTGGAGACTCTAACTGCTGTTCAGATGTGCCAACATTTAGTTTCTCAACTGGCATTCAACATTTAGCTAACTAGCTAAGAAGGTTAGCCTTCCCAGTCAATATTAGACTTAATATTCGGAGGCTAACTATAAAACGTTGGAGCTGAGGATGTGTTTGTGTACGCTGTACCTGAGAAGGTCGGCTAATATGAATATGCTTGCTGATAAACCAGTGCTAGCTGAGCTGTTAGCCTGACTACTGGTTTTAACAGAAAATAGCCCACGTCATTTTCGTGCACTCACCAGAGGCGGGAGATCGTGGAAGACAGGAGCGGTGGAGTTTAGTTATGAGCTTAAAGGTTCATGTCATCTTGGACAGTCGTGAGCAAAGGCACCTCAGTGCATCAAACATCCATTCATTCGGCTTAGCTAGGACATTTTTTGCAGCAGTGTACCAACAACTTCCGGTTTCAGTGCGACACAGTAAGGAGTCCCACCTAGAACGTGTAGACTCACAAGAAGTTCCACAGAAATCCTACACAATCGCAAATTTAAAAAGAAAATGTTGGTAAACTGTTAATACGTTCATTTTTATAACACATGAAGACATAACGAGTTATTACTCTGGCAGTACATTTACACCAAGACAACATGAACTTTTTGAAGATGGAAAAAATGGACATTTGAGTGCTGTCTTGATCTTTACGCTGTTAATCCACCCAGCAAAACACCACTGCAGACCAAGTACCCCCCCTCATGATGGCACTCCTTGATGGTTGTGGCCTCTCCAGCAACACAATACACCATGCCACACTATAAATACTGTTGAGGAATGACACAAGGAATGTGACAAAGAGCTCTAGGCCTCGACCTGACCTCCGAATTCCCCAGATCCCAATCTGATTGAACATTTGTGGGACATGCAGGTACCCCAGGGGTACCCCCAATCCACACTGGAGGCTCCTTGGATCAGACCTCCGGGGGTTACCTGTGGTTTCTGGCACCAGAGCGTTGGCAGTCGTGTGGGTTGTGAGGTTGGGTACCAGCATGTCCTACGGATGCCTGATCAGATTAGGATCTGGGGAATTTGGTGGTCAGGTTGAGGCCTTGAGCTTTTTGTCAGGTTTTTCAGACTCTTCCTGAACAGTTTTTATAACATGGCACGCTGTCACCAGGGAGCGCCATTATAATGATTGGGGGCACTTGGTCTGCCATGCTGCGAAGGTTTCACAGCAGAACAATGCATTATGACGAAATGATCAATGTAATTCACATCACCAGTCAGTGGTTTTAATGCTTTAGCGGTTTGGTGACAATAAAAAAAGATCACAGGTGACAAAAAACAAAAGGGCATCTCTTGAAAAGTCAAACAACTTTCCTTTATTTGTAACATACAAATAAAACACTGACAAGGCAGAACGACTTAGTTTTCCCTTTCATTGTCGTTTATGGACAGGACTGTAACACTCACTCTCAAACATGGAGTTTTACTTTTAACATGTTTAAAAAGTGTTTTAACGTGTAAAAGGCCAAGAAATGAAAATGAAGATGGATCCACAACAGCTTATATTTATATATATATATGTACACAGAGAAAAGACCAGAAGGATCTGTGATTGTGTGAGGGTATAGAACCATTTTCTAAAATAAAAGTACTCACTGACTTAAAATAAACTGGTTAAGTTTAGGCTCATTTTCAAAGATATTTTCACAAAAGCATTTTTACCTTCAGTGAGCCTTAAAGACAGCCCACCTACCTGGATTTCATGTAACAACCGAGCGCTGATCTAGGGTCAGTTCGAACTCTGTGTCATATTCACTTGAATGCAATTTCACATTCCCAAGGCATAGGAGCTTTTCATTTACTGCAGCCCATCATAAAAGCTATAATCACCTCCTGTTAAGTGTTATCGCGTTCTTCAGATCGGTTTCTTTAAATACTATGGCATGACACACACATAAAAAAACTGACTCTAGGTCAGAGCCGCAACCAATCAAATCCAGCGAACAGCTATCTGACAACATGGCTGTTAAATATAACAGATGAGGTTTGATTACGCTTGATTAACCTGAGAGAGAGACTGTCAGTCGGTTGATATACTACCACTATGTACAACACCCTTTTTTTTTTTCTTTTTTTTTAAATTGTAACCTATGCAGTACAAAAAATGACTTACTGTACTTATCAGAAGGTAGTCTAGAACTAAAACAAGCAATATGTTGTTTAATTGTTTTTGTTGTTCATGATCAAACAAGCCAAGACACCAATATGTCGTCTCCAGGTGCTGAATATCTTTTTTTGCCTCTACCCAGTCTGGAAACAACCAGAAACTTCCACCCCAGGATCTGGACTTGATCATTCAAAAAGGATTGTTTTTTTTGGTGATACATAACATTTTTGAGAATATTTCATCATCTAGGTGTAAGAAAGTGTCTGTCAACTTCACATTTCAGTCTCCCCTGCTTCACATACTTTGACCAGGCATTAATCTGTATGAAATCTCGAGTTGAGCCTTGTTTTAAAAAAACATTTCAAAATGTACCAATTGAAGCCCTTCGCAGCCACACTACATCGAGGAATCTTAAAATCCACAGCAGCGTAAAGTAACGTCTCCTAACACCTCCAGCCCGAACGCAAAATCTGTACAAACTGACTACGGCCCTGGAATTAAAGGGTTTTATGGTGGTTTCTAGATAGGACTTCTAACTCAGCTGACCAGCACTCGAAACTGTCCAAAAACACCCTGAAGGTTTTGTAAACAGATATGGAATCAACAAGATCGACGCCTTTCTAGATTACCCGGTAACGTGGTATCTGAAATCCTAAGTGGAAATCCTACAGGAATCTTGGCAAAGGGATTATTCTGGATCAGTTAAGTGAATCTTACAGTACTGACTTTGTGCCAAGATGGCTTTAAGGAATACCAAACAGTAGCATTAACTTTAAATTTCACCCAACTCCCCCTATAACATACTTCTAACATGCACTGATGCTCATGGGAGATTTGTTTGAAATATTAAAGTAATGCTACCGGACCCACATGAGGCTTTTAGATACGTGTTCAGAAGCAGCATCACTGCCGATGACTCATGGTTTAGACTACAAGTTTTGTTTAACATCTCTAAATTCTGTCATACAAACTAATGACAGTGGGCTGGGAAAAACAGGTGATGAGTGACTAGAAGAAAAACGACCATAAAAAACACTTTCGGTTCTCTGCAGTTCCATCCATCCATCCCACGTTCCCTCCTCCGTTCATCAGCTTCTGACGGCCACGTCATGAAACAGTGGCTTCTACCAATCCTCATCCACGCTGAATCAATATGATTTGCTCATGCTAACAAAATACATAAGAGAAGGGATGGAGGATGGTTTTAGTATTTTTTTTAAATACAGCTAACGGTAGCGTCAACATCAACTTGTTTATCTTCAGTACCTCTTGGGGACAAAGTGAACAAAGAGGCAGGCGGGTTTGATCGCAGTCATAATTTGGCGCCTCTAGGACACGGAGGGAGGCAGGAAGGAAAGGAGAAAGGAAAGGAGTTTGACTGAAGTGAAGCACATGATGTGTGGGTGAATCTGTGAGCACGGAAACAAAATGAGAGCAAATGATTTCATGGTGTCTTCAGAGTTTTAGGCCATGATATGTATCTCTGATGTGGAAATATAACTGGGGGTTAAAGCAAGTTGAACATCAACGAGCAAGAGGGTCATTGTGAGATTATTTTCCGGTTGGGTGCGGCTTGACAGATGGACATGACGAACAGATGATGAGTAATGAAATATGTTATACTCAACAGCATAATAAAGATAAGGGCAATCTTAGACATCATGTCGGATAAGTTATAAAAAAAATAAAAGCAGGGGGAGACGCCTGTAGATTTAGGCACCACCTGAATAGAAAATATGGGCGGTGCTAACAGTGTTCTGTAATCTTGTAATGGTAGTATAATGGGCCGACACAGTTCAAGCCATACGTGCATATAACTTGCAATCTAACAGGCGGTATTACAGTACAGCAGGGCTCCTCAGACTTTTTTCTGGGACCCAAATGTGAGTAAATTCCGCCTAATCCTGGGACCCTGGTTCAATAATCTCAGTGTGGGGTCCCAAAGCAATCAGGGGCTGTATAACAGAAACTGACCAACTCTTCTTATCTACTTAGTATGCATACTAATTGGCGTGAGGGCATGATTTATTTAGAAAAATGTACTGAAATCTGGACTTGAGGTAGAAAGTTTCTATAATACAGCCTTAGGCCAGGTCCCAAGCCATAGTTTAAGAAGCGCTGCAGAATGATTGAATACAGAATAACACGTTAGGAGATGAGAGCAAAGTGGGAGGAGGTTCAGGTCAGCAATGCCATTTCTTGACTGGGAACTACTAATTGTCATCGTTAACTGGGATAAGTGAATGAGAAAAGACGGCTTGGACATTGAACCGAGAAGTAGGAAAGAAAGAAGGAGCTATGTGTGAAAGCTCACACTGCATACTGCTTTTCTAGCAGGAAAACACCAAACAATAAACAAACCCGAAAAAAAGAAAGAAAAGAGAAACCTTATAAATCTCAATCCATAATGCGACACAGACATCTGTAGCCAGGTGTTCCACCATCGGTTCATTTTTAACGGCGCACTACAGCCTGTCAAACTCAAAACACCTGCAGCAGTAGCAGGCAGCTCAAGCTTTCACACACAGCCATGAAAGTTGCTGGCTTTTAACCAATCGTAAAACGGTGGAGCTGAAGCTGATCAGTGGCAACAGCCCCCGCAGTGCCCGCCCCCGTGGGTGTGTCCTGCCGAGGCCTCGCCGTGTTTGGTCCGCCGGCTGAGGATCTCGTAAGAACAGTCGTCGCCACAGCAACCGGACATGCTTGGCGAAGTCTCATCAATCTCAAATCTAAAAGCGTGGAGAGAAAGAGAAAGAGAGGGGTCACGTAACGAGGATGAAGACATTACGAAGACTAACTTAAGTGTCACAAAAACAAATAACATTACAGGTCTTTCCTTTAACGTTTAACATTCCATTTCTCCATTTTATAAAGAATAAGTGTTTAGCAGAGCCAGTATACTCACTGTAAAGCTTCTCTGAAGAACTGGTAAGCCCCATGGTTGTGTTTGAAAACTGTCAACATCACTTTCTTCATCTGCGTACTGGACAGAAAGAGCAAGAGAGAAAAAAAAAAAAGAAGTTAGTTTTGCATGCGTTAAAAGGTGCCCTGTGGAGTTTAAGAACTTAAAGATACAACTTGCAGGGTTTTCCTAAAAAACAGGGCGTTTATGGGCGTGTACCCCCACAGCGCTCAGGTGAGGTCTGGGCTTTATAGAAAGGTAGCCACTCGACCAGATGCCAGACCAAAAGCAGCAGGTATCCAAGTGACACAGCAGCGAAAAACACATGACTATAGCGAGGCAAAACACCAAATGGTGGCTTTTTTGCAAGGCAACAATTTCATATTTTAGTTTTTAAAATTTAGCTCATGGCGTCAATTCTCAATTGAAAGTGTGTTGTTTGCCCGACAATAGCATTTGAGTTGAGCCCCTGCCCCTCTCTCTTCTGCTTCTCTTGTGGCAGCCGCACACAAATCAAGCACCCTGCAGAGGAGCTGTAGATTTTACCTATTAGCGATGAGCTGTAGTATCTGGATGAGGAACTTTCCGAGTCCTTTCCTCCGCACTCTGCTCTCTAACTGCACCTCATAGCTGGAGGGTCAAGACAACAAGTCAGACCAAAGTGAGCATATGGTTAAAAGAACTGTAACAAATCTTGTTTTCAGTCATTAAATTAAAAACTACTGCTGGAACTTAAATCCACAAACTTGTGGAAGCATATCATACCAATATAAAACCTCCTCCCCACACTCAACGTCAAATCGGAAGTGAGAGAAGGCCACAGGGGCGGAGTCGCCGTCGCGGGCCAGTAGGTACCACGCCCTCTCGTCGTTCATCTCCTCCCGCTTTTCCCTCTCCTTCCAGCCCCACTCGCTCTGCTCGTACCTACAGCACAGCAACAAAAAAGAAAACAGGGCATCTCAAACATGACCTAGTGTGCTAATTTCCCCCCTTGCATTTCTCCCCATCATCAGGCCGCCCTGGCAGTGCCACTCAGAAAGGACATGTTTTCTAAATGGAACAAATTTGGTTTCAACTGACTGGCTGCCATTTGCTAAATTGAAAATGACTCAAATTCTGGCAAAGTGAGAGAAGATAAATTGAAGTCATTCTCTGCCTCTGTCTCAAATCTGTCTGCGTTTCCACAGGCTCCCCAGTGAGTAGGATTTAATTCATACTCGTATGTTTGATGTCACTCTCCAATTCTCCTGCACACAAAGAATTTTCTGGCTCGTCTGCACTTCTTCTTCTTTTATCTATTTTCAGCTGAAAACCAACTGCTCATATCAAGCCTGTTCATCCCTGTTAGAGATGGGTCACTCTGCTCCTTAACTCTGTACTTGAACTACAAGAGGAGACTTCTTACAGTGTCTGCATGTTGGCTCTGGTGAGTTCAAAGGCCCACTCCACAGACAGCGGGTTGAGGGATGTCACTCTCTTACACTCTATCTGCAGGTTCAGCCTGGATGGAAGGACAAGTAAACAGGGTCAATGTCATCGAGAGTGTGTGCATGTGTGTGTCTACACTGTGGTAAAGTGAGAGAAAGACTAAAAGAAGAACAGACAGAAATACCAGCAGCAGACCAACTCTTCCCTCCATGCATCAAATGAAACAAGCATGTATTTCATGAAATACTGAATAAGTCCTTTGTAGGCGTACCAAGCATCACATACCCATTTCTGTCGTACTTTTTGAAGGCTGGGAAGGCAGCCAGGGGGTCATCGAGCTGTGAGGAGAAGAGACAAAATTAGCCTCTTATTACATTGCCCCCCATTGAAACGCTGCCATTTTAGTACACAGAGTTCACTTTTGCTTTGACATTTATTGTATACGCATTTCAAAAATATACTGGGACTGTGCCTTTAAATTTGCCCGTGTAGCTGAATTTATCAGTCGATTGTGCAATCATTCAATCAATATAAGTCAAAAACTTTTAATAATCAAATAAACAGGTGTCATTTTTGAGCAAAAATGCCAAATATTAGGCATTTCTAGTGTCTTAGATGTAATAAATCACTGTTTCTCTTTGTTGGATGGCGGCAAAATACACATCATTGGGTTTTGAACCGTTGTTCTGCAAAATAAGATGTCTGAGACTGAATATGTCACCATGGGTTCTGGGAAATTTAATTGACTGTTTTCTTACATTCTATGGACAAAAATCGATTCAATAATAGGCAGAATAATTGCTAATGAAATTCTCGTTACTTGCACTACACTTCTGTATTTTCACATCAAACTCTTTTATTTGTGAACGCAGTGAACCCCTCAAAAGTAGACATTAAAGAGATTGCGATATCTAATCCAAGCATCCCTTGGGCTCAGCTACAGGCTCTGGAGCCTAAATAGGCCAAAAGGGGCCCATACAGGCAGGAAAATGACAGAGCTATTAGTGTTATAGCCCCATTAGTCACTCATAATAAGCACCCACAAAGTAAGCTTTTCCTCGGCCCAGAGAGTAATATCAAATAAGGAATACCCCTCTTCTTACATAGATTATGAGACATTGGGCCCCTGGGTATCGACATGTGAACGATGCAGCTGTATTAAGGGAAAGATAAAAAATATATACAAAACAAATAACATCAGTTCTGACTCTGTATAAGCAAATATTTTTAAGGATAAGAATTTTAAAATCCTCATTTTGAATGATAAGCCACTAGATTTTTCCAATGACAAATGATTTTAAAGGCCATTACAAATAGAAGCTCTTGTCAAGGGGCCCTGTCAGCCCTTGGTCGGGGCCCAGTAGGTCTGTTCAGTAATCTGTCCATACCTCTCCTCCATTTTAAGGCCTAGGGGAACCTACCAGAATCTGAATCTACCAGAAAATATTTGTTTTTCTAAGCAGTGAATACACCATTTGTTCACTTGAAACAATAGTCTAAGTCAAGATGCATCGCTGTTGGCAAGAGCACAAACAAAAATAAAAGTTACTTTGGGAGAATTTCTCGCATTCCTTCTCTGTTGGCACACCAACAGTGGAGAGGGGCGGGAGTGAGAACAGCATGCAACACACAGTGCCCCATTTTGGGACAAAGTGACACAGAAAAGTAATAAGGCCTGTTCAGAGCTTGTAGAAGAAGTACTGTAGCTACAGCTCGAGGCGAGGGTGTGAGCTTTGTTCTCTACCGGGCTTCAATAAGGTTTTACTAATGATGTAGCCCACCTCCAAGCTACAGGAGCTGTCTTCTGTGTGTTCTGCTACATGGCTGGGATTTAATAAAGCCGATTAATTATGCATAAAGAAACATATGGCACTGCATTCGGCTTTTCCTGTTGTGTGAATATCAATTATGGGTGTTTTCGGAGTAATAAGGAGGGCATCCCTGTCTTTTGATGTCATGACATGGAATCATGTGCATGTGATAAAAAATAACTAAAAAAAAAAAAAATCACAGCTCACAATGGAGGATTTAAGTGGCATGCTCGATGCAGCCTGAATCCACTGGAAAGCTTGAAACATCATGTAAAAGGGCCAAGTGGTGGATGCTTTTATGTGAGGCACTTAGATGCAAAAGTGCATTTATTTTTAACATCAACGCAATGCCATTATCAACTGTCAGAATGACACAACTGAAAATTTTGAGCTTGTTTTGCAGTCAGCAAGCAGCTAACACCTTAACGTCCATTTCCTGAACAAGATTATCCCAGTTCCTTAAATAGTTTTAACTCCATCTCCCCAAAAGATAACCCTGAAAGCCCTCCATGTGGCCCACCATTAAAGCAATAACCTTGCCGGTTAATGTGCAACCAAAATTACCTTGTTGGCTGCATCCACCTTGGCACAGACGGCATCCATAGCTGCCCTCTCTTCCAGACGCCGGGCTTTCTTCTCCTTTGCTCTGTTGGACTTCCTCTGGACACAGAAAATAAGGATAATGTTGTTGAGATGGGAGTACACATGCAGGGAGAAAAGTATGGATAGAGGAACAGATGAAACGTATAGGGAAGAGAGGTTTGAAAGAAGACGACACATGGTGACAAGGGGTAAAAAGAGGGAAAATATTAAGATGTCAGAACAATTTCTTCCTCACTCAACCAATTTCTAATCAGTATTATCAATACTTATATTTAATTTTTTTTAATAAAATGTAATTAAGTTTGTACTTTATACTTTAACAACCTTTTTAGACATAAGACACAAAGGATTGTAATCATCTATTCTCCTAATTCACTGAGAATATTTTGCATTTTTTCTTCTCTATGCCATATAATCAATTTTACATTGACACAACTGTGGCTTTGGCCAACATACAAAAATGTCACATGCATTTATGAACTTTTCAGCTTGTGTTATTTAGTTCATTCAGTGATTGTGGTTAAAGAAGAAGAGGGAAGCTTGCACTTCAGTTACTAACATGTATGTAATGTACAGTCCCTGTTAGGGCTGTAACTTAAGGCTAAATTTAAGGGGGAAATAAAAGAATCAAGGGCAATTAGTTGTACCAGAATTTAGCTTTTCACACAAGCCTGTGTTTCTGTGTGTGCGGACCTCATTTGCAGCAACATCTGACCTCCACACAGTAACATGAGAAAACAGACTTAATGACACGAGAACAGAACAAACATCAAATCTAAGAACGAGTACAACCATAAATATCAAAGTAAATAAGGTCAGTCATGCAACACAAACTGTAATACTTATACTTTATATTTAAAACATCATATTCATCAACATTATGATTGTGTCTATAGAAACAGCAACAGTGGGCTAACAATAGCAAGTTTAAAAAAAGAGCATTCATATTGATATCTGCAGCTTTTATGACCACCATTCATCAATGCTGGTTTTAACAGTGGAGTGTTTATATCGCTGATGTTGCATATTACTCTCAGTGTGGGACTGTAGTATTGGGGAAATTCTCTGATACTGATACTCTAATTTAGCCCACTCTTGGCTTGATATCTGATGCGCGAATCAGCAATGGTGCAGCCATAATTCACACAGATTACTCTCGACTGCATCCATGCCTGGCAACTGAGAACACACGCTTTAAAAGCCGCAATAAATATGTCTCTATGAGGTGCACTTCCATAAATAGAGATTATTAGCTGTCTTTATTCTGGACACCTGCAATTTAAAGACAAAATTAACACTTAGTCACACACAGCAGAGGTGGCGTGACACTTACACTTCTAAATTAGACATATTTAGGTTTTAGTGTGTGATTCATCCAAAGAGCTATCTGACAGAGACATTATCTTTAGTGTTGCAAATAGTGATGGATTATTCAATTAATCAAAAATGCACTACCCAAGCTGGGAGGGTTACGTGTATATCAGGATTTCAGTGACATGTTTACAGAAATGGTGCATTGGTGCCTCATGAACAAAACATTTTAATGCATTAACAAGTGGGAATTAGCCAAATTCCCCCATTTAGATCCTGACCTGAGCAGAAGAGGCAATAATTATGGGAAGGAATGCACTGAATCGCCAACTTTAGTTCACAGCATTAAGTCTGTACCAAGCACAGAGAGGCTGCAGACTGAGCTGGGACTGTGAAAACACGTGGATTGGTTTATCTGGAGAGAAAGTGGAGGATAAACTCAAGTCTGCTTACAGAGGCTAGCTCAAGTTATGGGAACTAACTCAGCTTTACAGCATGAGTGCAGGCCTGGCTGCTGCTGGGGAGAACATTATTCACATCCAACAAGTCTCAATTTATTATAACCAGGTGGGCTAAGACACCACACTCCGGCTTGTTGGGAAAATATACACTCTCTCTCTCTCTCTCTCTCTCACACACACACACACACACACAAGTGATTAGCAGTAAAGGCTAGCAAAGCACTCGTCATTAATATGGCATTCCTAAGGGGCTAACACAGCTAGCACGCTAACAATGGCACAACACACACACCAGGAGAAGTTAACTGTGCATAGCGGCAAGGACAATGCAGTAATAATGCTGGAAATGCCACCTAAAGCTAAGTGTAGGCTAAGGCTAACGTTACAATGCTATCTAAGCTATCTGGAGGTAGCTACACGGCTAACGCAGCCAAATGAGCCCCGGTGCCAACCAACACCTTTGGCTACATACATCCACCATGGTCTCTCTTCCTTTCCCTTCCTCCCTCCTTCCTTCTTTCTTTCTCTCCTCTCACCATCACGCATTTACAAGCCCCAAAACATCCACCTTTCATTGTATCACCTCGCACCGAGACATGAAGCAAAACACACACAACTCACCCCCATTTTGCCGCTGTGTCTTATCGATCCCCCTGGAGAAACACACCTCTATTGTCCCCGTGCTGTACTGTTGCTGAGTTATTAGTACCGTCACTACAGACAGAGAGAAGGGGGCCAGATTAATATGGCAATGATAGATAGTGTGCTAACGAAGCTAGCTGGCTACAGCACCGACCGATGGCTGTGAGAGAAGCAGCGCTGAGGCGCAAATTTGATTAAAACGTCAATGAAAAATTCGCTGTTTTTGTTCTCTTTAAGTCGGATTGGCGCCAAGAGTGCGAGGCTGAATTTATTACAGGTCCCTTCCTTGCCCTTTTCTTTCCTCTCCTCTCCGTCGCGTCCAACTATGCTACATTCACGTGCTCCCCACGAGCTCCGACTTCTGAGCACTAGTGAGCCTCACTCGTGCTAGCCTTAACTTTAAGAATTTAAGGTACTGCAAAACTTTGGGGAAATTCGTATTTTTTGAGAAATATACACCTTGTTTATATTTATTTATTTGGTTAGTTAGTTAGTTTTGTTAAAGGTCCCATTTGGGGAAGTGTCAGATTTCCACCTTTAAAAAAAAAGCCAGTATAGGAGCTATATAAATACTGTTTAAGTATCAAATCACTCAGTCCACAGACAGGTGCACACAGTTCATATTCAAAAACTGTGCCTTTAAACAAGCCGTCAGGGTTTCTGTGACTTTGTGATGTCACAACTATAAAGACAGTTTGAAACATAAGCATTCTGAATGTGAGTGCCCCAAGCTTTGAAGCCAATTTTCGTAGTGGCCAAACAATGATACTGAAATTACCGGGGTCCATCAAGAGATGCCACTGGGCCCAAAAAACTTTTCCCATAGACTTACAAAGGTAAAGAGACGTCTATAAATCAGCGGATACGATTTTTTTAAGTCACGACACCGTGAAATGACTCACTCCATTATCAAGATTTAATCTATTCAGTCTGATAATGTCTAGAAAATCTAAAAGAGCTACAAGATTAAATTATTTAATCCACATTCAAGTTAGCGGAGAGCTAAGTCACCTCAAGTAAGTCTTTAGTACACCTACTCCTTGGGCCCAATGACACGTAAGCAGTGCTGATCATCCAGGTAATTTTATACCATGAAAATCTAGATTTTTTAACTTCATGCGCCACTGAGGTAGCTTCATATGAACGAACTGGGGCCTGCTGCCAAGGCTTTATCCAGGTCTCTTAATACAGCCATGTAATGGGTCCTTTTTTTATTTCTTGTCGGAATGTTTTGCAGCGTATGTGAATGACATCAGCTGACAGGAACTAAACATGGACCCAAACTTTTGCCTAGCAATGTAATTGAATCTGAGTATGAGCAAAATATGGGACCTTTAAGACTTGCTTTATCTAAAAATTTCATGAAAAACTGCTTAATTTACAGTGTATAAAGTTTTCCATTTGTGCATGAAAAAAAATTAGCTCAATAGAAAGGAAAAGGAAACATACACGTAAGTACAAATAAACACTAATGAACTTCAACATTCAGATACAATTGCTAATGATAATGACATATATGAGCTATTATTGGTAGTACACCATATAGGCAAGGCAAGGCAAGTCTGGCAACAAGGCAGTTGAAAGTGCTTCACATAAAACATCTAGAGCATCAAGACAGAGTCCAAAAAAGAAAACACATTATGAAGAAAGCTAAAATACTGAGGCAGGTATAGAAATACAAGAATGAAAGTTACAGTGTAGTGTAATAAATGAATAAATGTTTGATTTAAAAAAAAAGGCAGCAGCAAATAGAAAAGTCTTCAGCCTTGATTTAAAAGAGCTTAAAGTGGTGCATAAACATTAAATGCTGCTTCTCTGTGTTTTCTTTTGACTATAATAAAATAAAATATTCAATTAACACAAAAAAGTGAATAAAGGACTCTTTGTATTTTTTTAAAATATATCTTTATGTACAAAGAAAAGTCAAAGTTGTGTTTCCTAAATGTTACTTAGAGTAGCAGTGGAAGGTGTTCAGATAATTTAAGTGACATTAGCAAACCACATTTCTTATAATTACACAGTTCTCAAGTTAAAGTTAAAACATTCCAAGTTATAAACCTGTAGCACTAAATTTTACTATAAATTGTAGACATGGCCCTAAAAAAAAAACTATGTAAAGTCCATGTTCAGCTGAGAGGAATTCTCTTGGTTTGCATGATTATCAAAACCAGCCTCTACTACAATGAGAACTAGTATCAAACTCAGTACAGTCACAAGATGACCTGTACAACAAACAATCCACTTGTCAAGTACACTACTATCAGCACATTTGTGAATTCTCCACAGGAAAAGCTTCTTGGCAGCGGTGGGATTCGAACCCACGCCCCCGAAGAGACTGGAGCCTTAATCCAGCGCCTTAGACCGCTCGGCCACGCTACCATGTGCGATGACCGTCAGTAAGCCAGTTTTCATTTTCCCATTATTCCGACAGCATTTGAAGGCAGCACTTCTTTCGCGCGAATACGGTTTCCTTGTTTAGAAAGTGACGGCAGACCGTCAGAGGGCTGAACAGGGTCAAGACTAGACAAACTTCATGTTGTTGAAGCATAACCATTGGCCTCAACAGCCTCTTCTGTTCTATGAGAGAATATTTTTAAACATTATCATCAATCACATTAGACAACTAAAATGCAGGGAGTTTAAGATAACATATTATATATCACACAATTCAGCCTACAAATTCTGATCACAAGTCCAGTGAGATGTTGGAACCCATTACACTCTACTGTTAGCAAGATATTGATTATTTTTTCCACTTTTATTTCATTTAATATAACTTATTTCAGATATCATACTCTTTGTAAATCTCATACAGCCTACCAGTTACCTACTAAGCTACAGTACCTACACAAGAATATGTTAAAACTGGGGTGATGTGATGTGTTTAGATGATATATAATTTTGTTTAATAATTTTACTGCTTTATTTCATTTTTCTCATTTATGCAGTTATCTCTCTTAATCTTGCATTTACAGTATAATGGCCATGTACTGTGATGTGTTGCTTAGATGACTATATGTCCATATATGTCTGCAGTTACTGATTTTTGTTGTTCTCTTTAACACCATATATATATATGATGTCACACAAAATTATTTTTACAAATAAACAAATAAATAAAAAAAGGTTAAATCAGATCATTGTTGAGTCTTGTCATCTGAGAAGCAGTTCATAATGTTGTCCACTAGGTGGGAACACGGAGCATGAAATCACTCCACTAATATTGCAGCTCTTAATTTCTTCCTCCAACCCTAGAGTTAAGCCTGGGACAAGAAAAGAGACAATTGGGGATCAAAAATAAAGGCTATTATTTCAACTTAAGCTGCCTTGGCTTACATTTCAGACACTCTTTTAAGCTACACTTGACACTAGGTCTTACAAACAAACTGTAATTGGCTGGTGAAGCATAAAACACACTGCGGTATCTCCCCTCACCCTGCAGCAGCAAAGATAGAGTTGCATATTCTGTCATAAGGTTGGAAAGCAACCACAAAAATGTGGTTGGATGAATACTATATCAAAGTCACTCTATGAAGCCCTATAGGACCACAGAGTGATTCCCAAGGAGACAAAGGATACCATTAAGGTCATTGAAAGCCTAAACTCAAGGAACTCAAGGAAACACATACTGTACTGTTGTGAGACTTCTGTGGGTAAATTACAACACAATCATGGTATTTTAAATGTACACATATGCTAAAGTTTGAGATGTTGTTAGTTGATATATCTCATTGTCACTTTATCTGCCCTTATTACTTTTTATATTTGCCTGCGTACTTATCTTTTTTATATTTCTTACTTATCTTTTCATATTTTCATCCTTTTTTTATATCTATTGTATATATTTGTATTGTTTATAACGTTTACATGGGCTATACCAGGACCTGAGAATCGAAATTTCGTTCCACCGCATGTAAATGTGATGTGAATGACAATCAAAGATCCTTGAATGGTCGAATCACCCTTCACCCTTTATCTGCTCTAAAGCAGCAAGTGCAGTGAATATTTTCTAAGATGAGGCCTTCATATTTCTTGTTTTGTCTGACCAACAGTTCAAAATGTATTATCAGTTATTAAAATACATTACACGTAAATGCATCAAATCTGAGAAGTGAATCAGTTACCAAAATAGACAGTAGATTTTCATTTGCTGTCTAATGACTGGTGTTGAGAGTTTATAGTGACCCTCCTAAATTCCAAGCAACATGGATGGATAACTGAACGGGCCTACCAAGCACAGACCCAGGGGGCCAAAGTGTCAGCAACCCCCTGGATCTTCACCTGAGAAATATAACCTACATCAACACGTGCTGACTAGGTGGAGACTCAAAATGATCACAAAGAGACACAAACAGTCCACAAAGGAATGCAAAGAAACTGCAGACAAAAATACCAACAAAAAAAGGCAAAACAATCAAGAAGAGACACATAACTACAAAGAAACATAAAAAAAAAACTGGACACAAAATGGCCAAAAAAACAACATATTAATTATCACTGATTAATTAATTACTTCAAAGAGACACAAAATAACCCCAGTGAGACACAAAATGACTTCAAAAATTGCCAAAACAAGTGCAAAAACAGATAAAAGCACCAAAAGGAGACAAAAAATGACTACAAATTGGCACAAAATGCCCTAAAAATACACACAATGAACTCAAAGGGGCATAGAATAACCACAAATCCACAAAAATATGTCGAAGAGATACAAAAAGATCATAATGAAACACAAAACCACCACAAACAGTGGACCCTGCTCCTATGTAGAGGTGGTGGGGCCTTTTTCATATCTGTGCCCATGGGCCCACTATCTCAAAATCTGCTAATGCGAAGCAAGTCCGTTTGGATTAATGTTGTTGGAGTTTTCTCACAGTTTGTGGTTCTAACAAGTAGTTTAATTTCTCTGGGCTCTGAGTGACCTCCCACATAAATAACATCTCTATGTCGCATAACTGGAAAAAACAACAACCTTGGTACAGTGATGTTGTGTCACCTTTTATCACATGGACAGGGTGGGGGGCTTACCACTCTGATCATTATCTATAAACAAAAGAGAAAAGGAAAACATGTTGATTTTTGTAGCTACAAATATTATTTCTATACATATAGCAATGGGTTTGTGGGAGCCCAACACAAAAGGGTTAAATATTCCTCTGTATATCACTGACTCTGACTGTGAGAACTTGGTTTGGTGGGATATGAGAAGGCCGTGCTCACAAGCCTACCCACTTTTTCATAATGCAAATAAAGGTCTTGCATAGGGGGTTCTCTCTCTGTCTCCTCCACATACACACACGCACACAGCAGCCCTCCCCAGCACGCAGATGGCCCAGTCTCTAAACCCCGCCTACAGTCTTTTGTCTTCAGGGAATCTGTCTCTCGGCTGTCGGCAGAAAAACGATTTATTTCCTGTGTCAGTAGGGGGCGCGACGAGGCTCTGAGAGTTGATCCAGAGGCCTGATGCTCATTGGAAGAAGTCTGTTTTCTGCATACAGATTAGACATGCTGACAAACATCAACATGGCAACTCATTTGGCAGTGGAGGTATGACTCTTCATCTAACTATCAGCACCTAGGTAGTTCAGACTTTCTGTACATTCTCTCTGGTGTGTATTTGCTTGCAGGACTGGATAATGAAATTCAAGCTGCCCCCCTCCTCCCTCCACCCACACATATACTGGTAACACACACACATGTACATGCACACACACACTCAGACATACATGCTCAGATCCCTCTCTGCTGCTCAGCAATGCTGTGTGTGGTGTTCTCCTGCAGACCGATAGATAACATAGATAGACTGGAGAGGCTGAGGATGAGGAGGAAGGCGATGAGAAAGGAGGGAGGGAGACAAGTGAGAGGAGAGGTGAGGGGAGGAGGATGAGAGAGGGAATCAACAGATGCAGTGTGGAGAGGACCAGAGGAAGAATGGTGGATGAGGATGAGGCCTCTCTCAACGCAGCGAGCCCTGCAGCACAGAATTACAACAACATAGATTGGACACCCACCCCACATGGCTATTCTACCGAGATGAAATTATACAAGGAGTATGTCTGCACATGGTTTAAACATGCCTGGCTTCTGTCTCCTGCAGTGGTGCCTCTATATCTGTGTTTAATTTGAAGTGATTTATGGCTGTTTGTATTTGAACTATGTTGAAGGCCTTACAGCTTTTATATCTGGTGGTAAAACAAGATGAGTCAAGTCTGCTTCAGCTGAGCTAAAAACCTGAAATTCAAATGTAAACGTTATATCGTAGGCTTTCCCACTCTGATAACTATATTATTCTGCTTGTATTAATAGTAATTAAGTACAAAATATCGGCTGCTGCCATTCAAAAGTATTGATATGACCAATGTTTTTGCTCTATAGGATCTAAAGGTGAAGCCTGAAAGATGATTCCTTACGATTTTAGTTACCTGCTGACCTTCCACCCTTCGTCTCTACCATAGACTGTATAGAAATAATGGATTTAGTCACCATGATGTCACCCATTGGTTAGCGGACTACCATTCAGGAGCCTGTGGTGACGCCAATATTAGACAGCATGTCACTCAAAAAATGTTTCTTTAAGCCTTAATGAATTGTAAAAGGGTGAGTTACATAAAGATTGCAGACTGTTTTCATACACTGTTTGTGTGTACACCTAATAAAAGTAATTCAAAACAATTTGTGTATAATTCACGTTATCTGGAAGGCTGCAGTACACGTGACGAATGTTGTGAAAGGTCAGATTGGGGTGGTGGGTTGGTCAAACAAACACAGAACTTTCCCCTGGGAGACTGGTGTTTGTGTCCCAATGCGAAACCAAGTGACCTTTGAGTTAATTAAGAGCACCTTGTCACTGTGGTTTCTTTTTCTAAACCTAACCGAAGCAACTTTGCGTTAAATATATAACTTTATGTTAAGTTTGTGATGTGACAACGCCCAGCCATGTTTCTTTTTCTAAACCTAACCTACTTAACTTTACGTCAAGTATGTAACATAATGACGCCATTCTTGGGGTGCTAATTTGTTAGATATCTTATAAACTGAAGTACAGTTGTCACGTTGTAAAATTACAACCAAACAGTCAAACACAACCCCGGAGTTTTAAAACTCAACCGGAGTCAGTGACGACTGATGAGTTTTAGAATAAGGTTGCAGTGCTAACGTTAGATAGTAGCGTTAACGTTACTAGTAAGTGGAAACGCACAAGGAAGATAACGTTAATGTTTCAGAGGCTACGCTACAGTAGGCTAATGTTAGCCATTAGCAACTGGATGCTGTGTTGTCATATAACGTTATATGTTATAACTAAACATAATGTTACCTGTCCTGCACAGTCAAACGCAACCCTGGAGTTTTGAAACTTATCCGGGGTCAGTGATGACTGATGAGTTTTATAATATAACGTAAGTTACGTGAGCAGTTACAATGAGTTTTTATCTCTGGTGGAATTCATTTACATTTTAGTGTGCCATCAGCTTATTAATAGCATTTTAACCTAAACAAAGAAATGTGTAACATTTCCAGAAAGGTAAGTGTCGCTTTAACACAGACATCTATGGGGACTGACTCATTCTCAGAGCCAGCCTCAAGTGGCCATTCAAGGAACTGCAGCTTTTATCACTTCCATGTTGGCTTCTTTTTTCAATTATGGAGGTTGCTGCTGGGTCTTTACCAACATATTTTACATCTGTAACAAGGCATTGCATCCTGAAAAGTAAAGGCTGGATAGTTATGCAGTTTTCAGTAGATATTCATGATCCCAAGAGGATGATCCCTTTCCATTTTTTTTACGCTGCAAACTATCCATAAGCATCACCCTCAGGTCTAAATATCAACTTTGCACACAAGATATTTTATATCTAACAGGCAGATTGTCATGGAATTTGCTAAATGTCCTGCAATTTCTTACTTTTCCAGTGGGAATACACTTCAGACTCTAAATAATGTATAGCATTGAGTTTAGGCACTACACACCATTGCACAGCACTGAGGACAACCAGCATCTCCAAACCTCAGCATAAACCACAACTGAATGGGTTTAAAAGGGCATCAGGGAAAAATCATAATGATTATTCCCTTAGAGATAATTTTAGGCCTTGATATTAGAGGAGTTTTTAATCCTTTGTACACCCCACAACATTTCAGTGATAAATGATCTTTTATGTCCTTGTATAATTTTAGTTTGAGTCAACCTACTGTGATCTATCTACGTCATAAAAGCTTGTGTCAGACTATAATGAGTCATCGTGTGTGTCATACAGTGCTACATTAGTGACGATGAAATGACGGAAATTGTATGATTATGAATTGGCAGTGGCAAAGGGCATCATTCACTGTGCCTACATCAAGGTGTTGCAACACAGAACATTTAGACATACACAATGGCCTTATTATGACAGGAAGTACTTCAGGAATACAGCAGGGAGAGTTCATTCTATCGCATCTGATTCTAGATCATGCATCTCCTGAGATAACAGGGAAAGTCAGAGAATTCGGGGGGGGGGGGATGGGAGTCCGGGTGAGGTGTAAGGGAAGGAGGGAGAGTTGTGTGGACATGTGGAGAGAAACAGGGAGGGGAGGGAGGGAGACAGACAAAAAGTGAGAAGAGCAGACAGATAGACAGGCAAGAAGGAGGGATGAGACAGGTGGAGAGAGAAGGGAGGAGGTGGGGGGGGGGGGTGAGGAAAGAAGTGGAAACAAGAGTGAGCTAAAGGGAGAGTGGGAGGGACAGTCAGTTCTGAGAGATCGAAGAGAAACCAAGCGAGAAGAGGAGGGAAGGGAGAGAGAGAGTGAGACGGAGTGACGAACGGAGAGGAGGACAGAGGAGGAAGAGAGGGAAGGACAGAGAGAAGAGGAGGAGGAGGAGGAGGAGGAGGAGGAGGAGGATGAAAGGAGAGCTGAGAGGTGATGGGAGGGAGGGAGGGGAGAGATGTAGCAGTTGTTCATTAGTGAGGATGTGTTAGGGACTGGAGGACTGAGCAAGAGGAGAGACAGTGGAATGGTGAGTTTCATGGACACTGACTAATGAGAGGAGAGGAGGGAAGGAGGCGAGGGGAGAGGAGAGGAGGGGAGGAGGTGGCAGGGGTGAAAATGAGACTGGAGAATGAGGAAGAGGAAGGGAGAGGAAGAGGAGGGGGGGCCTGGAGGTGAGCAGAGCGAAACTGCTTTACTGTATCACCGTAGGGGGAGGATGGGGGGAGGGGAAGAATTTGCACGTACGCACACACACTGTTGAGATCGAAAGCGACATGAGAGGAAGACGGCAAGAGAGGGAGACAGGAAGGAGGAAGAGGAGGAGGAGGAGGAAGGAGATGAGGAGGAGGAGGGAGGCAGGAAAGAGAGTCGAGGAGTCATCACTGGAGAGAGAAAGTAGGGGGAGCAGAGAAGGGAGGGGGAGAGATATTAAGGAGGGGAGGAAAGTGGAGGAGGCAAAGGACATGGGTGGCGAGAAATGAGAGAGGCAAGGGGAGAAAAGAAAGGAGGAAGAAGGAGGAGAAACAAAAAAAATCAGGCAGGGGGCACAGACAGTGAGAAGAGAGAGGAAAGAGGGGGAGGAGGAGAATTAGGGCAAATTTTCAGGAGGTGGAAGGGAGAGGGAGAAAGTATTGGAGAAGGAGAAGAAAGAGGAGCAAATGGAGGGAGCAGGAAGCAGGAGAGGAGATGGAAATGAGGTGGAAAAATGAGAGATGATGAAGAGGAGGTGGGGGGAAAAAAGAGGAGGTGGTGATGCCAAAGAGGGAGTAGAGAGAGAGAAAGCTGGAGGAGTATGTAACAGGCTGTTACATGTCAGCAGGAGGCACTTGTGCAGGTAGCAGTAGGTTGTGTGTGTGTGTGTGTGTGTGTGTTACTGTGGGGGTTATTGTGTTTATTGGCAGCATCAGGTGTGAGAAATCCTGCTGCAGCTATCACTGAAACAATCCCTATTCTACTCACACATACACACACTCACACAAACTCATCCACCTGTGCACCCACACGTGCACTCAGATTGATGTATGCATGCATACACACAGACACACACACACACACAGATGGAGGCACATGGCATAACTCTTTGAATTGTTCAACATTTTAAATAAAAATAAATAAATAAAGTACACTGAGGCTATGTATCTGAGTCATTGTCTGTTCATGCACAAAGTCACACTCACACACACACACACACACACACTAGGTTCAATTGTACCCCTCTCCTGCCCTTTTCTCCACCATGCATACATCAGTACAAGTCTGGACAGCCTGCCTCAGCACAGAGATGCACAGTTGACGAATCCCTCCGCCGACACACTGGCAAGTAGTCCCTAATTTATGGGATTTTGGTAGATGTCAGATTAAGAGTCTCAAACAGCAACTGTTTTTACAACACGTATTTTCCCATTTAATTTAACGAGATTAACTGTGGATGATAAACATATTGTGAATCAGCAAATATGCAGTTTAAAAGCTGATATTTTTTTGCCAAAGCCTTTCAATACGACGTGGTGGTAATTAAATCAGCCCCACGTGCCAAATTACACGTTTAGCAACAAAATTCAAAATTAAGAGTAAGCTATACTTAATAGTTTTGCAGGACTACTTTTTGTCAATCCAAACGGCGGTGTTGGTTGGGAGAGGCGAACGCATCGGGGCGGATGTCCACCTCACTTTTCCCCGGGTGTTGTCCGCCTCCCCCGGCACACACTCACACTCACGGCTGCTTCCATCTATCCATGCAGTTCACTTCATTGTACTGCCTGTGCTCATCAATTAGGCAAGAATTAAGCCGTTTTAGATGCAATAATTGTCTCTCGGCGCTTCGAAGAGGACTATAAACCGAGGACAGAGGCGCAGAGAAGTTTTGAGTGCGAGAAAGCGGAGAGAAGCGACACACAGGTACAGTGTGACTGTTATCTCGACTTCTAACTAGTAACGTTACTAATGTAACGCGGGGGTACTAGCCGCAAGCTAACTGGCTAACGTTAGCATCTCAACGGACAACTAGGTTTGACTTCTGAATGCACTTTGGAGAGGAGGGAAATGTCGCCTGATATTTATCGCTCAGCGTCCAGAAATTACTCAAACTGCTGCCGTTTGCAGCTAAACGTCCTGAAAGAGACCGCCAACTTGAGTTATAATAATCCAGAGAGCGAGTTTTTTACTCCGTGCCAGCAGCAGACAGTAGCGTCAGTAGTAGTAACAGCAACGTAAGCGTGGGTAAAACAAAAGGACTTCAAAGTCTGACACACAACACAGATGACTGCTTAGGAAAGATATGGAAATATTGATTTAGCTAGCAATAGTGGCTCGGATAAAGCACCAGCTCATGTTTTATTTTAATAATTAAACATTTTATAGGGAAAAACATGTTTGATAAATTATAGAATTATACTTAAAAATAAGTCGCTATAATAATAGTATGGCTTTACATTTGCTAAAATACACTACCGCTACCACTACAAGGTCAATCTAAACTTACTCTTCTTTACATCCATGAGCACATTATTAGTCACGTTAGACATGCTATTGTCAGCATGAGTTAAAAATGATGCATCAGTGAGAACTGAACCAGACTATACATTTATCATATAGACCAATTAGATCTATATTTTTTGTAGACTTTACCCTAAACTTGACCAACAGTGTTTAGCAGTGTGCAGTGTGGATTGGCTTTGTGTACCATAATACATAATCATGTCAGGTTGCCAAATATTGAAAGTTATGAGGAGCAAAAAGTTCCCAGTGTTGGTGAGAGGTTGTGAAAATGAATTACTAAGCCCAAGCTGGTGATTAAGCAATCCCTATTACTACAAATAGACCCTGCCTTGTCGGGTTAGCAGTTATGTATTATAGTTTTAGCTCTGATTGCTCATGCCAATAGTCTGCCGGGGATCGAGGCTATATCGTGGCAGTATCCGAGGCTACCACAACCCCTGAAACTCTCTCTGAAAGTGAACCGAGGCGGGCTTACAGGCTACATCTTCGTCTCAGCGACTTCCCAAACTTAAACCCACTGATGTATATATATATAAATAAACAAGAAATGTGTCTAGGTTTGGATGATGTGAGTTGCAGTGAAGTTGCAGGGGACAGCTGTTGTAGTGTTGGGGGGCCAACGGGAGCTGCGGTATAGACAAAGACCCCCAGAGAGCCTCAGACACTTGTATTGTCTACCGGAGTTTGGTAGATCGGGTTGTAAAGAGTGCCCCTCACCCCCTCCAGAAGCATAACTGCTTATGTTTAATGTGGAAGATGAGAGATTAGACAAGTTAATGTCGCCCGTCTGTCATATAACTCCGCGCCCGTGCTTTGTTCTGGTCGTAGTTCAAGTTAGGATACAGGAGCTGAACTTGCTGATGTGATCGGTGGAAAAAGAAGCATCTGTAAGCGTTTAAGATTCGGTGCACACACTTGGTGTTTGTACTGCGATCTGTGAGTGATATTGGGTCTTTGTTTGTGGCCGTGTGCCGTTTGTAACCGCACTGTGTTTATGCACGAGGAGGGAGTTTTGTTGGGTTACTTTCTGCTGTGCGGAGCGGTGTCCTGAGCTGACCGTCTAGTCTTTTGTGCTGCTGTGAGACTCGCTGGCCCGGAGATAGAGAGAGATACAGAGGGAAAACGAGGCTTGGCCACGTAATGATATAGCCCTGACTGTGGATGACACTTAAAATGAGAGTCCCCCTCATGCAGGAGGGCTCTCGTGTTATCCATGGCACGTTTTAATACCTTGTTTGTCAGATGCTGCCACTTGTCAGTTGTGCTGTTGTAGTGGGTTTCCTCAACATGTAGGAGGGGGCATGTGTATATTGGGTTGTATATGGTGTACTAGAGGTTGTGACTTTATTTTTGTGATGTATAAGTTTCATATTGCCGTCAGGCTAAAAATAGGGCATCACATTTTTGTCATCTTCATAGTGAAATTGAATATGCACTGACAAGATATGAGGTCAGGCCAGGGCAAAGCAACTCCAGTTTTTACTACTTTTAACATACACAAATGTTAAGGGATGCAACTAATGATTAATTGATTACTCTGATTGTTTCCGCAACTAATCGAATGGTCAACAAAATGTCAGGAAAAATGTGAAGAAATGTGCCTATCATCATGTACATACAGCCCAAGTTGGTGGTCAATAGTCAAAAATTCAAATATATTGAGTCTGTTGTCATAAAACAGAAAGCAAATATTTGCATTGAGAGGCTGGAACAAGAGATTTTTGTCATTTTTTGCTTAAATAATTCAAATTCAATTATCAAAATTGTTGCAGATCAGTCATTTCATTTCTAAAAAATCATCAGTAATTTATTCAGTATCAACAATATAGGTTACTCTGCCACTCTGAATTGTTTTGGACAGTTGCTAAAAGAGATACTACAATTTGATATGTCAGAAAAGTGTTTCTTGGTGCTGAAACTAACAAATATTTAGGTTATCTATTCATCTGCATGATGACAGTGATGTACCTGGCCAATCTGCCAGATCTTGCAGCTGTTTTACTGATCTTGTTAAGTGGATTGGATATTACCCATAAGGTGGTGGATTCACATTAAATAAAGCTTCATAAAATGAATTGCATGCACTTACATTCACATAGTTACAGCTGCCTGCGGTTTTTAATGTCACACTAAACCCTGACATCCTGTTACCTTACATGAAAAAGACTCCAGTGAGTATGACGCAGTGAAAGTATACAGATTTTAAATGGGTAAAGAGGGCAGTGTTACATGAGAACTACTGTTTCTTAAACATTTGCTGGGAGCACTAAGTAGTCCTCTGTTGTGTTGTGGGTGGTGCCCACATGACATAAGATGGTGTTATTAATTAACAGGAGTAATAAAGAAATACTTGAGTTAATCAGTTTGTGTGTGGGTGTGTTGAGTGCTGAGGTGCACTTAAGGTCAATACTTGGTGGAAGAAGATCAGAGCTTAATCTAGCAATTAGTCAAAGATGTGTTTTAGCCCACCTTATGTCCCACTGAACTGATCGCAGTGTAAGGTTATTATGATAAAAACGATGTCAAGTTATGGCTACTGAATGATAATTAGAGATAGCTGAGAGTTGTTGAGCATGAATAAGTTGTCATACAATAAACCGGTATTTGGAAAATAAACTCATCTCAAGGGAATCTAATGGGATTGCTTCCAAGGGAGCAGCATAAGGTGCCGTTCTACTTTACAAGAGTGAATTAGGTTTTATAGGGTTTCAAGTGAAAATAAACAGCAGCCAACTTGCTAATGAAAAAAGACTTAAGTGACAGTTTTATGGGAGATTGAATCATACTTGAGACAGAAACGGTATTTTGTTGATGAATTGTGACGTGTAAGTGGTGGTATTTTATATTTAGGGTCCGCGTGTTTGTTGCAGCCATGCCCTCAGTGATGGAGCGCTCGGGGGCCGGTGTCCTGTCCAGGAGCAGAGCCAAGACTGTAACCAACGGCAACAGCCAGCCGCACTCTGAAGAGGAGAGCAGCGATGAAGAGCATGCCCATGGTAGACACACACATTACTCTGAAGTATAATCTACTGTCTTCATCTGAATTAAATTCTCTGGCTAAGTTAGGTGGTGATGTAGCTACTTAGTGTCTGGGTTTGCATGTGTAAAGAGTACGTACAGTAGACATGCATTTCCATTGTACAGATACATCATGCCAGCTGTTCCAGTTGCATTCATTACATTACTGCAGTGTTTCTTTAGTCCCTGCACACTGCTCTCCTCTGTCCTCCCCTCCATCTCTTCACCAACCCCTTCCCACACTCTTCCATCCTTGTTATCCTCTGCCCACATACACATTTTCTTCTTCCATTCTCTCCTTCACCCACTGACTTGCTGATGATCTTTTATTTTTTAACCGTTATCTCAATAGGCACTTAGACCAAAGATGTCATATTAGATCAAACAGTTTAACAAGAATGGTTAGGATGCATTCAAAAGGCACTTTGCTACCCAGATTCCCCTGTTGATGCAGGTCTGAAGCTTTGTATCCAAAGCTGCCTTCCCTGACATTAACGCAACCCCCACTTATGTCCTTGCCTCCACCTCCTTCACCACTCTTTAGTCTTCCAGTCAGTTTTTATCCATCTTTTAGTTTTCCCTCCTTTCCTTCTTTCCGTCCAATCCTCTGTCCTTTTTACTCGTCCCCTTCCTGTTTCCACCCTTCTCTTACCATCTTCTGTAGTTTCTATCATCCCAGTCTCCTCCCTTCCTGTCCTCTCTCCCAGAGGAAACAGTAATCTGTCTCTTCCTCCTCCAGGTCTGCATCCTTGCCTCTCTCATAGTCCCTCTTCACTTGTCGCCTTCTACCCTCTTTACCACAGCACTAATTACTTAATGTTGGCCATCCACTGTCGTACTTCCTTCTCTCTTCCCCCGTCTGTGTCCATCTATATATCTGTCACTTGGTGGCCCAAGTCATGAACATGCAGAAAATGTTACCACTATAAAAATATATGCATGAATGTATTTATCATGATTTACACTATTTCTCTTAAAATTCAATTGTGTTGGAAAATGAAACACAATTTATAAGCTGTGATTAAAAACTATGTGGTACCCTGGTTGAAGAAAACTGTTCAGAAAACCTAAATGTTTACAACAATTAAGTAAATGGAACAAGTGAGGACTGAAACAGTCAGCAGTCTTTTAAAACCATCGGAACCACAGTGATTTCAGTTGTTGATTAAAAGCAGCCTCCCTGTGTGTTTCTCATAGGCTTACAACTTGAGGATTGTTTTTCACTTTTGAAAACTAATTACATATCCCTAGGGTTTCCCACAGTGGTGCCTCACCTCGGCTGAACTAAAAAGTGCCTCCACTATAGAGTATTTCTTTGAAAATGTAATATTAAGCTTATTAAGCGTCAGAGAGCATGGGCAGTGGCACTACTTTACACAGCAAAGGCAATGCATTTAATGGTAGATGTGATTGTTTAAACCATCATCTTGTATAAAATACATTAATAGTGAGATGTGACGTGTAAGCTTGGCAGGCGATTCATTGATTGATCACATCATATGTTCGGTCAGCAGTAATTAATCAAAGCAGCACGTCACTGACAAACAAGAACTTGAGTCAAACAGCCCAATCAGTCACAGTCAGGTTCTTGGCTGTCCTTGGTTTCACAAAAAACATCAAGACTTGTTAGAGGCTTTTAGCCACCGTATGCAGTTATCTGCCTGAGTTGTTGTGATGTGTCTTCGGCATACTCAGAGATAGATGTTTTTCTTACAGATAAAGGCACTGAATTAGCTCAGATTCACTAGGCTGCAGCTATTATTTCAACATGTCAGATATTTAATCAATAACTTGGTAAATATAAGTATTGGATTTGACTCAGTATTGGCAAATACACAATATAAATGGAGTCAGATTGGGATCAGGGTCAAAAAACGGATTAGGACATTCCTAGTGGATAATGATAAAGCTGATACAATTCTTGTCACTGAAAAAATATGTATCCTGGATATACCTCCAGTTCTAAGAGAGTAGGTTTTGCAAGTGTTAATGCAAAGCCTTGTTAGGACAAATCAATAGTGAATCCTGGTAGAGGGTAGACCATCTACAGTATAGAAGATAATTTACTCTGTCAACAGAACAATTCAAATTTAACAGAAATAGCACAAATCATGATAAATACATTCATGCATAATGTTTTTATTGTGGTAATGCTTTACACAACTCCTCCTGTGTCTCCTGTTACCTGTCTTTTTCCAGTCCAGTGTGTCCAGTTCTGCAACGTCCTGGGAAATGTATGGGAATACTTGTCTACCCTACAGCTCTACTCATCCTTCTAGGAAATAGAAAACTCATGTTCGTCTTCTCTCTCTCCGTCTCTTCGTCTCTCTCTACAGACAGTATGATCAGAGTGGGAGGAGACTACCAGGCTCAGATCCCAGAGTTCAAACCAGGTAAGCTGAGAGGAAAAAAGTCTGAGAGAAAGGGAGATGACAGAGATGAGTTAAAAAGGAAGATGAATAGAGAGTGGGGGGGGGATCAGGACTGAGAAGGAGGCGTAGAGGTGAGGAGGAATGTGGAGGACATTAAAATGGAGGAAAGAGGGAAATGCAGATGATGAGAGAAATGAAGGTCAGATGAGCAGTTAGTGTCTTCCCCCTCTTGCCAGGAAATGAAGGGAAACATGCATGTGTCGGGAATAGGAAAAGCAAAATAAAAGTGACGTTTAACAAAAGAATGATTCTTCTCCATACAGCTTGGATTGACAGGTTTATACAGATGCCCTTAAATTAATCATACATGGTAAGGTAAAGTTGAAGTTTCAAGTGTTAAATAATTATTATTATTATTATTATTATTATTAGAAATGACACTGTGCAGCAAAAGGTTTCTTTTGAGGTGGGTGTCAAGTCTTGAAATAATGAATAAAAGGGTCGCTCTGCAATGTTCAAACCTTTTATTTTATTTATCATATAGGCTTAGGTAAATGCAAATGGGCAACAAATGTTTTTTTTCTGATGTTCCAAAGCAGTCTGTGCTGATGTTGAATCAGAATAACGCTTGTTTTAGCCTGTTTTTTTGGTACAGTTTCAGGAGGAATTAACGGATGTGACGTTTCTGAAATTAGGCTTTTTGAAACACCCTGACACCTTGTATAAGCAGTAGATGTAACGTGGCTGAACCAGGGTAAAACAGTCACCTTAGATGAAGTCGTCCCACAACCATCAGTTTGCAACAGATGAGGGGAGAAGCAGGCAAACCAGTCTCTCATCTAACATCTGGATTTTGGCAGTGCACAGGTGTTGAATGGCTGACATGCCTATCATTTTTCTCGCTAATAAAGAGGAAGCCAAAGATGGAGCTTAGACAGGAGAAGACGTGCAAAGGAGAGGGAGGACAATGGTAAAAGTTAATATTTAGTGTGTAAAGTAGACAAGTCAGTCAAGAACACGAGAGAGAAAAATTGGGAAATGAAAGAACTTAAGTGATGGGGGAGAGAGTAAAAGAGGGATTCAGTATACGTATGATCTCATATAATGCATGGATTTAGATGCTTAATGTGCCTGTTTCCATTACCAGACAGTCCAAACCGCTACAATGAGAAGGACCAGAGGAGCATGTTGGTCTGGTGTCCCAACAGTCAGCTCTCTGATGCAATGTGTAAGCTCTACACACACATGTACACACCTACCTACCTACCTCAGTTTACATTCACTGGTGCTAGCTTGACATTATGACCTTCAGTTTAATGGCTATATGCTGACTAGAGTGTAGCAATTAAAACTTTGATTCTCTGTGTTTCTACTTTGCACTTGTTTTCTTTCACTCTCCTGCCCTCTTTGTCTTCATCTTTTTCCCTCAGTTCATTATATGTCCTTGTCTTCATCTTTCTCTCTCTCCTTTTTTTAATGTCCACTTTTCTCTCTCTTATCGCAGTGGATGAATACATCCTGATGGCTAAAGAGAAACACGGATACAACATGGAGCAGGTATGGCAGACTGTAAATATACTTACAGCAAAGGATAACTTCTTTTTCACTCATCAGAATGTGTCACATAAAATATCTTTGTCTTTTTACTGCTTGTTTCTGTCTCTCTCCACTGACTTATCACTGTTCCTGCTTGCCTGACCCTGTCTTCTTCCCCTCTGTTGTTTCAGGCTCTGGGCATGTTGTTATGGCACAAGCACGACGTAGAGCGCTCGCTTGCCGACCTGGCCAACTTCACCCCCTTCCCAGATGAGTGGACAGTGGAGGATAAAGTGTTGTTTGAGCAGGCCTTCAGCTTCCACGGAAAGAGCTTCCACCGCATCCAGCAGATGGTGAGAGACTCGGGGGGGAAAACACACACACTCACCGAATATTTTTGAACAGAATAATTTTCAAAAACATTTTCAGCATTTATTACTCAGTTTATTGATTCCTATGTTTGTGTGTAGCTTCCAGACAAGCTGATCTCCAGCCTGGTGAAGTACTACTACAGCTGGAAGAAGACCAGGACCAGGACCTCTGTCATGGACCGACAGGCCAGGAGGCTGGTCAGCAAGAGAGAGAAAGATGACAGGTATGAGATACCATGAAACTTTAATGATCCCCCGAAGGGAGTGAGACGGGTGGAGGGACAGACAGAATGAATATTGAAGAAAGCACAGAGCAAGGAGGAAACATTAAGTTGTCAGAAAGTACTCCTCTGAGAAGTGACATTTACAAAGCTCCGTTGTTAAATGACACTCGATAAGCATGTCATCCTGGGAAACAAGATTCTCATCATGAATATAAATGAGACACTCTGATATTATTTGGTGTCATTTTCAGTTGACATTTTTGAGCATTTTAGAAATATTTTTTATGAAATCACACATAGTTTTAATTTTTACAAGTGGCAGGAGATAAAACTTAATCATGAATGTGTTTAGTTACTATTTTTTCTTTCGTGTAGTAACGATGAGATTGAGGAAGGAGACCCTGGCAGTGACAGTGACTTTGAGATTGACACCAAGAAAGAGGTGAGTAATATAAAACTTAATAGTGGCTGTTTGACTGACAGAGAGTGTGTGTGTGCATGCTTACACAAACACATTTTTGGTGTTTTATTAGTCATGACTTGCCTGAGGAGATCAGCCCAGCCAAATCGATGCTACTCTATTCTTCAATTTCAGCTTCATTTATTATACATAAATGTAATGCTGCATTCTTGAATCGCAGCTTTTGTACAAAAGCTCTCATTCTGATAGAAGTTTCTAATATTTGTGTGACTTTTGTTGTCAATGCAGGCAGTGAAACAGAACCCAAACAACGCCAACCCTGATAAGGCAACCCCCAGTCGCTCTGGGCCGGTGAAGAAGGAAAACATCGGGGCTCAGTACCGCCACCACCCGCTCAGAGCCCGCCGCAGGCCACCCAAAGGCATGCACTTGGAGCAGGCAGACATCATGTCAGTGTCAGCCTCCCACGATGCCGGAGTGGTAACTATACGACAGCTGGACACACAGTTGGTGTCACTAAAGAGACAGGTATGTATGAGTAATCAGGCTTACGTTGCATCTTTGGTCATTTGAAGTAAAGGTCTAAATGCACTTGAAATATACTGAGGATCTGAAATCTACTTGTAGAGGTAGTTCTATAGAACAACAGGATATGATCTATGTATCTGCCAGAAATGGTGAAATTTTAACACCTCCTCCAGAGCTTTATGGTCCAACAATATATTAATAAATTGTCACCTTTTTATGTGACAAACATAATGCATTCAGTCTCAGCGAGGGATTGCTTTGTTTATTACTGTTAGTATGAATATTTCACAAGCAGGTCCCAACAATAAAAAATGTAGAATTGCTCCAAGAAAACATGACAGTACACTATTACCGTTCACAATTTTAAACTGCAACTGCATGTTTTGTGATTTTTGGTTGACTGCATCAGTGCAGCTAACCCAAACATAAATTAACTCCGCTGTCCATTCTCTGTCTTCCTCTACGCGTTTTCTTTCAGGTTCAGTCTATCAAACAGAACAACAGTAGTTTGAAACAGGGCTTAAATGAAGGCGTTGAATCTTTCAAACCTGCTGAGGTAAGTCCTTTTTTTTGTACAGCTCTCTTTTTTTCCTCTCCTTTACATCCTTCATCTGTCTTAGAGGTCTGATTCTCTGGGCGCAACCTGACCTGCTGGGTTCGGACTGGGCTGTGATTTCTAATTAATCTATAAAATTGGCAGTTCTCGTGCGTAAATGACAGTTTTAATGGACTGAATCGAGAGAAAGAGACTAAGAGAGGGAAAGCAATAGAACAACTGAGCAATGGTGAAGAACCAGGGGAAAAAGTGAGAGAGTGCATGGAGAGAGGGACGGTTGGCAGTGTTTGCTCCTGCCTCCCCAGCAGTGGGAGATGTGCGTAACACACAGGGAAGAGCTGTGATCATCATCGGCATGCCGCATCGCCGTGGACCGCCATGTGCACTAAGTGCACCGAGGGGTGCAGCCTGCTCTGCCGAACCTGTTGTACATAAGACAACAGACTATTGAAATAAGAAAGAGAAGGAGAAATGGTGTGAGGAAACACGTCAACCCTTAGTGTGTAATAGGTGTTTTCACATATAATAATTAAGATTATTAAGAAAATCTTTTTTTTTTTAAATCAATTCAGATCTAAAACTGCTGCCATGGGTTGGGCTCAGGTCAGGCTTTGTGGGTTCTTGGGTTCATGTCGGCTTTTTGGGGTCTGATCAGAGCTTTAATCTATCCCCTCTTTGATTTTTGTTTCCTGACTGAATTAACTTTTTCTTCATCTCTGATCTCTCTTCAGTTCGTCGCTCTCCTGTCTGATTTATTCACCCTGCTCTTCCCCAACTCCCTCCAGATAGTATTTCACCCCTTGTGGGACTGAGATTAGTCTTAATCTGCCCTTTCCTTTCTTGTCGTCATTTTCACCCCTCTATCCTCTCTTCTTTCTCACCGCCTACCTCCCTCATTCTCTAATCTGTCCCCCTTCTCTCACTGTTTCTCTCAGCCTGCCCCTAAGATGAACTCTCGTTGGACCACAGAGGAGCAGCTCCTGGCTGTGCAGGGTGAGTTAAGGTTGCAGTATCTTCTTCCTCCCCTCTTAACAGTCACCTCAGGTTGCCAGTGCTCCTCTTTCTACCTCACCTTCACAGGCAGAAGTCAAACACATTCATATTCACAGGGTTCCTACGCAAGTATGGAAAAGTATGGAAATAAATTTGATCAATTTCCAGGTATTAAAAAGTATGGAAAATGAAAAATAAAGTATGGAAAAATATTTATATTTCCAGACTATTACCACTGTTCTAACGTACTATTTTCTAAAATAGAAAATTAGGTATTTCCAAAAATATTTAATCAATCCGGATCACGTTTTATGCCGGGCCAAGCACAGTTTGTGTGAGAGCAAACGTCTCAGAAAACATACCGCCCCTTTTACCTGACTGACAAGTGGTATGTCCAGTCCACTGTCCCATGACCCACCTCCAGCCCCCCAGGTATCAAGTTTCACTCCAACACTGCACCTTCGACAAGAAGACAAGTTTCACGTGGTTCACAATGGGTAGATGCAAGTTTTCGGATGGATGGCTTGACAATACCGTATACTGGTTGGCCAAGGATTCCCAATTCACACACAGAGATAGATGCAAGCTCTGTGTGAAATCGTTGGACATCGCCAACATGGGGGACAAGGCGATTCTGAGCCACATGAAAGGAAAAAACACAGACGCCTCATTACTGCATCAGTTGCACCCAGGGTCCCAACCTTTTTGCCTCAGCCCAGACATTGAACTTACCTGATTTTTTATTTGTATGCCATTATGGTACTTATATGCTGAAGCCAAATTAAGAATAATTAAATATGATGTGAAATATGATACACTGATATATTTACTCAGATGTCGCATATTCTCTGAAAAGAAAAGAAAAACGCAGAGAAGTCTGGAAATTAGGGCATGGAATATTATGGGATTTTGAAATTCCAAATGTGTAGGAACCCTGTATTCATATTATCACACACAAAAACTGCCTGCGTCACCACTGTAGAAGCACAGCACTGACACATGCAGTGAGGGAGATATCTCCTCTGAAATATGACCACACAGGTCTTTTGGACAAGTGTGTTATTTTAATTTTGCTTAACCTGAAGTGGCCAGAAAAAGATAATTTGCATGTTTACGTTACCCTCTGCTTAGGTTGAGCTGTATTGCTGTAGTGGAAGGGGGTGTTTCTGAAATCATTTGTTATTCACGGTGTAGTATAATAGCTATTTTTTGTGTTATTTAAATTGTTATACCCTCTGTAGTAGGCTCAAATTATGCATTAATAGAACATAGATTAGTGTACAAAGACAGTCACTTACTCAAGGGCAAACTAGCAGTCTTTTATTTAATCACCTGACACTATTCAGGCCTCAAAAATAAGGATTGCCTGAGGTAGTAAAATTAGGCTAGTAAGGCTAGTAAATCTAAAAACCCACTTGCTCGATTGGGCTAGTGGTAAAAAAAGCTGATGATGGAGCTAAGGAGTGAGCCATCCCGTTTTTTCTGATCTTTGTTGAGAACCGCATATGCGCAGTACCAGGGAACTTGCAAGAAAATTATGGCTGTCATCTGGCAACAGTTTGTGACCTGAAGTGCAAGTGAGCATTTTTAATTATCCTAGAAACAGGAGTGGAGTTAGGTGGCGTTAAATAAAGCTTAGATAAAGCGGGGTCGTTTTTCATGACAGTGAACTTTAATCTTGGTTGTTCTTTGCTAACTGCTAACAGATAAATAACTTCTACAGTGGTCAGGAAAAAGTGAAAAAGTGTTGTACTGCCATTCATAAATTAATGCAACTAAAATAAAAAGGAGCTACTGGGTTACAGATTCCAGCTGTGATTAAAGTGAATTAAAGTTAAGTTAAGCTGCCACTTCCAAATCAGTGTCCACATCAGTTTGTCAATTAAAAAGACACAATTGACTCATACAGGGGCGTTCAATGAGTGTCATTAATCAGAGGAGGATTCGTGGCTGATGAGGTTATTTATTTGTTGTTACGATCAAAGAGCTCTGCATGCCGCGGCACCCAACTGCCTATATTGGTGTTAAGTTCTGAGTGACTGATGTGGAATTAGAAGCATTTTGCTGCGATAAAGTCATAACTAAACAGTTTTGGTGAGTCTGCCTTTGAGCTCAATGTTTAACCCCCATCAGCTGCAGCTGTGTAAGAGGAGAAAGCAGCAGATACCAATGTGTGTATATGATACGAGAGTAAAGCAGGACTGGCCTGGAAAAGAGCAGGTGCACTTAGCCAGCCGACCTCAGATGAAGGTTAACAAAAAACGCACGCATCAACAAGCCCGCTCTTACTACATTCACTCTTCCTGTCTCCTCTCATACACACTGCTGTGTCTCTCTGACAGAGAGAAAGAAAGCAGGCTGCTTTTGTAGCCTTTTGATGGCAGTAAATTGGTTATGAGTGATGTATAGACATTGACCTGGCATTTTGCTTCTGTTCCCTTTCCAGCTATCCGTCGTTACGGAAAAGACTTCTCAGCCATCGCTGAGGTGATTGGGACCAAGACACCCGCTCAGGTGAGCCTCCTTTTTCTCAAATCTTGTGAGGATCACCTCTCTGTTATTCTGACCTCAGTCTAACTCTCCATCCATCCAGCAGTTTACTCTGTGTGAGCTGCCCATCAGCTTTTTATCTCCCCTCCAATTTCTTCCTCATCCCTCTGTCTAGATAGGCATTTTTCTTTATAGCATAATCATAATCTCCATTATCCTTCCTTTCATTTGTCTACTGACCTCCAGTCTCCGCCTCTGTGTCCTTGAAGGCAGCACGTCTTTCTGCCGCCCTTCATTTCTTCTCTAACTCTCCATCTCTGCCCATCTGTTCAGGTGAGCTCGTTCTTCGTGAGCTACCGGCGCAGGTTCAACCTGGACGAAGTGCTGAGGGAGTGGGCGGCCGAGCAGGTGGCCACCAGCCGAGACCAGAGAGACCCCAGGAGGACCAGCGAGGAGATGGCAGCTGCTACAGATGGAGCCGCCGAGGAGGATGAGGTGAGCCATGACAGAAGATATAAAGAACATCTTAAGTTAGTTTTACTTTCTAATCTTGCGAAGCAATGCTCAGAACTGAATAGTTTAATCAAGGAAGTCGTCCCAACAAGTCAGTCCAAATGGAAGCATAAACTATATGATGGACAGAGGGATGTCGTATGCTGTAAAGCCCTGTGAGGCAAATTGTATTTGTGATATTGGGCTTTATAAATAAAATTGATTGATTGATTGATTGATAATGACTCTCTCATCTAACTTTTTAAAATGCTATTTTAAAAATTGTCCATCATAAAGTGGTGAAATGTGTCTTTGACTGGCTCACCGACCATCTGGTTGAAGTTCTGTTAATAGTCATTCGTATTTACCTTATAAACCTTAATTGCATATTCTACATTTGAAGGATAAAATCCATTAAAAGTAAAAATTAAAGCTTGGTATACTGGAAAAGTTGTGTAACTTGTAGGAGGAGAAATGAATGCTTGAACTTCACAACATGGTTTTAGTAGTAGATTTGATCTTAGTGTACTTAAAGGAGAAAAATGTGCATCTGTGTGCATCAGAGACGCCAACTTAAAGGGTAAACAGTATTGTTAACATCACAAAAATACTTAATTTAGTGATTTTGGGGCTGTTTCTGCTTCAAGAAAAAACATCTTTCTCAGATTTCAAAGTGCTTGCTGGTGCTCTTGATGACTGAAGTGGATTTGATGGGTGAAATTTAGCCATCATGGCTCCTGAGTATACTGAACAGAAGGAGCAGGTGGTTGTAATATTAAGTCCCCTCCTGTGTTGTGAGCTGAATGTGTGTCCTCGTCATAATAACGCTAACATGACATCTGTCTCTGTTCACTTTTTCCTTTATCTCCTCCTCTCTCCACCTCCTCTCTTGTCTTTGTTTCCTCACAACTGTCTTTCTTCTTATCTCACCTCATCATCTGTTGTTGTTTTGACTGTTTGCCCTCCACCTTCTCACCTCCCTCTGTACCTCCTCCCTCCCCTCAGGTCAAAATGGAGGACTCTCCCTCGGACGTCGCCGGCGGCTCCTCCCCCCCCTCCTCCACCCAGACCCCCTCCTCTCTGTCCCAGCCTCCTCCACTGCTGCGCCCTGCACCTCCCTCGGCTCCCCCCAGCCTCCTCCGTCAGCCTCCTCCTCTCCAGACGCGCCCGCTCCAGAACCGAGCGCCCCACAACCACCCTCCGCCTCCGCTCATCCGGCCCGCAGTGACCACCTCATCCTCCTCCAGCGGGAGCTCCAGCCTCAGGGCTTCACCTCCCAGCTCCTCTTCTGCTGCAGGGCAGATGCCTCCGTCGCTGGTTGGGCTCAAAGTGGAGCAGCCCAACTCGCACTGATACACACACACACACACACACAAATATATAACAGTAGGAATAGAAACACACACACAGAAACACACACACACAGAAATTAGCATGCAGACAAACACAATGCTTTCTCCTCAGAGGAAATTCCTTCACCCTGTAATGCCGTCACTCCTAGTCTTTGTTCCTGGGACCATTACACATCACATGACCACATGATCCACTGCACACGCTAAGGTCCCAAAGGTGACATCACAGCTCTTAAAATGCAGGAAGAGTCTAAGGACCCCGGCCCCCCGCAGGTCCACTTAGTGAGGCAGTGGCCTGAAGCCCCTTTACTGTACTAACAAACACCTACCTCCAGACCATTGTTCACTAGCACACACACTCACACACAACAAACAAGCTAGGAACTCAACACTACAAACACACACACCTCTCTGAACAACACATAAAGAGACACTGGATCGTCATGCTGTTGAAGAAAGCCGTGACCACAGAGAGTGAAACCCACCTGCTTGTTTCCATGGCAACTGCTGAACATCTGGATTGTGGAGGAGTGTGGTTGAACAGACACACACATACTATACATATATATATATATATATCTACACTGTAGGTTCCACTGAGCAGATATCAAGTCATCCAAACAACCTTCAGGAAAATCAAATAATGAAAAGGCGAGGGCAACAGAGAAGAGTTTCCCACACGTGAGCCAAACCTGCTCCTCCTGAGAGGTCATGTAGATTAGAAAGTTATTCAGATGGAAGGAAACAATGTGAAGAAGCAGGCCTTTTCCTACACAGCTTTAGTTTAAAACCCTCAGAGGAGCGAGAAGGTACTTTTGCAAAGAAACCAGGCTTAGCTGTGCTATGAGTTTACTGTTATGGCTTTTAATAGTTGAAGCTGTTGGTTCAAAAATGGAAAAAAAAGAAGAGCGAGAGATCACGCGTCTCCCTCTTCTCTCATAGCCATGTATAACTAGTATTAACTGGAGTGATGTTTTCCCTTTTTTGACTAGACTTTTACAGTGAGCCCTAGGTAGGCAGTTAGTTATTGTAAGTAGATTAGATAGTGTATACTTTATTATGATGATGATGATTATTGATGAGCACTAAGGAGAAAAAGAGCCTTCAAACACACGTGACTTTGACTTTGTCTCACATTTCAAGAAGCCACAGCTTGTTTCTCACTGGCTCAGTGTTGGAGTCCCACTGCTTACTGTCTCGTTACTTTGGAGGAATATTTTTAGTCGTCGACCGCTAACACCGGGCGCTGTGAAGAGCAGCTGAACAAAACATCAACCTCTGTGGGAAAATCTGCGTAGGGGCAGATTATTAAAGCAGGTTTACAAAGTGGAGGGGACGCCTGACCTTTCCTGACCTCCTATAGATACGCTGAAAAATAGAATATTCTGCCAAAGTCTGCTGTTGCTTTAAAAGCTCATTTTGATGTGGTTTGCCTCCTGCAGGTTAGACACAGGAAAAGTAGAAAAACAAAAGTTGTTTTTGAGAAATAATTCAGCATGTTGGGAAATACGCGCATTTGCTTTCTTGCTTAGAGTTAGGTGAGAAGATTGATACCACTCTTGTGTCTATGGCTCATGTGAAGCCACCACTAGCAGCTGGCTAACTTAGCACAGCACAAAGACTGGTAACAAGAAAGAAGCATGACTGGCTCTTTCTGAAGATGACAAAATCCTCCTACCAGCTAAAATGGTGAGCAGCTGGTTGCGACCAAGACATAGTCCGGCACTTAACCTCCTGTAAAACCGTGATTTGTCATTTTCACACTTTTTAAACGGATTTAACAAGACGCAGCATGTGGAGTAGTGACGGTTAGATGTGCTTGTAGGTGGATTTTGTTACCTTTGGACAGAGCCAGGCTAGCTGTTTCCCTGCGTTTCCTGTCTTTATGCTAAGCTAAGTTAGCCCGCTGTTTGCAGTAGCTTCATATTGAGAGTGGTAGTCTCTTCAAGAAAGTGAATATTTACCAAAATGTTGTGCTATTCATTTAACACTTCTGTAAGAGAGCCAAAATAGCACAGGTCTGTTTTGTTACCCAGCATGTCAGAGTAATTTCAACAGTAAGTTAACAAAAGTGAGGACAACCCTGAGTCCAGTAAAGGCAGCATTCTCTGTGTTAGGTTAAAGTCCTGTCCAGGCACAGAAGGAGGTCAGAGAGGTCAAAGTCAATCTGAAAAGTTGATTCATTCAGCCAGTGTACTTTCAGGATATGCTGCTTCTCACTCAGCCACCATACAGTTTTCTGCCTCTAGTTAAATGACTGCTTGTGTTCAGGGCTCGTGGTGATATCAGGCACCCTCATGAACAAATGACTGAATGATGTTCCGCTGTGCGTATTTGTGATTTCTTTTGAATGTCGTCTGCCATACAGAATCTTTCCTCTCTTCATAGTCTAGTTGCCTGTGTATCACTGCCGTTTCAAGCAGATCTGGGATCATGAGTCATGTGTAAACCTGTCTCTAATCTGTTCAGTGCTTCTCTACTAATTCAGGCCTTCAATTCAACGCAGCACTGAGCAGGAATCAAAGCGGCCCATCACTACGTTTGGCTTTAAAGTGGCTTGCCTTTTGACTTTGCTTGGACTTGTTTTTCTTACAATTGTTCCTCCCAAAAACTGCTTGTGTGTACTGTATGTGAGAAGTTGTTTACATTGTGGAAACTGAACTGTTTGTGTTTGAGAATTTTTTTTTAGAATAAAGAAATGACCAAATAGCACAGCGTTAAAGTGATTTATCCACACACACACATTATTTATGTCATCTGTGATTTTAGGGGCTGGATCTTAATACATTAGGATTTTTACTCAGCAGAATGAAGAAAAAACACCTCGAGCACATCATTCTGTTTTCAAATGCCAAGTCTTGTCAAAACACCATCTGTTGACTCCCAACAGGTTCGGCCACCTGCAGCTCCCACATTCCTGAGCAGGGCGGGTTTTACCTGTACACATTGGCTGCTGAGGATGAAATCATTATAACAGCAAGTCATCATTAAAATGCCCTCTCATTATGCCAGTCTTCATCAGTTTAAAGTGGCACTTTTATTTTCCCTGGCAGATATGGGTAGCTATCCCCAGTTACCTAAGATCAGGTATGTCCAAAATCCAGCCTCTCGGCTTGACTTTCAAAATATACTTAATGAGGCCCACCACACAATATTGGTTTATCGTGCAAGATCACTGCATTTTTTCCCTTCACCTCACAATGGCAGGACTATTATACAGTTTGCAGACATGCATCAAGTAGGAACCAGGCGTAACTAATGTGTTTTCATAAACGGATGGTAAACAAACAAATGAAACAGTTACCTAAAAGCAGACGTCTCCTGCAAGGTGGCAGACATGACCACAGCAAAGAAGTGTAAAATTGACAGCGAGGTGTTTCAGGAAGGGTTGAATACATTTTTCACTGAAAGCTAAAATGGCCTCAGAGTATCAGTGAAAAGTGAAACTGGCAAAACAACCAAAGTAACAGTGTAAACTGGTAGTTGCCAGGCTTTTAGGAAAATGGAAAGCGATATGTTTTATGTGACGGTGGCACCAACAATAACACACCACTTTGATGCAAGATATGCCATGCATCTGTCAGCAGCTGTATCAACACGGCAGCAGGAAACTAACTACCACAGTGTTGTACCACTCTGAAAGGATTTCTACTCAAACTGTTTACCAACAGATACATGTAATCCCACATAAAGAACCCCGTCAGATATGTCTGCAGTGTTTTTACATGACAAAGTGGGCAACTGCCCAGGGCCTCAAAACATCTCAGTTTTAGTAAATACATGAATTGCAAATTTGTTAATTTGCATGACTAAAGCAAAAACATGGTGGCTAATTTTGTGGCTCGCTCTTCGAGAGGGACACCAGAACCTACCTTTATTATTCTAGTTTGTATTGTACTTGAATTATAAAGTTCTGTGTCTACTGGGAGCCTGGAGGTGGTGTAGTGGAGGGTGTACGCACCTCCATTTATCAGGCAAAAAGCCACTGGAATACATGGGAGAGAACACCCACTTCCTTCTTGGTGACCTCCCAGTCTAGGGGTCAGGGTACATACAAAATGCAAAAGCACCCCTAGGTGGGGGTGTGTTTCAGTCCTCAGACCTTCAGTTTCTGATCTGAGGCACTCGTCAAAGAGGTGAACACACCTTTCACACAGCAGACATTTTGACCTGCTGTAGTAGGAAAAGCACAGGTGTATTCAATAACATTGATAATGGCTGCATTCCACTTAGGGTAGGCCCTGGTGTTGTGCACACTGACTCACTGGGACACTTGACTGAACTGAGCCACCATTAATATAATCAAGTTCACCTGTGCTTTTCCTGCTATGACAACTCAAAATGTCAGCCGCGGCCCATCCGTCCATGGTTGTTCAGTGCCATTACTGCTGACAGTCACACAGCCTGTATGCTGTACGACAACTATCCCACACAGGAACTGCTGTCAGAAATATGAAAAGTCTGAAAATATGTAGAAAAACATACATACCTACCTGGATACATGTAATTGGTGCAACAGTCCTTTGATCATCAGGAAGACTTCTTGCACACCTGAAAGTGACCCAGTTGTAATTTGCACACACTTACACACCTGCACAGGAAACAGTCAGTAACACCCCCTTCTGCCGATGTGGAGCACCATTTGTATCTCTCTCTCTCACTCACACACACACACACACACACACACACACACACACACACACACACACACACACACACACACACACACACACACACACACTTAATTAGATAGGACAGAATGAGTGTGAAGAAGGAGAGAGTGGAGACGACATACATCAAAGGGCAACAGATTGAGCCTTACAGCTGCTGCTGTAGGGTCATGACCTTTGTACATGGGGCACCTGCTCCACCAGGTGATCTACTGGGCACCCCACTATTCTGCAATTTCTGCAGTGGTGCTTCTATCCATCCATGATAAGTTGCATTTTCGTGCGCTGAACACTGGGGGCATATGCAGAAATTCAGAGACAAAACAAAACTGTGTGGAAACGAGGTGTTGATGTTTACACCTCACGCTGTCACGAGTGGATGTGTGCTTCCGTCTGCACAGTGATACAGTTGGCAAGTGTAATTCGGAAGAAAAAATAGTTCCTACATGAAACTGTTGACAATGTCTGTGGATAATCTTAAGTAACCTGGTCATTTTGGCGCTTTGAACACCACAAGCTGAGTGCCATCTAGTTCCATCATATTAGAAGGCAGACATCTCTACAGCCGATATCTCCAACACACAGCAACTCACACCAAAACAATCTAGACTGATAAACAGCACCACACCGTAGGAGTAAAAATATGTTTTTCTTAGTTTTGGGATGAACTGTCCCTTTAAGGTGTTTTTTCATTTGTATTTCCACGATTAATGCTACGACAGGAGTGACATTTAAAACAAAATATTTACCTGTATCTATCTAAACAAACTGAGCCTGTGAGGAAACCCTGATTTGTTCGGACTCATTGGCAGAATGGAGGTGTTGTAAACAGAAAATTGCAGCTGACTGCCCTTGACCCTGTAGAAGCAAAGCACCGATTCTCTGCTAAGCTTCAGGCCTGCACTCAATCACAAATCTGACGCCAGCATGGATAACACGTGCTGAAGTGTTTTTAAAAAATGGAAATTTTAACATCAGAAACTCACTGAAACAACTGAGAACGATCATGTGATATGAATCAGTGCTTCAGCTACTAAATGGACCTCAATGTGAGACTACAGAGCTGCTGATAGCGTCCTGTAAGATCATACGATCATCTCTCTTAAGACATTTACCTTGTTGTTTCGCATAATGGATTTCAGAGGCAGACTATTATTATATCATTGTTTTTATTACTATCATTGTAATTTTTCATCATTTCATCTTTGCACAAAAAAAACAAACAAATAATACATTTTTCAGGAGTTGATCACCCCTCCCAACCCCCAAACCCACCACTACAGTTACAGTTTGCTCAAAACACATTTAAAATCAATGTAAATTACAGCAATGTAAAACAAAATAATGTAAAATAAAATCAACCCTGAAAGAGATAATATAACAGCAACAGCCAGAATAATTAGAATCCAATACCCAGCACCTTAATACAATGATCAACTTTTTAAAGAAAAATCTGACGTATTAAAAACTGAAAGTAAAATAATAAAAACGACAGTGTGTCATTGTGAGAGAAAGAAAAGAAAAGTGTTAAGTTAGGAACAACCAGCTGACGGGACCTGGCATTGTCCCCATCGCGCCCTTTCTCTAACCCCCGTGTGTGTGTGGTTTTTCTTTCTTCGGCTTTGACAAACTGGAGCATCAACGTAAAAGTGAGAGAAAGGAAGTGACGTCTTCTGGTTCGTGGTACTGAACGTGAACGTGTGCTCTGATATGAGAACGATTTGGCGAAGAGGTCTCTTCTCTCTGCTTCAAGCCATTCTGGACCAATAAGGCCTTTAAAAGAACAGACAGATGGAAAAAAAAATAATAGAAAAATGGCCAAAAATGAACGAGCAGTAGTCGTCACCACCACCATCAATATCATTAAATACACTGATAACTGCTGTCTGCACTTGGGGGTGGGGTTTAATGCGATACGCAATGAGCTTTGTGTTTAATGAGTGTGTGTTAAAGGTGCACTACACCAAAAAGGCAGCAATGATATGATCCAACATGACCCTTCACACCCCGTCCACCCCCCCCATCCCCCCCCGACCCGAAAAATCCAAATCTGTACAAACCCAAAATTTCCAACGACACAAAAATATATTATCAAATCAAAAGTAGAAGAAGAAAATAATTCACCATTCGTTGTCGTTGTTGTCGATTCTTCTTTTTTTTTTTTTTTTTTTTTTTTTTTTTTCCAGTGATCTTTTTTTAATACACTCACACACACACATACTGTTTGTTACATACTCCAAAGACACCGTTTTCATGTGTTTGCTCTTTGGGAACACGTGTAGCAGAGAAAAGATGTGTGGGTGGGTGAGGGGGGGGGAGAAACAGGGGACAAGAAATGCGTTGGTTCAGGGTTGACATTCTGGATATGAAGGCATGATGCCAACCAAAGTGATACCAACATTAAAAAAAAAAAAAGAGAGAGAGAGAAAAAAAAAAGTACAAATAAAATCATTCGAGCATTTATGTGCTGACAACAAAAACAAAACCCCAAATTTAATTCTACAAAGAAAGGCAACATAAAATCCATCGACAACCCCTGTCTGTGAACTGTCCTTCCCTCCCCAGTTTCCCGTATGCCTCTCTTTTCCAGTGCACAACTCTTTTTTAAAAGCCATAAAAGAAGAAACTAAATGATAAAAAAAAAGGACTTGAGGCCAGGTTTAAGCCCGTACATCGATGACATCGAGTCAAACTGGACTCCTCGGACTTGACGGAAATCAAAATGAGGAAGAAAAAGGGAGTGAAGAGGCAAAACAATGGATGTGTTTGTGCTGAGTTCAGTTCGAAATTAGAGGGAGAGAGGGCGGTGAAGTGAGTGTGTGTGTGCTGTGTGTGTGTGTGTGTTTGTGAAGGGAAGAGGGAGGTGGTAGAAGGATGGATCAAGTGGATTTTCAAAAGTTCATTTTGGGGTGGGAGGGGAGGTTTGGGTGGGCAGGTGGAGAGGGTCCTTTAACCAACAACAGCAAAGTTCTTCCAACAAAAGTCCATCTAAAGGTGTGTGAGTCCAAGTGTGTGTGTGTGTGTGTGTCTGAGTGAGCGTGTGTGTATGTGAGGCAGTGGGCTTCAGCGATCAAAGTCCTGGCTCAGTTGGAGTCCATTCACTTCTTTTTGGAGGAGAATCAGAACACATCCAATCAAAACTCCTTTTGAGTTTTCCAGCAAAACAAGGCTCCGCACTTCCTGTCAATCGTCATCACTTGTTAGAGATTCAGAGAGAAAGCAGAAAGTTTTTTTCAGCGATTGCTCCATTCTCTTTGTCCTCAATCCAACTCCCATTTTTTTTTTTTACCCGCTTTCCCTCCCACCCAAACAGACCTGGCAGCAGAGCCGTGCAGAAAAACTGAATAAATAGCAGGAAGAAGTGACAGGAGTGGTCAAAGTGATCAAAGTGTGACTACTAAAAAACAGAGAGAGCAGATCGGACATGCAGAAGAGTGGAACGTCTAAGTAGAACGTGACAAAAGAAAAAAAAAAGAAAAAAAAAAAAACCCAGCAGGGAAGAGAGAAGACCTCGGTCTATAAGTACTTCACAACTCAGAGGAAATCGACTCAGTTTCTAATGGCAGGGCCTCGTGAACTTAAGGAACAAAACTTCTAGAAAAGAAACGTTTTCTAGTCTCAGAGAACCGATAGCCCTACGTCAGACCTTTTGTCCAGATAACAATCATGTTATTTTTAAAGTGATCCCGCCCTTTAGCTTACCTCCTGACCTCCACGGTGCCCCCAACCCGCTTACAGCATCACCCTCACTATCACTGCCTTCACCCTCCCACCTCCACCTCCATCCTTTAATCTCAACTCTCCTCGCTGCTCCTCCGCCCTCACAGTTTGAGCTCGTTGGCAATCTTTGAGGCAATGTTCTTGAAGGCGATAGACGTGCCTGAGATCCGCTTGAAGCGCACGCCGTTGAGGGAGAGCCGCGGCAGCTTGCACACCTCCATCTCCCACTGGACGAAGTCGTCGCGCGCCGGGTTGCCCGACACGCACAGCAGCATGTAGCGCTCGCGCAGCTCGTACTCGCAGCTGTTGGAGTCAAGCACCTTGCGGATCTCCCGCATCATCTCCATGGGCTCCATGGACGACGTGGTCTTCATGGACCAGGTGAAGCGAAGGGAGCGCGGCTTGGCAGAGTCCTTCTGGCTGCCGATGGCCGGAGGGGTGCCAGTGCCACCTGAGGAAGGGAGGAGAGGAAGAGTGGTGAGAGGCTAAGAGATGAGAGTAATGCAGAGACAAGAGAGACAACTGATAGATGGCTGCATGATAAATAACAGAACAGATGCGAGGGGCCGAGAGTTACGAGAGGACATGACAGAAGACAGAGAAAGAAAATTAAGTGAGGAGGACAAAGATGGGAGAGGACAAGGAAGAAAAGGGAGCAAGAACTGAAAAACAACAGGTGTGGAGAGCGACAAGCAGAATGAAACAAGAGTGGAGAAATGACTGCAGAATGTAAATGAAACTGACAGGATGATTCTCTGACATAAAACCCATTGACTGAATAAAAACAACAAAGAATAACTGAATCTGGGTGGGAAACTTTAAATACCCTTAAATGAAAATGAGGGTTTTCAAGACATTTGATGTCAACTGATAGCTTGACATTGCCAGACCAAATCGCAAAATCGATTTGGCCGGAAACCTCTCAGTTAATATTTGTTTTCCAAGCAGCGTTATCAACAGCTGAAACCATTTAAAGAAATGTGACGTGGTGCTGAGCGACAGACAAAAGTAAACAGACTTCACTACTGCGATCAGAATTTAAAAATAGGACTCAGAAAAAGTTCCACATTAGTCACTTTCATTGCGTCTGATGTTCTGCTGCTCCATCTGTGCACCAAACCATAACCAAACGGTAAATGTATTCCAATGGTGCACCTAATGACAGGTCCAGCTCCAAAAATAGAAAATCAAGCCATGGCTAGCTGTTTTGATTGTGGTTGCCCACCACAAATAAATAAGTGTGTGGGAAACCCTGCAAATACTACATGGGCACACAGATCTGTCTGGTTTCCAGGATAGTCAAATGCTGCAGTGACAGAAAAACTAATCTAAGTTGTGGAAAGTTGGAATGTTCTCCCAGCTACAGCAGCAACTGATGAGCATTATCTTTGCACCTCTTATTCCTTTAATTACAAGAGAACTCCAGTCATCCAGTATTGCACTAACTTAAAGTTAAGGGATTCTTGAGAGACAAAGGTAGAAAAGTCAAAACCTGTGAAGCACAGGCCAAGATATTCTGATTCCTGGATTAACAGAATCGTTTAATGGTATTAATAGTTAAGAATCACCACCTGGTAAAGGCCAGTGTCTTTTACACTGAACAACATTCGCTCAGCTAGCCTGGACTCTTTGTGAGAGACTAGAGGTCCCTAAATTTAAATGAGGATAAAACACAGGTCCTTATCATCAGTGCTGAGAGTGTTTAAAAGACCCTGCAGCAGCTTCTTGAACTTTTTACCTCTAAAATCAAGCTACATACTATGAATTGAGGTGCCATATTTGATTCTGGTCTGGATTTTTTTGTTCATCAAGAAATATTTCTGTGGTCAGACAAACTTCAGACAAAAGTACTACCACCCACCATTCTGTTTATCCTGCTATTGACAAAAATCAGAAAATAGAAAAAAAACCAACAACATACCAGTGTTACCAGATCCTGGTGAGGAGTTGTTCTCATCGTTGTTGGAAGAAGAGGAGAGAACACCGCCAGACGTCTTCTCTGACTTGTCCACTGTGCTGCTCAGCATAGACCTGGATGAGGGATGGGAGGGTGGAAGAGAAGGAGAGAGGTGGAGGAAGACAAGAGAACAAAGACAGGGTAGATAAAGAGAAGAGAGAAGAGGGTATAAGGAGAAAGGGCGAGGGAAAAGGGAGGGTGAGGAAGAAATAAGCAAAGAGAGAAAAAGAAGTAAAGTGTGAGAATTGAGAGAATATTTTCAAAAAGTAGAGACAAAAAAGTGAGGAGGAGGAGGAGGGAGAAATGGAGGAATGATTGAGAAGAAGAGGGAGATGATGAGGTTGTGGTAATGAATAGAGACAAAAAGCAAAAAAAAAAATTTTTTTTAAGTACCCCTGTGTGTGTTTGTGTGTGCACATCTTTGCTTTCTAAAACGTGAGTGTGAATTTATATCTGTGTGTGATGTAGTAAATTTTTAATCTGCCTGCACACAAACACACATTTGGGTACTTCATTTCTGATTCCCCCTCACACACACATGCAGGTTCACCTCCACACCGGCACTCTCACTCTCAGGGATGCTCCCATTCACTGCTAATCTCCCGTCCCCTGATTGGTCAAGCCGTTATCACCATCACCAACCAATTACATTCCAGCTCGCTCACCCCCCCCCCCCCTCCCCCCTCCCCTCCCTCTCCCAGCCATTCACAACAAGCTCAGAGATCATCTAGTGATTGGCTCCAGTCTACTGATTGGCAGGCGGTTTTGGTAGAGTCTGGGGGGTTTATGGGGTTTTTCCGGGCTGCTCTTTATCTCACCTGCTCCCCTCATCCCGACCCTCTCCCTCATACGGACTCCTCGAGAAAAATCAACACAAGTTTAGTCTTTTTGAGGGCTAAGGGCAACAACTGGACTCTTGCACAGACAGTAAATCAGCTGGCTGATCACAGTCGCGCTGCTCGCCATGCCTGCCTGAGTGTTTCAACCCAACCACATCGAGCATCGACGCCAAATACCTCATTCCCACTCCAACTGTTCAAATGTAAGGCCAGAGCCACCTGATGACTTAACAGCCTACAATGCCAGTCCACTCTGAGTAACCACTATGGCACAGCTCCTTAATGACGACACGCCACGAATGTTCAATGAGTTGTGATGATGAGTGCAGAAAAGGACAAGTTGCACCAGCCATTCATAAATCCATGTGTTAGTGCCTTCCTACATTCTTAGTTACTGCTTCTTTCAATGGTTCAAACATAACTGCCAATTGTTTAAAGATGCAGGCTCATTTGTGTGTCTCACAGTTAATCATACTCACGCTGTTTACAGTTCGTTGTAAGGGGAACATCTGATTATGCTAGCCAAACTGACGCTATTTGACCAGTTGGTCTAAACTCATCAGAATAATGTTTGCAATTAAAGGTATAATGTGTTACTTTTGGGAAACTCTCGAAATATTACCTCCCTTACTATTCGGTTAGCTACACAACAGTTACACAAAGTATTCTGGAACAACTAATCTCGACGTAAGAACTAATGTGGTGCAACCTAATTTAGTAATTAATAAAACTGCACTTCAGGAACACTTGGGTTATGAAAACGCTATGTTGGAATTTACAGAAAGCTGATGCAACCAGGATGATGGATGAAAAAGAACACCTGGAATTGGGGTAGAACTGGAACAGAGTGGCCTGAATTGAAATGGAACTCAATGGAAAGTCTGGATAAAATCTAGATAGCTCATAATATCCAGATGTCTGTCCAACAAGCTGGAACAGAATGAAATGGCATCCAATGGAGTGGAATGTTGGGAAGAAAAGGTAATTTGGAACGATTTAAAACAGAATGGAATGGAACAAAATGGAAAATGGAACAATCTGAAACAGACTGTGTTGGTTGGAGAACAGAATGGAGTGGCTTGGAATGGTTCCAACAAACTGGACTGTTTGGGAACAAAAAGAGAAATGGAACAATTTGGACCAGGATGGAATGGTTTGAAACGGAACGGTCGGCATGGTGAGGGCGAGTCGTGCGGCTAAAGGAGGTTAGGAGCATTAATGATCCCAGCACTGTATTACAACCTTTATTAGTAACATTGGACCTACAACGAGGCTGTTTAAAAGATCCTATGTAACACATATGTAACATACACACACAAATAGTTTCTCTCATACCAGCGGACAAGACTGAAAAAACACAAAAGAAAAAAACGTAGAAAAGCAGACAACAAAGAAACAGACAGAAAACAGCAAAACACATGCAGACAATGGAAGGAAAGTGACATGTACATGACAAATTCAATAGTTTATGGTTTTAAATTCATTCTGTTGTGGGAATAGACATCATTCCTGTTTTGCCCCATTAAAAAACATCATGTAAAATACCTTCTGCAACAGAAATATGGTTAAAAATGCAGCACATGGGAAATGACAAGTGGGAGAAGTGGAAAAAAATAATACAAGGATTTCTTAAAATAACAGAGGTAGACTGGTGAACAATATAAAGTTGAGTAATTCGTGCCATTTTGCATGCGCTGTATGAATTGGCTTAATATGAAGGGATGCAAAATGGCTCCCAGAGGAGGGGCACAATGACGTCAAGGGGAAACAAAGGACTGATGGTTACTTGAACTTAAATATATCTCACTTTAGATATTTAGAACTTTTATTGTCCATTATATAGAGTGTACTGTAAATACATGCTGCTAGAATCTATTCATATGCTCATGAACACAATAACCCATTTACCCCATATTTATACATATATTTGTAAGGCAGATTAATTATTTCTCCCTCTCATATTTCAAATGTAATGATTTATGAGTTCCCTTAAATAGGCCAACGGCATTGCTGCTTATATAGAAGCACTGAGAGGTAGTTCATCATTACACTGTGATATAAAATAGTTTTATAACTTCTAACCACCAGGTGGAGCAATGGTCCAGATCCTGATTAAAAGAGAATTGCTCTACCTGCTGGTAGAAAGCAGACAACACACTCAAAAGCAAGTGTGTGTGGGACAAATGTGGTTGTGTCATCATATCTTATAGCATCTGTGTATGGTGCAAATATCTATGTGAGCATGAGATAAGATGTGTGTTTATGTAAATGTTTGGGTGTGTCAGTGCAAATGTTCATGTATGTGCATCAATTGTTATCTGTGTGTGTGTGTGTGTGTGTCCACAGCATAAAGGTCTTTTCCAGCCAGAGTAGGTCAAAGCCATCCAGTTCTGTTGCTGCTGCTGTTAGAGAACCAGTGCCAGAGTGAGAACAGAGCGATGAAAGGAAAAGAAGAGTGCAGCCTCCAGAAAAAAGAGCGCAGCCTGAGAAATCACTGCAGCCCCGTCCCTCCCGGGTCCTCTCCTCCTCTCTACCTCCATCCATGGCTACAAACTACAGCCAGGGACTTCTTCTTACTAATGACTTCCCCTGTGGGATCATCACAAACTTACACCAAAAATCTAAAAATACAGCTAGGCCTGTCACAATAATTACGTTATCGACTTACTGTATGATACATGGACATGACCTCGATCATTTTGCTGACCTTGATATGGCCTGTTGGGCTTACATGCGTATTTGTTTGCACAATAATGTCACCAACATGATGCCATAATAAACAGCAGGGTTTTCATGCCCATTTAAAGTCGTCGATGCAATGTTTTTTCCTCTCCAACCCTGCCTACTTGAGCGAGTCCTAAGAAAAGTAAAACACTTCAAAGACGAGAGTGTAGCTCATTGGTAGTCTGAAGTCGCACTTTCTAAAGCACAATTCTGATCATCATTAGCTTGCCAGCCCCTGGCAACAAGCTAAAAAGTCTGTTGTCTGTAGCTTCACTCCCTAAAAACATCATCCTCCACTCCGTAAATCCATCAGCAAAACGCCGGATCACAGGCTGTCCATCCCAGGGAGCTGAGTGCAGCACACCGGCTGGATTATGGAGGCAACTGCGGAGTTTCGGGAGCTCTGCTAAACCCGTCTATGAGTCGACGAGGCATCATTTGGTTTTGTTTTGTTGGCCAGATTTTGTATTAAGTCTCTAACAGAGTAATTTTGAGCTAATCCTATAAAGGAACTTTAGTTTTACATATACATTCTTTTATATATTAACAGTTGTTAATTACTTAATTCTTAAGAATTAAAAGTTCATTACTCTTTGAAAGGATGCACTTTCATAGTTATGCTATTACGTTATTATATCAGCGGCATGAAATGGTCTCAAAGGAACAATAATACTGTTTATCGCAATTACGTCTGAGGCAATATGTTGTACAACAAAAGTATTATTATTATTATTATTATTATTATTATTGTGACAGGCCTACACAGAACTCAAGCCTCTAACTTGATTCTAATGACCTAACCAATGAAAGCAGAGAGGTGATATGGGTGGTAGTTTGGTGGGTGACGTTAGCTTTGATAATGGTTAGCAATATTAAACATCCTGTGTAAAGTGAGTCAATGACGCTAAAATGAAAACACCTGCTGCTTATATTGCTCTCCAACACGCGTATGGACATGAGGACATTAGTATATGGGATGACATTTCATACCATTACCTCACATGTTTCTTAGATTTAGAGAGGAAGATCTCCATTAAGCTCAACAGAAGGACATTACCTGAATCTGAAGCTAAGAAAGGGTTAAGATTAGAAAGGGAGTAGTTTGATCTATTGCACCACATTAGGACTCAACCTAAATCTGGGACGCTACGTGGGATACGAGCTCACACACACTCTACCTGGTAAAAAGAAAAAAAAGGAGGGGGTGAGGATGAGGTGGGCGGGAGGGACGATGGAGTGATGAAGAGTAAGAGGGGTGAGGGTGTTACTGTGCCGCGTGATGATGGAGTGAGTTAAGTGAGTGGGTGGCTGGGTGAGGGGGAAGTTAGTAAAAAATAAATAAATAACAAAAATGGGCCAAAACACGGCACTCAAAACCAGAAGGCTCAAAGAAGGGGGGCCAACCACAAAAAAAGGAGGAGAAAAGATAAGGCTCAAGGCACAAAAGGAAGATTTCAACAAAAAAAGCTGCACGAAACACCAAAAAGGGAGAAAATATATATATATATATATATGTAAAAATATATATGAAGAAGAGAATATACGTATGTATATCAAGGGGTTATATTTAACGTTGGGGGTGTTGCCTACCTTCTTGGAAACCTGAACGACAGATTTCTACAAAAACAAAAGAGGGATAAAGAAAGAAAGAAAGAGAAACAAACGTATATATAAAAACGTATAGATTTATGACTTTCCTGTAAAAGACAAGCTGCCCTCTGTGTAGCAAACTTTAAAAGCAAACTCTCCAACATGAACCAGGCTCATTTGGGATTCAAGCAGCAAGCACAACCAACACTGAATAACCAAAAATAAACCACAAAAAAATTAAAAATTAAAAAAAAATCAGTGTTACTGTGTGTTTAAATGTGGGGATTTTTGGTATGGGCGTGTGAACAGACATTATTAAAACACACACCAGAACACCTTAGATTTTATGAGCTCTGTGGGAAAATTCCATTAAGAGTTTGAACACAGTCATCCCCCCTCCCCTCCCAATATGAAATGAAGCGCTCTTCCACATATAGAGCAGTCCCAGGTGATCCTGAAAAGAAGTGTTTGTGAGGTGAGAAGTTCAAATGTGATATAAAATTTAAAAAAGGGAGAGAAAACCACCTCCTATAAGCACACAAAGACACAAATGAAAATGCACAGGTTAAGCAACAACTTAATCTTTAACACACATTGAGAAACTTAATTCAGCGAACACACACATGCAGGCACACCGATGTGTCTGAAGGACGGAGAAACATCGCTCTCCAGACCAAGCGGGAAAATGCAGTGGTGAAGTTATATGATATGTTAATAAAACACAGCTCTAGTGTGTGTGTGTGTGTGTGTGTGTGTGTATGTGTGTGGTTGAACTGTACAAATGCAACACAATCTCTCTGTCTCCGCCGCCTCTACTTCCTACCAGCACGCCAAGTTGTGTGTGCATGTGTGGCGTGCATGTGTGTCAAGGTGTCCCCACTAGCGGTATTTATAGTTGAGGGAAAAGTGATATCTCCGGTGTAACCATGGATACTGTCGCCACGGAGCTACAGTATCTCTGAGTGGGAGGCCTAGAGAGTGGCTGTGCCTGTACCGCCGCCTCTTACACACACACACACACACACACACACACACACACACACACACACACACACACACACACACACACACACACACACACACACACACACACACACACACACACACACACACCAACTCCACACCAACACCCACGAATGCAGGCATGACACTTCGATCATTCTCCATTTCTCTCAAACTAAAATTCACCAAAAATATAACTCATCCTCTCATTCTCATACTTCCCGTCCTTGCATAGGTTTAACACTTGTATTCATGATGAACCTCCGGGGCTGCTTGGTGACATGGGAGCGATGACGAAAATGTCATCCTCACCTGCTCTCTCAGCTTGTCAGTATTTCACGGCTCACTTGGCCCTTCCTCTTTCAGTCGCGTTCATCCCTGCCACCTTTAAACCCTCACTTCCTGTCACTTCCTCTCCTCCACATGTTCCATTCTGACGGCGGCCTGATTATATGACAGTCAGCCTCGCTGCTTTTTCGTCTCATCTGCGCTCTTTTACCTTTTCTTATTTTGACTTAGACATCACCAGCCCTCACACATAATTTAGATCAAACACTGACATTTTTGCCTATTTAAAAAAAAAAAGTCTGCCAATGGGCTTGGCAAGTAGAAATATCAGTCTAGTTGCAATCTAGAAATCCATCAGTAAAAAAATAAAAAAGACTACTACTGGTAAATGCTACATTAGTCAGGTTCCTCCTTCCCTTCCACTTCTATAACCACACTGTGCTGTCTTCCCCTCTCTGTATTTACACAGCAGTCTGGATCAAAGCTACAAGGCTGACACCACTTCCAGGGAAATTTTAAAAAAATCTAAATAAATCAACTCAAGCTTTGATTACAACTAGGTACCCATGAGAGCAGTTTTAGTGCTGCAACCTGCAGTAGAGGACTGAGATGAAAACTGGGCCAGACGTGGAACCAAAACCAAAATTACGCCTCAGTCACCACTGCTCCAAACAAAATTATAGAGGAGACACAGCTGTTCCCTTCCTCTCCCTTTCTACTCCCAGCAGAGTTACAGATCAGCACAAGTTTAGTGATAGGGATGAGATGAGACCAGCCCCTTTAAAGAAATACTCTGAAAACCAGTGATGACATGGACGTAGGGTACGTCGTTCCCCAGAGGAAACGAGCACGAGATGGCTTGTAATGTAAACCTAGTCATTTTCTCTTTAAAGCTGAAACCTCAATACTCCGAAAAAGCTTCAAACTATACTTGTAGCTGGATAATAAGTAGCACAGCTGCTACCACGACTGCTCTGCATTTACTATGAACTTTCTTCTTCTGCCTTATATACTCTCCTGTCCTATCTGTCTTGCTACTTCCTTTCTCCTCTCTCTGACACTGCAACCACAGAGTTTCATCGTCACGATTCACCTTCCCATTTTCCCATGCTCCTGCCTCTCTTTTCTGCCACTCACCTGCGTACAAACTTGGATGTGAACTTGCTGAAAATCCCTGTGGCGCCATGTGTCCTCCGGGCCTGGCTGTTGCCATGTGACAGTGACGGGGACGCGGGCCCGCCGGGGTAGGCGGAGCCCTGCTGGTCCCGGGCACCCCGCTGCTGGCCCGCGTGGAATGTGCTGCGTATGCCCACCCCTCGGGAGAAGTTGGTACGGTCTGACACGGCGGCGCTGCTGATGTTGTGGGCAGACGGGGAGGCACCGGGCGCCCGCTGAGGTGGGGCACTATAGATGTGGTGTGGGAAGAGAGAGGACGGAAATGGAGGGAGGGATGGTAAAGAAAAAGGTGATACAGAGGAGGGGAGGGTGTAGAAGAGCAGAGAGGTGGATGTGGAGAGGATGAGAGAAGTGTGAAAAGATTGGAGAGGGATTGAGAAGAGGTTGGAAGGTGTGAGAGAAGAGGCAGAGAAGAGGAGGTGCAAATGAAGAACTCAGGGTGATGGAGATAGGACAGGAGAGAAGGGAAAATAAAGTAGGAAATTGAGACAGTTTGAAAGGCGGGGGGGGATTGAAAAGAAAAGATAAATGAACAAAGTGAGGTGATGAAAACGTAGGAAGAAAGAAGTGGGTTAAAACATGAGGGGATGGGATTGAAGAGGAGGGGTGTGGGAAAGGAACAAACAGTTAGATAAACACCAACAGAAGAAATTCACTTCTTTCTGATTTGCTACTTACCTCAACGTAAGGTCACACAAGTATCTATGTCTGTTCAACCTCTGCTCACCCTCATGTTTCATATAATACCTTAAATCAGCGAAGTCAATATTTAGGACCACATCAGGTCACTGACACGCACACACACACACACACACACACACACACAAACACGCACGCACGCACACACACAGTTAATCCTCTATGCCTCGACCGTAGGGCAAAGCATCACAAACCTCCAGCTCTGTCTCTCTCACACACACATGGACAAAAACATTTGCACCAACTATTCACTGAGCTAAAAGCTTTCATTTGCTTTGTAAGCATGTGTGTGCGCACATCTTCCATGTTGGTGTGTGGCATCAGTACACCTGCAGCAGATGGCAAAGACAACAAACAGAAAAGGCAAAAGCACACAAACTGAAAGACAAGACAAATACAGAGTGTCATAAATACAGGAAGTGGAATAAATAGAGATCTCATATCTAATGGACCATCCACTGTAAAGAGGCTGCAATGGGACTGCAATAACACGTAACACAAATGTTGCAGGTGCAGGGTATGGTTACACTAATTGGATCATTAACAGTATCATCCTGTAACTTTCACATTTATGTGAAAATAGAAGAAGCTGTAAACACTAGGCCGAGGCATTCAGGTAAATGCTGCATCTACTATTAAAACATGTGACTAAAAAAAGTTTCAGTTTACATCTCTCTCACGTCCATAGCTGACACATCACCAACCTATCTGCTCAGGTTGCTGTGGTAACAATGTAAGCATCAGTAACTGCGTAGCTATGCCGTTTCCAACATGTGCATGAGAAACGGAGGTCCACCATTTTGCCCGCCAAACAATTACGCTGTCAAGTCGCAGTGCAGAACTTCTCCGCTGCAAAGAGCCAACAGATCCATTGGTTTCAGCATCTGTCCACGGACTGCAGTTCTTCACGTTGCCCTCTGCGAGTAGCAACATGGATTCTGCTTAAAAAATCTGAACTGAGACCCATTTGTAGAAATCGGATTGGAATCCCGTTTCATTTTAAACCACCGTCAAATGCAGTTTGGATCTGAAAAATCAAATTTCATGCTTCATTTTTGCTGTCCAGAATTTCTAAAATCAATATACATATGCCCAAAAAAGAGATTTGGGCTGGCAGTCTGAGCAAGGCTTAGAAATTTTAGCTACAACTGATCTGTAAAGAGACACGCTATCACTGTCGATCTGTAGTATGACTTCATGGCATCTGGTCTGTATCTGCTGCCTCACGAAACAACATTACCTATCAAAAAAAGGGAGACAATCCAAAATCATATTTTAAAGATGGGTACCTTATTACCTGCATTATCAGTTTCAAAGGACTTTCTCTATGGGATGGGGTGGGAGCTGAATGGTTTATCTACTGGAGCAGGCAGAGATGGTCAAAAATCATCTGAGTGATGGATTGAAAAAGCAGTCCCATGCAGACCTCTAACACTCAACACACAATAAGAAAAATAAGGAGGCTTTCCAGTAAAGTTTAACGTCTAACTGTATGATGAACAGCTTCAAAACATCCTTTAATCTGATGTGGATGTGTTCAAGTTGTGCACTGGGGACAAACACACAGCTCTTCTATGAATACAGAGGCGAGGAAAGAAAGGCTGGATCTGACAGGTTAGTGGGAACCAGTGTGACATGTTCGAGTTATGAAGATGACTGTTAATTGGAAAGGACTACATATCCCATAGAGGAAAACAGCTGTAATATTTTCCACTTTGTTTTAACATCTGAAAGCATTCCAATGTCACTTAAGGAAAAGAGTACTGACAGACTGTAAGCATCTAAAGAAGGTGTGATATTAGGTGGTGTGGCATGACGTGGATGGGGTCTGATGTGTCTTCATGGTGCAGCTGGATGTTTTCTTTTGCAAGGCATACTTGATTTGCGCATAGTTGACTGCACCTCTACATTATACAAATGTGGAGCTGCCTATGTGCAGCATCACTTGCCTCACTGCAGCTCATCATCATGAATACTCATGCAGTATTTGAAACATTTTTCAGAGGGGCAATTGGGGATAGCTGGATAAAACAGGAATGGGTGGGACTTCGGGGCACAGATTGTGTTCTGAGAAAAAGAAGGGCCCTAATTCCTCACTTAGGGTACAGGCTATGTGTTGGAGCAATACCTTCTCTCCAGCGTTCCCAACCAGGTTCTGAACAGCCCAAGCTCACTGCTGAACGACGCATGCAACAGAACGAGACTTCAACATAGAGCAGACAAAACCACTTACAGCCAGAGGGCCACCTTGACATTTGCTCAGCTGGTATTTTAGCCTGACATTTGAGGGGGGGTTGGGGGTGTTCACTAGAATAGGGTGGGGGTCTCTGAGGCTGAACTGATATGTCACTAGCAGAGATAGACAGTATTTAAAGGGTAAGTTTGGTATTTTTCAACCTGGTATTTTTCAACCCTGTTGTCTCATGTTTTTGTGTCTAGGTGAAAACTGGGAGCAACAATTTTTTTTAATTGGTCCAGTATTGAGCAAGAGAGCCAACCAGCAAAAATCGGTCTTGGTTTGTCTGAGCCTAACAGTGGCAAAACCAAGCACTTCTAGTGGAAGTAAATCAACGGTGTGAACATGCCCCCAAAGGATTACCTTTTACATAGTTTCGTGGCTGCCGGCTGCAGCAGTCTTGTTTAAAACGGGACCAGTTTCAAAAGCTGTGTTTGCTGTTAGTCACGTAGACAGAAAAACATGAGAAAACAAGGTCCAGGTTGAAAAAGATCAAATTAACCTTGTAAGGTAGCTGAGGAACATATTCAAAGACCTCCCGTGTATTTTGTGACACATGGCTGGCAGGGGAAGAGACGAGGACTAAAAATCTAAAATATCAAAGTAGCCCTTGAAACAGACACTATCAACCAGGAGAGCTAAACAACAAAGCAACACAACAAAGCACCAACACACAAGCCAAGCACAGACCGCAAAGACACACAGACGACAGACCAGACACAGTCCGGTCATTACTCCATTTCTTTCATTCAATGAGACACGCTACAGTTAGCGCTCAATAGATGAAGACGGGGTTTTCCCAGGCAACTTCATAACTGAGGTGGGTTTACATAGCAGATTGAGGCTGTATAAGAAAGCACTTAACAACCTTTTAGAACAAAAAAAAAGAGAGAGGCTGTGGGAACCTTTAAAGGGACTCCACTTCTTTATATAGGCCTGAAATTCATTTGTACAAGCCAGGGAAAATCCTTTTGTCTACAAACACATCATATCAGAAAAACAAATACATACTATAATGTTAGTTAAACGTCTATACATGCAACAGCTTACACAGACACATTTTCACAGAAACATGCATCAACACAACTTTAACAACTTCATTTTGTCTGGTTCTCCCCAGAGCACTTTTTAAAAATATCTTTGTGTTCTGCTTCAATACAGCTTTGTTGACAAATGTTTTTTGGATTATCTTTATGATAAGTGTAACTACTGTTGACATCTAGGCTATACAGACAGAGAACATCTTTGCATGCAGTCATTTGTTCTTATTTGAATGATGTAGTGGCCACCACTTTTTTTAAACCAGCATAATGGTGACGTCATCCAGCCTCTGACACAGACTTTCACTGATGCAGCTTACAGCTAAGTAACTTACCTGCAAATGTCAACATTAGTCATTTTAGATGTGGAGTAATGTTTTTGTCCTAAATAACACTCCCAGTGCAACAATGTCAGTCCCTTGGCTTGTAAACTACAGTTAACAAATCAAAGGTGTTCACAATGTGCCTCTGATGCACAGTGGAGTTTCTAAATATATCTCCTAAGACATTTTTCTTTCTTTTCTTTCCTTTAAAAGTAAGTAAGATGCAATAACTTTCCATAACTTTTGGGTCATTCCTTAAAGGAGCTGTATGCAACATTCAAAGCACATATAATCCAGAGTCTGGGGCGAGATTGTGTGCACACAGTTCTGCAACTAGCAGCTAACGGTGCTAATTCCATAAACAGCACAAAAAAAGGCAGCAGTGCTGATGGAGTTAACATTGGTTGGGCCTTACGCTTCTGCGACAACGCTGTCCCAGTGTTAGCGCTAACCACCATATGTGCGCATTGCAGAGTGGGATGCACACACAGGAACTCACATGCATGTGGGTCCAGACAGGCTACCACAACAATGAACAGTTTATCCACTTTATCTTTATATAGCAAATAGTGATTTGCTGCTATATTAATGTTCTGAATGTTACATATAGCTCCTTTAAACAAAAAAAGAAAATGGAGGAAAAAAAGAACCTAGGAATCACATATATACAGCACCACTCACTATACATACAGCCAATAACCGAGCTTATATAATGGGCTGGCCTGCTGCACACAGTTCATTAGCTACTGAGACCGCTGCGTGTGGATACCAGATTCCTGCTCGTCCATAAATGTCTCTTTTCTGAATTTGCTTGTTTTGTTTTTTTCAGCCAGGAAAACAAACAAGTAATAAAACATGTCTGGTTTGTCAGAGTTACAGTAGAGTGAAAAACCTGCTCATCTTGTTCTCAAGCTCCGACTGCTCAGTCATGGCCCACTGGGTAGTGTGAGGTTTGAGAGTGACTGATTGGCCAAAGACAAGCTATGTCAACACCGAGTTTAGCTTGTACAGCTTTCTGAGCTGCACAATCTACTTCCTGGCTGTTGCTAAGTAACTGGTGAGTCCATGATAGCTACTCTTAGAAATGCTGGACATCTCACTATGGAGATGTTGTAGTGGTAAATATGTAAGGGATAATGTATAATGAGCCTGTGAATATTGGGAAAATAACTCCCTGAAGGGAGTTGTTTTCCCAGTATTCACCGGTAATCATGAAATATCATGAAAATACTCCATCTTTGTATCTTGTAAATTATTATTTTGAAGTGGTAACGGCTACGTTAGCCCGATAAAAAAGTAGCTGTTGTCAGGGCAGCGTCCCTAGCAATGCTGGGCTACATAGCAACGGTCATTACACAGTAATATCAGACCTCTGAATGCCGCAACTGACCAATCAGAATACAGCATTTAACAGAGCCGTGTAATAAATATATATATCAGATTCAGATTCAGCTTTAATCGGCAAGTGAGTACTCAGACATGGATCTGAATCTGGTATTTTGTGCTCTTGAGGTACATACACAGAAATAGATGCACAGACATATAGGCAGATACTCAGAAATTGATACCGCAGCTGTAACACAAACTATTTCTTGGCTTCAGATAAGGTTGTGCCATGTTGTCTCTTTGCTGCTACACTAATACTAACCTTACTTCCGGATGATTTGCCATGAGGGAAAAAAAAATCTTACTGTCAAGGAAGTAATTCCAAAAAAGGAAAGGAATGTGAGTGTATAATATGCACATGTCAGATTTCTCAACTTCTTGATCAAATTAACTTCTTTGCAAATGTAAATCTTTTAGAATTTTTCTTAATATTTATATCAACTGTAGGAGGTCATTTTAGTTGACTAAAAGACCATTTCAAACCAAAAACATAAAAATATTTGAGACTAAATGATGTACCAAAACTGTTAAAACTAGGGAAATGTGTCGTTTGCTAATGTGAACACGTGTATGTGAGGTGGCTGCTGGCAAGCAGAGCAGTTTGTGTCAAATGAAACAGCTTCTCTATGGGGAGGAAAATCCACCTCTAAGATCGATTTCATGATTTCTGAGGGGAAAAAATATTGGCAACCAGGTCACTGCTGTGTGCCAGGATTTGTCACTGTGTAAAAAGGAATAAAAGTAGTAGTTAAAGAGTTATTTTTTATTTTTTTTTTTAAATGTTGGTAGTGTCCCATTTATCTGGCAGTGGTGGAAGGTTTCAAAGCTAACAACTTATTTATCCTTTCTTCATCTCTCCTTTTTCCATATTGCCCATCGAGTTCTTGCGGGAAGGATGATGATGATGATCAGTGCTGAGTAAAGTGGTGTGTGTTGAAAGGGGCTGAGGGAGCTGAGAGCATGTCTGTGTGTGTGAGTGTGACAGAGAGAGTGAGTGAGAGACTTGCCTGGGCCGTGGTGCGTGCAGGTCAGAGGGGCATGGATGATTGGAGGAGGACAGGGACTTGTGGTGGCGGGGACGCGAGGAGGAGGAGGAGAGGACGGCAGCGGCCGAGGCAGTTGAGGCTCGGGAGCCCGGAGTGTTTAGGCTGGGAGGAGGGGGAGGAACAGGAGGAGTACCCCGCCCAATGCACACACACGCACACACACACACACACACACACACACACATACACACACACATATGCAGACACACCCACAAATGTGATCGACACGGGACAAACGCATCAGACAGTCAAACAATCAAACGTACATACAAGCATGACGCATACAGGCATTCACACACAGCGGGCGGGGTTTGTGTGTGGGTGGGCAGGGAGGTGAGGTGGAGCATGGTTAGAAGCAGCACTTATCAAACACAGTAAGGGAGGGAGGGGGGAGGGAGGAACAGAGGAAGTAGAGACATAAAGAGACAGAAAACAGAGCAAAAGGACATGAACAAAGAAGAAAAGTTGGTCTTTTTTGCTGCCAACATTGTTTCATCGTGGTTTTACAAAAAGCAATTACAAGCCACGATCAAAGGTTGACTGTGTTCCTGTGCCTTTGTTTTCATGTAAAATCTACACGACACAAAAGGCAGAGCACAAAAGACCAACTTTAACACACAAGTTTCTATTTGCAAGGAGGACTGAAAACACACTCAGACAAATGATGTCGAAAAAGTCAGGTAATCGACATTACAGAAAAGCACAAAGCAACAAAATTGACAAATCACCACATGCAGACTTAAGACAACCCTGCACTTCACTGGTCCGCACACTTGCCTTCAAAGCAGGTCTACGTTTTGGAAAAATACTTAGTCAACACGATTTGAGGTGCTTGGATGGTCAGTCCAACCATATTTTTCTCGCAAATCTCCTTTTAGTCTGTAAATAACTTTTTGTTTTGCTATTTATCATGAAATACTTTATGCCTTGTTAAAGGTGTTTTTTTTTTTTGTTTTTTTTTTTTCATACTTTGTGAAGCACACTGAATTGTGACTTGTGCTTTACAATAGGGCTGCATGATATGAGCAAAATATGCAATATATGAAAATAATAGTGATATTACTTGTGATGACCAGAAAAGAGCTCCTACAGCTGAGGGAAAGTTAAACTTCGGACTTCTTAAATGCCGCAAATTTGAGATAAATTTTAAAATAACCAAAATTGAAGAAAAAAAAAAAAAAAAAGAATCATGAAACGACTTCAATTACTTGGGGCCATTTATCCAGCCATTTTATCATAACAAAAAACATGACCTTTTTTTGAAAATACCTGTTGTTCTTAGTGAGTTTGTTGTGGGATTCAACTGCCATAATTCTCATCGTGTTAAGTTTGAAATACTTTTTTTTTTTAAATAAAATACAACGAGCCTCGAATGCAATGCCTTGTATCGATAAAATCCTAATCCCATGTCTTAGCATTTTTTAGATTATTATTAATTAGATATTAAAGTGTTCTCAGTTCTGCCTTTCTGCTGCTGCCAGTATATTGTTAAAATACGACAAATTGTGTGCTGAATTAAAAAAATATTTTATAAAGGAAACAATTCACAGCATTCTTTCACTGAACAGACTGAACACTGAAATCAACACAAAGGCACTGATAAAATTAGAATATATTTTAAAGTGTAGCTTTCTACTCATATTTTCTTTCAACAAACTCAAAAAATCCTGCAGTGCAATATTAAAGTCTTTTGCAATGTGATTATTGTGCAAGTTGACATCATGATGACAATTTTATTAAATGATAAACAGGTCATCCCTATTTTACAAATAAAGTATCATCATATATAGGATATAAGATATAGTATTCTTATGTCAGACATGAGAGCTGAACCAGTAAGTTGATAAATTGGTCAACGAAAAAGCCTTAATTTCAATAAAAAACTGTTTGTCTACTTTAAGCATTTCAGAAATGCTGAACTTCCAATGAGTCCTACTTCTCCGATATGAATAATTTTTTGGGTATTTTTTTCAGTCTCACGGGCCATAACAGGAAATTAAAAGCTTTGAGATTTCTGACAAAATAAGCAAATTGCTGATGTCTGTGAAAATCTGATGTTTTTTTTAGACTAAATATTTATCAATTAATATAAAGCTGCGTTCACTGTCCCGCTACAAGATAATCACTCTGACCTATGAGCTCGCAGTTTTATGGATTTCACCTGTCTTGTGACTTCTGCCTGTCAAGGCCCTCCGCAATCCTTCCTTTCCTTTTCTGTTTTAAACAATCTGAGCTCTATCTGTAACAAAGAGTAGTTTATTGAATTACTTAGGCAAAACAACACTGGCTATTTCCTGAACCCTCTCTTAATCAGGGAGGTTGCCACGGGCTACAAAGCTCCACACATTACTGACAGCTCAAACTTGACTTTATCCACACAGAGAAACAAACACAGTGAGAGACAGGGGAGAGTGGTACCAGAGGGAGAGAGATAGATGAAGAGAGAACAGAGGAATGAGCAACGAGAGACAGTGAAAGAGAGAGAGGGACATTTATAGAGGTCAACCAAACAGCTGCTAATTACACAGAAAACAAACACATAGCCGAGAGAAACACACACTCTTTCTGACAGGGATTAAAGCGGCTAGTGATGGAAAAATAACTGCATTCACTGGACAACCCAGTGTGTGGCAAGCGTTTGAGCATGTGCGACATGTATGTTTAAGCTTGAGCGTGCGTTTCAATGAGTTTGTACGTGTACAGCCTCAGCATGTGTGTGTGTGCAGATATTTCTGCGTATGTGTAAGCCTATTAGGAGGCAAGTACAGGGACCATATAGTGCCACTAAGAGTTAATATTCCATCACAAGTCTTTCTAATCTCCTTAGAGAGAGAGGGGACAAAAAGAAAGAGAAGAAAGATTAATATAAAGACAAAGTGGAGAAAAAGAAAAGAAGGGAGGTGCCAAGAAAATGTGAGTGACTTAAGATCCAGAGGGACAAGAGCTCAGACGTAGATAAAAGAACACCAAAAGAAGAAAATTAGGAAAAGACAGAAAGGGATAAGGGAAAATTGGGGAAGGGAGGGGGGTGTAACAAGTACAAAAGCCCAAACTTCAAAGCATTAATGATGATCAAATAAAGTAACTTTAAAATCAAAGCAGATGACAAAGACTAAGTTAGCAGAGCCTACCATGGCTAATAGACCCACAGTGCTAAAAAAACAAAAAAACAATGCTGTCTCAAATGACCACATCGTCACTATGTAGTGCTTAGACTGAAAGACAATGAATAAAGAACAAAATGACATCAATGTGTCAAAACTTTTCGTCTGAACATGGATTCAATTAATCATTTTCGTCAAACTGCAGATAAGGCACCATGTTGGGAACGAGGGGGTCAATTGAGACTGATTCATGAACAGGTAATAAAGCAGTAATGACAATGAACACTGCATCGTAACAGGGATTATGGTTTGCCTTAGTGTTTAATGCTCATGGAAAAAAAGCACACAAAGCGTATGGCTGGTTAAGCATGAGTGATGTGTCCGTGGTTGTATGTGTGGACGCGCATGTGGTGCATTCAAATCCCGGGCGACAAACGGCTTCCATCGACGGCTAAAATTACTGCACGATGGTGTGTTTTATGACCTTAAAAATGAAGGTCAGAAAGTCGACAATCAAAGAACTCCAAAATGAACAAAAAGTTGTTTTGTCCAATTTTTTTTAAAAGTGGTTGAAGAAGAAGCTGAAGGGAATGTCACACTCCACGATGTTCTAATCAAATGAAAGACGAGTGCGAAAGAGGGGAGCTTGATTTATGGCTAAACCCAATTTTCACAACCTTTTTTTGTATATGCAATGACTGGAAGATGGTTGAAAAGAAACAAGATGGTGTTCTTTGTATGTAAGATGGGCCAAAAAAGTATGACACCAAAATATATAAAAATTAATGAGTGAGTAAGATTACTGCCTTTTTGACGTTCTGTTAAGTTTTGCACCTGTGGATTTGAATTTGGGCAAAAACCTGGATTAAATTACAAATTTGGCAAAGTTAAATTAAAAAGAACATTTTATTAAAGGACAAGAACAGAGAGAAGAAAGAGTTTAAAGGGCAAATAAGGTCTCTGTGTGTCAGCATGTCAACCTGCCTACCAGTATGGGAATGTAAAAAGCGGGTGTGTGAGTCCATCTAACCCTGCTTCTGCTGTAACTGGCAGGCCTCCATCAGCCCATCACGGGTAATCTGTAATCTACTGGAGGTTTGGCCTAAATTCCCTAGGGAGCCTGATTTCCATGTCCAGGAGGGCTCACCCCACCCTGGGGGGAAAGCTTGTGGGCCTCCCTGAGCCAGCTGGCAGAGCTCTGGAGAGTACCAGCCAAGGTCTGGGATTCAGTCACTGAGACAGCTGCGGCACTGCTTCATTCACAAACCATGGTGAGAGTGTTTATATTATGTGTGTGTTAGTTAGTGAGGACGCAGCGCTGCCTCACTGCCACTTGAGTTGAGTTGTAGACTGTACTTGCCTTGGTCTTTTTGAAAACACCTCTCTTTTAACATTGTGTGTGCGTATATAAATAAGTGTGTGTACCTGTCCTTGCCGTTCTGGATGCCCTGGCCCAGCGTGGCTCTCTCAGTCAGAGGAGAGTTCCGACTGCGGCCAGTACCGGTGGACAGGATGCTATTCTGAAAGGAGAGAGGGAAAAAATAGGAAGAATGTTAGAAATATAGAAGAGTTTAGGACTGAGTTTAAGACAGTGAAAGATCCCTTCAGTGGTTAGTAGATCGAGAAATGACATTTAAGGTGACCAATTATTCATAGAACAGCCTCAAGCAAGCTTCCCAATCAGCACAGGGTTAGCTTAATTAAATCTTCACAAAATTAGGCCTTAAGAGATTTCCCTGTAACACGTTTATCTTCTGCAGCGTGTCAAAGTTACAATTACAAAACCATTTTGTTTTCAACTCAGTATCCTTCAACTGTCATTTAAAGACCCTTCACTCCCACACAGGTGTTTTTCATTATACTGTCACATCAGCCATATGCTCAGGTTCAGGATGGGTGGAGCTATACTGGGAATTTTATAATGTCACATGTCCATATACTAATAAAAATGATAAAAACTGTTCCCACCCCGACAAGGTGTGACTAAATTAGAAGGAGAGTGACAGACTTGTCGTGTCATCCAAGGGGTGAACTTTAAATTTCACATCCTGCACTCTGCACAAAATCTATAAAACCATTTCAATGAGGAGACATGAGACACCCTCAAATACTTTCTACAGTATCGTTTCTAAAAAAAAATTTAAAAGTTGAAATATTATACTCATAAAGCCTTTCTTGGTTTGTGTCATATGGACACTGTTCACAGGCACCTGTTGAGTCAGTTACAGTACCGCCTATGTGATTCTAAATTGGTGAAAATTGAGTGGATGACAGAGCTGGGTGACACTGAAAAAATACAAAAAGGCATTTTCACAGCGGACACTTTGACATGTCACAGCAGGGAAAAGCACAGGTGTAAATAATAAAATTGACAGCTGAATTCCATCTAGCTGCTTCAGTGTCAGGGTCCTTGGTAATGTGGATGTGGGCTCACTGTCGCACTGATATGGCTTACTAGGACACTTAAATAGAGAAATAATTTGGAACTTATAAAACCTGTGCTTTTCTTACCAAGAGAGGTCAAAACATCTGCTGTGTGAAAGACTTAAAATTCTACCTAAACGCCAAGATAAAAATAATGTCCAGATATGGCATCACTTAAGTGTAATACTGTTGTGAGAAAACAAAAAGGCTGATGATGACTAAAACCTAATCAGAGAGTATAAAAATAATCTAGCATAACCTTGAACATGACTCACACTTCCATTTTCATACACCTTCATCGTTATATGGCTATTTGTCTTAATTAGTAACTAGCATTTGCTTTGATCTTTGGACCGAAGAAGAAGATAATATCTGGCTGACGTTGGCTTACACGAAAGAGCAACAATGACTGTCCAAATAAAAGTTAGATTTTGAATTTCTCTGAAGTTTTCTTCCAATTTCTTGCATTAACTCATAATTGATAACACTATATATTAACAACTGCTGTGTGTATTTTGTCTATGGATCTGCGTGTAGGCCTGTCTGGATAACTACTTTGTTGATCAATATATTGTCCCAAAAATAATCTTTATGCTATATTATTTTCATTTTGAAATCATTCTATGCCAGTAATAAAATTATATAATAGCATAAAAGTGCAAGTACACCCTTTTAAAAAGCAACAAACTTTTATTTCTTGGGGATATTCACATATTGAATTGGAGTATGAAAAAACATCTAACATTTAATAGTGTGTATCTGCCAATACCAGGTCCCGATACCTCTATTTTCCTAGATAATACAGCAGTATAATGGACACTTAAAGTTCATTTAACTTATATAAATCAAATCAATCAAATGTAGGCTATAACCTATGCTTAACAACTGAATAGCTCTGCATTGCATGATGAAAAAAAATCCCTGCATCCAGCTGTTTCTTAATGTTAATTAGTTTATTTATTTTTTACAAAATAAAAAGTATAAGATAGCAAACTCTTTAATCTTTTTGGCCTAACTGCTGTCGCAAGGGAATTTATCTCTTCCCTAAGGAGAGTATTCGCCAGTGTTTGCTGTTTTGGTACAGCCTTGCATGCGTTACATGAATGAACTGTATTCTGCTGAGTTTTTATAACATTCGTCTGCACTCTTGCATGAATTAGGATACATTATTATATTATTCTTATTGGCCTTCTGCTTTCAGGGCCTGTTACGCTGTACGGCCTTTGTCATGTTTTTTTCCCCCTTCAGACTTGCACAAGTAGGCAGGGTTGGAGAGGGGAAAAAGGGGGAATCGCTGTGCTGAAGTCTTGTAATTGGTCAGGAAAACCCTGCTGTTTATTCTGGCATCACGTTGGCTAAAATATTGGTTGGACATTCTTATGTAAACAAATATGAATAGTAACAGGCCTATCAGTGTGTTTATATTTAGTAATACTGGTGATGTGGAAACCATAATACACTAATGTGCTCATTTTGATGTGCTTTCAATAGAAATTGTGAGTATTTCAAATGTCGTGTAAGCAGGCAGTGTGAGAGCGCGTTCTCACGGTGGAGGGCGTGGCGCTCTTCTTGCGGTCAGAGGAGACCAGGGGACTAGCTGGCACCTTGGTAGTGGAGCTGCCTGATGAACCTTTCCTCCCAGAATCCTCCCCTGCAGTCCGGTTGTCTGACTGACCCCCCCTCTTAGAGTAGGAGGAGCCTAGAAAGAGAAAAAGAAGGCGTGGATGAGGAAGGCCGTCACTTGCTGTGCCCTAACCTGAGTAATTGCCCCTGTCCATCCCATCTGCACCATCATCTGCTCTGCTACTCATTTGTCATTTTCCTGTCATCACTCAGTTCTGTCACCTTCTTTTGTGTCTTTGTCATTCAATCTGCTCGCCCAACCCTCCACACTTAAATCAATCTTGTCTACCCTCAACTCCACCTCTCTCCCTCCACCCAGCCCATCTCTCTTACTTCAACCTTTACTCCAACATACACTATCGCCCCTCCATTTAAAATCAGTTCTTCCTTTTTAAACCACTCTATCTCCTCCCCTTTTTCACACTGTGGTTACAGGTGTCTACAAAAAAAATGCGATGCTCACCTTCAAAAACTATTTTTGGGGACTTAAGAGGAACTTTTTACCCTATCACAGTCTTTAAAGGCCTTGAATTATTTTCTCCACCTGCTTCAGTGTGGCAGGTCCAGAGACCAATCCAGCATACACCAGGATTTAAACCATATGATTCAATTTAAAATACAAATATAACTTTGTACAATGTGCTGGTGCTACGCTCCTGACAAATGACCATCCCAATCTGACCCATCCATCTCTCCTAACCTCTCTAACACACACAAGCTTCACGCCCTCCTCTCAGACACACCAATCTCACCCTGGTCGGTGGCTCTGCGGTTCTGAGGCTTCTGGTTGGATGACACACTGCGCTGTACCTTGGAGAGGCGAGATGGACATACAGGTCAGTATGGTATTCTTGATGTCACACAGTGTTAACACACACACACACTTTGGGACGTAAGCAGAAGCTGCATTTACAGCTGCTTTTAATCTAGAGCCATTCTCACACGACACCCACAACAATTCAAGCATCCGGCGAACACACTGGTTGTTGTGGTTCACATGTACCTGTATGTAGGTCAACCATCTAAAACCTACAAATGAGCTTCATCAGAGAAGATTCCCAAAGTGACTTTGGTAAAAAAAAAAATAGGAGGTCAAGTCAGTGCTCTTGTGTCACTGGCTGCGGTTGGGAGACCTCATTATGTGTTAGCAGAAGACATTATGTGTTCTCATTGTACCTTGTGGGGCGGGGAGGGGGCGTTTATGTTGCTTACATCACTTCCTGGCCGGGGCTTGATGCCACCTTCATCCAGCTGGGGGAGAAAACAAAACACAGATCTGAATACGAGCATATCTGGAGGAGACGCAGAGAGAGTGCAATGTGGCTACAGCAAACACAAAGGACTAAAAGAGCCTTTTTAAAAAATGCCACTGTTCTGAGAACACAACATGCTCTGTATGCTCTGATGACTTGGGTGCAAAATAAAAGTGAAGCCCTACATTTTCTTGTATTTAATGATGAAATGACAAGAGCTGGTTAGTTTGACAGTTTACTGTATAACTGTAGCTTCGAAAGCTCTGACAAACCAATAATAGCTGGCATGTGTTCTACTGTGTAGAACAAAGATGTGTAGGTGTGAGAAAGAAACAGCGTACCTCAGAGTTCCTATAGTCCAGTAGCAGGTATGCAGCCATCACATCATTGTACTTCTGGTTCACCAGCGAGTCCTGAATCTCATCCTGAGAGAATCCCATCTGCAGCATGATGTCTGCACACACAAAACCAGTGTATAATTAGAATGGTGGACTTCCTGCAGGTTCATAATTCCCCTTAAGAAAAATGATCTTTGTGTGTGAGTGGAGGAAAATAACATCTGCATGAAGCATGCTTGTGCGTAGGTGAAGCGATAGAATACATTTATCATTTTTGAGTGCATTTCTATTCCTACCTGTCCTCCTGGGGTCCTTATAATCTGGTTGGGGTTCGACGTAGGGTTTGAGTTCTTCGTCCTCGTGGCCCACATTCATCCACCGGTCCCTCATTATCTGCTGCTGGGTGAAAGCCAAACAGATGGTTACAGGGAGACATGAGATGTCAGAGACAATGGAGGGGCAAAAGGCGGAGGAGGGAGGAAAGGTTAAGAAATGAGAGGAGAGGAGAGAGGGTAGAGACATTAGTACAAGAGTCTCCTCAAGACAAATAGCAGCACAACGGAAAGGATGCAGGAGTCAGCTGAACACTATGAACTCATTCTATGTTATTCATCTGTTTACTCCACTAATCTTGACAATTATTCTTAATTAATAATTCAGTTGTTTTTTTTTAAAGCCATAGCCAGGTACTCGTACTTTATCTTCAATATGCAAATGTCTTTCCCTGAGGACGCAAATGAGGGGTGTGACTTTTAATAAACAGGCTCTAAAATGAAGGCTCCGCTACACTGATGATAACAGCGTGAGAAGGGTAACATTCAGGAAAATTTAATCATATCAATCTCTTCTGGCTGCTTAGAAATTTAGACTTTATGGTAGGTGTAAATGAAGAAATCCGACTGAATTCTAACTCTAAAGCAAGAGTCTCCTCATTTTATTTTAATAGGGCTGCCATTTGCATTTAGCAGGTAAAGCAGAGACTGCGGGGAGCCAAAATGAATCACACGCAAACTAACAAGTATTTACTATGCCTTATAAAAAGAACTTGACACTTCAGCAACAAACTCACATATAGCTGGTGAAGCAAGTCCAGGTGTTCAGTACAGTACTGTATGCGTTACACACACCATTAGATTAACAAATAAGCAATTGCTGGTCAAGCTATTAGGAGACAATTCTGGTTTAAGTTGTTTTCAGTCTGCAAAATTTTAAATCTGGTTCAGTTAGAAAATTAAATTAAAAGCAAATTAGCCCACAGCTACAATAGATATAAGATGCTTCAACGCCTTGTGTCGAACCAAGGTGATTTATGTGTTTTTGTCTTGTGTTTTTTTATGTGTGTGCCAGTGCCGTGCAGTGTACCTCGAGGCTGCCTCTTTTGGAGGGGTTCAGAATGAGGAACTTTTTGAGCAAGTTCTCGCAGTCGGTGGACATGTAGAAAGGAATCCTGTATTTACCACGCAGCACGCGCTCTCTCAGTTCCTGGAGATGGACAAGTGCATCAAGTGCATGACAAATCAGCAGCAGAAAAAAAAACATACACACAACTGTTTTCTCCCACATCCTTAGATTCTGTCAAAGGGAAGTGTGAAAGTGTGGAATGCACCTCAGACTACCTGAAAATAAAAACAGTTTAATGATAAAGGACTTGGCTCTGTATCTCATCAGTGTATATGGTTTAAACTGATGTGGCTTAAATGAGCCGAGCAGCAACATTAGCTGTGGTTACACCCCCAAATGATTAATAGTTTTTCGAAACAAGTACTACATTCATCTGAGCACAAGCTGGTTAGCATTTCAAAAAGCTTTGATTCCAACATAGGGGTAATATAGTTGGTGGGTGACATTGCCAATACTTTTTAATCAAACACTTCCTGTTCTTTTGATGATGTTATTAGATGATCTTAGAAAAGGTTATTGGAATAATTGAACATAATGCTGATGTTAACAAAAGTCATCAGACACAAATAATTAACATTACATTTATCTACTTCAGTGGCCTTTATCCAGTGTTTTTAATACAGTGCCACTACACATTTTAACAAATTCAACATCCTACTGGAGGCATCTTAATAATCATAATTCAGTGAGACACTGAAAGATAAATGTATGTAGTAACAGGCTTTAACACAGCTGTAATGCACATGCAAGCTTTTAAGGAGCTCACAGTATACAGCAAGGCACTGAATTTGAATTAAAAATCCATCAAGTTGCAATACTAAGTGCTAGGGCTTATAGAAAGGCAGATGAATCAAATGAAGTGCTGAAAAATTCACATAAAACTATCTTAGCTGTACATTTTGCACTTGTTTTGTCTGTGCATCAATTTGACACATTTAAAAGAACGAACATCTTTTATTAGAGCGTCAAAAAACAGTGAGACTCCTATGTGTTAAATAAATAGTAGGTAATGTAGGTGTTAAACAAAACTCTGCTCGGCAGGAGGTAGTGCTAAGGCATAGTCGATGAGGCTGGATGGCAGTTTGCAGGCATGTTAATATCAATATCATCACATTCAATGTCATATCGCCCACCCAAAATGTGTCTGCACTTCCAGAGTGACTCATGTGGGTACCGACTGAATGCAGAATGTGATAGGTGGTATGAATAATTGTGAATAACCATAGTTCACAGAAAGAATTAAATCCTCTCTGTTTGAAAACAAAGCACCAGGTTTCAGTGCCGATTTGGTGCATCACACCACCAAACCCCATTTGAAGAAAAAGTACTTGAGCTGGCATTTAACCACTTTTACACATTCTCTCTCTCTCTCTCTCTCTCTCTCTCTCTCTCTCTCTCTCGAGTTTAGTTTCTGCATTCTGTAGGGAGGAAGGAACAGAAACCAGCATGACAAATACTACAACCACCCACAGAATACAGACATCCTCTTATGTAATGCACATGAACGCACACACACACAAACACGCTCTCTCCTCTTCCTGACCTTGAGGTTTTGTCCATCAAAGGGCAGCGAGCCGCTGACCAGTGTGTAGAGGATCACCCCCAGGCTCCACACATCCACCTCCGGCCCGTCGTACTTCTTTCCCTGGAACAGCTCTGGGGCGGCGTAGGGCGGGGAGCCACAGAACGTGTCCAGCTTGTTCCCGAGAGTGAACTCATTACTGAAGCCAAAGTCTGCTATCTTGATGTTCATGTCTGCGTCCAGCAGCAGGTTCTCCGCCTGCAGACAGAGTGTGGGAGAGAGAGGAAAGAAAAACATAATTATGATGTAGAGAGCAGGAGGATGTGAAGGGAAGCAAGAAGATGGAGACGAGGAAAGATTACTAATATGCCGGGATTTTTTTTCCGGATGACATGCCATATGATGATACACACGTAACTTAAGCTATGTTTCGTGTAATATGAAAATGCGGTATTTCATTTCTTCCACATATAAAATCTCCTTTTCCACTTTCCTTCCTCTGCAGGAAGGTCAGAGCTACAGTACATTAAGTTTAAAGCTAGCTTGTACAAAAAAGTTTGATAAATAGGCCAGCCCGTCATCCAGTGTCAGTGTAACAAAGATTTTCTCTGACATGCAAATGAGCTTGAAGATAATTTATTCCACAGACAGTTATCTGAAACACCTTTCTCTGAGAAAAAAAACTCTGCTGGGTGAGAGAGGGGTTTTTCAGAGTAATGGCCTGGGGCCTACAAGTAGCACACAATGGGCAAAGTGAGTTGCCACAGTTTATTCCTCTGTGTGTGTGTGTGTGTGTGTGTGTGTGTGTGTGTGTGTGTGTGTGTGCGTGTGTTTGTGTGTGTGTATCCCTGAGCCTAAAGTGAGCCAGTGAGCAAGGAGGCTGGGGTTGCCTAGCAACAAGTGCGCTCTCCTTTTCACTTGCTCTGAATACTCTGCCGCTTCTGTGTGCTTGAGTGTGTGTGTGTGTGTGTGTGTGTGTGTTTGTGCACATTAAATACAACAGTGACATCATCTCTAGGCACTGACCTAGGAAATAAATGAACACTGATTTCATCATCTATAGCTAAATCAAGATTAACACTTCAACTTGGCCAAACAACAAACTTAAACTTCACCAGTATAGTCACAAGAACAGCAGAAACCATATGTAGAACACGATTTGGATTTTTCATCTTGGGAGCCAAACAGAGCGATTTCAGTCTCGCTGTGAAATGCAGGCTCATCAAAATTTGCTCTTGCAGTGTCGGACCTACTAGAATTAAGCCTGTGCTGGATTTCACAATACAACCCACAGATCAAGAGTGATTAGGATAATGTGCTGGATGGTGCGCATTACAATAATGAGAACTGTCTGTCCTCCAAAAATCTTATTTCCCATGTTGCCTTTTTTGGAAATGCCAGCCACCAGTGCCAGCTGAAAGTGTACAAAGTGTTTCATGACCTTCGTCACAGCATTGAAAATGTTTATTAAAAAGCCCAAAATAACCGTGATTGGGAAAAACAACTTTGAGATGAGAAGTTCCTCTATGGTCACTATAACAGTAATCATGATAATGTCTTGTCTACCGGTCTCCCTGCTGGCACAATAAGAGGATTTACAACTCAGCATTATACTGTGAACCAAAATGACCTGGTAGAATTAGACCTGTGTGTGTTGTGTTTCATTTTTGGCACCAACGGCATCACAAACAGGAAATAAATGGAGAGACAGAAGGAGGGGATGATCCAACACGATAGCCGAATTGCATAGAAATACAAGTGTGTGTGTACAGATGTACGGGCATGTGTGTTTAAGCCGTAGCACTCCAAGAGGGACATTATATCATCTTTGTGATTAACCTCTGGGTGGCGTGTTCATGGGGGCAGGATTTCATCTCAAAAAGTCAAATCCTATAAAGATTAATGTGGACAGAGAGCCGGAGAGAGAATGCTTGCTTGTGCTCTGACACTCAATGTAATTAATGTGTGTGTGTTCTCACCTTGAGGTCTCTGTGTACTATACACTTCTGATGGCAATACTGCACAGCTGACACAATCTGGAGGGTGAGAGAAAAAAGAGGGAGAGAAAGGATGACATGATGGACGTGTTGAAAGGAAGTAAAAGACACTGAGAGCTCTTCATTAGGATTTCATTAGGAAGCAATCATGAGGAAGTACTAGGGATGAAAAATTTAAGCCATTCCCTTAACTGCTTACAATTTAATGATCAATAATCCATCATTAAAAACCATTAAAATACAAAATGAGTGGGGTTTTTTTGCCTGTTAAGCTTCATGTTAACAAACATGTCATTTTTGTAGCACAGCCCCAAACACATTTCTTAATAAATTAAAGGAATACTTCGGCCCCATGTTACCATTTGTATATCAGTTTCTCACTGCGTGTTACACTGAATAAGTGAAGGAAACTTATTTATGTCCGTGTTTAACAACAGCAAAACTATATAAAAACATCAATTGAAAACTCTCACACAACACATGTAGTAATTCAAGTCTCATCCGTTTTTGGATTCTGCCTTCACCAGAGGTGAAGAGAAAAACAAAGTTTTCTTCACAAACTCGATGTAATTAATATATATGACACACAGATGGTCATTTGGGAGTTAAAGTATTCCTTTTAGTAAATACTACTCAATGTAATCAATATTAGCCTGTCACTCAAACTTGCTGTTTCTGCTCCTTTTGCCTGTAATTATTCAACAATTGACATCAAAGTAATAGATCTGTAAAGAGGAAATACACTTTTAATCTCAATCTAACATGCCTTGAAACAGCAGCAGCTCACAAAAACGATAGTAAGTGTAAGATTACAAACATAAATGGGCATTTATGCAGCACACACAAACCTGTCTGAATTTGGCACGGGCTTCTTTCTCCTTCATCCTGCCATGGGCCACCAAGTAATCAAAGACCTCTCCTGGGAGACGAGAGAAAGAGGAGGAGAGCAGATTTAGTGTTGGAACCTGATACTTGTCTTAGAGCCAGGGTTATCAGTCAATGAGACACTGGACTAAGTATTGTCCTTTAAAAAGTATGGGCACTTAAAAGAAAGAATAAAAAATAAGCTATTTTCAAATTTACAGTGACAGTAATTTTCAATGCTAAGGGGAAAGAGATGGTCAATAACGACGGATAACTTAACAAATAAAATAAAAACAGAATATTTCTGATAACAACCCTTTGGACAAAGTACTAACAAAAACTAAGAGCCAGTACATTAAGAGTGGAACTAGCATTTTTATTTGGGAACCATCTGATTCCAACATACAGAGTGCCAAGCCTCAGGGGGAATGATTTCACAGTGACACGCACTTACCTCCACTAGCGTACTCCATTACGAGGTACAAGGTCTTCTCTGTCTCTATCACCTCAAAGAGCTTGACTGGAGGTGGAGAGAAAGGCAAAAACAAAAAGTAAAGTGAAGGGAGATGGGGCAACAAAAAAAGGCCAGGAGAGCAAGAGTGAAAGCAAAAATGAAGAGATAAGAGAGAAAGAGAGAAGCAGAGGGATTATTATGATTCGGGTTGACTACATGACCTTGAAGCACTACAATAAATTCTGGTGCTCCATGAGTGACGACAGAGTGGAAACTCACATTTCAGTGTGACTCACCTATGTTGGGGTGATTCAACATCTTCATGATCCTCACCTCCCGGAAGAGCTGTGAGAAACAAGCCACACAAGGTGCAGTGTCAAATACACTATCAGATTTAGATAGGTACTGCTTGTCAGCATGAGTGTATTTTGTTGTGAGTTCACTTTCATTCACTTCCTGTTTATGAGCATGCGGGTCAAAATACACACACTGGAGAACAGAAACAAACTTTTTAAGCAATACCAATTAAAATCCAAGTTCTGGCCATATCTAGGATTTCAGAGTCAAACAAACAATGCCCTCAGCTGCTTATAAACTCTGGCGTATAAGTCAAAGCACTGCCTACAAACTACTAATTCCAAAAAAGTCTAGGTAGTGCCATCCAGTCTCTTTCCGTGGTTAAGGTGTGAACAGACGCTTCTCACTCATTACAAATTTATTTCCTCTGACTTAGCAGATAAGGTCAAACTAAGCTTACATACAAATTATCCAGAAGACATTCTGTAGACAGACAGTTAGAAGCCGGCCAAGGGCTGGGGAAAAATTGATTCTTAGATGCATCCTGACTCACTCTTGAAAGATTGTCTCCATGCAGATAAGACACTAATCGAACAATTAAAACCCAATCCATGACATAATAATTGCCTGTAACAAAGTCACAAAGTGAAAACGAATAAATCAAGATCAATATGTCATCATTTTATAATTGCGTCACAGCCATCTGATGTGAATCGAATCCTAAGGTGTCCACACCTCAGTGTGTAACATTTACTCTGTTACCAGTATTGGCTCCATTTAATGACATCTGCAGTCCTTAAAAGTAATGTAACCCACTTTTTCAAACAAAATTTCAACATCACTGCCTCCACTGCCATTTTATTGGAATCAAATTGAATCAATTCATTCATGGGGTTTTTTGAATAATAAATACCTTTATAGATATTGAACAAACCTGACACATAACAACCTTCAAGGAGTGAGAGGGGATGATATCAGGAGTTTCCTGCCAAATGTGGTCCTATTGCACATGGATTTGTATTTGCATGGGTCTTTACATTCAATATTGTAGTGTCCGAGTGCATTTGTCTCTGAATTTATGTGTTGGCCCTGTCAGTGTCTTTGTTGTGTCTTAACATTTTCTTGTCATGTGCTCTGCGTTGGCCCACAAGTGTGTATTCTGTGCCTCATGTCTGCGGATGCATGACTGTTTAGTGTGTGTGTGTGTGCTGAGTGTGCAAGCGTACATGGTTAGAGTGTGCGTGTAAGTGGACAGACCCCACCCTGCCACGATCAAAAGAAGTAATTGCAGCTTGTTTCCTGTAATTAAAACTCTCTCTGAAAACTAGACCACTTCAGAAAGACAGACAGAGACAGAGAGAGAGCGAGGGGAAGGGAAAGAGAGAGAGAGAGAGAGAGAGAGAGAAAGACACGTGGGGCAGGACAAGTAACTTGAAAATGACTTCTGAGAAAAGGGATAAGAAGGACTGAGGTTTGGATTTTGTGCCCGTGCGTGCATTTGTGTGACAGAGAAAGAGACCCACCTTCTGCAAACTGGAGGAGTTGAGCTGTGTCTTATCAATGATCTTTACAGCCACCTGGAAGCAAAACAACATTTATTATTCCACTTTTATTCATTGATTACAGTTGCTGCAATGGGTTTGAACCCAAAAGCTGTACATTCATAGTCTGTGACCGCAGCACAAACACAAGTATGCGTCTTTTTGCATCACACACATAGAGAACGATAGAATCTAATAAAGTGATAAAGACAAATCACAGTGGGCGACAGTGGCATAATAGGGCAGAATACAGAAAGAGACAGACACAAAGCTGAGACATGCTTTATATACATGTCATAATAAGGTCTATAGTTCATAATCCAACAGATATCACCAACAATGGACACTGAGAGAGATAAAACAAAGAAAAATAAAGAGAGAAAAATAAGGATGAGGAAAAATAAAAATAGAGAGAGAGATGGGAGAGATTCAAAGTGAGAGATGTAGAGAAAAGGGGATGAAACGGATCGAGAGAAAAGAGGACATAAAGAGAGAGAGGCGAAGGAAACAAAGAATGATGTCTTAACAAGGAGCAGAAAAGGGAGGTCCACTTCTTTCTCCCATATCTGTCTTTCACTGTCAACTAACTCCTTTCTTCCACTCCTCTTTCTGGTTGTGCTTGTCTGTCTGACTCTTTCATGCCCTCTGACTCTCCCTTGTTTTCTTTGTGTGTGTGTGTGTGTGTGTGTGTGTGCCAGCGAGTCACATGGAGTGTTATCAGGGTGTCAGGCACAGAGCTGTCACACATTGACAGAGCCCGCCTACCCCTCTCTCTCTCTCTCTCTCTCTCTCTCTCTTTCTCTCCCTCCCTATTTCTCTCTCCCTCTCTCTCTCTCTCTCTCACACACACACACACACACACAGACCAAGAGTGTACTTGACTGGGCCTCAGACAGACCCCGGCATGGGCTCACTGCAGACACAGCTTTTCCCTTAAAGGGACAGACCACTGCGTTACATCACATCTGGAATTCACAGTAAGCCAGAGACATTTAGGCTTCTCTATTCAAGCTGACAATAGCGATGTAATCTCCTGCAGCAGATGTACCGTCTCCAAAGCCATGCGAGCCCAGGATCAGACCAGACCTACTGTGTGTCACAGCATGAGCCTTCCTCTATCCTCAGCAACCAGGAAGCGAGATTAGTCTAAACATTTATAGTCTTTTTCTATTGTTTACCATCACGGCTAATTAAAAACACCTGATTCTTTTTTTCCACCCTAGAGGTTTTTGGTGATAGAACAGACACTGGAAAAAGATTTGGAGTCCATTTGTCACTCAACACCAGTGAACAATATGGTCAGGGTTCCTCACCTCCAAACAATAGGGCACTCACTTTGTTTTAAGATGAACTTAGATTTACCTACTTTTATAGACAAAGGCTTAAGGTTTCTATATTCAGGGTGTCTACAGGTACAAAAAAAGTTAAATTTAATGCTTTTTAAGACATTTTTAAGATAATTTTTAACAAAGTTTGAAACAGATGTTTGGACAGATCTTTGGATAAATCAAGTCTTTTTCTGATTCAAGCAAAGCAGGTAAGTCTAAGGGTGCATTCACACCACGATAGTCCAGGGGATTCGGTTCGACTGGGTGGGGAATGCCAAAAATTTTCACACCTTCATTTGGTTTGGTTCACTTTCACACTGCACTTTTTAAAGTGGACCAAACCGCCTGGACAACCTCACACAGTTAACCCCCAGTTTTCAAGCGGACCAGGGTTCGCTCGTTTGGTCCGCACCAGAGTTCAAATGAGCATTTACACCACTCCAAACGGACAGAATTATCCGTGGCAGTGGACTAGGGTTTGTTTAAAGCGTGCCAAATAGCGCTAGCATGAATGCGTCCTAAGTATTTATAGTATATTTTAGGTCCTGTGTAGAGGTAGGTTTTACGTAGGAATATCGTTGTTGGAGTTAGTTCTGTTAATCTACAATTTGCCAGTGGGGAAAATTTAAATATTAAGTAAAAGGACAGTTTTAGCTTGAGTGGTAGATTTAAAGATTTTTAACATCAGAAAAGTGGACTTTCAAGCAGAAGAGCTCGACTCAAGTTGGAAGAAAAAGTTAAAAGATGGATAAATGAAATGAAATTAAATATTTGTGGCCATTAAGACCTCAGAAATTCAAATGTAAGAATGTTTAATTACTTTTAAGGCCAAATATTTATAAAACTGAGTTAAAGCCAGTTAAAGAGTCAATAGTAAAGCATTTCTTCATAATGTGACTAAAGTGGCTAAAAATAAAAGTCTGAAGTTCAGAAAGTCAGGGTAACTGCGTTAAGAGAAAGTAAAGGATAGATCAGAGCTTTCAGTAAGATCTAGCGTGTGTGTGTGTGTGTGTGTGTGTGTGTGTGTCTGTGCATGCCTACCTCTTTTCCGGTGAGGACATGCCGTGCCAGTTTGACCTTGGCGAAGTTGCCTTTGCCGATGGTTTTTAGCAACCGATAGTTACCAATGTGCGGCTGGTCATCTGATGCGGTCGTGGCGACGGAGTTCCGACATCGCGGCATGCTGGAACGACCGGATGATTTGGTCTCCTAGAAGAGAGAAGGCATATGTAAGCATGAGAGGACACGATAACTTGAAGGCAGAAAATAATAAAAAGTGACATGTGCCACAGCAAAAACGAAGCAGAAGTTGTACATTCCAAAGTGCCATCAGCTGTCCTAAACACTGTGCTATAACCTCATCTGTCCTTATAAGCTTCGAATATCCTGTGATTAAATGTCCCACATATACAGAGCCTTTAATTTCATGTCCATTTTGTGTTCATTCAGTGACTGGCCCATTTCTGCATTTCAGAAGTTGGGAGTCATTTATCTCGTAGAATAGTGGAGTTTTATTCATCCGCATAAACGATTCAACTAACAACAAACACATTCATAAAATGCTTCAAAAGAAAATGAGGTTTAGTAACTCTATACACACCTCGTCAACATGGCTGCCACTTAAAGCGACAACAATGCTTTTAAAGTCACAGACATAAACTCATTTAAATTCTAGTTTGAACAACACATGCTGTGGAAGTGAGGCTTCAAAGCATTCAGGTCAGTCCTAACTATAGTAAGATGATATGACTTCATTACAAACAGCACTCTGTGTCATATTTATGTAGATTTAAAATGCACTTATACACAATATTAAACAAGCACAGCAGAGAAACTTGACACTGCCACAGTTCTCATTTAAAAACTGTTAAATCTAAATCATAAAAACAAATTATTACATTGGCCCTGCAGTTTTTATTATGTATCAAATTGAGTCAGCAGAGAAGTGGTCTGTACAGCTAAAGCTAGCAGGGTTTCCCAAGATCTGCATTATTAAGATGCAGGGCTCGTTTCAGGGAGCGTTTCACTCGCATTTGGGACTAAAAATAGGTGTGTGCGAACTGTAAAAAATATTTAGGGGCACATGTGCGTATAAAAAAAATCAGCCGAAGCAGCCTATATTTTTGTCAATAAAAAAATATGATAATCTAACTGCAAATGCCCATATTTTTGTCAATAAAAAATATGATAATCTAACTGCAAATGTTGGAGGAACTCCAGCCGCCTTCCCTCTTCCCCGCGTGACACGGTTATGGGTGGTTTTCCAAGCCACTGTCGGCACAATGAATATAAGTCCCACTGTCGGCAAGGTGGAAAGAAGTCAAAGTGTGGAGGAGATGGACCAGGTTAAGCGGCGGATCTCTGGGGAAGCCTGCTCCGTTCTCCCCGTAGTTCAAATAATTTCAACTCTGAGCGCAGTGCTCGGGCGGAAAATCAGAGCGGTGCGCGACGCCAAGGGTAGCGGTGCCGCTTTGTCAAGCATTGTTGCCCTCTCCATAGACAAACAATGGCACAGCCAGCACAAAGCGGTTTTACAGCTGATCATGTGTAGAGGCCTTTAGGGACTGTTCGCCATGGTACCGCTGCTGGGCAGTGTGGAAATAAAGCCCTTTTCACACAGAGCGCGCAAAGCGCAGACCTCCACCGATGAACCCATTCATTGTGTATGTGCTACTGCTACCGTGGCGCAAGAGCGCACCGCAAGGGGGCGCATGTCGTGGCGCCTGCGCGCTGTGACGACACCTCGGCGCCGTGCGTCCAATAGCAGAGAAGAGCCTGAAGTAGACCCGGAAGCGGTCACCATGGAGCTGTAGCTCCTGAACGAGCCTGCACTGCCCCAAATCCTGTCCTCTGCGCCCTACCCTACGGTGGGTGCCGCGAAAGCTCTGTGTGAAAGAGGCTTAAGTCCTGCAGAGTTTCAGAGGACCTGGAGAATATTTTAGGATAGTATTAACATTATATAAGATAATCATATTGCAAAGATAATTTATATAAAATAATAACATTAAAGACAAAATTAAATTGCAATACTTTTTCAAAACTTGATGACTTTACCTTTCTGTACATTTTGTATACAAATTCATTACATAATTTTGTTTGTAAATGTCTATTTGCATCACGTTTATTACGGAAAACACATTATTTGATTAATTTACATTGTGCCCCTAAAGTTCTTTGTGCGCTCCTTACTTTTTCAACTTAGGAGCACATGTGCTCCTTGGGAAAAAAGTTAGCGTCAAGCCCTGAGATGGAAACTTGGAATGGACGGCCAATATAGATTGAGCTTTCCCAGGCTTCTGGAAGGACTTAAACAGCTAAATTAAAGAGTTGTTTGAATGTTGATGAAGAAAAGATTAAGGTAAAACAAATTCTTTATCACTCAACAAACTTAAAAAAATAAAAAAATAAAAAAAATAAAGCTTTTTAAACCACTCTAATAATTGACAGAAACACCATTTTGGAGAAAAATAGCAGGTCCACTACTTCATACACAGAAAGCTATGAATAACTGGGGAGCAAAAGCACTGATTAAAAATAAGCGATGTACAATTTTAGCAAAGTTGCATAAAAAGAGCGACTTCCTTTCATGTTCTTTCTTATTAAGCTTATCATTAAAGCTCAGACTGCCTCTTATGCTTGTGAATTCTATTTGTCCTACCGTTTCTAACATTTCCTTGTAACAATTACATTAATAGTTTTTCTTTCCTGTACCATAATATCATTTATGCACATGTCAGTTAGAGTCACTACCAAACACTAAAGCTATGCAAACGGTCTGATAACACTGGTTCTCTTCTGTGGATTCAAATTAAAGGAGCTGCTGGGACACTGAGTGCAGTCTTGATTTTCAAATTGTCATTGTTTTACTATGGTTAATGTTTCACACTACAGCCAGAGCCCACTCAGAATATTCATAATTTGGCCTTCCAACACATCATGATAAAAAATATTACACTCCAGTGCCTAGACTGTAATCTGTGTGACTTTAATTTGAACCCAGTAGTGTATAAAGTTATTTTAATAGTCTCTTTATATGGCAGTATGGAGTAAAATTGCTTCAGTTCATCTTACAGCAGACAGGAGGTCTTTCGAGTCATACACACACCCACAAAAAAGAAAACAAAACCTTGCTGTGCTGGCAAGTTTTGCATGGTTGGCAACTGCGATTGGGTTTCAACTCCAGGAAAGGGTCACAGCAATTGTGTGTGTGTCTATGTGTGTATGTGTGATCTGAGTGGACAGGTGACAGGGATCAGGGTCAGAGGAGAGGACGACTGGCTCCAGGGTGACGAGACGCAAACACACACGGGGCTGTGACACTAACACCAGCGCACGGACACAAGAACACACACTGGTGCGGGTACACACCATAAATCACACACACCTCTCGGAGATTTGACACCAATGAGAGAGAGGGTCCGGTGAAATTCACACTGTAAGTGTGGAGTGAGGAGGTTTGCACAAATCATCTCTTTCTCTGTTCTAGACGAGTCGTTTTATTCACCTAATTATCTCTCTCTGGCTTCGACAAATTAGAGGCTCACTCTATGTCCCAAATTACCCAAAAACCACATTTTTATCAACACCGTCCTCGTTCTGTTACCATATCTTGGGCCATGGGAAACACAGATAACTATGATCACTTCATTGTGCTTGTGTGTTTCTTGCTCCAGATGGTATGATCTAATGTCTGCATCCCAACCACCCCCCCTCACATCCTCATGCTGACAGTGCAGACCTGCACTGAGTGTAATAGGCCAGATTAAGCTTTAACACAAGCGGGGGAACTGGGATTAAAAACAAATGACAGTTACATTAAACCCAGAGGACAGGGGAAGGTCCTTATGTAGCCCTGTGTGAGGGGAAAGAAAATGATTTTTATTTTTGGATCATGTGGGCGAGGGGGAAAGAGAGACAGACAATATGTCATGTGTGGACACTACACAAGACAATGAGACTCAATCTCACCACACAAAGCTGATTTCTAGATCAGCTGGGCTGTCCTCACAGAGGTCTGTGTGATCTAATTCCCTCCGTCACTCGCTCAGCTTTGAATTGATCTCACTAGAGTACTGGTGTCCAAAATAGCCCCTGGAGGTCAAATTTCACCCTCAACAAAACATTTGTGTTTCCTAAGGGCTTCAAGAAAGTGATAAGGCATCCCATTTTGTTTGTTTTGATGCAACTGAAAAGGGAGAGAATATATATATATATATATATATATATATATATATATATAGTTTACACATGAAAGGAGCCAAAACATAAAAGTTAAAATGTCTTTTATATAAAGTATATACAGTGTACAAACATATACATATATACACACAGCAATTTTTGATTAAGATAAGCAATTTACTGCTGTGGACGGGGTTGAAGCAAAACATGCTCTAGCCAGTTATTTCACTTATTCCTCCGAATACCGAATGTGTGGGTTTTTTTTGCAATATTCGGCCAAATATAAAATAAATGTTTTGAAGGAGCAGCAGCGGCGGCAATAATTTAAAAGCGAATGAATGTAGCGGAAACACTGAGATGAGTGTATATGTAGAATTCCACCATGTCCAAGTAGTCTGTGAAAGTCTTCATTACTAGACAAATGATTTGCAAAATCAGAACATAGTGGTGTTGAAAAGTTACTACAATGCATGTAAACACGTCTGATTTCCTGCATAACCTGATTTCTCAGAGTCAACTGGTTTCTAGTGTGCTGACTGACAAGTAAAGCGGTCAATGGCATTGCTGACAATGACAACACTGTGAATTTGTTAAGTGCCGATACTGGTAGGTTATGAAACACAACTTGAGATGTACACATAGCTTTTAAGCTATAATGAACAATGTTTGAAGACATAACAGCCATCCAAAGCCCATCACTCTGAGAACAAAACCATCCATCCATACAGGTGTAATAAATTATCTAATCTAGGTTCCTCAAAAATGCGTGAACAAATAAGAGGAAATGTTCAAGTAACTGCAAACTTGGACTTTCCACAACAGTATATCATTTTAAAACACTAAATAAGAGCAGATCACAACCAAAAAGGCCATTAAAAAAGGGATAAAATCTAAAAAAAAAAAAAAAAGACATTATACATCGCATTGTAATATACATACATATATAAATATATATATATATGTGTGTGTATGTATAGGACAACTGAACTTTTAATTATGCCCTACAAGTTTTAATTTTAATATTTTCTCCGCTTCTGGGTCCAAAATTAACTTTTTGGTCTGTCTGCTGTCAATGCTGGTGAACTGAAAAAAAACTTACTGGCCAAATTATTTTTCCACAGTCCATAAAACTGCATGAGATACCATGCCATTAAAAACAAAGTTGGAAATACGGGAGAGCTACTTGGAGCTTGGCTCCCCTGAAAGAAACATGAGCTCCCCAGTAAACCTCATTTGAGAAATTTAGGGAGGAGATGTAAAATATCATAATTTCTGGTGTCACCCTTTGTTTCTCTGTATTAATTCATAATTCCCTGTCAATGTGTTTCAGAAATGGTGTTTCAGTCCTATCTATTTGTTGGGTGTTAATAAAAAATGGATGCATATTTTATAAGAGTAGCGTAGCTCCTTTATGGAATAGCTCTGTGCATAGTGTGGGCGTAGCGAGTGAGAGAGACAGTGGATCAGAGTAGACAGGTGTTCAGATGTTGGCTGAAACACAGCAGAGAGGAAATTAGCGGTGAAGTTGTTAAATGGTAATAGATGTATGCTGTGTTGCATTGATGCGAGTTTGTAGATCTAGATCAGCAAACTGCTAATGGTGGCTGACCTCATTTATTTAATTCGCCAGCATAGATTTTTACCTGCATTAGGCAAGTGGCGGGAGCTAATTTTGGACCCTGCTCCCCTCTTTTTGCAAAACTGAGGAAAATACTTGTCAGAGATTTCTCTTGTTTAAAAGAGGGCTGAAATAAAAGTAACCAGCCAGCCAAGACATGTGCGACCTTGGTGTAACCATACCACAACTGATACAAAAGTCAGTCTACAGGGACAAACTTTCAGTCTTTGGCTAACTAGTGTGTAAAAGGATCATCCACCCAGAAGTCAGCAGGCTTAACTTTAAATTTCCATTGACATTACATTGGGACCATTGTATTAAGTTCAGCAACTTGAAATCCAAGCATGTTTCCTCTGAGTTCTTTCCCTCTTCCACAGTCTTCAACTCTTTAGTCTTCCTTCTCTCCTATCCTCTTTCATGTCTGACTATTTTTGTCTTCTGATTCTTCCTTCATTTTTGGGCAGCTGCAGGCTAGGCAAAACCCCCCTCCCCCAACACACACATACATACACATACACACACGCACATATCCACCTCTCCTCTCTCCCCTCAGTTATAATTATAGATGTGTTGGAGGACAATAAGTGACATCATTGTTTTGTTCTCACATTACTCTCTGATTCTGTGTGCGACTCATGAATACTAACTTGAAGCTACTAACATACACAGTTTAGCAAAGAATTTACTAACTTAAGATTCAAGTCTACTCCAAAGGAAATCTGACATACTCACCAAGGCTGTCAAACTACAGTTGAATACTCAGTTAAATGTACACTCCTGAAACTAAGGGGTTTGTTAATGACATTCACGCCAGACGATGTAAACTCTTATGGAAAGAGTAGAGGCAGTGAATTGGACACACACAGGCCAAAGACACATACATGTAACCAATCACATGACATTGTTGGCCACTCCAGGTGATGCTGAAATTATGCATTATGCAAAACTATGCAAAAAGTTTACAACTTTGGCTGGCCTGCATGTGTACTCTATAGATGTATCAAATTTGTAGGTGGAAGTAGATAAGCTGCTGTTACTGTATTAGTCCCTGACTTACAAACCTGCATATAATGCTGCACACATAAATCAGCTGCCGGAAATTAAAGCAAATGCACATATCTATGTAAACACACTTTCATTTGAAGGTGGGAACAGACAACTTTTCCTCCCTGGCGTTGTCGAGTGATATTATTGTTGGCGCACCTGTCGCAAAGACAACAGGACTGCTTTCTGTTTTTGTCATACCAACTACCAACAACACAGGAAATACAACATTTTGTTTTCCATAGTTACTTTGTTTATTCCACCATCCTCCATTTCCGCTACAGAGGATAGTAACTGCATAGAGGTGAGAGTTTTGTGAATCTGACTAGCTCATCATCAATGTGCTAGGAAAGGTAACATCGGCACGCTCACTACCTGGAGCTTACATCAACGGAGCCTGGGTTTGTTGAAGGTGGCAGTGTGGTTTGGGCTGAGAAAGCCATGTGTAAGTAAGGTAAAGGAGGTTGTTGGGTCGGTGCGGGAAGCAGTGAGAGCTGGCATTAGGGGAGTGTCTCTGGGACGCCAGAGATCACCGTCTAGCCTCCTGGAGGTGTTGTGAGACCAACTAGACGAAACACTGGTGAAAGGAGGTTCCCACCTAATGACCCCAAAGACATGTTAGTTATCACTGCTCACTGGTCTGTAAAGTTAAGCCTTGCCATAATAGCTTATCATAGGGCTTAGGAGGTTATTCGCTGAGTGCTGATCCTTTCTCTAGAGCACAAACTTCTTGTGTTCATTAGAAATCAGTCACCAGCAGTCCAGAACTACGGAAACTGGGACAGTTTGACAGCATTAAAGATACATTAGCAAGACGCCTTTGGGTCAAATCGCACATCGCTAATGGCTAATGTTACTGTCTCTTGTATGCCAACAAATTGGCTAACTGTCATGCTATTTTAGATGCAAAAAAAGTCCAACTTATGTTCTTGTCCCCATTACCCCTTGCCCCTATCAAAGCCTTAATTAACTGCAGATAATTCTCACTGAACTGATACTCAGAACATCCCTATCTATAGCCCTCACATTGTGCAATCAACATTGACTTCATACTGATAAGTTAAAAAACAAAACACTTATTTCCACTTCAAATTATCGGAATTGTTTTATGCATCACTTTAAAAAAGTCTACCCCTATTAGCCCTACCACTATTATTTTTCTACCTTTAAACGTAACCTACACAAACACATCAAGAAACAATTAGTGAATTGTTCACACATATTTTCAACCTGGATGATGACTATATCTAGTTTCTGCCACAGATTTATTTTCCCTCTAAATACAAGATTTGTTTCCACAACAACCATCATTCAAAGTTATCACTGTTTCTAAATGTGGCACTTGAAGCAGACACGCACTCATTGTAAGTCGCTTTGGATAAAAGCATCAGATAAATAAATGTTAATGTAATGTAAAAAAGTGCAATAAAGCCGAGCACAATTTGCTTTGAACCTGAGTTCATCAGCTACTGTGTGTCAAGCCTGTCAGATGGGGGTCAGACTTTATCGTTCATTGCCTACCGTGTGTAGAGACCATTAGTATCGTGTTTATATCCGGCCCCGAAATTCAGCCCCCCTCCCAACACACACAAAGCGAAAACTCAGTGACAAGATGTTTGCAGCTGAGAGCCATTTACTGCCATCCTGCAAACACAAGCATGTGCACATGACCAAAACACACACACACACACACACACACACACACACACACACACACACACACACACACACACACACACACACACACACAAAGCAGTAATGTTAATCCAGGCCATTGCTGGTTGTGTTTTGACTCAAGCCTCATTATCACTGACCTTTACTAATCTGAGTTCTGGGAGGAAGCCACTCAGATACAACCAGATGGAATTTTACACAGTACGGTTCAGAAAGTGACCCTAAAGGAGAGTCACGTAAGAAGTGCAGCAAACTACTATCAAGAGACAGCTCAACCCAAACCAAGATAGGCAAACATAGGCAAAAACGCCAACGACAGTAGGAAGACAAAGTGGGGTAATAAAAGGAGAGGAGCTTATGAAGACATGCTTTGGAAAATGAGAATGACAAAGCAGGTTGCGCTGAGAAAACTAAACAGCAATTTAAATACTAAAAAAAAAAATATTTTATTTGCTTACTGTATCGCCAGATCACATTGACCAATTATCAACTATAATCTGATCAGCCATCCAGACTAATATTCTCCCTGTTTTTCACCCTACTGGGTAGGTTCTCTCACCTTACATGACCTTATCCTGCAGTAACAATTAAAAATCACATTTGCTGACCATCATTTAGTTTGTTGGACCTTGTTAGAGGAGCTGATTGGTGCTTGTTTTTCGTGGGAAACACAGGACAAGGAAAAAAAAACAAAAAAATTGTAAAACATGTCTAACCATTTTGTATGTGTTTTTAATTGATAAAATATGGGGTATAATTACACAGACCCTTTAATACTCTAATTACACACAATTAAAATATGGCTACTTTGCTGCCAACTCTGGCAAACAACAAACTGATGTCTCACTGGCAGCTATTACTATAAGCTGTTTATACAGATCGCTTTTTTAAATACCACATCACAACCTGCTGTTAACAATTAAATACAATCACACTGTTCCCTCTCATTTCAAATAATGAACTATGAGTTTCAACTGAGTTACAATGGGACTATGGGGTATTTTTGCTTTATCTCTAAATATATGAGCTACAAAGGACTTTTACTCCCCTGGAATTATTATGTGGTTGTCTTCAATGCTTCAAGGGACATTGTGTAACATATTCAGTTGTTTATTGGCAAAAATTGATGTCTGCATTCATAAATATGTCATCACTGGTGTACTATTACCGCCACCAATAATCTGACTTATTCTCGTAAAAGGAGAATTTCGGATTTGTTTGTACATTGTGCATTGTGCAAAGTCCCACTCTTTGAGCATAATGCAGGATCATGCATATGCAGCATCATGTGAGACGGAATCCTTGTCGCCAAGAAAGCGCAAAAGGGAATGGAAAAGGCAGCGTGATCGGCGAATTAAAAAAACGAAGGCCCACATCAGGGTAGCCTTTCCCAGGTAAAGAGAGCTGCTGGGGGAGAATGGTAATGCAATCACAGGCCAGCGCCGCTGTTGGCTGTTAGCGGCCAGTCGCTAACAGCCTCATCCCTCTCCTCGCATCACTGCACCGCTGTTAGCTGCTGTTAGCGCTGGCCTGTGATTGTATTACCTTTCTCCTTCAGCAGCTCTCTCCACCTGGGAAAAGCAACCCCAATGCTGACCCTTGTTTGTTTTTTTTAATTCGCCGGTCACGCTGCCCTTTTGATTACCTTTTGCACTTTAACACTATGATAGATAGCTGTAGCAACGTAGAGTGTATTCTTAATAGCTATACCAATGGGCCTGACGTTGCAGTCAGGGTGCAGGATTGGTACCTTGTACCACTGGGTTTAAGGGCCTAGTGGTCCAACTGCACTCACCCCTCACTATCTATGATGTGATGAGGTGTAATGCTTGCTATGTAGTCATTTAACACTCGCCCAGGCAATAAGAAGTGATGGGGAGCCCCATAGTTTGACCCATGACCCCTATGTGACAGACCCCAAAGACCAGGTAAACTTTATTGTGTGTGGTGGCCTAGGAAGGGTAAAGAACAGTGGAGTGAAGCTTTATAGATACTATTGTATGTGTGAATAAACTCTCAGCAAGAATTGTCATTGTTTAAAGGAAATAGAGCAAGAGGTTTCTCGAAATCCTCCTTTTAGGTAGTATCCTACCATAGATGCATGGGAATGTACATTCACCTAAGGTGTTCTTATTTTCCAATAAACCTCCAAATTCTTGCATACACATTACTTCAGAGTCTCACTCCAAGTCAAATTTCTGCTTTCACACTGACTAACCTTTAAAATGTATTAGAAATTATGAGAGAAAAAACGTCATTCCCCTTAATGGCCTTCTGCCTGCCGAATCATGGAAACTGGTTAAAAGACAGGAGGTACTAAGTCCTGATGTCCTCTACAGAGGACATTGAATAAAAGGTGTATTTTGAAAAGGTTAAAATTACTCTGGATTTCTGAAATCTCTCCAAATTAAAGTTAAGACCCTTATAAATCAGGAAACTAATTAAATATTAACAAAATAATCATAACGTTTGCCAGAAAATTATCAATTACCACTCTGGCAGCAAAAAATAAGAAAAACGTAATGGCAGCCATTTTGAAAAGGGTGTATGTTTGCCCTATTAACCCCACCCACATAATGTCTACATCATTAGAAAGCCACCCAAATGGATAGCATAAAGAATACTTGAGTTACACTAGTTAGACCAATGTCCTCCACAGAGGACAAAAATGAATTGTCAGGACCCAGGAGGATATCACTCCTCTAGGTTCTGACCCACCGCTTGACAACAGCTTTACAACAATGTAAGCGCCACCCACTGATTGGCCAATCTTTACTCCCCTCTGCAGTTGTCTTTGGTCCTTTTTATTACAGCTGATAAATACACTGTTCCATACCACTGTGCAAGACAAATCACTCAACCTGAGTGAGCAGATTCCAAGGTCCTTGACAAGGCAAATGAGGGCAATCGGTGGGCCAAGCTGGGGACAACTGATACACAAATTAATTGTGCCAAATACAGATAGTGGCTGATATCAAAATATATAATATTTTTTAAAAGCTGTTATTTCTCTTCAGAAGGCTGGATTATTTCAAGATACCAGTAATAGCATTAATTATAGCCCCAAAAAGCGGATTACTGCTCCAATAATTAAGATCCCTCACAGATGAACACCTTTGGTTTTTAAATAGATTTTTTTCAAACACAGTACTGTTATTGAATTTAATCTCTCTACACACACTCTGTGGTTGGTTTTGGCTCTCCATTTACACTGCCACACAGTCCTAATTGTTAGGACAGCCAGACCCAGAGTTCATTAAAAGAGGTGTTGAAATGTCAGCTACACGAAAGCTTAATTTGACATGCCATCAGCTGGGGGATGTGTTGTCTCTAACCAACCACCTGCTGTAATTTGCTGGAAAGATGAGTGCAGTTAATGAGAGCATGATTCTCTTTAACTACACTTGTCTGAATTAATTTTATTTATTAATTAATTTCGTCGAACTGCTTTAACTTGACTGAAAGGATGGAAATATTGGTAAAAAACAACACTTTCTAAGCTTCACTTTTCTGCCCAGCAGCACTGCTGTTCCACATACTACTTGTCGCTCTGTGAATCAATTTAAGATTTTATGATGGAATTTTCATTATTTATATTCATGTGTTGGGCATGGTAAAAATGCAGCAGTATAACACAGATGGCCCTATGTAGGAGAACTGACGAGACTGACGAGACATTAAATGTTTCTGCAAAATACTTGGATCTGTTTTATTCATTTTTTAATATTCAATCCTCAACTCAATTTAACGCAACCCAACATTTTAAACAGATTTTTCTTCTCCATTTCTACTATCACCCAGCCACTATATGTGGAACAAACAAGCACAAAACAAACAGGGTCTTTATTGGATACATAACACAACCACATACAAAAGCTGCTGCATTATACTGAAATTTGTGGGTGGGAGGACACACGCGCACACACACTCACTCACTCACACACACCTCCCGACTCTAGGTCGTGATGGCTGTGTTGCCATGGAGATTTGTCGCTTGCTGAATCCTGCCCTCTATCTTGATGTTGGTTTGTATCACTTTCATCCTTCCTTCATTTTCTCTAGCTCCCTCCTCCCCACCATTCTCTCTTTCCCTACTCTGCTATTCATATGTTTATGTTTCTATTTATACTCCTCTTTAATGCCAAGATGGGTTTCCAGGGGAAAAAACGTGACATAGAGTTTGTTGTAAATGGAGCAGGTAGTGTACAGCATTCTGATATTACAGTACAGTGGTATATCTGACAATGGTCAAATAAATCCAATTTAAAACGGTAGCAACTTTAAATTGTTCTCTTTTTAATCACCACATTTTGCTTGCTATATAGCAACTTACATATAAACACCAATTACGGCTGCAACTACAGCTACTAACTGGAACTACTGCTAATTACATGGAACCCCCAGCAGGGAATAACATTGGGAGGACTTGTGAAACAACTGCTCTAATGAGAGGGAAATTAAAAGGACACAAGTTAAAAAGCTGCCAAATGCCAGAGAGAAATGCTACTGCACCTGTTTGACAGTTCATCTGATTCAACTCATAATGAAAAGCCAGTTAAACAGGACCAGGGTGTATAGAGATTTGCATAAATATATTTTAGGCAAAGGCTGAAGATAAAATGAACAAATGCAGCACTTTTTAACACTACGGTCACACACACACACACACACACACACACACACACACACACACACACACACACACACACACACACACACACACACACACAGTATATAAAGGAAACATTTGCTGCCTCAGGTCAGCAGTGAACCAATTTCCACACAGCTCTGGGAAGACAAAATGAAAATGTTTTTAAATAAGACTAAAAATCTTAAGGCACAGAGTCCATAATATATTGTTTTATCTGTCAAACCTTTTCTGACACTGTTTTAGCGCTTTTACCTTTGGGTATGTTCAGCCTTACTTGGCCTATTTCCACCACATCCAAACAGTGCAGCCTTTGTTTTTTAATTTTAACCTTTGCAGGCTTCTTTTATCTTACCTAAACTAGTAACAGTCCAAGTTCCTTTTTTTAAATTGCATAACATTATTTTGTGCGCACTCAAGATGATGATTTTCACAAGGCAGAGGCTGTCATTGGACCCATTTATAGCTTTGAAGCACAGCAAATAATACAGTCTGTGACTCACACTAGTAAATGTCTTTTAGTGACAAAGCAGAACATTATTTCATCATGCCTGTCTTTCAATAATAAATGGTAAGTCATGAAACCTACTGATAGAGGGTGCTGTGGAAGGATTTTCAAAACTAAATATTTTTTACACATTTAAAGTCTTCCACCATTGAAAAATGTATTTTTTTCTTTCTGTCCCCTAAAATAAATATCCTTGACTATACTGCCTTGTATCTGTGCTCAGTTTGTCACTAGAGAGATGTTTTCATATTCCTCCACTGAAAGAGGTGATGTCTGTGAGCTGCTCTAAAATCTGACATTTAAATGTATGCTGTTCAAGCTAGATGACGCAAGTCACTAAGGCCCTGTTTATGGTTTCTCTAAAAATGGAAAAGTCTGTCCTTTGCGTTTTAAAAAACTTCGGCGTTTATATGACGATGTTACTGAAACGATCCCCTGGAATCTACTGGAAACGCTGTAGTATGCACGCCAGGCCAACAGGTGGCAGTGTAAATTTGCAAAGCAACACCACGGCATGACGCCATGCGCCTGCGCTGAAGCACCTTCCTCTATAACGCTGTGATTACAAACCAAAACAAAGAAGACACAATGGTGAAAGCATGCACAGACAACTTTGTGTGGATGGACGACGAGGTGGAGTTGCTACATTAACAGATCTACACTTCACTTCACAGGGTGAGCAGCACAAACAGAGCTCGGCATTGTTGTTGTCACGGTTGACTTTCTTGCGCATGCCTAGTGACTGGAACCGTAATGCGCATGTGTGAAAGGTCTCCGTTTTCAGAGGAACTGCATATTGCAAGTTTACATGACAACGGAGACGCTGCTGTTTCCAAAAAAATTACGCTCTGTTGTGTTTCACAAACATTAACACTTGGTCAACCACTGCCAGTAAGCCTACAAGCTAACAAACGACATAAATAAAAGATGCTTATTACACTCACCATTCTGATACTCAGCTAGTCACTGATTTTGGTGCACAAATATGGCTCAAATATGTATGGCTGAATCTCTGTGAGGTTTCCTCTAATGCTAATGCTAGCCATCTTGATGCCCACTGCTCTTTCAGCGGTCAACCTAGCATACGCAATGCTGGGGAAACCTTAAAGTGAAACTGGGTGCAAGCAATTTCTCAATCAGTGAGAAAGAGTAGACCCCTTTTCATTGTTTCTTTTTTTAACAATGTGGGAAAATCATGTCAAATCAAATTTAGTAAAATGTGTTTAGAGAGGGACTCTAATGCTGCTAAATCAAATCTAATCTATAAGCAGTGCCAGTTGAATCAAGACCCAGTCCATCCCAAATTATTAGACTACAGCTTGTCTGTATCCACTAACTACAGATTCAACCTCTCAAGTCTACTGGTTCAAGCCACAATGAAGTACAAGACTAGAAAATCATTTGATATCAGTGAACTGTAAAATGTTTCCAACCATAATTTAGTCAGTTTTTTTCCTTGCATACTCCTTTGTTGCCTCTTATAAAACTCTGCAGGGCCGTATCTAGTATAGTATCCAAACTTCCAACACACACACCACACACAAGGCTGAGTAAATTTGTAAGAGGCCCCTTACTTTAGCAAGGTGGTGTCACGCTGAGTCTCAGTTTGCTGTGAATGTAGCGTCGTGTGTGTGTTCTGTTGAACTGGATTACCCTAACCTCCTAGGTATGTGTATATGTGCGCGCCTGTGTGTGTGTGTGTGTGTCAAATCAATTCAGAGCTCCTGTTTGCTCTGTTGCCGTCACAGTTGGGACACGCTGCACGGCACTTCCTTGCGTGCCCTTGTTCTGCTGCTATGCAACTGTGTGTGAGTGAGTGGCAGTGCATGTGAGCCACCAGAGTAAACAGGTCTGTGTAGCTTTCACAGGATAGCTGACTTGAAAAGCTGATGAATGCATGTATAGATAGATGGGGTACAGGGTTTCCTGCAGTGTTTAATAGCATGTTTGAGCCACCTCACCTGAAACAAAGACCACTGCCACTAACCTTTTTGAAATAAAACAACCCCAGAGAGAAACAGATGTGCGATTTCACACACTCATTGCCATGTACTGGCTGTGTGAGTATGGCTATTGTTTAGGCAGTCATCTACTAGCTAAGTGGCTTACCCCTTCAGCTAAACAATTTCATGTGGGAACCCTGGCACATTGGCTTGGAGACTAAATGAGTGCTATGATGCATTTATTAGACAGTTAACTCACAAGGAGTGTCACTATTATAAGCATAGACTCATTAGGTTTGATGTTTTATATGATTACAAAGCCCAATTTGTTTGTGAGGACAGACTTAATTATGCAACTGCTCAAGTAACAAGGATGTAATATCTTTTGGGTGCATGCTCCATTATCAAAGATAGGGAATTATTTGCCTGTTCACAGTGGCTTGCTTATTAGGGCAGGGTTTCCCTTATCCTGTATTATCCATTTTTAAATAGGAAGATCTATTTAAGACCAGCATGCTTATACCTTTCCAGCCGTGATGTCCAGTGACAATAATTGCCTCTGAGAATATATAGGCCAAACACCATGTCATCACAGCAAGCCAGCATTACTCTCTTTCTACACCTTATCTGTAAAATATGTACTATTACATCATGAAACTAATAACTAGGGATGCACTGCAGTGCCAGGGAAACAAAGAAATCTACACTATAGAAAATAACTACACTGTTTTTAAGTAATTAAGGCCTTCATTACACTTACCTTTGAACAAGCATGAATTCAGTCATACAAATTCATGGACCAACCTTTAGTATAACCTTTCACATAAAAATCTCTTGAAAAAAATAACTGTTTCAAAGAACCTTTTATTATACATATGATAGGAGCTTGAACGTATCATAATGTAAGTCAATGTAACCTCTGTAAGCTGTTAGTTGAAGCCACCAGCTGCTAACAGCTAGTGTTAATTAGCTCTCCTCCTGCCGATATTAACAAAGATTCATTGTTCACAATGTAGAATCACTGAGGAAACAATCGGGTGTGTCCTCTGAAGCTGCGTCCTAACGGTCATCTGCTCATTAATATAAGTTTGAACCCTGGAGCCCTGCCAATGCTATTGATAAATGTCATCTTATTTGCTGATAGGGCCATGGCAGTCAACATAGCAATATCGGCCTGATACAGATGTCCAGTCGATAAATCAGTGTGTCGCTACAAATAACGGATCTATTAGCTGTGCACTCAAGATCATATTGGACACTTAACCACTAAGAAAATGGGCCAGCAATCTTCCTACATTTGCACAACAAAAACATGTTTTATATTGTTATATGACACACAAAATATAGCCAACAGCAAGTAGGTTATTACTAGCAATGGTCAGCCAGCCAGCCAGACAGCCAGCCAGCTGCCACCATAGTGAGGTTTTCATAGTGAAATGAGAAGGTACTGTATTGATCGGTAGTTCTCAACCAGGGGTCTGAACACCTCCAGGATTCTGTTAGGAAGTTCAAAGAGGTCCCCAGAAAAAAAGGGGGAATAGTTAATTTTCTCTATGTAGCTCACAACAGATATGAGCCCAATGTGACTAAGAGTCAAGAGAGTGACTACTCTGATCATAGGTTTCACGTCCTTCAGTCGTCTTCTCAGCTGTAGCTGACAACTATAGAATTGTCATACTTAACAACCAAAATCTTTTTATATGGAGGTCCCTGAAGTGAAATCTTATCAAATGGGGGTCCGTGACATAATGGGTATCAATTTAAGCGTCCTAGATACAAAAAGGTTGAGAACCAAATGTACCGATAACGCTTCATTTAAACTACAGAGCTTTCAAAGCAAGCGACAGGAATAAAAAGAAGAAGGGTGTCCGAAAAAGTTAAGTGCTGCGTCGCTCACTGCCAGTTAGGAAACTGCCAACTGAAGAATGCAAATTAGTTATTTCTAAAACAGTGTTATTATCTGGGAGAGTCTATTCAGTAAACACAGATAATATTTGACCACAATTCTACCAATTGTCTGGGATTCTGAAATTGTCCAGGACATGTGCACTGGCACCAATTTTTTTTAAAAACGAAAACCCTGTATTATGGGTTTCCACTGTGTGATTTGAACCCCAACTAACCCAATGTTACCATTCTGAATGGATTTCTGTATCAGGGTGACTCAGCAGAGATCAGAAAGCTTCCTCCAATGGACGCAGCTAATCCTACAGGATAAGAGTGGCTAAAGGACTCGGATTAAAGCAACAGAATCAAGTTGTTCAACAGTTTGGGCAACTAAAAGCATTTAAAACTAGTTGTGTGAGTCAAGTTGTAGTGTAAGAAGCACCACATCAAACACCTCTGGCAAAGACCGTCCTAGCCATGGGAAATATGTTTTGGATAATAAGCAGCATTACTGCTATTTGGGCGCAGCACTATGTGCACAAACAATGGAAGCTTGAATGTTTGCCACCAACTTAAAAGCATTTCTTGAAACACTACTTTGATTTTAGACAGTGACCAAAATAAGTAATACACCATTCTTTCCTTTATTTTCACATATATTTTCTTCTCTACATGATAATAAAAAGGCCGCAATCTAAAAAAAGAACTGCAACTAGGGCTGTACTTAATCTAATCTGTGACAAATTAACCACTTCTTAATATAACCTTTACTACACATCAAAACAGACACACTTGATCACAGGAAATAATCCAAGTATTCATGGCATACTGACATCAGATGACTAAACAGAAAGAGGAAATCCACACGCCTTCACCTGAATGACGTCAAACCCTTCAAATCGCAGGTCTACAGTTAGCTGCCACACCTACCATTCGGCTCAACTGGAAAGGCCTGTTTTACCCTGCTCCCTCAGACAATCAAACACACACACACACACACATACAAAGCACTGAACTTCACTGCACTGTTGGTTAAACACCTAAGTAGCACCTGCTTGTCCTATATTTAAGTGTCCGCCGGAACTCCAGGTATAAATGGCAAACACAACTCATTAAAACAAAGTGTAATTCCGATCCAATTAACAACTAACTGCGTCTGTGTGTGCAGGGAAAAATGAGAGACTGCCAGTGTGTTGTGTCTGTGCCGGCAAGAACAAATGTGAATGTGATGGAGTGTGTGATCTACTATGTGTGTGTGAGTGTGTTTGCAGCAGGTTCTCTGTTGCTAGGGCCCTGGCTAGCTTTGTCTTTCTGTTCATCTGCCTAGTGACTGGTCTGGTAAGGAGAGAGGCATAATTTATGGTTTCCTGGGCGTAACACCAGTGTGTGTGTGCGTGTGTGTGTGTGTGTGTGTGTGCGTGCGTGCGTGTGTGTGTGAGAGTGAGAGAGAGAGAGAGAGAGCATGTGTGCTATAGATTGCTTACAAGATGAGTCATTCAAGGGGAGCATGAATAAGGACAGGCAAAAAGGTGAACACTGGAATATCAAAACATCTTCACCAGCATACCTGTGTCAATACTCTCACATATTCACTGTTTCTCTCATCTATATTGAATTTCCACCTCAACAGCTTGCTGGGAGATTCTCTACCAGGTTTTCACACTCTCGAGGTGTCAGGTGGAATACATCAAACTGTGCTCGGCGACACTCATATTTCCAATTCTGTGTTTGCTTTGTCTTTTGTTGCCGTGGTGCTTAACTGCATTTTGAACCTGTAACCATCACCGTTTCAGTCATGGTGCAGGTTACAAAGGTCAAACTGGAAATCGACTGGAAACTAAGGCTGAGGAATGACAAATTTTTACAATGTGACTTTGACTTAATGAATGGTTACCACCCCTGAAATCTTTCCAAGCCAAAAACTAAATTCTGAATTTCAAATATTGGTAAAATGCAGAACAAAATCTGCAAAAACATTCACAGTCTGGTCGCAGTACTCTTCTATCAAGTAGGGGGAAGTTACAACTCAACAGCCACTGTCACACACTTTCTTCACAATTCTTCACAACTTCTTCTCTCTGCATGGTGCCATTTCATTTCTCTTTTTCCCACTTAGCACTGTGGCTCTTTTGTTTCCAATTCTGTATTAACCACAGCCATTATGTCCCATGTTGAGTTTTAACTTAACATAACATATACTGTGGACTTACTGTCCATTAGAGCTATGGAGCTGTGCTTTTACAAGTGGGATCCCCTTTTGTCTGCAAAGTGTCATGTGCACATATGCATTGCACAGTGGCATGGGGCTGCCACAAAGCACATTTTACAGCAGTGTTGTCACTACTCTGGAATATCTAGCTAAAATACAATACCTAGAAATATATCCATACTCGATCCCGCTATCTTTTGAAAATATATATATATATATATATATATATATAAGAAAGGGCAGCTGGTGCTGGTGTATCAATACTGTGGAAAATGAGAACTGAAACAATTTTAAATATTCAGGATTGATGTGCAACGATAAATTTAGATTTTTTTCAAACACTATCCCAGAGGAGAAATTCAAATGCATATACACACAGGCCCGAAATACACTCATATGCACAAACAGGGCCTATACATGCATTAAATGGAGAGGGGATGTCAGGGTGAGGGGGCTGCCCATGAACGGGCACCCCAAACAAGTGGAGGTTCAGTGCTTCGCTCAAGGGTGCCTCTGCAGTGCCCAGGAGGCGAGCTGGAACCTCTCCAGCCGCCAGTCCACACTCCATATTTGGGCCGGATAGGGACTTGAGCCGGCGACCCTCTGGTTTCCAACCCAAGTCCCTATGAACTGAGGTGGTGATGCCCCAGAGACAGTTTGTGTAATACTAATCTGTTTAGAAGACTGCAAGCAAAAAACATGGACGTGAACAATAACCGATTTTAGATTAAGCTTTGCAAATATTTTATATGGAAGGGAAACCCCACACACAGCATGTTATATAGATAGATAGAACTGTAGGATACACAAAATGTGTACTAGTGCTAATCACCTAATATACTTTTGTCTCTTTGAAAGATAATTAAACAGCGGACCTTTAAGTTCCTGGGTTTTACTTAAGTGTTTAAATGAGAATGTCAAGGTTACTGCGTTGGAACTTTTGCCAGCTGTGTGTATGAAATGACTATCAGATGACTGTCCTCGTTTCCATCTGGTACAGAGCCATACTGTACAATAAAACGTAATAGTCCTTTTGTTCCACAGGAATCCCACAGATCCCATCCTCACTTTCCCTGCTTGATAAAAGTAGCGTACAAGTCAGACAGTATTCAGTGACTGTAAGTTTATACTCATAGGCAGAGTTACATGACAGGAGTCATCAATTTGGTTAGAAAAAAGACTGTACACTCAGCCATCTTAGAGGTAGTTTCAATAAATAGGCCTATGCTGTTTTTCTCACTGTCTACGGTTTTGTGGGAACCTTTATTGATAGACCCAGGTTTGGTATACACCAGGTAGGTGAGGCGGCAGGCCTTCAATGCCGTCACATGGGCTATCTTGTAATTTGTACTTTATTTCCTTGTTCCTTGTTGTACTTCCTTTGGGGATGGAAGGTCTTGTACAAATAAATCTAGGATATACCAAATGTAAACATTACAATCAAGTAAATGTGGTTCAGTTGGTTTATAGCTTTCTCTACAAGACTTCTACAATGCGGAAATATCGCTTGGACAAATTAATGGTTCAAATCCATCACTCTTCCATGTGGGGAGGATCCAGCTTGCTCGGCTAGTGTGCAACTACCCAAACAATGAAATGGAGGATGAAGTAACAATTGAAGAGGCAGACCAGTATTTCTGGCTGCATTAGTCTGTCTTTTCAGAAGACGTGGCTCAATGAATAGAGAGGGAACATTGTAAAACAGGAAATCAGACAATCAACTGATCATGTCTGGGGAAGTGGACAAAGAGCGCAAACTTACAGTGAACATGTTAACAACACAAGTTATGCAGAGCCCCATTTTGGACCAATTTACTGCAATTTAAAGATAGTTAATGGGAAAATATGCATTCTGCTTTGTAATTTTAATAAACATGCTCTATCACCCTATTGTGTACAACTTCAAGCTATTTAAGGTTAAACTGGTGTCACACTGATAATAAGTGTCATATTCAAATAAGTTCCTCAAACTAACAGCCAGTACCAAACCTTGTGTGGCAACATGTCAGATCAAAGCCACTCAACATATCTGCCATTTCACACTTCACTTCACAACATTTGACAGCTCACTTACGATAGGTGCCAAGCAGCTGTGTATCATGACAGGATGGTAGTCTGTCCCGGTCAGTAACTTTTGCAAAACAACCTCCCCCAGACTTTCATAACCATTAACAGCCTTAGTTTGCCAGTCATGTGTAAAGAACTTTCCATACATGTCAAGTAAATCACCATTAAGCCAATTTGATGGCTTTCCAGTTAAGCAGTCTCTGTTTGCAGACACACGGTGAGAATATTCAGAGAACATTTGTTTTTACCAAGCGTCACACTGACTAATCAGATCAAAATATACATCACTGACAGGAACACCGACAGTCATGTCAACACTCAACCCGTCTTCATGTCCGGTGCCATTTTGTCCTGTATCTTGAGACCCGACACCAAAGGCTTTCTATACATGGCCTTTAAAACTGACTGTGTTTGTGTGGGAGTATCCATCCGTGACCTTTTGCCTACAAACCCAGTTAAGGACTTGCCATGACCCCAAACTTTTTCTTACACCCCTAAATCCTCACTCAGTGCTGTAGGTTAAGGGTGTGTTCACAGCTGACAAGAGCACTACAGCAAAACAACACAAGAGTCTGTATTAGTGCAGGCGCGTTGCTAAAGGGTACACAAACAAGGCACACCAAGAAGTCAAATTTGAGGGATATTAATCACCAAGATACTGCACCTTGGTTTTATGCTCTTTCAAGTGTACAACTGTGAAAAGTTATTGCAGCAGCAGTGTATCTCCCTCCCACGAATTCAGCGAGGAAGTTTGCCAATATTGAAGGTTAATACTTGCATGTTCGTACAAGTGTGTGTTATATCGATATGTTCAAAACACATCAAACTTCAACTATGACATCAACCTTAAACATCCCACTGCATATGGAGAAGCCCTGTGTGTGTTTGAGGCTGCAACGGTCGAAGACTTATGTAACCCACTGTATTGTTTGTTTCTGACCTCTGTTCCAGGTAAGGGTGTAGCCATCTGAGAATACGTATGTGTGTATTTATTTGCCTACGCCTACCTACCTACCTACACAGCAGTCTAGCTTTCGATCTACTTTCATGTACTCTGTAATGGAAGCAGTGATCTATTGTGTCAAACAGGCATGCGCACACACCGGCACACACCGTGAGATCATGGTATCAACAGACAACTTCTGTCAGCAATTTACTTGTACAAGAAGTGAAGACAGACAAAACCTTTGACCCTTTGAATCTCCAAGACCAAAAGGCTTCCCTATTGGCTAGTAAGAGCAGATCTGCTGACGATTGGCTGTGCAACTGCAGTTTACACACCTGGGTTGGGCTTTAAATGTTTCAGCTAGAAAACTGACAAAGGCTGCAGCTCTTGGGATAAACTAAAAAAGTACAATTTAAAAAAACACCCCCCTTATTTATTATTTATTATTAATATTAGTTACATTTCATTAAGAGCCACTGTCAGGTTTATTATGACGGTTTTCCCAAAAACATTTTTTATGTGTGTACATCTGCTCGTGTTGCCACAAACATTACAGATACTGACCAGCTGCTAAAACAATCCATCACGCCAAATCCTAACCGCAGCTAGTACACTCATATACCTATAGATACTCAAGCAAAACAAATATAGAAATGGGTTCAGCTTCACACACATAGTGACATCATCCACTGGCTACTCTGTCAACGTGCAGACACACAAATGTTTCCATACAATGCTCACAAGAGATTTTTTTTTATCACATGATGCTTGTCAACAGCTGCCCAAGTAATGCAAGTCGTGGTCTATATTGGAAACTATAATGGTTTTCATGTGAGCTTGTGCAGCTTTTTCATAATGACAGTGAAACTGCAGACAAAACTGTCAACAAGATTAAGACAGATGCTGTCTTGGAAGCAAAGGCTTTGTTCTGGCCTTCTAATAATGATTTACAGAGCACAGAAGGGGTTTCTTTGTCTTTTTAACCTTTCAGCACATTACAAGAGTGTGTCTCTACTCAACTGAATGGAAATATAACTTACTTTTTGAATCTTCAATTCTCTCAATCCTTTGCAATTTTTATAGGTGTCTTAATTGAATGGTATGTAAAGTATATTTAGAAGGCATCTGGATAAGGGTCAGCAGATTTAAGTCAACGGGGGACATAATGTTTGTGAGTGCCTTTAACTATCTTCTGTACCTGTGTAGCAGAAATAACAATTCCAGCTTCATATATTAATTTAAACCTATATCTGTTCCAGGAGTGCTCTGGAGCCCGTCATGCACAACTTATTAACTAATCAATGATTGATTTGTATTGTTTCTAATAAACTGCATTAGCACCAAAAACTTAGAAAGCCTGTTGTCTTCCAATAAACAACCACCAATGACTCTTGTGCCCAACAACAACCACCACCAGCAAGTACTTGCAGCTTTGTGATATATTCAAGGTTCCCATGTCAAGACTGTCCTGCTCAAACACAACCTTTTTTTCTCCCCAGAGATCATCACTGGAGGGGATTTTGAGGCCCTGCTTGCACTTCAGAGGTCAAATCAATATTGTATTTTTAAACAAACCCACATAAGGTATCAAGACTGCAACAAAAGACAACCGTCTTCTCTCTTAGGAAAAGAGAATTTCAGAAAAACCATTTCATGATTTTGTGACTTTACAATGGATTATCAATGTTTCCAACAGTTAAAGGTGCATAAATAACACGTGTCACACATGTACTATGGTTAAAATAATCACGCATAGGGCTGATTCGTGGATGCTCGGCTCCTGAGCTGTCAATGGCATTCATGTGAAACTGTCTGACAGGGTTGTCTGTATTGCAACAGGTCAAAGTACTGAGAAGTCAAGCAGGAGGACATGCCCTAACACACAGACTAAACAGAGACCTAAATTTATTCTCCTATTCTGCAAAGAGTGGGAAATCCAGTGTGAGTGCGTAGGCAAGCTGGTGAATCACTGCTGTGTGGCAAAGACAACAGAGACAGAGGAAAAAGCTGAGAGACAACCAGAGACTGTGGAGGGCCAAACAGGGCCTCTATCCACAGCATTAAGTATTTCATACTAAATGAGATTTATGTGTAAATAGAAATAACAATATTTGGAGTAATTATCTTAGGTTCTTACCTGCCCGGTCGAATTTTCAATAACTTGCACCAGTGGGGGCCTTGTTGACATTTTTGAAAGACTTGAAGTTGCCAAAAAAGGGGGGAGAGGAACAGTGAAACAAAAACGATTATTCAGTGTCTATTGTGCATTTAAAATCGGTCTAGCTGATGGTGGAGGAAAATTTCCAACGGATGTCCAGTGCTAGCCAGCTAGCAGCACGACAGATAGCCCGTGAATCAACAAGTTGAATCCCACATCAGCGGCTAGCCGAGTTAGCTAGCTAGCTAGAAACTAGCTAGCAGCAACCGCACGTCCCATGTTTGTCAACAAGCACAAAACAGGAAAAAGCAAAATGTCCTCTTTAGCTTCGGTCTTGATATGAAGACATTCACTTCCTAATTAGCATGTATCAATGTCGATGGTGACCGGTGAGCTAGCTACCAACCTGATGCTCTGACGTTTTGGCCAGCTAGCGACTTGGGCTAGCTTGAAGAAAAGTTGGGGCAATGGTTGTGTTGAACAAGACAAGGTTCAATTAGGTGGCTAGCATGCTAACCTGTACGGCTGCTAACAAACGTCTGAGGAAGCCCCGACTGTCGCCGAAATCTATAAAAAATGTTTATCCAGCGTCGTTTTCATAACGAAGTGTCGACGCTTGTTTTTCTCCTTTTGTGGCAGAGATGTTTCCTTTCAGATTTGAAACCAGGTCCGGGGTCTGCAAACTTTCAGGCCAAAGTTATTCCCGGCGAGGTCTCGACCTTCCCAACTCACACAAAACAATTCAAAATGTTCCCAGCGAGATATCCAGGGTAGGGTATCCAAAAAATAAAAGCAGCACCATGTAAAATGGTCACATGGCAGATGAGAAACACGAATTAATCTGTTGCGCTAGCGAACTGGCTGACCAATATTAGCCCATGTAGCTAGCTAACGTTAATTCAGTGTTTCTTTGGAGGCAAAGCTAGCTAGTTAGCTTATCCTCCTGCGGCCGCAGCGGCGGTGACTGCCACAGAGCAACCCACAAAACTCAAAATCCACGGAAATCACCGGCGCTCTTCCTTGTGTTGCGTGATTGGAATAAGGTCGTTCAACAGTGCTGCACTGCAGTGTGGCGATATACAGTTCGTCCTGTCGGTACACCGACTCCTATTATTCCCGACACCAGCCGACTGAAGAGGGAATCATCAAGTTGTAAAATCCATTATCGGTAAACTGGGGTTTTCTCGTTAGGAGGTGCGTGTCACGGGCGACAGGGGGAGAGAGGCGAGGAGCTGCGCCCGATTGCAGTCTATGCGCACGATCCTGCCCTGATACCGGAACAAGCTCGCGGCAACATGGCTGCTTGCACCACGACTGAAAGAGGAGGCTTGGAGAGGGAGGGGGTTCGTTCAGCGTTCGGCTCTACTCGGTTTTTTCCGAGCCTTTACTGGTGACCGCGATTCCTTCAGGCTGGTAAATGGCAGGTGCAGGGAACTGTCTAAGTAGCTTAACGGAGATAGGCCCCCAGGGGCCCCAAAAGCCCCACATTCACTTGTGTGTCAGTTGCTTTTCAGTAATATGATCACTTGCAAATTTGCACCACTTAAGTAGGCTACAATATGGTCAAGATCCTACATTATTTTATAATCTTTGGCCCTAACTTGTAGAGGGGCCCCGGAGCCCTCACACAAGTTGATAATGCATTCATGTTTATTATAAAAAAAACTGTCAACATTGGGGGAAACAAATCTGCTGAGAGATCCACCCCTCAATTTGAAAACTAATTTCCACAACATAAATGACTGACACTTAACACAGACTTTACGCGGGCTTGCTGATGTAATAAGGAAACTTTATTGAATATGTGGAGTATTAACATTCCAGATTTTAACTCTATATGTTATAGAAAATGCATTTCATCATATAAAAATGATGTAAACATAAATTCAGTTACCAAAAAAAGGTAAAATGTAGGGAAAAGAAACATAATGAAAAACTCAAGGGCTGCTGAACAGATGAAACAAACCTACAATGTTTAAATAATCCAATACATTTCGCCAATTTATAATATTTGTGTTTTAAATTTCAGCAGTAGTCAGTATGTAGTAAAAACAGTTACTGTAATAAATGTGACAACCTGATGTCTGATGACTTCTTTTTTTTTTTAAACAAAGCATCATTGTTTCTAAAGGTGTGAAAGATGCCAATAATTTCAGGGGCACACAGAAAATCCCATATTCTTTCATGGAAACTACAATCCCCGACAACACCAGCAGCACAAATCTGTTACGATTAGTTTAAATTACAAACACTGGTATGCACACATATCCTCTTTTACCCCCTCTGTATCTCTCTGTACACTCCAGTTCTGCAGCTGCCAGATATTTTTACAGCAGAGTCACATCCCTATATTTCCTTTCACCTGTCACACACGTATTTTTCCCTCAGGGGATTCTAGTCCTTTATACATGTACATCGGTTGGAGCAACCTAGGTCATGTCAGAGCAAAATAACCAAGAGGTAGCTGACCTTGTGTGTTTTTTAAAGTCATTCGTGAGGCCACAGTTTTATATCACAGTACAACATTTATGGACCAAACACAGAGCAGCACACCAATGAGCTTGTCATGATATAATGCCTTGCTCACAGGCAGGATGACCTTTGTTGACAGTGGAGATCCTCTGGTTGAACAGTAGTTTAATCATTACTGCATAAAATTCCTCCTTCCTTTGTTAACCATACAGAATCTTAATGTAAAATATAATTTCCTTCTCCACTATTCCCATCAGCTTTATCTAAATTTATCTGAAGGCCAATGCCCAATTATTAAACTATAATCTGATGTGGCTGAATTATGGGTCTAGAAATCAAGTGCCATTTGTAAATATGTACCCATACATGTGACTGCGAGATGTCAACAGCCGGCATAGACCTTCTCAAGTTACTTAGCAACAGCCATGGACTGATGAGGTTAACATGGCTGCCTTTGGCAGTGGTTATGCCTAAACTCTGTCAATCAGGAGGTCTGGGGAGACCAGTCACAATACCAAATATTCACCGTTCGCACAATGCAAGGATGTTATGGGAAAATAAAAAAAAAATCAGGAAATTAAGGGGTATGAGAGGCTTGTTAGTAATGACCGGGAGAGCATCCAACTGGCAGGATTTCCCGATGAATCAAGGGAAAAATCACATCCCTGATGATGGAGGGAGTGTACACAGGGGTGCGTCCACTGCTACGGGAGACAAACACCTCGGTTTTCAGGGCACAAAAGTGTATTCTTATGATTAATAAGCCTACTTATTGTACCAGAGGGAATCACTGGGCCTTTCTTGTAACTTATCAATCAGTATACACTCACACCAATCCAACTAACTTGGCAGCATATGTGGGGTTTGTTTTTTTTCCATTTTGAGGTTATTGGAGCATTTCCAATTTGACAGCAGATCACAGGACAGCGGATGTCCCCCATATAGTACAGTATTTTGTGTCAAGCACTTTGTGAAAAATGTTAATTATAATTCACAAAATTATATACCATATGAACTCAATGACTCTACTTTTCTTTTTTTAACAGATTTTTTATGACTTGTTTGACTTTGTTGCTGGGGGAAATGTGCTGAAGTGTCGCCATCTGCAGGATATCTCAGTATATTACAGCGTGCAGTCTATCTATCTATCTATCTATCTATCTATCTATCTATCTATCTATCTATCTATCTATCTATCTATCAACATAAATTCCTGCTGTGTCCCATAAAGATTTGACTGAAAATGCATTTTTTTTGGCTGCCACACTTTTGCTTTAGAAAATAAATGACACTCTGAGCAGGAGGTTGAAGTGTAGATGATTTGAGGGTATTTTTAAGTCTCATTGGATGCACATTAAAAAACATATCAGTCTTTTTATCTCCAGTCTCCTATTTCAGACTGCCAACTGTATCTGGCCAGATTGAGGCTGTAATGACAGTTATTTTTAATACGTAGCCAATAATTTTCTCTGTAGAGGCTGGCATCCTACACGCATCACCAGACTGTTGATACATCACTGTCAGGCTGTCTCTCCAGCCTTTTTTTTTTTTTTTTTTTTTGCATTTCCGTTCATCTCGACATGAATCTAGTTCACTCTGTGGTAACATGCACATCTTCATTACAGTGACATCAGACTGAAACTGCATTCAAATCAATTCTCACAGTCACGTTGTCACACGTATGATCTAAATGCATTGGAGCATAAACTACCCAGTTGTTACCAGTGATTTCACTCTCATTGAGGTATTTATTGAACAGAGTTTGGAAGTAATTACAGCAATTCTCAAAAAGAAATATACACATTTATTTGCATCAGAAATGAGCACAAATATATATAATATTTTCTGATCTTTTTTTGACTAGTGACATATTGTAAAGGCATATTACTCCCAAACTCATCAGACCAAAATTTTTGTGTATAAAGATACTTAATTACTGAGGAGTCCACAGAGGTTATTGCACAAAAGGCTCCATCTTATTATTTTTACAGCATTGCCCTTTTTTTCTCCATTTAATCCTCAATAAAAAAGAAATTAAAATGTAATTCTGACCATGGCAGTCAATTTATAGAGTTGAACCTACTGTAATTGCATGTATTTGTAGATGTACAGTACATTAGAGGTGCAGCATTATATGTAATTTCATATCAAACTAATAAATTATATCAGGAATGTCTACTTTTGGCACACAAGTTAAAGCACTTTATCACATTTATGCTCACCCACACAGGCAGTTTTAATTTTTAATTTAATTTTAATTGCGGTTGAAAGTGGTTGAAATTAGCAGAGAAGTCAAAATGAAGTATTAATACAGGTTAAAATGTCGTCTGCAACAGTATAAATACAAGCTTGGCCAAACAAGACATTAACCATTCCAGGATCATTATGTCAGGTGTGAAAATGTTTTGCATGTCTTCTTTTATATGATTTATAGTGTTAAATGGCCTCCGCTGCAACGTCCACTTAAATGAGAGCAGTTGGAAGATGATGATAAGGGGTACTTGAGCTTATTTGACAGGGTTAGTCAGACAAAAATGATAGCAACCACTGCTTTTGGCCAAGACTACATAATCAGCTCAGTGGCGAGAATAAAATGTACTTTTCTGCAAACCATGGGTATGTTACATTTGTACGTTTCATATCAACATTACTGAAATGGTGTACTTCAGATTACATGTGTGTGAGCTGAGTTTCTCATCAGAAGGAGGAGGAGATGAATGGTGTGACACCTAGGTGAGATGCAGACCACTGTACAACATATTCACTACATACGAAACATAAATGTAACATATCTATGGCTTGCAGTAACGTACAATGCCACCATTTATCCTGGCTATTGGGTTGTGCCTACAGTATTTCCAGCGTGGGAAAAATTAGTGGAAAAGAAGCAAGCCCAAATTTTGTCTGAATCTGTACAGACTGCTACAGTCACAGATCACACAACATGATGTATTTAATAAGTAATAAGAGAACTAAAAAGTAAGTAATGACGACTTGTTTTGTAGCCCATTAAGAGCATTGCATATTTTATCATTTGCAGTGAAAGAATCAAGTGGAAAAAGGGCCTGTACTCAACAACTCATGAAGGGAAATGAGGAAACTGATTTTGTTTTCGATTAGAACCTTTTTTGGAAACCAGGCCTTCCTTTGTATCACCAGAGGAAATGCCACAGAGTAGGTGAAACAAGCTTTGTGGTCTCCAGCAGTCTGTTTTCTCATAAGATGCCCAAAAAAAGCTGCAGAATCATTCGCCACAAGTATATATCTGTCATCTGTGGGTTCTTGCATCAAGCTTCGGTTTGCCTTTTAGGCCAAATTCTGTTTTTCACAGATGTCACGTACAACTGTGACCTTGCTTGGTCTCTGTGAGGTAAAAAAGGTCACAGTCACTTCATGGCTGCAGGGCTCGCTCTGCATGATGATGATCATTCTTATCCTCACACAACATACTGCAGTGAAGACTGATAGATTGATGGAGTGATGGTTTCCTCTGTAAATCAATAAATATTAAAGTAAAAAAAACTAAACATCTAACCACAATCTGTCTCAGAACTTTTGTATTTTTATCACTGCCATTAGCACCAGATGGCATACTTCTTTCTAGGAAGTCACACTATATTTCTGTTGTTTTCTGAGATTGGTAAAATTCAATTATACTGAATCTCCCACTCCCTCAACTATTATAAAACGTGAAATGCAAATCTACCCAGAAACAGCACCAAAATCGCCATTGTCAAACACACCAGACTCCAGTTAAATAAATAGTAATTTTCCCATCATACAACACACTTCATTCAAAGTCAACGGAAACAAAATAAACTGAAAAACACTGTCTTCGTGTGTCTTTCCACTGTTCCCCCAATCATCAAGTCTGTGTTGGATGAAAGAAATCCTTAATTCACCCAGCTAGGTGTGAAAACATGCTGCCTCTACAGGTGCTAAAATTCTTGTTTTTTTTTTAAATGGAGTGAAGTTGGGGTTGTTTCGAGTTAAATGGAAAAAAAGGTCTGTCTCTGTAAGATTCTTTTTCATAATGTTGTCAGACACTTATAATAACATTCTGAGTCTGTCAGTGACAAAAACAAGGAAGTTGATGCCCTGAAGTATTACACTGCAGCCCGCCCTCTTGCTCAGTCAAGGACCACTTTCAAAGGTTGTTGTTCCCATTTGTCACTTAGACACAAAAATAGGCTACAGACTGAAAAATACTTACTTTACCCTTAAGGTGTTTAACTGTAAAATGTTTTACCCCTCGTGTGTTTTTTTGGGGACCAAGTTTCCATTATGATTTCTGCTCTGGGGGACAACCAAACATGGAAACACTTAATGTACCGCTAGTTTGTGCATTAAATGACTCAGCATTAACTAACTTGTGTGAGAGGTTGGCTGTATAATCCAATGAAAATATTAAAAGGTAAAAAACTGCCACATTCATGACACCATTATCAGCTATTCAGCAGAAAAGAAGATAATCCCTCTAAAGCTGTGCTAATCTTTTATTAAAATGTCTCCATTTAGCTCTGGCTCTTTGAAGATAGCATCAGTGTTGCTCTGCTAGTCTGACATTAGCCTGTGTTAGTGTTGAGTTACCGGGCCAGCAGGGATGTTACTAATGGGCCTTTCCGTTTAAAGTGTCGAGCCTCATTTAAATTACATCAGTTTGACACGACTTGGTATAAAGTATACTTCACCATCTTATGTCAGACTAAAAAAGTGGGCTAATTATTCTACAAACGGAAAAAGGTTGTCGAAGTTGGGTTTAACTCAGGTCTCTGCATCTGTGCATGTGGCCTACTTTCTTTACAGATGTAATTGAGCAAAAAAACAACTGAAGGAAGATTATGCTTAAAATACAACATGAAAATCAAATGTTTATTATGTAAAGACAGAAGCCAAGTGCAAATTAACAGCATGGAAACATGAATTGAAGTATCAGGGCTACTGAAAGTCCATAATACTCATGATTCAAAAATAAAAATATACATTTTATCTGAGGAAGAAGTTGAAAACCTTTAAACTATGTACATAAAAAATTGACTGCTGTCCTTGATTACTAAATAATCTGAAATGTTTGATGTTTTTAATCAAGATCATTGTAACCACGAGAGGAGAATGAGGAGTCCTTTCCTCTTGAGTTTGTCAAAAATATTCCTGTTACGCACTCCTTGGAAACGACAGTTAAACTTTGGAGATCTGAAGAAAGTTATACACCTTAAAAACCTTTAGAAACCATAAAAGAAAGAAGAGAGAGCTCACACAAAACAGAAACAAAGACAAACTATAGGAATATAAATAATAAAGGATCTGTGGGGGTGTTAAAATAGCTTCACATCCAGTCAGGGAGTGAGGATTCACCTCTGACTCACTCTCTCTAAATAGCGCCGAGCAGTTCCTCCACAGCGACAGTCGTCAGGTCGGAGTAGAAGTTGCCCTCGTTGTCTCCGCCTCCAAACACCAGCAGGGTTCTGCTGACAGAACCGGCGTCCATATCCATGTCTTCATCCTCCCCTGAGAATCGTTGGTGGAGACTGGCTGTCTCCATGGTGATGATGGAGTGCCCCGCCCTGGGGACAGAGAGCTGAGGGAGCGTCACCTCTGTCCAGCTGTTGGTGTCTAAACCAATGAAACAAAGACAAAAGGGATTATGGCCATATTCACTGTGTAATTTCTGTAAATTAACACGTTCCTTTTGATATTTTTCTGCTATCAGATTGAGAAATTTAGGGTAATAAGTGCTTAAACAATTAGCTGATCAACTGAATATGTATTTTAATGAACAGAAAAAATAGCAAACAACCACTGCTTCCAGTTACAGTTACTTAAGGATCTGCTGTTTTAATATTTTTCTCACCGCTGTTAATTAAAGTATTTTGGGGTTTTGAAGTGTTGCTCAGACAAAGAAGATTATACCTGGTACTAACATGCATCTTAGGTGATCGGACTGCAAGCGTAAACAACCATCAAGACGCATTGTGATCCGATCACTCAAACCACTCGCACAGGTTGTCTGGGGACGCATTTGGCTACATATCTTTTGTAGTCTAAAGACCAATGTGTCCTGATGTGTCCCTCATAAGGACTACATCATCATTGCAGAACATGGTGGTTGTTTTGGTGACAGCGGTTCAATGCTCTATAACTTGCACATTTTACGACAAGTTGGTCTAAGTGCTGCGTGACCGTCCATTGTTTTGTCTTACTGAAGGAGACATGCTGGATTTGGAGGATACGGCAATGTGTCTCAGCTGTCCATTTGTGTTTGGATCACTGAAATGCAATTCAATACCAGGTGTTAACAGGCTCTAAGGGTCATCGATAACATTTTTTTTCTGAGCAGCTCCAGACTTTAAACATGACGACATCACAACTTGAGTTTATCTGGACTGTTTTAGACCAGAGGAATACCACGTATGAATTCTGAAAATGGGCATAGTTCCCCTTTAATGTTAACCAGTATTTCTCCTGAAAATCTTTCAACCAGATAGCCAGACTATACACTGCTTTCTTCCAGGCTGTATTTTATGTATGTGTGTATTTGCATGTAATCATGAGCTGCCTCTCACCTATGTCAAAGATGAAGGTGTCACTGAGAGCATTGTTTCCGTTGTAACCTCCGTGGATCAGGAACTTTGTGTCTGAGAGCACGGCACTGCCATGCCAGCTGGAACACACACATCATATAAAAATTACATAATGAATCTGACCAGACATTCAACAGTTTTGTTTACTGGCAGTTTTTAAATCAGCACCTCTGATACATTTTGTTTGATACAGAGGTTCAACATCAACTTTTAGCTGGGAGTGTTTGTGTGTTTTGTTGTGTACCTTCGAGGAGAGGGCGCTTTCCCAGATGTTTTCACAGCAGAAAACTCCATCAGACCTAACAAAAACAAAAGCATTTTAATTTTAATATGCATGTGGTTTATTTACAACTCTATCCAGATACATGTGCCTTGTGTGTATCCATAAAAGTTCCCATAAAAACCTGCTGATGTGTGGCTTACCGAGGTCCAACATGTACATGTCATTGTAGCAGACAGGAGTGTCCCATCCACCAAACACATAGATCTTCCTCTCCTGCATCACACACGCAGAGTGGCTGAAAGGGAAACGAAGAGGGAGGAAGAGACATGGAGAAAATGTGTGTGTAAAAAAAAAAAAAAAAAAAAAGGACTGCCAGCCAGACATGCTGAGATGACATTTGGATCAAACCATCTTACCCTGAGCGGGGGGAGGGCTTGTCGCCAGTTACAATGGGCTGGTACCAGATGGAGAGGTGGGGATCGAAGATATACAGTGAGTCACTGCAGCCGTCGGGCTCCGGGTTTGGACAGGGAAACACTCCTCCCAGCACAAACAGCTCCCCCCGAAACATGCTGCAGCTGTGGTAGGCCAGAGGAGGAACCTTACCTTGTGCCTGGAGGAGACCAGAGAACAGGAGGAGGACATGAAGAAAACAACAAGCTGCAAAAAAATGTGGAGATAAAGCTGGGGTATGCAGATTTCTGGAAAGAGGAGTAAAAAAAATAAAACAACTAACATACACCGTTCTCCTGCAGCTCTCAGTCTCCAGACGACCACGGGCATATGGAGGCGCTTCAAACAGTCACCCAATGTTTAGTCTAGTCTAGTTTGCTCTCGGACCACTTTAATAACATTATACTATATTATATTACTGCCTAACCGAGCTTTAAAACAAGCAAAACACACACACCTCCACCATGGTCCACTTCCAGCTCTGCGTGTCGAGGATGTGAACGTCATTGAACCACTTTTTGTTCTTTGAGCCTCCAAACACAAAGATCCGCCTCGAGTCCAGGTCGTAGATGGCTGTGTGGCCGATCCTGGCCTCAGGTGTTGGACCCTCTGCCAGAGTCTCTGCTGCAACCCAGGACATGTCCTCTGTTGGACAGAGACAAAAAGACTCACTGATTTACACACACTTCTCACTGAGGTCAGATTCTGAAATGTTTGTTGTTGTTTAAGACTGACGCACCTGTGCAGAGCTTCCACATGGGATCTTTGCAGAACTGCATCCTGGCTCCCTGTCCTCCAATCAGAATAGCTGTCTGAGCGTCGATGGGACACACAGTCTGACCCCAGCGGCCTGACGGGCTGGCCAGTGGAGCTGCAGGAAAACCAGAGATTTGTTATTTCGAGAGCCCCACGTTTAAGCATACAGGAAACAATATTTTATGAACTCAGGTGGGCAAAGATGTGCATCAACGCACCAGCGATGGGACTGAAAGGTGAATAAAAAGGACAAAAAGTGAAGATAAAAACGACTAAAATAGTATGTAATGTGTAGGCACACACTCACCAGTCTGTGTGGGAGTCTTGGCCTGCCTACTCTTCGTCCTGGCTGCACTCTGAGGAGGCGTTCTTCCCACAGTCCCCTGCGCCTCTCCTGCTCCTGTTGCTGCAGAGAGGAGAGAGTGAAGATGATTTGATAGAGGAAAGAGTACACGAAGAAATCAGGACATTATCATATTATAATTGTCCTTACACAACATACGGCCCCTCTCACCTGTTCCCTTCGTCTTAGTTGCATCTGATCCACTAACGAACAGCTTCTGACCCGCTTTAGTTTGACCTCTGGCCTTTCGCACAGGCGTGGTCTTCTCCGCGGCGCCATTTGGACACGCGTTCTCTTCCTCCCCTCTCGTCTTCATCTTATTCTCCTCAGTGTCTCCCTCTGACACTCGCTCTCTCTTCCTCTTGCCGTTGAGCTCCCGGGCTGCGAGGGGAGCCACGGTGTCCTGAGACGATATGATTCCAAGAAAGAGTTGAGAGAGAAAGGTAAGCCATCACAAAAACTGCTATCATTAATGCAGCATTTATCTGTCAGTCAGATTTCTGCAAACAAGACAGACTCAACAGACCCGAATGCAATGCTGCCACACAAACATGTTGCATAAAAAAAACAAGTTATTGACCATTATGGGTTGCTGAGAGGCATTGTGGGAAATGTAGGAAACTACAAAACTAAGTAACCATGAACAAAAGTTACACTGAAGAGCGTTAAGCATAAACATAGCACATTTTTTTTAAAGATGATTTCATGTAGATTTTAAAATGGGATTTTAATAACAAGATGGCTAGTTTACAAAACAAGCATTAGCATATATAAAGTATATTATTCACACAGATTACCTTTGGTGTGTATTCCTTCACAGACAGGAGCTCTGGCTCTGACCAATCTGCTTTTGCCTGAGGAAAAAGAATAACTAGAATGAATCCTTGTGTAGGAACTGACTTATAAATGTGATATTATTAAATATTTGTAATATATTACAAATTTGTCTACCATGTTAAGGCCTGGGCGATATGGAGAAAATCAAATATCACAAAATCAATCTTGCGACAAAGTTGAAAGGTTGACAACTGATACCCACACAAAGTATTTACAAAAATTTATTTTTGATAAATAATCACTGATACGGGGGATATAATGACTTAAGTGAGTGAAGGCAAATAATAGAACAGCCAGAACAGTCAGGTAAGTTCAGGAAATAACATCACTTTACTGTAATACAGCCTTTAAAACCAGGAAAACACAACATATTACCATATCGATATAATGTCCAACCCTAACCATGATACATAAACTGATTTTATCCCCTGACTGTTTTAATTAAAGGAATACAGTGTTATATTTCCACTTTTTTTGTGTCATGGCTTGGTTATGAACTGGAACAACACAATAACCACTTCTTAGCCATTTGTTGTGCTAATCCCAGCATGCCATTTAGTCCAGAATCTTAGGGTTTGTTTTATATTTACCAGGTTTCCTCCCTCCAGAGTGACATTGAGTGTGACGCTGTTTGTCCAGGTCTCCTCTTCCCACTGCTCCCATGACAGGCACCTGCAGGACATAAGCATTCAGTGAAAGCTTCAGATGTGATGACAGTGGGAGACAGCAGATGCTCAGTGCACCCAGACATAACACAACACAGTCAACTTTTACTACATGAGGAAGCAGTCAAAGTGTTGTCATTGTGACATGGTCAGCTTACTTGTTGTATGGAGTCAGTTTTCCGATAGTGATCGGGAACCGGTCAGCATCGTTGAGCTCCGCGTTGACGCAGATCCTCTCCCCCCACGGCCCACTGCTGAACAGCACCACCTGGCGGACACTCGGGGGAACTGCGACAGACACCCTACACGAACCTTCAGCACTGGAAATAACAAAGAAATAAAGGAATATTGGTCTCTCCTACAAACAGAAAAAAACAAGTATACTCATGGGGAAATCTTAAGTAGCATGCGTTTAACAATAGCAAACAAGCTAACCGACGAACCCCCTCTACAACTCATTTGAAGAGGCGCCATTGAGGAGCAAGGTTTATGACATGAGCTGGTCACAACTACGTTATTTAACAAAGCTCGAGCTGCATTTTAAATACACTGAAGCTCACAGACAAATTCATAGTTTCTCGTAACGTTACCTCATCAGCCTTTGAGGCGGGCCGTGCACTCCGAAAACCGCATATACTCCAAAGTCTTCCATCTTTGCGTCGTCGTCCAAACAAAGCCGCTTCTTGATCAAACTCTTTCTGCTATTCTACTTTATTTTGACGCTATTTTAAATACCAAAACACGATTTTTCTATCCCCCACTGTTCAACATCTCCCGCCACAGCTCTGTGTACAATATCTAAACTCCGCGCGAGTTCTTGGTGAAAGATTGGGAGCGCGTGTTTTGGTGTTGAGAGTATCTGCGCGGGTGGAGTCTGCACTACTGAGTATACTGGAGCAGACCTGGAGCTCCGCCCCTGCGGTAGATGCTGATGCATAATCGAGCACACTTCAGGCTGCAAGTCACAAGCTGGAAGCCAATCAGAGGCCTGCATTCAGCAGCGCTGCGGGACGTCACAAGAGCTGCGTTCAAAAACACTTGTCACCACCGGTATTAAATGTCGAAGTAAATACATTTGATGTAATGCTATATTTTAGTCAATATCCGATTTCAATTAACATGTTGTGTACCGTACAGTGATGTCAACAATGTAGCACCGTGTTATCTAATATTAAGAACAAAAAAGACCTTTTAGTTGTTAAATGATTATAATATGATTAATATAACAAAAACGTTTGCATGATAAAATGTTAAAGCATTAATTTGTTTGAATAGTTTTTCGTTAGCTTTCGTCTTTTTATTTTTACTTTGTTTTATTATTTTTTTGTTGCTTGATATGTATCTGTACCTCTATCAAATGAATTTGAGCACAACAAGGAAAGTGATAACTTCATATTCTGCGCTGTACTGTGTCTGCACTGCTATTTCTTTCTCCTTTATTATTTTTTATTCAATTTTAGCTCATTTTAACTATATTCTATTGTCTTAATATTACATTTCTATGCGGAGACCCGTTGTCCTTGTTGATGGACACTTTTTTATGCCATCTAATGGTAGCAAACTTATCCATGTAAAAACAAGATGGCAGCCATTTCTGCCAAGTCAGTCTACAGCCGATCCCGACACAAAAGTGGACAAGGCCCAAAGCCTGATCACGTTTAATGGTTGAAATTTGTTTATTGATAATGATGATAGTTTGACATGGCAACAAATTTAACCAATTTTAGCAACAGTTATAAGCTAAGACACTGTTAATCAGGAGGCACTAGTTTGAGAACATTGGGACGTTATTATCTTCTCATTTGAGACACTGGGGCTTAATTATCGTTGACAGTGTTTAGTTTTTTATATCAGGTCCTACTAGCTAGGAGAAATTAAAAATGCATACCAAACAAAAGTTCAGGTCTCAGGAGGAAATAATAGGCCACTCTGTAGGTGCTTTGTAGTCTGGTTCATGTCATTTTCGTGCAAATCTACAGTGTTCATGAGGGCAGCAGCTTTTTTAAATGACCCCTCAACACTGAGCAAACAGTTGCAGGACACCCTGCCTTCAAAGCGCCACTCTCATGGAAAGGTTTGTTACACCTACTTTACAGTATGTTCATCATTTGTGGATAAATCACACTGTCATGCAAGAATAATCTTCTGCAAGTTTGCTACTTTGCTGTACTTTAATGACAAGAAGTAAAAGATCATGTTTTAAATATGCAGTTTAAAGGCTTAATGTTGACCATTTCCTTCTTCCTCTGCAGTATGAACGGATCCACTCTAAACTCTTCTTCCTCAGCCGCAGCATTTTTCTGGTCTGAGTGTGATCCTTATGATGATGGTGCTGGCAAATTAGGGGGATCTTCAGCAGGCCTTCTCATCCTCTTCATCACCTTCTACTTTGAATTCCTCATCGGCGTTCCGTCAAACGTTGGCTCATCTGTCACATCCTCCGAAAAAAGTAAATGTTTTCTTATGTTTTGGTGTAATGTTGTGACATAGCATGTACAGCCATAATGCATCTTTAATCAAATGATCTAATTAAAGAAAAATAGGGGCCTAGACCTATTTTTATTATTTTAATGTGGCATTCACTCTTTATTGTTTATATTTATTTATTTATTTACTAAATTTAAAGGTCAAAGGTTGCTGGTGTCCTTCCTGCAGACTTCTCCCCCCTCCACCCGGCCCTCACCCACCTGGCCTTCTACCTGATCTTGTAGAAAACTTTTTCTACATTGATGCCTCTTTGTGGTCCAGCACCTATAGGCCAAGTCTGTGTGTCCTTTTGTTCTTCTTCTACCTGATCTTGCCTACATTCTTTGCAAATCACTATCTGTGGCAGAGTAACGATGTGCTGGTCGTGGTGACTTTGCTGATTTCATTGGTGTTGGTTATGCAGCCGCTGCTCCTCTGTCTGGTGTGTGTGGAGATGTACATGGCTGTGGTGCGACCCCTCCACTATCTACGGTAAAGCCAGACACAAGATGGAACGTAACACCTTTTCTTTTTAGGGACACTAGGTGATCCTAGGTATTCTTCTTCTTGCTTCTTTTTTCTTCTCCTTCTGAGGAAATCATACTTCCCATGGGTGAAAACTCACCAAACTTTGCACAAAGGTCCAGTCTCATGCCACATATCCTCAGCTGTAAACTCAAGCCAATAGTCCTGATGGTGGTGCTACAGCAAGCCTCTAAAGTTCAAATCAACCATACGTGCTACAACTTCACAACGTTCATCAAAGTGTAGCCCCAATACTTAAGAAACTTTTGTACATTTAAACCTATTAAAAATTATGAAGTTCATCACTCAAAAACTGTAAAACTTCTTAAACATATCTCCTCCCACAAATTTTGCTCAATTGAAACCAAACTTGCTGCAGAGCATCTTCAGACTGTCCTACAAAAACTATGTTTCTCAGATTTTTGATTTATCAAAAATTGAGCCTACAGTGCATCAAAATGTTTGGCTGTAAATGGTACTGTGAACATATACATGCAAATTCTTGCTCAATAAATCTTCAATGTTCATGAAAAAATTACAAAATTCTAGAGTCATGGTTGATGATGTGTGGCAAATTTCAGAATTTTATCTCAAAAACTGAATTTTTGACAGCATTTTGAATTTTGCTCTAATGTGAACAATTGGAGTCAATGTAAAAATGGTAATTTTAAACATCAGTTTTTCACTTATGGAGCAAATCAATCATTGTTACAAGCAAATTACCATCATCTCCATGCTGTCTAGATGCAATATGTGTATTTTCAGATTTTTGTTTCGATAACTGAATTTTTTAGTGGTTTGAAATCTGCTTTTCCAGGCATGGATGGCTGCTAAACCTGCACGTCTGGCATAGTCAATATGTGAAGCTACACATGAATTGTCACTGACTAATTAGCTCAGTGCGATAGAAATTATTTCTTAGTCTCAGAGGTTGTGAGTTCAAGCCTCAGCTGATACAAAAGGCAGATTGTGTTGCTAAATTCCTAAATGGCTTTGGAGTTGACAACATCAGTATGTAAGTATTTGTAAAACCTTGGTGTAATAACCATAAACACAAGACCGTTTTAATGATGAATGGCAATATCTGTCTCGACTCTCTTCTCTCTATTTCCCTTCCTTCCAGGTTCAAGGCGCAGAAGTACAAATGGGGATGTTTGGCTGTCTCGTGGTGCATTCAAATCATCATGTCTTCAGCTTCCCTTGTTCAACGCTCTGCTGTCACAGTGTGTGTGGTGTTCCTCCCTGTTCTGGCCATAGACACCTTCTGCAGCCTGTCTGTTCTCAAAACATGAAAAAAAACTCCACCGGGGGACAGAATGGTGATGGAGAAGAAGAAGGAAGCGGGGGAGAGATAGAAGAGGATGGAAGAAAAGGTGAAGGAAGCTGTGGGAAGCAAGGCGAAGGAAAAGGGAGAGATGAATTCCATGAAGAAGTAAGCCTTTATCGCCATTGTCGTCATCCAAGTTGTCCTCACGCTCAACTACCCCCCCATCATCATCAGCTTGCCTATGGATGGACAAGTTCGAGCTCGGACCCTGAAGTGTCAGAATCTGGCCATGGGTGTAGCTGCTTCAGCCGGCTGTAGCTACCTGCAGCCTCTGCTGCAGGCGGGGCCGGCTGCCATGTATGACATCACAAAAGGCCTAGTTTAACTATCATCACAGGGTCAGGTATGTTTTGTAATTATTACTTCCCATCTTTGCTGTATAGAGGGATACCAGCCATACACTTGTAAACTTTAAAAGCACATTTAAAGCCAAAAACTTCTGATGTCATCATTTGCATCTCTGAGCGTGTTTGTGTGCTGATGACAACTTTCCATACAGCGATGTAGATGTTCTTTAGAAAGTTTGCCTAATATTATACAACCTGCTATGAACGAAAACACCGACCTGTGAGGAATTTGTTTAAGAAAAACAAACAAAAACCTTAACATTATTATAGTGACCATACTTTCTGAAGATATTTACATGTAGTAAAATTATGAGCAATATCAACTGAGGAAATGATGCAGGAGGAGTCAGATATCATTCATGTCATTTAGACTTTTAAACTGTATCAGAATAAATGAAATGGCACAAGATGTCTAGTCACAATACCGTGATATCAGTATTTCATGATACATATCAGCCACTTGAGTAGGCCCTATTCAACATCAGGTAAATAGATAAGACATCACAAAATAACAATTCATATAAATTAAATGATGGACTGGGGCACGTCCATCGGGTAAGAGGCCTCAGACTTAGAGCACATCCAGCCTGAGAATGCCTTGGGATCCCCTTGGTGGAGTGTTGCTGGGAAGAGGGATGTCTGGAGCCCTTTGCTCAGCTCGCTGCACCTGTGACCCAGCGCCAAGTATGTGGATGAAAATGCATGAATGAAATAAAATGTGACATCATGACAAAAAAAAGACTTTACCCCCGCTACTATGAAAATAACAACATTGAAATAACATATTTCATAACAATTAGCTGAGTTTGAATCATTTCTGACTTTGTGTCACGATATATTGGTTCTTTTATATTTTACACAATTTAATATTTGTCTATTTCATAATGTTTATCTTTACGTATCAGATGTTCAGCACGTTAGAGCGCCGTTTTAGTGATTTAAGTTAACAGCATTTACACAAAAGAAGTGTGTTTTTTAAAAAAAAGTTCACGTTTCAACTCAGAAAATGTGTAAAACAAAACATTCATATCGTTGACAAAACGTTGCATCGTGTTCTTGAACGTACCCCAAGCGGCTCTTGATTTCGAAAAGCATTCTGGGAAGGGATGCCGGTGGAAAGCTTCTCGAAGGAACTGCAAAGATGATGGTGAGTGAGTTAGCATTTATTCCCAAACACAAATGTCTAATCCGTGTCCATCCTTCAGTTTATCAGCAGACATTTGCATCTAAACTACTCTCACTTTATATGAAAGCCTTCTGGCGTTGTGTGGAAGCAATTATTGTGTGAAAATAATTTTAAAAACGGGTTTATTGTCAGCCAGACCGTTAGCCTCGTAGGGTACTAAGTATCAATGGGCGTATGCGATGCTAACGGGGATGCTAGCTGACATGTTAGCGTTAGCTATTATTCAGAGGAACTACGCTTCATTGGCGACAGTGTGAGCTTAAAATGTAGTGTTGTTTGATTCATGAATTTGTCTGTTACCAGTTTTAATAGCGTCTGGTATTGCAGCCCTTTCAATCAGGTTTTTATCTGGTTAGCTGCTGTGTGTTTAGCCTCTTTGTATTAATGCAGAGGAAACATGTCTGACTTTACATTAAGTGAGTTGCTTGCATTAATATATTCCTCGAGTCATGGGAGACTGTGTTTGTGTTGAGATTTGGTTAGTGAGCTACGACTGATTGAAGCGGGCTGATACTGAATAACAAAGACCAGACAAAGTCAATCATAGTCATGTGCTAAATGTGCTAGCTAATGATGGGAAACCGGTTTATAAGGTTTATCATATACCTTATATGATAAACATAATACATAATAAGGTGTTGCTACATGTAACCTGCCATAATGAACAGCATTATGAGCAGACTGTAAACAGACAGCCGGCCTTTGACAGTGTCACGCAGCATGTCTGGAGTAACAAAAGCATCACACCCTACAGCTACAGTACCAGCCACAGCCTGCATGAGTGTGATCATATTAGCGTATAACCATAAATGGTCAAATGATATAACCATGACTTACAGACTGTGCTTGTACTCAATCATTATCCTTTATGCCTGAAATATGCTTTGTAGGCTGGGCATCTCTGTTGCACCATAATACCTTTTTTGTATTGATATGTTGTGGCACATTTTTCTTTATTTAAAAAAAAAAAAAAGAAGCTCCTATGGTTTGGATATATATCTTGGCCATATTGTGGTTTTGATAATATTTTGATTATTTGTGCAGTCATAATTATGATGATTTCACTGAAACATGATCTATTGCTCAGCTATAGTTTTGTGAAGGGAAATCATGATATTAACAGCGTTTTGTTTATGTTTTTTGTTCTGCTGCTGAACTTGGTCACAGCCTCTTATTGTTGTCACTGATATTCTGTGTTGTGTGATGATGATGAAGAAGCAAACTGTGGCTGCATAACTGTGCAAGCCAGTTAATTAGATGACCAGGACACACTGTTTAAGTATACCTGGCTTACGTTATTGATCGGTTTGGATTTAGCCGACTCGATTTTCTCAGGCTCTTCTTCTTTTTTGTCTGTTTACCACCCCCTTCATTCTTTGCCCTTTCTTTCTCCAGCCCACACCGGTTATCCTGCTGAAGGAGGGGACAGACACGTCTCAGGGCATTCCCCAGCTCGTCAGCAACATCAATGCCTGCCAGGTCAGAAAAACAGCTTTCTTCCTTCATGTGCGTTTACAAGTTATGCTTTAAATGCGTCTAGATATACATATTGGTTTGTCTTTTCCAGGTGATTGCAGAGGCTGTCAGGACCACCCTCGGGCCCAGGGGGATGGACAAACTGATGGTGGATAGCAGAGGTGAGGATAAAGTTGGATGACGGTGAAAGGGATGGATTACAGGAAGAATTCACCCTCACCAAATATTTGTGATTGTTTGTGTTTTCCAGGTAAGGCCACAATCTCCAATGATGGAGCCACCATCCTGAAACTGCTGGATGTGGTTCACCCTGCTGCCAAGACCCTGGTAGACATCGCCCGCTCCCAGGATGCTGAGGTGAGAAATCTGTGTTTTTAAGGTCCAAGGCCTGTTGAAATGTCAACACAGAGAAAGATCTCCATTGTCAGAACATCATATATTAGGCTTTGATAATCTTACTCATTCCTTTGTACCACCCTCAGGTCGGGGACGGCACCACCTCCGTCACTCTCCTGGCTGCTGAGTTCCTGAAGCAGCTGAAGTCGTACGTGGAGGAGGGTCTCCACCCTCAGACCATCATCAGAGCGTTCCGCACCGCCACCAACCTCGCTGTCAGCAAGATCAAGGAGATTGCTGTCTCTGTGAAGAAAGACGACAGGCAGTGAGTGCTCACTTTTATTTTTTACATGGCAGCTACATAGCATTTGAGGTTTAATCAATCCTGTGAGCAATATCTTAATATTGTTTCCTTAGGTTGTAGTTAAGTTGGGCTTTTAAAAACTGTTTGTAAATTGTTGTACTTGTTCCCCCTCTATCCTCTCAGAGAGCAGAGGCAGCTGCTGGAGAAGTGTGCAGCCACAGCCCTGAACTCCAAGCTAATTGCCGGTCAGAAGGATTTCTTCTCCAAAATGGTGGTGGATGCTGTCATGTCTCTGGACGAGCTGCTGTCTCTGAAGATGATTGGCATCAAGAAGGTCCAGGGAGGAGCCCTTGAGGTTTGTATCTTTGCTAAAATTGCCACTGAAATCGCTTAAAACAAGAAATGACAGCAACTGTATGAGGTTCTTTTCATTTTTAAAACTCCAAATCCCTCTGTGTCATACGTTCTGTATTTAATTTTTTCCAGGATTCTCAGTTGATCTCTGGGGTTGCGTTCAAGAAGACTTTCTCTTATGCTGGGTTTGAGATGCAGCCCAAACGCTACGAGAATCCAAAGATTGCTCTGCTTAATGTGGAGCTGGAGTTGAAGGCTGAGAAGGATAACGCTGAGGTCCGCGTGAAATCTGTGAAGGTATGATACAGCATCACAACACAGCATCAGGATGTTAAATAAGCGCCTGGAACTGTTGTTAAATTAGTCTGACTTCTTGCTCCCTCTAATTTTTTTCACTGTCTTTCCCCTTTTCTGCAGGACTACCAGGCCATTGTGGACGCAGAGTGGAACATCCTGTACGACAAACTGGAGAAGATCTATAAGTCAGGAGCCAAGGTGGTTCTGTCCAAGTTGCCCATCGGTGATGTGGCCACCCAGTACTTTGCTGACAGAGACCTGTTCTGTGCTGGTAGGGTGCAGGAGGAGGATCTGAAGAGGACCATGATGGTAGGACACACAGATAATAATTACCCCACATCTTTAAACTATAAATCTGTGTTCCTAAAGGATGAAGTTTGACGACTAGAATCTTGCTTAAATTGAAATTTCAGTAAATCTAATTATCTATACAGGCATGTACAATACAGTCATTTTAAAAAATGTCTTCGTTGCCTGAATCCATGTGTATGTTACAAACCCATATTTTTAATGTTAAAATTAGCTTAACCAATTCTAATTGTGTGTAATGTGACCTCCAGGCCTGCGGCGGCTCCATCCAGACCTCAGTGAGTGCCATGACAGACAGCGTTCTGGGACAGTGTGAACTCTTTGAGGAAGTCCAAGTTGGAGGAGACAGGTAAGTGGGACAAGTTAGTCTTTTGCCCATCCACTTTAGAGAATTGACACCATGAGTCATAATTCTTTATGACAGCTCACACCCATCCCATCCGCGTCTCTAGGTATAACTTCTTCAAGGGCTGTCCGAAGGCAAAGACGTGCACCATCATCCTGAGGGGCGGAGCAGAACAGTTCACAGAGGAGACGGAGCGATCGCTGCACGATGCCATCATGATCGTACGCAGAGCCATCAAGGTCAGTTGAGAGTGTACACCGATCAGCCAAGACATTAAAACCACTAGTAGGTGAAGTGAATAACACTGATCACCTTGTTGCAATACAATCTTCTCTTGGGCAGCCTTGGGTCTAAGTGATTATGTGAATGCCACCTGACACACTCCTTCCACCCAAACACAGCCGTAGACCAAATACCCTCCCTTTACAATTTGGAAATTCTTCCTATCTTTGAATCCTAGATGCTTAATTGATTAAAATTTCAGATTTTTTTACAGTTTGATTTTGATCTAGAACCTTTATTCAGTTAAATTTGTCAGCCCATCTGTGCACACTGACAACAATAACCTGACTGCACTTAACCCATTTCCAGAATGACTCCATTGTAGCGGGTGGAGGAGCCATTGAGATGGAGCTGTCCAAGTACCTGCGGGATTATTCCAGGACCATCCCCGGAAAACAGCAGCTGCTCATCGGTGCATACGCCAAGGCCTTGGAGATCATCCCCAGACAGCTGTGTGACAACGCTGGCTTTGATGCAACCAACATCCTGAACAAACTGCGCGCCAAACATGCACAGGTAGGAAATGAAACACGCTTGCCTAATCCTACACAAGGCTTTGAATAAAGGACAAGCATATGGGCGCTTTTATGGCCTTAAGTTCTCAAAGTTGAACAGGAAATAACTCTTGTCTTTGTGTGCTTCATCTGCCATCTCCCTGCAGGGCGGTATGTGGTATGGTGTAGATATCAACAACGAGGACATTGCAGACAACTTCAACACCTGCGTCTGGGAACCATCCATTGTGAGGATCAACGCTCTGACGGCAGCCTCAGAGGCAGCCTGCCTCATCCTGTCAGTGGATGAGACGATCAAGAACCCACGCAGCAGTATGGACGGACCTCCTGGCGCTGGCAGGGGCAGAGGCCGCGGGAGGCCCCACGCTCACTAAGAGAAGCAAGAAAGAAACCTCATTTTAAACTGGCATTGAAATCCAAATGACTGTGTCTTAAGTACTGGTTAAGTTACATTTCCAGCTATATGCAGAGATGCAAAGATGATGTTAAATGTAGCTTGGCATGTTTGAGCTGCATTTGGATTTGAATTCTAGATAAAATTAGGTGTTGCAGCGTCAGTCATAGACACATTGCAAATAGCAGGTGTAGTGAAACAAATAAAAGGGGGAAGGCTATTTCAATACAGTATCTTTCGACTTTGATAAAGATGGCTGGCATTTCTTGTGTTTTCTTTGTCACCTGTAGTTCTTTTTTTCATACTCAAGTTTAGTCTGTTTAACATTTCAAGCACTGCATCTTTCCATGTGTGGCCATTTTACTAAGAAATTATGTTGCAATAGCCCCCTCTTGGTTTTGAATCAGACACACTCCTGTCTCCCTCTAGTTCACTCTTCCTCTCTCTGACCTGAAGCAGCTGTTCCATCATTTCTAATCTGGTTTTGTGTTCTGTGACAAACAGATGTGTAACATGGGAAGTAAAGCACTGATAGGCTGTTGAGCAGTTCTGAACCATGCATTGGTTAGGCTGTGTGAAACTATTTATTGGACCATTCTTATCAATAAATTCACAGCTCAAATCGTACTGTTTATGATTCATATGTGTGTTACTGTAAGTGGTTTTCTGGTGGTGTTCAAGTTGCAGTTGTACTGTATTTAAGTAGTATTTTTTTAAATGAGAAAAGAGCATGGTATTGCTGTAGAAACAATGGTATAATAGTTTTTATTTTAATGTAAAATGTAAGGCCATGGATCATAAAATTAGGATAATGTAAGGATGATGCTTTGGAGCATTTTGCAGCTTGCACAGTAAGAAAGTAAGGTTGGGTTAAAGTGTTGTACATGGTACAGTGGTTGTTAGACGTAGACATGAATACAGTTTATTACAGCATACACAACATAAAAAGATTGGCAGTAATGTAACACAGTATGTTAAGGTGGCAAAGTTAAAACCCCTGCAGGAGCTCATTCACTTAGAAAATTACCTGACAGACAGACAAAATATAGCTTTTATAGCTTTTAACTGCATCTAGCCGGTCTCCCTCAGGTGATGGAGATAACTCAGTTGCCATGGTGACAGCTCAGATGTATGGAGCTGTTATAATGTCTAGTGAAGACTGCAGTGTTGTCATGATACAATACCTAAAAAAAAAATTGATATTTGATACCATCTTCCCCACACTGGGGAACATTTAACCTGTGGGAAAAATTGTCCTGAGGTGTTAAACACCACACATACCAAACAGTACACCTGAACGAGAGTGGTGACGTACTTCATGAGAAACATGCAAGCTCTGCAATGATGTCACAGTCTTTCCTAGTGAAGGATCTTCAGGTGTGTTTGATGCATTCATGATTTTCTGCTTGTAGTTCTGCCCTTTGACCACTAGGTTATGCACAAGCACAGTCATTAGCGAAACATAGCCGCAGTTCAGGTAGTTGTGTCAGTATCTCGTAAATGGAGAGTGAGATAGGATTTAAATGAGGTATCGGACTAGAACTTGTGAGATATCTTTGTGTAATTCATCATATGAGGGAACAGAATTCATATTGAGCAATTTAGATGAATAATAACTCTAGGTAGTATGATGCAAAAGTTGAAACCTTGGACAGGTTGCATTAATAGAAGGTATCTGTTGCAGCAGGGATCTGCACCCAGCTTGCATTAGCTTTTCCACAAGTTTTCCATTGAACATGTTCTGGGAAGGAAATGCCTGTGAGAGCATTACATGGTGTAACATGACATATGCCGCTCAAGCTAGAGGCCGGACCTTTTTCTTTTTTTGTTGCCCTACCCTTCAGTTGAGGAAACACTTTTTGGAGGGGTATGTACTCCAGAATGCTGGAGAAAAATGTTCCTCTTGTGATCTTTTTTCTACTCTAATGAATAATGTAGAGCCTAAATGTCTGAATGACAGGATGTGAGTTTCTTCTTAGAATGCAAAGTCCAAAAAACAAAAACAAAATGTGACCCACCCCCAAAGTACCGCTTTCTGTACATCTGTCATCCCTAGAATCAGTTTTTTTGTGTGATTTCCGATCCTCGTCCCACTTCCTGCTCCTCCTCAGTTAGACAGGAAGTCTATGGAAGCCCGGACAGAGCGGTTAGACATGACGTCAACGGCTGTGACTTTGATCTCCGTGTCCCCAAACTGCATGGTCGTTCTGATCTCTCTTCGCTCTGGGACTACTCCTCCCACTGCCCCTCCCACTGCTCCTGGTACTGGTAACGGTTCTGGTAGGTCCAAAGTTATCGTCCCACACTTCCTGACTCCAGGGTCGGAGATGTATGTGACGTCGTCTGTTGCGCTGCAGTAGATGTTGATGATGATCTTCCGCTGGCCCAGACGAGCAGGTGTGTAGCTTCGCCTTACAACCTCACCCAGAGCCACTGACTGGTCCACGCAGACGAAGCGGTCGAGGATGTCGGTGCACCATTCACGACCATCCTTGATGAGGAGTTTGTCACGGGGGTGGCGTCCCTCCACAAACCGGTTCAAGACGCCAACGCCGTAGATCAGGGGGCATCGACGCACTCTGACCTGTGAGAGAGAGGTTGTTAGAATGTTTCAAAGAGCTGCTCCAGTATGGAACAGATGTTCCTAAGCACTCACCACAGTGGGATCCAACCCGAAGAGCACGGCACCTTTCAGTATGGTCAGTCCGACATCATGGGGGATGATGATGCGACACGTCCGCCCGAGTGCTCTCTGGACTGCTTTCTGCAGCATGGGCGACTCTGCAAAGCCACCAACCAGGAAGAGGAAACGCACCCCGCTTACCTCTGGCTTTGCCATCAGCTCCTCTGTCAGCGAAGAAAAAGAGGGATTATCGGATAATTTTATCTCATGGAGTGTATAAGCAAAGTATGTTTGTCTGTGTGCTACTGCTGGATGTTTCATACATCCACCCTCTGTCTTTTGGTGATCCAACAAATGCCAGCTAAGCCAGACTCTACAAAACCAGTCCCCACTGGCATGTGGCTGATTAAAAACAGACACTCTCCACGTTTCTGCTTTAGTGCGGTCTTAACAAGGCTTAAAAAACAAACAGTGAGGTCACCATCACCCAGAAAAAGGTTACAGTTTGTTTTGCTTGGTATGAGCTATACTTGAAAAGCACAAAGTTGTATTTTTTTTGCCCTTTTGTACCATTTAGATTCACACCACCCATAAGTAGCTCACTTAATGGAAAGTTCTGGCATCATGCTGCGAGGTCAGAGGTTTGGGCAATGTGAGAGAGTCAAAACCATAGACTGTATAAAAATAATGGATGTAGCCAACGTGATGTCACCCACTGGTTTGTGGAGTCCCAATTTGAAGCCTCAAGGTTGGCATTTTGGCCTTTGCCATTTTGGAAGTTTAAAACCAGAAGTGACCTGAGTTGACTGTGGATCTGACTGAGAGCCTGAGGTGACGACTTGCAGACAGCCTGTCACTTAAAGCGGCCACGCCTGTAATGATGTGTAACGTTAAGCCTCAATAAAAATCTTAACGGATGAGTTAAGAGGTAGAGATAGAAATAAGCTGGGCATTTTATGGTGTGTTCCTTCTATACTGGGAAGTTTCTGACTTCCCATTTGATGTTTCAGCTGGATCGCCCCCTGATGTCAGATTTCCAACTCAGAAAGTTGGAGGAACGTCACCGACCCTGAACTCAAAATCCAAGATGGCTACTCTGAGCATCAACAGTAGTGAAAATTGTAGCAAATACTGCTAATTAGCGCATCTTCTTCGTCTGATTTATGTCTCATTAAGCAGACGTACACACAGTCCTGTCCAACTTCTATCTGTGAACACATTGCTGTGTTTGTAAGCACTACATAATGTGTTGATATCAACTGATTTTGCTAACAGTGGCTAACCTCACTAGAACTGCTAATGCTAACAACGTCTTGGTTTTTACACCTTGTTGTATTGGAATATGGTCATCTCAGAAGTGACGTCATTCCAAGCTCTTGGTTGCCTTTTGGAGCCAGCCTCAAAGTGGCCGTTTGAGGCATTGCAGTTTTCAGCACTTGCGCTTCACTTTTCAGCTCCAGAGGTTGCCGCTCGGTCAATGACAATCCATTCTCTGCTCCACTAATCTGTACACATGTCTTTGTATGTTTCTCACCAATGTGTTTGACAATATTGTTGATGGTGGGCTGGAAGAGCTCGTTCATGGCTTCCTGTGTCAGCCGCAGCATCCCCTGGGACGACCACTTCACTATGTTCATACTGGCACACACACACAAACACAGAGGAGAGAGTTTTCATCTTTAATGTTACAGATAAATCAATACATTGTTTGATTGAACAGCTCACACACACCTCTCCCAGCAAACACTCACTTGCTCCTCCTCAGGGCGGCCTCCACACTCTGCCCCCTGTGTCTCTTATAGTAGTCGATGAAAGAGAAGGGCAGGGAGATGTTGAGGGCGTTGGCCCTGCCCGGCGCCGCCGTCCGCTTCCTTGCCTCGAATGCGATGGTGAGGTCCACCCACGCCGCCGGCCGCTTGGCTTTGAAGCTCTGGATGAAATCCTCACCGAAGATCTGGCATAGCATGGCTTCGAAGGCCAGGTCTACTCCGACTGCACCGTACGGACCGCCTGGAAGAAAAACTACAGCTTTGGAAACTGTAGGATTTTATTTGTGTGTGTGTGTTTCAGCAGATTGAGAAAGTTTGTACCTGAAGCTTTGTAGAGCTCTTTAAGTGTTCCCTGTGGCTGCTCGATCTGATGGACAGTCAGGTCAACTGTTCCGCCTCCGCAGTCTGCAACAATGTACCTGTCACCTACACAAAGAGCGCATACAGTTTCAATACCTGCAGTGTTCTGGGAACATTAAGCATTTTCATAAAATCTGTTATTTTTGAAGACTTTCTTATCAGTTTGATTTAAGAGCCAGGAAGTATTTCACATGGCACTTTAAGAACATGATGTTTCTCATAAATTTGTAGGAGGAAATTGCGGATGATAATGTGTCTTCATTTGTGTGGAATGTCTAAATGTCATGTTTCTAATGTGTGTGTGTGTGTGTGTGTTTCTCCTGAAACTCTTCAACGAGCGGACTCTCAAACATAAACAACCCTCAGGCATCTGGGATTGCTGCGCTCCCACTGCGAGCGCGTGTGTTTATGATACATCCAGCGATAAGAGCTGGTTTCGGCTTCGTTACCCTGAGTTTAGCAGACCACACCCTGAACACGAATTACTGAGTGATAGAGAGAAAAAGTGCGAGAAACAAAAATCAACAAGAAATGAAGAATGTGAGGGAAGGATGAGAGAAGAAAATGCAAGAGGAGGAGGACAAATCAGAGTTTCTACTCCTTTGGTTTATTTACAGTGCAGATGCACAGAGTCCCATGGGCTGGGTCCTTCCTGTGTGTGAGTGTGTGTGTGTGGACAGGAAAGGGAGCAGAAGGGGTCAGCAGGGGCGCGTGGCTCTTCAGATTGTTGTCATGGCTCAACAGAGAGAAAAGGCTGTGTGTAAAAGCCACAGAACTGGGTGAGTTTAACTCTCCAGGCACAGGATTTTATTATCTTAGGCAAAACTGGACACTGTGGGTTGTACACTCTGGGGCTGTCAGTACAGCTGTGTTTGGTCGTTTAGAGTGACAGACCAGTTGTTCCTTGGTCCTTTTTTAGAAAGTATTAGGATTTTATTTTTATAATATTAACCACTTTTTTGCAAAACTATCACATTCTCAAATTCTGACTTTATTCTTATAATATTTAGACTTTTTTTTCTAAAAATACAAGGACTTAATTTTCAAATTCTCAGTCCCCAAACAGTGCAGATATAGTAGGTAAAATGTGAAAGCTATTATCGTGCTGAAATGGAAAAAATGCAGTACTGAAAACTGAGGGTTAGTAGAAATGAGAGGGTGTGTGTACTTCTCTTAGTGAGTCAGCTGGGGTTAAAAGTCAATATCATCAATATCTCCGACATGTGGGGTCTGTCTTTCTCTCTTACACACACACACACACACACACACACACATGAAGACAGAGTCTCACCAGTCTGCAGCTCTGACCACAGCTCTCCGGTTCCACTCTCTACCAGGAAGGTCCTGCTGTGTCTGGATCGCCTCAGCTGCTCCCTCGCTGCAACAAACATAAAACATAATTCAGTTTTTATACCTTTGATATTTGGATTTCATCTCCGTTGCACATGCACTTGAGTGAAAGTATTCATGTCATAGAATAAGTTCAAAAAGTCACAGTGAAGCAAAAAATAATGGTTAAACATTGTAAAAAAGAAAGAAAGAAAGAGTTCTCCTGTTTAGGGGCACAGCGAGGACCTCTGCATCCCAGGGGCACAAGTAGGAGCTGTAGTCCCCCTGATATATTGCTCTGGGCCCCCCTTTTCAAAATACAACAATTGGACAAGAATTTTTATGGACTCTCTCCAGCTGTGGGCCCAGAGAGTCATCACCCCCTTTGACCACAGTACACTGCTTTTCGAGCATTTGCACATTTTTTAGTATGTCTGTACAAACGTGCTGCAGGGTCAGACACTTTAGCTTGTGTTTAACTAATGCTCATTTATGCATTGAATAGTTAAAAGTATTTCTATTGAAGGAAAAAAAAAAGAAAGAAAAACACACAAAATGAGAGTCACAGTGTTTTTGCATGACAGAAGCAATTTGTTGGAAACGCTCTTAAATTTCAGCTTTCTCTTTGCTCTCAACATGCAAACCGCTTGACTGACAGGCTAAAAGTATGGATGGAGGCCAAAAAAAACAGAACACACTCAAACACAGCTGACAGAAATATAAAACACCTGACAGCCCGTTTGACAGAGCAGATACGCTCGTACGCCCCCATAAATGCAAGTGAACCCATAAAGTGAAACATAATGGCTTTAAAATGAGAAATAACTGCAGATCAAAGAAGCGAAAGGTGGTGGAGGTAAAAAATTTTGTCTCTCGTGTTTAAAAACGCAAACTCTTTGAAAGGGTTGTGGTCTTGATGTTTATGTGTATGAGTGTGTTGTAACAGGTTTGACAGCCTGGAGTGAAGTGTTTGTATAATTTAGGTGAAAGTGGTTTTTACAAGGTTCCCTCAAACCCCATAAGTACTATACACCACGATAATTAGAATAAGAGCAAGGTAAAGAAGATTTGTGGCAGGATAAGGAAAGAAAGAAAGAAAGAAAAACAAAAACAATGACTACATTGTCTTGAAAGCAAATACTCTTACAGTTGTTTTAGGACTAGATGACGCAGGAGGTAATGTATGTGCGTCTGTGTGTGTGTGTGTGTGTGTGTGTGTGTGTGTGTGTGTGTGTGTGTGTGTGTGTGTGTGTGTCTTTGTATGGGGGTGATGGATGAAATGCAAGTCTGGAAACCATTTACATGAAACAGCAGAAAAGAAAATGTATGTGTGTATTTGTGTGTGTGTGTGTGTGTGTGTGTGTGTGTGCACGTGTGTGCACTAATGACTCCCCTGTGCTATCTTTGGAGACGAAATGAGGTGGAATAAAAGCTAAAGATAGTAAAAACCATGACCGTGATGCCAAGTGTGTGTGTTTGTGTGTGTGTGAGTACTGTTATGTCTGTTTATGCAGCTTTCTGTGTGTCTGCAGAGTCCTTGCAGAGTGTACAGCCTGGCGAAAGAAAGTTAGAGGGGGAGGAAATGCTAGAACGACAGAGGGAAAAGAAAGAAAAATGAATGTGAGTGAAGGAGAGGGAGAATGACAGGCCGGGAGGGGGTGAGATCATAGTTTCACTGCACCTTGTTCCAATTACAATATCCTGTGTTTAGTGTGTGTCGTTGTGCGCGTGAATGTTCTTTGTGTGCGTGTGTGTGTCACTGACTGCATATGTATAAGTGGGCCTGTGCAGGGGATTTTGGACGGCATGTTCGTTCCCTGAATTATGCATCAGACTCCTTTTTCCCTGGCCTGCAATTGCTCTTTGTTCCTTTGCTGTGTTTTAGTAGTATTTTCCTGTAGCTGTTGCAAACACAAATGTTTTCAATGCAGCTTTAATGTAGAGTTGTGACAATATGACAGTCATGTTCTTGCACAGTTAACAGCTACGCTTTCTTTTAAAAGTAGTAACCTTTGTCCTTGTATTTTGATTGGGATGGTCTAGAGTTGCAAAGTGAAAAGAGTTGATTGTTGTGGAAGAATTTCTCCTCACTGTAAATGTGGATTGTAAAGTTTTCTTTTAAAGCTGCACTATATCAACAGTGGGTCAAATGACTATGTGTAATGTAAAACTCCTCTCCAGGCATTTGAATAAATTCATCTCTGTTCATCAAAACTACATATTTACATATTTATATCCCTAAATGCTTTAAAATGGCTAAGATGCAACTCTTGACCTCATTTTGTATGCACACATTGCGCAGATCTATATATGCATATTAGCTTCATCCTCACACACTACCCTGCAGCTTTAGTGAACCTGCTTTGACTCTGCTCGTCAAACACACAAACCTCTGCTTGTAAACAGCAGATAGAGTGATTCTTAAACTTGACTTTGTTATCAAACAGCTAATTATATGTTGCTAATGTTAGATAAACCTTTTTCCCAATCGTCAGCTCTGATGAGTTTAGGCGAAATGGAAAAGTAACTTGCAAAATACCAGTACGTAGCTATACCTACTTCTCCTCTGATACCCCTTGTTTTGTTGTAGCGTTATGCTAATGATATGGAAAGCCTCACCGTACTAGTTCAGAGGACTGGTTCCTTTGGTTTGTGATGTAACAAGCCCTGGAAGTCAGAAACCGTGTTTTTGAGGCATTGGTACACTGTCGTTCGGAGGTGGAAATGCTCAGCGATGGCACCGACTGCTTATTTTGCTCATGATATGTTTTGTTGAATATAAAATAGATATGTTAACAAGGTTAAAAACTTGATTTTCACTAGAGGAAGTCTTTAAAAAACTCTCTTGATACCCAAACCCACAGAGAATTATCACCCAGCTCTGCAGCTCTATGGAGAGTTTTAACATCTTTCATTGTTGTTTTGGTGTCTGGCCTGGAACCTAACTGTTTTGGTTCACTCTCACCGTTCTCATCAGCGAAAATTTCATGCTCAATAGGCTACTATTTTCTGTAGGCGAATAAGCTCTGACAACCTGCCCAGCACCAAATGACAGACAGGTAACATACAGATTAGAGCATTTAGCATCTAATGAGCCAGACATTACCCTCAAGAGCGAGGACTAAAACAGAGCTAAAGGGTGAGTAAATATTAAACTTACATTATCTGGACGGTCAGAGACTCAGCCTCAAATGAATGGCATCTTCTGAATATGCAAAAGGGGAACTGTCTGCTTACAAGTTTGCCAAATCAACTTCAACCAAATCAACAAAACCAGTCAGATGCATCAGCAAATAAGCAAAATGCTCCCCCTTGCACATCTCGCTGTAGTTACAGACTCAGTGTCTCACCTTAAGTTGCACATGCAACAAACTTTCAAGCCCATTTCACTGTTGGAGTCATAGTTATGTTCTCTCCTGACATTTTTATGTACATAGGTTTGTACCTTAGACTTTCTTTTAAAAGAACCAGATTTTGGAACACAGCTTCTCCTCTGTTGACTGATTGATTCAACCAGTAAAGTTACATGCCCAAACTATGCTCTCTCTGCCAGCCAGCTATTATTGTTTTTGCAGAAAATAAATCCCGGATGCCCGAAATAACTTCTCCCACTTCGTAATAGTGAACTGAAAAGCCAGATTTACACAAACATAAAAGATACAGAAAACGTCACCATCTAGAAAAATGTTTTCATATCAAAAGTAGTTTGTCGACACTACATGACACAAATGGCGTCTCCAGTGTCATATGTAAGTGTGCCCCCCCCCCCCAATCCACAAACACACAGACACACATAAACAACTGCAAAGTCATCTGAGGGAAAACCGCAAGTAGTATCTGAAGTCAGATCTCCTTCTCTCACACACACAAACCCACTTCGTCCTTTGCATAGACCACAATCCCCGAGTGAAACCCAACAACAACATTTCCAGGAACACAGTGTGGTTTCATGCTTATGCTAATGACAAAGTCTACAAGAACACACACACACACACACACACATAGACCCACACTCTCTCTTCATTACCTTGTCTGAAGCTTGAGTCGAAGGGCCGCGACCCCTCCAGATCAAAGCCATTTGTGATTGGTTGCAAGCTCAGGTCAAGCACCTGGTGGAGGCGGAGCTTACGGCAGTAAATTGACGCTGCTTCAGGTTCCAGAGCGATGAGGAGCTGCTCAGGACAGTCTGGAGACACCAGACCAGCCTGGAAGAGAAAAGACCGACAGAGAGGGAGAGAAAAATTTACGAGAAGAATTTTATTATCCCGCAAAGCTCTTGATTGTATTGAGATATCTGTGGGCTGAGCAAGAGAAAGAAAAGAGAGAGACATACTTGTACTGAAAAAAGCAGTTCTCAAAAATCCACCATGCTTTTAGACATGCATGTAGACAATGCTTTGGTCTGTTTATACATACGCTGAGTGCCATTAGGAGCGGAGAGCTGGTATATAAGCATTAGCCTTGATGTATTGGGTGTAAAGTTGAGTGGCTGGAATGATGTGTGTGTGTGCAGGGCGGGGGTCTGGACACCACTTCCTGTGTTTGTACGCCGGTCTCCTTCATTGTTCACTTGTGATGACATCATCACCAGCAGGAAGCACACACACCCCGACGGCCTCAAGCCGGGAGCCAGCGCAGGGTGTGTGTGCGAATATGTCAGTGTTGCATTTGAAAGTGTGTATGCATTAGGCTATTTATTCATGTACTGTGGTGAGTGAAGGGCAGATGAGAGATACTGGTGAACAAATTTACGTGTGTGTGTGTAAAAATGAGAACATTGAACGGAGGGAGAACAGGAATCAGGAAAGCGTTGACATTCAAGTAAGAGGTTGACACAGTTTTTCCCATGGACCACTGCATATGTACTGCCCAAGCACACACATGTATGAGTCTACTCTCAGTGATGTGTGTTGTGATAGGACCCCCTGCATTCCTGTCCATGAACGCACACTTCCTACAAGTCATTGTGATACGTACTGTATGGTGTGTGTGTATTGGTGGGAAGATACACAGGGAGGATAGAGGCAAAAGTGCAGCGTGATGATTTCTCTGTGTGTACGTGTGTGTGTGGATCTTCCATGGAAACATTAATTGGGCAGGCTTTATCTCATGCTTCATACACTGCCTTTCTTTCCATCTCCCTGTTGTTCTTCCTCTTTCTCTGTCACGCACACACACGCACACACACACACGCACACACACACACACACACACACACACACAGTCTACCATCATTCCCTATGTGTGTGTGCACTTGTGTATGTATCTAGAAGACTTGAGTTGTATACATAAACCCTAGACTTAGGTAATGTCTTCTTTTAATTGCAGAATAGTTTGTGTTCCTACCAGGTATGCAGCCTCTCTCATAAACTGTTTGGCAGGTTGTCTCCACACAGCAGGGACAGTGATTACCCATCTGATCTCCTCTCCCTCCAGCACTGATGATGACTGATCCTTCACTTCCTAAAACAGAATCAGAGAAACACTTTCTTTGGTAAAACACTCAAAATCATACTCACTTTATGAGCTACATTGCAGCAACTTTGGTTTGCAAAGTGAAGGTTAATAAAAGTCACACACGTATATGTGAACACTATATAGAGATGTCCACCAAGAGGCACTATACTGCAATCATAAACTGTGGCTTTAAAGTGCACCTTTAGAGCATGTTCCCTGAAGAAGCGCAGAGCGTGAGCAAACACCTCAATGGCCCTGACCCTCCGACCGTTGACCGCCTCCAGCTCCGTCTCCATGGTGAGGTCCTGTAGCAAATACAGCTTTAACAGCTGAAACACTATGGCAAAAGCAAGTTGTCATACTGACGCTTAAAGTCTTAAAGGGGATACTTCATTTTACACAGTGATTTCTTAAAGTTGGGAGACTTGTGAGAGAGTTTCTACAGACAATAGTCAAAACTGAAGCAGCAGAAGCCAAGATATCCTGATTTTTGATCCTTTGTATTATTCTAGTTCCAAAAACACTGGATCCTACACTACCCACAATGCAACCCGATCCAGATGTATAAAACTGAGCCTTAAGTTGTCCCCACTTCCTGTCTACTCCACCTTTCCCATCCTGTTCCCGCTTACACTTGTGCTGTGGATCTTCATCTTGAACTTATCAAAGTAGAGCCAGTGCCGGGCCTCCTCTGGGTCCAGGTCGTGGTAGAAGTCCCGGGCTGCAAACCCAAAACTGTGGAACCGCAAATCAGGAGTCAGCAGCAGACACGTCGGGCTCTTCTGATTGGCCACCCCTGGATCGCCGCCCTCCCAGCGTCTTCATAGATTGGAGGAAAAAGGCAGTGTCAGGTCAAGGGTAGAAAATAACTGAACAGAACTGAAGACAATAGTCGCAGACTCTTACTTCATCATGTGTATGGCTTCTGAGTCCTGTGTGAAGCTGAACGCGTAGCCACTCGAGGTTGTCCCAAAGTCTATCGCTACGACAACCGAGAACGGACAGGACATCCTGGGTCTGACCTCCACCCTCTGAGAGAGAGGAAGATTAGTGTGAGTTGTAGCTGGTACTGATGGGAGAACGACTCCCCATAATCACTCCTATTGGGTAGATTGTCATGAAAATTGGTGCAGAAACTCATGTCTCCCTCAGTCTGAATTGTAGCCCACAAATAGTCGTGATAATTGATGATTTTTAACCTGTTTTCATGCACTGTACAAAGCAATACACCAGACTTCATGTGTAACCCACATAATCAAGAAGGCTCTGATCATGTGACATATGTGCTGAAGGGAATACAAAGGGGAGTAGGATTAAAAGTGAAATTTCGCAGAGGTAGGTTGGGGTCGTGGTTGTGTCAAACAAAGGACTTCCTCCCAGGAGACTAGTGTTCATGTCCCATGTGAAACCAAGTCAACTCTGAGTCATTTTAAGGTAGGCCGTCACCATGTTTCTTTTCCTAAACCTACGCTCCGTAACTTTACTTGCCTAAACCTAACCTGCTGCAGCGAGGCAGCGCCTCCGCACTTGGGGCGCCGGCACCACCCACCACGCCACCAACGCCCCATTTCTTTTCCTTAACCTAACCTACATAACTGAACTTTCCTAAACCTGACCCAAGTACCTTTACTTGACTAACTTACTTGTGTAACTTCACATAAGTACGTAATGTGACGCCGTAATAGGTAAGGTGCTTATTTGTTAGATAGCGTAGAAATCATTGTGCATTTTCACAAGATATAATAGTTATCATACATTGTATGAGGTATGCTGAACTTCTAGCACCATCATCAGATCAAAAATTTAATTTGTCCTACAGTATATTCTGCTTTATGACTGATATTCCCTTTACCCTCAGCTGTTTATTGCTGAATAAACAATATAAGCATGTTAACTTGCTGAGCTCAGAACATGAAAAGCACACCTGCTAAACATCTGCATGTCACTTTAAGCATGCTAACTTTTAGCACAAATCACCGCCTTGCTTAAGTACGGCCTCTGCAAACATGGCTCTGACTCTCAGGGGAAGCATGGGTGGGACTTAAAATAAGTGATTCTTATATTTCAGTGATAACTACTTTCTATGAGTGGAAACAGCGCAGAATTAGCAGGCTTGGAAATCTTCTCTCCTCTACTCCTTTAGTGCCAAAGTGTGGATATTTCTTCACCACAGATTGTAGTCTTCACTGCGTACTTGCTTTAAGTCTACACTTCACTTTAATCTCAGAGTTAAGTGTTATTATAAACCACTAATAACAGTGAGAAGTGGATGTGGGTTTACAGGTCGTGTTTAGCAGCTTTATATAAAGAAAATAAGTAAGTGGAAAGGGTGTGTAGGAGTGTCTGTGGTGAATGTGTGTGTGTGTGTTTGTGTGTGTGTGTGTGTGTGTGTGTGTGTGTGTGTGTGTGTGTGTGTGTGTGTGTGTGTGTGTGCATAGTTACCGGGGAGGGTGAGGGAGTGAGGGGGGTGATGCTGCAGTCATTCCTAGCTGTGGCAGGCGATGAAGGGGCTGATAAATTATCACCTGGGAATTAGTGGAGAAGAAGGGAAGGAGAAATGTAACTACACGCAGTGGTGGCTACCTATTAAAATCTCATTATAGACAAGTTTCAACATTGGAAAAGTGCCACACGTACTCCACCGGAAAATGGACAGACAAGCCAAAAAGATCTGTGTTTGAAGTGATATGCAGCCATGTGAAAACTCTCTTATCACAAGGAAAGAGCCATTATTGGTCATCAACTGCTGATGCCAGCATATATGCACAAATGCAGACACCTTATTTTTCATGCACTTGACCCGAAGCTCTCTGGATGTGAGAGTGGACATTTCTAATGAACTGGAATGAGTGGAATGTCACTGGAATGTGATGTGAGTAATATTCCCGAGTGGGAGAGGGACATGGAAAGGTCAGCGTGTTCGCGCTCCAGAAGATAAAAAGGGAGAGAGAAGTGAGTCATTTTAACCGGGTTGCCATGGTAACGAAGCCTGTGTACAAACTGTATAGTACTGTATGTGCGTCTCACCGGGTATCTGCAAGCTGTTGGGGTCTGGCTGCACCACGTCAGCCATCTTTACAGGAGCCAGGGCCTACGGAGAAACACACAAACATAATGCATATAAATTTATTCATGAGGAACTTTCTGCTTTATGGCTTCCAGATACAATAGTGTAAAAATAAATACAGTGCACTGGGAGAAATTTTGGACACGCTAAAGATATTTTTCAGCCAAGGAGGAAGTGAAGAAGACACACCCCAACTATTGCAGCACACTTGAACTTCTAGCTCCCAGCTGCTACTGTAACTGCCTATACTATATACTATAACCTCTCGGAGGCTTGCAGGTGTACATTTATGAATCAGAATGTCTGCCAATTAAATACCAAATATACGTAAATGCTATATGACCATGATGTGAGAATGGACAAGTAAGAGAATCGGTTTTAATTAAGTTGATGAGTGTTGTGCACAAGAAAAGTGGATGTGACAAAAAAATCTGTTACGTGAGGACGAGAGAACAGCAAAATGTATTTGCCTGAAACATGAGAGAAAGACATGGCATGTATCTACTGTTTCAACTGTATATATGATTGCGTGTATGCAGTATTGTGCAGTTGTGTGTGTGTGTGTTGTATTGCAGCGCTGCAGGGAATCATTGGATCAGTCTGTGATCTGAGCCAAGAGCAAACTAAACAGATGAGCGCAATCAAACAAAGCTGTGTTTGTTTAAATCTCTTTCTGTGAGCGTGTGTGTGTGTGTGTGTATGTGTTTGTGATTGAGAAAGTGGGAGAGAGATAGAGACCGTAAGTTAGTTTGACATCCCTTCTTTGCGTACATGCATGCAACATCTGCGTGCATTTATTCAAGCATGTGCCTGAAACATTTGAACATGCATGTGTGCATCACTGGCCAGCGTCTGTCCTCGCTATTTGATGATAAAAACAGAGAGAGAATGAAACTCATCTCTGCCCTGCTTCATCTCTGTTGCACATACTTTTTTTTCCTTCTTCCTCCTTTTTCCTCTTTCATCCCATCATCTCTTTGTAATCAATGTGCAGTGGACGATTTAAACTACCCGTGCCCCACAAGTCTTTGTTTCTCTCTCTGTTTCTCAGGCGCACGACTTAAGTCTAGCAGGGGATCAGCAGAACAAGCAACTCTGACTCCCTTGAAACGTTACATTAAGGACGGATTGTGCAACACACTTCACTTTAATGCACCATTACCAATAGAGCTCTCTCACTTTGTAGTATGGCAGATATACCAGCAAGACAGGCTTTATTAGTGCTCATTATCATCTTTGTCTCTGACAGTTTGTAACAAAACTATCAATGCAAAATGCAAGTTTATAGTTTAGAAACTAAGAGACAACTTAAAAGTCTGCAGACAATACAACTTTTGATGGATGCTTTTGTCTAGAACTGCTCATAAAAATGCATTTGAACTCCACACGTCATAAACAATTATTACGTGCAATTTTTTTCCCTGAGTGTTAACTCACCTCTTTGTATGCCGCTGCAACACTATGCCCTTGTCCTTTTTTGCCTCTCCAAAAATATTCCCAAACTCTGCAATCCAAAGTTTGGAGCCCGTCTCCTGGGAGGAAGATGTAGAGAAGAACAGGAGGAAACTGTGACTGGATACAGGAGGATGCTCTCTAGAAATCCCTTGTTCAAAATGTAAGACTTCCCAGCTGACTCGCAGGCAGGTTTCCCAAAATTGGAATCACAACGATTTTTCTTCTTTTCTTCTCAAAGAAAATCCACACCTCTCCTAATGAAGCTCTGAGTTGGATTTGTAATTCTGTCTCTCTGCAGCCGAGCTTGCCGCCTCTCTGCTCTGCGCAGGAATGTCAGAGAAAAGTAGTGACACACACACACACTCACACACAAACACACACACGGGTTGCAGGAGTGGGAGGGCTGTGACAGCACATATGGGGGGAATGCTGGGGGATTTACCTCACTGGGAAAATGTAGTATGTGTGTGTTGGAGGGTGAGGGTGGAGTATTCCTGAGCAGGCGGTGAATCCCAGTTAAGTCATCTTGCCCTCTCTGTCCCCTCCCACTCCTCCATATCTGTCCTTCCTCTGTTTAATTATCGCTTCCTGTCTTCCTCGTTGCTCCTCTTTTCATCTCCTCCCCTATTAAATTCTCTTCACATGCCTTTGCTTTGTTTGAATTGTTTTTCTTTCTTTGTCTCCCTCCACGTCTTTGTCTTTATCCCTTTACTTTCCATGTTACTATAGCTGCTCCCTTAACCTTTTCATAACCTTTATGCACACTTTCTAACTTTGCAGACAAAAGCAGGAAGCAGCCAGGTGTATTCGGTCAACCTAACACAAATGATGAACTTTATTCCACTGCTCTATTTTTTTAAAATGCAAATTCTTTGCTTTTTTTGCCAAGACTTCAGTTTAATAGTTAAACTGTAGATAAATGCATTTGCTGCACTATTACCCAAAATGTGTTTTCTTTTGCTGTGTGTGTGTGTGTGTGTGTGTGTATCTTGAGGTCCACATCGATGCTTCAGGGATCTGATTTCTCCCCACTAGAGCCGTGATTGAAAGCATACATTAACCCCCAGTGCCTGCAAACACACACACGCTGAGACAAGCTGGCCCCACTCCCAACGGGCAGAGGAAGTCAGACCTCTTGAGTGAGTCGAAAGAAAAGGCCTCTGGTATATACACACACACACACACACACACATCTCCATACACTCAGTCTCCTTGTTCTGTCAGATTTCCAAATCGAATTAGGGTGTGTGTGTGTGTGTGTGTGTGTGTGTGTGTGTGTGTGTGTGTGTGTGTCTGGAAGCCATTACCTGGCATGTCTCCCCTTGCTGCCCAAAAACCAAGAGGCCCCATATGGATCCTGCCATCACCTCTCTCTTTCTCCGTCTTTCGTTCGCTTTACTGCCTCTTTTATTGTTCTACATCTGTCCCTTCTCCGCTTTATGGGCCATTCTCCTGTCTTTTCTCTTGCATCTTTCTTTGTTTAATCCATTTTATTTGAACCCTTGCCTCCATTAATTTGCTCTAGTTAATTTTCTAATGACTAAAATCAGCAGTCAGGTGGAAGAATATCAACAGCTTTGTTACCAGATGTGGGCTTTTCATAATGTTAGGCATTTGTTTTGACATTATCTGCATTCGTCCTGCTTAACCCAGCGGGGGGCACAGTCAAGCTCCTCCATCACCCAAGAGTCCCCAAGTTCTGAAACAGATCCTGAGTTGTGGTCCTTCCCTTCTCCTTAGCGGTCCAGACGCAGGAAGCCAAACACAGGAAGTGATGGAGTCAGGTGACAGGAAGGAACCCCTGTGCGGCATTCCTCCCATGAATTCCACATTATCTCTGGGACCCTGAAAGGCCTAGAGCGACGGAAACACACCCATAACATACACATGCAAGCGTGCACGCAAACACATACACACACTGTAAGATAATGTTCTTCCTCCATCTCCTCTAAATAGAGCCCAATCTTAGTCGCAGCCCGAATGAGAACCTGTTACTTCCTTTCCAGATAGTGTTCATGCAAAAGAGTCAAAACAATTTTGGGAGTTTCTTTTTTAAAAAGGCAGTTAAGTTGATCATATCTTGTTGATGAAACATATTACATTTATGTTAGTACGCGCTAAAGCAGTAGTATAACATTTTGGTAAATATTTGCCTTTTTGCTAAGAGTTACATGCTAACATTGGTATCACTCATAGATATATATACATAGATGCTGCACCCCGGCTTGTGGGATGCGTTAATACCGCCGCCATCTTGCCTAGGTGCTCTGACCGGTTCAGACCCGTGTCAGACTCGGCAAAAATGCCACATTTTTGCTCTGCATTTGGGTGTACTAACGAAAGAAGTGTTAAAACCAAGCAGAAGGGAATAACATTCCACAGGTAAGAAGTTGTTTTACAATATTTTACTGTTAGGAACATGTTTAATGAGATATATATCTCAAAAAGTGATCCTTCTTTTAAGCTAATCAAGTAAAGTAACTGTCCTGATCTGGTCCTAATGCCAAATTAAGCTAACGCTATGTCACATGTACCACCACATATTTTTTGTATGAGAAAAGAAATATCTTTGGTATCATTTTCCGAACTGGCACTCAGTAACATGTTGGTTGTTCATGGTTGTCTCCCATAACTTCACTGGACGCTATCAGATTGGTTCAAACTAAGTGGATTTGGGGAATAAGGCTAATGTCCACTTGCTGGGAATGAACAGTAGTAACATTAGCAAAGTCAAATAAAGGGAAATTAATTGATTTGTGGCAAACTTTTAAATAAAATGCTTGGTCAGCAATGTTCAAGTCTGAATGGTCAAGTCCAAGTGAAGTCACAAGGCACTGGCCTTAAAGTATGAGTCAGGTTGCAAGTCTTTTTCTTTTTTAAAGATTATTTTTTATGGCTTTTGCCTTTATTGGACAGGACAAATTGAGCTAAAGTCATCAAATTTGTGACTCGAGTCCACACTGCCACATCTAAAGCTAACCACCTGTTGGCAGTGGCCTCATATTTAACCTCAGACATGATAGGAAAATCAGTCTTCTCATCTAACTCTTGGCATAAAAGCAAATAAATATATTCCCAAAATGCTTAACTATACATAAAATTATGATGGATATGTTGGGCTTTTACTTCAGCTTTTCAGATTAGATATAATGCATTATTACTGAGCTTTTGGGGTGCTGGTATGATCATCTTTTTAAATTCAGGGTAGCTTTTTTCCCACATTTTGCATTTTAAAATGTTAGTCTGCCCTTTTCTTCCACTGAAGTGCCTGATGGTCATGAATTTGCAGATCCACTCACCCTGCGCCAATATTGTGAATTACAAAGTGGTAATAATTATGCAACCTCTCGTAAAACAAATCGTCTTGCACAAGAGCTGCATGACTTTTTGCACCATTTTTTCAAAGCAAACATGTTAAGCACACGAGGGGCCCCGAGTCTGAACATGCGAGTGTAAAACTCACAGGGGAACCATTAGAGGGGGAGTAGAAATATCTGCATGTACTTTGTGACTCCTTGTTTTCTTTAAGCATTCTGGAACAAATGTGTAGCAGGAATATATTTCTACGTTCACCTTGTTAAATTCGAACATACTGTCGGCCTGTTACTTATTGGAACGTTAACAGCACCTCGGTGGTGAGTGTTAACAGGACCTCGGTCTATAAGCGCTTGAACGTGCAGGAATATTGAGTTTATGCAGAAAATAATAAAGGCAATATTGTATCTTGGAGTGCGTGCTAACGTGCAACTTCCTGCTTGTGTGCACGCGAGGGTGTGTCGTATGTTCCAGTGTGTGTATGTGTGCATGTGTCCGTGTAAGTGGCATTGGATAAACTCACCAGTGAAGCCTGGGGTGGGGACCCAGGGCCACAGGAAAGGCTGGGGTAGGAGATACACACACATATTACACACACACATTAAACATGACTGGCCTCTGACATCAAGTCTGGGCTATTGTGTAATAAAAAGAGAGGGGGAGCAATGGGGAGAGAGAAAGGTACAGGAAGGGAATTTATGATTTATGATTCAATAGCAAATAGAGAGGGTGAAATTTATAGTAGAGGAGAGAGGGAAGAGGGAGGGGGCGTCATGTAACACCAGTGGAGAGAAGGAAGGAGGGGGAAAAGAGTGGAGTACCTCCTTTTGTCTGTAACTAAATAGTGAGTGTGAGAACAGTTGGTATGAGTGCATGCATGTTATCACTGTGTTCTCCCATGACAATATATGTGGGTGTGTGCAGTGTATTAAATCTGCAATATGAGGCATCTCACATCAAGCTATTTTTCACCCAAAGACTCTCTAACTGCCTTTGTCATGTGTGATCAGAAACCACAGTAAAGATACATATTTGACTAGTTTTGGCCTCCATTTGGATGCAGTTTGTACATGCAGGTGTGTGTGCTGTGTGTTTTCACAAGGGCACAACCCATTCCTGACTGCAGCCCTTCATAAGTTTTCTGAGGAGAGGTATCACACGTCATTGTGGATAAATCGGCACACAGACACACAAATAGATTTGAGCTGACACTGAGAAACATCTGGTGCTCCTGATTTAAAGTCCTCAACGCCTTCTCAACACATATGCACAACCATGCATCTTGCATGCAGCTGAGACAACGCAGTTTCAGACATGGAACTGTAGGCACTTTAATGTTTTATGGTAAAATAGGCAGTAGCAGCTACAGGGGTGGTAATTGGATCAGGGTGTAGTATTTATGTCCAAGGTTTCTGCTGCACAACTTTGATCTACATCGACAGCACAATAATGATCTTTCTTCCAGAGGACACACCACACTGCCCAATAACCACATTGTGTGTTACAGTCGCCCTCCTCTGTGATTTTAGGGTAATGCACCCTCTAATTTACTGCTGACCCAGAACATCTCCTCTCTTTTAGCTTTTGAGAGGACAGCTGGGTTGATCCAGGTGAAAGTTGTAATCATGGGTTGATAATTGCGCAAATGAGCCATGGACTCTTTAAATAGGTACGCGCAGTTCAACCTTATTAGAAAAAGTAGTGTTTAAGTGCCAGGAAGCTAATGAGGAACATGGCCTCAGTTATCTGGGTGTGCTACCAATAGGTTAATGACCATTTTAAGAACAAATGTGCAATTTACTACTATTTTCACTAAACTATCGTCAGCATGGGCTTCAAATCTGCATTTTTAATGCACTGTTATGTTAGAGTCTGAAACAGTATACATCTCTCTGCATACACCAACATACATGTCACTGTCATCATGTTATTTACGCCAAACAGTGTTTCTGATTCAGAACAGCATTTTCATTATTAAAAACATTGTCAGCTCTTTAACACTGTCAACACACAGAAAAAAAAAATCTCCCAGTTTAGTTGTTATCGGGCCAGGGAATGGGCATAATCAGTGGTGATAAGTGTCTTAGATTTGGGTTAGTGAAACTTTCTGATAGAAAGGGCTTTCATGGGACTTTCCTCCATGTCCTAGGAAGTCCACATGTAGGGAGGGGTGGTGGATGGGTTCAAATGCAGGATTTTCACTTAGGACACTGCAGTTTGAGCTCCATGTGAAACTAATATTTACAACCAACCATGATCTTTCTCTGAACCAAACCACATTATTTTGGTGCCTAAACATAAGTAAAGTAAAAGTGAAGCATAATAATGGCCATTGAATGTGCTGATGACTGCCTACTGAACCTACCAGTATGTGTAGCAGGCTCTTACTGACCCATATCTATGAGGCTCATATCTATGAACTACAGGTAATAGCCATTTAATTGGCAGATAACATCCTAAAAATGTCTATAATCATGTTGTCAAGCTTTCTATGGCTTGTCTTTATCTTTAGATTAACGCTGTAACCAATGGGAGGGCACATTTTTAAATGATTTTTTGAAATGATTACACCCAATTTCTTCAGATTTACACAGTGTTAACATTGAGGCTTTGCGGTATGCATCAGAGGGATATTAAACCTTTAAAAAATATAATCTAAGTGGTAAATTTGGACTGTTTTCTGCACAAAATCTAATAACATAACCTTTCTTAATAAGGAGTCAGGGAGAACACCTAACCCTCACAGCATCACTGCAAAATGTCATATTCAGGTGCTGTTTTTTAATCTCACTTTAACCTTTGATCATCCTTCTCATGTATTGTGAATACATTTGCGTCACAGAGCTGAACTTTTTCTTATTCTTTTTAGAATTTTTCTAAAAAAATATAAATATCCAGTGACCAGAAGGTTGTTTAATAACACTTACTGCATTTCTAGAGGCATCTCTATAACCCTCAAGGACTCTTCAGCCTTGATAGAAAACAGCACAACAATTCCCTCGAAAGATGGGTCCTACAAATTGACCATTGCCCAATTTGTGTGGCAACTGTATCAGTTAGTTGTCTATACTAATGTTGCTTTCCATCATTTATATTTTTCATACACAATCATGTAAAAACAAAACAAAAATAAATTCCAGCATACTGCAGGAATGCCTAGATGACCTAAATTTATTAGTTCAGCCATACATAATCACTTATCTGTGAGCGAACCATGCATGACTTAAGGTTCACTCTTCACATGATCTGCACCAGCCGTGAACTTTTAGAGCTTCTTTTCACTCGTGACAGTGATCAATGATGAAATAAACACAATACTGTGTTTGTGTGCATGCTATGAATAATTTACGACACATTGCTGTGGGAATATTTCAAGAATCCAGTAAAAACAAACACTTTTTTTAACGTTTATAATTCTGAAAAATAGATGTAGGCCAAATTTCAATGTAATTGATCGTCCACAAACGCCCCCAAAAACCATTTGCACGCCCCTGCTCACACTATTATGAAAAGCTTTCATCTGTTGTACTTTTACTCTCTTCCTTTCTTCTCGCTTTTTCTTCCTTAACAGCCTTGACAAACATAAAACCACAGCCTCGTCTGCTAAAGAAGAGTCCGACCTTGTTAAAACCGCCACGTTGTCAAATATTAACTAGTCATATTGATTACAAAAAAGGAGCAGCGAGAAAAATGGGTTATATTTTGTTTACTTACATGAATTGAGGGGTGGGGCGGGGCGTGTGGTCGTCTGAGCCAATAGCATTGCTAGGAAACGTTGACTGACGTAGATTCAAACCAATGACTGAAGTGTACAGCTGGACAAACGCAACCCACGACACAACGTTTTCCCCCCTCGACGTTTCGGCAGAGAAACAGTGGATTTACCCGTTTTTTAGCCTACAACGCGAACAAACTGACAAAGGAGACACGTGTTTATTTAGCGTGTTGGAGATTATTGGAGGAATTTCTTTATTGTGCGGGTTTTCTGTGACGTCCGGGACCGGAAAAGAGCCATTTTCCCCCGACAGCTGGTTTGCGGATTCCCCCCTATCTGCACTTGAAGTTGTGGTGAGTCTGTTGTTATTGGTGGAGTAAAGGGGGAGCTAGCTGTTTGCTTCAAAACATAAAGAAAGACCGAAAGAGGGAGAAGCAAGAAACGCTAACCGGCTCTAAATGTTAATTTAGCAGCAATTAACTTATGTTGGGTTCATTGTAAGAGCCTCTTTCTCAGTAACTTGCAGCAGTGCCATGGCTAACATTACTTACGGGTTTGTACCATCAGCCTTCATGTGTCAATCTGAAAAGAGGAAAAAACTTTAACTAACATGATGAAAATGTGGCAAACAAACTTGAGAATCTTCTCCTGCAGTAGTAAGAGTTGCATTGTGGTAGATTACAACACTGGAGCCCAAGTTCGTGAATATATGAAGTCTTCAAATGTTGGATTTGCATCTTTCTTTAGATCAGTAACACACTTTGACACTACATTACACACACCGACTCGAATAACAGATCTCATGAGTTAATTTTATGTTGTTCATCATGATAATAATTTAGTCCCCAACATAAAAAGTCAATGAAAGTGTTGGTTATCTGTCATCAATCGTCAGAAATGCTTTTATTTCCGAAGCCACGCAAGCATTTGTGCTTTGGAGCAGAGTAAAAAGTGTAGCGGTGGTGTGGCGGAGCTTGAGGGATGTTTGTTCAAATGCTGCGTTCAGGTACCCAGTAAACTCCGATTTTCGCCCGTCAACGTAACTGTGACGTGCAGTGTTGAAACGATTATGTTCATCGATTGGTTCATTGGCTTTCAGCCTTTGTGGCACACATATCGATTTCGAGGAGGACACATCACCCTCAATATTTAAAACATGTGCATGACAGTTGCGGAGGATATGCGTGGATTCAATATTCAAGACATTTATACCATAAACTGATGCAGAAAAGGCATAAATTAATACAGAAGTAAAACCTATGCCCTTGCTTTGTGGTGTATGACCCTTGGCCTTGGCGTTGCACATGCCCCTGAGTTGCAAACAGCTCAACCAACAGCTGATAAAACCTTGTGGTATGTTGCAACTAGGAAGCTTTTATAAGTGTGAAGAGGAAAAGCTTTCCAATATGGTATAATATAGTAAGAAAGTTTAGTGAAAAGTGTGAAACTTAAGCATAACTTGTGCAGAAGACGTCCACATTTATTTTGTGACTCCTCAGGGGAACCACTAGACCCTCAATGCTGGGAGCCAGGGGATTAGTTGATCAAAAGAAAATGTATTGGTAACAGTTTTGATAAATGATTTACTGTTTAGGTCACTTTTCAAGCAAATGCCAAACACTAACGGGCTCCAGCTGTAAATCTGAGGGTTTGTTGCTTTTCTGTTATGTATAATTCAAAATGGAATAGTTTGGGCTTTTGGGCTGTTTGTTTGGACAAGCAGTGTCACACACTCAGTTGTCACTTTATTAGGCACACTGGGCTAAAACAAATGTAGTCTAATACAACAGTCCTACAACAAATCTTGCCTTCAGGAAGAGGCGATGATTCAATTGTATAACATTTTGGTGCTGTTGAAATGCATTTGTATGAGAGTTGTTAGTCTACCCTAATTGATATAGGCATACATGGTAAATATTGGAAACCCATCTCAGTATAATGCATGGATAGTGCAACAGCACTACAAACTGCATTCTCCAAAATGACCTTAAAATGTAATCAACAACTCTCTAAAACAGCCTTAACAAAATCTGAACATTAGAACGGTTATGAGGGATCATGTATTGCAGAAGTGGTTATTTTTTTGTTAAGTGTCTCAAATAAATTGGTAGCTTGGAGTTACCATCAGATGTCACGACTGAGCAGTCATTGCGGCAAAATGAATAAACTCGTGGCCTTGAGCTATTTACTGCAATCATTTCTTCAGTGTATAACTGTAAACTATACGTGTGGAGGTCACAGTGGGTGTGCTTTGCTTGATTCATAACAGGATAATCACTTTTCTTAACTAATAGTAAAACACAATGATTGTCCCTTGTTTGCTGCTAGGCAACCACAATCTCTGCCACTGTCAGTTGCTCAATTAGTGTAACTAAAGACATTAACTACAGGGACTTCTAACCAGAGAAGAAAGAAATATATATTTCAGTCTGTAATAGTCCAGTGCAGGTGGTGTTTATTTGTGGTGTAATATTTGTCGAATAAGTAGGACAGAGGAGAAAAAACAAGCCAAGATCCACATTTGCAACATTTCTGTTAACAGATAAAAAACACAGGCTTTTATCCAATCAGACCGGACAGTAAAGGAACGAGGGTCAGTGATTTACAGTGTTTTTTCTGCTTGAGTTTATCAGAGCTGGATCTTCTTCTGGATTTCCTCAGTCTTGGGATCCATCATCCAATCACGCACTGCTAGCCTCTAGGGAGGAATAGGAATGGAAATACTGTGGTGGTTCACAACCAGATGTTGTGGTGTAGCGGCTTGCATATCCAGGCCACGTCTGTTTCTGTGCATAATATTCTTTTTGCACTATAAAGATACATCACTTCTTTCTGACTGGACTTTGGGTCAGTTTGTTTGCATTTGCACCCCACATGCACTGTTAACCTGGGCTGTATGTACTAATATTTGTGAGTGGTAATGCTGTTTATCCTTCACACAGAAAGCTGCATGTTCTGAAAATTGTTATTTGCCCACGTGTCAATATTCAGATGGATTCTGACATCTGAGTTAAGGCAATTAGACATGATTGAAATCCCTGTATCAACAAGCATTTTCCAATAACACACATGAAACACTCAAAGCACTGGTGCATGAGATCAAACTCTTTATACTGTTATCAGTAGAATACAAGAATTTTGTCAGTTTTTTAATCAGAGTTTGCTCAAGGCTAGAACTGGAACTATGAATCAGTTCGTTGATGAATCATTGAAGTAGTCTATCAAGCAGAAAAACAATATAATGTGATGATTTTCAGTTTTTTCCTGTTTATATCATTGTATGCTGACTTTTTTTTATGGGTTAGGACAATTGGTCGGTTGAAACAAGACATGCAAAGATGTTACCTTGGGTTGCTGGAAGTTATAAAAGGCATTTTTCACATTTTTAGCCTCGCTTTCATGTGAAATCTGCTCGTAATTCCCACATTCCCGAGAGAACGCGAATGCAGCAGCAGACCACGTGACCGACCCAGCTTTCTAACGTTAGCAAGGTGGCTAACAGGATTTAGCTAACTTGAGCTACGTTGCATCGCAGCACAGAGTAATCCCCGCTGGAGAAACGACGAACACGCACTCTTCGCTGTGCAGTTAATATAACTTTGTGTCACGTTACACTTCGAGGAGAACACCGAGAGCACAATGCCAGGTAACTTTTAAAAGCTTGTCATGTCGTGTAGTGTGTGTGTGTGAAGCTGTTGCAGTCCCCGGAGCGGGGGCTTGTTATGTTGACCTGCTTCAGTGATGCTGCCATGCTGTAGCAGCGTGCTAGCTGATAGCGGAACAGCCGACTTTGTTTGGCCTCAAGCATCTTAACAGGAGCGGACTTTGACCTCGGTGTGTGGTTAACGCGTTGTAAAAGCGTACAGCGTCGATTGCGCTTGGTTAATTGTTTGCATTTGAGCTGTTTTCAGGCAAAATCACGCAACGACTGTACTGGAAATAACTGCTTATAGCCACCCAGCCCGCTACCCTTTGTTGTTACTGGGATAGCTTTCACCTTAGGCCCGTCCATTGACAGCCCAGCTATGTGTATCCATCTATTTGCAGCTACGGGAAACTAGCCACTTAGCATTACCTCGGCTAAAACCGTCCAATCCCTTACCAACTTTCCAGGTAGGCCCGGACACCTGGTTGAGCCCGTTAGCTCTCAGAAGGCGTTAGCATGCTATACGCTACGACGACACAGCTCCCATTACACACAGTACACTAACTGTTACATTACATAATGTGTTATGAAGCGTTTTACTCTGTCGGATTCAAAGCACATATTATGAACAGTTAACGGAGTTGCATTAACATTTCTTCGCTTTCTCGTGTTTTCTAGTTTCTTTCCTGCTCCTTGTTGGATCTCTGTTGGAGATTTTTTTTTTTTTTTTTTAAGTTTTTTTTTTCCTTCACATGCAGGTACTCAAAGTGTCCTCTAAAAAACCAAATGATTTGTAAACACCTGACCAGACATTTTCACGCGTGGAGTTTAATCTTTTGACCTTACAAAACTGTTCCTTTGTATGGCGTTACCTGATTTTGTTGTTATCCAACCAGCTTACAAGCTGTTTACAATTGGGATGAATGAGTTGACTTGGAGACATGTCTTTTACTGTTTGTATTGATTTATGTTTTTAGGGCTGTTACCAAGAATCGTCTTGATTATCATTTTAATAATGCAACTGTTATTTCTTGAGTAACTGCTTAGTCTGTAAAACGACAATCTGTGTGAAAAGTGTCCTTCACAGTTGTCAGTTGTCTAGTTGATATTGTCAAATCTCATATTTCTTTGTCCAACAGTCCAAAACCTAAGAAAAACGGCAAATATTTCCTTTTGACAAAGTAGAATTATTATATGTTTGGCTTTTTTGCACTATAAATTCAAGGACTAATCAAGCAACCCCCTAACCTGTGAAGTGGCAGACTAAAGCAAAATAAATGTCCAGCATTGTTTTCTAAGGTTTTGCTTCTAATGTTTTGACACCCAAAGTATTTAATTTATACAAAAGCTGTTGGAATTAGTGAATTTTAATTGATTATTGGCTTATTAAAATGGTTGCAAAATAACATTTTAATAGTGACATTTTTCTAACAGAGATACACCTCCAGTTAATGTCATTTAACATATGTAATCCCCTCCTCATACATAAAACAAATGTGTAAATCTCAAGGAGACATTATTTTATGCTAAGAGGTGGAAAATATAGAGTTCATCTTAAAGATCTGCAGTGAAGAAATGCACAATCAAGATAGAGCGGCATTTTACCTTTCCTCTGTTTATCCTTCACCCTCATCAAATCGGATCAAATCACACTCTGCTTGCAGGCATGGAGGATGCTGGGCTCCGCTAACTAAATATTACATGGTGACGAACACATGGTTATGCAACGTGAACATATTAAGTGCTACATGCCGTACGTGGCACAGTGCGCGCTGTTCCCACCTTTCCTTATTCATACCGATTGACCCGCCGTGCACTCCTGCCTCGTCCAAGTAGAGGCATGTTTGCAGTGAGTTAATTGTTGGAATTGATTACTAGGGTGGGGATTCCCCTGATGACTTTTGGTTTTATGGATTTCATACTTCTTTTAAGACATGTTTCAAACGGAGATGCAAAATGGATTCTTTTTTTTTTTAGTTTAATCTAATGTCAGAAAATTATCATATAAAACAGAATAGCAGCAAAACTTCTTTGACAGAAGCTGTAACCAGAAAGTAGTTTGGCATGTTTGCTTCATGAGTGACTTGAATCATATTTTTAACTATAAATTCATCCATTTATAAAGGACATTTTGCGATAGATATATAGATAGACCTCTGGTGTAAACTTCATTGTTGCCTGTCTTGTTTTACTTACTCCCATTCCTAATATATTTAATTAAATGCTGCACATCTTCAGTGTTGTGCATTTGTTTGAACTGTCAACTTTGGCAATCGATGTCGAAAGACTTTGTTGTTCAATGACACGTAAATTTGAACACGGTGGTACACTCACATGCAGACTTCAAACTCTGCTGGCGCCTTGCTCAGCGAGTGCAGAATTAAATTTAGGCCTGTCGTATTCTTTTACAAAACGTTCTATCTTGCCCTCTCACATGCTCCCTCCCTGAGTGTTGTTTGCCTTCATAGCTGACATCTCGTGTAATCTCTGCACTGCATAATTAAACTGCTTCCACAGGTAGACAGAAACACTGACAGCTTTGAGCCAGGCAGACACACCTCCTCTTAGTCTACTAACCTACTTAGATTATACCTGTTTATTTGAACTCCTGAGGAACAGTGTGTCCGTGCTGTCACTGTGTACTGTCAGCGGCAGTCTGCCTCGGGTTGGACTCAGCTCTCCTTTGTTGATTTTGTGACACTGACCAAGGCCGAAATAGCAGGAATCTGTGTCAACGTAACATTATGTCCTGTAAATCAGGTTTTTATTATATGAGTGAAGCTGCTGGGAGTCTGACCCCGCAAGGCAAACATTGCCATAGTGTGTCTGCATCGGGCTGACCCTGGGGCTGTGTGTGCGGCTTGGTTGAGATCATCGCTGTCCCTTTTTTTTCTCCCCCTCTCTCCACTGAGAGGCCGCAGTTGAGTCATGACACGTCTGTTTGAGCTGGCTGGCAGTCTGAGGATTATGTCATTACAGTGGGCATTTCTCATGAGAGCAGGAGTTCTGCGTTCCAAAAGTAGGGAAGCACAAATAATCATGTCTAATCGCCATTTTCTCCTTATTTGACTCTAGAATACATAGCATTTTAGATGGTGTCATGAATTCCTGTTGCAATGTGAACTACCTTTTTTAAGTATAGTTATGTCGTGTGTGGCAGAAAGTAGAAGGTATTGTAACACCCAGTGCAAAGGAAGGAGAAGAAGTGAAACAGGATGGAAGTTCATTTAAGGCCCAGACACACTAAACCTGACATCGAAGAACTAGTGGCAACGAAGGCGGACTGTTATGTCGCCTGTCTTGCCAAAAAATTGCACTTACAACACACCGCAAAGACTAAAGCCAGTGGCCAACTAGCACGTACTAGCACCTGCGTTTTTTGTTTGATTCGTTCTTTCTTGACCTGAGTTGATTTTACTTACCAATAGGCTCTGGTGTCTCAGATGCCAATTCTCCATGCTCAACTGGCTGAAAAAAATCAGGCGATGGCCAGCGGTGCAGGATGCACCACCAAAAGTAGAGCAACAGGCACTCATCGGCGGCCTGACATTGACCAACGGCTGACTGTCAACTTGGTGTGTCAGGGCCCTTTCATGTAGATGACGCTGGCTCTTTGTACTTAAATGTCTGACAACCAGGTGTGCTTTCATTAAAGCGTCACTCAGCGAGTATTTAAATCATTTGATTGGAAAGTTCAAGCACAAATTGTCAGTGACATAAGCATTCAAAATTACTTTCTAACCTGCATAATGCTCAGCATTAAGAGTACCAAAGAAATACCACTGGCACTGTAGCAAGCACATCTGTAAACACATGTACTGAACCCAAAGATTGATTTTTAAACTGCATTTTAGTTTTTTACTCAATGATGTGTTTTGCCTTCTGTTTAATCAGTCATCTGAACGCAGCTGGACAGGTCTGAGTGTGAGCGTAACACCTGCATTGCAACATACAGCACTATTATGTTGGATGACTCACTGATTTACTCAAACTTTTCTCTCCTGATGCTGCTCTAACTTGTGCTTCTCTCTGATGTATATTCTGTTACATTCCTGGTTTTGCTGTTCTTGCCGTAGATTTGACTCTGAAGCTAAACTCTGTATGGAAATGAGGAAGCTGACTTTGTGCTGTATTTTCTCTTTTTATTAGTATAATCCAACTGATTTAACACCCTGGGTGTTTGTTTGCATGGGAATGTCGCTGTTTCTCTTCATGATGTCAGCCAGGGCCTGTGTGTATTTTCCTTGTTAAAAATAACACACTGTGGCCTTTTACCGCAGCACTGCAATTGGCCAACCTGAAAAACGATTGATTGGAGTCGTAAAATGCCAACAACTCTATTAAGCCCTCGGTCTCATTTAGTTGTTTGCTGTAGGAACATTTTTAGATATCACGGAGTAGTTTTGGAGAGCAGGATCAGTCCCAGCTGGTGATGCAGTTTTCAGTCTGTCTCTTATTCTTCAGATTATGAGATGGGGAAAATAGTTGTTTTATGGTTTTATTGTTTATGAGCACTGAGACTCCATGAAGACTTTTCTACCCGTAGGAGAAATTTTTTAGCTGTAGCTAAAATGAAACTGAGACGCCGCTGATTTGTTCAATTTGGATCCTGGGCTGAAAGGTCAGAGCCTTGATTCAGATAAGTCCTGATCTGAACTTTAATGAAGAGTTTTTGTGGTTTACCTAAAAGTTGCTGTTTTCCTGTGCAGAACCAGCTGAGATGAGCGGTCCAGAGGTGGCCAAGACACCGGGAGGAGGAGCTCCGGGCAAGGAGGGAAAGGAGCCAGTGGCTAATGGGCATGCAGGAGAGGGCAGCGACGCCAACCCATTCGCTGAGTACATGTGGATGGAGAATGAAGAAGAGTATAACAGACAGGTGGGTGCTCATATTATTTTAACTCTGATTTCTAATTTCCAACTGATTTTAGAGACTGAGATACAGAGACTCGATGTGTTTGTCCTTCGCAGTCTCTTCCTACTCTCATTCCTTCTTTCTATTTGGCCTCTGTCCCCCCCCCCCCCGGCCCCCCCGGCCCCCCCAGCAGCAATGTGCCACTGAATTACTTCACATCCTTCACTCCATACCACTTGTCCTTTTTGCTTATTTGCCATTTCCTATATGTCCTCACTCCCCCCTCCGTTTCCTTCCTGCTGTCCCGCTCTCCTGTCTATCCTCACTGAAGCTCCCCTGTACATTTTGCTCTGCCATTTTATTTTGCACCCTCCTTCATGTTTTCCTCGCTATCCTGATGGAGGTTCTCGGGTCAGACTGATATACGCCCACAATTTAATTTTTCTTGAGTTTTCTTTGACTTAAGTTACTGGTTAGTGATGTATAGGTAGAAATGTGTACTCCCCCCCACCTCCTCTCAAAATGCATCTTCTTCCAATATTCACTGCCCCTTCAGCTGTCTCTAGACCTCTGTCTGTTTCTCATGCTTGCCTGGATGAGTCATGTATTTTAATGCCACCACATTTCTGAGAAGATTTCTCTTTGGGGAAACCTTCCACCTACTTAAATAATCTCTCATATATATGCCTCCTGCTGTCCATCTATCCCATGCTCTTTTTTTTTTTCTGCCAATTTCTGTGCCCTTGCACATGTCGCTCACCTCTCTGTCTCTTTATTCTCTGTCCTCGTCATCTCCCAGGTGGAAGAGGAGCTGTTGGAGCAGGAGTTCTTGGAGCGTTGCTTCCAGGAAATGCTGGAGGAGGAGGACCAGGATTGGTTCATCCCTTCACGTGACCTCAACAACCAGGGGGTGGGGCAGCTGCAGCAGCAGCTCAATGGCCTGTCTGTCAGCGATCACCACAGCAACCTGGAGGAAGTGGCAGTGAGTCAGAGATGCATCCAGTTTCACAACTGAGACACTCACTTAGAAATTGATAAATACTGCAAGAGTCCAGGTTCAAAGGAATAAGCCCTTACTCTTGTTCAATGTCTTTTTTCTGCAGAGGAAGAGCGTCTTGAATCCCGAGGCGAAGGAGTTCATCCCGGGGAAGAAATACTAGGAGTCCCCCTCACCCCCATGGAGCCTCCACGCGCACACACACAGACAAACACCAGTGCTCACATATTCTCAGAGACTCTGGCGGCCTTGACCGCACACACACTGATTGACACACACACACACACGCACATGCACACACTCCTACACACTTGAAGTCAATGGCGTGCTGGCAGGCCCAGTTGGGGGGTGGGGGGATTTCTTTTTCTGTCTTTCTTTTTCTTTTATCTTTTTATTTCCTGTTTGTTTCTTGTAAACTGAGGGACATTGGGAACAGGGGTGGGGGAGGGGTGTAATACCAGCACCGCCCTACTGCGGGCGTTAGCTCATCATTGCATTTCAAATGACAGTGTTGACGTTTACAGAGTATGCAGATCTCATTGATGTCGCCATGGAACTGAGGCAGCTACCAACGAGTGATGCCAGGACAAAAACGTCAATCCAAAACATCTAATTAACTTTAAAATGACTTCACATTCTTGTTAATTTGTGTGCTGTCAAATTTGCAAAACATCGTCTGTAGGTCGAGGGTTTCCATGACAGTGAGGTCAGAGAACGACTAACATTTCAGGGGACTCGATGGGTTTCTGCAGCTGCTCTGTTCCGTCATCACGGTCAGTCCAACCCGTTAACGTTTGCTCCTGTGATGTCATCACGTCACAGCATCTTGTGCATCTAGAAATGCGGGTTCTTATTTGTATCTGCTGCGGCTCCGTTCCAAACCAAATACAGACCCCACCCTCCCTACTTGTTTTCTAAGTGATCCTAACAGACATGGACAGGTGTAATCATGAAGTTATTTTCCCATTTTATGTGGAAGTCCATGTTTATCTTTTGTCCAGTTTATTAGAACAGAGGTGTGAATTTCAATCATGCAACAAGTTGAGTTCAGCAAGAAAAATATTATTTAGGGACGGTCAGAGACTTTTGAACCTTAAAGAACTTTCTTCTACTTTTTTTTTGTTCATGGTTTCATCCTTTAGTTCAATTTTTGGATTTATTGGGTGAAGTCAACAATCTTGTTACAGGGGAGTATTTGGTCTGGAACACAGTCACTGCCTCTTTCTGCCGGAGCAACTTGGTTTGTCCAGCATCAGATCAAGTGTCCATATCCAAATCAGGTTTTCAAATAGCCTCTCCTCTTATTTTCTTTTTTTTTTTTCTCCATGTTTTTGAGGACGAGGCGTTTTGTGTCTCTTCTGGGTACAGTAACCTGCGGTGTCCATTCAGTCCTGTTTGCAGGAGGAAACGTGAGGAAACAATATTGTCACGGCCAATCAGGATAAAGCAGTATGGAACACATGGCAGACCGTAGGGCTTCCTTGCTGTTCCTCTTTGTAGGTTGACGTCTTTGAGGAAGTTCCTGTTGTTTTTTTTTTAACCATGAGTCTTTGTTGTGGTCTGGCTTTCCCTGAAGCATCACCCCGTAGTGCAAGTGTAATATCTGTCAGGTTATGAACCAGTAAGAAGAAGTTGTATATGTGAAGATGCTTTTTAGGAAACCCAGATTCTAATCAACAGTAGTCATGAATTATTTAATCTGTTTTTCAAGTTCTCAGCCATCTTGGGTTGAAAATGCAGAGGCACTATTGTCATCTTGTGATCCGAACATTAATGTTCATGCCGCTGTTTATTTGTGGTGATAACAGTGACAATAATGTCTTGTGTATTTTACTGTATTGGTGTTAAGTAGACACTTGTGCACTTGTACGTCATTAAAATAATTAGTGTCTGACAGGTGAACGCACTTCTTTACATCCATGCAGCTCATCTGATGTTCAGCCAAATAAGTACTCAAGTGTGTTCTTAAACTGTGCAGTTAGAAACAGTAAAATCTTGGTTAAAATGGAACTTCCTCACACCGTGTTGGACCACAGCTGTGGAATGGCACCCTGGTGAAGCCAATAGGAATGTCCGCCAGGTGGATTGTACAACATGAAATCATTTTTGGTGATTTTTGTTTAGACGCGTTAGCTGACAGAAGCCGTTAAAAAAATAAAAGAGGTCCAGAAGACACAAAGAGTATGAATTTCAATACAAATAAAAATAATGAAAAAAGATGAATAAAGATGTTAAAGACAAATGCTCTGTTACTCTTTTGTCATATTTTGATGGACACTGGACAAGAACCCTGATAAGCCCATACTTTTTGGTCAATATTAATGACGGTGAAGACAATGCCATGTTCTTTAATTTAACACACAAGCACACAGCTCTATTAAATTACCAGTGACGAATTTATTATATCTTCACACCAAATGCATTATAATATAGACAAGACTGCTTTTTCCAGATTGCCTTGAGTGGCCAAAGTAAGGCCCTGGGCCAGCGTCTGTAATCGTAAATGCTGAAACATCAGTGTTGACAACTGGTCTCACCTAAAAAATTATTTTATGGAGCTCAAGGTCGTGACCAGCAGTTGGTTGGATTATGTACACAGAGGCAGAGGACACACGTAAAAATTTTGTAAATGTTTTAGTTGATAGTCTACAGCCATGCTAGCAGCTCTGTAAAGCTTGCATGCTTTCAGCTAAATGCTAGCATGCAGATGTTCACTGTTAGTTTAGCATACTATGCTACCATTTGCTTTAGCACTAAACACAAACTACAGCTGAAGCTGATGGGATTGTCTTCATTTTAAGAGGTATGCAGGTAGGATTATTGTCAATCAACTTTTTTATGGAAATGTATTAGTTCGACTTGTGTGTTCTCATATTACAAAGACATAACTTGCAGACATTTTAGGCCTCCACAGATGGTTATCTCTTTCTGTGATAGCTATCATATAAGCTTTATTTCCTTTCATGGCCCCTCTTGCTTGTCACTAAGCTTAGTTTCCTCATTCTGAAACATTCTACATAAGCAGTGGTCTAGGAGATTTGTGAGTGTGTAAGTGAGTACACACACCACAGTTATCAGTGTCTTCAACAGCAGCCACTGAGTCAAGAGATACCTGAACGGCTCACTGCTATCTCTGTATGGTGTCATAAAGATTGTGCACATTTTGCCCAGTTGTCATGAAAATGTTGTTCAAATTTTCATTTTTCTGGGCACTTAATGGACTTACTTGGACTTTGTCCATGTTGTCTTAAAAATCATGACTGAAATATTACTAAAAAATCCCAACATAAGCTCCATTAATTAGCCGTCCTTCAGTTTACCCTGTAATAAGTCATTAAGTCCCTGAAGTTATACAACTTGCTTTGCATTTACTTGGGCCTCAGTCCACCTGATCAAAGTTCATAAAGCGGATCTGAAAGCCAAAGGGAGGAACGACATCCTCCCTTTGGAGCGGGAGGCTCAACTGTGCAACAGTGTTGTGTCCACAGCCTACAGCGCTGTAGAGGAGGAGACGAGGGGCTGATTCAGGGTGTCTGACTACACTGATGATGGCCACAGGATACTGTCATTGTTGTGCTACTTCCCCATTGTGGAAGAGGAGGGCGTGGAATAAGAGGAGCCTCAGAAAAAGAAGAAGAGAGAGGAAACCCCCATTGACGATAGCAGCACTGACCTCTAAACAAAGACTCCTTAGAATGTAAATATTGTGCTAGTGATTAAGAGACAACCTCCAGAGGAAGGCACGAGACGTCCTATTTCAAACCACCTCAAGTGCCTTAATGCAAAGGAGCATTAAGAAATGTAAAGATTTTCATCTCGTCTGTGTCATACTGGGCTGCAAACCACCCCAGAATGCGCTGAAGGTCACAATCTGATAAGGTGAGCAGAACATAATCAATCTGGTTGGATGACTGAAAGGGTAACTAAGGTCATCACAGCAGATTATCTGATAAGAACGTGACTGACGTCATACAACCAGGGATATGTTCATTTTCTTAATTAATGAATGGTTAAAAAAACAGCAATCATAGAGAAGTCTTACTTTCTTCCTATTTTCACCATGGCAACGCCCTGTAGTGTGTTGACATATACATTTAGGCTGCAACTTCTTTATAAATGAACACCTAGCTTTTTGCCTTGTTTTATTTTCATTTTTTACTAAAGAATGTGAGTACTTATTCCACCTCTGCACTGCCGCATGCACGTTTGAACCTCGTCCCAATAGGATGACAAGAGGCACATTTTACTGTCCCCTTTAAGTGCCTGCCAGCAGATGGTTTACTGCTGTGCTATGACTCATCCTCAGCTTCTGTACCCCGAGGCAAGATACCTTGACCGCTTCCTCAGTAAGAGGGATTTTTCACATGTGGCAATCCTCTCGGCCTGAGACGTGCTGGTGACTGGATGAAGGAGCAGTGCTTTTTAACATTAATCATATTTGACACAAAACACAGTTTTTTTGTAATCTGCTGTGTATTGAGACAAAAATGGAGATTCAGCGTGAAGGATCAAGTATCTGGTTACAAGAAGGATGTCGATGATGAATGTAACACTGCTGCATCTTAGGCTGGGCCCACTGGGAGGAGACACACAAGGTAATGAAAGACAAATATACAGGAAAATGAAAAAGCCAAAGGGCTAGAGTTTGAAGATCATCTTACACACACACAGACACACACACACACACACACACAAAATAAAGCTCTCTTACCTCAGAAGTGTACCTGGCTTGGTACTCTGTCAATGGTGGTTTCCTGCTGGGCACTGTGCAGTAGAAAGTCGGCTGTACGTAGGCCGGAGGTAATGTGCTGCTGTGAAGGATGCAGGGAGGGAAGGTTTGCTCCTCAAAGCAACAACGATTTGTGCACTCACTTTGCCACGCACAGCTAAGAATGAGGGGAAAAGAGAGGAAGTGTCAAAAAAATAACACACAGGGGTAAGAGGTATTTGACAAGAAACAATTTTGAAAAATGTGTTAGTGGTAAAGAGATGAGGTTTGTGCCTGTGGCTCACCAACAACACTGCCTGGAGGTAGGCTGAAGGAAGAAGCTGTCTTTCAGTCCAATAGCCGGTCCCAATCCCCTCTCGCAGTCGCAGAGAGCCCAATTTTCAGCATCTAATGGGAGGTAGGATATTAACAAAGTCATTACACTGACAATCATCTGTCAGCATGCTTTGTCGCTGTTTTCAGATTTTCTCTGACAGGGTGATGATTCCTGATGGCTATGCACACATTACAGGATGATATTTTCCCCCCGATCTGATCTGTTTGCCTAGATTGTTCACATTCATGTTTGAAGTGACCTATATCTGACAACAGTGTTAACAGACCTCTGCCCTGAAACGCCTCATATGCAATCAGTAACGTCACACAATTGGATAAACAACAAAAAAATGTCACATTTGCGAAGCATGTATTAAGGGAAAAAATAAATGACAAAATGGTGCAAATGTTTATTTCCCAAATGATTTGCTGCGGAGGTCGGATGACAATTACTCATACGTTGAAAAAGGAAAATGCCTTCTATTCTGAAGGGCCATGTCTGTAATGGCACTCTCCCAAACAAAAGCGAATGGCTAATTATTACTCAGAATTGTACCTATGTTTTTTGTACACTGGACTGTCATAAAATGGGACATTTTTCGAATTATGAGCTGTTGTAACAATGGTATGAGTGTGAGAAGACGAAGGAACGCAAAAGACATAGCTCTATTAGCAGCTATTGGTAGTTCTGTGGAGAGAGGTGTGGGTGCAGCCGGTAGATGAGGTCCAGAGTGGTGGGGCTGCGTTGTGGAGGTTTTTACAGAGGAACAGTTTTTTCAAAAGATTTAGGGTGTCCAGGGCTACATTCCAGTATCTCTGTTGGGGCCTGATGACAACACTGTCACAGAGCGTAGGCACGCTGCCCACGTCAGAGAGTCTGGCAGTCGGGCTCTTTTGGCTGGCGACTGGGGCAGCCTACCACAGTAGTGGTGCAGCCTCGGCAGCCTTCTGTAGTTTCAACAAACTGCTCTGACACTGTAGGGTAAGTGATCTGAACCTGCACGGTGAAGTATGACATTAAAAAAAACATGGACATATGGGAAGAGCAAACATGAATTGTGGTCTAAATGTTCATACAGCAGTCGCATAGCCAGTGATGGGATGTGTATCAGATTTAAGACCACATATGACAGTGGACCAATCTGATTTTAAAAAATCAGATTTCTGTGTCCACATTATGAAAAAAATCAGATCTGTGCCACATGAGAGGAAAGACATGAGAGATTTTATTTGGGTCACACTTGCTTGTAACGGTAACGTAGCCAGAGAGTTATTCTACCTTTGACTGTGATAATTAGACTGCAGGCCACAGGAAGGCGGAGCAGGTGCTGCAGCCTGGCTTCTCTGCAGACGCTTCCGAGGAAATCGTCACAGCAGGCCAGACCAGCATGAGATGACAACATAATCTCACTTAAAAGTGCACAAAGAGAATGGGTTTATGTAAATTATGTGTAGTTCTGTATTCCAAAGCCACTTGACCTACAGTTTGATGGCCTTTGTAACAATAGCAGGCTGAGGAAAAAGGTGGATTAAACAGTGAATGCGTCTGGTGAATTTCAGCAACCACAAGCCAAAAGTACTTTGAAAGGTTTATAGTTTGCATCTTAAGTGAAAAATGACAAGATAAATCAAATCAAAACTCCCAAAGTGAAAAGAGCCATCTTACCTTCCTGGTAGAGAACATCAATCATCTGCTGGGGCTCATCTTTTGCCTCCAGCTGCTCCGACACATTAGCTGTCAAAGAAAATGGAATGAGTACCAATGCAGCTGCCAGCTTAGATGTGTCTGTGTGTGTTTGAGAGAGACGGGCAGAACTCCTTACCCTCTCCACCAAAGACATAGTGCAGCTGACCTTTCTCCTCCTCACAAAGAAAAGGCCCATTCTCTCCTGCAACTCCCGCTTCCTGTGTCCTGGCCTCTGTCAGGGAGGAGTCAACAACCCTAGACGCCTCGGACATGGAAGGAGTGTTGATGCCAAATGGACGCAAGGAGGCAGGGAATAGGGAACAGGAGGGAGGCTGAGACATAGAGTATTAAAAAAATGAGGGTGGTGGTACTGGTAACAGAAAGCTTGTTCGAAAATAAAGGACATTGTTGTGAAGTTGTTACATGTGGGAGTGAGTGTTGTGTTTTACCTGAGAACGGGTACTTGAGCCATAGGTGCTGTTCGTTGTCTTATAAAAGTATTGATTAAATAAAGGCCAGGTTTCACGATGAGTCTATGAAAACAACACAGTCAACATGTCAGCGAGTCAATCTGCATCAATCAACGTGTCTGTCTGTTCATCCATTAATCCATCCTACCTGAGGTGGGCTGATGTATGCAGGAGCAACCTCAGCTTCAGCTTCACTGGGAGCTTTATAGTCACTACTGTAAGTGGTGACATATCCTTCCAAAGGCGTCTGCCCCACAGTCTGAAAGGGAATACATGCACTGTCAGTGGGTCATATACAGTACTAGTATAAGTTAGCCCAAAGATAGGATGGTTTGACCATGTACAACTGTTTGGCCAACAGTGGTGGAGAAAGTAATCAGGGGCTGGTTGCACAAAACACCTTAAGATAAGATTTTCCTTCAAGTCCATGTTAAGGCTTAATTAAAATAAAATCAGTTGCACAAAACACATCTTCTCTTTCAAGTTTACTCAAAATGTTCATCTAAGTATTTAAGGTTTGCTCCTTATCTTGGTCTTATACTTACAGAATCCCTAAAAGTTAGTTACACCATTGCACAAAAGACTTAAGGTATCACAAGCTTGAGCGCAAGCAAACAAATGGGTATCATGAAAACTGTGGTATTTTACCACTGCAAAATCTTTCAATGCAGCAAACATTTTTACTTAACTAAGGAAAACTTCTCTAGGATTGGAGAGATTCTGTACAACACCCTTAAGGAAATCTCTCAGTCAAACTTAAGGAGAAAACTTAAGGTGTTTAATGCAAATAGCTCCAGTTCCCTTAAGTAAACAGAAATACAACAATGTAAACATACTCGGAAAACTTAAATCAAAAGTATCACCAGCTAATATCTTAGCTAACTTAGCTACTAGCGTTAGCGAAATAGGTTAGCTAGCATGTAGCTCTGGATGTCTCGACAGCTCTTAGTTCTCTTTAGCTCCATAAACTTTCGGTTTCGTCTTCAGTGTATGTCCTTGTTTATCTTTCTGTTTTGGTTCAGTAACACCGCTCTTATGTTGACATTACAGGCAGCTAATTAAACAATAAAACTCAAACAAACAAACAAACAAACAAACCGGACGCTACCTGACAAGCATCAAACGCTTAGCTAGCAGTTAGCTAGCAGGTGAGCATAGCACAGCATTTAGCAACAACCACATATTTTTCAAGTATTTCCTGCGGACCATATCTGCTGGGTGTGTAAATAGGCAACTGTTAATTGATAAAGTAGCAATAAAAACGTATAGGTGGTGGTATCTTGGTACTGTATGTCAGTTGTGGCTTCACAGCTTATTTCCGCTGCCCCCATGTGGCCAAACATGACCTAACATTAATGTAGGTTTCTCGACATGTGCAAAGGATTTTGGTGGAGCCTTGGTTGTTTTTAGAGGAAAACATTTTTGCTCTACTGTTAAATCACTGTCGGAAAAATGCATCAGAATACCTTTAATGAACCACGTCCCTCTTATAGGTAGTGTTTTGTTGAAATAAAATAACAGAATTGCAGATATAGGGCTTTAAGAAAATGATTGTGCATTAATGAGGAAGGCATCCTGAGAGATTTTAATCTAAACAGAAATACTTCAAGAGAGGAAAGTTGCATGAAAAATACGGTCAGAAAATGCATGAAGTGGTAGGAGTATGTAGCTGCAGAGGCCTCATTTAATTGCAAACCTAATAAGAGAGATCTAAAAACATGGCAATGCTGCAAAATTCAACTCAAGATTATCATAAGACAAATCAAATAGCTTAAATCTCAGGGTATTTACCTTCAGCTGTTTGGAGGGAATCATCTGATGGGCCTTTGATTCCTCCTTGGTAGAGTAATCTCAGTGCTCCCTCACAGCAGTGAAGCTGACCTGAAGCGAGTCTCTCTGTGAGAGCCAGCTGAATATTTCTGCTGCTGTTTTGATTTAAATTGTATTTATTCTGCTGTTTCTATTTACTCCATTTCTGTCCCATCACTCCTGTTCTAGTTCATGTACATGCTAGGTACTGTACATTCTTACAGTGATGCTGTGATTCAGTGGACAGTCTATGGAGCAACATCTTAACTTCGTTGTTTCTCATAACCAGGATGTAATACAGCCAAATCTACCTGGATGACACTTAGACTTCAGTAATCTCTGAAATAAAGAGATACAAGAAGAAGAAATAGATCAAATTAAAATAAAAAAAACCTTCCTTCATTGTACACATAACTCTACTGTGGTATTATAACAGCAGATGGTCATTGTATGGATCACTGTTAAAATCACACTCAGTTCCACTTGGAAAACATGATGACAAAAGGATCAACATGTCCAAAAATGTAAATCCAATTTAAAAGGTTATCATCTGCTCTTGGCAGTATATTCAAGCAGTTGCATATTCATGTAGTGTATATTTATGTTGAAGCTCTGCAGTTCCCAGATAACTATTAGCTTCCTCTGAGAAAAAGATGCTCAAACTCAGAGAGGCATGAGAGGGAGAGCCAGCCCTCTATTTAAAGGATGAAAGCAGTGAATGTGATTGGCCATGATTGCTACAACCTCTAAAACGACCACCTATAATGTATGATAATGTGTTCTTTCTGATCCCACCCTATATCTAATTGTGCCACAGGCAGCCTGGCCATGAAATTTGCATGTCCCTGATGCACTGGGCAGGGCACACTTCATGCCCTCCAAAGATTACAAACTGTATGACATAAACAGGAAAATGATTGGGTTGTGAATACAAACTGTCCTCTATATACATTAGGTAACATCTCAGTGCATGTAAGAGTTTCATGTTAGTTGTTACATTATCATCAAAGGAACTCACACTGTAATGTGTCTGTCACAAGTGGAAAGTTTGTGTAATAGCACCATCTACTAGTAACAAAGTGCATGAGGTGTTGTCCTATTTTACAAAAGCCTACAAAACAGGAATAAAGAGTTAATTTTTGCTACATTTCTCCACCTATAATAACTATAAAATACACAAAGCCAATATATAAAAAAACCCTGACTTGTATTTACAAATTGAAACATTTTTAAACTGACTTAAGACATAACATGGCTGAAATGGAACTTCAATTATCTTGGAAGTTAAGACATTTTTTGCAACCCTGAAGCAGCATTTTTATTATAAATGTCAAATGTAAACAAGTGTTGTAAAGGTGCAAAGATTTGCAATTACAGTACAATGAAAGTAATATGAATTCAAATGTTTAAAAGCCAACATTTTGAATATTTCCAACCATCTTCTTGGTATCTTGTACTGACATCAAATCAAGATCTAAACCATTATTACACAACCATTGTTATCATCATCATTATAGCAAGTGTCATTAGCGAAGATGTTGATAATTATATAACAACCAATACAATTTCCCTTCATCTGTGCTCTACTGGACGTGCAGCTGCACCCTCATTGGCTGCTGTTAAAAGTGTGTTGGTAGAACACTTTGGCATTGGCTTTGTAATCCATGGTGATGGAGGTGCCCGCACTCTGAGCTCCGAGGCTAGCGCCACCAAGAGCTGAAGACTGCTGCAAAATCAGGAGGCTGTAGCCACGGACACGACCCTTGAACTTGTCAGATGATGCCACTTTATCCAAGACCTCAGTGAACCCTGTTCAGAGGAATACAGAAACAAAGAGAGGAAGCTGAGATTAGGCCAAATTTTTTTTACAGCTGCACCTCATTTTCTTAAGTGTCAGGACCTAATTTTCTTGCTTTGAGAGGGACAATGACCTGGCTTCAGCAGCTCCCAGCTTTTCCACACTGAGCCCACACACAGGATGGGCAGGCCGAGGTCGCTCTTCAGTAGAGGCTGTCATGACACAGAGATGAAGAGGTTATGAGAAATGTAGGTGTTAATGTTTATAAGGAATAAAAGCACAGTATGTGTGTGTGTTACCTCTTGTGCAGCAGGTAGGACTGCTTCTACATGTTTTGCAAGGGCTCTCCCAGCCTGAGTGAACACATACTGACAGAGAGCATCCCCTGCGTCTGCACCTGAAACACATGCGCACAAATACTCCATTCAAACGTTTTACTTCTTTTCTTTAACAGAGCTAAGCAGGTCGTAATGTGCCGCCTACCTTCAGCCAGCTTCTTGCAAAAACCAGCAAAAAAGGGCTTCTGGAAGTTTCTGTAGAGGTGTGGTAGCATGCCCATCAGATCTGACACCTGAGATAGATTGTACATGTTTTTCACATATGCTTTTTTTTCATTCAGCAACTCCAATACTCAAACTGAACTGATATTACAGTGTAAATGAACACATTTCTCACTGTGGTTGCAATCTGACCTGGAAGTATTCCTCCATGGCTTTCCTGACTTGTGTAATGTCATGAGGAGGAGCCACCAGGTTGTCTTTGGCATCAAACACCATCTTCACCCCCAGATGAGCGATCCAGAATGCTGAGACACAGAAAGATGTCTAGAGACTTTGATCCGATCAGGAAAGCTATAAATGATTCATATACATATCGCCATGGTTACCTGATCCTTCATCACCCATCAAGTGACCCCAGCCTCCACAGCCGATCTGTGAGCCATCGGGATTGACTAACTTGCAGTTCGAGCCGGTCCCTGATATCAACACTACACCTCCTACAGAGAAAACAGAGACAGTCTGAGCTGAGCTGACAGGCATTATATGACAGTAATGATAACTGCGTTGATCTCATTAAGCCGTAAAGTGTGGCTATAAATGATATTACTTTATACTAAGGGGGTAAAGTATCAAGCCTTGCCCTGTTACGACATTTTAAGATCATGATTTCTACTGTATCTGGTACTGTAAATGTTAATGTATATGGTATGAAAGTAATGACAGTGTAAATGGTTTAAGTACATTTTATGCAACAGAAGAAAAACATGGTTGAAAAATAAGACAGCATTTTGAGATTAAATTAGGTGTAAAAGCAGGCTACTCTCACATGCAGGTCTGCAGCACTGTTAAGTTAAAGTTTTGAGCTGAGGATTAAAAGCACTGCAATGTAACAACAGAAAAAGGCTAGTTACCACAATTGCTTGCAGTCGCCATGGCGCCTATTGCATCGGTGGTGATGAAGTAGTGCTGGCTGAGAGTTGGGAACCTTTGCTTCATGTCATCAATCAGTTTGTCGATGGCGGCCTTCTGCTCCCCTCCGCTCAGAGACATGCCCTGCACACACATACAAGTCAGTGTTTAAAAAAGAAATTCTACCTTGCACTTATTTCCTCATCAAACACTAGAGGTCAAAGACAATGTAGAGCCATTTGAGAAACACTTTGACTGACCAGTGAGCATAGTGGCGTGTTTGGATCCAGCCCTGCCTCCGTCTTGGCTCTCTGCACCATGTCGTTGATGGTTTCAATACATTTGTCCACTCCAACCAACTGTAGGACACACACACACACACACACACACACACACACACACAGTCTTGATGCAATCCTTTCTTTGTTTCCTACATTTCTCAGACTACCTCCATCCCTACTTGTCCTCACCCAGTGGTTGGTGGACGGTCCCTCTGTCTCTGCCAGGATCTTTCCATCTGCTGCCACCAGCACTGCTTTGGAGTGAGTTCCTCCACTAGACAGACAGAAAGATGACAGATGTGATGAGAGAAACAGAAAAATGTAGATGCCAGCAATGCAACAAGGCAATATCGAGACAAAAAAGAACATGTTTTGGCTGTGATACTCACAAGTCAGACAGTAAGGACACAAGTACTCTTTGTTTTGAAGTGCGAAAAGCTTCAACAAGATCAAATTTTCATATACACAAATTTGACTTTATTTTCTAACGCTATGAAATTTAAATAGAAAGTACACCACAAAAGGTGAGGGAGAGCAAAATATCACGAGACAAGCGCGCACATAACAGAAAAGGCTCCCTCAGTCATGAGACTAACCTATGGTCAGAATGAAACTCTTTCAGTGTCGACTAGTACCCTAAATTTCACGATGGCAACCGCCAAAACACGAGTAACAGCCTGCAATACATACTAGCTTTGACTGGTAATTCAAAATGAACACAATTGGTCAGTTTTACTTATATTTTAACTAATTCTCACCCCTCTACTCCCCCGAACACTGATGCCATGTCTCACTTCCTGTTGTAGTGCAGTCGACGCAGTCAAGGAGTGCAAATATCGCGAGAGCAGCAGCTGAGCTCCAACCTGCAATGCTGATGATCAACCACTAGGTGGCAGCTGTGTTTTCAGACCATAGACCACAGTTTTCTAAACTGCTTCTTCTCTCTGTAAACATACTGTATACTGTATGTTTATTTGTTTATTATGTTGGGATAAATTATGGAAATGCAAAATTAGGGAAGAATCACCCTGAACCTACAGTTAACATCATGCTATTTAGCTGTTTTAGTTAGTTTTGTTTTTGAAATATAAATGCGACACAAAACTGGTTGCTGGTACATTCAAAGTACTTAAGTTTTCATGCTGCTAATAAGCTATGGACCGGAAGCGTTTTTTTTCTAATCTTGTGAAGGAACACTAGCAAATTAAAAACTCATTGTGTGTCTTGGCTCATGGTTTTAAAACCCATACCCAATGTCAAGTATAATATTGATGGAGATTTAACGCCATTTGGCTATGAGCTGAAAACAGGGACAACAACTCTGAGTTACACTGTGAGCCAGCAGGAGGCATCTGCAACACATTAAGTTGGAGGCCAGCTTCTCTTTGCCAACATAGGCTCCTTAAAAAAATAACTACCATTCTTCCCCTATAATATTTCAGTAGTTGAACTATGTTTTTAAGTACTAATGGCGAGTTCACAGAAAGCTGGTTGCACTTTGTATTTGTTCGTATGAGGAATAATAGCAGCCCTCCATGAGATGTATAGTGCTACTGTGGTGAGATGTAGTTTATTTGTTAAAAGAACATCTGTTGTTGCATGCAGTTTATAGTATGGCCTGTATGCACATGCATATGTTTATATGTGCATTAGAAAGTGCGTGTGTCAGAGCTGAAACCAACAGAGAAGTTACACAAGAGTGAGGCGGTGGGAGGAGAGGAAGGAGAGGAGCGGCTCGGTGCGCTCACCACGCGCTGCTCACTCCCCCTGCAGGGACACAGCCGCGTCAAGCTCCACAGTTACTACAACACCGGATATCAATTCACTCAGATTTCGTAATAAAAACAAATGCGATGCAAAATCAGATCACATTTTTTTTCATTGACAACATATCTTAAATTTCATATGATTTCCTCTCACGTTAGAACTTTGTTAAAACCCCAGAAACAATGTTAACTTATTCATAATTTTTTTTTCAAACTCTCCTGGTTTACTATTCAACTCTTCTATGGATTATAAGGTTTAATATGTAATGCTAAGATTTCCCATGGTTATATTGCAAGGTTTCCTCTGGGATAGTTAACTAACCTAATGGCTAGAGGTCCCTGGGACAAAAAAAAAAATCTGTTGGGACCCCCAATCTAACTAAACTCTGTTGCCACCAAGTTGCCGTTAAATTCATTGCACACAGCAGACTCTCCTTGACAGCTTTATCACATACCCAGACACCCCTCCCCCAAAAACAGAATGTAACATGAACTGGACCTAGGTTTTCTGTGTTTCCATTAGGTTGTGGTAATTTGAATTAACACAATTTAATTTAAGAACATGCACCACGTGAGCATGTGGGCGCCTGCTTTGCCTACTTATTTTAGCCAGGGCAGCTGCAAGCCTTGATTATTTTAGTTTATCTTGTGGTTGCATGGTGCATATTCTTAAATAAGTGTGTGCTTTGTCAGTAACCACAAAATAATTAAGCCTATTGAGCTTTAATCAATACTCAGGCCTACATAGTGTAGTGAGCTTAAGAAAACAGGGAGGTCAGTGAGGACACACATTTCACTCAGATGGTTAATCTGACTACATGAATAGTTTTGACCGTAAAATAATTCTTTGTTAGAGCCTGTTATTTATTTATCAAAGGCAGGGTTGGATGGGGTGTGACATCCTTTTTTAAATTTTTATCTTAACCCTCCCTGAAGCTATAAATATCTTTCCTTGAGCTTCGCTGAGTGACTGGGAGAAAAATGCACGACCCTGCCTCCACCATTAATTACCATATTGGTTAATTACTACATATGGCATGCATGCAGAGTTAATGCTGTTTACAGGATCTGGTCAGTGCAAATGGTTTATTTTTGGTGAAATCTTAAATTAAACACAGAATAAGGTGATTTTGATGAAATATCACATTTTTTTGCATCTGTTTTTACACTTTCTGGCTGTGATTACTGCTGTTATGTTGCCAATTTTTAAAGAAAACATGCATTTTAAACCCACCAGTAGGTTCTGGGGTTCAGAGGATATTTGAAATCCATATAACATGCAGCCATTTAAAGTCATATGTTTTTTTTTCTCTAAGACAAGATAAAAAAAACACACATGTCCCTCCCCAGTGCTTAAAATATTCGCCTTCCTTGTTTTGCACACAGTCCCTTACTATTTTCTCCCTGTATAGCAGGTGTTCGTTAATTATGCTTTTATTTTGAAAGCTGTAACCGGATGCTTCATGTTATCTGTTAGGTGAAGCTTTCCACTGGTCCAGCCCTACAGGAGGAGTGAGAGGCGACAGATAGGAGATCAGCCGACAACATTTGGACACTTTTAAAGTTTGTCGAGACCACCCAGCGATTGTTTGGGTCCTCTTTATCCCCGCCATGACACATTTAAGTGTGCGCGAGCGGTACGATAAATGCGTTATAACGGCCTGGGAGCGGAAGTGAGAGAAGGGGGAAGTTGTTTGGGGATATAGGAAAAATAAACCCCCTAAAAAGTGATTTTCCTGACTCAAGTTCAAGTCAAATTTCGTCTTTCTAGAGGAAGGGTGGCTCTGGAGAGCTTGGGGGCATGGACACCCACATTAAGGATGGACAGCTTTATGTGCAGCATCAAAAGTTTGGAAAGGTAAGTCCAATTTTTTGGGTACTTCGGTTGTGGCGTTGACAGAAACGACAAATAACTTTAGCTACTGACTTCAAAATACATAATTTGAGGATGCTACCTAGCAAAAAAAATTCTAAGCAGCGATAAAAATGTAGTAGGAATATGATAAACCAGTAAAAGTTGAGGACGAAGCTCTTTCAGGCCACTGAAAGCTCGCTGAAATGCCTCACAGACACCCACAAAGACTTCAGAAATCAGTATAGCAAGTGTGAAAGAGCCACTTGAAGATCACTGCTGCCTATCTTAAACTCCTTATATAATTAAAGTTGTATTGATATTAGGGACAAATCATGAGAAGAGTTTCTCCAGGCACACTGTAGGAGTGATAAAGTGCTACCATATGTTTATGAGACAAATAAACCCTGCTAATGAAGCACTACAAATCCTCATAGCAGTATTATATGTTGGTATTTTCTTTCTCATTGAGATGGTAGTGTCCTGTTTAGTCTTAAATGTGTTTTTAATTCATACATATGTGACGTTAACTATGTGCTGTTCCCAGTTGTAAATCCATAAAGGAGCGTTTTACGTCATGACAAATAAATAGAACACATACTGGTGCAATTACAGACCAGTCATTGTGCCCAGTATCTTCAAAGACAAACTCACTTTAGATGCAGAGAGAGGAAGTTCTAGCAGTGTTTCACTGATCCGGCCTTGTTTTGATGTGGGGGTTTGGAGTAAACCTGCTGTGTGAGCAAGTGTGAATGTTTAATGTGTCAGTGAGCTGATAAAACCCCAGTGCACTGTAGTAGCAGTCAGTAAATGTAAAAATACATGAAACCAAAGTGGACTGAAGAGCTTTCTGAGATGGAATGAGGACAGAGAGATAGAAAGGGTAGGTTTGAGATGTGCTAGTGACACCTAAGTTCATAAAAGCTGCTATTAAAGCTGCACTATAAAAAAAAATCATGACTGAAATCTGACTTTTCACAATATGCACATGACAAAAGGCTGCACCATCAGAACATCACAAATGCACAGAGCTGGAAAGTTAATGGAGAAACAGACATTTCACACAAAGGTGGCAGACATATTTCCACTTCATTGCAGCCGCATACAGCTGTTCACACCGTGGCAAACATTCTCGAGAAGCCTACTTTGTGTTGCCTCTGACTCTATGCGATTACTCATTTAAGTTTTGGAGATCGTACAGCATGGCCTGACACGGTTAAATGTCAGGGACAACACCTGTAGGTGTGTCTGTGCTCGTTTCAGTCTGTGGCCTCTGTGCAACCTTGCCTTTGGTCTCAGTGCACCGCTGGATAAGAACTCATTTTCTCTTTCAGATTTGTAAGAGAGTCTTTGTCTCTCTGTCTCTCTCTCTGGTCATATGACACGGATCAACAAAACGTTCTCTCCCTGTTTCCTGCCCTGAAATCGCCAATCCACAATAGATATTCATACTCCCAAGTCACAGTTACAATGCCTTTTGTAAACAGCAGAAAGTATAATAGAAAACGAACAAACAAAATCTCCACGTTTTGTAAATAACACGTTATCTTTGCAGAGTAGAGCATGAGAGAACATAAGTGGGTAAAAAAAAGTGCCAGAGTAGAAAAGAATAGCACAGGAAGCTGAACGTCGGCTGATCTGAAAGTGTTGAAACTGGATTGAGGTTGCTGGGTGAATTATGCAATCAATAGAGCTGTCAGTGGACATACACACGCGCTCACAGCATATAGGCTCGTTCCCACGTGCATGGATGGAAAATGTGACATGAAAGTGCAGTGGCAACGTCTGACCCAAGTTTCTGTTTCTGACTGCTGTTTTATCATGTGAAACCTGGCCATCTTAGAGTTTACAGAGCAGGGTGTTGGGATAAACACCACCGATATGCATCTGGATTTTATTTACTGAGTTTTTACATTGTGATTTTAGTTACCAGATCCAACCTAGTAAAACACTATTGGGAAGTCTAGTAACAATTTAGTTGAAGTTCATTGAAATTTGTTGTTTCCCTTTTTTTGTGTCTCAGGTACTGCTTTGCAAATAAAAAAATCAAGTTAAACTTTGCCCTGATCACCAGCTGTTACACATAGTAGACACAGGAACAATTGTATTGACAGTGAGTCAAGGGAAAAAGATAAGCTTCTTTGTAACTTGGATGAATGTGTTTGATCGTTGGACTTTTTTTTGTCTTTGTCAAAAATCTGTTGACTTCATTATTCTTTACGTGTTGCTTACTGAATACATCCTCTTAACTTGGAAGTTATTGGTCGTAGTTACTAGCATTAGAGCCCTCAGGTTTGTTTAATATTCCCCAGGTTAATCAGATTAATTCAGTTTCAGTTTGGCTCCATGTACCCACAGTCACGCTTGCCCCCACTGTGCTGGCTTAACCCCCAGTTTGGGAATAACTAGATTAACTGATGGACAAAACATAATCTACAAGTTAAAGAATATGTCATTCAAAATGATTTATAAAAGTGTCTAATATTAATATGTTCCATGTATATTTGCTCGTGTTCTCTATCTCATCTTAGCATAAACTAAATTTTTTATTTTTTTTTAAAACCATTTTGGTGCATTTGAACCTTAATTTGAGAAAGAGGTCTTCAACCTTACAGCCAACAGGACGCAACAACCGACATCCGTCATTAGTTGTAAGATCTGCACTCAGCACTTAGTCATTGCACAGTAATATTACTGGTACACATTGTAAAATGTCATTAATTAGTTCATTCTGTCATTCAGACTTGTGGTAAAAGGACTACTTCAGCGATTCAGTGTTCCACTTCCATAAAGTTTTGCTGTCTGAACCGCAGTCGAGATGTTTATGTATACTAATGGCATCATCAGGGTTATTTAGTCAAACTTTGGAAAGTCCCTTCAGAGGACATTATACAACTTTAAGTAGAACTCCATGTGACAAATAAACTGAACTTCATGTGCAAAATGTTTTAACACCAGTGTCCCAGACCTGTCTTGAGCACCACTGCAGGACACTGAGAAAAAACAATATCTGATGTTTGGTCTGAAGTTTGACGCACACGGCGTTACAAAGGTATTCATAACATCCAAAGCATGACACTGTCTCAGCCAATGAGAATGACATCTAAACAATGCTCATATGTAAAGCATGCCAAATTTTTGTGGTGATGTGGACATTGAGCTGCTTTCGAAACTGCAGTCGAGACTTAAGTGTATACACTAAAGTGTTTACACTACATAGGCCCGGTGTTTGATGAAAGAGTCCCTAAATGTACTGCTGTTGTACTAACAGTTTTTACAGTTGTAAATCTGTCATTTGTGGCTAAAATGTGCAGCAAAGCAATGAGATTGTGTGCAGGATTTAGTGGGAGGGTAGATGCCTGTATGTGCATCTGCTTGTTTACCACACATTCAGATCCACGATGTTTGGATCTTAAGTTTGTAGTTTTGCTGCACCCTGGAGCTACAAAAAGCTTTTAGGTTGATGTGGATGTTAGCAGCTGTTTGTCAGCTACAAGTAAAGGCTGCAGATGTGGATGGTGGTAGATGAAGGCAGCTTCAGCCGGGAGCTAGCAGCCACTTGAACAGACGGGGTGTGTCAGGATAAAGTAGTATTACACACCCTGAGGCTAGATTTATATGACGGGGAGTCTCAAGAATAAGCTGCCTAATGGATTAATGGGATTTGTCTGATATTGTCCTCTCCTCATTTGTTTGTCACAGGTCGCATCTCAAACACTAAATCATGCTTCTCAGAAAAGAAGCACCGGATCATTTGTAGTATGAAGAATTAGCTCACTCTGCAGTGGGCGTATTTTCAGGAAGAACAGCATGATTTAGTGAAGCTAAGGGGGAAGGAGTGATTCAGCATAAGCAGAAACAATGATCATAGTTTTTATGCACAGTGATTGTAACAGTTTGTGTGAATCTGAAGTTAATTTCAGTAAGTCGTAGTCATTCATTTTCAATTGTAGTGTTCTTTACATAGCCAAAATTCAGTTGACTTTCTTTCCCTCATTCAAGTTAACATGAACTAATTGTCATTTCTCCTAATTGGACTAATTAGGGATTTGTTTGAACAAATTTGTAGCTGTAGCCTGAACATATGAGAATAATTTCAGTAGTGTTGGTAATGTGATTCTAGAGAAACAAAGAAAAAAGAAGTTCACTGTTGAATGGAAACTGTAACGAGTAGCAATCAATCCTATCGTAAGCATGCTGTATAATGAGCCGATAATGTACCATTTTATATTTTCACAAACCATTCGCTTTGATCACAGTGCAGGTTTGGTCCGTCTCCCTTAGCTCTGTGCAGACATGGGAACATTTCAGTAGGGGAGTGGTACTATTTAGATTTTATTGATTCCTATTTTGCTTATCATTTCCTGTTCTTATTGAGTCCAGGTTCCCATTCTGGCATTTGATTCGAGCAAGAAAAAAAACACCAGCAGATCGTTTGTCAGCAGATTGAAGTACTTTGCGATTCTGTTTAAAAAAGAAAAGAAAAAGTAAAATGACGAATATTGCACCAGATCTTGTCATTACCTGATACTGTGAGATTGTGACTGTGGCGGGACATCAGAGGCGTTGTTCGTCATGTCAGAGACTTCCTCCATTACGTGCAATTATTTTCTGACAGGGTCCACATTTTGCTGTATCACTGTGTTTGCTTCGTCAGCCGTATGATAAATACATGGATGTTTTTGCTATATGCATGTGAAACTGTAGAATTAGAGTTAGAAATAGTTTATTGATCCACGAGGGGAAATTATAAGATAAGAGGTAAATAAGAAAATAGGTTTTTTTGTGATTTGAGTGAACTAACAGTCCTCTAAAAGTCAATTTCTGGTCTCTGCAGTGGACGCTTGTTCTTATTAAGTTGTGGTACAGTGAATGAAGATAAAGGACATGGGATGTGTTTTTTTTTTACAGCTGTATTGCCTCAACAAACTTCTTTCAAGTTGCCTTCAGTTCAGTTCTGCTTCTATTACTTGGAAGCAGTTTCTAGATTATGTTTGTAGCATTGCTGCTTGCTGTGATCGGCAGGGACTGCCCTTCTCTCTAGCTTTTACTTGCTGGTAGCACTAAAAAGATTAGACGATTAATCAATGAGCTGATAAACAGAAAATGTATTGTTTTTTTTATACTTCTAGACTCATAAACTGAGTACACTTGGGTTCTGGATTGTTGGTCCATTGTACATACTGTATATCATTCTGTTGTGAGCATGATGTCACTTGTGTGGCACAGTTTGACCTGCTTATGGACATCATTATCTCCCTTGACATATTTGTCTGCTCCACAAATAGCCATCTGTGGGGCAGATGAGGATACATGGCATACGCACAATAGCACTTTGATTATATGAAAATGTGGCATATTTTTACTTGACTCGCCATGTTGCAGCAACACAAAGCTGATATTCTCATATGGATCTTTGGAAACATTGAGACTCATTACTGTAATTCACATCTCATTTTTAACAGCACCGTTTCATTTAAATTTATGTGTGTCTCAGTTTTTGTTGAACCAGTTTCAGGTAGTCACCCTGCCTGAAAAACAACCTAAAAGCTTGTCAGTGTACTATCTACTTTACTCCACTCATCCCCACTCTGCTCCTCACAGTTCCTGTCAAGATCTACTGCCACTGCTGTCCTCTGTTTGAGTCCTGACATGTTTAAGTTTCATTTTGTAGACACAGCAGAGGACTGAGGTTAGGGCAGCAGATCTGTGGTCAAAGCGGTGGTCTGCCTCCCACTCTAACACACACACACACTCCCGCCAATTCGTTTGTTTTAAGCACACAATACAAACACACTTGACACATACACACAGCTTTCCTGTTTTCCTTCTCCCTCGCTATAACAAACATTACCAAGAACAGACACGCTCCGATACACAAGCATACTTTTACTCTCTTAAACACACACACAGATAACCACACACTCGGCTCCTGCCTGTGTCATTGAGGTCTGTCTGTGGGCAGTGGGAACATGGTCGAGTGGTTCAGTTAAAGAGCATCATGACAAATAGGGAGGATCCTGTGTTGGAGCAGTGACAGCCGTTAGACAGACATGCAAACACATACATATTGTAATAATACCCCAAAGCAGCTTTTGGAGGATGAATTTCCACCGAATCATGTAGAAGATCTCCTGTATCTCGCAATAATACAATGGTAAATGTGTGTACAAAGAAAATGTGATGTAAATTCATAAACAAATTCATACAATGCCAGTTTTGAAGACATGACAGGATTAGACTCATCTTTGTTTTTCATGCAAAATGATGTTCCAATGAAACAAATAGTGTCACCCTCTGTGTTGAATGACAGGAAAAACAAAAGCAGCTAGCCTAATCCTGGATGCCACTTCATTATCTGAAAAACTACAAAAATGATGGCCATTCTTTGGCATTATGAATTTATTTTTCAGCTCATCTATTATGTGTTAATGCACTACATTGGCACATAAACAGGAACAATGTGCAAGGCTTACAAAAGACAGCAACATGCACATTTCACATGTATGGTCAGAATGATGCAAGATAGACATTGTTTCTTGTATGTGCAATAATTGTGCATTAAATATGGCGTCCATGTTATGAAACAATAAAGGTAATAATGTCAGACTTGCTCAAGGGCACCAAAGTCACAAGGCACTCAATTTAATTTCTTGTTCTAGCTTGACGCAGCTGATTCTGTAAGTCTTGTTCCTATTTTTGACAGCTAGTAGTATTAGTAGTATTGTTTAGGTGGGGAAAGCGAGAAACACAACACACACACATGCACCATTGTAGTTAATTCTGGTCTTGTGAACAGGCAGGACATCAGTGAGGAAGTATCTCTCCGTCACTCTGTCATGATCTTTTTTGCATATTTTCCACACAGTGTATTAGCGGCTGATAACGGTCTGTTGCCTTATATGGAGCAACTGTTTCACATGTACATGCACACACATCGCAGGACCATATTGCAACAGGGGTTAATGTTTCACACCCTGTTCATGTATACTGCACAATCAGTCTGTGTGTGTGTGTGTGTGTGTGTGTGTGTGTGTGTGTGTGTGTTTGTGTGTGCATGCGCGCGCGCGCATTTGTGCACAGAAACAGATGGTCCAGAATGCACCAAGGGAGCAATAACATCAACAACACAGATGCACATATGTACATACACACATACACTGAGCCACACCTGGATGCAGAAGAAAGAAGCGAAGAGAATCCTGGGTAATGACAATCCCACACATTTCCTGTCCTTTTTGGCAGTTAGTTTATCGGGTCAGAGTGCGTGCATACACATGTGCATTTGTGTACTTATGAAACCTGCTGTGGATGTGTGTGCGACTTAGAAATTGATAAGGTTGGCTTTCATGTATGCATACACCTCTGTTCTTGCAATAATTGTGATATTTACAATTTATGACAGCATTATTGTTACTGAGCCCCATTTAGTTTGTGCTTAAATGGTTAATTTGCAACTAGGGGTAAATATTATAACATTAATACACCTTTAGACAGACTCATGGCTTCTATTTTTATCTCGTGAGTGATAATGAACAAGCTGACGTGTCATCTGGTAAACCTTATGCTGGAAAGTGAATATGCACATCTACAAGAACTAGATTTAAGGTTCTTTACTTGCATATATTGTTTTATTTTTTAATTTGAAGTACTTTAACTTTACCTGAGTATTTCCATTGCTGCTACATTATACTTAAACTTCACCACATTAAAGAGGAAAATATGCAGATGAATATTTTACATACAAACGATATGAGGTGTTCCTCATACATTGTTATAGAAGAAACTACACACCAGCTAGGTCCTGGTATAGGCCTTTTTCACAGAAGGCATGTTGATGTTACAGTAGCAACAACACAAGTGTAAATAATGAGATTAACAATGGCTGAATTCCATTTAGCTTCTTTAAATTCAGTATGCTTGTATCCTGCATGCTCGCTCACTGTCCCTCTCACCGGAGCACTTGAATGGAACAGAAACATCATTGGTGTTATTAGTACCATGTGTGCTTTTCCTCCTGTGACAAGTCAAAATGCCTGCTGTGAAAAAGTCCTTCTGTGCATGCTGTCTTACTGTCACACTGTCATGTCTTACTAGGACACTTGAATAACACAGAGCCATCGTTAGTGTAATTAGTAGCACCTGTGCTTTTCCTACAATGACAAGTCAAAATGTCTGCTGTGAAAAAGTTTTTCTACTGCAAATATCCCGCCTAAGACACAACCCTTAAAGAGACAAATTTCGGCAATAATTTCCATATTTTGTATGTGAAAAAAACCCATATACAGTCAACAGATTTATTTTTTAGCCCTCAACCTGTCTCATTTTTCTCCGTTAGCTGGTTTTTCCCCGCTGGTCGAAGGATTTTCAAACCGCTGACCTTCCTGTAACAAAGTCAGCTTTTTGACTGTCAGGCAGCTTCCGCCTCACTGAGTGAATATAGGGGAAAACACACACACACACACACAGGGGAGAAATGTAGCTGAGATGAGGCATAACATGATGTGGGGTACTACTAGCCGAACACACACACACACACACACATCCAGAGGGCACAGTGGATGACAGGGACTTCCCAAACAAGTGTTAAGTTCTGGTGTGTCACAGTTTTATCATAATCACATGTGTAGTAGTTTCTGGACTGACTGCATATAATCTCACATGCAGTGTGTCATTGTGTCTTTTGTTAGCACTGAACATCTGGACCGTTGCACACTTGCTGTGTGTCTCATTGTTCAGTGTTGGTGTCATGTTGTTTGGTCATGTCCCTTTTTGTCCCGGTGGAGGAAGAGATCATTGTTAGCTGTTGCTTCCTCAGTGAGAGAGATGATGCACCTGTTACCTATTTTGGACTGGGTGGTATTTTTAACCTGTTAGGGGGACCACAGCTCACTTCCCATTAAATGCTCACACTATGATTAATTTGTGGATACCTGGTTTTGGGTTACAGTTGTAGTTGCGACGAGGGCTGTCACGCTGTACTTTTACTCACTTTACCAAAGCAGTGGTGACTAATTCTGTAACTGTGGTCCACTGCTGCTGATTGATTGTAGAGGAAAAAATGGTGTGTGCGACCGGTCTGAGTCAAACTGCCTCCTACATTAGTAGGAGCTGAGTAGAAGTAAGAGAAAGACCTAGAAATATTATTTTGACTCACATCTTCTGTTGACATTCTCCACTTTTTTTTCATCAGTTTTTGATTATTTGTCGCAAACTCTGCATTTTGCTTTTCCCCATTGCTGTGTGAACAAACCACATGCAAATTGATCTTCTCTCCCCAGACAGATGTGAACAGGACAAATCCCCTTCCAAACTTCACAAATTGCCGTCTAGCATGAAATACTTGTTTACTAAGCTCTAGAGGAAACAAAGTGTGTGCTGCTCGTAAAAAACGACACCAAAATGAACAAGCACACAAACATATAAACTCAAAGAAAGAAAATCAAAGTGAAATATCTTACATACAGATATTAATACTTAAAATGTTGTAGTAATGTAATGTCTTATTTTTTCATTTTCATTGTTAATATAAGAATGTTGATTAGAACAGCTTTACATTTTCTCCTCTTCTCCTTTCCCATCCACCAGAAATGGAAGAAGAACTGGTTTGTCCTCTACCCAGCCAGCCAAAATGGTATCGCCCGCCTCGAGTTCTACGATTCACCCTCGGGCGGAGGGGGTGGTGCCGGCGGAGCCTCGGGAAGCGGGTCCAATGAGAAAACCAGGAAACTTGACAAGAAGATCATCCGCTTGTCTGAGTGCATTTCCATCCTGCCGGCGTTGACTGAGAGCTGTCCCAAAGAAAACATGGCAGCTTTCTGCGTAGAGACCAACGACAAGACGCACGTGTTCGCTGCAGAAAAGACCGCCGCCAAGGATTGGATGGACACCATGTGTGACATCGCATTTCAGGTATCCTTGCACTTTTTCACTCCTTGTGACTTTTTAAGGTGTAAGCTCATTTTATGTTTGTATTTCTGAATGTGCTTTTATCTATCTACAAAATGTTTTTGCTCTCCCCCATCTCTGCTCTCTGTTCAGCCAGAATCTGAACAAAACAATTTAAACAAATAAAAAAATCTGCTTAGTTTGGTGGAAAAAAGCTGCTGTTTTAAATTGTGCCTTCAGCTGGGAATCCAGCTTCATTCTTTTTGTTTACGTGTCTTTCAAAATTTCCCACATGCCCCCAGAGTGTCTATACAGGCCACAGCTTCTATTGTGTGCACTCACACACACACACACACACACACACACACACACACACACACATATGAACGTTACACATATTTGCAGGGAGGAAGCTGGAGGGAGTTTCCAGGAGGACAACTCCATCCGCTTCGTTCTCTGTTGCTTTTTCTCTTTCCCTTCTCTCTCTCTTTGCCTACTCTGTCCTTCCAGTGTACTGGAACATTTTCTAGGTTTCCTCTCCTTTTTGTTTATACACACCACGTCCCAAAGAGCTGATTAACATAGTATAAATTCTTAGTTGGCGCCTTTTTCAGCTGGTTGATGATCAGTGTCTCTGTGTTTGCAGGGAGGAGGCAGCAGCAGCAGCTGCACTGCTGCAGACTCAAATGGAGGAGGCCAGGACCTGCAGATGTCTGAAAACCTCATCTACTACTCCAGAGAGGAGGGTAAGGAAACTAAACAGTCTGGTCTTACATCAGATCTTAATTAAAATATTGCAAACACAGAGGATCATTTAAAATGGAGAATTTAAGTAAACCTAACGCCTCTCCTCTCTTCTCTTTACAGTTAACGAATTCTGGGTGAGTGTTCAGCGTACCGAGGCGTCAGAGCGCTGCGGGCTGGTGGGCAACTACTGGCTGAAAGCGGAAAATGATGTTCTAATCTTGAAGGAGCCAAAGACCAAGAGGAATGTACTTGTGTGGCCCTACAAGCTGCTGAGGAGATACGGGCGAGACCGGGTGGGTTTGCTTTAAAAGATCTGACACACCTGGCGAGCACAGGCAGAGGAAGTTTGGTGGGTTAATGTTCAGCTGCGAAAGTAACAATTGATCAATAGGAAGTGCAAATGACACTTTTAGCAGCAGAGCATGTTCACTTGGTCACAAAGGATATCTAGCTTTAGAGTCTGGTTGTTTTTGCGTCACTTGAATGTTTCAGAGCTTGAGAGCAGGGTTTATAAATAGCTGTTGACCTTTAAAGTGCTTTTCTGGTTTGTCTACATGTTGTGTGCATGTGTTGAGACTGATACTAATGTTGATGATGTGCATGTAGAAGATTTGACTACATTCATCTGAATATGTAGGTCTTAGCAGGGGAAGAAAGCTTGTGTATGAAAATTAAACAGTAAGTGAAAGCAGCGGAGTAATACAATAGATATGCTGAGAAAAGTGAACATTCAGTGGAAAAAGGAAGCAAGTACTTTTCTAGTGCCAAGAAAATGATAAATGAGTGATGACTGGAAAAGAGTGCTGGGACTTCTGTGACAAGCTTCCATTACTTCAGTTCCATTTTGGCATTTATTCATACCCCTCTGTATGTTTTTAGTCACACACACTTGACTCCCACTTTCACACGTAAACACATTCAAACATTTTTTCCTTTTCTGTCTCTAGGTGATGTTTTCATTCGAGGCAGGCCGCCGCTGTGACTCGGGCCCCGGTAACTTCACTTTCGAGACCAAGCAAGGCAACGAGATCTTCATGCTGGTGGACCAGGCCATCCAGTCGCAGAAGGTACTGGCTGAGGAGCGCCACCTCAGCTGCCCCAGCAACTTTGACCCGGACTGCCCTGCGTCACTGCAGCACATACGCAACGCTGTTCCAAGTGGCATACCAGCAGGAAGTGGCGATAGCAGCAGCTGCAGCAGTCGGGAGGCAGATGGTGATTCAGGTGGCAGTAAACCAGGCTCTGCTGATGGTGTGCTTGGGAAGAGAGAGGGTGGAGATGGAGGAGGAGGAAGGGGGCAAGGAACTGCAGGAGGACTCAAGGGGAGGAGTTTACCAGAGCCACCAGCCATGTTGGAGGTTTTAGGAGGTGGGGTGGCCCCTCCAAAGTTTCCCAGGGGGCAGACGGCAGCAAAAGGTCTTCCCTCAGCTGATGAACATGCAGGTCTTTACTCTGAGCCAGCAGATTCAGTTCGCCTGCCTCTGCACACCGCTGACAGCCTCTACTCTGACCCAGTGGACAGCATCAAAGGTCAAAGCCAAACTGGCAACCCATCCACCCCCCCGGTGCCCAACCCACGCCTCCGACCAGTAGGAGATGAGACTTTGGGAAGTGGCATCCAAGGAGATCATCACCTTGGAGGTGGCAACCACAGGAAGCCACCGGACCTGTACTCACACGTGTACGACCGGATCAGCCTGGAGCTGAGCCATAAAACGAGTGCGCTGAGTCTAAACGGGGCTGCAGGGGGAGGAAGAGGGGTGACCAGTAACAGGCGACCCCCAGGAGGTCAAGCAGAAGGAGCTTTATCGCCTCCTGCTCCTCATCTGGAGCACATATACGATGAACCAGAGGGTTGCGCCAAAGGAGGTGCTAGCACGACCACTAGCTCGGGGATGAGTATTTATGATGAGGCCCGTTTGGAGCCCCACAGCCAGCGGAGACAGGAAGAGGTGGTGGCTCCTTCAGGACTGGAGGGAAATTACAGCACCCCTTCTCACGGAAAGCCGTTGGACACCCACAGACACTCTCCTCCGCAGCTGGGCCCGAGCCGCGGCACACCGCAACCCCCGGCTCCCAGGTGGCCCAAACCTGTCACCGCGCCCAAACCAGCCAGGAGCGCTTTTGGTCGCAAGGAGCCGGTGCCGCTGCCTCCTGGCAAACACGGAGGTCCTAATGTGAACAACAACAACAATAGTTGGCGAGAAGGAGGAGATAAGAGGAGGGAGCTGTACAGCAGAGTGTCTAAGCAGAAACCTTCATCTGCTAATTCGTGGTACAACCAGCACCACCAGGCACCGCTGAGATCACCTGATATCATCTATGACAACTTGGGCGATATTTAGCATCCTTTTGTGACAGGAAATGAAATGTTTATCCCCCTTTGTGAAAAGAGCAGAGTGCAGAAAACTCGGTCGATGCCGTTATTCTTGCAGTTTTTGTAGGGACCAAGCGCATTTCTTCCATCTGGGGACTGGCATGATTATTTGAGACAGTCGATTCATTTGGTGAAGATTAGCTCACAACTATGAGAAAACCACATTACGGCTGCATTTTGAAACATGGAGTGCAACTATTGTAGGGCCACCCTCTGTGTGTGTGTTTGAGAAAGAGAGAGTGAGTGTTTGCATGGTCAAACCCATAACTGGAGTACCAAGCCACAGTGTGGTTGGAACCAGCCACTTCACTTGAACACACACACACACACACACACACACACAAAAACTGTTTGGATTTGCCAAAAGGAGCCCGGCCTACAGGCTTCACTTTAACAAGCTGAGAGAGCGGCTTGGCTTGTCTATTATAAAATGTCTGCCGTGCTTATGAAGTGACTGGGAAACATGTTTTTGCACTGCTAAGGTTCAGAGTATCTTTGAGGCTAGGACTGTACCAAAAGGAGCTGATCTTTTTTTCTTTGTGTTTTCTGGACTGACGTTTCATCTAAAATCCCGATTAAATGGGGAGACTTGCAACATTTTCAGCCCAGGACACTAATATGCGATGTTGCATCTTAGGATCCACTAAATGGAAATGCATTGTTGCTACTGTTTTGGAGGAAGCATGAAAAGAGGGACTTAAAGACTGGGTCTTGGGAACAGACATAAATGGGTCATAAAGAGGTGAATTACAGAAGAGATTTCCTGCACAAGATAATATTATTGAATCCTTTATGTTTCTTTGTACAGACAAACTAAATATGAAACTAATCAATCCCTTGCAATGTGTCAGTATGTGTATGTATGTTTCAGAAACAGCTGTGCTGTCTGTAAATATAACTATTAATAAAAAGGGCTTCAAAAATGTAAAATATTTCTAGAGTTCCGCGTATTGCTTCGTCACCCTCAGTGTTTGTCCCATCAGGAGCCAATCACACACAGTTTTTAGTGTTTCAAAGACTTTCTGTTCTGGACCAAACGGGACAGTAAAACAGTCTGACCTCATCCTCCACTTCCCTCCCTCTGCCACGCTCTGTTTTTGTTGTTTCAGTCGGTTTCCAACCACTTAATCACACCGTTAAAAGTTGAGCCTCGAAAAAAAAAAAAGAAGCAAAGACTTTCTTTCTTTCTTCCTTCCTTTCTCCCTCTCTGCATTAATTCTGTTGTTCGGTTGCTCTGGCAACAGTTAATGGCGGCTGGTTTGTGTCGGACACGCTGTGCATTTTAACTGCAGAGAGATACCGTGAGAGGAGGGCAGGAATACACGATGGAAAGAGGGGGGGGAATGGGAAGATAGAAGGAAAGGGAAAACGCTAATTGACATGTTAAAGACTGCTGCAGAGAACGGTATTTATCCTGAGCTGAGGATGACGAAAGAGTGAGGAGAAAAAGACTTGGAGAAAGGAGATGAAAAAGATGCTGACATGATGAATGCTGGCCGGATGAACCTGTCTGTGTCTGGTTGGCTTGCATAACAGGTACAGACTGTTCCCGTCACCGCCGCTGCTGCTCTTTATCCCCATCATTCCTCTTTATCCCCCTGTTTTTTTACTTCTTTATTTACCCACCTGCTGCTGGAGGACATTCTGGACAGGAAAGTCCTCCAAAAGTAACTTGATTACACATTGAGGGTATATTTCCTAACTCGCCCCCCCCCCTCTTTCAGACAGAGTGGGGGAAGAAAAACAGAAAGGGAAAGAGCGACGACAAACTTCTGTCTTTCTCATTAAACTCTGGGTGAACTCATTGGAAAAACGAAGCCGGGTACACACAGCACACAGTACATGGCAGTGTTTTCATGCTGTCAACATTTGCTTCTTCTATATGGCTCAACACTTCCTCCATGGAATATCCAAAACAAGCTGTTTACACATTAACAGTCGGTGTGTTGAGAAATTTAAGGTCATAAAGTGAATGGCTAACAGTAGAGTGTTTGTAAAGGAGAGTGAAATCTTTTCAATTGCTGTCATTGTGCTCCATCTAAAATGACTTTAGTGGTTTCTTAGAAAGTATAATTTCACCTTATAATTGTATTCATGGAAACCATACCAGGGATTTTTTGTTGTTTTTACCACTTATTGTAAATAAGTAGATGAGATGTGCACGATATAGTTAAAAACTCAAATTAGCCGATTAGCCTAGCATAAAGCATGGACACAGGAAAACAGCTAGCCTGGCTGTCAACCTGGAGACCTGTCAACCAGCGGTGACTCCAGGAAGTCACTGCACCCTGTCAAAAAATAGTCTCGCACATAATCAACCCATCAAATTTCTTGACCTTCAGACAGAGCAAGGCTAGCTGTTTCCCCTTCTCCAGTCTTTATGCTAAGCTAAGCTAAGCTAACCTTTGCTAGATGTATCTTCACGGAGGGGGGTTACAATCTTCTCATCCAACTCTTAGCTAGAAAGCACAGAAACATTCCCAAAATGTCAAACTATTCCTTTAAAGGGCACTCGAGTGATTTAACATGGCACGCCCATGAAGTTGGAGGATTCCAGACAAGGTCACCCATCGATTTGTAGACTGCTGCTTTGAAGCAATGAGTTTGGCATTTTGGCTGTCGCCATCTTGTTTTTTTGGAGCCAGAAGTGACCATATTTGGACGAGAGGGTGGAGCTATGTAGGAGCAAGCGGCTGATCATGGTTTCATTGAAGAGTGTCAGTGTCTGCAATGGTTTAAATGCAATTTCTAAAGAGCTTAAATAGTAGTAGTTTTGTATCAATGACATAACATAGTGACTGTTAAGGACAATTTGGTACGGTCTTCTAAACTTGAAGTGGTTCACATCTTGTTCCGGTGTTACAAAAAGCTCTTCTGTGCGTTCTGTCACCTCAGCTCCTTCCTTACCTCACATTTCTCTCCTCATTTGCTTTGACCTTTCACGCATCTGCAGAACAGCTCAACTTAACTGCCTGATTGCTGATGAATGTGTGTGTGAGAAACAGCTAGAAGCGAGTGGGAAATCTACAAACGGGCCTTCCGCTGTCAAGTTAGTTCAGTTCACGGCACGTCAGGGTGGGACTGTGTGTCTGCGTGTGCTCCACCACTGCTGCCATATCACCATGTGTGCATTCCTGTGTGATTATGTGTGTGTGTGTCTGTGCTCGAGGTTGGTAGCCTCATAGTGAAAGCATATCAGTGACCTCACTTCACAGTTTCACATCTACTTCTGTGAGCTTTCTCAGTTTTTTGGAGAAACGTCAAGTTTGGTGTTTTGCTGCGGACACGGCACGCAGAAACACTGAGTTACAAAAGTGAGGATATATTGATGAATGTTAAAATAGGTGCCACGCTGATAAAAACAGACACACCGACTTTAATGTGACAGACAGAGATCAAGCTGCATGTGTAGCTGTGTGTGGTTTTAGCCACACGATGCTATCTTTGGCCAGACAGTCTTATTTGGAGATTTGAGGTGAATGCATATCTGTATGTCTGCATTTAGACGTTGCATGCACACACAGATTCACACACAAGCACACTCTCTGACTGTTACCATGTCAGTCACAGTCTTCCTGTCCTCTTCTCTGCCTGTCCCCAGTGTTGTGTTCCCGTAAAAGTTCTCTCACTCTGTCTCTCTTGATCATAATGGTTTTTGACAGATTTACTGAAAGAGAACAAGGGTCAGTCCAACAATAAGAGGCAGTGAAACTAGGCTTTTCACTAACAGGTGTTTTCGTGGAAGGCGGACTGTCTTTACATGCTGGGAAACAAGTCTCCAAAACTTTGCGCTCGCAAAGACGAAACAAGTTGAAAATGCAGCCCAGCCGACAGAAGAAAATGTTGGTGTTCGTTTTTTTTTCAAACCACTAATACGTTATAATTGTGTTGTTTCATAGGTATCATATCAGAGTTTCTAAAGTGACACAGTGTATGAGCTGACATTGTCATTGAGGGGCAGAGGGGATGGTGTATGGCGTGTCACCTAGGCGAGACGCCTGCCAAGCTGCAGACCACTGTAGACAACAGACTGAGAGCAACAAACAACAAAGCTGTTTTTGGTGAGTCATTGCTGTGTTTACAGCTGCTTTTTAGCACCAGGCGAGGAAGGTTTTTTTTGGTGACCTGTCACTGTGTTTCCTGCAGCTTTTAAGCCCTCAAACGTGTGTATTTTCATCGACCTGTGGCTGTTTTTTTTTGTTTTTTTAAAATGGTTTTTTAATTGCTACCTGTCGCTGTTTAACCAGTTGAGATGGTGGCACAAAAAGTGGTTGCTTTTACCGAGATATCGCTGTGTTTCATGCCGAGATAGTAGTACAGAAGCGGTGGGTTTTTACAGATTTTGCTGATTGTGCCCCCAGTTAGTCATGTCAAAACGTGATCTTTTCCTAACCATAACGAAGTGTTATTTGTGCCGAAACCTAACCACGCGTTAACCACATTGATGTTGAAAAATAATGTTTCAATGTATCCGCTACATACCAATGTGCAAATGTAATGTATCGGCTTTGCATAAACATACAATGCCAACATGTTTTCTGGCAATTGGGTTGGAAAATATCTAAAACTTGATCAAAAAATTAAGGCATATCCTGTGGCTTTATGAATCTGCTTTATAAATGTACAAAGAGTAGAGGAAAAAAGAGGGTGAAACTAACAAAAAGAACTGGAGAATCAATTTGGTTTTATTTTAACAGCAATATATATATATATATATATATACATATATATATATATATATGTATATATATATATATATAAAAGTATTTGTCAGTGCATTTCCTTAAATTTTCAAGACCTGCAGACGTGTGTCGAGACCCTGCTGGGTTCTAACTCTGAAAATTTCACACCTGTCAGCTGCACTTCTGAATATAAAACACCCTCAAGCTGAAACTCAGCTGTATTTCCTCATTCTGTTTTAAGATTGTGGCACACAAGAACATCGACATATGAGATCTTTCTCTTGCGCACTTCTGACGGGGATCCGTCTGTGTGTGTTCTGCCTTCAGACGCACCTGAAACTGTCCGGTTTCCTCTTGAATCTGCAGACCACCGGCTTTTATTTTTAGCTTGTGCGTGAGCAAACCCATTCAGTCATTCGAGTCTGCAAGAGCTTTTCATTCACTCTCAGCTCTCAGCGCTATCTGAAGGAAATGACGGTTTCTCATTCAGTCGGTCGATAAGTAGTCCAGAGAATACAATGGACACAAAATTGAGCTGAATATCTATATGAGGTGAAGTGTGACAATGAAGTGATTTTTTTTAAGCAAGTGCAAGTGACCTTATGACCCTGATAAACCAATAATTGCTCTGCAAAAAATGCACAAAAACACTTTTCTTGGACCAAACTAAGTTCATATTTCCATACTTTTTAAGCGCCCCATTTTTTGACCTGAATTGGTGGTTGAAGCTGGTGATTTGTGTTCATGAGTTTGTCTTAGAGGCATGCCAATCAGCAAATCACATTTCCGGACTTTTCTAGACCTGCATAGGAGCAGGTCTTTTGGAACTTTCAGATTTCTGTCGATAGGATTATAGTTCAGGTCCTGACTTCACCTCCTCACTTCCTCACCAAGATGCACTTCCTCTTTCTGTTCTCACTCAGCTCTGCTTGTGAGAGTGCTGATTATTCTCCGCCTGTAACCTGTATATGAGTTGCGACTCCTTTGTGTGTCTGTCCGCATTTATATTAGAGGCCTGCGCTGTCTTTGTTGGCCAGTGAGGACAATTACAGGAAAGAGACAGTGCATTACAGTCTGTGAGACAGATACAAAGTCTGACGGAGGTTTCTTCTCTTCTGCAGATTGCAGTGAAGAAGGAAATGGTACATTGAGAATAAAGCAGGAAGTCACAGCACTAATATCCTGACTCAGATATAAAAGCTGATGAGACAATGAAGAAATGCCATTGCACTTTGAGTCAGGCAGACCACACAAGCTTTTGTTTTTAAGCTCAGAATGGAAGAGATGCAAAAAACTTTCTGAAATGGCAAAAATATTGTGGTGAACTGCACCAAATGCTACACGTTTCAAGGAACAGGAAGCCAAGAACTCTATCCACAAAAATTCTGAACTTATTAGCCAAAGTTGGACCATAACAGAAGAGTGTCCTGACTCACAGATGTGTATTCAGTGTCTGCAAAATGAGACAAAATGGTGCAGCCAAAGGTCGCCTCTCCACCCTCAGGAAATGATGAATCAAAACCCAGAAAGTAGGAGACAAAATCAGCAACCATAGTTTTGTGATTGCACACCAAATATAGATATACTGAAGAGGTGATGACTCATTAAGCTCCAATTATTTTATTACCAACATTTTAACCATCATGACTTAGCCACACTGTATATGTCAATACAGGACAGCAGAGACTCAACAAAATCAAAAAGGATTTGCAACTCAACTTGGACTTAAACACCAATGACTTGTGACTTCACTTGGACTTGAAAATACTTCCCCAAAGCCCAAAGATTGAAACTTATGTTATTTATAAAGTGTGGGGGTTTAATCAATTTATTTCCTGAAGCACCTAACATGAATACTATTCTTTCCCAGCAAGTTGACACTTAATACCCCAGACAATCCACTTTGTTTAAACCAATCCAACAGCATCCAGTGATGTTATAGGAGAGACCTAATGCTAAGTGCCAGCTGGAAAAAATTATGCCACAAGTAATTTTATTTACGTAATAACTATGTGGTGGTCAACAACAAAAAAATTATATCATGCAAAACATGTGGGTCAAAAAGTACAGATGGAGACTTCCACCTTTGTTTGACATTTGGCATGGCACATGGAACATGTAAGTTGAGGCTAATATTAATATGGTTAGCGAGCTAATGTTTACTTATGTTTGCCTAACAGCGAGAGGAAGTTTACAAAAAAAAAATGGAACAAAGAAATGCAAATTTTTAAAAGCATTCATGATTTTTGTAAATGTAACACTGGCATTACATTTAGTAAAGACTTGGCACACGACTTGGGACTTTTGACTTGCAAAACAATGACTGGTTCTGCAGCATGGAACTTATCTAAGCTTTGGGTAAACAGCAAGAGACTCATCAGAAAAGCTGGGCACAAACTCACTGTGTATAGAGACTCAATCTAGCTGCCACATGCAACCTGCAAAAGGCCACAAATGGGTCACCCTTCAAAAAAGAGACCATATATGTTCATGGCACTTTTCATAGTAGCAGTCAGAGAAAGTTGTATATGGTGCTATAGCATGCTGCGGGTGGAACAGTAGGTGGTAAATGGTCAGAGGTGGTTAGACAGTAATCATAACAAACCTCCCACTGAAACCACCTTAAATTTAGGGTGATTTATTAACGGTTTATAAACTGAATATGTGCAGTTTCCTGACATCAACTCATCAGATTTTTGGGTTAAAAAGTGGTTTACGGTATAAGTCCAACATACATACATACATACATACACAGCCTTTGTTTGATCGCAAGATCTCTGCGATGAATTTGGGCGTAAAGTTAAGAAGAAGATGTATTTTATTATTCCCCAAGGGGAAATTCTTTTTTTTCACTCTGCTGTCAGCTACACACAGGCCCACAATACACACACATGCACAAACAGGACCTATACATGCATTAAATGGAGAGATGTCAGAGCGAGGGGGCTGCACATGGACAGGTGCCCTAAGCAGTTGGGGGTTCAGTGCCTTGCTCAGCTGTATACTCTGTCACGCATTATGTCTGGATTATTTCTTACTACAGGCCATTGTTTTTTAAAAGTTCCCACACTGACAGCACAGATGAGAGTCTAATCTATCAATACATATTACATGTTCATATTCATGTACTTTCTCATAGCACTATCTGTCTTTTTTTCTACATAGCGCAAGCGTCCTGTAGATTAACCTGTGGGTGTGAAAGATTAAAAGAGATGCTCTCCTTCAAAGCTAAAATAATCCTCCCACCAAAATGTTACTTAAAGACAATTTATTAACCCACAGTCCATGCGGTGTTAAAATACAAATCTGAGAACGGGTCAATAAATATATTCATAAATATGTAGAAATCACAAGCTCCTGAAATGACACAACTGATATGAATTTACAGAGTGCACAAAGGACATAAATTAATTTCCTTTGCAGCTCACACAAAGATTTGCCTGAAAATAGTCATCACACGCAGCATGAAAGCTGAACAGGAACAGGAACAGAATGAGATAACGGTGTTTGTGTGGTGAAGTCCTAAAAAACAACAATAAACAAAGAACTTTCTTCGAAAAAAACCCAACAACAACTGCTATGGGTCAAGAACGTGCCAAAAAATCTCCTCTGTTAAATTCAGCTCTGAATGAATTTGCAAAAGCAGATAGGGACACTTTTGTTAACTGTCGCTCGGGCCCCATTAATCTGGTGACATTTAACGAAGAGTGTGGCTGATGTCGCCTGCTGGGTTATAAAGGAGGAACTTTGGCTTCGGCCTTTTGACCTTTTTGGGGACAGAGAGGCTGCTGTTGTTCTATCTGAACAAATTTATGAACACGTTGACTCTCCAAGCTTGTGGTGATGAAGAAGAAAGTACTGAGAGAGAGAGAGAAAGGGAAAGGACGGAGATGGCGAGAGAGAAGTGGGTAAAATGTCAGCGGGCAGTTTTGGAGGTCCGGTCAAATTCTCTTCTGAGACAAAAGGATCGTTGTGGATGTAAACTGTGAATGCGGAAGTCCTGTGACATCACAACGCCATGAAGTCATTTGCCACTGGGTAGTCCCTAATGTTATAAGGTTCAACAAGGGGGTGGAATGGCGGGAGACTGATTAAGCCTGTGTGTGAATATGCATGGCTGACAAAGCTGCTTGACGAGGAATAAATTAATATTAGTGACGATGGATGTGCACATGAGCATGACTCAATGATTCAATGCGTGAATGTAATATTGTGCAGAAATCAGCCAGCGATGTCACTGCATGAACAGCATTCACTTCCTCTCCAAATCTCAAACACAAAATGGAAATTGCTCTTCAATGCAAACCTTTTGGTATCAACCTTAAAGGACATACTGCCATTTTTTTTTTTAAAATCAGTTTTCTGTTGTCTCTGTTCTCCTTCTATCCACCCCCCTCACGCTGCCTTTCAACCCCCAGAGAGCAAGCTGGCTGTGGGGATGAAGGAGAGCAGAGAGGCCCCTCTGTCTGCTGCTTTATTCACTGTCTCATTAAAACAGTGAAGCTGTGTTCAGACAGCGGCTTAAGGGCAAAATGGAAATGGAATGTGCATATGTGTGTTTGTCTATAAGTCACTACGCACTATGGCACTATAGCTGCAGTATGTCTGCTTTATTGTGCCTGAGCCATAATTTTGTAACCGCTTTCTGCCTGTCTATATTTTTTTTACGTGCTGTAACGTGGAGAAAAGACTTCCTATGCATCCTTTAATCTTCCTCTGATCTCCCACACCACCCACCTTTTGTTCTTTTTTTATCATTACTTATGACTTTCTTTTCCTTCCCTCCATTTTTTGACTCTTTCCAGGCCTCCATTGTTCCGCTGTTTCCCTTCTTTTCATCTTTTCTCCTGCTTTTTCATTGTTCACGGTGTGTGATTTGGAAGTTTTCGCTGCCTCAGCAATCTAAAGATGGCAGCGAGTCGAAACTTTCCTTTCACACATGCACACACACACACACACACACACACACACACACACACACAGGCGTGCTAAATTCAGATCTGGCTAACACTGTTCATGTGGTGACAATAAATAGAGATGAATTGAAGTATCAAAAGAAGCTGTAACCCCCCCAGAGTGCAGTGCAGAGCAGTGTGTGTGTTCGCAGTGTGAGACCGTGCGAGTTTATGTGCGAATCAGAGTGTCTTTCCCTCCTTTACAAAGTCTTTAAAGCCTTTACGAGCTGCCTGATTACTCACAAACTTTACAATGGGGACCGATTAGCCAAATGTGCGTTTGTGCTGACTAAGCTGCAGTTCACTGGAAAGCCCTTTGAAGTGGCAGGTCAGGATGCTGAAGGTTATTAAAGTGCATGTAGTCAATGACTTGTTGAGGACGCACTACCCCTTCTCTCTCACACTCTTATCTCCCTTTCACTGTGTTGCTCTGTCAGCCACTTTCTTACTGTATTACCATGGAGTCATCATCATCTTTGTCTTCCTCCTGTTGTCTAGGGGCTGGGGCCTGACGGCTTCCTCTCCCACTGCTGCTAAGGAGCTTCAGAGCTGGACGAGAGGCCTTAGCAGGAGGAGGTCCCAGGAAGGAGGAGTGGGAGGAGGACAACGAGGGCAGAGGAGCCACAGTGGCCCTGACCTTGCTGTTCATTCCCACTTGGCGACCCTGGTTTTGTGGCTGAGTGGAGACAACACACAGGCTTTTTATTTCAAGTTTAAGCCTTGAAAAAATCTTATTCAATGCTGCTTAAAGTGACATTTAACTTTGATCAAATAAAAAAGGCAGGAAAACAAAGAGTGAGATAAATGAGAGGAAGAGAAGGAGGCTCTGGAGAAGGTGGAACAAAGAATTTCAGAGGAAAAGAAGAGAGGAGGAAGACGTTAAGTGATACAAACATCACAACGAGAGTTAAGGGTTATGTTCCGCTGTAGTGAATAAAAAGAGAGCGTGCCAAAGAACAGGACAAAACCAGAGCAGAGCGGATGAACATTTTCTCTGTGCTTTGCCGCTGTAGTGAACTATTTGCATGTCAGCAGCCTTATCGAGCCTGATGAGTCACACTGCCAACAGCTACACACTCTCAGGTCACAGTGGGCCTCAGTATATGGAACGTGGAAGGATGAAAAGTTAAGATTTTTACACGTGTCTATAAAAATGACACCTACTATAATCGGTGTGAAATTTCTGTATAGTATGAGTTATTTTCCAGTAGCTGAATTGTTACCAGACTGAGAATTTTGCTTATGTATCATGTAACAAATACAAATGCATCTTAACCTCTATTTTGTGACATAAATCTCTTGCACATTAACTGTGTTATCTTTAAAAATGGTGTAGAAGATCACAGAGTACTGGCATGTCAGATAGTTTTGTCAGTCTTTGGAACTCATTATGAAAAATAAAAAAGAAAGATTCACAGCATAATCTGAGTCTGTTTTAAAACACACTGAGATAATCCATTCTCTTCATGTATTAAACTTTTAGTTTTAGGCCCATGTGCATCCTTTTATATAGACAATAAGTGTATATTCATATTTTAAGTACTGTACTTACGTGAATTTTTAAAAGTACTGGCACTTTACACACGCTGCTATTTTATGGTACTACCGCACTACAATTTAGATGTAGATGTCTACATGAAAACTTGGTGAGTTTATGAAATACAAAACATTGTTGAAGATAAACCACTGGTTCTTTTCGGCTTGTGATCTCTTGTATAAAAATTGGTGAGAGGAATTTTGTCATGTGTCGGATGTATATGAGTCGCAGTTCCCCCAAACAGCCATTTCCCCTCTAAACTTCTCACATGGTTTCATTTAAATAACTGTATAAATGATTCAGTATTTCAAAAAACTTTTCCATAAATCATGTCACGACCTCCCAGGTTTATCTGGCGATCCTTGGTCGGAAAGCAATGGACCAAACTGTATATGAAGTAATTAAAACTAGCTCCACCTCGACCTGTCACAACAGTGAAATACTGCTGCGTACACACCGGTGCAACTGTATTAATAATATAATGTATTACAACTTAACAGTCACATTTCTGCAACAAGACTATGTTTACTTCTAATTGGTTCAGTAAGTTAAGCTGATGATACTTATGACAATTGCTTAAGTATGACCGTTTATACAGGACTTTTGCTACATATCACATAAAAGGCTGGTTTATGCTTGCTCTGTGTGTATACACACTAAACTGCATAGGGTCAGTGCTGCCATCTGTTGAGTAAATAGGGAAGTGAGAGGTGAGGAGGAAGTTGCATTAGTCAAGCACACACTCCATGCACACAAACTTAATGGGGTGTATAAAAAATATTACTCCTGCTTTGTGCTGTCAAACTGCTCCTGACTCGTGTTATCACCTTTGCTCATGTAATAATCATTGTGCTCATCTTTATGAGCAGCATCATGACCTTTACACTGCCATAAAGCTGCTGTGTTTACCTGCCGCTGCTGTCTGCTGCCTGTGGCTTTAGGGCCCTCTAGTGGTTTAGACTGGTCTCTGTGGGCGGTTGCTGGCTGCAGCCTGCAATCAGCAACCATCACCATCAATATCACTTCATCTTTGATCTCCATTACATCCAAATTATTCCACTGTTTTGACATTATCACAAGAGCCACACGGATTTATTTGCATCCTATTTTCATACTCTGTTGCGTCATCCCATCAACCCCCCTCTGACCTGTACGGGTATCGTGGCTGTGAGAGCAGGCCCCTGCTCCTGAGGTGCTGGTAAAGGTTACTGCTCAGAGACAGAGGGTTGAACACACACTCCTCATCCAGCTGAGCGAGACAGCCCTGAGAGAAAACAAACATCACTCCAGTATTATATGCATATCTGAACATCTGTTTGTCTGCTTTGAGAACATGTACACACTGTTTACACTTTGCTAACATGCAAATGAACTCACTGGAGGAGTTACACACATACAAGGCTATATCCTGTCCACAATAAACACACACAACAATATGATGACAACTGTTTCATTCTAAAAATGAATTAAAACTTAAAATGATTGCCCAAAAAAACAGAATCAGAAGTGTTTCTGCCCACGATAATCATAATTAATGTCTTCTATCACAATCTATATCCATCTATTTATATATATATATATATATATATATATATATATATACAATTTGTATAGCCCCCCAAAATTGGACAATAGCAGATCTGAAAAAGTTATCTTATCTGATGATCTTGATTTCTGCTGCAACATTCAGATTGTAGGGTCAGGATTTGGTGTAAACAACATCAAAGTATGGATCCATCCTGCCTTGTATCAACATATCAGGCTGTTGGTTGTAGTATATTGGTCTGAGAGATATTTCAGGCACACTTTGGGCCCCTTAGTATCGCCTGAGCGTCTTTTAAACACCACAGCCAACCTGCGTATTGTTGCTGACAATGTCTGTCCCTCTATGACCACACTGTGCCCATCTTCTAATCGGTATTTCCAGCAGCGTAGCACGCCATGTCACAGAGCTCAAATCATCTCTGTTGTTTTAACATGACAATGAGTTCGCTGTACTCCAATGGCCTCCACAGTCACCAGATCTCAGTCCAATAGAGCATCATTGGGATGTTGTGAAAGAGGAGATTCGCCTTGTGTGTGTGCAGCTGAAAGATCTGCAGCAAAATCTCTGAGGAATGTTTCCAACACTTGCCTCAAAGTATGAAGGCAGTTCTGAAGGCAAAAGGGGTTCAAACCTGTACAAGCAAGGTGTACCTAATAGTGGCCCATGTTGTACATATACAGTATATATCTCTAGATGAGTGTTAGCTATATATTCAATTCCCGATATCAGTAAACACACTGGTGACAAAAATTGATCTATTTTTGGAGCTCTGGATGCTTCTGTCTACTTCTGTAATTAGCTTACAATGAACAAAGGTCACCTGACCTGTATAGTGTGCATGGCATCAGGTGCAGGTTCCTGAGTGGAGACAGGTAGAGAGCAGGGCAGCAGCAGCTCTCTGGAGACCACAGGCTTCAGCAGGAGGGACAGAGACGGGGACGGCTGGAGGATGTAGTGAGAATACACACCTGTGTTGTACACAAGCACACACACAGGGCATATGAGAGCACTCACAAGGACCGATCAATCCACAATATGACTCTCTCTCTTTCTCTCACACACACCAACACACACATATGGACCTGGGCCTCCTGCTGTGGACCTCTGCGCGGACTCCACCTGCAGCAGCAGGAACAAGTCATGATTCTGAAAGAGGGAAAAACAAATGTGACATCAAACACTTTCATTCATTTGCATTGCACAGGAGTACTGAGAATGTTAATGTTAAGATTCAGGTTGTTAAAAGCTAATAAGGAACATGTTTCTTTTGATTGATTGATCACATTGTGAAGAAAACTGTCACAAGATGAATGAACAGTGAACACATTCACACACCCTGAGTGTGTGGCCGAGAGCGTGGAACAAGTTGTGGTTGCTCTCCATTTCATCCCAGTCCAGCTGCCAGCAGGTGGTTGGGCGGATCACCAGCGGCAGGCCGTACAACACACTCTCACACACTCCGTCTGCACGCAGAGTCCTGCAACACACACAGCCTTGGTTATCATGCAGACCTGAAATGACGGACTCACACTGTAATTTGCCATGGTAACGGCAAAAAAACACATAACACTGTGAACACTGGAAGTGAAACATTTTATGTCAAAGCAAACTTAATCTGCCTTCTCAAAGTTCCTGGAATAGTTTTCAGTAAAGCACTGTGCTGTGAATTCTCTTGTGCCCTCTAAATGGCGGCCCCTGGTGGACAGAACACTCACAACATCTGAATCCAATCATTCCCATGCTTGATGACCAATTGCAGACAGGTGTGCTTCAAGCCACTATATAAGGCCCAAAGTCAGAGCCATAGATCTCTCTGCTCCCCATCTAACATCAATGCTATGTGTTCCTGAGAATGTAAGTATGTTCTGTTTGTGTCATCTTCTTAGTCTGTTGTAAGCTAATTATGAATTGCAATTCAATTCAACCTGTGATAGTTTTAATTAGTTGATTAGCACTTCCATCCATCTGTTCATCCACTATCTTCCTCTTGTCCAGGGCCACCAACACTATGCAGCTCCTCCCGAGGGACCCCGAGCCATTCCCAGGTCAGCCGCTTCAAGAATCACCACCTTGAGGCCTGTGTATCCCTGTGATCCTGTGAGCTGTGTTGTCAGGGGCAGTCGCTCCTGGTAGGGTCTCCCAAGGCAAAATGGTCCCCGGGGAGGGGCCAGACTTGGCAAGAAAGGAGGTGTGGGCCAGAAAAGAGGAAAATGGGTCCCCCTTCTGGAGCCAGATCCTGGAGGCGAGCTCGCCAGCGAGTGTCTGGTGGTTGGGCCTTGACCCATGGGGCTCGGCTGTTGCACCCACTTGCAGGTACAGGCATTGAGGTCAGGTGTATTGTGTGCCAAGCATGCTGACCACTGGCAACATAGTTTTTGGTGTGTTATTAATTTTGGTTTATGTATTGTTTGCATTGCTGGAAACCTTGGTTCTTAAATGACAAAACATAAAAATCTACAATTGTTGTCTCTTAATTTGATAACCTCAGGCGGTCTGCTAAGTTCCCAGAACCTATGAAAAGTTATAACTGGCTGTATGCAAACACAACAAATCCTCATGAGTGGAAACCAGAATGACATCATCCCAGCCAAGGTGAATGTTAATAGTGACCGTCCTCCAGCTTCATTTAAATGTCGCTGCTGTAAATCATGACTCATCAGTATGTAAAGCACACATGCAGCACAATACTTTTGGACTGGCCAGCATGCAGAACACACAAGCACAGATGATGTCCATCTGCAGCTCCTTGGAAATGTAAAACAAATGCAAATAATGGAAGAAACTGTATACGTATTGTAGATTAGGCCAGACTGTCTGCTTTCTATCATCTGTATGTACATTTACACACAACACAAGCAGTGCTCCCCTGTATATGTGATGCTGTATTTTTAAAGGAAAGACTAGCTTTTAAGCCACAGCTTTTTAGATCAGTACAAGCCAGATGTCACCTACTGATCATCCAGTCGTTCACTAGCTGTTTTAACTCTACCTAAAACTCTGTATATGTTAAGAAAATTATGAGAATACATGAAGACGTTTCCACATGAATCAAAGGTAAAGTTCAAGGCTTTACATATCAAATTCCGAATTTAAACCAAGCACTTCGATTCGCTGCTTGTTGTGTCTTGATTTATCAGTAATTTGTTTGACTTAATGCACTTTTAGCCTCTAAAAGATTTGATTATGTGTAGATTCAAAACAATTTATTCTCATTGCTGGTCAAAATGCAAAGTTGCTTGGAATCATGCTGCATGCCTTTCATCCCTGTTCCATGTTTGGCTTGATGTATACCCACCCACTTTATCAATAAGGTTTATTAAATTATTATTTTATCCCTATAACAGTAATCCAATGTTTTGCAAGGCATTTTAGATGATTTTGTTTCTCCTTGGCATGTTTTGGTTGTGAGTGGCTAGTCTTTACTATCGTAGATTGAATATTCAGTAATCTTTTTGTCTGTCTTTTTGTTTTGTGAATGATGAGCATGGAACTTGTTTTTGTCTCTTATGTATTTACTGTCAGGTATGTCCATAGTCCTGCCCGTGGACCGATTTTAATAAACAGCCCGCAGCTTGATTTTAAAAACATACTTTGTGACCCGCTGCACAATATTGGCAAGCAAGTTCACTTGGCATTTGTTTTGTTCACCACACGAAGGCAGGACTATTATACAGTTTGTAGACATGCACCAAGCAGGAACTTTGAAGGGGAAATTAATGTGTTTTTATACACAGATGGTACACATGCTAACAAATGGTTACCTAACAGCAGACATATACTGCTTGGTAATAGGGGTGTAAATCACAAGTTTAACCACAGTACAATATTTTATCGATTCTTTGGACAACAATACAATATTTGCTGATATCACAAAGTCTGCCACAATATTTTCAGCTCAGGGGCCTGTAATTGATATGAGACGATATCAGTAAATATCCTCATTATCTTTATCTTGGCTGCTTACCATTGTCTGCCTGGTGCGAGGCTGCTAGCACAGTTTGAATGTTTGGGAAGGAAGGGTGCTTGGATGGAAATGGTGACACAGATGTGCCATGAGAATATCAAAATTTAGGCTTGTCTTAAAGATGACGATATGTATTGCTGTTTTCACTTTGCATCGATGATACCATATAGATGATCCCTGAATCAAATGGATCCTGATCATTGTATCGTTACATCCCTACTAAGTAGCAGACATGGCCACAGCAAAGAAGTGTGAAGTCGCCATTGAGAGCCAGCGCTTTTTAGAAGCGGTGGAAAGTTAAATACTTTTTCACTGAAAGATGAAACAGTTGCACTTAACTCATTTCTATATTATCTTTATTTTATGATAGCGTAGGTGATGCGAGAAGCAGCTGGCCCTCAGGTATGTTTCAAACAAATATGTCCATTTAAATTTTAGGCATTTAAGGCATAAGTCCAAGGCCATTTAAAATGAGTGCTCCATTAGAATAACTTTAAATTCCCTCTGCCACACTCTGCTTGTTCTCTAAGGAAACACAACACAATATAAGGACATTCTAGTCAGCAAAGCATTACTTGTGTTAGATTGTGCATAAAGAAAACGAATAAAAATGAATCAGTGTTTGTGCCTGCTGGTAAGTAGAATGAGACTTTAGTGACTGATAAAATATTTACAATAATCGTTTGTTTTTCATTCCCTGTAGCCAGTTATATTTCCTATTTATATTGAGTCCCTGCCCTGTCCTTGGTTACCACTGTGACCATGTCTCATGAGTTCCTACTATATGAGAATAAAAATATCTTTTCACAAACAAGTTGAGGGAACATGTCGACTCTTTAGCACAAAGCAATTTTTCTGCCCAGCTCCAGTTGTTTTGAGTGTTTTCCAGCATTGGAGCTGAACAAAGCGGACTCTGATGTGATGGGAGAGCTTCATCTAAGAAATATTCCACTACTCCCTGCTGTCAGAATGGAGCCATTCATACACAGGCCAGGGTTTTACTGGACACACACAACATCACACACATGGCTGATGGAGCATGCACACATAATCGTATACACATGCTTAATCTCTCCCTTACTCCAACAAGGAAGCATGGATAGGTCTGGAAAGATGGTGAATGCAGACATATCTAGACACTCCCTTTGAGGTTTAAACTCAAAAGAAAAAAAAAAGTTCATCTTTCTATCACAGATTGTGCTTGTTGCAAAGCGATCATCATCAGCGTAAATAGATTTCATTTTCATGTTGTGTTTAAATGTGCAGCACTAGTATTTTGTTATTCCATTTACGTGAAGCTCAAAAAGCATGTGGATCGATCTGAGTTGAAAACAACAGGTGACTTTTCAATGCATCTGTCTTTACTAAAAAGCCCTGTCTCTTACTTGACTGCTTTCAGTCTCTGAGGCTGCTGGCTCTGATTGGCTGATCCCTTAGTGGCAGGCAGGAAGTCCCGGATGCTCTCAGTCTTCACTCCGAGGTTGGGGTTCAGTGGGATGAGGGCTGGACTTATCAGACGCTCCTGCATGTCACACTTCACACACACTACACAGGTGACAAATGTTACAAAAAAAAAATAGTGTAAAAAGATAGTAGATATTTTGGTAACATGCAATCTGTATCTCTCTGTCATGTTTGTGTAGCACCTGTACCTGGAATGGGACTGTCCAGAGGGTTGGGCAGCAGGAGATGCAGGTGCTCTCTGTCTCCTGCTTGCTCTTGAAGCCAAGCCTTAAATTCTGTCTCCATGGCGAACACGCTGTTTTCCACCCACTGCAGATCAACCTCTGTTCCCAACATCAAAGAGTCTGAAGATGGACACACAGAGGCATCAATATTTGGATTAAAGGTAGACTGTGCTGACAGAGGATCTAAATTTGAGGCTGTTATATTCATGAGACGGGAGATCTGAGAGTTTTTATGCACACAAAAGACTTATGCCTCTCAAATTTTGGTCACAAAAGCTGTGTCCGTATCTGTAAACTCTTAGAAAGCATGCACACATATGGACGAAATAACCACAGAGTACCAACAGATGGCTCCATCTGTGTCTCCATACATTGAGCATAAATGAGCTTTAAGCCGTCTCCAATGTTGTTTACGAATATTTGGCAGTGCATCCAACTGGCCTCACAACTGCATACCATGTGCAACTCTGGCAGCCCAGGGACTCCATCTCCAGCAATACTCATTGACATGTATTTTAACAAATCTGTGACCCAAATTTGAGAGAAATAAGTCTTTTTTTGTGCATAAAAAGTATTAGATTCTTAATTCTAACAAAAGTGTTGCATTTTTTATTTTGCTCAGTGTACATTCTTTGGATAATTAACCATTTCCATGTTTGACCACTAGGTGGAAGCAAAATCCTACTAATTTTAATTTACAGTATGGCATCTGTGATTTGGGAGACATTGAAGACTCTGAGCTTGGTGTCATCTGAGGGCTTCAGTGTCTCTGGATCATCCAAAGACCTTCTTAAGCTAGACTGGATGAGAGGGCCTGGCACTGATTTTCCCAAGGGAAAGAAGTAGGGCTGCATTTTGGATGTGAACTGACTACGAAGTGGAAAAAGCAGCCTCTATAGTGGTCTGAAATCTGTTGCTTTTCTGGCAATTTTGAAAATGTTAATGTAGATCTCAGACTCTCCCCTCTGAAGTACAGTATGTCTTATCCTATAGGACAGAAAGCAGCAGCACTGCTCTCCTCTCTTTGCCTGCTGACTTCCACTTATCATTACAGAAAAGAGAAAGAGACCCTCTGGACCTGCCCCACCCTCCTCTCCTGCTTCCTCTCTCCCTGTTGTTATCCCCCCAATGTCCATTTATTATTGCAAACTAGACACAAACCTCACAGAGCATCCCTCTTCTCCTCTTCTTCCTTTCCCTCTATCTGCCGTTTAATAGTTAATGACCCATCAGGAGATAACTAATGGGACTAAAGGGAGAGGAGAGGATCAGGAGGCACTGCGAGAGCGAGGGAGGGCACAGATGGAGGAGAGGCTGACAGAAGGGGGGGGGGGGGGGGGGGGGATAAGACCGAGAAAGAGCACAGACGATGGATGAAGAACAGACAAAGTATTTAAACTCTCCCTGCCAGGAACTTTTAGAAAGAAAATGAGAAACTTTAAATTCCGCGAATAAAATATGTCATTGGTACTTTCATCTGTCAGAGGCAGCTACAGTACAGAAGCTATTTTTGGTTCTGGGCCAAAGTTTCCAAAAGTGCTTCATCCAGAAATAAGTACTTCATCTGAAGGGAAGGAATTGTGTTTGCTAAGTTTTTTTGCTGATGGACGTTCGTCGTCAGATCCCTGCTGAGTGAAGGCGAGAAGGATGAGGGGAGAGAGAGGGAGAGAAAGAGGGGAGATTAAGTGGGTAACAAAGCGTCTTCTGATGGCAATTCTGCTTTACAAGTTTTCCTTTTATGTGTCAAAAAAGCATACTGTAAAGTCAAGATACTTTGCTTTCAATTCTGACACATGCCACATAGCTCTTGCTCTTAATATGGATTAAAGAACTTGTGTGGACTCTCAAGACACTTTGGATCAGCAATAAAATAAGACCTGCATCCCTCTGTGTATCAGCATTGCTGCCTTACAGCGCAAAGTCTCAGAGAGAAAAAGTATAAAGAGGGAAGAAGAAAGAGGAGAGAGAAGCAAGATCAATTCACATTAACCTGAAATAGGTAAAAAGACAGAGACAGAAAGGTAAAAGCTGAGGTAAGGGACCTTACAAGGACATATACAGTCAAAGGAGGAGGACAGGGAAGAGGAAGATGGAATGTGTTCTTGCCATTATGGAAATGTGGAGATAAGAGAAACATCCTTGGGAGAACAACAGAAATGGAAGAAAGCCGGTTGAAGCAAATCAATCGCCATTCCTTTAGATAATGTCTGTCTGGGGAATAGGGATGGAAAGAGGAGGAGACGGAGTAAATGACAGAGAGGGAGGGAGAGTAGAGAGAAAGAAATATGGAAGTTGGAGTGGAGAAAAGAACAGAGGAAAGTGTAAATTACATAGAGAGAAATAGCAGGAGGAATAGGGAGAAAAGACAGGGGAAGATAAGATGAAACAGTAAGGGGATGGATGGGTATGCTGGGTGAGGGATGATGCCGGATATGTTTGCAATTAGACCATGAAGTGTGTATCTCTGTGTTTGTGTGCAGGAGAGAGAGAAGGAAAGAAAATGAGGTGTATTGCTTCTTATAGTCGCATAAATAACTCAAGACAGTCCATCATGTGTGTATATGTGTGTCACACTGGTTGCGCTACCGACAGAGGAGGATGGGTGAGAGCAGTTAACCTCGACGTGTGTGTTCAGTGAGCAGCTGAAGTGATGCTGCCTGCGTCTCTCCGCCAGGCTTATCTGACTCCGCGAGGAATGTGTTTACACTGCTAAATCCTCCCACAGATGTCTCTCCTTCTCAGTCTTTGCTGAGTTCATTAAATGTGTGTTTACTGTAGGTATGCACGATAAAAAAAAAATCAATCATGTGTTATCACTTCTCTGAGCTAACACTTATCTCTCCATGCCTCTTGGTAAATATCCTTTCTCTGGTGTAATAAGAGATTAAGAAACTATTAAACTATGAGCCAGACCAAGTGACCCGTCCCTCTGACCTACAAGCCTAATGTGTTCCTGCAACTCATTAGCATGTCCTCTGTGTGTGTGTGCGTGCGTGTGTGTGTGTGTGTGTACGTGAGAAGATAAGTGTGACACACATGCTGAGGTAAGGATGCAGGGTGTGAGCTGTATCTCATTTAATGTGTGTGTCTGTATACGGTACAGTATGTGTGTTGTAAATTCACAAGTCCTCATGACTCACGTTTGCCTTACACATACATGCTTTGAAAAGTAATAAGGAAGATTAATTTAGACTTTAACTGTGCCTTTTCAGTTATATCCCCTTTAACTGCAAAGCCACCAAGCTGCCTCGAAGCATTTTCATCTCATCTGTTGCAACGGTTAAAACAGTTTAGATCTTAATGGCAGGAACAGAGTACCCGTTGCTGACTCATCACATCCCTGCAAACACACATCCTTTAAATGCCTCACCCACTTACTTTAACATTAGCATCTCTCCACTGTCTCCACCTGGCTAATGATCTGAGAGCTCGTCCTACCCAGATGACTCATTTATGATTCCAGATGTTGACTGATGCTGATGTACATTTAAGACACGACAACCATTTGATAATTTTTTTCAACACCTTAGTGGTGCTGTGAAGCTGCTGAAACTAAAAAGGGCAAGCATATTTGTGATTCACCTCCACACACCCACACACACACACAAATAACCCTAAACACTTTTTGATAAGATGAAAATGTAATGACTTCAATTTTGCTGTAATTTCCCCAGAGACATTCTTTTTTTTGGTTAAACGATTAGCATTTTTTAGTGAAGGATGTTTTTTTTCTCACCTCTGTCACTTTTAATTGGAATATCACCCGTGGGGAATGTAAATATTTGATCTGTAATGATCTATTTTGAAATCAAAACAGCGTTAAAATGAATCTGACTGATGTATTTGTTAGCTGTCATTTGTGGACATTATTGGAGAGTTGACCTACAACAGGCTGTTCGTATCACCCACATAATCATGAGTTAGTAACTTTTGCGTTACCCACATGATCGAGAAGGCTGCATTCATGTGACCAATGTGCTGAGGGGAGTAAAGAAGGAAGTGGTATATAAAGAGGCAGGTTGGGTGGTGGATTGGTCACAAAACATAGGTCTTTCCCCCAGGAGACTGGCATTCAGAAACGTGAGAAACCAAATGAACTCTGAGTTATTTCAAGGTACATCTTCACCATGTTTCTTTTCCAAAACCTAACCCTGAGTGAATTTACGTCAGTTATATATCTTTATTTTAGGCGTTGCCTACAAACTTCCTTCTGGAGTAGATCAGTCATGCTAGCTCTGTAACTTCTTTCGAATCTCTCTTACAAACACACTTTTTAAGAATTACTTTCTCTTGATCAGGTTAATCTTTCATTTTGCAAGTATTTCATACCTCACTTAACATTACATCAATTCTACTTTTATCTATTCATCTGGCAATTTGTCTTGTTTGATTTTTTGAAAAGTGGTAAATAAGCTAAGTTATTATCATTATTAAAATGACAACCAGATATCCACCAAACCGGCTGAGGCCACCTCCATCACTTAAACCCCCAAAGACATGAGTGTCTCCACAACCAGATAGGCACTTATTTTGCTCTGCATGCTGGTAATAACATGTTAATCACTTTGGGGATATATATTTCTGTAACAGACATTCTTCTCACTCTCAATCTCATCTCCTTGTTCACCCTCCCTTTGCCATTTCTTTTCTGGCCCTTAGCTCCCTCCATCCCACCCTGACCCTCGCCCAGTAATGCTTCCTTTCATTCTGTGCATTAGGAAGAGTGCATCATTCTCATGACCATCGACCAATGTAACATTAGCTTGCGTGGGGGAAATTAGTGATGCAATGAGCTAATGCAGCTCCACAAGAGGAAGCAGAGCGGTACTCTACAACCCTGTTCTCACTCATGCATTTAGACATGGATCAGCTCTACCAGCCATGGATAATGGACACTGTGCTGCGTGGAAGCTTTTAACCATCACAGTGTCTACCAGAATCGTCATAGAAGGAAAACTACTCTGAAGTTTGATAAATTACTTACAGAAAAAACAGAAATATTTTGGTATTATTTGCACTAACATAACTACTGTATGTTCAATTGGGTATTACAAGTAAGATCACGAGTTGATTAAAATAATGATTTACTTGGTCCAGTTTTACCTCTCTTAGAGGTCTGTTTAACCATTTGCAAGACCTTAATTTTTCATGTAGATTATGGCATCTTACTGATAACATCTCCTCCGAAGAGGTCAGAGGACAGATACAAAACAGCTGGAGTTGGAGCTGGAAGGAAATGAGCTTCTTTTTCTGTTCAATATAAATATCCTGGACACGTACAAAGATTAAGCTCTCACATTAAAGGATTACATGAATGTATTACTTGGATCTCATTCAGTGGATCTGGCCATCAATTCTATTGGTTATGATAGCATTACTCACCAAGTAATCGCTTAATTCAGCTATCGTTATATCACTAAAAATAAAAGACAAATCTCAGCATTTGCTAACAAAAGCATCCCAGTTGAAATGAGCCACATTTATCCTTAACACTCAGGTTGAATAATAATAATGTATGTTTTCCATCATGCTTTCATATCTTGCAAAAGTATTATCCTATTAAAATTTTACTCTCAGTTCACCAGGTAGCTCTCATTATGTAATTTAAAGAAAAATATCCTTTCTTGGAACTAATGTGTCAATGTCATACAGAGGTGAGGCAACCCTGTAATTAAATCCCCTGACACAAACTTCACGAAGTGTACATAAACATGCATTGATGTCCATCTGTGGAATTTCCCTCTGACATCCATATTTCACTTACAGACTGCACACACTCAGTCCTTGTCTGTCAGTGTGTCTGTGTGAGCATTAATGATGAATAGCTCATTGATGTAGCTTGAGACCGTGACAAATAGGACATTGATCATCTGGTCTGAAACAGAGGCGCTTGACAAACCAGCGGCTGTGTGACCTAATTGCCTTGCAGTCACTTCTGACAAAGCCATGTGGTCACGGGGACAATTAAATCTGACGGACACTTGGAAAGGACGAGAGGACGGCGAGGGGGCGACAACAGTTATCTGGCTGTCATCGCTGAGGATGACTAACAAGAGACAAATACTTGAGTGGGCAAAAAAGGGGAAATGCTTTTATGACAGCTTGTTAGGTGAGTTACCACATTTCTTGTTTTTTTTATTATGTACATATGCAAAGTGTGAGTGGATGCTGCAAAAGCAAGCATCAACATAAAAGAAATCCCTCATTTTTCTGCTTTTAATTTGAGCAGCCAATAAGATGTCTCTTGTAGGCAACCACAAATCTGTCCCCTTACCAAACTAATATCAAACTAATCATATAAACCTTGGTTGTTAAGGCAAATATTTCATGTTATAGTGAGTCCGATCAGCAGACAGACAGAAGTAAAGTGATGGCAAGAGATTGACTGCCTGGTTTCAAGCAGAATCTGGAAATAGGAGAGGTGGGAGAGAAGGACACACAGAGACTCCGAGAGCATGGCAGCTGGACGACTTCTTTGAAGCACTTGAAAAAGACAAGAGAAGGGAGGATGAGAGGAGCCCTGCAGACAGTATTCATGGAGCCACATAAGAGAGGACAGAGGGAAAGGAAACCAGGAAAGATGATTAAAAATGACTGATATCTACTTTTTAGGAAGTATACTTCTTTGAGGACCAAACAATGACAACAGTTAATCACACTTGTAACTGAATTAAACATTACTCAGAAAGAGTCCACTTTCCAGGAATCAACAAGCACTCACACTCATAGTTAACCCTGCACACTTTGGAAAGAAAAAAAAAGAAAGAGGACAAGGAGGAACGATGATGGTGACAGAGCAGACCTATAAAAGAGGGCGTGGAGAGGAGATGGGTGCACGGTCGAGAGATTGGAGAGGCGATAGCAAATAACAAACCTCTCAGAAGAAGAAGAAGGGATGAATGACCTTGTATTCCCTAAGTGGCTTGAAAGCCAAGATGAGAGAGACACACAGTCTATCTGTGTATGCTCAGATACAGATAAAGACGACAGGAAGAGAGACAGACATGCACGCACAAGGAGCAGTGATTTGTCCTCTGATTTTTGTCCTGTCAAATCGGTGGTTAGAGAGATAGAGAGAGGGTAAATGAGAGGAAATGAGATGAAAATAGAGGAGAAGTAAATTCGTGAGAAACGAGCAAAAGAGTGGAAAGAGGAACAGAAAATGTGTTATTGAAGAAGAGAGATTTGGAAGGCAGAGACTGTGTTGGAGATTAACTGATGTTTCATAGATACCAAATTCAATAGTTTAGACTAATTTCGGTACTTGTTAAGACGTAAACTAACCTCCGGCAAATGAAACAGAAATCGAAATTGAGTTTAATTGCTGTTTTGTGACGATAAGACAATCCGAGCAGGTTGGATTTTTCAGTTAAAGCACAGAGGAAACAATATTAGCATATTCTTTAGCAACACTAGTGGTATGGTTCCATGACTGGCAATACTGATCCTTCAGGTGGTTGGTTGGCCCCCCACTTTGGTCCTGACTGAGACTACGTAATGAGGTGACGAGGACAGAAGAGAGATGGGTAGTCAGAGAATGGTGACAAGAAAGTATAACACTCTCTAGGTGTTTAATAGTTGCGAACTTTGAGGCTGGATGATCAACATTACTTGCTTTGAAGACTATCATTTTTTAAAGCTGGGTAGTTTTATCTTGTGAAACTAGACAGCCCAAGGCTAATGGTACCACCTTAGCTGGTCAAAAAGGGGGTTTAATAACACTCCAAAATTTGGCGAGGGAACAACTGGCATGGCCACTGTCAAAGGGGTCCCTTCAACTCTCACCTTAAGATTTTGGAATGAAAATGAGTTCTATGGGTACCCACGAGTCTTCCCTAAACTTGAGAAGGCTTGTTCCCAGTAAATGTATTACTTCTAACAATCAATGTACTCTTTCGAATTAAAGTTGTATATTTATCTTTTTGAAGAAATCTGAGGACCAATGATTCACCTAACACATGTATGTACTGATCATAGACTGTATATAAAGTTGGACGACATGGCAGCTCCCCAAAAGTGAAGCCGAAACATCTTAATTGCCCCCTAGTGGCTGGCTGCAGTATAGGTCGTAAAGCCCGTCTTCTCTTTTAGTGCATAGGACATGGGCTAAACTAAAAACTACTACACATCAAATACATTTTTCCAAAGGCGGTTTCTATCATTTACCATAGTTTTTTTATCACACTGCTGAATGTTCAAGGGATTAACTTTCAGATGTGCACGGTTTTAATTAGCACCCAGTGCTATAAAATGGGGTTTAATAATATGATTGACAATTGAGTGAAGCAATCAGTAAGCTCACATTCAGTTGTGCTCGGACACCTTGGAGATCACTATTGTGCAGACTCTGGCTCCAAATAATGTCACCAGAACAACATGGCAGCGGCTGTGTCTCAGGTATTTTAGCTTTACTTCTGTACAGAGGGGGTGAGTGGAGATGTGTCGTCTATCTTTTTATACTGTCTATGATACATTACACATTTAAACAGGATTTTTGTGGAACTCAAAATGTAAGTGTACCAGTATTAGTCTTTGCACATCATCAGATAATTAGTAGTATTAACTGTAAAATAAGAAGCCAAAGTATATCAGTGGGCGATTTCTTAAGTCTCCATGTTGACATTGTTGACAACTAGCATATATAGACTACTAAAACAGGTATATGTATGAAGGCTCTGGTGCTTTAAGAAGTAATTTCCATAGTTTTTTTCTATATGTCTTTGTCTGCTCGCTTTCTCGATCTGTCTTCAACCAAACATCTGTTGTTCTGAAAGAAAGAGCAAGAGATGGGTAACTGAAACAGCTCTCTTGAGTTGCAAAATATGTAACGGCTAACCGCAACCACAGAAAGACTCCACCCTTTAATGTCTATCAGCTGGTTGATATCAACTTTTTTTGCTTCCTGCTATGAATATGTTGTCAGGCTCTACTGTGGACCTACATTGTCTTAATCTCCATGAGATTTGTTTTCTTGTGACCTTCTGACTAACTGGACTGAAAATGGTTAAACAGTAAAACAGACAAGATCAAAAGATTTATATGAAGAGTGACTGACAGATTTTAGGAGGGGTTAGATAAAGAATGTTGTGTGTGCATGATGTGGAGCAACCAGCCATCTCTCAGCGTGGGACTAATAGGTTCCATATCCTAGTGTGAAGAGTGATGCCAGTCTCCATCTGTACGACCACCTGCTGCTCTGCTAACGTCACACAGAGGTGTGAACAGCCTGACCTTGGCACCATGTGTGTGGTAAGATGAAAAACATCCTCACCTAAAATTTATGCATCCTAATATCAATCATGTGAAACCATATTTACATATAAATACATCCCCATTCCTGCAATGTTCTTGCTATTGGCTTCATGACCAAATAATCTGTGCAGTGTGCTTCCTGTCTGTGTGAACATTTTGCAGTAGCTGTAGTTGGGCGTATGCACATATGTCAGCAGGTCTGGGGAGGGGTTTCCTGCCGAGTACCTCTGTGCACTCTTACCCACCACACACTAAATTGAACTAGCTGACTGTGATGGAAAAGTTAACTGAATGAAAGAGACAGAGAGAAAGAGACTGAGAGGAAGAGAGCGACCTCAGGTTGAACCACTGCAGGTGTGGGGTTGTAATCGCTGCTGAGAAGGAAAAAATCTGGTGGAAAGTTGTTTTTACACAGAACCAATTACACAAAAATGTAGGAATGGTGTTTATTAACATCCCACACGAGTTGAGTTTATACTGGAGTGTGCTGCACAAGATTGATGTACTTAGCACGTCACAAATACCATCAATGATATGCTCTAGTTATTCCCAAGCTAACATACTTATCTATACTTAGACAGAACTTGATTTGTCCATGTGTGACAGTTGAAGCCTCATATCAACTTCAGATAAAAGTTTGCCTACATGTTTTGCACGGGAGGACGACTGTGGATCAGGAAGAAGTCTTCTAATAGCCCCTATGAAAATTGCAGTGATTACAGCAAGTACAACCTGTTGCATTGTTAATATGGGCAGCTGACTATTATTATGACAGACTTAAAAATTGTGATCATATCTTTTAGATGAAGACTTCAACATTTTGGGAAATTTACTTTTCTTTCTGTCAGTTAAAGTTAAGTGTACCAACAGCTTAGACTACAGGGGTTTGGGGCCAATCTATTCCTGTTTCACTGTCCCAGAGAAGAAATCTGGTCTGGCACCTTGGTTGGTACAGATGTTCGGCCCAGATTATCTGGTAATGTGAGAGGTTTATAGATCAAGTCTTAAATCTCCTGCATTGCTCATAGGCTTATCAGGGCCACCCCGGTAATGTCAAACATGTTTATATTTAGGATTTTAAATCTGGATGATTACGTCAGTATGGAGCAGCTGACGATGTTGCCAAGCAACTGTAAACATTCTATCCATTGAGGCTAACATTAGCTAGCATACTATTGTTGACATACATATAAAAGAGGCAGTTAAAATCTCACCTCCAGTTCTCACTGAAGATTAGGCAACCAATGTTGACTGCGTCTCTCCAACCATTTTCTCATCCCGACTCGTTTAGCCTACTACTTTTGTTTTTTATCACTGCAATACGTTATTAACATTACAGCAAGAACTCGCACCCCATGAGATCATGTGAGGTGGAGCATACATGCTCCCTCTGCCACAATAATCTTAATAATAGCCTTTAATGTGCGGCATTAATTTCAAATCTTGTGGCGTGTGCATGTTTGAGATTAGAGAGACGAGCATCTGGGATGTTTCTCCTTATGTGCGTGATGCAACCTGATTTCAGAATCGGTTAGGATTTTATTAAAACTTCTGTCGTCTGAGCCCGGCTTTGGCCTAGTTTAGCATCAAGACTGAGAACCAGGAAACAGTTAGCCTGGCTTTGTCTGAAGGTGAAAAAATCTTGCTACCAACACATCTAAAGCTCACTAACTAACACGCTATATCTCGCTGTTTGATACACACAAAAATGAAAGTGTAGAAACAATTTTACCAATTCACGGGGGGTTGTGTGCTGGACTATTTCCAAACATTTTCATTAAATATTCTCCTTGCTAGCAAAAAAAGTGGACAAGTTAAAGTAAAATGTATCACTATTAATACGACAACGAGGCATTGCCTCTGTACAGGGGGCGCTGGCACTATCCACTACGCTACCGACGCCCCACTGTTAATCATTTATCAAGGCTGAGTAGATTAAGGCTTTAGTCTCAGGTCAGGTTGCAAGGACACTGTCCTTTACTGTCCTTCAGATGACCACAGTGACTAAACCACAGTTGCAAGCATTCCCTCTGCCAAAGCATCCTTGACAAAGTTCCAGGATTGCTGCTCTGTAGGTCTTGACTCCCTGTGGAGTGATGGGAAACTGAGAGGAGAAGTTGCCTTTGAGGTCGATGAAGTTTCACATTATCATTGTAATGTAATACAAGAAATAAGGCTCGTCCTGAGCCCCTGGGATGAAGACTTGTCTTACCCTTTTATAAATCTTGGCTGTGGGCCAGTGGATTATAATCCTCCTCTCAGGGGACACAAATTTTCAGAGTCATTATTCCTGCGACTCAAAATGGATTTGTGGGATGTATGCTGATCCGAGTGCAACTGTGTGGGGTGTGGAAATGGCTTAAGTGTTCCACAGGAGGAAAGTAAGGAGAAGGAAAACACTTCGAAACAAAAAGCGCGCTGCGTATTCAAAGTGGCAGTCACAAAGTTAAAGAAACACAGTTCTGCAGGCCGTGTAACAGTTAATATGATTAGACAATACAGAACACCCGCAATCTTGGCAACATGTGCACAAATTCATTTGAATTGATCTGATATTGAGTGTATAGACTGAAAACTGGCTCCTTTATGCTGATCTGACACAACTTTTAATCATAAAATTAATTTTATAAGTTAAGGAATGTTTCAAATATTATGGCTGCCTAAACACCACGTTACACAGCTGGTATGAAATTCTATTAAATAGAGTTTAATCTAAGCAGACTCACTCCTAAAAAAACCCACAAGTCGTTTAGACAGAGGAGTACAATAAATCTAGGTTAATACATCATAAATCTACTGGTATTACAGGAGAGATAAAGTGAGAACAAGATAAAAGCAGAGAGGAAATGGGATACTACACAGAAAGTCTGCAAAGTACAAGGGAGTAGAGAAAGTTGGAGACAAAAACATAGAAGAGAATTTCTTTTCCTTTTCTACTCCTAAAAAGATACATAGGAAAAGAAGAAAAGGGAGGCGGAGGAGGAGAAAGTAATTAAGTAGCTGGAGAGAGAAAAGAAGGAAAGAGGAAAAAGCCCTCTCATCTCTCTGTTACGCTTTGATGGAGCACGGCAGATCCTGTGGTGCAGAGAATGATTCAAAGAAAAGTGAAAATTATATGGGAAAATTACACTGGTGAGGACCACACACACACACACACACACACGGAGTGAAGGGAAGGTGCAAAGAGAGACACTCAGGAGTCACCCATTTACAGACATATTACATTACATGTACTCAAGCACACAATCGGTCAAACATACCGACACATGCATGCTCAATTACATAAACACACATGCTCTCTCTCTTACACACACTCTCTCCATTCTTTCAGACTGAGCCACAACAACTGTCATCTGTCCTTCGTAAAAGCTACTTATCTCTCGTGCGAACTGGACAGACAGACAGGAGAAGAAAAGACAAATCTGGAGGGGGAAACACAGAGCTGGTGCTGTGGGCAGTTTGAGAGGAGCGAAAGAGAAAGAGAAGAAAAGGAAGAGAGAGAGAGAGATTGCAAAGAGAGGGAGAGGATTAGGGGAGATATAATGGGCTATAATCCTTTTCTATTGAGAGACGGATCCAAGAATCGCTGATGGGGTGTCACTTTGAAAGAGCTATTTGTCCAAGATATGAGTCTGCTTTTAGACTGCTTCTACCTTGAGCTTGAATGTCTCTGGCAAAACACAAAATCGCACTCAAGATTAGCTCCTTTTTCACAGTGATGTAGCTTTATGAACAGTTATTTATTTAATTTTAAATATAATTTCAAACACATGCATTTATAATATTCTTATTTGTGCTTTTAAATATGGATTTACAGTCATTCTGAAACAACTGTAATATCCTCTAATTTATTTTCCTCATAATCAGTCGCCCTCCCACACTATAGATGTAAAACTGTGAAAATACTGCAGCGGCTTCTCAAGGTGAAACATTCCTACACGTGTGATTCTGTCAAACTGTAATAATTAGGACTGCTCTGGTAATTATATTAAAATCGCAACATCCATTTGCATCACAGACAACACCAATGTAGCATTTCCATTTTCATGACCTCTCCTCAAATATGAGCAAATCCTATTTGAATCATGAATAAGAAGTGTTAGTTCATTTCAATGCAACTTATTATTTGATTTGCATTTTGTTCACAATCCTGTAGTTTCAACAAGACCACTGGCAATGATAGCTTTGTGATTTAGCAGAAGCTTTAGAACGGAAACTCTACCCCTCCATTTTACAATTTATGTACAATACTGTAAAAATGAAGAATGGTAATGACGAAAGTGATATGTGTCACAAGTAAATAGGTCCAATAATGCTAGGAGGATATTTGACTCATACATGAGAAGGTTTTAATTGTTTTAGTTCTACGTTTTAAATTAACAACCATATAGACAGACATTAAGGCTATAATATCAACTTTTTACAGAGAATGGATTTCAGTTGACAGTAGTTTGATGACTTGCATGTGCACAGTCACTTAAATATACTCAATAATTTTACGATTTGCAGTCCTGGTAACTTTTAAAAAACTGAGCAACAGTCAGGAACGCCACATAAATAGTACTAATGGGTTGCTTTAAAAAAGTTTAAAAAGGCTTGTTGTTAATGAGATCCCAGTGTTTTGTTTTCTTTAAATAGTGAGGTGTATGAAGTAGTGCTGTATGGGGATGTAGCTCAGTGGTAGAGCGCATGCTTCGCATGTATGAGGTCCTGGGATCAATCCCCAGCATCTCCAACTTTACTTACAATGCCAACCTTCTATAGCATTTGTGCCTGAGGAAAATAATAATTTGCTTTAAAGATGCACAATAAGTTTGGTTCGGTACACTCCCATGTTGACTTCAGCAATGCTGTCAACCTCCTGGAGGAGCACACTGTCTGAGGAGCCAAACTGTGTTGTTGTTGACGTGTGCATGAGGAAATGATATTTACCGCAGAGCCAAAGTAGAGAAGCAATAAAGGAGGTTATTGATGTGAGACAGACGGGGGGATTGATGGAGGACAGATCAATGACGGGATAATACACAGCCTCCACAGGCAATCTCAAAAAAACCTTGTGTGGTGCTTGAATAGAATAACGGCTGTCACTTGAAACCTGGATTTGGGGATTAAATTTACGTGGATGGAATGACTGTGTTGTCACTTTGAGAAGCATTTGCAAACTCGCTATTTGTATGAAATAAAAGCTCTGACAAAGCTGAGAGGTGATACGAAACAGACTAAAACTGTTTGAATGAATATTTGTCAAAATATGATGATGAGAAAAGAGATTTAGGTAACAGTTTGAAAGGGATTTAGAGGGAGTTTTTAGAGGCATGCGTCACATGGATTTTCATAATACTGCGCCTTAATATAAGGAGAGAGACAAAAGGGTTAAAAATACGCAAATACACAAGCACGCTGATTTGCATACAGACTTAAATATTATGTAGTAAAGCAAATAAAGACAGTGGCACACAAAATGTGTGCACAGTCACGTATAATCAACATGGTTTTTTTTGAAACACCAAGTTAACATGCTTGTAAACAGCGTGAGGACAGTAACAAAGGCAGAAGGTGGCTGAGCAGTGAATGCAGGCAGGTGTCCAAAAAAAGGCACATCTGGCCCAATGCTGCAGAAGTGTGGGTGGCTGTCAGATTAACTGTTTTGAAAAAATGAAGAATACATAACCAGCTTAGATAGCCCTGCTATTTGTGTAGCTGTCTTTCCTGCAGAATTTTTGCAGAGTTAAATTGTGCAGAGTCAGGATGCACAAAGCCTACATAATAACAATAGGATGCTGGCATAAAACAAATAGCACATATGCTTTACATTCTTCTGAAAAACATATCAACATGTCAAATGTCCATGTTCTCAGTTGACCCTCAATGAGGTATTCACCCTCAATTATTAGAGACCAGGATGAATTTTTAGAAGTTTTGTTAATGTTTTCTCACACTAACAGCAAGCTGCCAATTTAAGTTGAAACATGTTAATGGCTGTCTGAAGGGGATGTAGCTCAGTGGTAGAGCACATGTATGAGGTCCTGCGTTCAATCCCCAGCATCTCCAACTCTTGTCATCATGGTTACAAAACACTTGTGACCTATACTCACAGGATTCAAGATCTGTGATAAGGGGATCTTAAGGAGAGGGCTGAACCTTGGCATTGCCATGGTTTCTTAATAGCAAACTGTCTTGCACTGATGATAAAGGGGCATAGGGTCCAAAATTAAAGAAGCTTAGTTTAGCTGTGTATATCCAATCTTACTTAATCTCCTGTCAGAACATAAACAGTTCCCCAAAACAGCAATTTTTTGCAGACAGCTGTAAGACAGGCAATCTTGGTACAACTCCATCATTTGTGAACTTACTGTCTCATTTGCGACCGAGCTAGGCTAAAGTGCAGACCATGAGCCTGCTCATTAGTTCTGAAGGCTTTCAGTCTGACAAGTTCTGTCTGCTGCAGAGCAGAGATGAGCTAGCACCACTGCCAGCAAACAGCACCAGCAGGGTACTGTGACTTGTTTTTACTTTTGTTGAAAACAGACCCTTCCCTTTATCAGCCCCTGCCACAATGAGCCGATTTGGAGTTTTAAAAGCTAGAAGCCTGTCTGCTGTATTTCTGATTCCCTTGCTGTGTTCCGTAACAATAAAAGTGCAAAACCACAAGATCAGAATTTTAAACTGAGAGGTAGCGACATCTTCATGACCAATGTCAATCTCTCTCTCTCTACATGTGTGTATGTGCATCATTAGATGGATTGTGACCTCTGACTTTGCAGTGCAGGTGGATGCGTGTTGTATCTTTGACTTGTTAGCATGTAAGCTAGCTAACCATATTCTGTCTGTTGGCTAAAATGAGGAAAAAGTACAAGTCGGGCAATTACAAGTACAATGCCAGACTCTGTACTCACTTACCTACTATCTTAAGTTCCCCGTCAATCTGTCTTGCATCTCCATATGGTCTATAGGCTGTATGAGGACCCACTACAGGTCCTTGCCCCCTGTGCAATGAGCTATTGGCTCCGCGCTCTGATCTATCAACTGCCACACACACACACACACACACACACACACACACACACTTTTTAATCACCCCAGCTCACCAGCTGCAGCAGTTCACCACTAGCCCCCCCTCCGAGTAGCCACTGTCACCAAGCTTATGGCCCACACCTATTTCGTCTAGCTGAGCAAATGTCACTTTGGGTGTGATCGCTGCATTGGAGATGCTATGTGCTTGAAATTCACTTACAAATTGAACCTCAAGCAAATGCCTGAAAGAGGTGAGATAGTTCCATAACATTTACAGGGAGCTAGAGGTCAAAGGGGATGTAGCTCAGTGGAAAAGCACATGTTCTTGAGTTCAATCCCCAGCACCTCTATTTGTAATTATTTGGTTAAAAGCATGCTACATTCACACAGGGGCTTGTGACCTGCTGTGGACATACTGAATAGAGGACAAAAGTTATAGGTAACCCTGTGGAGCTTTTGACCTATAGTAGCCCTATAGAGCCGTTTATTTATGAAGGGGTTCCTGTTGTCTTTGTGTCCTGCATGTGCATGTGGGTGACACGAAACACAGTAATGCCAATGGGTTCACACTATTCCACTGATCAATGGGTTGTGGTAATGCACCAAAAACCAAAGGAATGCACCAACAAAGGTCATGAAGAAGAAGACCCCAAGCTAGAAAACTTGGATGTCAACAATATAGGACTGCAGAAAAACTGCAGAAAAATGCAATGCAATGATGCTGTTTTAATTTAACTCCATGATCTACATCATGCTCACATGGTATCAGGAATAAAAAGATACTTTGAGGAACATCAGCTGAACTTTTCTGAATTATATTGCCTGAGACAGCTACCACTATCATTAATAAAATACCAAATGATGACATTTTCTGTGGAGGAATGGTGTCACATTCCATTACAAGAGTTCAAAAGCAATGTGACGTGAAGGCGTTGGTGGTTTTTCAAGCCTACAGCAGCCCAGTTTCATATCAAGATACTTCAGATATGGAAAAATGCACTCGATAACGAAACTGCACTATGGTTTGTCAGGTATGGAGATTTTTTCAGAGGAGTGTCTCAGTGGAAATGTCTATTTCTGATGGTGGAACAACTTCCTAGGAGTGAAATCATTCATATGCAAACTCCTACTGTGATTCACTGATATTCACACCATTTATAGACTCAGAGATCTGCTGTTTTCAACAAGGCTGCATTCATTCAAATCAGCCCATTTCTGCTTCACAGCTGATTCACTGCAGTTCTGAGATACTGTAAAGAAGTCATTGTCTGACAGATGTTGTGTTAACTGTACATGCAGACACCATAGAAGATTTTCTTTTATGCATTCTACACCACTGGGACCCTACATACATGGTTGCCAAGTACATAGTTACAATTTTACATACAAAACCAGGCTGACAGTGGATTAATCCACTATCTGTACACTACTAGTAAGGACACGGGAATGCCACTCACAGCCGGGAAAATTAAACTAACCACACATGGCTAAGACAACAAACCTATATAAATATTTTACATAGTGTATATCCCTACTGGGGATACAAGCCCGGAAAGACACAACCACACAGAAACAGAGACATGTCCTTCCTTCTTACATTGCAGCTTATCTCAAATGGATTTGTTATCTCTTCATAGGGAAAATGATGATTTATGGACCAGTGATAACAGCCACTCCATAAGTCAAATGGATAAGTATTTCAGTTTTTAAAGATAATACAAATGGTTATGTGTCTCTGCAAATAAATCCACCTGAAATGCCACAGCTATTTACATTCAGTGCATCCTGTTGTATTTAGCTGGCTCACTAAATGCTGCCCCTGTCTTGTCTGTCATTCTGCTTTTCTCACCTTCAAATGTGATGGTTTTGCAAAGATGCAAGTGCAACACCTCTTTGAAGGCACTGCAGTGAGATTTCTCCCACCTTGCTATTATCTTTTATGTAAAGCATAATTAAGAAACAATGACATTTGATTAATTGTGCATAGGGGATGTAGCTCAGTGGTAGAGCGCATGCTTCGCATGTATGAGGTCCTGGGTTCAATCCCCAGCATCTCCATTTAGAACACAGTACCACCACCAGAGGCTTTGACCAAGCTAAAGGATGCAGCACATTCAAAACTGACTGTGCACTGTTGGATATGACAGGGCAGACAAATGCAAGAATAATCACTGTAACCTTGCATGATGATACTCCGGACCTAAAGAATAAACAACCACTGGCAACTAACACCTGTTTTTCCTCTAAAAGCTTTCTAATCTGAATATCGTATTATTGGAGCAAATCTATGAATTGAATGGTTGCCAGATATTGAAAGCAGGCAAACAAAATTTTCCATCCCATTGCATCCAAAAAATAAACTCAAAATAAACAGGGTGAGGTGGAGTCAAGTGGATCGGTGATATAAGACTTTGGGGAACCTCTCAAACTCTGAATTTTATCCAGCTTACTCTCTATCTCGTCTCTTGTTGTTTGGGTTTAAGTAGGCTCTGAGAGAGAGAGAGAGAGAGAGAGAGAGAGAGAGAGAGAGAGAGAGAAAGAGAGAGGGATGCAACCCAAGGAAAAAGGCCCAGGTGTTCATGGGAGACAGTCAGACAGTAATAATCTATCACTGTAGCTGCTCCAGACGGTGTTTGCGTGCATGCATTTGTCTGTGTATGTGCATGACTGTCTGCCACAGTGGGTGTCTCCTAGTGCTGACGATGACTTTGCAGAAAATGACATGTCTTACTTCCAAATCACATGCTTCCTTTTTTTCCTTTTTTTTTCCAGACCTCACGGTTCTGTCTTGAGGGTAAATATAAGCTTTGTGTGGTTTATGTTTGCGTGAAAGTGTCTGTATGGTGTGCTTGTGTGATGCTAAATCAGGACCGATGTCTGGAGGCTGCATTGCAATGCAATGCATGTTTAGAGAATGACATCAAGCAGGAACTTCCTTTGGCGTGCAGAATAAATTATCATGAGGCAGCTCTCAGGTTAATCTCTGATTGTCACTGTGAACACACACTCCTGTCTGCGGTGTAGCTCTACACACTTCATTGATGAACCACATAATATTATGGAAAAATTACCATACAGAAGTTACAGTGTCACCTCTACCCCTGTATCTTTTTGGCCACTTTGGAACTTTTCAGATTTGACCACTTAAGAAGTTGTTAAGGTGGTAACTTCCTGGAAGTTTGGGGACGGCAGAGATGGGGACATATTTCACTGACTGTTAAGAATGCAAAAATGCAGTCTCACAACTAAAAAGATGGATTAATGCCAGCACTACAGTCCGCCTTTACTGAATTTGCCCCTGTCCTCTTGGCCTCAATTAGGCAATGGGTCAGATGTCATCTGCCCACCCACTGACACTCTTATCAACACCTGTCTGTCACTAGCCCCGCCTAATCTTATTTTCTACTGTCTGATTCTCTCTTTATTTTTCTATTTCACCTTTAATCAGCATTTCTTTGTGTATCTGTCTGTATCCTTCTTGCTCTCCCTCTACTCAAACCAATGCCATTCTCTGTTAAAAGACAGGCATTATTCCCTCCATCACCCTCTCTCCTCTGCCTCTCCTCCTTCACCTCTACTTCTGTCTCTTGTCATTGAGCTCTGAACAATTCTACAAAGTGACGGCTGTAAAGCCAACAGCTGTGAAGTGTCTACATTTAATTAATTGCATCAACGAAACATGCTGAGGGGTCAACAGACACTAAACACAGTGTGCCAGCACTGAAAAACAAGTTACGCCCCCTCTGGGACAATGAATAACAACCATGTTTTGACCGATCATCCTTGCATCCCCTTCTGGCCAGTCAGCGTTGTTTTTTATTCATTTTTTATTAATGATTCATTGGGGGCTTTTTTGCCTTCATTTTTTGTCCTCATTAGGACACAGACATGAAATTAGAGAGAGACAGGGGACAGCATGCTGCAAAGAGCCACAAGTTGGACTCAAACAACAGCCACTACTAAGGACTTGGACTACATAGGGCTCACGCTCTACAAGGTGAGCTTCCTGCACCCCCGCCAGCATTACATTTAAAATTCAAGATCTCCTCTACTTTTTCCCAAACTCTGACCCCAATTTCATCACGGGGAATAGTAAAAGAAATACTCTTCTGTACTGCAAAGTGTGGAGGAGCCACATCCCTCAGGAATGCCCAATGGGAAAAAAGCAAGCACTTATAGACTGTATGTTTTGTCTGCAATAGTTATTATCTGTCTGGCTTTTATGACACAGTATCCTACCATGTGGAAGAATGCAGTTACAACTACTAGTTCTTGCAGAAACTGAAGATATACAAGCAGGGAGAGAGGGGGGATGACATGCAACAGCCCTGCTACACTTGACTTGAGAAATGGTTATCATTCATGTTTTGCTGCATTTCCTCTGCATGGTACGGCACGGCCCTACTCAACTCAACTCAGCTCAGCTCAGCTCTACTGGCTCATTTTCTGTTTTCCATCAGCTAGTTGTAGATAGTGCCTGGTACTTTTTTGGTAATATCTTGGTTGAGGTTCCACGTTAACTGAACCAATACAAGAGGGTGGAGTTAGAAACTGCAGACCACTAATTGGTTAGAGAATGTGTCACTAGTGCAACATGGGATATCCGGCAGAAACCCATCACTTTTGAATTGCCAAGCTCTCTTTAGTAGTGACCACGTTTTATTTTATCCTCGCCTACACTGAGTGGGTACTGACAGCAGTGGAAAACGAAATACAGACAAGGTACCTGGTGCCAAAAATAAGTTTTGAGTCAATTCAGGTGTTGCACAACTTACAGATTTAATTTGTTTTATTTCAACACAACTTTATAGCTAAGGGAAACAATACAATTAAATTTTCTCATATGAATCTAAACAATGGAATAGTTTTTGTTACTGTTTCTCCCTAAGGAACCGATGCATCCGGTGTGGGACAACTTGTTGAATCTGTTTCAGTCAACAACGTAGCTGTTTGACTGCGAGGAGGAAAACCAAAACCACTGGTGCCATAATCATCCCTGTCTCTGTCTCATTCTGCTCCTCTGGCTCTGTGACCCATTTCTCTGTCTTCTCCCTGGTGCACAACTGTACAATTACAGAACAGGCCGGGGATTCAAGGATACACTGGTTGAGTTTCAACAAAAACAGGATGCTTATCAAGGCGTCGGCCCTCAAAGTCACACACGCGTTTGTGCTTTTACACTTGTGAGGACCCTCAGTGACATAAAGCATTTCCTTGACCCTAACCTTAACCATCACAACTGCATGCAAGTCACTATCAATTATGCTGCACACACACACACAAACACACACACACACATGAAGTTTGAGCACAACGGCTGTCAGCTTTTTGAAAAATGAGGCATTTGCATAACTGTCGTCTTACTGACGTTTCTATCAATCACTGTACTGTGTTTGTATTCAGTTCTGTATGTTTTCACTTGTCTTTCTCTCTCTCACACACACATGCGAATATACAGTTATGTTATAACCCCTCTTCATTCTTGACAAGAGTTGTGACCACTTATCCTACCATGAGATAAGCGAGTAATGATGAGAGACAGAGAGCGAGAGTATAAAACAATTAGTTATGGCTTTCGCTCACTTTAGTACAAAAAGAAAATGGATACTCCACCCACTTCCTATAATATAGTGCTCTCCAAGGACTGACTGACACACACTCAGAAACACACATGCACACACGGCCAAAATAAATAGTCTGGTGTTAAGTGAGACGTATTTGCTTCAATCTCTCTCTCTCTCTCTCTCTCTCTCTCTCTCATTCCCACCAAGCATCTTACACACAAGGAGACTATTAAGATTCCACAACGCACCCAGATTCCAGAGTATTCCCAGAGTAAACATTGCTTCCTACATTTTTTTGCATATTAGATTTGGCATATTAGTTGCACATCTATTTTCAAAACCAAATTACAGTGTGCTCCAGAATAAACTGGACAGTTGGTCATTCAGCTGTTAAGCATGCTTGTTAGATCCCATGGCTTATTGGTAAACTTCAACCACAAGGTCCCTCAGGATCATGTTAACAATAATAAATGATAATAAATGACAAAGAAAATGGAAAACTGTCATTTCTGAGCAGCTCTTTCCTTGTGGGTTACACCCTAACTGACGGTAACCAAACTACTTTTTGCTTAGAAAACACCCTATCAAACTTTCACGACAGGGAGTTGTTTGGTAGCACTGCCTGAACTACTTCAAAACTATTTCATGACCTTTGTGAGCATCCAGTAAGTCTGAGTAGAATTCACACAGGCTAGACAGTTAAACTTCTTATCTTTGATTGCTTGCTTCAGTTTTCAGCCAGATAAACTATGGAGGTCACTGGAGCTCTTGGATGCAGCCCTGACCCCATTCCCTTCTATGTTCTCACAGAATTTCATCCAAAATGTTTGTGGTTTTACTGTGAGTAACGACACAGACTGAACTGAACTGAATACATTCAGGACTTTGGTTTTCATTCAAAATGTGTGGTCCCATATTTAAGGAGATATCTTAGGGCCTGGTAGTTTTGTCAGCGTTTTCAAACAAGCAACTGTCACAAGTTATACTGTAAATTTTGTTGAGCCAATTGGTGTCACAGCAACGAAAGAAAAAGAAATTTACTGTACAATGCATTATTTGTAAAAACCTTTTGTATTTATGAGAAAACTGATGGTGATAGAAAACATAGGAGGCAAACTGACAATTCTGTCACATAGTAAAAGATCTGTGTTCTAAGCCACCTACATCCGTGTACAAGCAATAACACTGGGTGTGAAGATGTTATGGTAACAACAATAATGTTTTCTCCAATGTGGAAAGAACAATTTCTAATAAAACAGCTTTATGTGGAACATCAGTGGTCTAGTAGCAGCACTGCTGCTGACATAATGAAGAGGGTGTGGGCTGCAGTATCAAATAGCTGGAGACTATTATGTTTCAAACACTCAGTGCTGTAAACACTCGAAGACACTGTGGAGGAGCACAGTGATGTAGTCCCAATGGCATCACAGCAGCTAAAAGGGTGTAGGCCTCATGGTCATCAAATGTGGTTACTACATAACAATGTCTCAGAGGCTCCATTCCAAACATTACTCTGATCAATGGCATTGTTTTTTTAGTAGACACTGTAGAGAGACAGAAATAATTATCACTCATATTAATCGATATATACAATAAATACAAAGGAATCTGTAAGGGAGGAGCTGCTGCAGGCACACTAGTGATTCCTGATGGTCTTTCAGATACTTTTTTACAGTCAGACTAAATGTACACACGTTCATTTAGGTCAACTGTGCACAATGTTCAATATCTTTAAATATGACCACAGTAAGTATTCATTGTTATTTCAAAGAGCAGTATTCTGGTCTTATTATGCTATTCTCACTGTTTAAACCTGGCACCTCTTAACCAAGTGCATCAATATTAGGTGTGCAAAGTCATCTAGTGGGCTGGATTGGACCCTTTGGCGGGCCGGTTCTGACCCCAGGCCCTATGTTTGACATCCCTCTTTCAGCAGGTTAGAATCTATGAGGAAACAAGGGGATGTAGCTCAGTGGTAGAGCGCATGCTTCGCATGTATGAGGTCCTGGGTTCAATCCCCAGCATCTCCATTCCTTATGGTAAAAGTCTTCTTTATCCTAACCATCATCACTAGTTACCTATTCCCACACTGAATCACTGACCCCAATGAACTGGTGTGTGTGTCCCTAAAGGTAACTTAAGTTGTACCCAACATGCTCATCTCTATTTCTACAATCGGATCGGGACTTGGTATTGGCAGATACTCACTATTAAATCACTTGGATCAGGGGCAATATAAGTTGACTGGGAAATCCCTTCTTGACCCTTTAGAATGAAGCCTACTTGTAACCTATCATTACTGAGCACGGCCTCACTATGGACTTGCATTGTAAGCAGTTTAACAACTGTTATGTTTCCTTACATAAATAACAAAATGAGAAAAATCTGAAGATATAAACATAATTTTGTGTGAGTTTCTTTTGTAATTCCAGTAATTATCTGGTAAAGCAACATAAAGCTGGATGCCATCTGCTTTTAACAACTCTTAAAGTCCTCCACACCCTTGTGGACATTCTTTATCCACGTTTTATCATTTAATTCAGTTTGGCTGACAATAAAAAACAAGATTTACATCTTAGCTTCTTATCAAGAATAACACTACAGAGCAGGGGAATTAGTTATATTATGGTCCTTGATAGCTCCACAACTAACTTCTAATGATGTGTGTAATTCATAAGAAGCACCCCATTTAATAGCAGATCTATTTTACCATGACCTAGTAGATCTGTTTTTCAAAGGCCACTCCAAACTAACATTGACTCCAAGGGGAGTAATGGTTGGTTTATTGGGGGGAACTGGGTCAAATCTATGACTTTCCACTTTGGATCTGATGTAAAAATAACTAAGAGAGGGGTGTGTGTGTGATAACAACAAACAAGGCAGAATGACATAACTGACATAATTGTGTCAGGTGAGTAAAAACTCACAACATCATTAGTATCTTGTTTCCAGCATCTCAAACACTTCTGTGAAAACAAAGTTGCAGTGAGTTCAGTGGTTTTCTCCACTGATACAGATAACTGTTTATCACCATGGAATGAATATTTCAGACGGTGCATAAATATTTTTACAAGAAAGACTTCACTGCGTGTGTTTACCACACCCCTCTCTCTTACACTTGCTCTCATTTTTCCTCCTCTCCCTCCTCCCTGTGTGTTTTTCTCTCACTTGCTATTTTTCCTCCCCTTCATTCCTATCCAGTCCTCGCTGCACTCTCTACTTATTCAGACCACACCACTTGAACCTTCATGTAATTACAAAGAACGACATATCATTATAAAATTAGTCTTTTCTGAGATGATTGGGAGATGTCTGGATTGTCGCCAAGTTCTATAAATTGTCAAGTGTAGACTGGAGATATGGGACAAACAGTGTAGCGTTATAAATGGGTCAACGCTATACAACTCACAACTGAAGGTGATTAAGAAAGCACAGGGGAAAAGTATGTGGAAAGTGAGGGGGAGTAAAGGAAATAGATAGCAGACTTTTCTTAAAGTTGTTTGACTGATTGCGTGAATGCGTCTTGGGATCCAGTGTGTAAGTGTATATTCGTGTGTGTCTGCGTGTACTGTATTTTCCTACCTTCAGCCTCAGTCTGCGTGGCTTCAGGTGAGGGGTTGTCCTGGCCCCAGTCTGCCGCACTGTAGATCTGCACCACCAGGAGCCGCTTTAGTGACACCAGGTCAGCATCTTTGAGCCCCATCTCCAACTGGCGAACAATGGCCCGTCCTGGCTGGCTGGTCATAACAGTGATCTGAACAGGAAATGGAAAAATGCCCCAGAGAACGTGGAATAAAATGGAATTAAAGGATATCAAGCCGAAAAACACAGCTGGGACGGTACCAATAAAACTACTAATATCCTTAAAGTGATAGCGATACCAATGGAGTACTTGATTTGATACCTTTTTTTTGTTTACTTAATTTGATACCGATCATGCTAATAGAGTGGCATATAGTATATCCATACTTTCACCTGACCACAGACTGTATGGGTTGTAGCTGTTGCAGTACAGGGCCGGTACCGATACCCAGCCCTATCAAACAAGAAATATCTAGCAGTTAAAACCCCAAACAGAAACAGCACATTACAGTTTACATTTCATTGTGTCATGCCATCTCTATGACAGCAGGTTTTTCACCCCAGTGTGGCCTTTCAAAACAGCTACAACACTTTTGCCTTCATATGTGCTTATGCAAAGGTTTTTTAGAGCATTGCGGAAATGTATTTGAAAGAAGAAAAATCTCAATCAATTTTAATTTTGCTTTTATTGAGCCACATAGCTGTTCCTGCCCACAGCTCTCTCCTGAATTGTTACAGCTGGCGTTATGAATGACCAAGTGTTTGAAGTTTTCATATCTTCAAAAAAACAGACCACAACATCACCACAGCAAAGCATTCTTTGAGTCTGACTGTTGTGTTTCTGTTGTACTTCAGGGACACGACATACAGTAAATTATTGTTACTAAATTAAACAAATGATGTAAGAACCACTGTCCTACATGTAGTCCCAGTAAAGCAAACTCCCACCCTAACTGCAAAGTGGGATACCACATGTTTTATGACACAACTCTACACAACTCCCTGTACTTTGAAACTATGTTTTCATGAGAAAAAACACAGCTCAAACTGCCATCTTGCCCTATGATTTGTAATTTTAATGTTTTCTGGAACTGAGCTATCATTATCTCACGTCATGGCATCATAAATGAATAGAACTGCTGGTAGCGCACTGTAAAATGTTTTTACTAATCCGTTATTTTTTGATAATGATTTCTGCAGGATATTTGCGCAAATGGCAGCATCTTAAAATAAGTCCTGATGATGGAAAGATATGAGAATTAGTTTTTGTGGCATTTACGTGCCTAATGGGGGGAAGACAGATAAACTAATGTTAGGCTGATGTTGAGTACCCTACTGAATCACACAGTAAATGATGATTATAATGGGATTATTGATGAGTTCTGCTCTCTGCTTCCTGCTGTTTGGACGAAAGTAGAATGTGTTGCTGAAGCATCATAGAGACAGACACACACACACACACGAATGCTAGAAACGTATACACAATGACATATTCTTATATAGAGTGAATAAGCAAGACACACACACACACAGCCAGCGATACACAGGTCCATGTCTCTGCTAAGTGTCTCTCCATCTCCTAATGGTGCTATTCATATCTGCTGCTGTCGGAAACAGTGGGTCTTAGTGTAATCATCTGTCCAGAGCTTCCTAATAAAGCTGTGCGGATTTGTGCAGAGCCTCGTATCCACAGGATATGTTGTTCAAATCTAACAAGAAAGGCAGTGACTGGCTATTTTCTCAGCTGGCTCCCCATATGTCCAACATTTTAATTTCAAAAATGAGGTGCATTCAGTAATGTCAGCTAATATTCCTATTCCCCTAAACTCTCATTTGCTGAAATACAAAAATGTTGTATTTGTGTCTCAAGATTTGAGCATGTGTGGAATATCAGCCCAAAGCTGTCTCTGAATTGCATGACATAAAGAGGAATTAAAAGTTCCATTAAATGTTCTGCATCCAAGTGATAGCTGTGACCTTTCGTTGACCTTTTTTTTTTTTTTTTTAAAAAACGATTCCATCCACTTAAATCATAATGAAGTAATATACATCAGTGAGTGGAAACAAATTAAACAGCGGAAACCATTTTAACATAGACTGTACAAAAGTGGGTGCAACTCAAAAAGTAAAGTGGTTCAAATACTCACAGGATTTGCCACTTAAATGTGATAGCTGATCAGAGCAGATATTCTAGCAGGAAGGCACTGAAAACTAGTGAAGCTTTATGATGTATTTTTACAACTCTTCCTAGACAGATGGCTCAGCAGCAGATGAATAGAGCCCATTTGCTACAATTGAAATGTACATGAGCTGGTTTAAAGTGGACTGTCTGATATAAGATGCGAAGCGTCCACAGCCGCTAAAGTGGACTGTTAACAGAGTTTTTTTTCAGCTTTTAAAAATGCAAATTAGATTTCTAATTCAATATGTTTTTGCAGCTGCTAAATACACTGAACTGGACCTGAAGAGACCTCATTTAACAGATATAAGTGGAGCATTTTCCCTACATTAGCATGAAGTACAAAGCTGCAATATCAAAGGGGTCTATTCAGTCTGAACTAGTCTGCAGCTGAAGAGACGCTCCTCCATAATGGATCTGAGGAGAGAAACAGGAAAATATTTAGTGAAATTACTTCCTATACAAGAAAGCTGTGAAAAACTAAAGAGATAAGTTTTGTCCTAGAGGCTGCAATCTCCTTGGAGCTTTTTGACAAAGCAGAGGGGATGTAGCTCAGTGGTAGAGCGCATGCTTCGCATGTATGAGGTCCTGGGTTCAATCCCCAGCATCTCCACTTATCTAGTCTTAAGAGCCTCCCCTCACTCATAAAAAGGAAATGATCAATATTAAAGGGTGTTTTAAACGGGAAACTTTGTCACACAAACTGAAGACTGCTACTATGGGCACTTACATAACACCAAAGTTGGTATCACACCCTCTTTCCCCCATTTCTCACATGAAATTTGAGCTTTTTAAGAGGGCTGTCAGCAGTGGATCACCTAAAAAGGCTGGCCCTGCACTTTAGTGAGAATGGGGGAAAAGATGATGATGTAAACCTGCTAAGTCATGGTCCAAAGCTATGATTTACTAAAAACTAAAAAAAAAACTTTTTGGCATCTGTAATCCTCTCTGTGTTTGCTCATATTTATTGTGGATGTAGCCTACAATGCAGAACAGCCATTATCATGAACCTGTCTTTATGTTACACACAGCCACCCAGGAGTAACTTTTTGCCATGCCATATCATTTTTTGTTATGTAATTGTTTTATTGCCAATAGTCTGAGAAGAGAGCAGAAAAATATGTAAACAAAAACTAAATTGTGTGCTCACACAGAATACACAGCTGAGACTCGGGAGAGTAACCAGACTGTATTTGTCCCGGTCTTTACCAGTTTTGGCTGTCACTAAAAGTTTTGCTGTTGGACAACTGAAATACAATGAGAAAGAAGAGATTTAGCTGTTCTCCTGTTGTTCAGGGTGTTCAAGTGTGTAGCACTGAAACAGTTTTCTTGGAAATATTTACAAACCACAGGATAGGATGTGGCTCAGTGGTAGAGCACATGCCTTGTGCGTATGATGTCCAAGGTTAAATCCCCTTTATGTCCACCTCTTGAGGCACCATGCAACAAAGTGTTCAGAAGTTGATTACAGGGAGTGATTGTTGTTAAACACTGCAGCACTAATTACACGATTCTAAGCCAGATAAACAAATGCAGTTGCATGACTGTAAACATGGTCAAAAGGTTTGTTATAGAGATTAAGCTTTGTGGAAGAGTACAGTAGTTTAGTGGTAGAGCACATACTTTGCACATATGAGGACCTCAGTTCTGTCCCAGCATCTCCACTTTTTGTGGCACCATGCTACACCGGGTTCAGAAAGTCCTGATTATTAAAGCACTGCAGCACTGAAACATCTGAAGCTAGCACCCTAACATAAATTGAACACTACACTAATAAAATTATTCAGAATCAAATCATTTTGATACACACGACTTGGCTTGTGAGATATGCAGAGTGAGATATGTTGCTTAGTAAGTTATGGGGATGTAGCTCAGTGGTAGAGCGCATGCTTTGCATGTATGAGGTCCTGGGTTCAAGCCCCAGCATCTCCACTGAAGGTAGCTTTTATTGGCCAAGGATGTGCACACATGGGAGGCTGCATTCAGCCATTATGGCCCTCACTTATGGAACAGCCTGCCGGAGAACATCAGGGCTGCAGAGACTGTTGATGTTTTTAAAAGGAGACTCAATATGAATGTAATATTTTTGTTGTATGTTTTTATTCTGTGAAGCACTTTGTGCTGCATTTTTAATGTATGAAAAGTGCTATATAAATAAAGTTTGGTTTGATTTGATTTGATACAAGGAATTTGATACAGAGGTGATACTTAAAGTAATAGGTTCATTACAGCAAGTGGGTGGAAAAAGGGAAATACAATGAGTAACAATGTTGTTCTCTCAGAACTGAATTAAACAACGGTTTGAAAGCCCCCCTCAAAAACAGCAACAAGTTAGATTCTGTTTGTTGCCCTGGAGTATTATGCCGGCCTATAATAGGCTATCTTTTGCAGCTACTTGTCAGTCAACCTCAGATGCATGTCTTTTAAAAATCCCATCAGAATGATGCCTCAGTGCAGCTAACTGACCATACATATCATATGTCATCATATGTTATATATAAATAGATGATGCAAGTTTTTTGGGTTTTGTCTTTTACAGTGTTTGATTTTATGAATAAATTGTTTTCTTGTTGTGCTGCTTGTGCATGCAGAGGGTTGTTCTTTGCTCACCTCCACAGATATGATGTTGCTAGCCTGGCTGCCAGCACTGGTATGTCTGATGTACTGTTTAAACTGCTGCAGACTGTCCAGCACTGCCTGCCGCAGCAGCTCTCCTCCTCTGGCTGCTCGTCTGATACAGCCTTCACCTGGAATTGTCCTCAGCTCCTCAACACAGGAACGCAGCCTGGCCAGGTTACCACGAACCTGCTAAAATCAGAGGACAGAAAAAAGAGGAGCATAAGTGACAGCAATAATAGCTCTTAGAAACACTTCACCTACCTGTACCTTACCACAAACGGCAGTAGACATTCCTGCTGTCTGCTGATGGCATACAGGCTGAGTAGTGGTATCCTACAGGGTCCATCCAGACTACAGGCTAGGGACAGGAAGTTATCCAGAGCATCACAGAGCACCATACAGGTCTCTGACCACCAGGGTGGCAGTGCCTCCACAATCAGGACCCTGGCAGATTGATGCGGAAACGAGGAGGACCAGCAAACCAAGTTTCCAGTGTTGGAGGAACCCACCGGCCTTTTTCTGTTGTCCATGGACATCTAAAAGCAAAAAACATAAAATACTACAACAATCAGTAACAAAGAAATTGAGAAAGGATAACAAAAGCTTTTGAGCTTTATACCACACTTCACCCTGATAATGATATACATGCAATCTACAGTTCTTACTCTACATGTCATGTTTTGTGTCAAATTGACACCAAGTTTGAATTTCATCTAGCATGTAAAAATGCAGCACCCTTCTCAACCCCAACAAATACATGCACTAATGTTTAAAACCCGAGGAAGCAAGCAATTCTATCAAATCTAGGAGACCGTATAATAACCAAAATGACCAAAAAACACAGACATAACAACAAACCATTGCCCTGTAGTGATAATCAGCCCATGCAGTCAACAACATTAAAGTACATTTGCTCTAGTCTTAATCATGAGCGGTAAGCACCACTGTAAATAGAACATGAATAAACAGGCTATGATGAACATGGAAAATTATGTAAGAAACTAGGTTATAAATGGTTCTGTTTTCACATAACTCAGGGGCTTTTCCTGACTTCTGAGGAGACTAATGTGAAAAAGTGACTGCTAAAGTAGGTTTTGTGCAATAATGACTGAAAGTCAGCTATTTAATGGCTGAAAATTAGACTTTGAGAATCTGTTTGGAGGCCAGAAAGTTCTGCTGGAACTATGCCACAAGGCATATGCAAAGCAGACAACATATTTTGCCATCTAGGGCTGCAAATTCTCCCTCGAATGGTCAAGTTCTTCAAGAGTTTATTATGAACAGAAGGTCCTCACTTCGGGGGAAATGAATCAAGATTATTAACTTGTTGTTTACAGCCATCTGAACTATTAAAGACATTGCAGATAAATGATGAACACTGGCAGCAGTGCTGTCAAAAGTGTTACGCTGTGATGATGCAAGGCTTAGACCATAACAGAAAGAGAAACTCTGGTGATTCCTGTGGGGAAAATGGGTCATTACAGCAGCAGAAAGCAAACCAAAATAGACAGAATGGAGCATAAACAGAACACCGGAGACTATAACACAGTATTTTATCAATGTAACCAGCAGCACTAGTTAATATGCTCAGTGTCATCATCTAAATTTAGTGCTCAAGTCCTTTTTATGAAAAAAGACAGGCTAGACCACTAATCCTCTAATAGACACATCTCTACATAATCCATATGTATCAGACAAAAATCATTTTTTCCTTTTTTACAGCTTCACAAGCATCATCTGATGGAAAAAGGACCATCTGTCAAAAGGCAAGAATCTGTCATGCAACATAGAGGATGTGGCCAGAGGGACGAAGAGGGAAAAATCCCTCATGCGAGTTAATTGAACCATCTGAAACCCTGTTATTATGGGATGTATGTCTGTGTGAATCTGTCTTTTTGTGTCTGGTCACCAGCATCATCATTACTAGAGGGAAACCCCGTATTTAGCAACATCAATGCCCCCCTATTCTGACACGCATCGGTACAATTAGTCATTTCATTTCCACACCTCAGTGGGCGAGAACAGACAGGACCACAGAGTGTGAGGAAACTGTTGAAAAAAGCAATAAGGCAACAGAAGACTCTAAAATTTTCCACAAGCATAGCAGGTAATTTTGGTATTGTCTTGAGGACCAATTCATAGCAGCAGACCACTATACTAATATACAGACAGAAGTGTAAAATGTAACTGGATTATGTAACTGTCTGAAGCATTTTTCAACCAAAAATGCTAAACATTCACTGACCTCTGCTTCTCAAATATGAAATTTTCCTAATTTAATGATTTTTAAATGAATGTCAATTGAACATCTTTGAGTTTTGGACTCTTGGTTGGACAAAATATATAATTTGAAGATCTCATTTTGGGTTCTAGGAAATGGCATTTAGCGTCTTTCCTTTTTTTTTTTTTTTTTTTGACATTTTGTACAATAAGTGACAAAAAACAAACCAACAAACACACATAAAAAAACAAAACAGGTATTTATAATGAAAATAACCATTACTTGCAGTCTTTGTATTTTAATTATTCCAAGCTCAAGAACAACAGGGAAACTTCCTCACCTCGGTTGGCTGGAATTTTTTTAATCAGCCTGTGTCCAAGGTTTGGGATACTGCATTTCTAAGGACTTACAGATGCCAATGTTGTTTACAAGTTCCTTTTCATATCTGAGTGAAGAATTCATTTAAAGAAGGATGGAATATTTCAACTTTCTGTCATCATGTTGCCATAAATCTGCCACTGGGCCTGCCTTACATCATTTGTCTGTCACAGGGTTTTAACACAAAGCACACAGAGTCACACAGGCCTGCTGATGCCCACAATCTGTGAACAAAAACAAGACTGAGGCACCGACAGCATCACACCAGATTTAAATTCAAAATATAGGCAGAAATAACATATCCTGTGGAGAACACCGGAAGGCTTGGACTGCTCTTATCAGAGCAAAAGCCATTGACAGAACTAATCCCTTACGATCGAAAGCTGAGCTCTGAGGCTCTTTATCATCCGAGCTCTTAAATCCACTGTCCTGAAACCCTGCTCTGTTCTGATCTTCACAGAGAGGGGCTATTTTACCGGTAATAAAGGGCATATTGTGTGAAAGTGTGTGTGCTGTTTGATCTTCAGCCCTTCTCATCTGTCTCTGACTTACTTCTCCACTTCTAAGCCAATTTCTGTCCTCACCACCCAAAACACATTTCGCCCTCATACCTTTGATCTTGCATCATCTCTTAGACCACTGTACACATAAATAAACCCAGTCATATTCAGTCCAATACCTAAATAGTCTTGCCAGACCTTTCTCAAGAAAAGAAAGGTTTTGGTGTAACACACCCACAAAAATATTGCCTACAGGACACGAACCATGGCAGAAAAATGGCTACATCCCCGCAAGATCAAACACCACAAAAGTTAGTAAGGGACGTGTTGAAAACGGTTGAAAACCGCTCCACAACTGGAGGTGGTAGGGCGGGACTTCAGTGGGTGGCTCGTTCCGCCCAATGAGAGGCTGATCTATGCGGCAAACTTCTGCCCACTCAGACTAATACCTAAACAATATAGCTTCTGTTTGCTACACCTGTATTGGTTTGGTGTCTGTTTATCTGGATTTCTATCACATAGACAATATCACCAAAACGGAACATGGATTTTCTACAATTTCCTGTATTATACAACAGAGGTGGTAGTAGATCACACATGTGCAAGTCACATGCAAGTTTCAAGTCACTGTGGTGAGAGTCGAGAAAGTCAAGTTAAATTCCTGCTATAAGTCAAGCAAGTCAAGTCGTCATAAATCACAAACTTATGAAGAATAATAAGCTATGCCAAGTGGCGGAATTTAACTGAATACATTTACTCGATTACTTTAAGTACACGTGTGAGTCTTTTCTTCTCATGCCAATTTCTACTTTTACTCTACTCCATCTCAGAGGGGAATATTGTACTTTTTACTCCACTACATTGATCTGACAGTTTTAGTTACTAGTTACTTTACAAATAAGGTTTTTGCAATGAGATTCACCTTAATCAACTACAACATTAAAAACTCCTTTTAATGCCTGAGCAATAATCTAATGGAATATATACACAGTATAATAGCCTAGTTCAAGAGTCACGGGAGAGATTTTTCTAAGTACAGCACTTTTAAGTACAATTTCCTATTATACTTACATACCTTTACTGAAGAAGCATTTTCAATACAGGGCTTTTACTGGAATACAACACTATATTACAGTAAAGAACGTTTTTATGTGATGAGTCATGTAGACATATAAAATTAAATTAAGTTCAATGAATATGACAAAGTGTGACATACTGTCTAAAATAAATGAAAACAAGCAGAGCAGCCAAAAAAATCAAGATGAATGGGAACTTTGGGGGCACCGCCATCTTGGAAGGACAACATACAATAGCTACAATACCTGTCATTATCAGTCACCCAGTCATAGGCAGCAGAAAATGTTAAACACATGTAAAAGTAAGCGCGAATGGCAGAGGCAAATTGAAATTGACAAACTCAATAGAAGCAATATGGTAACATTACATCAAGTTATAAATTAGTTAATGGTGTGGCTGAGGGGCTGTCCAAATTGCATTCTTTTAACTAGTGACAAGAAATACATATAACTCACTCTATGGCTAAATCTTTGCTAACATAACATACAAACAGTCAGATTAGACCAACATCATCAGAGCTGGGCTGAGTTTAGCAAACATTAGCTAACATTTACAGTTGACGTTACCTTAGCTAAGTTAAAAGTTTCTCCTTCTCAGCTGGCTTCTACCGGGATAACTATATAAAAGTAGTAACGTTAAATGTAGATTGGTTTGACTCACATAAAGATTTGACCGGCAAAACAACAAACATTACATGCTAACTAGACGGACAGCTAACTTAACAGAATCCTAGATAGCAAGCTAACGCTAGCTAGCGCCAACGGCTAGCTAACTAGCTATAAGCTATATATATATAAAAAAGAGAGAGTCACGAGCCATCCCTGCGCGAGCCGCTTCTGACTCATGCCTCCGCTCGAGCTCTGTCTCCATTGCGGAAGAACCATCATCAAAGCACCAAGCTAGAGTTGTTATTGGTAAGATATGTAATGATTTGTTGTTATATATATTTAACTCACATTTATATTTGCTCTTTGAATAACTAAAACGATCAGTCCATACAAAGTACACTAGTTGATGAAGAAAATCAATCTGCAACTGTCTGATAATTGATAAGTCATCAAATAATCTTTCAAGCAAAGCAATGTTTGTCTTTTTTATATATATAGCTACCTAGATGTGAGACTTTGCTGCTTTTCTCTATCTTACATACAGTAATTTTGGGGGTTTTCACTGTTACTGAGCAGTTTGAAGACCTTAGCCTTTTAAACTTGTGATGGATATTTTTCATTTTCTGATATTTTATACACCATATAATCACCCTAATAATGAGGAGATAACGGTATGAGAAATACTTAAATAATCATTCAAGTTTGAAAAAAATTTGTATTTAAAATGTTAAGTAAACACAAGGTGTTGAGCATTTGCTACATCTGCCAAGAGACAAACAAGCACATAAAACAAACACCCACCACAAGTAATTTACTTATTTTTTCTTGATGTTGATGGGGAAAAAAGTTATTTGAAATTTGATGCTAATTCCAAAACATTTGTATCTTGTCCTGTCCTTTATGTTTGCTTTTTATTCATCATTTTTAGATGAAGAGAGAAAGGGATAAATAAGAGGCCAAGTGCAGGAATACATGGAGAGAATGGAATAGTGATATGGAAATTTTCTCCTGATAGTATGGTCTGCTCGGTTCAAGTGCTTCCTGGTAGTCAGTACGGGTGTGTAATGTTCTCCCTCCCTTCCTCTCTCTCTCTCTCTCTCTCTCTCTCTCTCTCTCTCTCTCTCCCTCTCTCTCTCACATGTCACTTTGTCAGGATGTGTGAGACTGACATGAAGAAATGTGGCACATGCACATCTGCTTATGGGAGATAAGATGAGGTGATGTGTGTATGTGTGTTTATGTGAGATAGAAAAACTAACTTCTGCCAACTCTCTACCTGGCAAAATCTTTTCCAGATGAATTTGTGCCCAGTGGAAGTCCTGACTTGAAAGCACTGCCTGCGTGTGTGTGTCACCAGATGATCAGAGCTTAATGCTCCCGGTTGGGTGGTGGCTGAGGCAAGTTTCCTTCCTCAAATCTGATTCTTAAGGGCACTCTTTCTCCATTCTCCATCTTACCTCCCTTCTTCCCTCGTTAAACCGTTCATCATGTCCACACACATTTGCTGCCTCTCACAGTTTTCGTCTTTCTTTTAATCACTCTCTTCTCACTCCTCCTCCTCCTCTACATCCCACCTGTCTGTCAGTGCTTGAAGCTCTAATTTGACCTGTAATGTAAATGCTGTACATAAGATTTACATTGCAATGTATAGACTTTACTGTGAGGGTCTTCCACTGAGACGGATGTCGAGCTTTCAGTCTCAAATATGAAGGCCCATGTAAAGGGATTAGGTGCAACGATATGATTGGAGCTTAATCGCCCTTACTCACAGACACACACTTAAAACCACACATAACAAAATACACACGTGCTTCCTGATTTAGTTGTGATGAACGCACATACTTCTAGGTCAATAGGAGCTTTGCGACAGTGCACTAATCCGCTATGCCTTTTTGATTTACTCAGGGGGATTGGGGGAAAGTTTGCCCAGTAGTTTTAGGACTTATTTTGCACACTAGTTGCTTTTTTTCAGTCCAGTGTACTTCGTGTTTTTTTACTTTTGGGCTCAGTTTTATTCATTCTGTGATTGAGGTTAAATGAATGTTAAGTCGGTTGCGTTAAGTTGTTTGCTGCCTTGAGAAATTTTGAGTCTAATTCTCTAAAATGGGAACAGGAGCATGAAATTAGAAAATCCCCTCAGAACATCCGAGCAGTTTTAGTTGTAGAGGGTCAGATGGAAGCAGATAGCAGAGACTTGGTTTCACTTTTTTTTAATGAGCTGACAAAAGATCTGAATCCAATCTCATTTCTTTTGTACTACTCTTTTATACAACATCTGCTTTTGTTCTTAACTCACATCATTTTATAGGTCATTTGCTTTTTAATCCCCATCCCTAATGTACGCCTGTATTTATATATATCTTACAAATAAACAATACTAACTAACTAAACAATACAAAATAATAGTTCAACATTTTGTGCTTAATCTATACAAGTGAAAAATATGTATTTTATGTGGGGCTTTTGCTAAAACAACAGACAGCAAATTTGCAAAAATATAACAGGGCTGGGCTTGCTGTTTCCCCCCGTTTCTAATCTGAGCTAAGATAACCAGCTGCTGGCATTAGCTTCATATTTATGTTATACACGTGAGAGGGGTATAAATCCATTTGACAAGAATGCAAAACATCCACATAGGTACAGATTTTTGTGGGGACATGTCCCCCTCAGTATGCACATCTGTCTCCTCCAAGAAAAAAATGAAAGCAGCGGAGGATTTTTAGACATTTAAACCATAAAATGATGCAGGAAAGTCAAAAATTCTTTCATATAAATGTACCAGAAAGCACATTTATATGTACCCCCCCCCCCCCCGTTGAAACAAAACCTACACCAGTCTTTGTTTACGTACAATCATATTGTCAGAGTTTCCTGTTACGTATGTTTAGAGAAAAAAAATAATACCACACATGCTTATTACATGTTGAGTATGACCCTTATGTTTCTGCAGAAATTCAATGTAAAACCTAAAGGCTTGTTTCGACATGTGTTAGCTGGACCGTACAATGCTGTGCTTCCTGTAACAAGCTGGTTTCGAAGTAAACATGGATTGTGAAAATGGCTTGTTCACAGTATTAGCACAGCACACCTCTCACGCACCCGTCTTTACACAACAGGGGTGACTTCCACTGAACTGCCGCAGGTATCTGCTTGTTTGGTTCTGTAGACAGACAGGGGCAATGAAATCCCACAATGTGGGTTCAGAGATTGTTTATTTTTGTTATGCTGAAACTAGATTTTATTCCTTAAGGGTAAAAAATAAGAGGAGAGAGAAGTGCTTGCAGTTCTGAATCATGTCACGGAGCAGATACAGCAGCTCTGATGACTGAGAATATGAAGACATCTGCCAGAAATGCACAGCAGGGTACTTTAGAGGAGCTAAATTCTACCTGACATGTAAAACACAAGTGTAAATATGCCAAAAATGGGATTAACCTAAACCACCCGAAGGCATTTATCCTCAGGAGAAAATGTGACTGACTCGATGCTGTGTCTTACTCTGTCTTCTACCTGAACTGGAGGGCGGTGTATTCTTACATTTAAGTGCAAATATTTGAGTTATTAATATCGCTACTGGCAGCTCTGTGGATCGTAACTTTAAGAACAATTTAATCAGAGACAATCACCGCTATCTCTATATCAAATCATTTTCATGAAATTACATTTTCCTCTCTTTAAAAATATTTCAAGCTTTATACCTGGTGGCTGCTGCGAACCCTCAGGGCAGCTGAAGTTTTAGTTTGAACTTCTGAAGAGATGTGCGTACTGAGAGATGAAAATGTTCAATCAAATCTGCGGAGGCTCAGAAGTACAAATAGGGACAAGCCATGCTGTTCATTTATCCACATGTGACCCATTTCAGAGACTATCCTATCCTATTGTTACAATCTGTTTGGGCTGTAGTGTAATGATGAGTATTACGGGAATTGTGGTTTTAGGAAGTTTGTGTGTGTGTGTTTTGAGCTTAGGAATGGTAAGAATTAATACTTTAAGGGTTTGTTCTAATCTGGGTGGGAAAATTACTTAGTTGGAATGCTTTTTGGCCAAGTGTGTATGCGTGTGTTTGTGAGTGTGTGTTTATGTGTGTTGTGTGTGCTTGTGTACACGTGAAGTAAGGCTTTGTATGTCAGAGCACAAAGCCAAATCTATTTACTGTGGTTTTGTGTTTCCTGCTGTTACAGAGTATAATAGAGTTAGCAGTTACCTTAATGGGGGTGCTTTACAGTAAATGGATGGGTGCAGAGTGCAGGGCCTTTATAACTTAATGGTTTAATGGGTAGTTATGCTTTCTGTGACTTGTAGGGAGTATGTACCTGTTACTTTGCTGAGTTCCATAAATTTCAAAGTGGGAGGGACGTGATGTTCAGGTCTAAATTGATACAAATCTTGTTACCAGTAGGCCATGTATGTTCATCAGAGGCCATAAATATCTTTCTGAGTGCTCCCAATGTTTATACATAAGCACATTTCTTACAGATTTACATAACTGAATTGTTCCAAGAGTAATGACAGCATGGCTAGGTGCCATTTTAAGGTCGGAGGACACATAGCTATAATCTATATTTTCATATTAGCAATGAATCAAGTGACTGTTTCTAATGTGAAAGGGGTCACTTGCAATGACAAACCAACAGAGAATTAGTACCCACCTCTGCATAGCTTTAAAGCATCTTTCAGCTAATTGTTTTGTTTATCCGGCCTGCAGCTTCACTGCCGTAACAGCTGTTTTCAACAAAAAAGCTCAGATAAATCCACTGTACATGACCTGCTCAATACCAAAAAGCAGACAGACAAAGTCAAGAGACTAGCAGATGAACATAGTGGAGCACTGAGCAGCTTAAAAACCAGATATTTCCTGTAAGAACTGGTTGAAACCAAAAACAGAGCTGAAAGGAGAGTGAAATATTGGACTGAAAGGTCAGATGGTTGGGATTGTGTTGGCAGAAATGGAATATAACATTCAAAACTATGTTTTCATTATGGCATAACCACCTGAAACAAACAATCATTGTGTTTTTGTTACCTTAGAATGAGCCGTTCATATCATACACAGTGGGTCCTCTCTCATGAACTCCACCGTATTCTTTTTACAGTCTAAAGTCAACGGCGCAGTATTTTGCTGTTAAACAAGTTACTAATATGCATCTCTAGGCGGGTGCACAATGCGCGTGCGCTCTGCTCAGACACACACGGAGCAGCCACACATATGCAAAAGATAACAAATAAAAATATGATTACAATGTGAAAGGTTATTATTTTGCACATTAAAATATTTATCAGAAACACGTCTTAATGGTCAGTCATTAATCAGAATGATCCAATTGCAGTAATAATGATCATCATAATTTGTAATAATGACAAATGAAATTGTGAAATTATCTGACCAATCAATAATTTTTTTGATTGAAAACCAAAGCCCAAACATAGTATTTATTTTAACATGTTATACTAGGCTAAATTATATACTAGGCTACATTATATTATATTATTATATTGTTATCTGAGTGTAGAGAGGACACAAATGCAAATAAGAGGCAGAACACAACTCTAGGAAACATGTGAAAACAATTAACAAACGTGGGTGGGGGAGAAAACTCTCCGCCATGGCGCACAGTCTAAAAACGCGCTGTCTAATTAGCAAGTGACTGGGACACGCCCATGCGCCGCACGCCTGGCGCTTCGCATTTTAGACCATCTAAATAGGGCCCTAGATGCCAAAAACTACACACTGGACCTTTAACATTCATTAGCTGACCCGAAACACCAGATACTAATATTATCTGCTAATATTATTTTAAGTATAATTTAAGTATTGAAGTTGCGTTTACAACTGTTGTTGTAAATGTGCTAATGAAGGTTTTATGGAAGTTTATTTAGCCTGTGTTTCCTCATTGCACAGTCTTTCTTTTCTTTCTTTCTTGACATCCTCAAGAGAATTAATTCTGTAGCTCTCCACCTGGCTTATTTAGTGTGTAACTGATACTATTCAAGTACTGCTAAATGTAATCATCCATTATATATCAATTGGCAATCTAATTTCTTATTGAAAGCCTGGGGACATCTCCCTCTCTAATGAGATGATGGATGGAGGGTATTAGCTGGTCTGATGCCAGGGAGCTTCTTTTTTAGAGATGAAGGGGGATGTTAAGGTTGACGCCACTCCCTTATGTTTGCTCAAAATTTGAAACTGATATTTGGGAACAGACAGTTTCTCTCCTAGCCTGCACCACAACACCCTCGAAAGGTCTGTTTCCAGTGTCAGCTTAGCTCAGCTGGTGTTTCATCTTAACTGTGAGCTCATTCCAAGGGGCTTTGCGTGAGAAAACTGCAGAGGAAACAGATTGTACACCACACAACAGAAGCTCCTGATGATCTTGTGACTGCATCCTCATCAATAAGTCAGTGTTCATAATGTACCACATGAACAGGAGTGATGTTCCCTGGAGAAAAAAGTCCAGAGAGAGTTCTTGTGAAAATGTATGACTCATCGCGGATGAACGTCAACATCTCTAGGTCTAATGCTCGATGACGTTATTCTGGTCAGGTCAGGTCCTGTATGTCTAATGGTCTCATTAATCAGTTTATTGCATCCTTATGACTTATTATATCACCATTATATAACCAGACCAGTGATATGGGGCCATTTAATCTTAATGTATTTACAGAATGTTGAATCACTGACAGCTGGGGCAGTTTGAAGATCCCAAGCAATTACTTCAGTCCTTAGTATCACTCATTCAGTGCATTAGTACATGTACATGGAATGGTTATACAGTGGGATTACATCAGTTGACAATGATATTTAATCAGTGTCAAACAAAAAGCTTTAACATAATGGTCTAGCCAATAAAAAAGGGGCCTAGTTTCAAATGTTTTGGGACTTAAAAGATTTTAGATCTCTCTATTGGCCCTCTGGATGCTACTGTAACCCTTAGTCAATGGTGCACTGGGTCTAAGTACAAAAACATGTTTTTAACTCTGGATACCAACTTTCAGCATGCGGTGAAAATGGCCCAAACAAGGCAGACTCTTACACTGTTGATACAGACAAAAGTGGACATTGATCTTCTTTGTATCGTCTTGCAATACTGTATGTTCTGTATGTGTGATGTTGAGATGTCAGGAAGCACTTCCTGCTTATCTCTGCTGAGGGACCATATAGAGAGTATAGCCGTGTACAGTAACAGTTACAGCACAACATGGTCTCATCGGATCTGCCGATGTGTCACATGACTCTCCAACAATCCACTCTGTTGTTTGCTCTGTGTTCACACGACTCTGTATCCCACATTCAGAAAAAGGGACAAGTGGCCGCATAGACGATAGATTGTGCCAGCTGTGGTGGACTGACATGTTAATTAATGACCTTAAGCCATTTCCTTTTAAAGGGGCAAAAATTACAGCAAAATTACTATGGATCTCCCTGTTGTTAGTACATTATATACCCAAGCAGTTTGAGGTGAAACATTGTACATGCATGCAATTTCATTGCCTGCTCTTTGTCATTCATTTGTGTATGAGGTGAAAGGTCGACACTGGAGTTGAGTACATCGTGATAACGATGTCACCGCTCTATCTTTGTGTTTCCATCAGCTCACTGTCTTCCTCGGGGCTGTATAATGACAACCCATTTGCCAGAATGAATGTTGGCATTGTATGTCTCTGCAACCCAGGGATACATTACATTTGTAAGTTATTATGTAGATTTGTTGAAACTTCACATTTCAACAATGCTGTGGTTAACGTGATTAGGTTCAGGCAAAAAAAACAACATTTGGATATGGTTAGGAAGAGATCTTGTTCTGGCTCGGAATAGCCGGTTTTGGTGGCACAATCCTGGCTGGAAACGTTGTGTTGGTGGGGATTTTCAGTCACATGGTAATCTTAAGTGCAATATTATCGGCAACTGGACTTGCTTAAGTTTCCTTAAGATGTTTCACCTATCATCCAAGAGGCTTATTCAGTTCTAACGGACTAGTGCCGAGTCGCAGGCTTTAGACTCTGTGTGGGTGTGAACCCTTACAGAGTCATTGAGATCACATGTGAGCTTTGAGTTTCTGAGTCGTTAAGGTCACATGTGAGTCGTTAACCCATGGCCATCATGTATGCCGTTAAGGTAAAATGGGTCCAGATGTGAATGGGTGTTAAGTCTTTTGGGGAGGGATCCCAAGACTGAATTGTAGCCGGGAGTGAAGGGTCACAAAAAACATCCATGTTTGTTGGTCTTGAACAGTGGTCTGTAGGTTGGCAGTCGTCTCGCCTGGGTGCTACCCAGGTACATGTTAATATGGTTCGTAGGAAGGGTACAAATATAACATATTTCTGGTTTGCAGAAACAAACAATGGCAGCTTTGGATTCTGGTGAATCAGCTGACAATAATCAAGTCATTTACAGCCCTGTGAGAGGTCCTTGTTAACATATTGCTTAATCTTTTGTTTTCGTGTTGATGTTTTTGTGTAATACCTAATGTGTAACACTGCCAAGGCACCTGATCTGCTCAGGTTTCAGGGCAACAAACTGATATATTGTACACCCGCTGTAAAATGTCACTGCACTACTTACTCAAGGGAGCAAAATGGTTTTTTTTAGTTCCTGTTTTGCTGATAGATGTGGATTTTCAAACACCTCCAGTTCACAGTAGTTTAACCTGATGCTAAGGTTACAGTACACTGACATAGTTAGCACGGCTTTGCAGCAGGATAAAAGTGGTGTGTTCATTAGATCCATTTAAAAACAGCAGATGTTTTAAGATGAACATGAACAGCTGCTAACTTCAGAAGGAGCTCAGGTACAGCTAATTGGAGGGAGGCTGTATCCACCCGTGCAAACATTGTTCCAAGCCGATCATCATAGCAGAGACTGTGCTGAATGACAAGAGCCTTCTATTACATTTGCAGGCGGGTTGCTGATTCGTGCGTAACGAAAGAAACCACTTCCAAACAGCAATAAAGCATATGGATCAGGTACCTGTCAGATTCTCATGAATATGTAAAAATAAAATTAATACATAAAGGCTTTTGCGTAGAGGTTTCAAAATATATAAAGCTTGTTATGAACTTTAGAAAAGAGAGAGAATGACAAGCTGCCATAGCGGAAACCACATGCAGCATGCTCACACAAGATGATTTTGCTTTTTTAGCTGTGCTTTGAAAAGTGAATATGAAATTTGTGGGAGGTGATCCTTCTGTCATAGAAAGATTAGGTGAGGCAAAATAAACTAGAATTTAAAATGTCAAGGTGTTCCTTTAACCTGCCTCCAGGTTTATGAAGCATCCCTAAAATTACTTCTGCAGCTTAGAATTCTTCATGGTCATTTTATGTTTGGAGGCAAAGTACCATGTTTTTCTCCTTCCTCTTCCACCTACCTGCCTCGGTCCCTTTTAGGACACGGTTACAAGTGGAATCGCTGCCACATGTTAAGTCAGATACATGTTCAAAGTAAACCAGTGTTCAAAGTTTAAATTATTGTATGGCTGATTATCTTGTCAGAGTTCCACACCAGAGGGCTGTTTTCATATGCATCTGCTGAAAAAAGGTGTCCTGTGCTAACCTGAAAACAAACCAATATCAGGCAAGAATGATAATTCAGAGCAGAGTTCTTTTATGTAGTATTTGAATATCTCACAACAAGCATGGCTCTTTTCTGTAATTAAAGGTTCATCACAAGAGCAAAGTCTTGTCCAAGACAAAGATTCACAGCAAGACGAGTTGAAACTTGAAACTATTTGCAATTAGGGCAGTCAAGTGATTAAAAAAGAATCTAATTGATTACATGCACTGTGATTAATTAATCTAAATGAATCACGTACATCAATTTTTGCATTTTATTTTAAAAAATTAAACTCAAATGAATTTGGGCAGATACGTGTAGTGAAGCTGCTGGATTTTGGACACAACTGTCCCCCTGTCCTCTCCACCACCCTAACTGTTCTGCAGTCCATTGCGATCAGTTTTGCAAGGGAGTTAGTTAGTCAGTCAAGGGTAGATGTATTTAGTTTTCATCTGAACGCCTGATCGAGTGTGGCTTGGCGAGGCTGGCTAGCGCTAGCATTCTTATGGTATGAAAATTCTGTACTGCAGAAACTTCAGAGAACAGTGCTCCTATCAACAGTTCCATCTGGGTGTTTTTAAATGTAAATGTTCCATTCACAGGGCCAAGCAGCAGCGTCTTGTCTGCCTCCATCATGTGATACAACCACTGTGGCCTTTAATGATACACTGGGTCAAATGCGATTAATCAATGTACATTTTTTAACGTGTTATTATTTCTGTGAGTAATATATTGAAATTCAAACATTATTTTGACAGCCCTACTTGGAATCATGAAGAAAGAGAACTGGATACAGTACTGGAAGCAGAGCCCTGTTAATTCCTATGGAAGTTGATCAGTGGTGCATAAAGCCAGAAAATTTCGACTTCCCAGGTGCAAAATTCCCCAGATTTTACGTATCGCTGAGCCCATAGAGCATGCACTCTAGAGACTTCGCCAGCCAAGCAGCTAAATTCTGGTTTAGCTCTTCAGTAACTTGAATGGGGATAAAATGGTTTAATCATGCGGCTCTCCTAGACTTTGGAAATGTTACCGGACCAAATGGATCAAATCTGATAGTGAAACAAGTCATTTTGTGGGGGTTGTGATGCTAAAAAACATGTAACCACTGATTTACAGAGATCTCCTTCCCAAATGTAAGACTGTAGGAAAAAAAATTCTTGTGGGCCCAATGGTTTCATGTGACCTGGAAGTTGTAGTTACACAGTTTGGATGTCAGACTGGCTTCAAAGTCCAGCACTGTTTCTAGGGTCTGCTTCCCAATGTTCTGAAAACCTGCCAGTTTACACCAATGTGACTAGATGAGACTGTGTATTGTCTCCATAGTAACGATTTTCTGTACTCTGTTTTTTTAATCATGTGCATGTGACAGACGCACATACAGCCAGCAGCAGCTACTGACTCCGACACTGTGTGAAGACAGAGACCAATATATGTGTCAACAACCGCGGGGATGTTAATGACTTGGGCTTGGCAGGGGTGGAGGGCCGTTGTCAGAGAATTCTAAAACAAGCAAAAAAGCCGCCCGCTGACAGTTTGTAACCGACTTGACCAGCTGTCATCGCTTCTAAGGTGCTTTTGTCACAAATCTTTGGTCTGAACTGGGCGACACAAAACTGACGCAAATTTGAATAGAAATAAGAAAGAGAAAACACATGATGGATACTTTTGTGAATACCCATACACTTCCACTACTTTTATCAGAAATCAGTACACATACTAATACACCAAACATGTCAATTAAAATGATAAAAGATATGGATAAAAGATTTATGTTATGATTCTAGGACTTTCTTGATCTTGAAAAAGTAACCCGCTTCATTTACCTTCACTTTACGTACTTGCAGCTTTATTTTATATCTATTGTCATCACGATGTAAACTAATTTTGCAGCAGTTGCAGTTGTTGCAGCAGAATATATTGAATTCACATAAAATTTAAGAACCAGAAACTAGACACAATGGCAGGAGACTAGTAGACATCATTGGTGCAAGCTGCAGCTGTTGGACTGTTTTGGGATGTATTTGTAATTAGCTCTTTTCTCCCTTTTCTTCCTCTGCACCACCACCTCTTCTCCTCTCTTTTCACTGGTTCTTTTAATCTTTTTCTCCTGTCGTTTCATATCTCAGTGCTGTACATTTACATGTTAGGTATTACCCTCTTATCCGTAGTGACTTACAATGAGTAAGGATGTGGGGGTAAAGTGATCTTCAGCGGGATCATTACCCATTCCACCGTTTCCCCCTTGATCCTTCCAACCGACCCAAATTCCTCTATTTCCACCCCCGTCCTCTGCTCCTTCCCTTCACTCGTAAGTGCTCTTCTGAATCAAGGTGCACTGACAATTGCACTGGAATGACAGTTCTTCACCCTAATCCTCAGACCTGTTGTCATGGAAATTGGGGCTCTCCAAACGGCACTATTCACATGAAACATGAATGATGAATTTGAGTTTTTTGTGTGTGCCACCGCATGTGTGTGTGCGTGTGTGTGAGGGAGCCAACAGGCAGATTGCAGCAGTTAATCACTCTTTCTGTCATTTCCTCAAAGGAGGAAAGAGGAATTGAAGTAGAAAGAAGAAGAAAAAGATGTGTTGAATGGAGACAGGAAGGTAGAAAATCTGCCCAGTGGTTAATTTCTCAATGCAGGATTGCATTCAATGCATTCGCTGACAGGGCTAGTGAGTTTGCCTAATTGCTTTGGGCTAAAAACCGCTCAGTCCAAAGAGAAAAACTAGGCTAGGCGCTTAGCCATCTCAAAATAGATAGAGCTGAATGCCTTAGTCTCTTTGGTACTGATGCGAATTGGCCAGTTTTAATAACCCTGCTAGGACTGAAACATGGAGAGTGAGTGTGGCGAGATAAGGACGTACTCTACTGATATAGTCTTTCTAAACTCTTGCATTCATCACTCACAGTAGATTATGTAGTCGGACCTTTTTTGTATTTTAGTAGTGTTTTCCCTCCCTTTCAAGACATTCATTGGTATAGTCCAGTTATTTTGTAATGATTTTTCTGCTTGACGTTTTTTTTATCTGACATTGAGCACAGTTACAGAAATGTACTTTCCAGGTTTTATCTTGTCTTTGATTATATCTTGGTTTCAAAGTTTAAATTGAAGATAGAGGAAACATAGTCATCATATATGTGTAATCATGTCTAGAGCATCATCCATAATTCTGATCACTCTGCTGTTTGAACAATGGCTCCTCAGTCATGAGGTTTTTTTTTTTTATTTCTGAACTGACTGAGTTATAGTTATAAATATAATGAGCCCATTTTCACTAGCATCCCTGTCTCTGAAACATTATGATTATACGGTACTAATTTGCAATAGGTTGAAGGCGAGTAAATGCACATCACGTAGGTGCAAGGCTATATGTAAAAAAAGATCATTTGCTATGCTAATTTTCAACATCAAATATGTTTTAAGAGACATGTAATGCCACTTGAAATACATTTAACAAAATAAGGAAATTAATGCATATGCCAAGTTGGAAAATGTTTTTATTGAACATGAACATAAAAAATGCTCACAGACGACCTGATTTGTTTTCCCTACAATATCTGCTCATAAAATTTAAAACATGGTTAACATGGTTAACAAAGCCCACGTGTAGCAGTTCTCCAGAAGTGGAAGCAAGCTATCAGTTTAGGAAGCATTTGCAGCAGAGTTTTCTATGTATTTTAAATGACAGTATTAAAGACGATCATCTTTATTTAATTTTGGAAAGTCAAAAACGTGATTGTGATTAATATTTGATTAATTGTGCAGCCCTACAAGACACAGCATTTTTTATTTTGTTGATTTAACCAACAGCATAATCTTTCACTTCCCTTAACCAAAGTGCTTTTTTAACCTTGACCTAACCACACAAACTCTGATCTCCCATGTCAAAGTTCAAAAACAAGGTCAAGGACATAAATGTAGCACTTCATGCGCTGGAAAACACATTGCCACTGAAAATGATCCAGGCTGCCACTGAGTATCCACACAAACATATTTGGCAAAACCATTTAGTTTGATATAAGACGTAGAGGTAGAAGAGAACAAAAAGCTAGTTTTTCTCACTAATTTTCAAGTCACTTGAGTCAAGGGTGCAGATAGTCATTACACACCTGTACAAGGTGCTTACATGTGTTGGTATGCAGGTTTCTTTTGGGATATCACAGCTAGCACATTGTGATTTCGACAAAACAGCCAGGATAAGGGCTTATCTTAGTTTTAACTCATGAACTTGTAAAAACCTGATCACAACTAGGAAACCGCTGTTACTGTGCTGTAACCATCCTCATTCATACCAGTAAAAAAAATTAAGTTGAACTGAATTAAAGTAGGATGGAGAGAAAAATGGAGTGCAGCAGATTGAATATATTGCATGCTCCTTTATATTTATTAATATGTTAGAGTGTTCATTTTGCTCTTGATTAACAATGGATGGATTACGTCAAAATGGAGTACATGCAGCGCACGCTCCTCACAGTTAATCAAGCGCTGAGAGGTTCAATAGGTCCGTTGCCATAGAAACCAAACATGAATTGTGGACCAAATCACTTGATTGGACATGTAGTTGTTCCAGTCATTAATGGAGAACTAATGGGGCACTTTGTCCTAATTACAAGACGGATATCAGTGTGTGTATTTGATTGTGTGTGTGGGAGGGTGCGCAATCATGTAATTTTTCAATCGTCACCATCAGGCTACATTATTACTTTGTCTTTTAGACTCAGTCTGACATATTAACTCCCTTATTTGCCCTGTGATTTACAACAACCTTTTCCAGTTATAACAAATAGACACATATCCAGTGGTGTTCACACATGGACATGGCAGCTATTGGTTTCATTGTGGACCAGCAGTTGTAAGCTGAACCAGAATCAGTATTATACATGAACACCACATTTTGTTCCTTTCCTGGCCTCATGTTCATGCTTGTCCTTCCTTTCCCCTTGAGTCATGCTTTCTCAGTCAACTCTGTTTGTCCTGATGCGGCTCTGATACTGACACAGCACTGTATCACTGCCTTGTCATATGATGTTGTTCCCATGTCTGCAGCCTTTAATTTCAGTCAAGGGGAGACAGATAGTTCTAACCACCTTCCAATGAACCCCGTGCTCTTCTTAACTTAATGGAAAGTATGAATACTTGTATCTGTTTGAGTTAAAAGGAGATCATATGATATGTATGTGAGGCAGAATATGACTTTGTCTTGTCAATGTACTTTATGTTCATGTGCAACTTAAAGCACATGCAGTCTCTCTATTTACTGTGCATCCATTGATCAGCCTCTCCTCATTATGACAGGCTGCATCCTGTTTATAGCATGCCGGTCAGTTTCCATACCAGGTGCTGAGACAATTCTTTTTGCTTGACATGATTAAGTGAAAAAGTAATGCATCTATTTGGCAGAATTTCTGTTCATTTTGGATTATTTGAGATACATTCTAATCTCACTTACACAGTCAAACATCTCACCAACTGTAAACTGATAAAGTCGGAGGACACAGAGCTTTTTCAAAATGTAATTCGCTGCAAATTTCCAGTCAGAAGCTCCCATTGCTAATATGATCTTTGGGATAATTTCATTTACATAATGCTTAACCATGTTAAAGTATAGCTGTAAATGCACCCAAAACACACTGAAGACGGATTGTGATCCGATCGGCCAAACCATCTCTAGAGGTGGTCAGGGACACATTGTGACCACACTGAACGCAAATGTTAATGCAATTGTGTTTTCAGTCAACACACTACAACTGCATTTTCTGGTGTTGCTTCAATAAAGCTGTGTGTCCATCAAAGTGTTTCTTTTCACAGCTGAAAAATGACAGCTGTTGTAATTCAGCACCAAGTATTTGCCCTTTGTGATGGCTGGTCTTTGTGGTATTTGTCCTGCACCTTCTCCACTGTGATTGGACAACTGGTGACAGCTCTCTCTCGCATCCAGTGTTACAGAGATATTTAACGTTAGTAATGTATTGTTACTGTAATGACATCAACAACCCCAGAGTTAACTTCTAGTGTCCAGTATGTCAGATTTTTGTCATCATTCCCTTTCAGTGCTGAGTGGTAAGACAGACTCATGCAAGCAGGTCAGGTGGAAAAGTGACAAATGTGCGCAGTTTAGTTTCGGACGTTATCACATCGGAGGTCACATTTGTATTCCACTCAGGGCATTCCACTTGCCTGAATACAGAGTTGCCCTGGGCAAGTATTAATGTTGAGCCCTGTGACAGGAAAAAACACTTTGGTGGACACAGTACCACCAGATACAGTGCACTCAGTGCACTATGGCGGTTTTGTTTTTCTAGAGGTAACCCCTGCAGATTTTTCCCCCATCTACTAGTTGATTGGTTGAACAGTAGATAGAATTTCAGTCAACCAAGATTTTCTTTGGTTGACTACAGCCTGAGACACTGGAGACCAGGCATAAATGTAGTCAGGTTAAATCATATCTCGATACAGTCTGGATACGAGACACATTTTAATGCAAGCTTTAAGGGGGGTCTTCAAGTCCTGATTGCAGTATGCTCACAGTATAGATTCATATTCTAAAGTGGTAATAGTGGAATAAATTACACAATCACACTGGCATTCTTGCCTCCAGAATGCAAAATACATGGATCATTTCATTCAATGTCTATGATTACATCTCAGGGGACTGATTTCAAGCCCTGAAAAGTGCTGTGTTTTTCACCATGTGCATTGTTGCCTTCACTTGTTGCACAAAAAAATTCTCCTGTCTCCAACACACTAATTAAAAACCATTTTATCCTTTTCAGTATAATTGCTGTGCTGTGTTTTATACAGCATACCCTGTCCTCATTTATATTTGTAATTTGGTGAATAAATGATTGAGTAAAATCAGAAAAGCATCAGTGAGTCTACGTTCCTTGCACTCAGAGTAAAAGTAGGCAGGGTAGAGATGAGTTATCAAAGCAGTGAAATGATTCAGTAATGGCCGTTACACAAGTCAAGTCATGTCACATTTATTTATAAAGCATATTCTAAAACAACCCATGTTGACCAAAGTGCTATACAGACAGCAATGAATACAAATATACAGCAATATCTACAATATCACAAGCTTGTTAACATTGGCGGCCACCCCAAGCTACTGGCGTAACCACACCAAATAAGGCTGTAGTAACAAAGAACCCAGAGTGTTTGTAACTAAGAAAATGTGTGTTTTTATTGCTGATGACTTAGGCTTTTTATTTGTAAGAGACCAAATGTGATATTTTTTCTTATTAAAGAGATAGTCTTGCTTTAAAGCACTAGTCTGTGTACAGAATTGACATATCCTCATACAACAATTGGTTTGATATCTTATGAACTAGTGCCCCGCCAGTTTGGTTAGGTATAGCAAAAGAATCATGGTTGGGTGTCATCAATTAATGAACTTAACATAATGTGATTACATGACAGTATGATGTGACAATGACGGAACAGTAGTGTTTGTTTGACCTGTCCACCACCCAGACCACCTTTACACGCAGACTTTGTTGTTGTATATAATTCAAGACCAGCTTCCTCCTTTGCTCCTGTCATATGAGGGAGGACAGCTTGCAGCGCATACGCCATGTGATCACAGCCTGCTGGCTCATAATTATGTTGGTTTCATATGGATTATAGTACCTACATTCTGTAGGTGTAAGTGCAAACAGTGACACAGCCTGACAAAACTGTTTCCTGAGTTATTATTTTTCATCAATGGCATGCTCTCATTATTATAATTATGCACACCTCTAAAATGTGGCAACTTATGTGTAATGAGAACCCCTTACCCTGCTGTTAAGCCACATCACTGAGTTCTTTAAACAGTTTCTGCAGCACTTCAGGGCTAAAAACAAAACCAGCATGCCAAAGTAGGCTATTTGATAACAGTGTCTTTGTTTCCTGCCAGGATGTACTTTCAGGTTGACCTCGGCCTGTTTTGAGATTTCCCATATGAAATGTTATGGCTGGTATTGGTATCAGGAAAGCAAGCAAAGGGAATTAACTCAACTTCACCCCACCTTTTGTTAACTTGCAAACAGGAAGAAGGTCCTGTAGGGGTCTCCTCTGGCCAAACCTGCTTCCTGTCTCTGCTTAGCAACGAGGAAAGTGTTACTAGGGGCTGTCAATGAGGTCAACAGCCAACTGTTTGTTGATTGTTTTATTTCACAACTATGGACTGTCCATTTGCAAAAAGGGGGGTCATATTGGAAATGAAGTGAAGGTCTCTTCTTTGTCATTGAACAGAATCTAACTTTTATTAACTCAAGTGCATCAAGGAAGTGTATAAAATCTGTATTATGTGACTTCCTATTGCATGTGCAGAGTGCATGTAGTGTGTGTGTGTGTGCGTGTGTCAGGTACAGGCCTTTGACGGCCCTCTCTGCTGTCTGCTCCTCCATTATCTCATCCTCTCTCCACATGCCGCCAACATCCAATGCAATAATTAGCAATCAGTCTCGCCCCAATGGCTCCATTCACTGACCTGGTACACACACAATGTCACACATACACTTGCACACACACACTTGCACACATCTGGCTGCATAATGGAAGAACACCCTAAAATGATGGTTCCTTATCTGCATGAGTCTGCATGTGTGTCTGGAGAATGTCCTTATCTGCCGTGAAGAGTCCTTGTAGGCTCCAGCTTTGGGACAATAAAACACAACAGCACTCTGGATGTCGTTCCCACTTCTGACAAAAGCAGGGCAGGAACACAAGATAATGGCACAGAGGAGAGACACATCACACTGAAATGAGATTACATTAGCAGGAACACAGGAATAAATGCAGGCCGTATAAAGTGGGGACAAATAGTCATAAAATTGAGAATAAAACAAGGTTAAGCCAAGTACAAAAACATATTAGAATAAAGCAGGATAATAGAGAAGCGGAAGCATGTACGCATTGGACTAAACCTGGAAAGAGCAGAAAATGGATGAGGCACTTTAGGTAATGAGGTTTCCATGCATGTGCATTTCTATTATAATCAGCTTTTCCTCTCATTTGGGTGCATGAAAAATAAAAAGTCAACAGCCATTAAAATGCTACAAACAATAAAAGTCACACAGCCTCCTCTACAGTAGATGCAGGAATAAGGCCTTGGTATTTTATTTATTTTTTCTTTGTGCAAGATCAGCATGTAAGAGGGAAATGTCTCCTGACAAGTGAGGGTTTTAGACTCTGACAGCAGATAGCGAGTTACTCTCGAGTCTAGAGTGAAATAGGGAGGGAGTCCATCACTGCAGAGGGCAGAGAGAAAACACTCTGGGTGGTCTAAAGAAGAAACACTTGGACTGTTTGTGAGTTAAAGTTACAATGTGTAATTTACATGGTTGCGTATTAGCAAATATCAACTGTTGCTTTCATAAATATATATTTACTAACGTGTAGTGCAATTCACATACAAATGGAAGCTTTCTCATAGGCTTAGAATGATTTCTCTATATATGCGCAGGCAGGGCGCAGTCTGCTGGAGGCTGCCCTCTTACGTCGCCATATTTGAATACAGGGGCCAAAAGGGATACACGCGCTTTGCCTTTCACGTTTATCTAGAACTTGCCGTCACTGGAGACGGTTAAGGTGAAGCTCAATCCGGGGCGCTTCTGCGTGAACCTGCTTTGTACTTTTATGATTCTGTCGCACTTTAAATGGAGGACCACACATATGTTTTGCCCCGTAAGAGGGAAACCACGCCACCAAATAAAAGAAAAACACCAGATAAGCGAGGACGGGACAACAGTAACCTGTTGGCCGTAACTACACCAAAACAACCAACAAACAAGAACTTAGCTGTAACTCCAACTGTGCACTCCTGCTGTCTCCTCCAGCTCACTCATACACACACTAGCACGCGCACTCACACAGCCCTCATCCCCGTCACACTCGCACCCCGCCGCCCTACCTATACTCATTCAATCCCAAACATGCCATTAACTCACAGAACATTGACATTATAACAGAACATTTACTGCAGGGTCGCTACAACATCATAACATGATTTAGATTCCTAAATAAATATTCACCTCATCGCTATAGGCTTACTCCTGAAAAACTTGAAAAACTCGTGGATGATGCCATCTCTGTCTGCGCAAGGCTTTTTTTCCTACGAGGCCTGTTTCCAGCTGCTTTTTTTAGACATGCTAGCAGCATAGTTCCAGGTTGGCAATATTAGTTGGTTGGCCAGTTGCGCCACCACTTTGGTCCAAACTAAAATGTCTTAACAACCATTTTAATTTCACGGATTGTGATGACATTTTGACATTCATGGTCCTCAGGGCATGCATCTTGATCTCCTCAAGGAGGAATTTCTTTTCCACAGCAGGTGCATACATAGCAAAGGCAGTTAAGACATACAGAATGCAGATATGTAAGACATACAAAAGTAATACACAAGTGACAAAAACATGGACTGGCATACAACACACCACAGACTGAATTTCAGAACAAGAGGAGGTTAGTTATTTAGAGCTTTAGCAGCTCTTTCTTATGTTTTCAAAAGTAACATCACTTAAAAAGTAAAATGGAAAATGTAGAAAATTATAAACTTCGTAGGACAGCTTTCATGCAAAAGTGCATGTATTGTAGGGAGATGCCACTGCAGTAATGATGACTTGTTTACTTGTGCGACATCCCTGAATTTATCTATAGTGCCAAAATTTCAGTTTTCCAATACTTTGGTTGTAACAGTTTGGTTTTCTTCAAGGTCTCTTAGTTCTATTTAAATGAAACCTGCTTTGAAAAATGAAAAATGCTCTGAAACAAACAGACTTGTATCTATAGCCGTCCCTTTACAGGGTTTGAATAATCGCTGTAGCCTCTCCAGCCGTGAAATATTCGCGCAGCAGGTCTAATCAGCTTCACCCCTCATCAGCAGTGAAAGACTTAAAGCCTCAACTTCTGCAGCCACCCGCTGACTGAGTTGAATAAGTCAAAAAGAAAGAGGGACAGAAAACGAGAGGGCGGGCGAGAGAGCACCTGATGAAAGAAAAGGAGAGAGAGAGTCAAAAGAATTAAAAAAAAAAATCAGACAAGGACAGGCTGCGCCCTCTGATGCCTTTGTCCTATTGGCCAAGGGCCTGTCGGGCGCCGGCGGCAACCGATGACATCACTGTATTAAACTCGGCGGGGGAGGGCGGGGCCTCTGCTGCCTTTGTCACCCTGGCAACAGGTCCACTTGTGTGTATGTGAGTGTGTTGGCTTGTTAGAGTTATGCATTGATTGCCTCACCTCTGGCTGTAAGTCTGCCGCCAATTCTCCTTTATGCTCCTTTCTCTTTCGTTGCTCTTTCTTGCTGTACATCCCATCTTTTCCCCATGGAATTTTAGCATCTAAAACTGTTTAGTAGATTTAACACACATGAAAATGGTGAATTTTATGTGACCTCTACTTCTTTTCTTTTCTCCCACACCCCACATCTTTCCATCTTACCTCACTCCATTCTTCTCCTGCCCGTATGTCCTTTCATCTACTCTTCTCTTTCCCTCCTTTTTCCTGATCTCGTCCTTTCCCCTCCCCTCCTCTTCACTCTTTTTAGTATTCAGCGGAGTCTATCGTAAGTGGATTGGTGGTGTGCCCACTTAAAAGGAGTGGAGGAATCACACCACTAATCCCATTGTGGGAGAACAAGAGCTGAAGCAGGCCAATGTGTGTGAGTGTGGGCAAGAGAGAGTGTGAGTCCATGAGTGAGTGACATTATGGGGAACGTGTGCTTTAAAAGTGAGAGAGAGGGATATCGTACAGACAGGTATGTGATGAAGAAAGTCAGACAGAGGCAGATAGAGGGGTCTTTGTGTGTGTGCCCTGTTAAATCAGGCATGTAACGCCAGCTTTTATTGGAAAGCCTCTCTAGACTCCTGTGATAAGTGGCAGGCTTCTCTGATCTGAACATGAAAGACCGGGAGCAAGAAGGGAGAGAGAGAAAAGGTGGGGAGGAGAGAAAGCGGGAGAAGAAAAGAGGAAAGTGTGTGTGTGTGTGTGTGTGGGGGGGGGGGGGGGGGGGGGGGGGGGGTCAGTGTGGTCCATCCAAAGAAAATGTAATTTTTCCACTTCCTGGGGAGCTTCATGTGCTGTTTGACTAATGATGAAGATGAAAAGGAAAGAAAGGAGAGGATGACCAAGGACTTTACATTCACAAATCTCTACAATTTTACATCTGCATTGTCAGGACTCTGTGGCTTGCTCGAGGACACTTCTGCGCTAGTTGTTAGAGCTTTGCTAGAACAAGAAAGATGCCCAGTTTGGTAAGAACCAGGACGCAAGAAAAAGTCGTTATTTCAATAAGAAAATCTCCCAAGATAACCCAGGAAGCCAAAATGGCCTGCTCTGAACTTGGCATGCAGAGAAGAAAAAAGTTGCGCTGTGTCTGGTCGCCAGACTTGATACTGACACCTCAGTATCAGACCAAATGAACTGGCCTGATTCTGGCTGCGGACACTACAATTACTGGGCCATTGTCAACAATGGCTTGGCCCAGCATCGGCCCAAACCGACACCAGCAGAAATAAGTCTTGCTGCCTCTAGTTGCCCAACTTGGCTTAGACTCAGCATGAATGACGCCCCAGAATCACACCAAATAAACTGGCCTTAATCAGGCTGCCGACACTGCGCCGTTGTCAAAAAATGACCTGGCCCAGCACTGGCCCAAACTCGACGTACTGGAAGAAATAAGACTGGCCTAATGACACAGAATAGGGCCAAATAAACAGGCCTGATTCCTGCTGCTAACACTCCCATCACTGGGAAACAACAAAAAAAGGTTTTATACATCGACTAGAGGTCTTTGTGAGGTAAAAGCAAAATTACAGCTGTGTTTTTCTTGTAAAGACAGTTTGAAAGAAACAAAGAAAGACAGACAATAACAAAAGAGAGAAAAACACTTCAGAGTGAGAACAGATCACAGGAAGTCTGAGTGTCTTCTGATCTCTGTCCTTTAATAAAGTCTTTCTGTCCTTTCCAACCTTGATTTACATGCTTGCACCATGCCAACAGCGGCACGTCTTTCTTGTCATCTTTCTTCCCCTTCATCTCTCCCTTTCTCTCCATCACCCACCAGGCACCAAACACACTCCTCTTTCATTCCTGACACTCTTGTTTTCTTCTCTTCACTCCCACCACTCCTCGCCCTGTGGGAGGTAGAAAGAGATTTATAGAGGCTGAAGTGATATCATTGTTAACGCTTGTCCTCAGAGCTCCCCTTTGAAACACACACACACACACACACACACACACACACACACACACACACACACACACACACACACACACACACAGAGGGAGAAATGATGTACTATCAAATGTGTGCAGGTGACTAAGCGAGCAATGAAAGGACACAAATGCAAAAACACACTTTAAGACACATGCACTCCCTCCTTAGCACTCTTCCCGTCTGCTGTCAGGAGGGTTTGTTCCCACGCCGTGGAGAGTGTGTCACATGACCAGCCAGCTGCGTGTGTGTGTTGGAGGGTGTATTGGGACACTTGGGGCTTCTCCTTGGGGATTAAACTCGTGTTTTGAGGTCAGAGAGGGTTGCACTGCTGGTGGCTGGAGGACACACGCACGCACGCACACACACACACACACACACATACACAATCAGTTACCTCAGGACAGAATTAGCTGGCGTCATTGTTGTCAAACAGAATGGATAAGGTTATTTTAAATGCAATATGGTGTGTGTGTTAGCTATTGCCTTGCCAGCTAATCCATTTAAGTGACCACATAGGTCCCAGTAGTGCCTGCATCTATCCTCCTAGAGGCTCGGCTGGGCAATTACTGTGTGGGTAAGTGGGTGGTAGGCAACTGGCTATTGGAGTAGTGAGAATAATTTAGTATTTAAATTACTTTGTGGTCATTGTGTTGTTTTGAGATGTCTAAAAGGTTTACAACAGAGATCCAAATCTTGTTGCGCAAGATCAATATACCTTATATTTAAGGCCCACCATTATTGACTTCGACTGGGTGTTAGTGTTTTTTTTTAGTCCATTGGTAAAGGGGCTTTATTTAGTCCCTCTAAAAGGCAGATTTAATATTACCTGTACTATTCAGTGATTTTTAATCAGTGCAGAGTGAATGTGTGGGTACATTTTTCCCCCTCATGCTTATTTTTAAAAAAGTTGCTTTAATTGGTAAAACTCACATTTATTGTTACCATGAGACAGAAAAATTTTCTTGCAATAAACAACCATTTGTGATTTTGACATGGTAATGAGCTAAGAAAATGCTTCCAGTAACAGGAAGAGAAAGTGGCGAGAAAGCCCAAATTGGCTTATTTTTTTCATTGGAAAAAATAATACACAATAATACAAAACAAAAACATGAGTCTCCTCATGTGTTAAAAATAGTATACTGGGCACTGGGTGCTGTTTTGTTTGTTTATATGTATTCTTTCAAGGTCACAGTTTGGTAGAGCCTACACTACCCATTCAACATCTCAAGCACCACTTGCATTGTTTGTGCTGTTGTTTGCCCGTGACTACACTGTTGCCTTGCCTCCATATCAGTAGCTCGTTATACTCACATGACCTTGCTTGTTTCATTTGGATGGTATCATTTACATCTAAATAAGCATTAGTTACAGGTATTGACTACCCTGACTGTGAATTTAATCAACCCCATTGATCTAGTCTGAGCCAACAACGGATACAACTGGGAGTCTGAGAGGAATTCATGCATTACCGTTCAAAGTCCAAACAAAAGGTAATAGGCTCAGATGGATTACAATACTAGAGTTTGAATAAATGAAATGTAGAGGCCATTGTCAGCATGACTAAGTTCTGGCTGATTCATGCAAAAAGCAATGAAATCTTTCTTGCAGTAGATCAAGTACTTTGTGACAGACTGAATGGCAGACAATGAAGCTGATATTAAAAATCTGACATCTACATTTAACTCCTAATTCTTATTACTATTTTAGTCATTTTCATGAAAGGAACATGAATCACTGCAGCCTTTGATCGTGAACTTAAATAAAAGCCCTGTCTTATCACTTAAGCTGATTATTTGGGAAGTGTTTTTGGGGTGAGTCGAAGAAGGGGATCTGAGAAAGGGATATAAGGGTTTGAGAGTTGTTTTTGAACATGGGTATTAATGCCATTTTAATCCCATTGTTATGAGACATTGTGGCTTTAAGGCATCAGTGTCTCTCAGCTGACTGGTTTTGGGGTGTCACTGTGTTTTGGTGATAGTGTCCCCGTCTAGACAAGATGACATTTGTCACAAGATGCTTATTTGTGTCACAGGCGCTAATACCTTGAAGCCAGTTGTTATGTGTTTGATGTTGTTTGGATATACTTTGAGCCATGACATACTGTCGCTTTGTGCATTCTTAACAGCATTAGGTGGTGTTTTCTATTGTAAACAGATTAAATCTGGAATAATGTGGGCTGAGACCAAAGGCTGCTGTTCATAGTTTACCTTGTTTATTTTGTAGTTTAGTTGTTTTTTTTTACAGGTTAAGGCAACATTATGCAAGAATTGGTATTTCTGTGATTGTCACCCCCACAGTTTTGGAGTGGTATGCTACTGATTACAAATTGCGCCTGCAGAGTTGTGCATCCCTGCATATGTTCGAAGGACTATGACCTAGGCTGTCACCTTATCAGTGACATCCCTGTCTCACTGAGTCTAATGGACTTCATTACTGTGCTTGTTAGTTTCCTCTTGTCTGGCTCCTGCTTGGTAAACCCTTTCTTGTTCTCTTTTTTGCTCCCTCCATCTACTTCCTCTTCAGTCTCTTTGCCTCTAGCCTGCCATTATGTTGAATGAAAAGCAGCTCCAAACAGCCGAGCTACCTGCTGTAAAGCGTTACGCACTGATCCTGTCCACTCACCAATGCTGCATAGTACAAGAACATTTGCTCAGAGGGCAGAGTGGGAATGAAGGAGACACCATTTTCCGTATTAAGGCCTGTGCACGCTGAGTCCATTTTTTTCGTATGCATTTTTTAAATCCATCATCTGAAAGAAATCGTTACACACAGAAACCTTGCACACTGATTCTGATGCATTGTGTTGTTGTATTTGTTTGCAATATGTGACAATGCGAAAAGACACATTTCTTCCTTTGCCTCTCTCCACTGGAGTCACCTACCTGACTGACATCACTCTCTCCCTGTCTTGCATTTGGCACCGCAGCAGCATGAAGGGTGGAGCCGGTTCACGTCCTCCTCCTTTTCGTCATCATCCACCTGAATATTAACTGACCTGCTGAAAGGGAGCTATTGTGGTCTTGTAAGGCTGAGTTTGGAGAATTTGTCATTTTAACCCATTCCTCTCACACACACACACACACACACACACACACACACACACACACACACACACTTGAACAAACACATCAGTCCAGCAAGTCAATCCAAATTTAATTTTGAGAGTCAGTAAGTCACATCATCTCAACACTCTCCATGTTTTACTGCTTTAGCTGGTAGGGTCAATAGAAAGTTCAGTCAGTGTTTTCAGACTGTATTCAGGGGTAAAACTAAAAGTGAACGCAGCTGTATTGTTGCATATAACCCCGTATTGTACATTGTTAATGTACACCACTACAAAAATAAAACCAAATCTGAAATAACTGTAGTTTTCTTTTGAATCTTTGAGTCCAAACTAAGCTTCTTGTAATGTGATATTAGTGTGATTCCCATGGTCTGTAAACAAATAATGGACATAGCCACCATGACATCACCCATTGTTTTATAGATTTTTAATTTAAAGCCTCTAGTTTGGCATTTTAGCTGTTGCCATCTTGATATTTTTGGAGACAGAAGTGACTATATTTTGATGAAAGGTTGGAGCTTGGAACAAGGGGTGCATCTGGCTAAGAGCCAGAGAGCACTATCCACAGACAGCATGTTACTCAAAGTGGCCACAACCTTAATTATGCATGACTTTAAACCATAATAAGATATATAAAATTCACCCCCCATACAGTTGTCATAAATGACGAAAGTTGCCATAGAGACCAAACGGTTTTTTGAATCAGGCCGTAAACATGTAAATTTCAGCTATAAAGTTGGGCATTTAAATATGAAGGTCTATGGGGACTGACTTGCTTTCGGAGCCAGTGTCAAGTTGCCATTTTCTGCATTGGCTTCATTTTTCAGCCTCTGAAGTTGCTGCTTAGCTATGACATATAATGCAAACATATTTTGTGTCACATTCCATAAAATTTGTTACATTAGTGTTAGTGACCTAACTCATTTATTTTCTTGCCTTCCATAAGTACATACATACTGCCGTCTGCGAAATCGCCACTGAACTAGTTTCCATTATACAGTATGTGAACACATTAATTTAAATGTTCATGTAAAGTGATCTCACCCAGAGGTTGAATTTTAATTAAGTAGATTTGTATGTGTGTGTGTGTGTGTGAGTCTGTTAGGAATTAATTTCTAGGTGAAACAAAGATTTTTCTCGTCTAACGTCTGACACAATACCTCTGGGCAAACATACTGAAGATCAGCGGAAATATCATTACATCACCATCTTCAATACAAATATATGAGCACTAGTAATGCCTTTAAAAACCTAAAAAGACAGTGATGCAATGTGACTAAGGAGAAACACAATAGAAACTGGCTCACAGGGACCCTGTACTTTGACCTCCACCTAATTGGTGAACTGAACCCCGGAGCAAGTTCCAACCTTTAAGTGGTCCACCCCCAAAAACTCCGAGGACAGCCTGAGGCAAGTGGAGGGCTGTTTCCAGGAAAGAGCAGACTGGTTTGTGCTATAACAACAAACATTTTCTGGAAGGTGGTGTTCTTTTCAGATCTTTTGTTTTTGTGTAAACCAACACAGTCTTGGAATATCTCCTAACCTTAGACAGTAAACCAGTATTTTCCACAAATGCTTGGTATCAGTCATCTGCTGTTGCTTGTAGAGTTTATTCAGAGTAAGCTGCCACATTATCACTAATTAAAAACACTTTCTCTTGAGCACATAGAACTCACCCAGCGCCTTTATATTTTTATATTTGTGTCAAAATCAACAGATGCAGGCGATGCATATCTGGAGGGTGTCCTCACCCCCACCATCTCCCTCACTGGTCTGACACTTTGGAGAGCCGTCACAGTCGCTGCTGACGAGCCCAAACCCACCATGACAGGGATGATAATCTTGTTGATTGCTGATAAAAGTGGCGTTTACAGCGCTGCAGTTGGACAGACATTCATTCAATCATGCTGGCATGTAATTAGTCGTGAGTGTGTTGTGTGAGGGCACACAAGATAATGAGGCAACAGGTTGTCAGGGTGCACACACATTTGGAGTCAGAAAGAAGGAAAATGGAGGAAATGTGTATGTTTAGACAAAAAAATAATTATAATAATTAAACTACTTTTTCCAATTTGGCTTGGGCAGATTAACTTTATCCACAGAATGCCACAGCATTGCTTTAGCTTGTCAATTACTCTGGTGCATGAGTGTGTGAGTGCAGGGCAACCCATTGTGAATATTGACCGTGTTGCCTCTGCAGTCCTTTACACTGCATTGACTATTCAAAAAGCCCGTTCAATTTCCCAATAGGTCGTGTGCTAAAACATTTCTGTGCCGACTCTTTGTATCAGTTTGACAGCACAGTTATAGCAGCTATTGCTATATTTTTTTGTTTTTTTTAATTATCATTTTGGCATTTCTTTGGTTTGAGTGGCTGATATCGATTCAATGCAACTGTACCCATACTGTCAATACTTTCAACTACTTTGCCCTCCATTAGTTGGGATAGCTAGACCAGATGTGTATTGATTTTGGCAGTGTACAGACAGTGCTTGTTCTGTGTGCGATCAGATGGCCTTTCAGCTTCATAATGTGGGCTTACATGTATATACTGATATAGAAAAGTCTTAGAGGCATCTCTCATGACAGCCAATTTCACCGCTTTGTCTTTGTGGAAATTAAACTGAAATGATTCTTGACCTCCCAGGGACTGCACTATTCAGTCAGACCAGTGTAGGATGGGGACAACAAGACTGTGTCTCATTACCAGTCTCACCACATAGGCTGCTTTGAAATGTGTACCTTAATAAATGTAAGCGGGTGCTGGTTAGAGTGGGGGGTTTGCAAAATTGACCTCACCTGTCTATCTAGTGGGTTGTTCACTACTAAAATGCATGCACACACACGCATACACACACTCTAATACCCACATTTCCCCTCTCTTCCCCCCTCCCCACTCTAAATGTCAGAGAGCATTGATTGTGAGATTGTAAACAGGAGCCCACAGGCAAATTCAGGTTTTGTTTGGGTTTCAACAAAGATATAAAAAAAACTGACAGTGTATTTAAAGGTCAAAACAGGAATAAAGGGGCGCTGCGTGTGTTTGTGTGTGCGTGTGTGTGTATGTGTGTGTGGCAGAGGAGGATGGAGAAATTTTGAAAGTAAGGGAAAGCAGGTTAGAATTACATTGTTTCAATGTAGGAAATGTGCAGTTTTGGATCCTCCAGAGAACAAAAAGAAAGCAATATGAACATAAGTAAGTTGAATTTTTTGTCCAAAGCTGCGAGGTATGATAATAAATGTTTCCTAACACAAGCTATTTAGAGTAATGAATATACAATTAATATATTTATTAAGTCACTTTGACATCTTATACAAATCATCCACCGTCTTATGGATTTACAGTTAAAAAAAAAATAAACGGAACCAAACATCACCGAACTGAATCTGAAGTTTGGCGATGTCTTTTTTCATTTGATTACAATATATATTTTATGTGTGTGTGTGTGTCTGTGTAGTGTGTAGCTTTGAGTACAGAGGGACTTTCTTATTAGAGTTGGGAAATATGGAAAAGGCCTTTCTCTCTCTTGCAGGAGACACTATATGTATGTGCTTGTGAGTGACGTTGCTCATGGGTATTTCTTTGAGTTGGAGCGTCTTTGAGGCTTCAGTCTGCTGTTGTACTCCTCTCAAAGAGCCTGTAAAGTTGCATCATATAAGTAAAGTAATGTTTTCTTCTTTCTCTTTGCTGAAGGTCAAGGTGCTGGTGATGCTAAACTGTGTTTGGCTGGAGCAGTCAGTGTTTGTTTTCTTACTTTTTAGCCAGTATTTAATATGCTCTGCCACAAATAAATTCAGACAGTTAAGGTGAATCTGCTTAGTCTCAGAGACATTATCCTCTGCTGCAGTGCTCAGGATATTAAACTCATTTATATTTACTGAAAACCAACTTCTTTCCTTACACCTGAAGCCGAATTTAATGACCCCTTTTTTAAGTGAGGGAAGAAAACATGTTTCTCATGTTGTCCCCGGTCTGGTTTGGTAGAATCATACCATTAATAAAAGCATAAGGACCTCACACTGACACACACACGCAGATCAATCTGTCCTTCTGCAGGAGGAGCGGCTTGGTGTTGAATTTAATCTCAGTCTCAATCCACAGGCACTAATCCTGCAGATTATAGACCCCTCACTCCAGTACACACACACACACAAACACACACACTGCGTTATTAAAGCATCTTTATTACATGTGACAATCCCCTCTGAGGGATACTGCCCCCTCAGCGTTTGCTTACATGACACCAGCTGAGACGTCATGACCTCATATAAACACACACATCCTCATAATGTGCAATAATGTATATTCTCGCATAATTTATGCGTGCTTACATTGATGCATGCATGCCTACGCACACAGATGTACTATCAATATTTAGCATTTGACCCAAGAGCGGCCTCGCTTAACATATCGTTGATTTTGCACAGATTGAAGCATTAATGCAACTACACACACTCATGCACAAATGCACACAAATTATTAAGGTGATTAAGTACTCTGAATTAATCTGTCTCTGTGTCAGTCATTAGACAAACAACTGAAATATGATGACTTTCACCACATGCCAGAAGAGTGATGTTCGGATTACACAGATACACATGTCTGCATGTATTGTGTAATCACATGTAATCTGTAATTATATAGATACTGGACATGGGACACATACTATAATCCCTCTGACCTGGTAAAGAGAGAGATATACTCGACTGTAAATGTAGATTATATCATCAGTGAGAACCCCACACTCAAACGAGCAGGATTAATAACAGCCTAATGAAATGAATCGTACATAATATAACTCAGAAAGGAGATGGGGTAAAGGTTTTTGACAAATTTGGGTCTCTAAGTTCTGCTGAATAAGCAAATGTTTTCCTTTGTGTTACTTTGTTTTGCATTTGGGCAACACAAATGCTTTACATATATTTGCAAACTAGGCTACTGTAGTTTCTATGAAGGCATTGCTCCATCACTTGTACATCATAACTCCTTAGTACACCTTTTTCTGTGTCAGTGTGGAACTCTCTACAACAGGAAGTTTCACAGCAAAATAATTCTGTGCATATTTGTTAAATAAGTGATTATAGAGGGTTGGGGAGGTGGTGACTACCTGCAGGGCTGGTTGCTATAGCTTGTGAGCTAATCATGAACCCACCAGGGGGACTGCCCATTGTTCCAACGGCTTATAATTTTAAAGTCCCAGTCCAACAAATGTCCCACTAGACTGAAAGCCCATTTGTTTGATTGCCTGTTATCCCGAAAACAAATGCACATTGCTCTTAGGGGCTATTTCTTTGAAGGCACTCTCCCAAATTGAAGCACATGCCTAATTATTATGCAAAATGATGTTGTTGGACCTTCATGCATGACCCACCCTAGTCAGACTGTGATTGTCTAGTACTCGTTGATTTCATTGGTTGGATTGGTAGGGTTGGTTAGGTTTAGGCATGAGGAGTGAGACTGGTTAGGGTTAGGGTCAGAATATCAGGGTAAGCCAGTGAGAGGTAGAGTAGGGTGTGTCATGCCTTTACCATAGTAGGAAGATCCGATGAGTCATTGTGTGCAGTAATTGGCCATGTGCTTCAGTTTGGGAGAGTGCCTTTGGAGATCGGCTCTTTGGAGCAATGCACATTTATTTTCGGGATACAGAGCTGTTGGACCAATAGCCTTTCATTCCGATGGGACATTTTTTGGGCGGCTGGGGCTTTCAGAACAGTGTCACAGCACCCTCACAAGCCAGGCAGGCTGGTGAAGTTTTCTGTCTACTGTTTGGTTTACTTACCTCTGGTATTTTGTACCCCATTTTACACCAATTTGTTAATGTAATCATTAATTATTATTATTATTAAAAATTATTGTGGTGTGGTATAAGTGGCCAAATAAATCTCTTTACTTGCTAATGTTCAGTTACCACACTCCTTAGCTTGCTACCTTAACTGGGTTTGCAATGGTACAATAAGTTTATACATTTCATTCAAAAGAGGTATTATTTACCACTGACTCCTGTCTCATAACTGTCTGCAAACCATTCCTCCTTTTTGGAGCAAATTAATGGGTCAAATTTCACCAAAGTTGAACTCAAGTGAACCCACTAATAATCACACAAAATAGCCTCGATTTGTACAGAACGTAATACAGACGCATGACAAACGTGGCACAGTGCTGACTGATGGAGAGAGACAGAAAGACACATCTATTCATTATAAATGGTATTGAATCTAAGAGAGACATTAATTATTAAATGAAGATAGCAACAACTTGTTACCACCAGTAAAACCATAGTAACCATTCCTGACATTCTTACTCCGGCCTGTCAAAACATTTCAACTGCTTGCCTTCTCTTCAACTGATTGTCAGCTCTGTTCAGTCATTTGACGTAAAATTCAGTTAAACATTAAATGAAGTGTAAAGATACAATTTTTTCTGGATAACAGGATGAACCTCAATACAGTTTTATTTTGAGGGGTGTAATATTCTAGTGGCCTCTGAGCATGTGGGTATGTATATATGCATGAGAAGGAGTAGAGATTATCATAATGGAGAACTGCCAGTAGAGAGAGAGAGTGTGTGTGTTAGATGGAGTGATGCCAATGAGTCTGGATGGTTCAGCATTAGCTTCAGATCAGAGCGTTGTGTCATGATCCCACTACAGTTCTGTGTGAGTGCATGTATGTGCATTTGGCACGGTTAATCGCTATGATAATGATAGCTCCTCTATCCCTCTCTGTCTCTCCTTCCTGCCTCTGTTCATCATTCCTTCATCAGCTTTCTACCCAGCCAATCAGCCTTCTTATAAGCAGGTCACCAGCCATGCACACAAACTGCGTCCAACTTCCCAAACCAGTCAGAGGACGCCCGTTCATCTTGTTAAACCAAAGAAATGTCAGCTTATGTGTCCTCGTTTGTCATCTAGAGAAAAAGTTGGCTGCAGCTGAAGCCATCTCATATTAGCATAATTTCCACATCCAGTCCCCTTTTTCTGTAAAGCAATTTGCTTCTAAAACAAAATTGCTGTAAGTTTGCTAGGTTCCCTGCTTGCAAATTGTACTTACAGTACAGCATTGCATGTTAGCACATTGTAGCATATTATTTATTTAGTCTACACTACATGATATTGCTAGGTTCTTCAATGGAAGTCCAATGCAGTGGCGTTCCTAGAAATTTATAATAGGGGTGGCCAGATGAGGCCACTGAAAATCTGGCACACCAAAATCAAAAGCCATAACTGAATTCAGGCTATTCTCATAGACTGTTCGTACATATAGCTAAGAAAAGTTATTAGTGTATAGCCCACATAATCAGGAAGGCTGCGATCATGTGCTGACACAAAACACACGGTATTTGAAACCAAGTGAACTTTAAGTTACTTTAAGGTATGTCGTCACAATGTTCCTTTTCCTAAACTTAACCTAGCATAACTTAATGTTCAGTACACAACTTTACTCTAAGTACCAAGTATGTAACGTCATTTGTGGGCCACCTATTTGTTCGATATCCTATGAATCGTTGTATGGGGATATGTTGCTGAATTTCATGAATTCTGTTATACTGCTGAAATATCTAGGCTAGTTGAAAATAATGTCCTTAAAAAACAAAACAATTATACAGTCTCAATTTGAAGGAGAACAAAACAAAACATTTACTGGGAACAAGTCAGCCCAAGTTGCCTGGGTCCAGATTTTGGAATCCGCCCACTCCACTGAGTTGACTAATTCGTCTGGCGTCATGACATGAAACAGCAGTTTCTCAGGTGAAATGAAAAATCAGCAAATCAGCACCACTGGCAGGACTAACACCCTTAAAGCCTCAGTGTGTAAAAATGGTGAGTAACAGTGACATCAGCGGTCAAATTCTAGATTGCAGCGCTCACCCACTCACCCCCTCCCCCGTCGGGTAAGTGACGGTGGCATCGTAGGAGAGTTTTTCGGGAGTATCTAGCGACGAGGTGAATATTTATTTAGGAATCTAAACCATGTTACGATATGTTATAGCTTACCAGTGAGATATAGGTTATCTGTGGAGTGTTTTCTTTCTAATTGTTTTGGTAACACGAGCATTAGCACAGTAATACTAAAATAACACGTTTTATGTGATAGTCACGGCACAGTGCGACACTTATAGGTTGGTACGATTATAATATATGCGTTTCCAGAGTGTTCTTCCACAGGACACAGGGAGATGAGGAAGGGGGAGAGGGAGAGGAGGAAGACCAGGGAGAGGAAGGGGGAGTGGGGGTAGAGGCGGTGCAGGAACGGCCAGGCGAAGAGGTGTGTCTCGGCTACCCAGAGGGAAGAGGAGGAGGACAGGGTGACAGCCTTCGCAGCAGCGAGAGAGGAATCAACAGATTAGGCTGTAGGTTAGGCTAACCATTTAGCTGTAGCTCTGGGATAACGTTAGCCAAGGCTAGGACAACATTAGCACATAGACGTAACATCAGCCGTCACTCGAACTTAGACGAGAGGGAAAAGTAGTTGCAAACATGAAGCCAAAACGATTTTAAAATATCAGATTGAATTACTTGTCTAGCAGAAAGCAGGCAACCTCCGCATCCCACTTTCTTTCCACCTGGAATAAGCAACGCTGATATTCACTCACGTTTTGTCCCATCCTTATCTGATCTTTTTCTTTTATTTGGTGGCGTGGTTTCCCTCTTACGGGGCAAAACATCTTTGAACTCACACTCAACTAACTTTTAACAAGCTTATCTTGAGATGCAGTAGCCCATATATTTTTTCCACTACAGAAGCCAGTATAGCAGATTATTTATCAGTAGTCCGGCTTTTGTCAGTCTGTATGTCTTATGTGCTATAAAACACGTCTGTGAGTTTTGAAAGTAATTCTTTTGAATATGTGTGACTGGGCGCCATCTTGGCTCCTCTGAGCAGTGGTGGACTGGAGCCAAGATGGCAGATGGCTGCATGTCTGCAGGGTTTGGATTCCTGCAGGGCCTCTGATACAGCAAACACAGACAACCGGGTGGAGGAAGATGCTGCCCGGACGAGGATGCTGATATTTATTGTCTCTCTCTCCTTGTTTCAGTGTCTCAATCCATTTTTTCCCTCACCTTTGATACTCTCCATCCTGATTCATCATTTATAGTGTTTCCCACCCATGTTGTGTTTTATGTTCCCATTTTTATCATAAATATGATGTTCTAGTGCAAAAGAGACAATATTATATAGACTAATAATATAGGAGCTGAATTTAATGCCTGTCTTTGTCCCTTCTTCCCACTTTAGATGATATATTTTGGTATATCTATAAATAAAAATATGGAATTATTAGTAAATACACAACTGTAAAGTACTATGCCTGATAAGAAAGAAGGGATTTGTCACTGGCATGTTTCTCTTAGCCATTTTATATTCTCATTGCTGCACATTTTACATTTGGGCTCTTTTGCTGACGCTCTGATCCGGAGCATTTTGCAGTTACTGCAGCACAGTAAGCTTTAAATTCTTGTACTACAATCACTCGCTGATATGAAACACACAAGATGAAGTTCCAGGACAGCAGATTAGATTAAAAGTTTGCTGTGCATCTGAAAAAATTCAATTATCTTCTGCCAAACAAATAGATAGTAAATGAAGAAAATGCTGAGCACAGAAACAGGATTTACATGCATAAATGTGATTTGGGGTTGGTATTAGAGAGTCATTCCATTCTGAGGAGCATAATCTCAGCTGGGAAAAAATGCTGTTGTTGCATCAGTAAAGAAAACGATATCTGGATTGTCCTCATACCTACATCCATTTATCTCTGTATCCTTTTGTCCTCTCTTTTTTCCCTTTATTTCCTCCACTCTTTTTTACTCTCTCTTTTCTACCTCTTTTTGTTCTTTATTCCCTTTCTTTCTCCCCTGGTTCTCCTCCCATCTCATTCTTCCCAACCTCTCTCTCTCTCTCTCTCTCTCTCTCTCTCTCTCTTGTCTCTCAGCATCCTATTCTCTTTTCCATCTCGATTTCTCTCCTGGAGCAACAGTATGTATACACCCGGTTGCCGTGGCAACCAGAGGAGGCCACATGAGCGGGTGGATGAACAAAAGACCCAGAGACCCTCATCCAGAGAGAGAGAGAGAAAGAGAGAGAGAGGGATAGATGGAGAAAATCAGATTTCATATTTAGGCGAGGGGTTTGGTGTGTGTGGAAAATGAGGAGGAGGAGGAGGAGGGGGGGGCATAGCGTAGGTGAGGTGAGTTCATAAATGAAAGAGAGAGAGAAAGAGAGAGAGGGGGAAGGGAGATATGGTTAACAAAGCTAAAAAAGGGATGAGGTTTCAGTGAATAAAAAAAGAAAAGCCTGAAAAATGCAACAGTGCATTATGTAAAGCTGCAGCAGTCGCACTGTGGCCGGCGGTGGTGTCTTGCAATGAGAGATCATTTCAAAAATCACTTTAAGGTGCAGCATATTGGCAGGCATTTTATTATTGTTAAGAACATTTTAAACGTATTTCACTGTATTGTGAGAAAGAATAGGAGGTGATTTGGAAGGCAATTTGGGTGGGAAAAAAATCTATTTATAAGAATGTCTTTCAGGTATTTCAGTGCATGTGATTTAAAGTAATGGCTTCTGCTGGCTCCATGACACTCATATGTAAAGCAAGTCATATACTAGCAGCAGGTACGGTGTATAATGTCATCCAGAGAGAGGGAACAATACTGGCAGGAGTCTGTGAGAGTTAAACCCACAATGTTGCCAAGCCATTAGCTTGTTGAACACAGGGAGATCCTATAGTACCACAGCAGTGGTACCCAACGTGGAGGTTGGAACCTCCATTAAGTTGTTAGATAAATCAGAGGGGTTGTGAAATGAAAAGAAAGCAGGAGAAAAAACAACTTGATTCCTCAACCTCATTCCCAACTCATCAAATACCAATGCTTGGTCAGGGGCCATCGGCATCAGATATTAATGCACCAAGGCACCCTTTAGTGGCGAGTGTAGTGCTGTAGTGTAAAGATTAAGGAAGTCCACATAGGGTGATGGGAGGGTCAGCGCATGGGTCAAGCAAACGTCAGACAGTGAAAAGGGAAACCGTTGTCCGTGTTTATTATTTAGAAACCAAAAGTCAACTGACTTATATTAACAACAACGTAGTGTGCAAGTATGTTTAGCATACTACGCTAATGACATATGCCACGTGATGTATGTGAAGTATGTCATGTCATGTCACGTCATGTCACATCACGTTTTTAACAAAAATACTTACTTTAAGACAAATCATGATGTTTTATTTCTAAAACAACCACATAGTTTTGTTGCCTAAACCCGAGGAAGTAAAGTTTTCTATGTATATTGTAAGTGTATTTTGAAATGACACTGTATGCATTTAACAAGCTGAAACTGTACATTTCCTCTTATTTTGAAAAGGCATAATACATATAACAAGCTTAAATTTACACGCCGTCCTCGATCGTCCAAAACTGATGCTGGAGTCATAGTTTGACTTGTAGGGCCACGGACCAAGTGTCCTCAGTAGTTGACAAGTTGGGAGTGACAGTGTGTTACAAAGACACAACATTATATAGTATTATATATACTATACTCTATACTGTTTGTGTATGTGTGTGTGTGTGCGTGCATTTGTGATTTTTTTTTCAATTTTCATCTTTTTTTCTTATGAACAACAGAAAGAATTAGTTGGCTCTCTGGCACAATGGATAGCGCATTGGACGGCTCTGTTACCATTATCTTCCGATGGGTCAGTCTCGGTGAGTCTATTAAGCCAAGTGCTTATAGTCCATGTTTGTTTTGACAGAAATTTAAGTAAGACAAAGGCACTGGTTGTATCATGATATGTAAATATACTGCATAATACGATACATAATTATCCTTCCTTTAATAGGCCTCCTCAAGTCCTCTTCCAATTACTGCTGCTGTAGAGAAAACAACTAAATGTCTCTTGTAACTCCTTTAATCAGCATCTTCAGCTGCATTGCTTTGCGGGTAATTATGTTGCCCTTGTTCATTCTGAAAGAGGCGCTGACATTCATTCAGTCTCACTTATTAAGCTGTAACCTAGTAATAATTACTGGAAAAAAAATTAGAGTTGGGGAAATGTTGAGTTGATTTCCACTTCAAGCCTTCCTCTCATTACCTTTGCTCTTTTTCATTAGTGTTTTAATTAGTTGTGTATTCTTTCATGAAAAAGGTACAGCAAGAACTTTGTAACTGGGCTGATAAAATCCAGGTTTTCAGTTTCACCTCCCGTGTTTCAGTTTTTTGGACACAGGATGTTACCTCTCTCAGTCATCTGTAAAATGACGACCTCAAATGCTCCCTTCAAGTCCATTAACCTTTGAAGTCTATAATTAACAGTTGAGCTAGAGGCGCTCCTATTTGACTAAGTAAACGTATGGAGCGCTGATCCTCTGCAGGATATACAGATAGACCCTTCAGGGCACTGGTGGGAAAACCATATTCAATTATCCTGCCTATTAAAACTCAGGAGTTTGTGTGTGTGTGTGTGTGTGTGTGTGTGTGTGTGTGTGTGTGTGTGTGTGTGTGTGTGTGTGTTAGCTGAAACAGGACAGCCTTATGCAAATATAATTACGCCAATTAAACCACAGAGGGGGCTCAGAGGGGGTTTCGGGTGGAAAGACTGGCAGCGGTTGCGTGTGAGTGTTGGTGTGTGTGCCAGTGGGTATTGTGGTAATAGAACTGGTTCTCCAGTGTGTGTGTGCATGTATCGAAGTCGACATGCACATGTGTGGGTGTTCTGGGAACACTGTTCTTCGCACCCTTTCCTCCATCCCCCCATCAGCACCACCATCCCCCAAAGCCTGCTTCCCCGTCTGTCTGTCTTCAGGGAGTTGAAGGAGCTCAAAGGCGAAGCTTGGGAGAGACTCCGTGTATGGAGTAGAGATGGAGAAGGAGATGAGGACATGGAGAAAAATGGTAGCAGGGATACAGGAGAGAGTACAGATGAAAAAGAGAGTTAATGGGTGAGCCCAGGAGAAAATCAGTTGCCACACATGTAATTGGGAGGATGAAAAAGAGGGGCATGTTCTTGTAGTAGATATATGAATGAAAGGTCTTATGTATCAGAACACCAGGGTTACTTTCTCTCCTCATCTTTACAAGTCTTACAAGTTATCCTTGACTTCATGGTTAAATATATAAACACACTTAATAATGACGTCTATCTGATAATGTGCATTGACTCTAAGTAAGGGGCCCTTTTGCCGCCTTATTTTTTAAAGCCGCTACAAGGAACTTTTATGCAAAACTGTCTCATTGTCTGTGCGTGACCTACAACAGCAAATGAGACCATTGGTGTTAAGATAAGCTATTTCTATATCCATACCTTTAGGAAACTGTCTCTGGGTCCGCCCCAGGTTGCTTCCAGGACAAAACAATTTACGGCACTCAGACAGTACACGTCATCTTACCTAGCTGCTTACATTTATAGTGACTCTTATATATAGTCGCTATTCCTCCTCCTCGACCCGACGTCCGCGGTGAGTTAAAATAGCAGCAATCATCAAGTAAAAGTTCTGTGAAAGCACTGGACTCACCAACAGTCACCCACGTCTCAGTCACACAGAGAAAATCCAATCCTCGGTAAGTCAGGAAATCCTTCAGGATAAACATTTTGTTCGCTAGCGATCTGGCATTTACCAGCCCAATCCTGGCAGGAGCCGGCGGGTCCACGGCGTGAGCTGTCCGGGGAGCCACACACAGAGGCTGCAGGTTGTGCAGATTCACCCCGCGCCAGCGGGGACGAGAAGAGCAGGGGCCGCGGGGTTTGTTGTTTCATTCATCCCCAAAACAAACACATGTGCGAGTCAGGTAAGCATCTTTACGACAATACGTGCTAGAGCTCGTGGGAAATGTAGACTTCATTCCGGCATAACACTGCTGCTTTTGTCCACAGGGTCACCAAAATCAACTCAAAATGAAAGTTCCTTGTAGGGGCTTTAAGGAGGAAGTCCTCACAAAGAGACCCGACCCGAGGCCCAATTTGGACTATGTCCAAAATATGCCTCAGGTCAGATAGAGTCTTGCTTTACTGCCACAGGTCACCGGTCTGTGTGCCATTATGTTTAAAGGCCCAGACATGCCAAACCAACATCAAAGAACTAGTGGCAACCAAGGCCAACTGTCGCATAGCTTTACTCTGCCTGTGTCTTGACCAAAAATTTGCACTCAGACACACTGCAAAGACTTCCACCAACAGCCAACTAGCATGTGCTACTGAATGAGAGGAAATAACTTTCTGAACCAGCAAACTCAGGTTGTCTGTACTGGTCATTAAAAAAGGGAAACCGGAAGACCAGCAGGATGGATTCAAGACGCTGGTTAGGGCGACAGACGCTCATCAACTGTTGACCGATGGTGTCCCTAATACCTACTCTGACTGCACACAGTAACAGGTCTGACCACACCTCATGCCATACCAACAGTGGGATTAAATATTTTAGAAAATCAGTAGCTTATGTAAAAGATTTATTACTGTAAATGCCATTGTACCGATTTGCTGTACACACACCACTCTCTATCAAATAATGGTAAAAGCTACATGACTGAAGTAACTAAGACTAGTCCTGAATCAATTTTTGCCTTAAGAAAAGTTCAGACAGAGTTGTCCATGTGATGGAGACAGCCAACGAATCGAATGACTGGCTAAAGTGATATAATATTTCCTGACATTCACTGGTGATTTTTATGCGTGTTTGCTCCCTTTCCTCCTGAACAGATCGGTATTCACTGTATTTTGCCCAAGGGGTAACACCAGCAACCATGTCTGTCAGGTTAAATTTACCCCTGAGAAACTACCTGTTCATACACTCAGAAGAAAAAAATGACAGAATTGTTTCTGGCATTGTCTAAAAAATCTTTTCAGTCTCGTTCTCATGGGAGATTAACTGTCATCACAATGCAGTAGAGGCGATTGTATCACAAACATTGTTGTCAAGCTTTCATCTCTGTGTATTTCCAGAATACACTGACAGCATCATACACTCGACTGCACTGCACAAAATACCGGCAGCTTTGAAACCAGAAATTTAAATGTTCTTGTGATCACTGTGAGAGTGTTTAACTGAGACACAGAGTACATCTCTTAGAGATTTGTAGCTTTTTCGCAGAATACAAACTAGTCACATGTGGGCCCTAAACACTATATTTTAGCTGCTAGTTGGTTTTAAATGTAATCCCATATATTATTACAAGCTTTTTGTACTGCTACAGAATGCCTTTTGCTGGAGAGATGTGATACAAAATTCAAATTCAGCCAATTTGAATTTTTTGATTTCAACAGAGGACAGTTTTTGGGAGAAGCTGAATGCTTGTTGAACTCAAATGCCAAAATACACATGATGCTCTGAAAGCTTCTTGGCAGGACAGCAAAGGGAAGACGTGTACAGAATGAGCAAATAGCCTACTGTATATTTTGCTGGTGTTCCATGCAGCATATCTTTGTATTGTACATGCAAAGTTAGTGCACAATTAGTTCAAAATGAAGAGTTCACAGCCATATTTAGGAACAGTGGAGCTTTGAGCTAAATGCTAACACCAGCATGCTAAATTGCCTTGGACATATGATATTTACCATGTACTGTGTAGGCTATGATAGTGTTACATTCTAACATTTGTTAATTAGGACTAAACACAAAGTACAGCTGTGACTAATGGAAATATTAGATGTTAGATTTGCAGGTATGCGGTCAGAAACTAGGGCAAGTTGAAACTTTGACCTGATGATGGCGCTAGATTAAAACTAAAGGAATCACCAGTGTTATTAGAATTCATCATGAGGGGACCATGAATGGCTGTACCAGATTTCATGGCAATCCACCCAAGAGATATTTCTCTAAAAACCACAAATGTGACCCTCATTGTGGTCACTGTGACGTTGTATCTGTCTTATTCTCTTCTATGATGTACCTCAGGAACGCTGTGCGGGAACTTCAAATTTGGTACAAACATGCTCTTGAACTGATTAGAATTTGGTGGTCAAAGATCAGGGTGACTGTGACCTTACAGAACATGTTTTTGGCCATAACCAGATACTTCATATAATGATTATGACAAAATTTCACACAAATGTCTTGTAGGATAAAATGATGAAGTGATGATATTTTATATGAAAAGGGTCAATGGTCAACTTCACTGTGACATCACAATGCTCTGCAAAAACACTTCTCTGGCCAATATTCAGCATCACAAAACAGGAACAGAAGGGGAGACATTTTGTCAGACTGAATCGGCGACGCTAATCTTGAGTGCCCACATTGAAACTGTACTAATTGTATAGATCTTCTATGCTGTCGGATTTAAGATGTGTATGAAGATTTGCATTTTAGCATATGTAGCTACTTTGTAGCAACATCCATATTTTAAGCATTGTCAACTGACATGTGAGTCATGACAGGCGTAGATGTAAACTGCAACTTGAGTGGTTGGCGGAGGCAAACAACCGCAAGGCGGTTATTCCAGATTAAATGAGCGAGACAATGAATGGCTTTTGGACCACACTCCAGATTGCTCTCGTAAGCTCCAAATGCCTTTCCTCGTGAGAGATGAAGCCGTAAATGGACTTACAGTTCAAAATATCCCCTCTAATCTCATACAGTTTTAAAGAACATATGATTTATTTGCCGTACCCACTTTGCCGTATCTATTTTAAGCTCTCAGACAAAGTTTAGGTCCTCTCCTCTCCTGCTAATCAGTCAGCAGATGTTTGGGAGGCACAAACGCCACTCTCTTCCTCCTCCCTCCTGTCCTCCTGTCACTCCTTCTCTCCCTTTTTAATTACCTCTGAATTTCTTCTTTCTATCCCCGGTCGCAAAAGCTTAAAATGAAGGAGCTGTTGTCATGTGAGCAGACGCCCAGCTGGATTCATCCCTCCCTCCTTCCCTCCACAAACCTGCTCTTCCTCCTGATGAAATTTATTAATCCATATTCATATGCTGATTATTGAACCATGTCTTTTAGGAATGGACGTGATGTTAGTGTGTTCTCAGCCTTTCATCCATCCAAACATGTTCCTTTTCCTCTGGCCTAATAAATGGCCAAGGACCATGATCAGACAAAATCATGATATAACCAACAAATATTATAAAATGACATTACATAAAACCTATGTTTCATATTGCTGTATACACATTCATCACTCCACAGTGGATCTTTTGAAAGGAAAAATTAAAGTTAGAGGAAAACTGGGGTCAACTAACTAACTGATCAAGGTAACAGTGCCAAGAGGTCATGTGGATTTAACAGTGTAATTCTTTTTTTGCAAGAACAGCTGCCATTGGTTCTTTTCCATTTATTCACTTGGTGAGAAGTGCAAGGACTTTTGGTGAATGCTTCTATGTGAAGCCCCCTTGAACACAATGTATCTTCTAGGTATTGTGTGATAAGAGGTGGAGATGCTGGGGATTGATCCCAGGACCTCATACATGCGAAGCATGCGCTCTACCACTGAGCTACATCCCCTCTCAGGGACACATTTTGCTTCACAGGTAACTGGTTTCAAAAAGGAAGGCAATATAAATATAACCTTTCTGAGCAACTGAAATCGATTGTTTTAGTTGTTTTAGATTTATTCAATTTGGAGGAAGTGCAAAGCTACAGCCATTACTTAAAGCAGCCTTGAACACGTTGTATCTTAGTATTCAGAACATTTTACAATTTGGAAGGATTAGTTCATCACGCTTAGGTAGATAAGTGGACATGCAAAGGACTGCGCCCATGATTTAATTAAAGCTCTTTGTACATGCAGTGTTTGATAATTTGGGCTTTATTTGGTGAAGCATGAGGGGTGGTGGTAGCATCATTGCCTTTTCTCTATTTATTGGTACAATCACTAACCAGTATTTGCTGAAAAGGTGACATTTTATTCATTTCCTTGTGCGTTGCCGCAAATCAGTGGAATAGTGTGAAAGAAACAGTAGGAATGTGAATCCCACTAAACCTTGCATAGGCACTGTCTCACACCCGTGCAGTACAAACAATGCAGGGACCCACTCGTTAAGACATTGCTCCATAGTGCTACTAGTGGTCAAAGACTCCACAGGGTACCTTTAACTTTCTGGCAGCAGGTTAATTTCTGTGTATTTTTTTGTAAAAATAATTCTATCAAAAAAACAAAAAAAAACAAAACTCTGCATTACAGCCTTCAGTTTATCACATCACAGCAGTAGCAATGGAGTCAACATTAGAGGGGAACCAAATATGTCGAGGGGTCTGGTTTATTGTACCTACCCAGAACCCACAGCAGTCGAGCAACAGCTTACTACTAATAATAATACTATTGGTGATTTGTAAAGCGTATTTATGATTTATGATTACATTTGCTAATGATTATTTCGGATGGCAGCCCAATATATATCATAATTACTGCCTTGCATTGCATAGTGTAAGCCACAAGGGTTTTGTATTGCTGCAAATCAAAGTCTTTTCATCATTTAATGAGTATATATAGAACATAATTAAAGTCTATTTTGCTGTAAAAAAAATTGTGTTTTCCTTAATCTTTAATGTGCGGAAGTACATGTCCTGACAGAATATGTTGCAGATCTACTTTAGTTGGGCACATAAAAAGACGATTAATTCATTTTAATGAGCTTGTATGTTACAGAAAATAGGGCAAGGAAAAGTCTTATTCAAACAAGCATGAAATAGCCTACATATACTTTGTGCATTCTGTCTCTTGTGTACTTATGTTCTAGTCACTTAATGATGTTCATGTTAATTCATAGTGTTAAACAGGACAAACTATTTTTTCCTACGATATGACCATGGGAATAAATTATATTTTTTTAGTAGTGGACACCAATATACAGTCTTCAACATGCCAGACTGAGAATTATGATATCTGCATCAGTCAGACATATGTACAGTGAGTCATTTAATCAGTGATCTATTGTGCAGTGTAATCTGTGTAATCAACCACTGAATCATCTGAATGATATAATTGGTTTCTTCCATATCCAGCAATCACAATCTCTTACCCTTTCAACACTGGCTGCTGTGTAATTATTATTCCAATGTGATCTGACTGCAATGTAGTTTTTTCTGTAAAGGAGTGTGTGAGGCTTAAATGCAGTCGTCTTTTTCCTCCCTATACCGCTGGGTTAAAACTGACAGTGTATTTGAGTGGATAAAACCCTCTGAAGTTGGGTATCAGGCTCAGTGCCGAAGCTGGACTAGAGTTTTACAGCTCTGACTCCAGTACAGCCAAAGCTGTCCGCTCCTTCAAACAATAAATGCTTTCACACTGAAAGACCTTGAACATTCTCAGCAAAGCAACTCTTCCCTCTGAAATGGGAATATTCCACATCTGCCCAGGCCCACATGGCAGCTCAGTGATAAAGCAAACAGAGGCAACCCCAGCCAGAGTCAAACGCTGTGGTAGTGTAAAGGGTTTAAATCTCTCTGCTATCAGCCACCCACAGCAGTTTATCTCCCAGCACTGGGAACTGTGCTTACAAGCATGTTTCTGCAATAAAAAAATCTACTGTGAAATCTGCCACAGTGATGTAACTTGAATGTCACTTCTCCCTGAAATGTACATTTATTCTTACTGTCAAACATGTAGACCTTAACTGCTGCTAATGATGCCCAGTGCATCCCCCCACCTCACCCCATTTCAATTGCTAAGAACCCCTCTTTACAAGCTGAATGAGTTAGGGTCAAAACATGTTGTCAAGAACAGCTTAGTACTCAACAGACCTGTCTTATCCTTTCAGAGGTCAGATTTTATCATTAAGAAACAACGACCCCAATCGCCCCACATGCTATAAATCTACACGTAAACAGCTTGTCACCTAACACAACTCACCCAGACTAACATGAAGGCACACACACACACACACACACACACACACACACACACACACACACACACACACACACACACACACACACACACACACACACACACACACAATAGTGAATATGGGTTGAAATTTTACGGTAAACTAGAAACGTGCACTAAGTAGAGTGCAGACCTCTGCCAGGCAGCCACTTGTAATTTCAGGAAACACAGCACTGCACGCTGCAGTGTCCCAAAAGCTAATAAATGTACACATTTTGTCTATTCTTGACAGAGCAGATTGATGTCTCCTGCTAACAGGCACTTCATGTTCAAAGTATCAAGGTAAAATGACCAACTCCACAAAATCCTTAGTTGTACCAAGTCGGGCAGACAAAACGCTCCATGCTACACTGGTAGCGTATGACTTTGTGTGGAGGATAGAAGAAAACCACAACCAGATTACAAAAAATGGGGATTTATTCATCTTACAGTAAATTGTACCTAGCTTTAGTGGGTCATAGCATATCAGGTATGGAAGTGATCTGCAGATGCTCCAGTTTAAAATTAGACCAAACTTTTCTTTCAGTGTTAATTTTTGAGCCACAACAAAGTCCAAAAATATGGCCTGCAACAGACAAGCTTTGGCTTATCGTTTTCAGCTGAAACAGTTTTAGGAAAATTTGCTGCCCCTACTGGTTGGTTAAGAGGAGTAAGGAGTCAGCAATGCAGTATAAAACAATCGATAAAACAGATTTTTCAACATTTATGGATCACCGCAACAATAAGAGATCCTTAAACATACAGTCAATATGCACGCAAAATATTAGGCTGATTGGTCCAGTACTTGGGAAAATTAGCTGCAGACAAACAGATACACACACTCACACTCACACATGCAGGCGTAGTAATTACTGCACGTCAAAGAATATGAAATGTGAAACCACGATTAAAACACAAATATCAGAAAAGCTGAAAAAAAGCTTTGTTCATCAACTGTATAAGAGGGGAAGACAACATGTGAACATGACGCACATATTAAGTCGTTATTTGTAGTAGGCTATTATCAAATAAAGGCTGAAATTAGTTGAAATAGCGCTGGAAATAGTCTCCTTTGACCTTATCGCAAGTATAGTGCTGCAAATGGTGAGATAACTAAAGAATTAAAAGTAGATTATTAGAGTAGACTTTTAGACCTCTTTTTATGTTTTTTTACTCGGTACAACAACGCTGAAATCAAACTCACTCACTCATTCTGCTGCTTCTTGGACTGCACGTAAAGCACCTGTGGATTATGGGATCCACTATATAAGCAGCAGTAAACCTCAACTTAAACATAGCATAAGCTGGTGTTTAAATTTGCTTCCTCTTCCTGTGCACCCCCACATTCACAATCCTGTTTTTCAGATTTGTACGCTGAGGATCACAGAGGGTTTTTTTTTTCTCACACGAGTCATGTATTAATGTCACAGTGAGCAGAGGAGCTTCACTTTGTACCAAGCACTTGTTTCTTCAATTAGATCTCAGTGGGGTGGAGGGGTACAATGTCTTACTTGCCCGAGGCGCTCTCCTACTCTCTCTGCTTTTCTACACAGCTAGAGTGGGTTAACAGGATTAAGGGGACATTTGCATTGGGTTGGGTGGAACGCCGAGTACGTTGGCAGGGTCTCCATCATGGTATGTCGTCAGATAACATTCAAAGAGCTCAACGTGTAGCGTATTTAGGTCAAATTTTAAAATTGCAAATATTAACACACACACAGATACACCCGGAGAATGTTAACGACTTAAGACCTTTAGGTAGAACAAAATAGATAGATAGATAGATAGATAGATAGATAGATAGATAGATAGATAGATAGATCCCATGAGAGGAAAGAGACTGACACTGTTTAAAAGAGGGCTAAGGAGGCGTAGTTGGGGGTGTGTATCTTGATGTTGTATGTTGATCTAAGAAACTGAGTCTGGATCATAAGGGAGTTGATGTTGGCATAATCTACTTAATCTGATTGAGGGCAGCGTCGTCTTCACAGGCTCAATAATTGATAGCACCATCTGCTGTGGTATCAATCTACCAGAATGCCACACATGAGGAATTAGGTTAGAGCAATACTGGGTAATTACATTTAACCTTTATTTGCCATAAGGAGACACTGGATAATTATATTTAATATTTCATCATAGTCACAACAGGATGAATGAGCATGTAGTTCTTGGGGTTGTGAGCGTGTCTGGGCAAGTCTACAAATTAAAGTGAGACATGTAACCACATAAACTCAGCACATCCAAATGCACTTTTTCATCAAACGTAGCCTCGGAGCCCCGTCATATGAACTCAAGCACCACTTCATTTGAAACATGACAGATGTGGTGCTTGTCATGGTGTATTTTAAGTGTATATTCTGAATTATAAAACAATTATAATAGAGGACTACTGGTTATGTCAACTCTTCATCCTTTAATTTTAGATAACTGTTTCTCTTTGCTTCTGTGCCAGTCTCAGAACCTATTGGCTATCGTCTGCCTTCCTCTTCCATGTGCCGGTCATTTCAGCTTAACTCTATGAACAGGTCTGCAAATGAATGCAAATAGAAAAGATAAAATGTAATATAAAGCCTAATCCTTGACAGACAATAGACGATGGGTTCCAAGGTTGCATCGAAGCCAATGCGTTCCACCTCTCCACAGGGACTGAATACCTGCCGTTCAAACAAACGGCAACCAGAACACCTTGCCACCAAAATCTTTTTCTGCCACCTAAAGCTTCTGCGTACATATGCAGAATATGTTTATAGAGATTCTGTGCTCAATTGTTTACACACAGAAGTTGCAACACTGTGTCTAGGTGTTATAGCTGATTATTAATAATGAGCTTAATTTATATTTTATGAAATTACTTGAGCTATTCCACTATATTTCCATACATCCCCATGTGCCCCATGGGTGCAAGTTCAGGAGTCAAGGTTGGGAATCACTTCATTAGATGATTAGATTGAGTATTCAATTTAAGTGACCAGCCATTGTTGAATAGCAGCATGTATTCCTCACAAAGCACTTCTTGGTTCTTTGAAGGATGAAGCTAATGATTAAATTTCAGCTCACTGTAAAGAATGGCTGTACCACAGACATAGCTAATTATAGCTGAAAAGATCTCTTTAATTAGTCAGGGCTTTTTAATAGGATACGGTGCGTGCGCGTGTGTGTGTGAGTCTGTGTGCATTCGTGTATGTGTTTGCTCTCTAGATTGTGCTTGTGTATATGACATGTAAATAATTGATTGGTTAGCATTGTTTGAACATCTTTAATTCACCGCACAAGGATGGATAGCACACTCAGTTCTCCCCCGAGTACATGAAAGACAGGCCTGCAAACATGTGCTTATGTTTGAATGATTAAAACGTTTTTATTTACACTGAAAATATGCACAATGTACTGTAAATGATAATTTGAGACAGTTTCCTCTGCCAAGAATTGTGTTGCAACACCTCAGCAGGTGCAGCTGTAGACACAGGAGAGGCCTCTCAACATGTATCCATGTTTCTTGGAAGCATCAGTCATGTTGTGTTCATGTCACGTCGGAAAAAGTGAAAGAACGGGTTGACAGGTTAATGCAACTTGTGAATGTGGGGTACGTTTTTACCCATGAATTTAAAGACACTGGAGGGCAGATTCAAGGGATTTTTTGGTTGCCCCTTATAATTATGTCATATCCAATATGACATACATGTAATACAGCCAGGAAGGATTCATGGAAGTTAAGGGCAAAATGAAGTGAACAGTCACTGCCTGTCTGAGATGAGTCCTCTCTGTATGGAGGTAGAAAATAATGTTCAGTTGAAGGATGACTAACCCTGATAAAGGCCATCCATTGCATCCAAAACAAAATGTGTTTACAAAAATGAACGTCCTTGCGGGAGCAGCTCAAATGGACCTTTCAAATTGATTCACCTTGGAGGGAATGCATTGGTGAGTGCTTTTACCTATAGCACCCATCAAGAGTGCATGTGGTTCTTGTAATATGTGACCCAAAGGAGTGATTCATGAACCCTGATATGGTTACTGTTTTGGTGTCATTGTTGATAAGAGGTGGAGATGCTGGGGATTGAGCCCAGGGCCTCATAATGCAAAGCATGCGCTCTGCCACTGAGCTACATCCTGGTGGAAAAGGTTTGGGTAGGTAGATGGAGGGATCAACAAATCACCAGGTTTGAAAAGGAGAGACAGCTGTTGATTTCCTGTTAACAACTGTCAGTCAGTGTCATCTCAACCAAAACCATGAAACTTAACCATGTAGTTTTCGTGCATGAACCTCAAAACTCAAGCATGGTGTTAACAATGATAAACACAAATCTCTTGTGTTTCTGTATATGCATTCATAATGCCATTGTGTATGAAGTAAATGACAGGATCAGTTGGAGGATAACTGGAGGACAGCTATGCCTGTTAAAGGCTATTGTAGACAGAGAAAGCGCTGCAGATTCAACATTGTCATATCCTTTTGCAAGAGAAGCTAGTTTTTTTAGTTGCTTCTTATTCATTCGCCTTGGAGGTACTGCAAGGTCGAAAGCACAACAAGCAGCGGCAAATTGTGGTTTGCCACAATAATTATGTTTTTCTCTGTGGGAGGCATGTTCATGTGTTTTGGGCAGGAAGGAATTCTCTGTAACATAGATCAACACTAGAGTCACATGATTCTAATTTGCTGCAGGTATTCTCTCGCTGCAATTTGCCTAGAAAAATTTAAAAATTACCAACTTTTAGTTTGGATATACTTTGCTCCAGAATTAAACAGCTTTAGATCAGAGTGCTGCATGGATAGCAGCTCATGACAAGCTGCATTTTGCTTCTTAACATGTAGCATCCTCACATTGTGAGTTGTAGTTAAGAGGTGGAGATGCTGGGGATTGAACCCAGGACCTCATACATGCGAAGCATGTGCTCTACCACTGAGCTACATCCCCTCTTTTAGTGGACTAAGCGGCAAGTGGTCTCACTGTCTTTTCCAGTCTGGGCAGGAAGCGTTGAATCCCTTTATTGGTCACACATATGCAGTTAAATATGATGGATTCAGTGATCTGCTCACCATTCATTTGGTGAAATCATTAACTTTATTAACGTTCTAGTGGTCAGTTCATACTTCTGTGTATCTTGAGTAACCTGGACAAAAACACCCACATTCATGGATCATTTGAGTGGAATGAAACTAATCAAATGCTTTAACTTTAGCGTTGATCCAAATCTCCAGGCTTACCTGGGCTCAGCAGTTCAGACCCACTGCCTGAATCCCCACCATGTCCGCCCTCAATAAAACAGCAGAATCCATTGTGAGGGGATTAGAGGAAAAGGTTTTGGGCGGTTTCTTCTATTTCCTCCTCAGCAGAGGTGAGGGATGGGGGGTAAATCAGTTGGCAACAAGCCAGCCACGACACAAACACGGAGCAGTGAACAGCACACAGGGGTGGGGACTGACCCACGTCTTGTAATCTGTTTTGGTCACTCTGGGTGAAATGCTCACATTCTGTACAGGATTTCTGCTCTACGAGTTTACGTTTACGTGGTGCTTAGATTGACTGCTTGATTGACACATTTAGACAGAGGGATGGAGGGGGAAAAGTGCGCAGATGCAGCAGGAGACATGAAAAGTGTGACGGGAAACAGGGACGTGGGGGCGAGGGAGGTTAGAGGGTCCGGGGAGAGAGAGGTAGGGAGTTGCAAAATCAGGGCGAACTATGTCTTGGGTTTAATTAGTGAAATGAAAGCTGTTAACTTAATGAGTGTTTGTGTGCGTGTGTGTGTGTGTGTGTGTGTGTGTGTGTGGGAGAGTGCATGTGGCCCCTCTGCTCCTCAGGGCACAAGTCCCCTGCCTTTTTTGACCCCCACCCCTCTCTCTCACACACACACTTGAACGAGCTGTTACTGAATAAGTGGGAGAACAGAATTATCCATGACTGCATGCATTACTTAACCAAATTAATAGATCAGTCATACATTTGCTAGATTTAATGCCTCTCGGAACAAACAATATTTTCATCTTTAAGAGCAAAGTCACTGTTCCCCTGTCTGCCCTGATGTCCATGGACAAGGTCAATGTCACATGCGTCTGTGTGTGTGTGTGTGTGTGTGTGTGTGTGTGTGTGTGTGCTTGCCTGGCCTAAAGCTGATCAAGAAGCAGCTGCTCAGTGATTCTGAGCCATATAATTACATTTGCTGGAGGTGGTAGCTCGTCTGTCTCTCTCCATCTCTTTCCTCTGTCAGATTTTATTTTCTGTCATCCTCTTTACTCATAACAATCCCTCCATTTCAACCAGAGATCCCCAACCATTAGTCACACACATACATGCAGACACACGTGCCCAGACACACACATATAAAACCTTTGGCCTCACTCAGCGTCTGGCCTCGGCTTACGCACACACACACTTAGAAAAAAGAAAAAAAAAGGAGAAAGCATGCACACACATGCTGTACAAATAAAAAAAAAAGACACAGACTTGTGACAATGCATAGACAGACATGCACACTGACACACCGATTAACAGAAGGAGTGCAGGGTCACGGATTGCAGCTTCCTTACATCAGGGTCTGAATATTAATGTGCGGGGACAGATAAGCAGCCGTGGCAATCCCTTTAAGGCCATACTCCTCTCTGGTTAGTGCTTCTGGTTAATTTATGCCAATCTGTATGGCCAATTTATGCAAATGTGTGTTTCAGCTTGAACCAGTGTGTGTGGAGTGGTATGAAGGCTTCAATCAATCTGACTGTGCCTGTGCATCTTGTTCTGGCTGTGTCTGCTTGTTATACCACCTTGTATGTTGCATCTTTTATGGCACTTGCTTCACCTGTCCAGCAGGGGGCAGCAATTAAGCTTCAGTTCAGCTCAGAGAAGTAAAAGAGATTGTGAATTAAAGTGTCAGCAGCCTCCTTTTTTGCTTTATCCCAGCTGCAGTCAGTCTCAACAGCAATTGACCCAGATCTGGACCTCCACACTGACGTTGATAAATATACTAGCCACCCAAAAGTCATGGGTGAAGGCACCCTGGGGTTTCCCCCAGTGCCCTCATCTCAAACGGCTGCCACAACTGCCAACTGATGAAGACATTTATTGTGATACAGACTGATGTTTGGTCATTCAAAAGTCATTGGCCGCGCAAAGATGAGACACGCACAGTGTGAGCTTAATCAGGCTCGATTAGTGATGGCGCCGTTCACTTCTTAGCTCCATTTGGCTTTTCTTTATCATCGCTCTCTTACCTCTGACCCTTGTCCCCCTCCCTCCCCCTCCTCCTCTACCAAATCCTTTAATCCATGCTCCTCTGTGACCCCTCCCTTTTGTCCCGGACTCGGGGTACATGTCTGCACCCCCGCCCCGTGAAATTGGCCGGTCAGCGCTGCCAGCCATTCGGCTCTCCTCCTCAGAGAAAGAGAGATTGAGCGGGAAGGCAAGTGCTTTCAGTACTGTAGATATGGCTGCTGCACAGTTAATCCAGAAATATTAGAATTACTTCCCAGACTTCAGCATTTTCCCCAGCTAAGGAGAATGCAGTTTTTCAAATGTGTCATCATCACCTTCAGTCACACTGAGTTATATATGTGAAGCTCTTAAGAAGTAAACGTCGAGACAAATTAACAGCACATGGCAGAAGACAGGATTATTAGTGTGGTTAAGTTCTGCAGACTATTGACCTCACATCTACTGCTTAATCATCTTTCCTTTAGAGGCTCCGCCCCTCCCCCCCATATGATGTCAGATGACTGGCAGGTGGATTAAGGAAACCAGACCACAGGAGCAGAGAGAACATGCCTCCTCAAATGCGCAATCTTTAAATTGAGTTTTTGAATGGGTAATGAATGAATACTATTCAAAAACTGAAACAGACGTTACAATCTTCTTCTTGAATTTCCATTCATAATGTCTGGATAGAGATGAGAAAACAAATATTTAATAGTGATCTAACCTTTTTAATGCCCTCTCATGGCGTTCCAATATGCTTTTTCAGCAGTAGCCAAACACTGTATGAGGGAGGTCATCTAGTTCAGTCAGTCTGGGGAAATGCAGAGTAAAGCACTGGATCACACTCAGGGGCTGATCCTATTCAAAATGAAGGGGATAAATCAAATAGCTCTTATTATGTTTTATAGCTTAGATTTTGTTTTTCGGACTGTTGCAATGACAGGTTTCACTGCAACCACTACAGGTTTTTATGTCATTGTATGACAGAGCAGGCAAGTTCCACAATAGGATAATGGTCACAGTGAAACCTGTCATTACTCTCTGACCCCACTGCCTGTCATTTCCACACCTGAAATTAATTCTAAAGAACCTCTTAGAAACTACTTCCGTTTACTGAGTAGTTTGAAATCAGTCACTTGTAGCGTTTCCTGAGGAAATGTGGTGTCTGCACCTGTCTGCCGTGACGTCAACCCCTCACCTTACCTGTTGTGTACACTCGCGCTGCCTTTTCCGGAGGGCGGGGCGCGAGACGGCTGGCTCCTACTCTGTCAGCGCTCGAGCGTTCTCGCAGCACATCCTCGAGCCGGTCACTCGCTTCCATATCACTGTGCACCGCGCCAGCGCTCGAGCTCCAGCGACACAGCGCGCGCTCGGAATTTTGTTCCACTTTGCGGACGGAAATGTGATTTTCTTGCTTTAAATACTGCAATTAATTTCAAACTGAAGACGAGCGAAGATTTTTTTTGTAGCAGCGGGACAAGCTCGGCGACACCGGGGATAAGCGCGAGGCTTCAGCTTATTATATCCCAGGACACTGGACATTATTCCTGCACGAGAGGACGGTACTTTGGATTACTTTGACACGCACTTTGTGACTGGAATACACCACAAATGTAACTACAATAATGTGTCTTCTGTTTCTCAGCATGTCGCTTTTCTATAGTATGTGATACAACCCTTTACACTGCGCTCAGCGGATGCATGCACTTCGGTGCGCTTTGTGCAGATTGTAGCAACGGGAAAAGCAGTAACCTGTAGCAGAATAGCAAAATAAAATATTCTAGGAAGCATTTATTTTAGTTATAATTAACCCCACAACTTATCTATAATTGTGTCGGACCGAGCTCTGCTCCTTTTTGAACTCAGAGAAACCTGCGAAGCCCAGATCAGGATCAGGATGCATCACAGCTGAAACCACGAGTCCGGGACTTTGGTGTTGAAATCAGATCGGACGGACCTCCGCCCCTGTCCTGGAGCAGGACAGGAGTCGAATCATGATGAGTCCTTGCAGTGCGATGTTGATGCTGCTCCCGGTGCTATGCCTGCTCTCCGGAGTCTCCTGGGCAGCGACCCTGGGCGGGCTGGGAGGTGAGTGCAGCAAACACTCATGAGAGCAGCATTTGTGATGATCGAAGCTAAAGAGAGATTTTAAAAAGCGGATTTCCCACTTTTGGGGGGCTGTCCTCACTTTGATAGGATGTATAATGAAATTGCTTCATATCTATTTACAAATAAAAAGGTGTTGAGATGCCTTCATTATCAAAGCATGATGATTACAGCTTTCCAAACAACGTACATAAAGGTGGTGCAACATGTACAACTTTGGCATTAGTTTGCAATGTTGCCTCATGTTATTTAACCACATGGACAGCACAAAGAGTATCTCCAGAATGACGTGTGATAAGCTTGGGCAGTGTTTGGCACAAAACACCATATAGCCCAAACTTAAACCTGCGTTTGTGTCAACCTTTGCTCTGCACTGCTGTTTTACGCACCCGGGTGCGTGCCAAAGGGCTGCCTTCCATCTTTATTGTGGCTTGATAAATGGTGATGCTGGCGAAGCAAGCAGGTGCCAGACATGTTCTGCTTAACGCCAACAACAAGTGCACAGACTGGGCAGAAACACTGGGCTGTTGGCACATCCAGACACGTAGCAGCTTTCAAATTTAAAGGGACAGTTCAGTCAACTGCGCTTCCCCGCTGGAGGGATTGATGCATGTAGGGAATTTGTCTCTTCATGTTGCCCTCATCCAGAGATGGCAAGGGTCAGGATCAGTGGCTCTGGAAACTGGCATCCTGCTCAGGGACACTTCAGCAGAGTGGATGCAGGAGCTTGACAGTGTTCAGACTGTGGGTCTCTTAAAGGACCCTGAAACAGCTTTCTTGAAAAGTGGTTGTGTGCATCACATACTGAAGGGTGAAAGAGAACCAGACACAGATTCAGATGGCTATAAGTCAGACTGAAAACAAGACAAGCCCAGCTCTATAACAAGCTCTGTCTTTGTGTCAGGGTCAGCAGCACAGACACTCCAGCCATCCTGTTTTCTAGAAACTGACTGACAGTTCAAATGAAAAACAGAAAAATGAGAGGAGACATCCATCACAGCAAAATAATAAGAAGCTTATGGGGCAGAAGTCAGACAGAGCTATTTTGTGACCTTTTGCAGATTGGATTGCAGTCTGTGTGGGTGTGTGTATATATCTCTATTTGTCCATGTTTTGAATGCGCTCCCTTTGTTTGCAGAGTAATAACTATCTCTTTTCCTCCTGTATTTTTTTTTCATTCCCCTTTTTATATTCTGCGCCTGAATATTTGCCCTGGGTCATTTCTCTCCCTCTCTACCATGTGATGTTGTTTACACCCTGATGCAGCGAGGAGGAAAAGATTTAGAGGTTGCGTCACTGTGTGTCCATTGACCATTAGCCTGTACTTCAGTCACCTGACTGTATTAATGGGCTTAGCTCTGCAGGTGCACTCTCCAGTGGAGCTTGTTGTGCTTTAACCCCTTTGTGTTTTCCAACCTGTGATTGATCTGCAGCTAAATTCTTACTTCAGACAGCCACTGCTGGCTGTTGATTCAGGCTCATTTGCTGAATGAATGCAGTGTCTGTTAAGTTAGCTCCCTGTCTCTGTGTGTCATTACGCAACTGTGGCCTGTGGCATGCTGGCCCCACAACAAATACAGTTGGAACGAACGCCAGCAAACAGCAATGAGAGAGGGAGACTTTCGGATATGATTCCCCACAGAGCAGCCTTTTTACAGAACAACTGCAGATTAAGAAATGCAACAATTATTTGTCTTTCTTGTGTTGTTGTCTTTCTCTTAAAATGTTTGCAGCAGCTACATCAGATATCTCAGAGGTTGCCTGCTAAGTGCAAACATGCATGACTCTTATCTTGATTAAAGTCCCAACAACATTTGATTTTAACAGATTAAGATTTGTTATTACCATCCTTACCAGGGTGTGAGCACATTTCCGTATTTGCATGTGTGTTGTGATAACTAAAGAGAGACTCTTATGTAAGGCAGTGTAGTTGTTAGGAGCAACTGGTCAGGTGATGTGTGTGTTTGTCTGTGTGTGTTAAGCTTGGTTTGCATATACTGTAACATCCAAGCGACAACCTGCAGAGCCAAGTGTTGAAGCCAGTGCACACTGCCTTCAGAAACATGTAAAAGCACATAATGTAGATACTTTCTGACATGTGTAGTCACCAGGGGATGAATCCTGCAGAATTTGGTGGTGCCCCGCCTTTATAGCTAATCCAACAACAGGCTAAATCTTCTTCAAAACGTCAGTTTACAACAGTGCTACCTTTAAAACTAAATACTGAATTTCTGCCAGCCTCAGTTGCACTCTAAGATGAATGTGGCCTTCATCTCGCATCATCTTCAAGGCAAAACCTTGATACAGAGTTAAGAAAGTTTTGTTTTTAGGATACCTTTATTTTCCAAAGTCAGTTTGGTCTGTTTTTTCCATCTGTCTTGCATCGCGCGGAAGTTAATTTTTCACCGCCTCATTGCTGTTATGATACATGTGTGTCTGTCGTGCTTGTAAGATGCAATATTAAATGGTTGGGTGGCTAATTAGGCTGACGTGGAATTCTTCCAACTCACTGGTGAAGTGTTTGGGGAAAAGTCGTAAAACTGCTGGCTGTCATTACCCGCTGCGTAATGAAGTTACCATCAGAGTGTGGGATTTTAGTTTAAAGAAATCACAAACAAGCCTAGTTTATCTTAAATTTCACATTTGGCTCAGCTATTGCAAAACATTTATAAAGTGTGCATTTGTATCTAGATATTTTAGTAATGAAAACCTCAGTGTTGAGTTTAACAGCAATAGTGCTTATATGATGGCTATAATATTCATGAAAATAGGACTAATGATTAAATGACCCTGTATATAAACCTCCACCTGGCTTTACATTACATTTATGTTTCTGTCTTGACTGGATCAGAGAATACCCCTGTGCCAGCTCCAGTCAGTTTCTCTACTCAAGCTGCCTTTTTAATGCTCCTCACATGAAACTCATTAGGGTGTCGGCACACAAGGGAGGGTCTGGCTCCCAGTGGCGCACCCACTGCATGGATCAGGGTCCATTTACAGTGAGGGAGAGATGGGGTTTGTCTGATTTGCTGAGCTTTGCTAGTGGGAAACGATGCATGTATATAAGCAAGAAGGCCACCCAGTGTCCATCCACTGCACCACCTGCAGTTTGCCTGCCTGCTTACCAAAACTATACTTTCGCTTTGTTTGTAGTCAACAGGAGCTTAACAGAATCTCTATTCAAACATTTCTCATTCCAGTAGCTCTCAGTGATGGAAGACTTATTACTCCATTGTAGTTTTCTGTTTTTGTGCCAACATTTGCACTTGGCTAGCGGTGAACTATGCGTGGGTGGATGGGAGTCCCATATACTGTAACAAAGACTAATCAAAGCAGACTGGAAAATACAGTTATCGACTTGATTTCACTACATACTGTTGTGTGGTGGGTGGGGTCAGAGGGTCTGTATATCAGCGGTCTGGTCTGTGCTTCTCATTAATTTTGCTGGCGAGGTAAAACTGTTGCTTTATATGAAATGCCATGAAGCAAGCAAGAAAGCATCTAACTTTTTTGGGCAATCAAGCTGAAATGAAGTCTGCAGTTCACTTGAATTTTCTTGGTTGATTCATTTCCTTGTTCTACCTTTTGTCTTGAGGTGTAACAGAAGACTGCTGTATCACTTCAGGACAGGCACAGGAAACAAAATTCAGAAAAAGATTTCAGATGAAGTGTTGATCAGGGTCTCCTTCAGGAGAAGTGTTTCGCCTAAAGCGTCTCATCTTGTGATCTCTTCAATAAGCAGTTGACGACCTAAACAAAAGCCACATTGTTTAGTTCATTAAAATCATTGTTCATTTAGTGTTAAAGAGGACTTATTATGCTCATTTTCATTTTCATCCACGTATTTAAGGTTTCTGTTAGAATGTGTTGACATGTTTAATGGTCCAAAAACACTTTATGTTCCCTCACACTGTCTAGGATAGAACGCCTGTATTCCCCCTCTGTCTGAAATGCTATGTTTTAGCGCCTGCCTCTTTCAGCCCCGCTCCTGAAAAAGCCCATGCTCTGATAGATCAGCATTGTCAGGTCTTCTGTATCTCAGCATCTCTGCACCATCACTGCAGCTAGGGGAATGACCGTTATGGAGAATAGCGGCACTTTGTATCATAAAAAATAACCAGTAAAACCTGCTAAACACCACCAGACATGTTTGAGTCAGAATATAATCTGAAATCAGGGAGAAATAAACAACATTGGCAACCAAGTGTACATGATTCCCTGAGGTTAGCATATAGCCACATGTAGCAGTGTACTTGCAGCCGGCTTTCTACTGTGAAATATCACCAAGAAAAGCCTTTTAAAGCTTCTAAACACAACCGAACATGATCCAGCAGGAATCTAATCCGAAATCAGGGAAAGAAATTACCAACATTAGCAACCATATAGCATATAGCTTCATTTAACAGTGTAGGCTATGTAATATGTATAAACTATAAAATGAGCTATACTATAAAATATATAATATAAACACTTGCAGTAGTGTGCCTGGAGCAGATGACCATATAAATAAATTTGGCACACTCTGATGTCATATTGTAGCCAGAGTAGCAAAAACTGTTGTACACGGAGTGTTCAGAATGGTAGGGAACCTGAGGTTTATGCTCACAGGGATTACTTGTACATTTGTTTACCTCATCATTTAAAACTTTGGCCACATTTAATATAAACACCCTTCATTGTAACACTATAAACATAGCACAAAATATGAAAAAGCTTAATAGTTCCCCCTTAATGAAGTGATTATGTGCTTCATTCCATTCAGAAATTATACTTGCTATTAACCTGTGTAGTTCCAGTGAAGCCAAGGCAATGTATGTTTCATGTTTAGTACAAATTTCCTGTCCTGATTTTACATGATACATATACTTTATATGCTGATATGGGGCTCTTATGCTGTCAGAGCTACATAGTTTGGAGGGATGGTATGCAAAATCCTCATCCCTGCATACTTTCATATCAGAGCAATGCTGTGGGATTAGGCCAGGAGGAGCGTAACCACTAAACTGTCTAAACCGGGGCTTTGCCTGTGAGACTACATGTGGACTACAGTAGATTATGTGTTTGGGTTGAGGCTGCATTGTTGTCTCACACCAGGGAATATAAAGTGGTTATCCAGAGACAAGAGAGCAGTCTTTCCTCTCTCCCATCCCGGCACCCCATTCTCTCTCTCTCCCTCTCTTTCCTTGTCATTCTTCTCTAGCCTTCATCCCTCTATTTCTTCTACGTGGAGTTCATAAGGCCTTGTGGAGTTGAGTGGTACCATGGGAATGGAGATCAGAAATGCTTTGTGGTTTAAAAGTTTCCACCACAGTTCGTCTGGTTTGCCTAGTGATTTTTCTGTCTCTGGTTTTCTTTTTCTTCTCACTTCCGTCCTTCCTTTTATTCTCTTATCTTCTAAATCCTCCTTTTTCTTTTTTTCTCAGATGCATGGAATATTTAACCAAAAAAGGAGGGATTTTCATTTTCCAGAATCCAAAATGAGTAAAACATGACGAAGACGAAGGGAGGAAGTGAATGAAAGACAGACACGAGGAGAAAATTCTCAGCTGTCATCAGCCTCCTACAGAAAATATTCTCTCACTCCTTACATTCGTCAGCAAAGTTCATTAGTCTCTCATGCGCTGTTACTGATAATGCTCTCTCTATGAAGCCCCCGACATTGTCTGACTCTGAGAATGACATTAGTGGCTCACACGTACATGGTTGTTCATGCACTCTCCCACGTTGTTTGTGAATGGTCAGCCCACACAGGCACTCCTGTGACTGGAGCTTGTCAGAGTGAAGGTCAAACCGAGTCAGATGTCAAAGGCCACACACACTGGCACACACACACAAACAGAGTCGACGCAAGCAAAATCCCCTCAGTTGCATTCCCTGGAGGATTTCATGATTGGGATTCTTGGTGGCTTTTTTTGCTTGGTCCTAATTCTCCATCACTTGTTCTGATGCGTCTGTCCTACATAGTTTGACCGCTGTGAAGAGTTTAAACACAAGACATTCAGAGGTCAACAACATGGTGGGCTGTTGTAGGTGGGTTGGTGGAATTCCCTGTCATTCATTCCTGCCTTGTTCTCACTCCCTCGTTCTTAAAAATCTTGTGAAATGTGCTGACTCATGACTTGAGATTCAGCTATTTTCAAAGGGTTTCTGTAGTTAAAGTCTTGAAGCGTTCAGTAGAGAGTTCATGTGCGTCAGTGTGTCTAGCATTCAGTGTCTATTACCTACAGAGGGCTTTAGAAGAAATGATTGCAGTGCACAGCTCAGGCATATATCATCAACTCATTGGGATTCACTCCTGCTTCCTGCCCTCATCTCCTTCCACTCTAGCCCTCTGTTGCGTGAAAATCCCATCTGATAGAAAGCAAGTTGAAACCAATTATAATGCATAGAGAACACTTTTCAGCATTTAGACACAGAGGGTACACTTAACTTTTTCTATCCCTTGTTCTATTAATTTCAAAGTTAAAGTGAAGCCGTTTTAGTATTTTAATCAAACCTGGACACTCCCGGAGGCATTATAAATTTAAAAACTTTATTTCATGTAATGAAATCAGGAGGGAGTTAGAGGAGTTTTTCTTGTGAGAGGCCTCGCTGTTCAATATTGCTGACTGTTGTCTGGGACCATCGTCTATCATATAAATCAGTATTGATTTTATAGCTCACCAGCTCAAGGGGAAGTAAAGGAGAATGGGAAGGGGAAGACAGAAGGCACCGACTACTTCATGATCATTGGTTGAATTTTGATGTGGTGATGTAATGTTCCAAGAAAAGAGCGGTGAAAAAAGGATGAAAGCGAAAATTAAAATTGACCTGATGAGCTCTGGAAAAAGAGATAGCGACTAATAGATATTGATGAGATGAAATGCAGAAAGAGTGTGTAATTGATCCGTCTCGCCCAGGACAGAACCAACCAGACAGACAGGAGGAGATGGGCGTCACAGGTTTAAGATAAGGTCAGAGGTCGCCTTGGTCATGTTGAAGCACTGACAGCATCCACTTAACCTGTTGGCTTTTTCGAGGTCACAGACACACACACACACACAAACACTGCAGACACAATAAGAAGATCCGCAGAGAGTTGGTGGCTGTTTGCTCAGACTGATTGGGAGTCTGGAACCAACAGAAGTCATCAATCAATTAACCTGTCAATCTATCTGTGTGTCTGTCTGCTGCCTTTGTGTGTGGGGATGCAGGTGTGTGTCTTCAGGTCGGTGGGTGCGTCCAAAGACTGGAATATGAAGGCAAGCTCTTATCTTTAAACATTTCCTCTAGGGGTGGGTGAAAAATTCTCTCTGCCTCCCCCTCATTTTGCTATTCCCATACGGGCAGGAGACTGTGAAGTGCTTTTAAATTAATTAAATAATGCAGTTAACATTTTCGAATAAAAAGGCTGTGGACCATTTACTATTCAATAGTACATCATACTAATGTCATACTATTTCTGGTGAAATATTACAGTATGCAATCACTGGGCACTACACCAGCAGAAATATCCCACCGAACATTAGTGCATGCAACCACAAATGGATATAGTCTGACTGGTTTAAAAGCTTGGGGTATGGGAGCATTTGGTTGTAAGGTTGAGGGGAAAAGGGACCACAAGAGCCACAATGTATTCAGGTAAATGTATCTGTTAAATTAATTATGGGTCATTACAAATACAGCATGCTATGTTTTAAAAGTAGTTGAAAAAGTAGTTACACATTGAGAAAAAAAAAACCTTGTATAGAAATCAAAACCTTTGATACATTGTGATGCACCAATAAGCATTTTATCATTGATTCGTTGCCCCCTGAATTTTAATCGTACAATTGTGAATTGCCTGGGGATTCCCACTTCTACTCTCTTTACGTCTGTTTCACCTTTTATCATGACACCTTAGATTACTACCTTCATAATACATGAGATAAGTATGGATTTATTTCATAACGGGGTCATAGTTGAAGGAAATTGTCAGGTGATTTATTTACATTTCAGGCTAATGCTTCGAGTGTGTGTCGCTCTTTGTGCAGGATCTGTATTAGCCTTAAAGCAAAGGGAGGAGTGTGGGAGGGAAAGGAAGGAAACACACACGCACACAGACTCACACAACACTCTTTTTCTCTCTCTCCTCTCGTGAGTAGAATACTATGCTTCCTTTGGCCCTTTCCTCCTAGACACACACAAACAAACAAACACACACTTCATCTCACCACGCTTGTTTTTGGCCATTGATCTCCACAGTTCAGCTGCCTCTCTGCCTGCAGCAGCCACAAACAAATACAAAACTACGTGAACAGTATGTTGTTGTCTCAGTGTTTGTGTCAGAGGAGGATGTTTAAATGCTGGACACCCTATTTTTGCAATGAAACTCCTCACAGCAGCGCTGCACTGGCGGTAGTGAGCAGTCAGCTTATTCCAGATTTGTGCCTGTTTGCATTTTTTTACTCTCAGTGACAGTTGGACGCTTGAAGAAGCCACCGTGTAGAGACTGCTGAGTTTGAGTGCAGAAGAAATGTCTTGTAAATCCCAGTTTCACTGCTTTCTGACAGCAGTGATATTCCTGCTTCTGTGCAAACTCACCCAAAGTATTCACCAATGAAAGGATGCAGTGATGTGACTGGGGCAGCGTCCTGTAGAATATTAACCACTGTGCACAAAAGTATTGTCCAGGTAGCATTCCAGCATAGTGAGAGTGGACAAAATGGAGAGATTTGAAGAAATGGGAGATTAATATGGGCCCAGCAGCTAATGTCTGCTCTAGGGATGTCTATTTAAGTTAATTTTGCTTTCAGCCTGACACCCATTTACCAGTAAGAAACCAGTTGATTTGATGTAGAATACAAAAAGCCTTTATTTTTAGTCTGGCCCTCCACTGACTTAGTGAGCTTTAGCACCACATTTCAAAGCGCTATCCATTAAGAGTTGGTAAAGTTTCATTTCTGTTGGCTTTGCTGACAGACAGCTGTCTAGCCTGGTTCATATGTGGAAACATAGTGCCCACTGCCCACCCTCTGGTCTCCTCTGGTTAGCTTAGCTAAGTCGGGTGGGAGCTAGCTAGCGATACTGCTCATTTGGCGATTGCCACTGGTGTAGAAACATGGTGCCCACCCTCCGGTCTCCCCCAAGGTCGACTGGTGAGTAAGTGGCTTCATTTGAGCAGCAAAATCTCTTTAGCATGGTTAACCATGTTAGCACAATGAGCCGTGTTGACACTGCTAACAGTGATAACAGTCAACAATGTTAAAGGGGTTTGCAGTTCAAAATTGAGCTGTTTACTCAGAGATACATCCAAGGGTCGACATCCCCAATCTGACCATGTCCCTCTAGCAGACTGAATTCATTAAGGGTCAGTCTTATGTTTTCTGAAGTGCCAAATTATGAGAAGAGTCAGTGTGTGAAGCACAAGCCTGTTCATCTAGCTTTGTTTGTACTTGCTATGCCTGTGACAGTTAATATAAATGGCTTCCTCCACCCTCCATCTCTTTATAGATGTCATGCCATAACAGAGTAAATATATTGGACACAGATAACTACACCTACTCAGCTGCTCTGAAATTTTACCTTTCCCTAGAAGTACACCATCAGGTTGAACCAGTTTACAGTTTTAAACATGACAGGCTTTGGTTCAACTGGTTTCCAGAGAGAAAAGAAATGTGCCATATATGGTATTTAGTCAATTTACAGTTCAGTGAAGCTGGGAAAGTAAAGTGATCATGCAAACACACACACCACAGGGTGTTTGGCGTGTCATGAAGAGCAAGTTAGAACTGTAGTGATCAAGGTGACACGCCTGGTCATAAAGTCTGCACAGCGACTCCCATCTGGAATACACACACACACACACACACACACACACACACACACACACACACACACACACACACACACACACACACACACACACACACGCGCACACACACACACACACACTACTAGACTAGTAGTCTTCAAAGAGAAGCTGAGTAATAGACCTTCTAAATAAAAAGGATAAAGTGATAAGGTTGTCTGAGGCTGTGTGTATGTGTGTGTGTGTGTGTGTGCGCGCGCGCGCAATGAACCGAGATATCTGTTTCCTCTTTGTATATTGTGCTTATTCTCCGTTTGGCAGCCTAGTAAATCAAACCACCTCTCTGCACTCCTTCTCTCTCATTCTTGGTTGTGTGTGTGCCTGTGTGTGTGTCTTTTGGCAGTCTTAGCTGGCACTCCACCACAAGGCCCATTTCTTTCTTGCACACACACACACTCACACTCACACAAAGACTGCTTGACAGTAAGGGCTACCCTGCTGTTCCTACTTTGTGTTTATTGATTGTCAGTGTCTTCCGCTGCAGAGAGGGCTTCTTTGGTAATATTGTGTGTGTGTGTGTGTGTGTGTGTGTGTGTGCGCGTGTGTGTGTGAGTGTGTGTGTGTGTGCGCTCAGACACGCATTGGTCAGTGTTAAAGGCACATATTGACTGTGTTGTTTCCTCTCTTCCTCTCTATTTTGTCTCTGACTTGTTGATCTCCTCTTCCCCTCTGTTTTAAAATATCATCCTCTCTCTCCATACTGACCCTCTGTTGCTTTCCTTTTTTTTTCAATTTGGTGTGTGTGTGTGTGTGTGTGTGTGTGTGCTTTTAAGGAAAGCAGAGTAACACTGTGAACCTTAATGGCAGGAAACAGGCTTGGGCAAAACACAAAGGAAAAACTGTCAGCAGCCCCCCTCACTCACACTCACACACACACAAGTGCACATGTTTGTAGACATTTAAACATACATGCAGATGTACACACACACACACACACACACACACACACACACACAGACAAGCATACCTGACCAACAGTGCACTATCGGGTTACATTAGCCAACAGTGGACTTCAGTTTCTGGGCATTTTAAAAATACAAAAATAGAATAGAACATTAACTTTAAAGCTCTTTTACCATAATATTACTGCAAATGTGCTTTTTAAATTTTTTTAAAGAAATTGCCAAGAGGGGACTTGGAACCTTGAACGATGTCTACCTATCAAAGAGGGGACCTCCATATGCTTCACTGTAACTGTCTGTACTCAGTCTTTCACAGTGTTTGTTTACTGCAAAGACTTTGTTTGTTTCTTTCAAAAACAGATTTAACTTTAATGATATCAATATTTACACATTTCTCTGTGATACACATATTAAAACAATCATGAAGACATTTTTTAATTTCAATTTCTAAACGTTTCTTGGGGGAATTCATATTCTTCTGTGTTGCTGGTCATTTTTATGACCTGTGTGTGATGCTGATGTATGCATTACAGAGATGGTTGGTTTATATCTTATTTGTATATCCTTTTAATAATGTAAGTGGAGAAAAAACATTTGTCAATCTAAGACAGGTTTTGAAGCATGCATCTACTGCACTTTACTGTGGCTGTTCACGCATCTTCAACGCATTCATTTTAGACTCATTCATGAGGTTGGATGAAATTCTATTTTTATTTTATTTTTATTAGAATGTAATGTAATTTTGTGCTCACTCTACACACATAGGATTATACTTTATGAAACAACACAAGTTCCCTCTTGGATAGCATAGAGTGATAATCACACTCCAGCATGGATGAATTAAAGAAATTAGTCAAATTAGCCATACTTATAAGAAAGATATAAAAATCTCTACATTATATGATATGTTTTATTTTTGTAACAACTCATGAAGGCCCAACTTTGGTGAATTTATTTACCAGCTACTCAATGTCAATAATATTTTCAATACACTTGTACACCACTTTACATTATTTTCAATAATTACTAACTATTCAGTGATAGAAAACTAAAAACTAAAAAAGAATGTAATGCAATTTTGTGCTCACTCTACACACATAGGATTATACTTTATGAAACAACACAAGTCCACTGTTCGCTGGCACAGAATGACACAAGTCCCCTCTTGGATAGCATAGAGCGATAATCACACTCCAGCATGGATGAATTAAAGAAATTAGTCAAATTAGCAATACTTATAAGAAAGATATAAAAATCTCTACATTATAGCCTCTTGAACCATGATATGTTTTATTTTTGTAACAAATCATGAAGGCCCAACTTTGGTGAATTTATTTACCAGCTACTCAATGTCAATAATATTTTCAATACACTTGTACACCACTTTACATTATTTTCAATAATTACTAACTGTTCAGTGGTAGAAAACTAAAAACTAAAAAAGAATGTAATGCAATTTTGTGCTCACTCTACATACATAGGATTATACTTTATGAAACAACACAAGTACACTGTTCGCTGGCACAGAATGACACAAGTTCCCTCTTGGATAGCATAGAGCGATAATCACACTCCAGCATGGATGAATTAAAGAAATTAGTCAAATTAGCAATACTTATAAGAAAGATATAAAAATCTCTACATTGTATGATGTGTTTTATTTTTGAAACAAATCATGAAGTCTCAACTTTGGTGAATTTGTTTACCAACTACCCAATGTCAATAATTTTTTCAATACACTTGTACACCACTTTACATTACTTTCAATAATTACAAACTATTCAGTGGTAGAAAACTAAAAACTAAAAAAGAATGTAATGTAATTTTGTGCTCACTCTACACACATAGGATTATACTTTATGAAACAACACAAGTCCACTGTTCGCTGGCACAGAATGACACAAGTCCCCTCTTGGATAGCATAGAGCGATAATCACACTCCAGCATGGATGAATTAAAGAAATTAGTCAAATTAGCAATACTTATAAGAAAGATATAAAAATCTCTACATTATAGCCTCTTGAACCATGATATGTTTTATTTTTGTAACAAATCATGAAGGCCCAACTTTGGTGAATTTATTTACCAGCTACTCAATGTCAATAATATTTTCAATACACTTGTACACCACTTTACATTATTTTCAATAATTACTAACTGTTCAGTGGTAGAAAACTAAAAACTAAAAAAGAATGTAATGCAATTTTGTGCTCACTCTACATACATAGGATTATACTTTATGAAACAACACAAGTCCACTGTTCGCTGGCACAGAATGACACAAGTTCCCTCTTGGATAGCATAGAGCGATAATCACACTCCAGCATGGATGAATTAAAGAAATTAGTCAAATTAGCAATACTTATAAGAAAGATATAAAAATCTCTACATTGTATGATGTGTTTTATTTTTGTAACAAATCATGAAGTCCCAACTTTGGTGAATTTGTTTACCAACTACCCAATGTCAATAATTTTTTCAATACACTTGTACACCACTTTACATTACTTTCAATAATTACAAACTATTCAGTGGTAGAAAACTAAAAACTAAAAAAGAATGTAATGTAAATTTGTGCTCACTCTACACACATAGGATTATACTTTATGAAACAACACAAGTCCACTGTTCCCTGGCACAGAATGACACAAGTCCCCTCTTGGACAGCATAGAGCGATAATCACACTCCAGCACGGATGAATTAAAGAACACTCTATTGACATTGACTTACAACAGTTATTTCTGATATCTTAGCGTATCTACTACCAAGGACAAGGAAATATTGTTGCTGTCTGTCATCATAAGAAACTCAAACTCAATTTTCTAAATTCAGGCACTGTGTAATTTAACTTGTCTTGTGTTATGGTAATGAGCATTGAAAGGCTCAGTGTCTGTCATGATGGAGTTAACCATTGTGTGTATGTGTGTGTGTGTGTATGTATATATATATATATATATATATATATATATATATATGTATAATCTTTGTTTGAACAATACGACACAGGTCCGCTGCTGATTACTATCGAGCGATATTCACACTCCCTCATGGATGTAGATCTGAAATATAACGGAGATAATTTTAAGAACGTGCTCCAAATTATCAGATATTTAAGTATATGTGTTTAATACCTAGCTGTCTACAGGTTTGATAGGCTACATTATGCTGTCAGAGAAAATGATATGTGTTGCCATGGGAATATGGAAAATGTTTGGTCTTGTTTGCTACAAGCAAAATTTGCTAAAGTTTTTTCGTAATTAATCAATTAATTGATCATCAATGTTACCAGTGATCAATTGAGGAAAGTGCTTAAAATTGTCAACCCTAGTCAATACCCTGCTACAGTGCATCTATGCATGTAGATTCTTTATTATATATTTACATTTATGATTACACATTACTCGTCCAGTAACATTCACACACTGCTTTTTAGGAAGTTACACATGTTTAATTTCAGTTGATGATGTGAACATAAAACTGCCTCTGATGAGTGAATGGACTGAGGGGTGCCAGTCTGTGATACTGAATATCTGACAGTCAGTATCAGACCTGGATTGTCTGCGGTGTGGGGGATGGTCTCCTGTTGTGAACGATGGTCGTTAGGGTCTTAGGGATAATATTCACACTCTTACATGATGACTTGAGAATTGAGAATAAATAATATTTTAGCTAACAAACCTGAAGCCCAAGGTGAAAAGACCCTAACGACCATCGTTCACAACAGGAGACCATCCCCCACACCACAGACAATCCAGGTCTGATACTGACTGTCAGAGTTTCAGTGTCACAGAATGGCACCCCTCCAGTCCACTCACTCATCAGAGGCAGTTTTATATTCACATCATCAACTGAAATTAAATATGTGTAACTTGAATGATCGGCAAAATGAAAACATAGTAATAATATATATTGACGTATCATAAAAATCACTAAATGCATTTATGGGAGCATGTAAGCTTTAAAAACTAGCTTGAGTACTGATTTTGCAAACTTCTACCTTTATGGGTATTTTACAACTACAAGGAGTTTTCATTCGCTTATGAAACTGTCTCAAAGTGTTTCTACAGAATCCTGACTGACAAAGAAAACTCAGGAAAGACTAGTTTGTGGATATGTGCCATTAAACAAACCATGTTGTCTCTGGAGGGCAAACAGTGGCAGCTGTCTCTAAAATTTAGTATTATTCATGGATTAATGTTAGATAGCTAACATTAAGTAATTAGTACTGTCCTTTGCTTTAACACTGAAGAATTTCTTGCCCTTTGTCTCCCAAACAGCAGCACAATTGATCCATCCGGGAAAATACATATGACTGTCCATACTTTTGTACGCTTTCATCCTGGCAGCAGTGTAAGGTGAGGGATTTTTTTGTCCCAACGTCCATGCCCTTTTTAAAATTCCATTTAGCTCTCCACAAACACATATGTGGGTACAGAAAAACAGCTCTGGTCTTCATTTGATGCTCAACAATGGGTATACTTCAAGGCGCTTTGGCCTTAAAACATGTTTGGACTTGTGTTTTTGCTGTGCGCACGACAGAACAATTGCTACATCAGTGATATTGGACACTTTTCTATGACGTAAAAATTTATACCAGGGTTATAGTGGATGGTATGATATGCCACAGCCCTTCTTCAAATATCTGTGGCTTGAAACATAAGGAAATTGTACTGGCTTGAGCTGCGTGCCTATGGAGACTACAGTTTGAGCCGCCATGTTGGCCCATCGTTTTGCCCTCCAGGTCACCATGCATGTCACGTGACTGAAAACTATGACAAACAAAAGACACTATACATCCTGGCAATTCCTGTAGCCTTTCCCTCACTATGCCAATGTTCCTCTCTGATTATCTATTGTCATATTTTTGCATAATGTTAGTTTTAAACCTTTGTTTAAACAAATGTAATGTTCTTCATATTTTCAATTCCTCACAACAATGGTGTTTTAAAGTTTAAGTATATATATATTTTCTCATCTCAGTGGTGAGGACCAAATATATAATGATGAATTTAATATGGATATGCACTAGAAACTTTCTGTGTATAAAATTTTTTGGACAGACACTTTAGATTTGGCCTGAAGCTTCCATGTAATAACTGTGATTGGTTTTTGTTTGTTTGATTGTTTTAGTTGTTTCTTTTCTGCTCCATACATGAGTTGTACCATTTCAAAGTCAACCAAGTCTTAAAAGTTTGGAGACTTCAATTTCCACAGCACCTAGAAAATATCTTAAACTAAGACACCTTATTCACCTGATCGCCCATGCCTCTGTCACTCTGAATCAGAAACATCATCTTGTCGATGAGAGGCTAGCAAACCTGAAGGTGAAAAGACCCTAACGACCATCGTTCACAACAGGAGACCATCCCCCACACCGCAGACAATCCAGGTCTGATACTGACTGTCAGAGTTTCAGTGTCACAGAATGGCACCCCTCCAGTCCATTCCCTCATCAAAGGCAGTTTTATATTCACATCATCAACTGAAATTAAAATATGTGTAACTTGAATGATCGGCAAAATTAAAACATAGTAATAATATATATTGACGTATCATAAAAATCACTAAATGCATTTATGGGAGCATGTAAGCTTTAAAAACTAGCTTGAGTACTGATTTTGCAAACTTCTACCTTTATGGGTATTTTACAACTACAAGGAGTTTTCATTTGCTTATGAAACTGTCTCAAAGTGTTTCTACAGAATCCTGGCTGACAAAGAAAACTCAGGAAAGACTAGTTTGTGGATATGTGCCATTAAACATACCATGTTGTCTCTGGAGGGCAAACAGTGGCAGCTGTCTCTAAAATTTAGTATAATTCATGGATTAATGTTAGATAGCTAACATTAAGTAATTAGTACTCTGCTTTAACACTGAAGAATTTCTTGCCCTTTGTCTCCCAAACAGCAGCACAATTGATCCATCCAGGAAAATACATATGACTGTCCATACTTTTGTACGCTTTCATCCTGGCAGCAGTGTAAGGTGAGGGATTTTTTTTGTCCCAACGTCCATGCCTTTTTTAAAATTCCATTTAGCTCTCCACAAACACATATGTGGGTACAGAAAAACAGCTCTGGTCTTCATTTGATGCTCAACAATGGGTATACTTCAAGGCGCTTTGGCCTTAAAACATGTTTGGACTTCTGTTTTTGCTGTGCGCACGACAGAACAATTGCTACATCAGTGATATTGGACACTTTTCTATGACGTAAAAATTTATACCAGGGTTATAGTGGATGGTATGATATGCCACAGCCCTTCTTCAAATATCTGTGGCTTGAAACATAAGGAAGTTGTACTGGCTTGAGCTGTGTGCCTACAGAGACTACAGTTTGAGCCGCCATGTTGGCCCATCGTTTTGCCCTCCAGGTCACCATGCATGTCACGTGACTGAAAACTATGACAAACAAAAAACACTATACATCCTGGCAGTTCCTGTAGCCTTTCCCTCACTATGCCAATGTTCCTCTCTGATTATCTATTGTCATATTTATGCAGCTTGTTCTTATATTTTGTTAAAGATATTTTTTGGGGCTTTTTAGCCTTTAATGTATAGGACAGACAAGTGTGAAGTAGGGATATTTTCTCATCTCAGTGGTGAGGACCAAATATATAATGATGAATTTAATATGGATATGCATTAGAAACTTTCTGTGTATAAAATTTTTTTGGACAGACACTTTAGATTTGGCCTGAAGCTTCCATGTAATAACTGTGATTGGTTTTTGTTTGTTTGATTGTTTTAGTTTTTTCTTTTCTGCTCCATACATGAGTTGTACCATTTCAAAGCCAACCCAGTCTTAAAAGTTTGGAGACTTCAATTTCCACAGCACCTAGAAAATATCTTAAACTAAGACACATTATTCACCTGATCACCTATGCCTCTGTCACTCTGAATCAGAAACATCATCTTGTCGATGAGAGGCTAGCAAACCTGAAGGTGAAAAGACCCTAACGACCATCGTTCACAACAGGAGACCATCCCCCACACCACAGACAATCCAGGTCTGATACTGACTGTCAGAGTTTCAGTGTCACAGAATGGCACCCCTCCAGTCCATTCCCTCATCAGAGGCAGTTTTATATTCGCATCATCAACTGAAATTAAAATATGTGTAACTTGAATGATCTGCAAAATTAAAACATAGTAATAATATATATTGACGTATCATAAAAATCACTAAATGCATTTATGGGAGCATGTAAGCTTTAAAAACTAGCTTGAGTACTGATTTTGCAAACTTCTACCTTTATGGGTATTTTACAACTACAAGGAGTTTTCATTTGCTTATGAAACTGTCTCAAAGTGTTTCTACAGAATCCTGGCTGACAAAGAAAACTCAGGAAAGACTAGTTTGTGGATATGTGCCATTAAACAAACCATGTTGTCTCTGGAGGGCAAACAGTGGCAGCTGTCTCTAAAATTTAGTATAATTCATGGATTAATGTTAGATAGCTAACATTAAGTAATTAGTACTCTGCTTTAACACTGAAGAATTTCTTGCCCTTTGTCTCCCAAACAGCAGCACAATTGATCCATCCAGGAAAATACATATGACTGTCCATACTTTTGTACGCTTTCATCCTGGCAGCAGTGTAAGGTGAGGGATTTTTTTTGTCCCAACGTCCATGCCTTTTTTAAAATTCCATTTAGCTCTCCACAAACACATATGTGGGTACAGAAAAACAGCTCTGGTCTTCATTTGATGCTCAACAATGGGTATACTTCAAGGCGCTTTGGCCTTAAAACATGTTTGGACTTGTGTTTTTGCTGTGCGCACGACGGAACAATTGCTACATCAGTGATATTGGACACTTTTCTATGACGTAAAAATTTATACCAGGGTTATAGTGGATGGTATGATATGCCACAGCCCTTCTTCAAATATCTGTGGCTTGAAACATAAGGAAGTTGTACTGGCTTGAGCTGCGTGCCTATGGAGACTACAGTTTGAGCCGCCATGTTGGCCCATCGTTTTGCCCTCCAGGTCACCATGCATGTCACGTGACTGAAAACTATGACAAACAAAAAACACTATACATCCTGGCAGTTCCTGTAGCCTTTCCCTCACTATGCCAATGTTCCTCTCTGATTATCTATTGTCATATTTATGCAGCTTGTTCTTATATTTTGTTAAAGATACTTTTGGGGGCTTTTTAGCCTTTAATGTATAGGACAGACAAGTGTGAAGTAGGGATATTTTCTCATCTCAGTGGTGAGGACCAAATATATAATGATGAATTTAATATGGATATGCATTAGAAACCTTCTGTGTATAAAATTTTTTTGGACAGACACTTTAGATTTGGCCTGAAGCTTCCATGTAATAACTGTGATTGGTTTTTGTTTGTTTGATTGTTTTAGTTTTTTCTTTTCTGCTCCATACATGAGTTGTACCATTTCAAAGCCAACCCAGTCTTAAAAGTTTGGAGACTTCAATTTCCACAGCACCTAGAAAATATCTTAAACTAAGACACATTATTCACCTGATCACCTATGCCTCTGTCACTCTGAATCAGAAACATCATCTTGTCTATGAGAGGCTAGCAAACCTGAAGGTGAAAAGACCCTAACGACCATCGTTCACAACAGGAGACCATCCCCCACACCACAGACAATCCAGGTCTGATACTGACTGTCAGATATTCAGTATCACAGACTGGCACCCCTCAGTCCACTCACTCATCAGAGGCAGTTTTATGTTCACATCATCAACTGAAATTAAACATGTGTAACTTCCTAAAAAGCAGTGTGTGAATGTTACTGGACGAGTAATGTGTAATCATAAATGTAAATATATAATAAAGAATCTACATGCATAGATGCACTGTAGCAGGGTATTGACTAGGGTTGACAATTTTAAGCACTTTCCTCAATTGATCACTGGTAACATTGATGATCAATTAACGAATTACGAAAAAAACTTTAGCAAATTTTGCTTGTAGCAAACAAGACCAAACATTTTCCATATTCCCATGGCAACACATATCATTTTCTCTGACAGCATAATGTAGCCTATCAAACCTGTAGACAGCTAGGTATTAAACACATATACTTAAATATCTGATAATTTGGAGCATGTTCTTAGGGAGTGTGAATATCGTAGTAATCAACAGCGGCGTATATAAATATATATATATATATATATATATATATATATATATATATATATATATATACATCTACATACATACACACACACACACATACACACAATGGTTAACTCCATCATGACAGACACTGAACCTTTCAATGCTCATTACCATAACAGAAGACAAGTTAAATTACACAGTGCCTGAATTTAGAAAACTGAGTTTCTTATGATGACAGACAGCAACAATATTTCCTTGTCCTTGGTAGTAGATACGCTAAGATATCAGAAATAACTGCTGTAAGTCAAAGTCAATAGAGTGTAAAGATTCACTCATGTACAGACTTTAATGTGTAAGATGTGAGTGCATCACATTGTACTGACGTGCTGCAATAATATTTTTCCATCCTTAGTATTAGATACATTGTAAGATAAAAACTTTTAAGCAGTAATTTTTGTAAGTCAGTGTCATTTCGAGCTTAAGAGTTGACTTTTATCAAAATGAGAGACCTAAGTTTTCCAGGTTGATACTTGGTGTAGTGTCTGGTCTACTTGATAGCATAGTCATGCAGGCTTGGGTGACAATTCCTGCAAATCTTAAATCTTGAATCATTCATTTTAACTTCAGTATTGTTCAGAGGAGCCAGACACTTTATTCACACCCATGAAGGAGTGTGTATGTCGCTGCATCATATTCAAGCGGGGACCAGCAAAAAGGGGACTTGAGTCAATATATAAAATCTATCTTTTTTGTTATAGAGTCAAACTTCAAAACAAGATTCCATATATGAAGTCTTCTTTAAAGGTCTGCATCCTGTTGTTTGATTCTGAGAGAGGATTAAGGTTAACTCCATCGAGACACTGAATATTTCAGCACCCTATGAGGTCTTTTTTATGATGGATCTAAGAGAGGCATTAGCAGTTAGTGTAAATATCACATTTTTGACTACAATATGGTATCTGATTCATATCCAAATAGATTGTTTTTTCTCTTCAAGATAGATTCATGCAATGTGAAATTTCTACATAATGTGTATTTTCCAGAAATTTTAATTTATACACAATTCATACAAATACAAAACAAAGTGTATTCCTATAAATACAGCTTTTTTAAAGTCTTCCTTCCTTCAGATTTTTAAGTACTCATTCTGTTATCCTATAGGTTTGGGTTAAGCACAAAGTCACTTTCAAAAAGTTACTTAATTGACATCAGTGCTTGTGAAAAGTAGGAAGAGGAAGGTTTTCCTTTTTGACTAACAAGTTTTTTAGGTCCACTCTGATGTCCACTTAAAGTCTGATAAAAGTTATACTAGTTGTTTTCTTTATTCTGTTTATTATTCTGCTGCTCTCTGGATGGCCCTTAGTCTAAATCTTGAAATTAGCTAGTAAAGGATATTCACCAAAGTTGGGCCTTCACGATTTGTTACAAAAATAAAACACATCATATAATGTAGAGGTTTTTATATCTTTCTCATAAGTATTGCTAATTTGACTAATTTCTTTAATTCATCCATGCTGGAGTGTGATTATCGCTCTATGCTATCCAAGAGTGGACTTGTGTCATTCTTTGCCAGCAAACAGTGGACTTGTGTTGTTTCATAATGTATGATCCTATGTGTGTAGAGTGAGCACAAAATTACATTACATTCTTTTTTAGTTGTTAGTTTTCTACCACTGAATAGTTTGTAATTATTGAAAGTAATGTAAAGTGGTGTACAAGTGTATTGAAAATATTATTGACATTGAGTAGTTGGTAAACAAATTCAAAGTTGGGCCTTCATGATTTGTCACAAAAACAAAACATATCATGGTTCAAGAGGCTATAATGTAGAAATTTTTATATTTTTCTCATAAGCATTGCTAATTTGACTAATTTCTTTAATTCATCCGTGCTGGAGTGTGATTATCGCTCTATGCTATCCAAGAGGGAACTTGTGTCATTCTGTGCCAGCAAACAGTGGACTTGTGTTGTTTCATAAAGTATAATCCTATGTGTGTAGAGTGAGCACAAAATTACATTATATTCTTTTTAAGTTTTTAGTTTTCTATCACTGAATAGTTAGTAATTATTGAAAGTAATGTAAAGTGGTGTACAAGTGTATTGAAAATATTATTGACATTGAGTGCCTGTGAAAATACGGTCAGGTGAGTATTTTTGGACTTAACTTCACAGGTTTAGTCAAAGTGTGATATCAAATTAGTTTTTAGTTATTCATTAAAAGTGAAAGGAAATGATTACATAATTGTTTTTGTTTTTTTTGTTCTGTTTAGTTTTTTCTATTTTTCATCCTTATTAGATTCATAAATACTGTGCTGCCTTTTGGGCAGCCCTTTATTTTTGTAGTGTTGAGCATAAAAATTCCATCAAAGCTTAGCCTTCATATTTTGTTACAAAAACATAATGTAAAAAAATCATGTGTCAGGGGACTAGTTGCTTCACCAAGTTGGCAGTTTAATAGAACATTTACATACCAATAGACTTTCTGTGGCTGCAAGCCATTCACACTATGGGGAGTGTTAAAAAGCGATGTGTGTGACTGAGGCATTAAAATCCTGGCTCCAGCCAGCAGAGGCACTACTGAGTATGCACTTAAACACTCACACACCTTCAGGTCCCCACTTGGCAAAAGTTAAAAAAAAATTACCAGAGGAGTTTAGACATGATTTTATCACGATTTAAAGCATAACCAATAGGGGACTTAAAAAATGTCCCCTGTTGGCCGTCAAGTCCACTGTTAGTGACTGTGTAACGACGCTCAAGTCCACTGTTATATATGTTGGTGAGTACACACACACACACACACACACACACACACACACACACATGCCCATGCTTCTTATTCTCGTTTAAACCTTACTCTTAAATTAAGTGGGTTTAAAAAGGCTTAAAAATTTTGTATTACCTGCACACGCTACTAGTTTCGGAGTGTATGTTTCTATGTATATGAGTGTTTTTGTGTGAATTTGTGTGGACAAACCTCTCATTAAATTCCCCCCTCTGTCTCTCTCTCCGTTGTCCCCTCTCTCTTTCCCTTACCGCCCCTTGGTCTCCCTCCTCTGCTTTCTTTATTGTGGTTTCTTTTAATTGGAGTCTGAGGTGGTAATTACAGTGTGGGAGGGAGTCTGGGAAAGGAGGAGGAAGGAGGCGGGAGGGGGGTGAGGAAGAAGGAGGGAAGATGAGGAGGACGAAACAGCAGGGTTGTGATGACAGAGCTGCAGAGGAGATGAGAGAGGGGAGACACATTTTTTAAGAGGAGTGGTTGTTGAGAACTGACCGAAAGATGTTTTCTCAAATGATCCTTGTGTACTTCTAACACACTAATGCTGTTGATACTGCTTCTTGCACTACATACAGTCCACAAGTGGAGGACAGTTATTATTTTAGAAGGTGTGTAGGCTGATAAAGGGCCCTTTTTTGCTCATTTTGCATGTTTTCTGAAAACTTTGGATATTCAAAAGGTCTAATTCCAAAAGCTGCTGAGTTAGTGGGACCTCTTTTGCACTGCTGCATATTCTTTGTCTGTGAATTATGATGTATTTTGAATGTTTTACATTATTTAGATTGTATAATCTGAGTGTCTTCTGCCCAAATTCGAGGCCATCTGGACTGCTGAAACTGGCTGATGCACAGATACACAGACAGGAAAGCACACAGTGGGTTCATCTCCTTGGGGCCTGTGTGTTTTGGAAATAAAGCACTAAAATCCTTGCATTTGACTTTCTTCGTCTTACTTGATCTTTCTCTCAGGAGACACTGGCTTTAGCATTTTCCTGAATCTTCTAATCTTCCTGTTAGTTCATATTTTCCTTTGGTATGTTCATGAGGAACTTTCATTCTAGCGGTGTTTGTGAATGTGTTTATCTTTGTGTGTGTCAAAGAGAAATGCTGAAGGCCTCGGTATTTTGCTTTCCTGGAGGGAGTAACCTGTGTTAAATGAGATACAGTAGCTGCCCCTCCTCTCTCTCGCTGTCTGGGACACACACACACTCACACACATGCACACGACATCGTCGAAAGCCAGCCGTGTTGTAAGGATACATTAATGCTGATCCACATTATCATAATTGAGGTGTCTGCAGAGCCTGTATGTGTATTTTGTGTGTGTGTGTGTGTGTGAGTGTGTGTGCATCCAGGGGGAATACAGAAAGAGAGGGAGAGGGTCTTTAAAACCAGACAGACACCATACTTTCATCTTTTAGCTCGACATTACAATGAAGACAGGCTGCCTAAAATGTGTGTGTGTGTGTGTGTGTGTGTGTGTGTGTGTGTGTGTGTGTGTGTGTGTGTGTGTGTGTGTGACACACATCACTAAGCAGGAAAAGCCTCCTAAAAGCATTATCACACTGATCTAGAAAGCATGTCGACATTACAAAGCACATAGACAGAGACGGTGGCATCACAGTAAGAACACATTAACCAAGCTGTAGTGTGAATGGAGGAGAGTGCCGATCAAAGCTTAGGCAATTAGCAATCATTAAAAAAGTACTTGTTGGGTTTTCTGATTTAAAACAAATGGAATACATGTTAAAGTAAATATTTATTTAAAAAAGTAGCTTTTAAACACTAAATCTATTGTTACATGGAAGTCACACACAATGTGAAACAATTCCATTGCAGGACACTGATCCAATTATGATTTAAGATTATAAGTCCCCCGTTGTGACATCATGCCACAGAGTGTCCAGTCAGTTGGCATCCTGACATCACAGCGTCTTGGGCGATCTCATCAGCTTAAGTGCTTTTACATAACGGCCCCCTTGTCCACATGGGACCGAAATGGAAATGAGATCCTGGCTGTCCAGATTAGATTAATATCATGCTGACTGATATATGTTACAAAGGCACGTGTACAAATGCATTTGGATGTATATAGATGCATGCACATCGAGATTGCTAACACAATTACAAGCATGTATATTAAAATAAATAAAACATTTCAATTAAGTAAACTGAATTTAAGTGTCATATATTTTCATATTTCATCTTTTTTCACTATTTTCTGACATTTTAAAGGCTAAATATAACCAATTATTTGTGGAAAAACAACATCACTTGATAAGTTGATAATGGATTGTAAGTATATGAAGTGTAAACCTACCATTTAGCTCGAGCAAATGCCTACGACCATTTAAATTTAAATCATGGAGGCCTGCAGCCACTGAACTAATAGGTATTGAATGGGCAGCAATCTGTTAATGGGGCTGTTTGTGTGTGTGGGGGGGTGTGTTTGTGTTGAGCCTGGCTATTGCACTAATAGGCCACTAAAAGAGAGGACTTAATGCATTAAAGACACTAAGAGGTGAAGTGGGCTTATCCCACCCAAACATATGGGTTAGGTCAAACTGTGCATGAGTGTGTGTGTGCTTAAGAGGGAATAAGCCTGTAGTTTGGAACCTAATGTGAATTACTTTGCAAATACTGTTAGCTTGTGTGTGTTTGTGTGTTCATACTGTGATGATATTATGTGCTTGGTAGGTGGCTACTTTAAGAATCACGCAAAAGGCTGTTAATGCACTGCTTATTATTGCCTGAGCGCATCCATGTGTGTCCTTATTCTCGTAAAAGCAACCAGGATGGTGTTGGCAGGATCTGCTGTGTGTTTATGAGCTGAGGAAGTGTGTGTGTGTGTGTGTGTGTGTGTGTGTGTGTGTGTGAGAATAGGAAGTCGGTCTTAGTCAGGTGACCTAGTTACACACATGTCAGAACACACACAGCAATAGCCAGAGCTGGTAGCCTCACGCAGTTATATTCTTTCCCTCAAGTTTTCAGTGTTAATGAATCATTAACCGTATTAATGGCTTATTCGTGGAGCCAGTGGAGCTGTTATGTACCTACCTGTGCAAATAATCTCCCGAAAAACACAATAATGAGCTGCACCGTGTACTGTGCTGTGCTGTGTAACAGGATTTAAACTGCAAAACAGCCCTGTAATTTGAACACTTCAGTCCTCTGTTTCAACAGGTAGAGTGAGTGATTTTAGTCAATGGAGGTTAGTCCTTGCATGGGAAAATGATATGGGTAATAAAAACTTAGCAAGACTGTGAAAAAAAAGTATATATTTTCACATTTTAGTATGCTGTTTTGTGTCAAAGGGCTACATTTGAATCCAAAAGTAAGAATCTGAAATATATATTTTCTTCACTTAAACCTTTATGTGGTTTTGTGTGAAACCTGTCATGAGGTTGCACTTTAATCATCCTTTCTCCCACAGTCTGCCTGCCAATACCAGGCACCAACACCCTGGGAAAAATTAGCATGTTTGCTTGCTTGCATGTCTTTCCCACCCTCTGCTTGCATTCATACAGTATATTCCCGTGTGTGCATTCCAGCATATGGGTGTCTGTTTGTAGCATCAGCTGACTCCAACCCTGCCCGTGAGTCACTCTCTTTTTACACTAACACACTCACAAAATTCACACATGTATTCTGTCAGCGGTGATGACAGTTGAAGGTGAAGAGCAGGTCATACAAAGTGCTACACTCATTTAGTTTTAAAGGCACAGTTCCATTAATAACCCCTATAAATGTCATTTACAAGACTATTTATAGTGGAAAGAGTTAAAGGGGAGAGGCTAACAGGCCAGATGAAGGTTGACCAAGGATGTAATTGACAAATTAGCAGTTTAGCTACTGCATATTATACACTGGCAGTGAGAGAGTTATTTGTTTAAACTGCAAGTCATTTAAAATGGTAATAATAAAAGCAAGCCAAGCCTTAAGTCCTTCTGAAGTTGTGTAAGGACAGTAATTGAGGTTAGTTTTTGTCCTGGGACAGTAAAATTAAGTTTGCCCTTCTTAAAATATTAAGAAGGTTGGCTGAAGTTGGGTTCCTGACTGTGCAGTTTTGTGTAGTGGTTCTGTTCTTTATTATTCCACTTCACGTCACATTGGACACCACAGGTTTGTTTAGTTTAGTCAGCTTGACTGCTTTGCATAATGGATGTTTAGTGCGTTTGCATGCCATCATTGTTTTAGCTCAAACTGAGAAGCTCCAAAGAGATAAAGGGGAACAGTCTGAGCGACAGTGAAAGTGAACAGTCATTGCTAAATATAATTTAATGTCAGGTACAATTTATTGCTTTGAATTTGAAGCCCCAGTTGAGGTTATTTATAAAGCCAAAATCTGTATGTTTGTGGTGAATAATGGGATTGAAAATGATTTGCAGAGCATCTAAAGTCATGCATCAAGCAAAATCCCACACTGCACATAATTCACTGGCACAAGTCTGTGACTTTTCTTGCAAAGACATGTGTTGGTTAGTTGTTGTTGAATAAGGCTTAGTGGCAAGGTGGCTCCTGATTCACCCTTGCCTCTGAGCAATTTTGGTCTCTTTCCCTTTCTGCCTCATTGCTGTTCCTGACAGGTGCTTTGTACCTGTGGTGCAGAAAATTCTGGAGGTTATTTGCAAATTTTAGGTAGAAGTTTAAAACAATTCTCCACTAGTCTCATTTTATTGCTGATTTCAGAAGCGGAAAGTACAAATATGTAAGAAAAAGTATAACTTTATGTGTAAGAGCTCTGTTCTGAACAGACAAGTTCAGCTGCAGTTTAACAGCATTAAAGATTCACTTTATTTTCCAACATTGTTGAGAATTTGGATTGGGCATAGAAACATATCTAAGAACATCATAATGATAAAACATACTCTGTTGCTACATAAATAAAGACCTATAAAAAACTCACCCATGCAGGTGACCAAAACCAACAGAATTTAGTCTTTAAACTAAAGCTACAGATGTCGGCTGTAAGATGTTGTAAACTAAAGCTTGAAAGTAATGCAGAGTGAAACGTAGTTAGTAGAGACAGAGCCAAGGGACAGAAAGAGAGAAAGCTAATGGACTTCTCAATTATTCACTCTTAACCTTTTTACCGCCTGTTATTTTAGTGGATTGCTTTAGTCAAGTTTGAATTGCATGTGTGGAGTATGTATTTGTGTCTTCAAAAGAGCTGTATGATGAGCAATTGCATGCTGCTGGGTTCTGATGTAGTGTGTGAATAGTCCTTATGAAGGATACATGAATGAGCCGTATAAGCCCACACTATGGACTTAACTTCAACCTTTATGAGGTGTGTTTGTGTTCATGAACGAGCTCTGATGTTTTAAACTGCACACAGTTTTTAGTGTGTCCACTTGTTTTTTTCAGTGTCTTTGTGACTTTGCTTATCTGTATGTGTGTTAGCTTATTTCTTGTCAGCAGGCCAACCCGACCATTGTGAGGCAGTCAGTGCTGTTACATTGGCCCCACAGCTATCAAGCACTGATAAAGATGTCAAATAACATGCACTGCTAATGTTATGAAAATAACTTGGTAGACTGAAGGGGAAGTTGGCCAGGCCAAGTTTTATTTTAGACAGGCTCAACAGAAATTCATTTCATTAAGTCAAGTATATTTATACGTACTGAAAGTATTTCACTGATAGTACTGATCTTTAAAAGTGCACGTTACAGTATACAGTACAGCCTGTCTAACACTAGATTTTTGGGGCCAATGCTGATATTGTGGAGTAAAACACTCCAATCTGAATTGCCGAATGTGTGCCATCAAGTCTCATTATATTGCAGAGGAGGCAGACATGTCTATGGCAGATATCTCCAACACTCAGCGACTCGCACCAAAAAAATCTAGATTGATAAATAGCACTACAGGTAAGAGGAAACATGTGTATTCTTGATTTGGGGGTGAACTGTCCCTTTAAATGCTAATCTACATTATATTATAGTTCTCTCCCATTTGTACATACACACACGTACAAAAGCTGATCGGCAGGTTAAGGTGCAGCTAAAAGCCATTGCACAGACAAAGCTTTCCTTGTTAGGTCAAGCGCACACACACACACACACACACACACACACACACACACACACACACACACACACAGATTTGCCAGGAGTGAGCTAAGGATCATTAATCTTGCTTTGCTTAGAGCAAACTCCCCAAATTCAACCTCACATACACACACTGAGCGCTCACATGAATACACACTCGTATGCACATGCACACATGGGCGCGCACACAAGACCCGGCAGTTACAAGAAATAAACCTTTTTCTCTCTTTTGAGGAGTCTTTTAAAGTCCCTCCATTTTGTTTTTCACTTGTAAATGAACACTGTCTCTATTTCTGTTTTTCCTGGAGGGAGGATCTGTGAAGCTCCTCCCTCCAGGTGTGTTCCCACATACAGGTGTAACCACGTGCGTGTATGCGTGTGTGTTGTAATGCATACATAAATAGAGCTAGACAGGGTGGTGCAGCTCCATTGGAATTCCACTGGTTTTGTTTTGCACCAGTCACTTTTGAGTGTGCATCAGCATTTGTTCATCTGTGTGTTTGTGCGTTATGCAAGTGTGTTCGACACAAACCCAGAAAAACAAATCAGACCTGCCAGATGATTGTTTGGGTGGTGAACAGGGATTTTATGCTGTGGAGCCGCTGCAGTGAACAAGAGGATTTGAATCCTTTTAGTGCTTATGAAGGCAGGGGGTACAGAAGATTAAAATAGTTGTTTCTCTCTTACTGCAGAACAGACGCCGTTCTTTTACCCACACACCACTGTTTTTTGTTTGTTGTGTTCTTTACTTTTTAAGGCTCTTCACAAGAGCCTGATCAACACATTGGCATGGCTGATATTATTTGCTGATTTTTAGCTTATCATTGTATCAGCATATAAACGTTGGCCAGCGGACGGTCATTTACTCAAAGGACCACTTCATTATTTTTTACCCTGGACCCTATTTTCTTGTGTTTTGTGTGAATAATGGAGACAACAGTTTTGAAATTGGTCCAGTATTAAGCAAGCGAGGGCGCTGAAGACAGCAGGTGTAACAGGCTGGGTGTAATGTTCACAGGCAATTGTGCACCATTAATTTGGGTCCACTGAAGAGGCTTGTTTTTGACACCAACAGGCTCAGATTATTATTCTAAGTGTCTGACAACATTATGGAAATCAACTCTATAGAGACAGACCTTTTTGTTTAAGAGTAAGATCCTTTTTATTTAACCAAAAAAAAAAAACCTAAAATCACTGTCACCAAATCCACCAGACTCCATTTAAATAAAAAGTGGTTTCACCATCGTAAAACACACTTCATTCAGAGTCGACAGACACAAAATAAAACTCACAAAAGCCATTTTGGTTGGTCTTTCCACTGTTCCAACAATCATAAAATCGTGTCTGGTTTAAGTAAATCACGTATTTAGGTGTGAAAATATGCTGGCTCTATACATGTTATACTCACTGTTTTTTAAAGGGAGTCTGGTGGGTTTGGCAATGGCGAATTTAGGTCTTTTTCTGATGAAACAGAAGGATCTTATTCTTTAACAAAAAGGTCTCTGTACTGCTCCTTTCAGTGGCAAAATAAGCACTGTTAGTGGAAAATTTAATTACTTCTTATATTGTTGGGTATTTAAATCTGTAATAAAGTTAGAGTAGTTACAGCTGTCAAATACATTTAGTGCAGTAATGATACTTTAGTTTGTTTTGATGTATTGGCTCAATATGGCCGTACTCTTTATTACCTTGGAATACAGCAGGAGATACAGAGAATCATAATAGAAGACTTTCATAGAGAATATGTCAGTCAGGTGTGAAGATGGTGCCATGAGAGGGATGAGGTGAGGTGTTTCCAGGATTAGAGGATGAGAGTGGATACCAGGCAGGGAGATCCTGCGAGAAGCTGGAAAGAAAATGAGAGAAGGAAGAATCTTTTGTCTTGTGTCCATATATGGGGTGAGAGTGAGAGGAAAAAGTAGAAGAGGGGAAGAGTAAGTCTACTTTTCTCATCACTGGGAGAAAATGAAAGTGGAGGGTAAGTGAGGAGAAAGATGGGAAACAAGGACAGGAAATCAAGACGGGCTGTCACGTCGTGTAGATCGACGGCGGCCCGAGAGGAGAAGAGAAGAGAAGAGGAGTTTTTTCCATCTCTTTCTGTCTCACCCTGTCCCTCCATCTCTCTCTCTCTTGCTGTGTGACCTGCTCGGTCTCTCCCTTTGGGTTTAATCAAGCAGACAGTTGGTTCAACCCGTTCCGGGGGGGATTCATCATCAGCAGGCATTAATCTGTGTGACAGGGGCTTATTAGATGAAGGCGACCACCCCTGCTGGCTTACACAGTGGATGGAGCCTGCACTGACAGAGAGAGGTGGCTGAGGGGAAAGTCACACTGTAGGGAGGGCAAAAGAAAGAGAGATGGGGATTTTTAACTTTAAGAAACTACCTATTTCCTTAGAGGAAGGAGAAAGTGACATGAAGGGGGGGGGATTCATCTTTATTTACTTTGACAGCAGAAGGTCAACATCAATTAATATCATCACAGTGCACTGCTCTGTGTGTGTGTGAGGGAGACATGCACTAGTACACGTTCTGTATATGTATTTAAAGTATGTGCACATTTTGTTGTGTGTGTGTTTCTGCTCCCTGCCCTGACACACACTGTCCTCACACATGAATGCCTGATCTTTAGTGCTGATTACGTAATGACACAGCAGCTCTGCAGAGTTTTTGTTCCAGCACAGAGTCTCCTCGGGCTAAGGGAGGATGTAATGAGACTCATCCTTTCAATACTTTATAGAGTCCTGACTGCAGCTTCTCTTTTTTTTTTTCTTACCCGGCTGCAGTTGAGTGAGTTCCTTTTTCAAATCTGGAGTTATGGGTTGTAGTTTTGCTGCAGAAGGAAGCTCAAGGGAACGTAAATCACCTGTGTTGTGATGCTGCACTGTGCTGACTCACACGTCTTTGTGCAAACGAAGCAGTACACACATCGGGCCGACCAGAGGGGGAACACAGTGATCTGTGGCACCATAGTGACAGCATGGAAACGGTGTAATGAGCCGTGCGTCATGATGGTCAATATCCTGCTTTCCTGCTCTGCAGCATGCATGATTTCAACAAAGTGGCTATATTCACACACATATGTTTGAATTAATTTTCAGCAGTCGTTGTTTGACAGTTTAAATATTTACTTTCATCGAGTGAACAGGTGACAGTTTAGTGTGATCTCAGAAACGGATGGATGCAACATTCACAGGAACAGGAAGGACTTTACCCCTCACTTTTCAGAATCCTCTGCTTTACCCTGCCTTTATGTAGTTTCAATTTTATTTACTGAAAGGGAGAGATGCTCAGACAGAGTTGATAAAAATGCTGATGTTCTCATCTGTATGGCTTCTATCCTATCTGTTGTGTCTGTGAGCAGTGCGCTGACATCAGTTTGATTCACAAGCAGCAGGGAGACCTTCGTGAACTTTTGTGCCTGTAAATCAAACGTTTTATTAAATGATTTCTTTCTGTAACAACACAGAGGAGGATGTCATCGTATTTCCTGCCCTGAGTAATGTCTACAGGCTTTCTCTCAGGCTGTTTACAGCAACAACAAGCTCCAATAGTAGCTCCAATAATAAGATATGTCCCAAATCCATTACTAATTCTAAGCAGGCTCTAAGTGTGTGTGGTGATACAGGAAAATGACTATAGAAAGTATACTCAGCAGTTAGTATGCATGCTAAAAAAATGTGATTTTGGAGTGTGCTGACAAGGATTCTCCCACAATGCAATGCACAATGTTTTTATTTATTGTATGTAAATTAACACCCTTGACAACACCCTTATTAATTGAACAAACCTGCAACCTGCACAGCCTTTCTTCACCCACCAATACAAATAAAGCGGCAAACAATTACATTAATCTAATTTATGGGAAATAAATCACAGATCTCACACTCTTGCTGAACGTGAAAGTGTAAGCAGAGTTTATGAGGGTGATGCACTTAAAAAGGAGGTCAAATCCAACTGCAGAATGTCTGTTAGTCACCAGGCAGTTGGAAGGAAACACATGGAGGATGTTGCCACTGTAAAAGTTGCATTCCAGGAAAGGACTCAGGCTAATGCAATTAGCTACCATACACTACAGTAGCTCTGTGTCACCACAACCATAAACGGCCTGTCTCCTCCTTTCTCTCGCTTCCTTATCTTGTTTCTTGGCACTGCAACAAGCTGGCAGGTTGTGGCTGATGATTGACCCCCCTACCCCCACCCCTCCAGCTGACCCAATTTTAGTGTTTTACAGCATGGAGACACTCGCACAAAGTTGTAGAGCAGGTCCTGCAGGTGCGTGTGATTGGCAGGAATGAGTGAGGGGGAGGATAGTACCTGGGGATACGGGTTCTCCAGAACAGCCTGAAGGCAAGTGTACAGTATGTATGTATGGGGGTGTGTCTCTTGTAGTGAACGCCATGTGGTAACACTAAATCTTCTCTTTGTCTTGTGTGTGTATGTGTCATACTTTTGCGTTTGTGTTTTTGCAGATAATCAGGGATTTTCTAATTTTACTGATAAAAACCAACTTAAAACTTGGTCAGAAGGTAAAAATCTGGGTGAGAATGTGATTATAAAGACTAAATTTGCAACCATTTTGACTTTTCTTTTTTACTTATGCAGTGAGACTCTGGTGCATAATCAACAGTTCATTTGTGTTTCCTCCCTATTTTTCTCTTTTCCTTTCTTTTCTCCTTATTACTAGAAGCTGTACTCGTCCCAAGAGGGCCCAATTCAGTCTTGTAAACTATAGTGGCCAGCATCTTCTTGCAACAGGAAACACAACAGTACACTGGGACACTGAACTGGTTGAACCATTGTGCCTCTCAAAAAAAAAACCAGGGCATTGTCCTGTCAAAATATGTAAAATCAAAAACCATTGAGGCTTAATGAATTTCATTTGTGTATTTGAGTGCGTGACCTTGCACACATTGACACTCCTGCACTATTATTAAATTTCTCAGAAGAGCCAGGTCACATCGGTTACAAGGGCAGCGCTAAAAAGCAGCCAAACTTGTTTCTTCCACTTAACCTGAGACGATCAATTTACAGGATGTCCACAGGCTGTTTCCTCTGAATTTGTTGGTAATGATATCTTAAAAAGAAACGAAAATGTCTTAATCCGTGCCTATTTTTATGTCGCCATTTTTGGTACCAAAGCGCTCTTTGCTGTGAGTTCTCACTCTCTCAGTCAGACAGTGCTTGTGGGTTAGTGTTTTTGTTCTGGGACGCTTTCACAGATGTGGTTAATAAACTGAACCAAAACCTTAAACTTCTGCTTTCTGATGCCACCTGTTCTTCAGATTTAGTTTACTTCCTGTTGCATATGGAACTAATCCAAACCTTAACTTCTGAAGATCTTGGTGTATTTCCTTGTTGGTATTTATGACTCTCCCTCACATCATGAACTGCAGAGTGGAGTTCATAAAGCAAAACAAACGCACATTTACCTACACACAGCTTTTGCATATACCCATGTGAGCTTTTTCCGCACTACCCAAAACTGTGTGTGTGTGTGTGTGTGTGTGTGTGTGTGTGTGTGTGTGTGTGTGTGTGTGTGTGTGTGTTTATGCATATGTGTGTCTCCATTGTATTGGAGATGGGGTCAGGAAGGAAAGCCCCGCCTCTTTATTTCCCCTTGTCGCCTAGAGTGAAGATGACGTCACAGAGGAGTCCGGAGCTGCGGGGCATCGTGGGAAATGACCTTTAGACCCCAGCACACGAAGATGCACGCAGGCGCATGCAAAATAGTTCACAGACAGTATGTGTGTGTGTGTGTGCGCGCGCACTGTGTGCATGCGAGAGTGTGACCCGAGAGAAGCAGAGAAAGAGAAGGAGAAATATGAAATCAGGTTAGGGGGTTGCACTTGTGGGACTCAGAGTCTCATCTCCAGACGCAGGAATATTTTACCCATGTCAGCAATTTGTCACTATGTCTGTGGGTGTGTGTGTGTGTTTTTGAGAGAGAGAAAAGGGGGTGGGGAGATAGATAAATGGATTGAGGCAACCCCTCTGACATGATTAACGACCAGACACTCTGTGTTCAAGTGTTCGTTCTTGTGTGTGTGTGTTGCTGTGTTGATGCTACCCTCAATCTATACGTGTCAGGGTTCCATTAACATTAATCGAACCCCATGAAAATAAACTCTGCTGCTGTGCACAGTAAGCAACATGTAGTGTGCATCAACATTTATTCACCACACACCTTATGTTCTACTAACTAGAGTTAGGGCTACGCCGTCAGACTCGTCATATTCTCTATATTTTTGCTTACTCTCTGATCACTTTTTAAATCACATTTTTGCTCATTTTAGACTAGATTTTATTCTGTCTTGATGCAGGTGCAAACATTTTCTGTTGTCGCTCCATCAGCTCTGTTAGATTTGGGCTAAATTTATGCTCTTATGTTAATTTTGCAAGTGTTGGTGGTGCTTTTTGTGGTTGGCGTTTGAAGGTGACAGTGTGTGTGGCATCTGTAAACTCTTCTCCTGCTCACTTCTGCTAGCTAGCCAGGGTGAGGTTTGAAATGTAATTAAAAAGGAAAACATGGAGAAGATGGGCAGCAGCTGAACTAGCATTCTGCTAGCCATTGTTCCAGCGTGAAGTGAACGACCCCCATGCTGCATCAGTTCCAACGGGATATCAAGAATTGTAATATCCTTTGTTTCACCGAAACTTGACTAAATCCTGGGCAGCACAATTCACCCAGATAACTCTTTTCCTTCATGCCGATGCGCCAGAGCAAATGACTCTGGAGAGAAATGTGTAGGAGGTGTGTGCTTTATGGTAAATAAGACTGGTGTGACAGTGAATGTGAGGTGCTGTCCCGTTCCTGCTATGGACCACCACTATATACCGTGTGGAGGGGGCCACAGAGGGGCGCTGCCTGTGTTCTGGAAGAGCAACCATACGGCTGTCTTGTTGGGTTTGAAATGTGTGTATGGACTATGACACATCCCACAGTGACGTGAGAGATGCGGCCAATTTGAGTCCGAAGCATGTTCCAGGACACCACCGTCGATGTCACCGATGACATCAATGAATTCACGGAGTCTGTGGTGGATTTAGTTTGTAACACAAGAGAAGCAACTGTACCCAAAACTACAGTTAAGTCATTCCACAACCATAAATCGTGGATTACCAGAACGATCCTAAAACATAGACAGTTATAAAGCAGCAGCCTACAATGTGAGAAAAGGCAAAGAAGGACTCAGTTGCGATGCACAAGTTGAAAGAGTTTTATCTTGTATGATCCCATGTGACAAGTAAATGATTGATATCTTGTGGGGTTGCTTGTGTTCATGCGTTTGAAAAGTTAACCCTCAAACAATATGCAGCCCTCAAGTGTACATTCCTGAAACTGATGTAACCTGCCTCGTAAATTTTCAGATTACCTTGCAGATAGAAGCAGGCCTTATTATTAGGGAGATGTTTTTCCTTCTCTTTCTCAATATTTACATGTTGTCCTCATAAATTCAGGATAATATTTATATAACTCAAATTGCGTCAGCACACAAGTCATGTCTGCCAGAATTCCCTTTAATCACGGACTTCTAATGCAAAATATCTGCAGTTTCTCTGATGGTAGTTTAACATCGTTTGGAGAAAACAGCAGGTGGAAAGACTGGAAATAATTAGTCAAGGAAACATTTGAATGGATAACTGACAGCAGCAGAGGCTAAGAAAGTGTATTTGGGGAGAAGCACTCTTTAAAACATGCTATTTTGAAATGCTGTATGCCATCAAAGAGCCAAGTATGCAGAGGAAGATATAAGCATATACCGTAGCTATCAGGTTGTATACGGGGTCTGAGTGTGGGGGAGGGAAATAGCTTATGGGTAATGCAGTCTTATGGGATACAGCATGCCTGCTCTAGAGGTGAAATGCACCATCCCTTTAACACATCCCTTTGTATGTGTGTGTGTGTGTGTGTGTGTGTGTGTGAGTGCAGTATATGTGAGGCTGTTTGCCTCTGTCTTCCTCTCAACGACTGATATTTTCCAAATGTCAAACCTACATTATCTTGTGCCTGCAGGCAAATATAGGATTTATTTAGTCTAATGTATGTGTGTGTGTGTGTGTGTGTGTGTGTGTGTGTCACCTCAGTATCTCACGTAGCAGAAAAGGCAAAAGCAGACGCGTCCTAAAGGGCGTCGGAGACAAACAGCTAAGTGTCGGTGGTATTTCCCAGCTCTCACTGTCAGATTCTTGTCTCCAACTTACAAACATCTATCCAAGACTGGAGACAGAGCACGCAGAGTATGTGCAGTGAGCACAAGGCAGTAAATGAAGAATCCCTTACTCTCTTCATCCCACAGTGGAGAGTATTGATTTCTGGTCAGGCGTTAATCAGAGAGGGAGAGAAAGATAATGTTTGTCTATTGATTGATGGAATAGCTGGGCTGTATACCTTTGCATTTGGAATGTGAATGACTTCAAGTTTCACTTCCCTGTTTGCTGAAATATACACTTGGCTGTTAGCAGCATCCGTTTTAGTCAGAATAGATGCAAATAACAACTGCAGACATGCAGTATGAAATGTAAAGCAGCACCATCTCACCTAAGCTCATGGTACACAAACACATCAACGTCAGCATTGATTTTTTTTTTGTCGCAGAAGTATTGTCCCCTTCCACTTCACCACCTGAAGTGGCTTTAGGGATCCTGGTTTTCTGTTCCTGGCTGGAGGCAATTTCAGGTTGACATCTAATCAAGTTGAGTGACAAGTGTTTTGAGCAGGAAGCTGACGACAGTGCAGCTCACAGTTAACTTCTCTGTTTGCAGAGTCAAGTTCAAGCTCAAACTGTACCTCCATGTTAGAGGCTGTTTTCCCCTGCAGGGAAGTTTGTAGCATAAACTTGATACTTATAGCACAAATACACCATTGGTTTTCCGTTATCTGCAACCGTGAGAACCTGGCGTGAAAACATTTTCAAAGTTTCACTCGTTTTCAAATTAATTAAAAAGAAAACATTTACCAACAGCCACTCATCATCTACTGAAGCTCCAGCAGGCCTGAGAGTTGCAGAGCCATGGTGGCTCGCTGGCTGAACTTCGTCTCACCCCTCATCCTGCCTCACTTTAAATGTTTTATATAAACAATCTGCCTTGACTTCTGCCTCACCCTTTAACTCCCTCACTCCCCCTCTGTGTTAAAATGCTCTAACTGCCTTTAACATCAGAGACTTAAGTTCACGAAAACATCATGCGTCATGTTAAATGTTTTAGTGGAACTTAATGGTGTGTGCACGCAGAATGTGTGTGTTTACCCATATGTTTGGGATTCCTGCTGTGTGTATGTGTGTGTGTGTGTGTGTGTGCTCCAGCTCACTGACAGTGCAGTGAATCAGCACAAGGAGATTCAGCCATGTAGAAATAATACACATCATTTATTTAGCACGAACTGTCCCTGTGTGTGTCTGTGTGAGTGTTTGGGATATGAGGCGCCAAAGGGCCCACTAGCTCTCATCATTGTATTTAAATTGCGTAGAATGTGTTTGTGGCAATTGGTTCGAATGTCATCACTCGATTAAGATGGCGTGATTAGTGGTTATCAGCCTCAAAGATATGGATTAGCAAGTGGGGGTGTAAATCACAAGTTTCATCACAATACAATATTATATTGACTTTTTTGACAACAACACGATATGTACTGCTATCACAAAGTCTGCCATGATATGGTTTTGATTCCATTTAGTTCTGGGGCCTGTGATCAATATGAGATGATATCAGTAAACATCCTCATTGTCTTTTTCTTGGCCACTTGCTATTGTCTGCCTGATGCTAGGCTGCGAGCACTGTTTGAATGTTTAGCAAGGAGGTATGCTTTGACAGAAATGGTGACACACCATGGGAATTTCAAAATAAAGGTGTATCTTGACAATGAGAATACATATTGATGTGTTTTTGCATCAGTGACATTGACTCGTTGATCATTGAATCATCATATCAATCCAACCGTAGTGAGAATACACATAATTTTTGGGTCACCATACTATTTTATATGTTACAGAATACTGTGGAAAGATTAATAGTTCCGCATTGATTTTTTGGGACATACAGAATTAATTTGTGTTATTACATGCATTGATTATTACATTGTCATTAAAAGCACTTAAACTATTACTGTATTTATATATTTTCATGTGTACTTTAAGTTGCTATTTTGTGTATACTTAACATTAAGTGAGAGTAAGATTGACCATAGTTCCTATCTGACCTTGTTTTGTGTGGGACAGGTGTTGTAACAGACTCGGGTTAACATGTGCTGCGCTTATGAGGGAAGCTGAATGTACGCTGTCCTGCTGTATTTTGTTGTTAATTAATTACTGAACAAAAAAATCTGTGTATGCCATGTGTCGTTACATCCCTATTAGTAGGATTCATGACATTGACTAATAGGTTGAGAAGGCTGTTATCATCCATTCAGTGGCTGTGTTTATGGTTGTGCATCAACATGGAAGTCGGGTGATGTAAAGAACTAGAAATCTCGCATATGGAGGAGGAGGAGTCAAACAAGCCCAGAACTTTCACCCAGGAGACCAGGGTTCATAACCTGTGTGAAACAGAAAGTCGATGTTGAGTTAATTTAACTACGCAACATATGTCGTGATATATGTCAAATATTTGAATTATTTTAGAAAGAAATGTACTCATTTTAAGCCAAGCTGTGATATTTTTTTCTAAATATAAGCACTAATATTGGCTCCTGAAGCTAATGAAAGTGTAAGTAACCCTAATGAAACTGTCCATGATGCTAACAAGCATTTAATGGTTGCTCTCAACCCACTAGCAGGTGTAGCAGAATCCTGCTAACCCATTTCTATGAGGGGGATAACCACTAGTAACACTGTGTGATGTGTGTGATGTGTGTTGTGTTGCTTTCTCACCTGTATAAGGTTACCTTCTTCAGAAGGTGATGGCTCAGCGTAGGTACTCATAACTGTTACACACCAGCATTTCCAGCTTTATACACAGAGGGAAGGTTGACAGCTCGGTATCTAACAATAGGGATCATTCTGACGCACACACAAACACAAAGGCCTCCATGTCAGCATTGCTGATACACATCACTTTGCACCTGTCCCCTTTGCCTAATGCAGTATCTTTCCCATTTCTTCTTAAAAAATGACTTCACAAAACACTGAATTATCTATTTATGAAGATGAATATCACGTCTGAAGTCTATAGTACTGATGCAGGATCCTTTGACCATGGCAGACAATGAATAAATAAAGCCTACTGTCGGAGATAGACACACTTGAGGGCGTTCATCCCTTGTGAATCTGCAGTGATCTATTGTTTGTGACACATAATCACACACACATACACACACCCTGATCTCTTTTAACAAATGTTTTATGCATTCGTGACTGTGTATGTGTGTGTGTGTGTGTGTGTGTGTGTCTGTGTGTGTCTGTGTGTGTAAGAGGTGTGGCTCTTAGGTCATTCACTTCAACAACAGGCTCAAGGTTGACAATGATTTGAAGTAGGAGATTCATAACTTGGCATTCACACAAACACACAGTCATTCTCATCAAATATTTGTTTTTCTTTCGGACATGAAAGTTTGTTTGTTTTGCTTTTTTTCTGCCTTTCTTTGTTGGATATCTTACATCCCCAAAATGCCTCCTGGCTTATGACTTTTCTATTCATTTATTTTTTACTTTAGCTAAGAAATTACATGACAAGGTCTAAGTTTAATAACCCTTTGCACTCATGATAATCCACTTGAAAATTAAATTTCAAAAGTGCATTGATGTCAAACCAAATTAGAGGCTGTGTTTCATTAATTTCCTGGAAAGCTGACATTTTGGAAATGTCAGGTTTTCATCCAACACCACATTTTTCATCCAAGCTAAACAAGACATTAACTGGTTGCCATCCATCACCAAACAATTTGCATCCTGTCAGTCACCTACAACATACATCATAGATGTGGTGGTTATTGATGATTGGTAATTATTTCCCCATATGAATACTGGTCCTGGATTTGTGTGTTTTCGGTCAGCTTTTCCAGATAAATGACACTTAAATAGATTGATGTCTGAACCGAAGAGGCAGAATGCTCCATCTGCTCTTTCAGTTTGGTCTCTTGATCCTGAGAGTTGCCTGCAGGACGGATAAAGCTATCAGCTCTGCAGACACACAGAGGACCTCAGCGGCCATTTCATAAGAGCAGAGCACTTAACCTGTCGACCTTCACTGCCATACATCACCTAAGACACACACACAGTGAACCACTGCAGCCCTTCCTATAAAAGTGAAGAAAATGGCCCCAGTCTCACTGCACTGCTATATCTGTCCACCTTGCACTTTCCATCTCTCCCTCTGTCTCTCTCTCTGTCTCAGGTCAGTGAGTTCTTGCCTTATTTTTCCATTCAAAGAGAGAGAGAAGGATTGCTATCAACGCAATATAAGAGCACATTTTTATGGGTTCCAAACAGGTTTTCATCTTGGTCAATACGGACATGCATAATCATTAAAAAAAGCCCATAAAATTTTGATTAAATTGTAATCCTTTTTTCCTGCAAAATGCAACAAGACAAAAACATCATTCAAACAATGTAGTTAAGAGTGTAAGAGGTGAGCAACAACAATACAAAACCAGCAAGGCTGTCATTTTTATGTATAGGCTGTGGTGGGAGGTAGAGGGGGTCATCCTTCCTCAGGTCCTCAGTGGGCTAACTGAGATGCAGGTGGCACCTTCTATGGTAGCCTCAGCCACTAGTGTATGAGTTTGTGTGGGAATGTGACATGTAGTGTGAAAGCATCTTAAGTAAATGGAAGACTAGAAATGTGCTTTACAAATGCAAGTGCTTTTACCATGTAAATGCATGTTATCCCACACACTGTCAGTGCCAGAGAGCAGTGTAACATAATTGTAATTGGCCCAGGTGCAAATATTTTTTCTGGGCCCTCGCATTGGTCAAAACACAAGCGCACGCTCATGTGCACACACAGGAATACTCACCACAGGGGTTAAATTGGCATGAAATGACTTAGGCACTACTTGGGCTGACCAACCAGGGAGATTAAAAATAAATTCCAATTTTCACAATTTGGCTGGAGGGCGTAGGCAGCCCTGGGTCTCACCTGTGTAACAGCAGCAACATAACATTTGCTGATCTGGCGGGCAGTCTGGCATCAGACCCCTTCTGGGGTTTGCACAGGCTGAATTCGAGAACACAGATACCTCTAATTTTGAACCAAAGGGTGCCCCTCCCATCCTACGAACCAGCCTTTGATCAGCAGCACAGACAGCAGCAGAAGTGCCAAATTTATTAACGCTAATCAAACAGCTCACTTTTGACTCAAACCACCACAGTCTGATTTCTACTAGCGGCAAAAAGTCACCTTCCCACATGGGCCCCTGAAAGCTTCTGGGCCCCGGTGCACTGCATGCTGCACCATTTGCTCTGTCTATATGTATGCCATTGGTACCAGATGCTTCAACTAAACAGAATGTGGAGGTCCAGACTTTTTAAACAGGAAAGTCTGCACATTAATTCAGCTGCTCCTGCTGTTTTTGCTTCTGGCAGCTGGCTAGTTAGCGTTAGCTACAGTACCTGGCTACATGCTGGGGACAGAATGAACAAAGCAGAATCTGTTCACTGCTGTCCAGTGGCCTTACCTCTCGCAATTAAAGATGATACATCATCAATAAAACACGACCAGAGCTCAGATCATCTTTTAAATTCTTGCATGCACAAAATATCAGAATAACTCAATAATATATGGTGTAACAGTTTTAGCCTCTTAATAGACTCCATTGCAGGGATTCATTAGATTGCAATATTTTGTCAGATGCTCATAATAGTACCAAAAAGAGACATTTTGGCTGAATCATAAGACTTTTTTCAGCTGCAGATGGCTTTTTTTTTTTTTTTTTTGCTTTTCACTACCTGGACTCTCTCTCTCTCTTCATCTCTCCATCTCCTCCATTTCCTGCCTGTCCCTCTCGCTTGCTCTGTCCCTCCTTTCACGCTCTATAGTACCTTTATTTATTCACATTCCCCCGTGCCTCTCCCTCTCTTTCCTCTTTCCCTCTCTCTTTCTCCCCCCTGTGGAGGTCCTCTCATGTGATCCAGTCCTATGCTAAATAGCTTCAAAATCTGCGCGCACACTCGGAGGGAGAGAGGTAGTGAACTGTTAACAAATGCAATTTGAAGGAGCACCAAAACAAACTATGATCTAGCTGACCTTGATAAAGCAGCCAAGTAGTGAGGGAAAGAAGTATAGCGGCCAGAAAGAGAAGGAAAGAGCAGATGAAGCGCTGGATTTTAAATTTCCTCAAGGAAGCATCTTTCTCTCTCTCTCATTCTCGGTCTTTCCGCCTCTCTTTTTTGGAAACCTTCCATGTTTTCATCATGTTGTTTGGCGAGACTGGTTTCTGTGCAGCTGCAAGGTCATCATCCTCCCTCCACCACTACACACACACAAACTCACACACACAATGATACCGATTCCAGTGTTATCAGTTTCTGTGGTGCTAAGAGTGTGTGAAAGGATCAGACTGGAGAGAGGGGTCACAGGTCAAAGAGGGTGCCATGTTTGTGTCAGTGTCTGGTGAGAACTACTCGAGTGGAACCTCTCAATATAAATACACTGACAGCGTCACGGTGAGGTGTGTGTTTGTATGATTTTAGCCCTGACATGCACTAGTGAGTTTTTAGCTCAAACTTTATGGTTACAGGAAGAGGCAGGCATTTAGTAACGTGAGACGGAGAGACTTGCAGACAGACACAGAGAGCATTTAGAGTCGCTTGTGTCTCTGTGACAATGTGTCCGTTGTTCTTTACATGGAACCAAACTGAAAAGAGAGCAGTGGAGAAACAGGGGAGGAGGCAGGCGCTGAGAGCATCTCTCCCCACTCAGGATGAGCCATTCTGGGACACAGAGTTTCAGCAGAGCCTGCTGGATCTATGGAGAGCACCAGCTATTGTTCTTGGAGCAAATCCAGGGAGAGAGGAAGAGAGAAAAGATTTACTTGTATTGCTTTTATGATAGATTGTTAATACACTGTTGAGAGTTATTTAATGCTTTTTATTCAAACTTTAACACTGACGTAGGCACTTGTTCCAATTGCGGGAATGAAGCATTTTGGCATACACACAGCTCCCCTCATAAATACACACGCATCCCCTCTGGGGTAGTCAGTGGCCAGTGGTTAAATGCTGGATGCTTTGATCTCTGGTCTCTGTCAGTGGCCAAACTCAGTTCAACACACTGGCTACTTTGTTCTGTTGTCGAGAATAGACCCAGCCCCCGACATCATGAACACAATGGGAGTTTTTGAGGAAGTGTGGAGATGTGTCGTTTCTCTACACGTCCATCATCTTCTAAAGAGGGGTTTGTGCGATTTTTACTGCTCGGTATTTTGAGGAATTATTGAATTTCGCACTTACTAATTCAAAGTAGAGGGCTCGCTCTTCTCTCTCACGAGGCTTAAGTTGATGTGGGTGTTGTTCATTTACCAAGCGATGTGTTTCCAAGCATCTTTCAAGTCCTGGTTCCTCATTAGAATTACTGATTTAGTCTGACTTTCATCAAGGAGACTAAAGTTTTGTCCTGCAAATGACTTTTGTGTTTTAATTGTTCTTTCCCTTACATTAACCAAGTGTTTTAGTTATCTAACCTTTGCTGCGCGTGGATATTATGGAATGCAAAAACCTAAATAACGCTGAACTTTATCCAAAGTTTATCAACATTCTTGTGTGTTAATAGGTTTCTAAGACAACATGTGGTGGAAATGTTGGAAACCAATGTGGTCCATGGAAGCAGACATTCATGAGAAGGTTTAGCAGTGTGTTTGTGTGATTAGGGGGTTAGGTTGTGGTATCTAGGATGTGGGGTCACCTGGTATGCGACTGTATGTTTCTGCGGCTGTCTTGGTGGCCTCTCCAGCTGGCTCTGTGGATGGAAGATTTTTTTTTTTTTTTTACCAGATGGAAGGTAGACCACTAGGGTTTCTTCTAATGTTAATGAGACATGTGCAAAACTGATGTGTGCTTCTGAATTTAAAATGTTACACATAGTCTTTCCATCCCTCTCTCGCTGTATGCTGAAATGCTAGACTCAGCTGTCACACAGTTTAATAAGTTTTTGACATTAGTCATGAGTGTAGTGATATTGAAACAACGCTTGCCACTTGATTTCGACACCTCCACACCCTGCTCCTTTCCTCTCTGTCTCCTTTTCTTTGCCCTGTCTGGGACACAGTCAAATCACCATTAATGACCTGACCTTTAACCTCTGATTCTTGCTTCAGGCCATGAATGATGACATGGTAAGGAGGACAGAAATAGAGAGAGGGGAGTGGAGGAGGCTCAGAGTTGAGAGTGGGAAGAGGGGTCAGAGATAGAGAATGGGAGACAATCATGAATAGTTGTGTTGCAAGAAATGCAAAAGCTGTTATACTCATTTGTCAACAAAATCAGTGTCCCAAATCCCTCTCTTTTTCTCCTCTTCTCAGCCACCCAGGCCAGCAGGCAGCTAATTGATGTATCTATTATAGATTAGCTCCGTCTTTCCCTATTAGCCTCTATTAGGATCAGCTCCACAAATGGACAAGCTGCTAGCTTGGTGCTTGTTGTTTCCATCCACTCTCTCTGTTTTTTTGGCCTTATAGACAATCTATGTGTATGTGAAAAGGGGACTGTGAGAAAAACCTATGTGTGTGTGACAGGATGAGTGTTAACACACAAGAAGCCTTGTATTGGGCCACCGTGTAGGTGTAACAGTGTCAGCAATGGACAGGAAATTATTCTGTTAAATATTGAACCATTGTGACCACATTTAAGGCCAGTCATGGGATTTTTTTCTTGTGACACACACACAGTCATATTTACTGCCCTTCCTAGTCATCAGTTAACTTATTGTGTGTCAAAACCCCTTAACGGTGTTATCAAAATGAGACTGCCTTGTCATCTGTTACGTCTTTCTGGGCTCTGTGGTGATACTGTGTGGGCAAGTTTCTGTTAAAGACCTTCACTTGGAACCTTTTTGGTTTTTCTGTATTAAAACCAACATGACTGATGTCTGAGGGAGATACTTTGTGGTTTTTCGGAGTATTGACCAGCCTTTTGAGTATGACGTCAAGACTGAAAATGTGCCACTTTGGTTGATTTTTTCAGCATTAAAATGGTAACATTAAATGTGTTGGATGCTGACGCAATCAAAGCTCTCTGCGGCTTTGATCTGGTGTTTGCAGCATGTTTTTAAAGTAAGTAAAAGCTAAACTGAACCGTGTGTGTGTTAGTGTGTGTGCATATGGGTTTAGATCCTATTGATCTTCAAGCTTGAACAGCATGTAAACTCTGACCTTTTGCTCGCGACCCGAGGGGTCATCAGTGACAGGCATGTGACACTGACCAGCTGTTGCTTCGGGGCTTGCATGTGGTATCAGCCCTTTGTGTGTGTGTGTGTGTGTGTGTGTGTGTGTGTGTGTGTGTGTGTGTGCCACCACATGCAGATGTTAGCTAGAACTGTGTGGTTTTTGCAGCTATAATGAGAAATGTGTGGGGTCTCTTCGTGGTTGTGTGTGAAACGGATAAAGATGTGCAGTTAAGGCAAAAGAACAGCAGAAGGAATGAAAGCTGCTGCATGGATTTTCCAATCACACAGAGGATATAGTGCACTTTGTACTGGTTGGTTACACACAGACATGCACATTGCACACACATGTAGTTGCAATGAACCAGCTCGTATCAACGTGTATTTGTGTGAGTGTGTGCGTTGGTTTGTGTCTCTCTGTGCCACAATGTGTACTGGTCTGAATCTAATAGCGAGCACAAACTGAAACCCACAATTTAGAGCAGCCACCCGCCAAACACATCAGGTGAAAAACATCTGTGTGTGTGCATGGATGCATGTCTGTGTGTGTGTGCTTGAAGGTGCCTGTGGTGTTGGCACAAGTGAGTTAATCTCATGCCATTTGGTTTTTGCCCGGATACCTCTCTCTCATGCTGTTTGCCCGTTTAACTCTCTGTTTCTTTCCCCTTTTTGCTCAGCCTCCTGTTGTTAATGCTGCACCCAGGGGGAAACATCTGTAGCAGCAGTATTGCAAGTGAACACAGAACAGAAGCTGTGTGGTCATTCAATCAGAAGGGATACAATCTTTTTCCTAAATTCCCTGGGGAAGTGAGTTTGATGTTGTGCACATCTTTTAAAGCTTTCAGCACTTTGAACACTACCTGCGTGATTGATCCCTGCAGAGAAATTCTGTCTTCTATTTATCCCTCCACAGGGAGGTCAAAGGTCAGGCTCAGCTACAGAAAAGCAGCCCTATAGCTGAAAGAGATACAGTGTCTTGCAATTCAGCACATGGATGCTGCTGACAATTAGGGATATGTGTGATTAGTGACTGAGACGATTAAATGCAACCAGAATTACTAGTGGATTAAACTTATTATTAAGATGCTTATTATTAGGATCAGCATGCAATCCCTCTCTCTCTCTCTCTCTCTCTCTCTCTCTCTCTCTCTATCTCTCTATCTCTCTCTCTCTCTCTCTTATACCCATACACACACAAACAAACACGTGCACTCCCAGATTCAATGGATGGAATTGCACGCAATGTTATCCATGGACGTTCCATGCGCGTAGGTTGTCCGAGCCTCACGCACACTTGCACTGGCTGGATGTCTTGTTGTTATGCTGAGGGAGAGAGGTGCTTTTGGGCGCATGGGAGTTCCCGGCAGGCCAGGATGTTATGTTTGTGTGTCATTTTGCACACTCATGCATGAGAGCTATGACATTATTGTGTGTTTTTGAATGAAGATGAATCAGGATGTCAAATACTCACTAAATAAATGCTATTTGTAACTTTTATTTAGTGAGTTGTTGTGAATGTGCAGTGTTCATAATGCACAGTGCAAAGTGCCACACATTTTAACTGCATTTAGAATGCAATTCAAATTGCTCTTACAATGTATGCAGTATTTTTTTGGACAATATTGAACTGTATCGACAACGATATGATATTTGCTGACATCGCAAAGTCTGTTCAGGTGCAATTTTGATCAATTAAATTACGGGGCCTGCTTACCATTATCTGCCTGCTGCTGGGCCACTTGCACTGTTTGAATCATCGATCCAGATTGATGTATCGTTGCACCTCTACCATTTTCTGCTTGTTTTCTTACTTTTAGACCAGTCGACTAGTCTAAGTTTAAATTTCCATTTTAACGCCAGGGAAATTCATTGTTAGGCACATCCCTACCAACAATGACCTCATCTAGCTGAATTATATTATTACCAACCATGTGGACACACTGTCATCACCAGAGCACAGGAAATATACAGAAATAAATTTGTGGGAACTAATGCAAAGTATTATGTATTGTATCATTCATTGAAGTGTTGTATACAGAGTTGTAGGTGGAAGAGAAACTATCATACTTCCCTGTGGTCACAAGATGATAAATGGAATCAGAGTGAAACAAATATATGTTTCTGTTTCTTTATTTTCTATGACTTTTTGCATCCCCACCGAAGCCACAGTCTGTGAAGTGGGTTTACAAGTAGTTATTACCTCATATTAAGGCTTCACAAGGTACAAAAAGTTCAGAACAACTGTTCCAGTGTAACAGATGTTATGGCTGCTTCTGCTCTGTTTGGCTTTAAAGAGACACAGATTATCTCACTGTTTAGTCTGAATCTACCGGCCAGAACCTAAACACAGGCAGACAGGTGAACCTTTGTGTGAAAGATATTACTGTGTTACACAGTGTTAAAGTTTCCAGACAGATTTAATGGTAGTTATGTAAAATAAAAAACATGTTTTCTTAATTAAAGTAAAATTTCATTATGATTAAAACAATTTAGGGTTCATACCGGACTTTTTCCCCCCAGCATATTGCTTCATTCAACACTAAATTTTAGGCAACACTAGCATTTAGAGGTCAATACTGTGGATAAACTGAATATATATATAGATGTATTTAATGTATCTCCATCCATCCGTCCTGCCTCCTCCTCTTCCTCCCTTTTAAAAGCCCCTTAATATTAAAAGATTCATGATTGCGTAGGATAATATGCTTCTATTTATACCATGCAACGGGATGGCTTTATCACATCTCGCAGTACAGTCACACTTACAGTAAGATACAAATAACAGGATTGTGTTGATTCAATGACTCATTCATACAGAAACTCCCTCTCTCACACACACTGGGCTTTATGCACACACACTTCATGTGTGAGGGCTGGTGGATGCTGCAGGCATTGGCTTCTAAACCGACACACACACACACACGCACACACACACCGCTCACACACTCAGCACATGCACATGCTAATCCTGCAGGGCATGGGCGAATTTAGGGCAAGCCTGATTAGTAGTGCTACTGCTTATCACCCAGAGCCAGCGAGAGAGAGAGGGAGAGACAGAGAGAGAGAGAAGGTGGGAGAGAAATTGGGAAATGGAAGAGGTAGTGGGAGGCTGGAAACTGGGAGAAGGGGGTGAGAGAATTTGAAGTATAGCAATGTGGATTCACACAAAGGAATTAGTTTTTCTGTATCGTTGTTGTCACTATGTTAGATTCGTCCAAACATAAACACTCCAGGAGGAAATGGAATGAAAAAAGGAAAGAAGAGGAAGAGTAGTGGAGCATTAAGTGATGAAGTGAGCAATCAGCTACTGTAACCTTGGACCTCCTCCTCCTCCTCCCTACAAACCTGCTCTCCTTCATCTTTGCTGCTGCCTCTCCCTGTGTCCTTGTATCATTTACTTTCCGATGCCTTATTTCCCTCCTCCAGTCCTCCCTTTTTTAAATCTCTCAACCTGTTTTTTTTTTTTTCTCTTAGTAATACTCCACGTCCCTCAGGACATATGTGTGTGTGTGTTCCTGCTCACATTGAAGCACAACCCTAAAGGAGAGGCCAGGGTTATGTGTCAGGGTCATTTGGTGTTTTGATGTCTTCACCTCTGAGCAGAGAGAAGGGAAGGCCACATATGCACTACAAAGAGTGTACCACTCTCTACTTAGTCACTTCAATTACTTTTACTTTTATTAAAGGTTTATGAGTTGTAGCTAAAGGCTTTATTAATGCTTAATAAACCATTTATTTATGTTTTACAGATCAGCTATAAACCATTAACAAGAACTGCTTTGGGGTTGCCAGGCAGTGATAAAGCCATCTGTCTTGTGTTTATCCTCCTCCACACTTGGGTTTGTCTTTTTAGCTTCTCAAATTTATCAGGAGGAACCACTGCAGTGGACCAAAATCCTTACAATTATTACATTTACAAGGTTAAGACAAAGCGACCATCTATTAAAGGACTGTGTCATTACCAAGTAGAGGGGATAAGCATCTGCCAAGGCGATATTTCACAACCTGGAAACCCAAAACTGGCTGTTATTAATGGGTTCTGATGGCTCTATTTAGCAAACTGATTACCTTTAAGTGCCATGATTTGTTTTTGATTGAATAAAACTTAATCACCAATGTACCAGCATTTCCAACACATCCTCAAACAGTCCTGAAAGGTTTTGAATTTAATAATTTACATTAAAGGCCACTTTCAGGGTTGTTAAACTCTCAAACCCCTTAATTCACTTTAAAAGGTCCTAGAAACTGTGTTGTTTCTCAGCACACCGGTTTTCTAATGAGAAATCTACTCAGTCACGCACACTCTGACACTTAGCTGTGGTAGGACAAACTGGTTTTTCATTTAGTCGTTCATTTCAGGGGCGAAATTGGTTTTATATTTTATTAAAGTAACCATGAAAGGTTTTTACAAACTATTATATTTGACTTGATGAAATTTGCAGACATGCCTGCACACAGACACTCCCTTACTGTGGCTGTAAAGCATCTAACTGAATGGAAAAATAAGCTGTTAGAGGGACCTTGCCACATGACTCTGTAAGCTGTGAGTTAGGAGTGACCTTGTTGTTCTTAAAGGTTCTTTTGTATTTGTTATATTACACTATAGAGTTTATAATTTAGCTCTGACTTTGGTAGATCCTTACGGTCTAATGCTGCTTCTATTGAGACATGATGGCTTTTACTGACAACGCTATTTAGATTTCAGGAAGGTGTATACAATCTTTTTTCTGCAAATTCTGTCCGCAGAACTGCATGTCTCTTTGTATGCTCACTGCTGCATGATTACACATAAATGAACCACACCACAGCTGCATACACTTCAGTGAAATCAACGTTTCAAGTGTATCCTTACATGAAAACATCGCACACAGATGTTATGCCTTTGTGGCATTCAGCTGCATTGGCATGTAGTGACTGATGTAAACAGGAGGTAGATGGTGACCAGTTTCTCTGTAGATCTAACGAACATGCATCTTTGATGCTTTGAGGCTTTTGTATCGACTGGAAAAGGCTGAAATTGACCGTGACCACTACAACAGGAGGCTTGTCCTTCTCTTTTTACTCACTCTCTCTTGATCTCTGTCACGCAAATGAGACTATGTGATGTTTGTCAAACCAAGGTTAAAAAAGATGTCTGAAGGAAGATACTTGGTCCAAACAGCAGATGTAGGACAAGCTGTTTATCTTTATTTTTGGATTTCCAATTCACATTCAGAACTCTGCTTCCCTCTCCCTCTTATATTAACTCACTCTAGAAACAGCTCTTGAGACAGGATGTGCCTGAATAGCTGACTTCTGTCATCAATCAAAGTAAAGACAATGAACCACTTTGGAACAATACGAAGGGGTTAACCAAACATTACACACACACACACGCACACGCACACAATCTCAGTAACCGTTTTCATTGTCTAGATGCTGGAACAGACTTAGTATTTTTCTTGTTGTACATTATATTCAAATTAAGCTACTGTTTAGAATAAACTCCACCTTGTGTCTGCAGCTGCCAGAAAACATTTAGTGGAAGTCAAGATCATTTTCTAGGGATATTTCAGAATTTTTTAAGTTCTATGAGGTACTACCATTGTCAGTGTATTACCTACAGAAGATGGCGGTCGGCACTGCCCCAATTTGGAGAATCAGGGAGGAGTACTGCCATGGAAGCTAAGTAATGTGCTGCTGTGGATGGGTCAGCAACATCATGTAATGTAGCCACCTAAAAAAATCAATAACCGTTTAAGTAGACTGTAATGAGAATAGGTTAACTGCTTCACCTTGCCGCAGACAGCCCTTTGTGATGGGAAAGCCGTTAATGACTTCAGTTCTCCATCTATGCTCTCATCAAAGCCACCAGACTCCACTGACAAAAACAGTAAGTAGCTTGCTGAACAAGTAAAGTTGCAGGTCTACCGCTGCCTCAGTCGGTTTCTGTTATTGTCTGAATTTGGTGAATATGAACGTACCCTTTTGTCACCCAGTAACACAAACAGATGGAGGCAGCGGTAGACCTGTGTTCAGTGAGGTTTAATTATTGTTTCTTGTAATGGAGTATGACTTTGTTATAATATAATATAATATAATATAATATAATATAATGGTATATTTTTTATGAAATATGATACTCAAAGTATAAAATAATTACACGGGGACAATGTATGCGTGTTTATCTAAAATACTACGGAAAAAAAACTTGGTAAAATCCACCTTGACTACAGTTATTATTATTTCTGCCCTATTTCAAACACCACAGCTGTGTATAAGTGCAGGAGGGTTGTCTCACTTTGGGTGATGCTAGTTGTCTGCTATCACTCACCATAATGCATGCTGAAGTGTTAGCATAGAGCTGATGGGTATGCTGTCTAATGGGACAATCTGCCAAAAGCTGGTGTATTCCTTTAACCTGTGGAGTCTGACTGCTGCGAACAATTCAGAGGAAACAGCAGCTGGAGAATGGCATTGAGCTGAGTGGATGATAGTGCTATAAATGTGTGTTTCAGGAGAGTGTGGGACTGTGTTGATCATGCAGCTGTGTCCTGTCTCACTGCAGGGCCTGAGAGTGTGTGTTAAGAGGCTGTGGGGGCAGGAGCATGTTCGTGTGCGCCTCTCTGCATCTCCTCTCTCCATCCCGTCAGTTTTGATTGACACATGGAGGAGGGAGGTGTATAATTTATCACTTCCTGGTTGGTCCCATCCCACAATGCCCTGCAGCCAGGGTTCGTCCCCCCAGAGCAAAAGCCAGTTTATTAAACCCTTAATGGACACGCCACACACTCACTCACACACACACACACACACACACACACACACACACACACACACACACACACACACACACACACACACACACACACACACACACACACACTCTGTTGGTCTCTCTCCCTGGCTGCCTCTCAGTCATGTTTAATGTATAATGAATGAATGATTCATGGCAGGGGAGAGGATTTTGTATTTTAGGACTACTTATTCATTTATACTCACACCAGTCGCTTTTTAAAATCATACCCTGGGTGTGATTTTTTTTTTCTCAGCATGTATGAGGTCGCCAGGTTTTCTAGACACATCATCCTCATCTCCTGTTAAAATTCTGCATTTTATCTATTGTCTCAGTCATATCTGTGTTATGTCAGGGTATTTACAAAGCACTCTAATAACCACTGCTCTATTTTTGATATTTATTCATCCAGGGATTACAGCTGGAGTCTGTGTGGGATGTTCTTTTACATAGCAACACCTGGCTTCAGTTTCATGAACCTGCACTAATCAATATTCTCATATTAAAAATGGATCAAAAGAATCTGTAATGTGAAATGACAAATGAGACAAAATTATCGCCCAAACCTGCCATTCCCTCTCAGCTTTACAGAGCTCTTAAGCATCTTTCAGGTCACTGTTTTGATTTACTGGTTAATTTTTTGGTATGTAAAGATTTTAGTGCTCCCATGAACTTCTTGTTTAGCCACTGTAAAATTTATTCGGTATGACTGTGATTTTTTTTCCTAAAAATTATGACTTTATTGTCGTAATGTTTTTACTTAATTCTCGAAATCTTTTTTTTCCTCAATGTGGCCCTCAAACTACGCCGTAGAAAACAGAGCTCAAACGAGAGTGAGTTTTGGTGGAACATGACTCCATATGAATGCTAATGTCTTGATCTGCTGAATATGTGAATTAGCAGCGGTTTGCAAACAAGGTCATCGTATCAAAATTAAAGTGCTGCTGGAAACTTGCAGCAAGTAATCATGGCAGAGAGGAAGAAACTGTCCAAAGCGTGGATTTATTTCATGAATAACATTGCTGCTTTAATGTCTAAGATTAGAGCTTTACCAAACTGATTTTTTCCCAGCACAGAAAATTGGTGAGGTATCAACAAGGGAATCAATAAAGAATCACAGTCGATAATGGCGTTGGTCTCAATAAAGTCTTATCAGTTTTCACCCCATGATGGTTATACCTAAGAAAAAAAGCATATTTTTCGATAGCACAGCACATAGATTTTAAAAACTGGCCTCCTCTTTTTTCTTGTAACGTGTCCTTTTGATAACGCACATCTGCGTGTACACACATCACACATGAATGGGTTCTGTATGTGTGCACCACAAAGACACACAGGCAGGAGGCGATATTTGATATGTGGTGAGCTGCGGGGCCCCTGCTGTCAAAGAGGAGGCGTTTACCCAACCTGCAGAGCATCGTGTCTCTCTTTCCTTGTGACACACGTCAAATCAAATTTATTCATAAAGTGCTTCGAACAAACAGCTACGTATGTCATCGTGAAGATAAAAGGAGCTGAAAAACATGAAATTGCATGATGTATTTCTTTCTGAGGCATGCGTCAGGCCTTTTTGTGTGTGTGTGTGTGTGTGTGTGTGCGTGTATGTGTGTGGCTGCTGGATGTGTAGGGTTAGAGGTGTGTGTGTGTGTGGCTGTGTGCGAAAAGGGCAGATGGTGTAGCTCTAGGAATCATCTCTCTACATTAGGGTGCACAGCAGGTGGTGGCATCATGTGCATGTGTGTGTGTGTGTGCGTGCATATATGTGTGTGTGGCTATGTCCTACACAGCCGGTGAGGACCAGTTTACAAGGACATCTCTCCAGACCTTGCCTTTGGCCTGTGTCACTAACACTCATGTCTGCTTTGCTCTGTGTGTGTGTGTGTGTGTGTGTGTGCGTAGACCAGCAGAAAGACAGGCTGTAAAGTGAGTTTGAAGAAGTGATGTCTGACGGCGATGTGAGGCTGCAGGGTGATGAAAGAATGGATGGATGACAGAGCAGATGAAGAGAAGCGACAAAAGTGACAAAAGTATGGCGAGAAGAAGACGGAGAGAATGAGACTGAGAGGTCTCTAATGTTTTGTTGCCTCGCTTCTCATCTCCTTCATCCTTCATTTGAAGTCGGCTTTGATTGACAGATTGAGGAGGGAAGTGTTTATTTTATTAGCTCGGGGTGTAAAAGTAGAAGAAGGACACCACAGAAACTTTTAATTAGGGGCAACGTGGAAAAAAACTTCACACATTATATGAGCAGCTTTGTTGTATTTGAGGAACAGTTAAACACGTGTGTGTGTGTGCTTGCTTCTGTCTGTCGTGCTCGTCTGCTTTGACAGACTGCCATCTCCTTCCTCACATTGGCTGATTTTCAGGAAGTGCAGGCCTTCAGCGAGCAAATCAGAGTGCGGCTCGCTATTTGACTGCCTGGAGGCTTGTAGGCGAACAGATGGCTCCTTAGTGAATGAGAAATGACATTCATGTGAAATGTTACGGGAAACAGACACAGACTGACTGGATGAGGGAGTCTGGATGGAGGCAGGGGGAGAGAAAAATGTCTGTGATTCAGTTACAGGCAGATGTCAGCGTGTTGAGGTCTTTTTTTTTTCACTGCACAGAACAACACAGGCTTTAAGTGGAAAACCATGTCAATGGCAAGCGCCATTTATCACAATATCCTGACATGGTATTTTGAGTCCCATCCACCATAACAGGAACAGAGGATGATTGTTTTTTGTGCTGTTAGTCGACAGCTGCCAAATTAAGGGTCATGCTCCTCAAAGGATATTTGCCTTTATGTAATTTGGGAATCAAGTTCTAATTGTAATTCCTGTCTTCCTTTTAGCAACTATGTCAACGAAGGTGAATAAACAAAAGTTCTCATTTTGTTTGTACTCATATCAAACTTCTGCTCTCTTCTGTTTTCCCTTTCTCCCACAGTGCTCCTCTTACAAAATAAGACTTCTTAAGCAACAAAACATACAAGTTTTGATTATTAATTTCTGAGAACCAAGTTGCAGGGATGCACTCCTAATAAACAATGAGCTGATCAAGCAGAGTAGCTTTTTGCTCACTGTGTGACTATTTGCTACTTTTAAAACATAGCTTATTTGTAATTATCCATAATTAGGTCAAGGTCCTTTTTGACAGAACTTGACAGAAGCCAAAATGCTTCCATACTGTAGCTTTTGAAACCAGGGGCTGCCTTTCTGACTGTATCCATCTCCCGTTGCTCACGCTCTAAACTCAAAAAGTAGTCTAGCTTAGAACATAAGCAAAATGTACATGTTTAAGTCTATCACGTATTACCATCCAAGTAGTTAAGCCGTGAGGAAGGTACAGCCCGTTCTTACAAAATTGTTCCACGTAATCATAAAGCTAGGAATTGGGTTTTAAATGACTGATCATTTGTCATTTCTGTGCTGACATTCCTATTTATTACTTTCCATCTGTTTGCATATGCACTGACACATACAGTATAAACATATAGTATATATCTGCGAGAAGCTTATATAGGCCCAGGTTAACATCAAATACATATTAATGTTTCCTCATCAATCTCAACTGATGATTGACACAGTGTCTTATATTAAATTGTGAGTCCGAATCTATTTGTGTTTGCACCAACAGGTGTGGGCTTTGTTTTTTTCATTAGTCATGTTCCATTAAGTGTTTGATTGTGCAAATACACTGAGTGATGTGTTATTAGTAATATGTAATATATTCTTTTGTCTCGTCGGTTTGTTTGAGTTTAAATTAACATCACAGGCTTTATTCATTAGCATTAGTCTTTAATGTATCCCCTGATGACTTAATCTGAGGCGCAATGAGTTCCTGTCTTTGTAGTGTGTGCTGAGGTGGTGTGTATGTGTGTGTGTTTGATTGCGATGTGTTAAGACTAAGGAACCAATCACTTGTTCCATTTTGGGAGCTTTCTGTTCTTTCTCTGAACACTTGTGGCCTTTTTTTCATGAAGGTCTACAAAGGTCAACATCGTAGGACTTCAAAATAACTGCAAAATCCTTCACACACACACACACACTCACAGAAGTAGCCCATGTACACACAAACACACACTCCAAAGATGTTCAGTGCGCAGCTGTGCTTGTTCCTCCCAGCAGCTGGGACATGAGCACTTACACACATACATTGATATGCTTTGTTCTGTAGTGAATGATGGAGTAGGATCGAGTAGGACGAAGAGAGCTGGAACACAAAAGCTTTGGGGATTGGATTCATGCGATAGATTTGGGATAAAAAGACAAATATAGCTGAGATTAAGCATCATGTATTATGTAAAAGATGAATGCATTATTTATTATATATCATGATTATGCATGATTCAGTTTATTGAGTTTCTGCTCAGCAGTGGATCTGATTCTGAATCAATATTAATTTAAACATTAAAACTGAGGCAAATAGAAAGAGACTCAAAAAAATGTTCAGAGTTGGTGTGTGTCGTGAATGTGATGGTTAAGAGAGATAAAGCGAAAAAAGTCACAAAACTCAGAGTGAAAAATAAAAATAAAGACTTAGACCGAGGGGGATTAAAGGAGTTAATCTGTAGCTCTGATTGTGTGAGAGGACAGGGTGAAACAAGGGTTATTCCCATCTCTCATCCCTCATCTCTTTATCTCTTTAAACCTCTTTCTGGGAATATGGTCTTTGAATTATCTCGTCTGATCGACCATTATTGTTACATTTACATGGCTAAAGTAGGCACTAATCATGTTTATATCAGTTTCCTGTAAACCTCAGATGCCTCCAGCCGCCTGAGTGCATCTTTGTGAATAATTGTGGGATTATTGACAGCAGCACTAACTTCTCTTGAATGTTGAAAATCTCACCCTTCTCTGTTTTTTTTTTTTTTTTTTTTTGTCCACAGACAACGTTCTCCATCTGGGTGAGCTTCAGGGCGTGGCCAACTTTAGCACCTTCCTACTGGACAATTCATCAGGCATGCTGTTCCTGGGTGCCAGGGATGCCATACTGGCTGTCAACACCAACAACCTGAAACAAAAACCACAAAAGGTAGGAAGAAGGAAAATGAGTGTCTTGTGTGTTTTCTTTAATGTATAATCACCTGTTACATGTACATGTCAGTTGCCTTAAAATGAGCCCTTTACCTCTACAAAGGACGGGGTCCTTGTCCATGAATATTGCCATGTTACACCACAATGTTTCTACAGTCACGCAAAACAGAGAAGCCCAACACTGGCTCAGGATAGGACCATTCATGTTTTTGTGTTTTTGCTTCGGCCTCTGTAGTTAGCACCCCCTCCGTGATGAACAGCCTCGGGGGGAAAAAAGGGTTTTACCGTTTTTAACAACCTGATCCATTAGTTTTGGAGGGGAAGAGATCTCTGTGGATGACTTAGCTCCTGGTAAAAGCCCCCTGAACATCTGGACCTTGAGTTAATACAGAAAAAAGGTTAGCGCACATTAGCAGGGGCAGGCCAACAGCCCGTCTCCGACATGCAGAACTGCACTGGAGCAACACTGATTTGTAACAAGAAGCTGCTTTATTCAGTGTTTTTATCTGTTTAAATCACTCGGTCCATTTGTTTGGGAGAGGAGAAGACCTTCTTTGTCACAAAAATGAAAAAATAATTAGCAGCACATCTCTATAAAAATCAGTCCAGGGTCGAAGAGCATCTGATTAGATTTTAATGATCTGGATTTCTTTTTGTAATCATTTTGACTTGGGGGCTGGATTGAAAACACTAAGCAGTACTTGCAGGGCCAGTTTTCTGATTTCAGAGAAGTGTTTGCAGAGGTTAGGACTCTCTGGGTGATTAATGCATTTTACTGCTGTGATGAGTCTAAACACTGACTACTGATCAGCTACTGATGAGCAGGTGACAATGACTTAACCAACTCTCTCTGTCTCTCTTGTCACCTGTTTCAGATTGTTTGGGATGTGCCGGAGGAGAAGAGGAAGTCCTGTGTGGCAAAGGGAAAAACAGAGGTGAGATCACTTGGATATTAAATTATTTATACACCTTTACACAGAGATTGTCGAAAGCTAAACCTAAATAGATCTGATAAGGGACTGGAAAGATTCAGACTGAGTAAAAGCTATCAGATCATCCCTACTGTAGTAATATTCCTATCTTATTTCAAGTATAATTTATTGGATTCAAGTGGCCTCAGAGATTTCAAATGTGTGATATTTATGGTCCTGTATTTTGGGCTCCACTATGGACATGTATTTTTATGTGAGTGCGTGTGTGTGTGTGTCACAACCCCGTGCTGTTAGGCATCGGATGGGAAGTTCTGGGACTTCTGCCAAAACCTCATCAGAAGTGTGTGTGTGCATGCGCACGTGTGTGTGTGTGTGAGTAGACAGAAAGAGAGTAAGAATGGTGTATGTGAAGTCACAGAAGCCCAGTAACTGTCTATGAAAACTGATTAAATAGAGCGTACTGTAAACGCAAGCTGTACAGCTCATTATGCTGCGACTACAATAGGACATCAACCAAACTGCTTACAGTAAACCAACTGTACACTGGAACTATAGTTGTAGGGTAACGTCTTACTGATTCACTGGTTTTGACAGTTTACCGGCATTACCAGGCTGATATAGAGCTTCAGCATCATCATGTAGACCTCTAGTGACCTCATAATGGAACAAAATAATGTCTTTGGTCCACCAATTTAGGTCAGACCAAAAGATAAACAAAGCTAATGGAAGCACGGTGTATTAACAGAAGGGAGTACAATTAGTTTTGACCCATTTTATACAGTTATCATTTTCAAATTTCTGCTTTCCACTGTAAAAAGATGGAGAGGTAAATGACTGATAGAGGTGGGAAAAAGAAAGGCTGTGTTTTTTTTTTCTGAGAAGACATTGATTACAAGATTACATGTGAGTCAGGAGCATTGAGAAGGAGAGAGGAGAGGAAACAGGAAGGGGAAGAATGATAGACGGGAATGAGCGAGGAAGGAAGAGGAGCATTGTTACGAGACCAGGAGAGAGATACAGTGCAGGAGACAAGAAATAGACTCAACAACAAACTACCTTGAGGTTGACCCAGAGAGACATGATGTGTGTGTGTGTGTGTGTGTGTGTGTGTGTGTGTGTGTGTGTGTGTGTGTGTGTGTGTGTGTGTGTGTGTGTGACTCAGAGGGACACATCAGGGCAAGTTAGCACAGCTACACAATGCTCAACTGCTATCAGCAGGATGTTACTCAACACAGGATATCGGGCATGTTTAATGTCAACACTGATCATAAGGCAGAACAAAACATCATAAATGTGAGACTAAAAGGGTTTCTTAACACTATTCCACTGAACTCACGTGTCAACAACTGTTCAGTTGTCATCAGTGATGATTATTTGGCGTTGACTGGAGAGTTGATTTCCTGTCACAGAACACACGCTGGTTCGTGCTGCTTTTCAACAATTAAATTGTTACATGAGGGTAGTAGAGTCGGACTGATTGATCTGTTTTTGCAGCCTCAGGGTGTAGGTATAGAAAGACACTGTGAAAGTCGACATACAGAAAATCAATAAGAACACTCAGGGTCCATTTTCAGTATTGTGACAACATAAACAAAGAAAGGAGCTTGTTCATCAACTAGCGTTTACAATCTGTTTCCATTGTTAAACCTGCATTAGTGGATTTTGTTTTTGGCTACTGTGGGCCAGAACAACAAGCTGTAAACACAACATTAACTGAAGTTATATAGACAATATTTCATCAGTTTAATTAAAATTTTTCAGATTAGAGATTTCAACTGAACTGTTTACGTGGACGCTAAATAAAGTGATCTGATAAGATGCGTGTTTACATACCACAAAGCAGCTTGCACAAAGTGGTTCTGTGTGCTGTAAAGCTTCTATTGTGACTATTCACCTGTTGCACACCTTGGTACATCTTTACTCGCACTTCAGTTTTTATTTGCGACAGTTATATTTGCACTACTGTATTTTATTTGCACTATCTATACTACAGTTTTTATTGCACTTTTAATTATTATCTCCTGGGCTAGTGCAACCTTAAGGAGCTTTTACTCTTTTAGCCCTACCTGTTATGACAAAGGTGATGAATTTAGTTTGCCCAGTAGTCCTGATTGTACAGTCATGTTATTCAATTAGGCGTTATGGCTGTACTATATGGTAGGAGACTGTGTGTCTTGATTGTACATGATGGTTGCATCTGCTACAGTATGCAGCTATGTCGCACTATGTGCCCAAAACAAATTTCCTGTTTGGGACAATAAAGTTTATCTTATCTTATCTTTTCTTAATCTGGCAAAAATATAGTGGAAGAAGCATATTTCTTTTTCCAACTTTGATGATTCTTTGGCAAAGTCAGAAGAGGAAGACACGTACAGTGTCAGACTTAAGACATTTAATTTCCAAGGCAAGCTTCCCCTATTTAAACCCACCTAGTGGCACATAATTGCCTTGTAAAGTTGTGGCGAAAGTGCCAGCAAACAGTGACACATCCAGCAGATACAGAGTGGCATTAACATTCGTTCAGAGTTCTTCTGGCCACCCAACAAATGTGAGTCCAATACTGACTCTCGTTTTAGCTCTAATTTGGTCTCCCTAAACCCAAACTCTAACCATGTCTGTCTGCTGCTTGGTGTTGGGAAGATAGTGTCCTGTGGATTATCTGTGCTTGCTGCTAAAAACTGCTGTGGTTGGCAGTGAGTGTGAACCGAAACAGTGAAATGAAAGACACTTTAAGCCAACATAGAGGTGGGTGGCTTGTCACTGCGAACAGCACCTTTCACTTTACACATAGTCATTTGATCCATCAATAACAGGAAAATACAGCTTACAGCAGCTTTAAGAAAAAGCCACCTTTTGTTTGACAATAAAAATACACAGCTACCTGGTGTGTAATGACACGATCACTTGATATGGTAACAGATGGCTCCACTTGAAAAAGCAAAATCTGGTGGAGCAAGAACAACCCTTTTAGAGGAAGAGACAGAGTGCTGTATGCAGAGGGACGTTTGCAGTAGAGAGGGAAGAACGAGAGGTGCAATTGATAAAGAAAAGAAAGTTCTTCCATGTCCAAACACACACATACACACACTTGTAATTCTCTGTAATTATTGCAGAATTGCTCCCTGTAAATAAGCATCAGCTAGCACCAAAACACATAAAAGCAAGGACATTTAATTTCACCCTGAGCTCTAAACTCAGGGAAGCTTTTAACACGAGAAAGCATAATGAGTTCTAATTATAATCTCTAACACACTCATATGGAATAAAATAAGTTAGAATAGAATTGAACAGAATAGAGCCATTCGATTCACCCCGTGCCAGATTGTGAATGAAGCCTATTAGTATGAATGAGGTTAATTTGGACCAATGAAATCACTAATCCCAAGCTGATCCCATTGTTAACAGTAGGAGCTCTCCTCTCTCCCTCTTTCCCTGGCTCTTTGTCCGACTCACGGGACAGGATGGTGGTGGGGTGGTGGGGGCTGATTTTGGTGACATGATCTGGGCATCAGAGAGGATCAAGTCCCTCGGGCTAAGGTGACTCACGCCTGGAGCTCATCCAAGATGGCACGCAAAGACACACACACACAAGCTTACTAAAAACTGCCTGCGTCATGGCTTCATGCAAACTGGGGAGGGACAATGGGGCTGTTTTTCCATAATAACTGTGGACAAATACATCACCTATGTAGGGTACTTATGAGACCTACAAAGCGGCACACAGCAATCCTAAAAAACCTAAAAAACAAAATGTAAATATTTGCAAATCCTTTTTTTAGCACTACTTTTTGGGCTTTTTTTTTTTTGTTGGATAGGATGTTGGTAGCATGAAAGCGGGGAGAAAGAGGGGATGACATGCAGTAAGGGGCCAAAGGTGGGAATTGAACCCACAGCCAAACTTTTTTCAATTGAATATGGTAAAATAACAAAATATTTGATGTTCCAAGTGATTAACGTTATTTAGTTTTTTTGTAAATATACACTCATTCTGAATTTGATGTCTGCACAATGTGACAAAAAAGTTGGGACAGGGGCATGGTTACCACATCAAGTTTTCTTTTACCAACACTCAGTGTTAGGGAACCGATGGCACTAATTGTTGAGGTTTTGAGAGTTAAATTCTTTCCCATTCTTGCTTGGTATGCGACTTCAGTTGCTCAACAGCTCAGGGTGTTAGTTGTCATATTTTGTGCTTCACAATGCACCACACATTTTCAATGGGAGTCAGGTCTGGACTGCAGGCAGGCTGGTTAAATACCTTTTACTGTGAAGCCATGCTGTTGTGACACGTGCAGAATGTGGCTCTGCATTGTGTTGCTGGAATAAGACCGAAGTCATCTGGATGGCACCACATGTTGTTCCAAAACCTGTTTTTAACTTTGAGCAGTTATGGTGCCTTCGCAGATGTGCAAGTTACCCATGATGCCATTGGCACTAACACTCCCTCATACCATCACAGATGCTGGCTTTGAACTTTGTGCTGGTAACAATTTGGACAGTCCTTTTCCTCTTCAGCCTGGAGGGCACGACGTCCATGATTTCCAAAACAAAATGAAATGTGGATTAGTCAGACCACAGCATACTTTTCCACTTTGTGTCAGTCCTCAAATGAGCTCAGGTCCAGGAAAGTTGCTGCTGTTTCTAGATGATGTTGATATTTGGCTTTCACTTTCACTTGTTATACAATCATGTTGGTTTTTAATGCAGTGCAGCCTGAGGGGTCAAAGGTCACAGCCATTCAGAGTTGGTTTTCAGCCTTGACTCTTACATGCAAAGATTTCACCAGATTCTCTAGATGGTGAAATCCCCAAATTCCTTGCAGTTGTGTGTTGAGAAACTTTGTTCTTAAACTGTTGGACTGTTTACCCACACAGTTTTTTCACAAAGTGAACATCCTCACATTTGAATAACTGAAGATGCCTGTTTCAAACCCAGTCTCGATGCTTTTCGCTGTGACCAATGAGTCTGTTTACCTACTGAATAATCCAGGTGTTTTTTGAGCATTCCACAACTTTCCCATTCTTTTGTTGCTCTTGTCCCAACTTTTTTGGAATGTGTTGCAGGAGAATGAGTGTATATTAGAAAAAAACAATCAAATTGATCAGTTTTAACATTACTGTATTCAACTGAATACAGGCAGATAAAGATAAGCAAATTATTGTATTGTTTTATTTATGTTTTACACAGTCTCAAAACTTTTTTGAAATCTGGGTTGTATTTATGCATGAAAATGAGTGGATTATGTTTCATTTTACATGCCCGTGTTAGTGTGAATTAGTATGGATGGTCTTTGCTGGTAACAAAGGGGGGTCTCATGTGTCTCCTCCAGCAGTGGGGGTCTCCAATTTCCAGTCACAATCATTAATACCCCAGCTGTTCTCAGAATTCACTCCAAACTTTCCCCTAAAGCTCAGCATGATTAATAAGAGACCACTTCTGCTAATGAATGTAAACAGATACACGGATACATCTACTGTATATATTTTTCATAATTTTTTAAAGTTGAGCCAGGTTGTCTTTTGGCAAGTCTTAATTTCTGGGTGTTTGTCTCCCCCTGCAGGTTGACTGTAAAAACTACATCCGTCTGCTGGAGTTTCTGGGTGATGGACACATCTATGTGTGTGGCACCTACGCCTTCGACCCCCAGTGTGCCTTCCTGGTTAGTTAGTTTGTGTGTGTGTGTGTGTGTGTGTGTGTGTGTGTGTGTTAGAGAGAGAGGTCTTCCCTCTGTGTCAGTGTGAGAATTCATATTTGAGTGAGACGTTACAGAGAAGATCTGCATCTGAGGATCTGCATACACACACAGACACAGCTGCGACACACTATAATTCCAAACTGATGTGTGTTTGCTTGCGCAAGTTTGTCCCTGTACGTGTGTGTCTGTGTGTGTGTTGCACCTACAGTTTGAGCATGAAGAGCTGCAAATGGATCTCTGTGACAAGTTTGCACACTCATTCACACCCAAGTCCTTAACCAACGGGACAGGCAGACGGGCAAACAAACAAATCACACACACATTCACAAACTATTATCCTCCCACTACAGTGAATTTATTCACATTATACTTTTTAGTCTTTTTCAGACTCCACTCACACACATTTCCTCTGTACTTAGGAGAAAAATGTTTGGTGTCAGTCAACCAACAAAAGCTTTTAGATGTTTTGTTGTGAGTGACATTTTCTAGAAGGTACTTTGAGCGCCAAAGTCACTAAAGCTTTTAGCATAAAACAGCATAATTAGAGTCAATTATAGTGACGTTTTTAGCAGACAACCTGCAGAGATCAACTTCAAACTCCCTGTAATTAATTTAGACTATAATAAATCACAAGACAGCTGTGAAAAAAAGAATAATTTACATAATTACCATAATTCATTTGACAATTCAGTCTCGCCCTTGTGGTTCTAACTTCTCTTTTCCTGTCGTCCTTCAGGAGCTCTCCTCCTTCACCCTGGAGAAAGCAGAGGATGGAGGGGTGAAGATGGAGACGGGGAAGGGCAAGTGTCCCTTTGAGCCCAGTCAGCACTACACAGCTGTTATGGCAGGTGAGACTGATTGTTTGATGAACTGACTGATTCATTTATTTGTTTATTTGTCATCTTTTTGACCGGAATACTAACCTTATTGGTTTGTACTAACTCATGTCTTTCTCTCTCCTTTGTCTAGGTGGTACCCTATACACAGCAGCCACCAGCAACTTCCTGGGAACGCTGTTCGACATCTCCCGGGCAACAGGCCCTGAGCAGGAGCGCATCCGAACCGAGCGATCCATCAACTGGCTGAGTGGTGAGACACCCATGCACACTTGCAACACACTCATGCACTTGAAAACCCTCATATTCACATATGTTGGCATGCACAGACACAAACACGCTTTCACATGAATAACTTTTATCATATTTCGCACAGGAGAAAAGTGAAATCATATGTGTGTGTGTGTGTGTGTGTGTGTGTGTGTGTGTGTGTGTGTGTGTGTGTGTGTGTGTGTGTGCGTTTCTTTCTCAGACCCAGAGTTTGTGAGCTCAGCCTTTATAAAGCAGTCCGCAGACAACAACCCGACAGGAGACGATGACAAAATCTACTTCTTCTTCACTGAGGTGGCCAAAGAGTATGACCTTTTCACCAAAGTCAAAGTGCCCAGGGTAGCACGAGTCTGCAAGGTAATCCAACGTCTTTAACGATTTAATGATTGACTGACTGACTGATTGTTAATCTAATATGAATTCACTGTTGGGCTTTTCTTTCTCTCCCCTGTGTGTTCAGTCTGATGTGGGAGGGATGAAGACTCTGCAGCGGCGCTGGACCACCTTCCTCAAGGCCCAGCTTGTGTGTGAGGACAAACCAAGCGGTCAGCGCTACAACATCCTAACTGATGTTTTCACCACAGAGCACACACCAGGCGACCCCAGCAGCACACACTTCTACGGACTATTCACCTCCCAGTGGTAAGCTCAGGAACAAGCAGGGGTGGGAGAAGGGAGCTATTTCTGACTTCCTGGCTGCCTTCGAACATCACGGTCATTACAAGGCAGAGCCAGGCTAGCAGTTTCCCCATTTATAGCCTTTATGCTAAGTTAAGTTAACTGTATCCTGCCTGTAGCTTTATATTTACCATACAGCGTGAAATTGGTAAAATTCCAAACTATTTCTTTGATATAAAACATCTTTAGAAATTAACTCTAAATATGACTTTTTTTTCCATTTTTTCCTCTCAAAAGAAAGACAGCATGGCTTATGAGCCTGTTTACACCTGGTATTAATATACTGTACTAGTATTTACCATTCTTTTTCTTCTTTTTTAGGGAGCGTGAAGAGTTGTCAGCAGTGTGTGTTTTCAGTCTGTCTGACATAAGCAAAGTTATGGACGGTCCCTTTAAAGAGCTGAAGAAGACCTGCGAGAACTGGATCAACCCTGAACCTGTCCCTACACCAAGGCCTGGCCAGGTACTAAACCAGCTCTACTTATTGCAATGGCTTGAATACATTCTACGATATGAATATGAATAACTTTTATTTTCTCCTTCCCTACACATTTTTTAGTGTTTGAACAGTGCGTTGAAGGCTGAAGGGTTTGAGTCCTCCCTGAAACTTCCTGACAAGGTATTGACCTTTGTGAGGGACCACCCCCTGATGGAGAACAGTGTTACTGCAGCACCCTTACTGGTGCGGAAGGGGATCAGATACACCAAGCTGGCTGTAACACAGAAGGGTGGCGCAGAGGAAATGATGAGAGCAGTGCTCCACCTTGGAACTGGTGAGGAGAGAGGGAGGCAGGGATAAGAAGATAGTACGTAGTGAAGGACAGAAAATGTAAAGAGATAAATTCAAACTGGCTGTCACAACTAGAGCTTTTAAAAAAAAAAATGGACACAACATATGAATACTTTGGAAATCAATCAGAATTTTATGACAATAAATGAACTGAATTAAATGTAAATAAAACAAAAATAATTGAACTATGTGTTTGTTTGTGTTGCAGACCGTGGGGAGCTCCACAGGGTGGCAGTAGTGGGCCAGAATGCCACCTTACTGCAGGAGATTCCTCTGTTCACTGCACAGGAGCCTGTAAACAACATACTTCTGCACAAGGTATTTGCACATTTATTTACACTCAAACTACACAAGCAAACACACATGCATATACTAATCTGCAGCACCTAAAAATATCTGTTATATTGCTCTGTGGTTCTGTAATGGTTCCCTGTGTCTCCAGGGCCGGGCACTGGTGGGCAGCCCTCTGTCTCTGGCTCGTGTCCAGGCTGAAGGCTGCGCTCTGTATCCCAGCTGTGAGGTGTGTGCCAAAGCCAGAGGACTGGGTTGTGTGTGGATGGAGGGAGCCTGCAGGCCAACAACAGATGAGTGAGTACTACAGGAACATCACAATGAACTGGAAGACTTCCAAAAACGAAAAGCTGGGGCAGGCAGCAGCAGCATTGGGGAGGAAAACGGTTTGATTATGTGTAAAATCTGACCCATTTTTCTTTACAGTAGGTTCATTAACAATTTTATGTAAATTGTTTCAAACCTTTAAAGGCAAAAAAAAGATTCTCTTTATACCTTAAAGTCACAGAATTAGTTAGTGTAACCAGTGTATTGCATAAAAACGTTTTTGTAATCTCTGTGCATTAATTGCTTTTTTGCATATGACGTTTTACATTTCTGGAAGGTGGTTTCACTACTAAAACCTGATGCAGAGGTGTGACTCCTTTTTGTGTGTACCCAGGCCTGGTCCAGGGGATATAATAGATGATGCCTTGAGAAAGTGTGATACAGGAGAGGGTAAGTGTATCTTATTTTTATACGTTATATAATATGAACATATTGTCTCTCTGTTTATTCTCTTTATGTGTGTTTCTCTGTCATCAAACTGCTTATTGTCTCCCCCAGGGCGCTGCAACCCATCCATGAGGGAGCTGCGAGTTTCCAAGGGATTGCACCTCCTGTTGCCATGTGTCCAGCTGTCTCCCCGGCCCTGTAGCTGGGAGCATCCTCCCCACAGACAAACCAGGCAGCGCCACTCTGACCTGGAGGTGACGGTCACAGAGGACAGCTTGGGGAAATATATCTGCACATGCCAGGTACACAGGCAAAACATACAGAAACAAATTTACCCTATGTCCTGCTGTAATGAAGTTGTTATAAATGATTTTCATGGCAGTTAGTGTGCTAGCTGCAACCATTTTATCAGCTGCCTATATGAAAATGTTAGACACTATATGCAAAGTCTTTTCCCACTAACTCACACAACTGTCATGCTGCTCTTCTCCAGGAGGCGGGACCAGGTATCAGAGAGCCCACCCCCTGCCGCAGAGCAGCCTATCATCTGACACTAGAAGACCCAAGTGTTGAAGGAACGGTGGCGACAGCAGGAGGTCGTCACGTCCTGGCCATTTACATCCTTTTCTTCGTCTTGGGTTTAGCGTTGGGTGTATTTCTCCTCTACTTCGTGAAGCATCGACGCAGCATTGCCCGCCAGGGTCACCACCTGCCAGATAATTCGCTGTCATCGGAGAAAGGGCGGGACTTGCTGGGCTCCTCAGCCACGCCACAGAGTCCTAGCAGTGCCAGCCTGATGTCCGAGGGATTCAGACTGACAGAAAAACGTAATGGGACGGCGACCACTAACACAACTACAACGCTCCTTAGCAACCAGGGTAATGGTGGTCACCATGGCAACAACTACAGCGGCACCCTGGTCCACAGCAACCCCAGCAATGGCCATGGGAATGTCCTGTACGCCAACAATACAAGTGGCAGCGGGCTGAAGTTCACCTCTGAAATTTTAGCTGCAGACTTGCTGGATGGAAGGACGGGGGAGAGGGTGAGGATGAGGCCCGAGGGGGTAGAGAGGGAGTCAGGAGAGGGGGACGAGGTGGACGAGGGTCTGGGGGACGGGTTGGGGGATGGAATAAAAGGACTGGAGGAGGAGTTGGCCAGCTTTCCCATGTTTAAATCACCAGCACCACTGGCTAAGTGTGAAGAAAGTTCAATATGAAGAGGTGATATAAATATACTATTGATTGCACCATTTTGCATCCTCCAAAAAACTGAATAATACCAGGAGGGATACAAAATGACTACTGCCAGATGCCTTTGAATGGGAGCTGTGGCATGAAGAGAGACTACAGAGATATTTGAGAAATATATGATAAGTTTATGTCTAAGCATGTGAGAGAGAAACCATGTTACAGTGTCTCAGGACGAGAGCCACAGCTAAATAAATGTGTCAGATGTAATATAAATGTAAATATAAGCAGTCTGAACTTTAGATTGTGGACACGCAGCCGAGTGTGATATTGCGCAATTTAAATGTTTAAAAAAAAATCAAAGATGAAATGCCTACATGTGTAGACATTGAAAAGCCATATTGTCTTTCTCCTTAACTTCTGTTGCTGTTTGCTCTCTCATTCTCTTCTCCTGATGGCACTGCAAAAGTAAAGTGCACTTTGAATCTCTCAGCACCTCTCTCTCGACTTCTATCCCTCTCTCTGACACACCACTCAGATCCCAGACCTTGACGGGTCCAAAGGCACCAAAGGACTGCTGAGCCATAGAGACTGCACCGGTCCTGGGCTTCAAACAGAGACATGTCACTGTCAGAGACTAAAGTACCATAAAGAGAGTCCCTCAGATGGGCTACAGTGACTGTGACGGGGCTGTCCCTGCCTACACTGCCGCAGAGGTCAAGGGGATGATCTGTGTCAGTGTGGAAAGGTCAAGATGCACAGCAGACGCAAGTAACTGACAGCTGCTCAGATCTGCCACTGTTCACCTTCACAGTTACTGAAACAAAAGGCAAATGATTTTCAAAAGGATGTGAAATTCATTTCAGCCGCACAGAATGGACCTTACCAGACACAATGCCACCATCACCTCGTTTTGTGAGTGTGGATTTCAACTTTAAAAGTGTATTGTTTTTGTCATGTTGTTTTGTAATAAATCTGAAAAACGTTGCTGTTAGCCTGGCATCACTGTCCGCACACTGTCTGCTAAAAATCTGGTTGTGAGAAAGATTTGAATCAAGTGGTTGCGTGTGCTTCTCCTACCTGCCCAGAAGTTGACCAAACCTGTAAGTGAATTCCGCAAATACACTGATTTTACCTTAAGAATCCATTTTGCCCACATGTGTAACTAAACAGCTGTGGCAGGAATAGTTACATAGAATACACTCTGTTGCCAAAATGAGATTAGATGTCAAGATTAAAACCTACCTGTGTGGTAAATATGAGGAAAACAGCTAGCCTGGTTACCAACTTCTCTCAAACAAAAATATGTTGTAGTTGTATTATTGTTTTGTTTTTCCCCCATTAACAGACTCAATGCTAAGCTAATATTCAAATAAAAAAAATGTATGTCAAAGTCTTAATATAGATTTAATTTGTTTTAGAAATTTTTGTCCATAAATCCATATGTCCCATCCTTCTGAACACGATATCTCAAGAACACCTTTAGGAAATTTCTTCAAATTTGGCATAAGCATCCAATTGGACACAACAATGAAATGTTTAAATTTTGGTGGTCAAAGGTCAAGGTCACTGTGACCTTACAAAAAATGTTTTTGGCTGTAACTAAGAATTCATACACTGATTTTGACAAAATTTCACACATTTCTTCTTTCTAATACAATAAAATGATGCCTTGTGTCATTTTATATCCAAAAGGTCAAAGGTCAACCTCACTGGAACATCATAATGTTTTACAAAAATACGTTTCTGGCCATGACTCAACGTCATATCTCAGGAACAGAAGAGGTCACATGTGGTTGGATACTGAATTAGTGACACTCATCTTGTGTGCCCATCTTGAAACTGATGTAAGCTGTAAGTACGACTGATCTGGCACACAGAGGCATACATCCATAAAATGGGATTCTAGTTCGCTCAGCACTCAGAATATTTCGGACCTCACTCCATGCAGCTGATGTAAATCAACTGGAAACAACACTCACATTTATTAAGGTTTAATTGTTCAACCAGAGGCCTATGATTCATGTTTTGAAGTGCAACTTGGATTACTGTCTTTTCGGAATGAGGAAGAGCATTTTTTATTTCACACCAAATATTTGATTAGTGAAGTGCTGCTTTTGCCCTCCGACTGATGTGTTAAGAAGTTGATTAATGGTCAAGAGTGTGTTCTCCTTGCTCCAGTCACTTAAAGGGAAGACAAAAGAGCAATCAGTTTCTCTAAGAGCTGATCATCAGCCTCATCTTCAATTGCCCTTGAAGTCATCTTTCTATCTGAGGTAAAATTCTAAAGGTGAGTGGGATGAAAAATGAAAATTTTTTTCTTTTTGTGCAATCCTGCTGAATACTGCAGCTTTTTGCATCTTCTGTGTGTGTACGGTGAGAGAGAGTATGTGTCTGCATACGTTTACTAGAATACTTGTAAATAATAAAAACCACATTTCAAAGTGAAATTTATTTACTACATGTAACACAATAGGAAAGTGCATTTAATTATAGAACCTTGACCTTTGACAGTGTGGAAACATGCCCGTATTGAAACCCTCATGTGAAATTAAAAAAAAGAAAATTCACATGATACTTTACACCGACTATTTTCACAAACAAGTGAAGTTCATCACCCTATCAGTGGGGGTAAATTGAGCTGTATCTCAGTGCATACATGCCTATTTTTGGGAAAGGCAGTTCGTAAAATATTGGTCATTTCCATGTCATAACTTGTCTGCATAAGATCCTAGTAATTGTTCTTAAATACTGTGGCTTCAATGTCCCTTCAGCTGTATGGGGAAGAGTGGAGTCCAAATCATGCTGTCACCTCAACCATCAAGCAGTTCAGAAGGCTTTCTGTAGCCAAAGAGCCTGAAGTCCATCTCATAGAGCTTGTACAGCTTCCTCCTGGCCTCTAGGGGCACTGTGTTGAACCAGTCCAACACAGAATTAGAGGAAGTCATGTTTTCATAGGAAGGAGGGAACTTGATGTCGTCCTCTAGCTTCATCATGTTCAGCAGCAGTTCAGCGTCCTGCTGGAGAGTCTCCTGATGGCCAACAAAATCATACCTATGAGGTAAAACAAACCAACCAGAAAAAATGCACTGTTTTGAATTAATGTTGAATTAATTGGTAGTTTGTGGATGTTAAAGGGGCATTCCAACAATTGTATACATTAAGATCAGATCACTTATCATTAGAAGTACTATTCAGCCTGTGAAATAGTTTTGCAGTCAGTGTCTCTCTGGCCTGTTGTCTAGTTGCAGTATGGAGATTCAAGGGTCTTTGGAGCTTAACCCGTTCTTGGGACTTATGGCTCATTTATTCTCCCTTTACATACGAAAACGGATATGTTTATTTCAAACATTGTAAAAGTCACAGCCTTGTGATTAGCAAAAAGTTTCCTTGTTTCTTTTATGTTGCCAAAGAAAGGTCAGTGGACGGCACAAGAGGGCAGTGTCAAAGTTGACAGAAGGCTCCATCTGTGTCCGTATCTAACAATGAGCGACAAAAGCTTTAGGCGGAATCCAAATGTCCATCCTCTGGTGCGGACTGAGCCCTTGCAGACATCAGTCGTTCATACTGTGACATGTTGACTACCATTCCCTCAAGTCTGTGAGTGCACAAGACTGCAAGGCTGTAAAGTCCCCGATGGACAGGCCTTAAGTTTGTTTCCATTATTGCTGATAAAATGTTTGCGTGTTTGCAAAGAAGGACCAGACTATGACTAAATAAATTGAATATTACTTATATTAGAAGACTTTTTTTTGGTGCAATATTTCTTTGCCTATATATTTGGCATTACATTTGACATTAAAACAAATAATAATTTACTGAAGCGGCCTTACTGTATGAGGCAGGGATGGCACAGACGGTGCATCTGCCTCCAGTGGGGTTCGAAGGGGGCTTTTTTTTCTGTCTGTGGGTCCAGCAGGTACTGAATAAAGTTGTAAAATGATGGGCGTATGCCAGAAGCAAAAGCCTCGTCCTCTGTCTCTGGTGGCTCAGACTGGTTACCATACAGGCGCAGAATGTCCCGACCAAAGAGTTGATAGAAGTACTCATTGTGCCGCTGGAACTTGTTTCGGTAGGCAGAGATGAGACGGACGAATGGGTCCCGGACAAACAGGAACTTGGTGTAGTGCTTCAGCTTCACCTGTAGCAAACAAGCACACACTGATGCTTTCTGTTTGTAACTTTAGGAGGACCTCTGATTTCACTGTATGAGCTGACCTTCATCTCTTGTCTTGGGAAACTGTTTAGCTTAGTGAACGTTTTGGGAAGGTGGACCACGTCACCAGATATGGACATGGGGTCCTGATAGGGCGCGCTCATGTTAAGGACAAACATAACCCTCTTCCAGTTGGTGCACGCCACCTGTAGATAAGAACAAGACTAGGAGTCTGCAGCCTATAGAGGCAGTGAAAATAATAAGTGATGAATAATGCTGCTGATGTGCAGATTAGTGATTTGGAAAATTTACTCTGAAACTGAAGTTCCTGGGTGTGTTCATGTTAGTATCACCTTGGGAATGTAACAGTAGATGATGCCGTGATTGTCATCCACAATGAGGTGCTTCAGCTCATTGTCACTCAAATCTTCTAAACTCTGCCTCCCCTCAGGAAGGACCCCTTCGTCACCATCACACATTTCTCTTAGCAGCTGCTTTCTCTGTTCCTGCAGCTGACGGATTCTCTCCGCTGTGACAGAAGAGTAGGAATATGTGTTGTAACTGTCTAAAATGATCACAGCTGAATTCATTTTGGTATTGGTGAAAGCTAAACGCCAAACATTTGCCTTTCTCAAAGTTCCACCTTGTTAGAGAAATATCAGGTTAAATGTGAGCCACAATAATCCAGAAGTAATCAGAGGAGAGGTCACAGCTCTACCATCTACTAATCCATCAACTAACTCCCCATTCAGTGCACAGGCAGCAGAGGACAAGTACAAACAAAGCATTAACCAGGAGCAGGATGCACAGCAGGAAGAGTAAGAAATTCACAAACACGCACGCACACACATGCTGTACCTCTCTTATCTTGTGACATGTCCCATTGGTAAAAGCACAACACGCTGAGAAACATGAATCCAGCTAATTTGAGGAGCAGCAAGAATCCTCTGTATGCTGCCATGGTGGCTGCACTTGTCACTGAACCAGAAACAATAAAAGAACACAGATATTTTCCTAATTGAATACTGTATAAATTCCAGTCACAAAAGCTACACATACATAGTGTAATGCAAGACATATCGGATGGTGAAGTTTTTGATAACACCTTAACTGAGTATGATTCCAAAATTCACAATAACATCGAAGCTGAAGTCACATACATTTGTTTCAGTGTTCTACACATTAAGTAATAATAACATAATAGACCAAACACAAATTGATGCTACTGTGCAGCAGCAACCTAGAAATATCACACATAATGGATGATCACATCACTCACCTTGCTGCGAAGTTCTCTGACGGTCGCGGAGGAAATCACTAATCAGTACCTCCGCCTACAAAATCTTGTCACAGTCTTTACTCTACAAGTGCACTGTGATGGCATTGAAGAGGCCAGAGTGAACTGTAAAGCAGAAGATAAACAACCATATAATTGGGCAGTTGACAACAGCCAATATTGACTCTGCAACATTGTCCTCCAAGCCATACAATTCAGCCCCTCCTCCTTGCTTATTTAATGATTTCATTAGCTTGTTTTTTTTTTTTCAGACTTGAATAAAGGGATGTCAGTGGTGTCTTCACTACATAAACTTTTCCCGTTGTCAAGGATGATCTGAGGTTAGACTGAAATATTTTGACGTATGAAACCCTAAGAAGCAAGGTCAAAATAAAATATTTTGTAAGCAATGCTGTCCAAAAGTGAAGTTTATCTGCTATGTACAAGATATTTTCTCCTATATATGAGATATTATCTGTCCTATGTAGGAGATACAACTTGTATGTAGGAGATAATGTATCTCCTAACAGGTAAAGTTATTGCCTGCAATTTTTTTATCCCTTGCCTTTTGGGGCTCTGTAACCATGGGATGGACAGTTCTTTGTCCCCAGATGATGAACCATACTGACTTTGGTGTCCTCTGACTTTTCCTGAAGCCCCTTGAGGCAAATTTTTGATTTGTGGTATTGGGCTACATAAATACAGTTGACCTGACTTGACGTCTTCTGTATCCAAGTAACTGCAGCTGTCAAAAAATTGCAGCTGCTACTCCTGTAGCAAATATGTATCAGCATTTTCGCTCACCTCCCAGTGAGGTGGTCTGTAGTGGTGGGGAGTGAGGCGGAGGACACACTGTGATTCAACGCTCATAGGTAACATTAGTTACATCAACATGAACATGAAGCCACAGCTGTGAGCCTTTGGTTTCCGTTAGCAGAAGGCAGATTCTCTGCCATTGAATCAGGCTTTCACTGAAGGGACACGCACACCAGCATGTGCAGAACAGCCAGCAGGAATGTCCTCTCTGTGAAATGACCTGTGATTGGCTGAAGTATCCTGTCACGGCCTGAAAACAGCCAAGAGGAGGTGCAGAAGTCTAGTGCTCTACAGTACAATATGTTTAAAATTTATTATTGGGATATCGCGATTTCTGGCCAGTGGTGTCAAAATGAACTTCCTATAGCACTGCTTTAAATAGGCAGAGATCTTAAATACAATTCAATCAATCAACCTCCTGTCTTGTGTGACTTCAGCCATGGAAGCAGCTGTGACAGACACAAAAGAATGTGATTAGCAATGCAAAATGGTGAAAGCAAGTCAGTAACAGTACAGGAAACTGAATTTACATTCACTGTTTTTGACAAAATTAAATGGGCACCCACCATTTGTTTGAATGTATGGCGCCATGTTGCTGATGTTGATCAGATCTGATAGGTCAAACTCTGAGTGTCCAGAGTGTTACTTCCTAATGTATACTTCCTAATTCACAGGCTTTTACTCTCCAGTAGCTTAAATCATACCATTGCTGAGTTTTTGGCTTTTGCTGTTTTCAGGAAACTGCATTCTCTACTAGGAACACCAGGGGTCAGTATGTGATTATAACAAAAGTGAACCTTCTTACACCATGAAAGAGGCTTGACAAAATGAAATGGGCCAGCAATCTGATGAAAAATTCTGCAAGAAACTGAAGTCTGACCTGAATGACTCTGTGCTTTCCTACTTAGAAGATGCTTAACACAAGGATTGGATCTCCACATCTGAATTTGACAATTACAGCCAACATTCTGTTCAACCTGAATTTTATAGCCTTCCTAAAATACACAAGTCACTAGTGAACCCACCAGGTAATCTCATGGCGGCTCAGACGGACTCTTGTTGTCTTCCTGTATTTAAAAAATGTCCTTATCTGATTCTGAAGCAACAGAGAGGCCAACATACCAGCCTGCTTTTGTCTTATAATATTTGTAGTAGAACTCAGGCTTCATGTTTTAGGAGTGTAAAGGAAGAAGGCTTCAAAAACAATTATTCCCATGCACTGAATTTATATTTGTAGCCCACCTACGATGAATTTCATGTGCAATGTTTGAATTTGATCATTTCTTAACATTCCAGGAACACTTTCCCAAAAGTATTGTATATTTTAATAATCACCAAGTAATATATATGTCAGAATTTAGTGAGCTTTGTATTTTTTACTACATTTCTGTCATTGCAAGGAAACTGGGAAATAAAGCAGCAAAACAACAAAACAAATACAAAATCCTAATTTATTTATATCCTAATTTATGTCAAGCAGTGAAAAGTTATTGTCAAAAGAATTTCTTTTTTATTTATTTGATTAGGACAATACAAATTAATCAACATATCAGCAAGAAGCATCAATATAAATATGCCGGAGTTAGCACAGTTGCTAAATTGCATCCATTGTCCTAAGGCAGATGTCATAAAAAACAACAACACACAGACAATACACCATGACAAATGGATAAAACATGTAGAAATCACATAAAGGTTAAAAGTCCATACACAAAATAGAAAAGACGAAGAGGTTACCCATGAGAGCAGGTCTGGCTTGTTTTCAACCACTGTTTAAGGGTCTTCTTAAAGGTGGTATAATTGTCACAGTTTCTAACATGAGCTGGCAGTGTGTTCCAAGACTGAGTTCCTCTTACTTCGTTATGACCTTTAAAACAATAGAGACCGAAGCCGAAATATCAAAGTTTAACAGAATTTATTTTCTTGTACAAGAAGGAGTGTTTCACAGTGCAACACACAAGATGAGGTTACAGAGAAAAGGCTCCCTGAAGAGCATCTACTGCAAGCTTTTATACAGTACAATTGGATGTTGGAGTTCGGGTGTTTCAGTTCTCCTAATCTATCAAGTACAGACTTCATAGATAACAACAGTTTTCAGCTGGTGTGACCCCCTGTCACACTGCCCTCCAGATGATATGTCCCCAACCTGTCTCCGACCCACGGTTTCTCCCACTTCCTCTTACAGATATAGTGCTGGACTAGTGACGAACTGTCTGCTGATGCTGTAGTTGCTGCAGTACGAAACAGGAACAATCCTTCAGACTTGCACAAAATAATAGCATAATTAAACAGTGTGATCACAATTTTATAACAGTATTTAATTTAATCAATATGAAGTTGCACAATAACAAAGAGAAACATAATGCAACGCAGCATCAGAGACAGAGGTCCGGTGGCAGATGTGAGCAAATTAAGAGTGAAACAAACAAGTTGTCTTTTGTGTTATTTAATAAAGTGATACAACAGAATAATAAGAGTTACAATAGAGTTAATCTTATCTCAGCTGAAAGTTTAGACCTCCGACACCTGGAGTGTCCTTCGTATGTGTTACAAAGAACTACAGATGCAGTCGCACAATGAAGATAAAACTGGGAAGAGGGAGACTAGGGAGGCCTTCGGCTCACTGATAACTTTTGTGAGAGCAGGAATAAAGCAAGTCTCTCATACACAGATACAATGTGTTCAAGTACTGTGGTGGACATTTTAATGTGTGAGATTTGAAAGGAAAGATTTGAGACACCAGAGATGTCTTTCAGTTGTTTATTGCTTTGTGCAGAGGGTCAGACAGTCATACAGAGTGACATGCAGTCTGCAGAGTGTTTCAACACAGGCACATTTATGAGGAAGTGTGATGGAAAATTCTGGTATTTGACCCTTTTTTTTAACCTATAGCGTGTTCTTCATGTTTTTTGATTGAGGTTACTTGCCGTGATGTGCTCAGTTAATGTGTATGATCAGTTAATCCCTGTTGTGACAGCAGTGAGAAATACAGCAGAGACCTAATGAAAGCAGGTCAAAGGTTACAAGCCAGAGAGGCTCCCACACCAAGTGTCCTTGTCTCAAGAGATGTCTTAGGAATGTCAAACCACCTGAGCGCCATATATTTTGACGATGGATGTGCATTTGTTATGGGAACTATAAAGATAGGGGGGCTAGAGGACATCTAGCTCACAATACAAACTGCATGAACAGTCCGTTAGAAACTGATTAAATGAGGGTATGCAGTTGCAAAGATGGCAGCCAGCTGGAACCAGTTCTATATGTTTTTGGATTACATGAGAACAGTCATGTAGGCAGTAAATGGAGTATTCCACTACAGAGCACAGGTTACATAAAGTTAAAGGTTATGCAGTAGTTTTCCATTAGAATACACAGTGAAGTGAAAACTTGCACACGAAAGGAAAGCAGAATACTCTCTAAACAACAGGATATTACATGTCCATATATGGTAATGATACATTTGTCTCTACAATAGGCACTGATTGACATGGAAGTTACAGTTTAGCATGACATGTCTCCAGGGCTTTGATTATTTTCCCCATAGTTCTCAGTTCCCGCTCAGTTTTCTCTATTTCTGCATCCAACTTCTTATTCTGCTCATCTACAAAGATCTTGAGGTTCTCCATATTTCTCTCCAGTGTCAGAAAGTCTTCAGATTCTTCTGCTGTTTCCTTCAGATACATCATCACTGAGGAAATGTCCCTCATCTTTTCACTCGTGGTCTCTAAAAAGATGGCCCTTTGTACCTACAGTAATGGGGAAAAACAAAACCACTGACTGAAATAAAGCTCTCTCACCCTGACAGAATATTCTACCATTGAAGTTACTCCAATGCAGATTAATAAGCATTTAAAGAACATTGAAACTGACTGACTCACCTTCAATTCGTCCAGTTTCTGTTGAATATTCTGATTGCTTTCCTTGATATCCGCCTGCAAACCCAGCGTGAGAATCAACATGCAGTTACATATGAGGGCATAAACAATGCTAGTATAGCACACATTAGCAGAGGACTGCAGATTAAAAAAAGAAAATTTCAACAGTAAATTTTCCTGTGATGACTCACAATGGCTGTGTACTTGCAAATAAATGTTAAAAATGTCAGTAGAGACAATGTAGGACAACCACTGCACCACCCAGCTTAATTTTGGCAAGGTGCCGGAAACATCAGTAAGTCCAAACTGGCCGGAAAGATTTCCGTGTGGAAATCTTTTATACCAAATTATTCTACCAATTGTCTACCAAAGGTTAAGCAACAAGTTATTCACCACTTTCTTCATGTCAATCAGTGAACTTGCGAGGCAAACCAGACACATCAGAGTGAAGAGGAGGCCACCAGCCACTCCTCTGCTTCTTGGCACGGCTGCTGCTGCCATCGCTGTTCTAAATGATATTATACAGCATAAAGGATCAATGAAGAAGTAAAAACATTTTTTAAATAAAAATATTTGAATGTTTACAGCATAAACCATTTGATGGTGAGTTTCTGATCTTACCTGTGATTTAGATTAAAGGAGACCTGCTGTAAAAAATGATGAGAAGAAACCACACCATGTCTTATATACTCCTGGGGCCACCTCCCCCACTGCACATCTCAACTGTGTGTGTGTGTGTGTGTGCGTGTGTGTGTGTGTGTGTTTAGTTTCACTACCACAGAGCTAGTATTTAGCGTAACAGAAATCTAGTAACCTTAAGTTGCCTCTTTAAATTGAATCTTGGCATGTTTCATAGGGGGCCATAACGTTGATAGTGACATACACCTTTATGACGAGTACTCCTCTTTCAAAATGTCTTAATCGACTGTGCCATCATGATGTGAAAAAAAACAAAACAAATTCTTTTTTGTCTAGGGGATTTCCAGCAAAGGGTAAATGGGGTTAGGTGTTAACCAACTTAAGAAACATACACATATTCATTGATCTGTAACTGTGGTATGTAAAACACTGATGATTCCTTTCCAGTAGGTTTGTCTCCTGTACAAATGCTGTGTGACTCTGTGTGGGACATGATCCTCCTAAATGCATACATGAGAGAAAAGACAAGTTTGTTTGATGTTCCTATTTCTATTCAGATTTTGTTCAGATGTCCACCATGTGTGTCTCTAGCTTCACTTTCACAGAGCTAGTATTTAGCAGTTTCAAACCACAGGAATTTAATATAATCCGTTAGTGTTGGCACATACTGTGAGACACACAGGAAACACCAAGATGAAAAACCCATACAAAACTGTACAGAAATATGTAGAGCATTAAATTACAAATGCCCGTAATACATGGATGCCCATAACCTGTGAGAGCATTTCAAACAAAACAAAAACAAATTCAGGGCAAATATTGAGTATAACTTTTGAAATAAATATTTGTATAAGAACTCAGGCTTCATGTTTTATTAGTGAAATGAAGAAGGCATGGAACAATATGAATTCCCATGTATTGACTTAATTTTTTTTAGCCCACCTATGATGAATTTCACGTGCAATATTTCATTTCTTAACATCCCAGGCATGTCATTTCAATACCATAGTATATGTCACCAAGTAATATATGTCAGAATTTAGACTGAGCATTGTAGTTTGCATTACATTTCTGTCATTGCAAGGAAGCTGTGAAAATAAACCAGCAAAAGGAAACATCATGATTTATTTTTATCCTAATTTATGTCAAACGTTTAAAAGGAATTCACAATTTGAAGGCCAGTGCATATACACCTGAAAGTGAAGCTGCACAATCAGACAGAGAAATGTTATAGATGTAATATCAGAGATAGAGGCACTGACTGACATGGAAGTTACAATTCAGCTTGATACTCCTCAACGGCTTTGATCAGGTTATTCATTTTTTCCATTTCCTCTTCGGTTTTCTCTATTTCTACATCTGTCTTCCTATTTATCCCATCTACAAGGGTCTTGGTTTTCTCCACGAAGCTCTTGATGTTCTCTATGTATTTCACTAGTGGCAGAGAGTCATCAGATGAGTCTCCTGAGGTTCTCTTTACAAGTGCCATCAGTGGGTCCATGAGGCCCATAGATCCATCCATGAGCTCTGAAGCAGCTTGCCTTTGTGCCTTAAAGGGGAAAATCAAATAATTTCATCACATGGCAACGACTCAATTTACTATGTTCTGTTCACTTTAGTACACAATTTTTTTGAGCATGTGAGCAACATGTAAACTGACTGACTGACTGACTCACCTTGAGTTTGTCCAGTTCTTGTTTTATTTCCTGAAGGTTTTCCTTCATCTCCTTCTGCAAATTCAGCATGAGAATTAACATTCAGTTACATATAAGGATATGAGCAGCACTAATATAGAACACATTAGTACAGACGACTGCAAATTTAAAAAATAAGAACATTGTCACAGTAAATTTGCTTATGATGACTCATTATAGTTGTTCACTTGCAAATCAATTCGATATTGTTGTCAATGGCAAAGGGAGGTTAAGCAACAATTTATTCACCAGTTTGTCCTTGTCGAATTGTGAACTTGCGAGGCAAACCAGACACATCAGAGTGAAGAGGAAGTACAGGCCACCAGCCACTCCTCTGCTTCTTGGCACAGCTGCTGCTGCCATCGCTGTTCTAAATGATAATTATACAGCATAAACATTAAATGAAGAATTAAACACAATTTTAAATGTGTTATCATTGTAATATTTTAAGTCTACAGCAAGCAGCAAAGTCTACAGCATAAATCACAGTGAGTTAAAGTTTCTGATCTTACCTGTGATGTAGATTGAAGAAGAGCTGCTGTAAAAATGATGGGATGACACCACAACATGCCTTATATACTCTTGGTGTCACCTTGCCCAATGCACATCTCAACTGTGTGTGTGTGTGTGTGTGTGTGTGTGTGTGTGTGTGTGTGTGTGTGTGTGTGTGTGTGTGTGTGTGTGTGTGTGTGTGTGTGTGTGTGTGTGTGTGTACGTGTACATGTACATACAGGCTGGCCTCGCCCCCACAAATTATTATCCCTGCTCCTTCACTGTAGTTTCATTTTCACAGAAATAGTTTCACTTCATAGGAATATCTCAACATTTGTAAGTTTAGGTGGATACTGTACTATGAGACACAAAACAAACAACAACTGCCAAGACAACAAACCAGCACAAAACTGTTATCCAGTAAATTACCCAACTATAAGTTGAAGAGATACAAATTTTCATTTATCCCATTGTCAATCAAGCTCCTTGATAACAGGAAATGAAGGTCAACTTTTTAAACTTCAATGTGCAATACTTGGGGATGTTGGGGTGGGGGGTATATATGTTTTTAATTATATGTTGTCTGTATATGTGGTGGCTGTGTGACGGTGGGCGGTCTCTCGCAGGTCCAAGACAAATTTCTCCTAAGGGAGACAATAAAGATCTTATCTCTATCTCTAAATTACAAATGTAAAATTGAAACTGATTCACTTCATGAGTCAGTCAATAGTCAGTTGTTCTCACTTGACATTTCATATCCTGGTGTGTTTTGCAATTGTATTTGTTGATCAGAACGTGTTCCTATATGCAGAAAAAGGTTATTCTTTGTATCTACCTGACACTCCCTCTAAGGTTTTACTTTCACAGAAACAGTATGTGACAGTTTCATTTTATAGGAAAATACAAACATCAGTTGATGTCGCTGCCAACAGATCACTGTAAACTGTACAAAATATTTCATACAAACATTGTTATTTTGTGCAACAATAGGAAACCAGAAACATGACAGTGGACGTGTCATAGTTACAGGACCTCTTCCTGACTGAGTGGGTGGTAACAGGCAACTTTAAACAGGGTTTGTATGTAGGCTGGAGAGAGACCAGATTATGATCTGATCTGCCAAGAGGTGGTAGGGCAGAGGCACTGTAGGCGTCCTTGGCATTTCCATAAAACAAATCTAGTGTCTGGTGGGACAGTCTGTATACTGCACAAATCCAGTCACATGGTAGGAGAGAGTAGTGTTGTTAAATTCCCCCGTTATTGCAATGAATGCAGTAGGGTGCTGGGTCTGAATCAAGGATCACGTCTTTATGGGTTGTGGTTAGCCTTTGTGTACCTCGTCATAGTTTTTTGATTTTTTTGATGATTACTGAATCATTAGCTACTCATTTTGATGTCTCACTTTACTTTAGGGTACACAAAAAAGGTAGGTAATGATTAAGTAATAGTTCGTTCCTCATTAGTTCCTCACTAACTACTCCTCTGAAATTTGATCACGAGTTACTGAAGAACTGACCATTAACTAATAGTTAGTTCATCAATCATTCCAAATTTTCGGCTGATTGAGCATGTTGAATCTGCAGCGGAGCTTGTCGGTGAGAGAGATCCCTCTGGCTGGCTGTTCAGGTGTTAGATCCTCTTCCCTGTAGCAAGTGAATCTGCCTGAAGTGGAGCCTGCGGAGGAAACACAGGGAGCGTCTGGATGTAATAGTCTGTGGAGGCGCTGTGGTGCTCGGCTGCACAGATAGGAAACCCCTCGGCTGACAGGATGTATCACTCTGTCACTCCGCGCTACTTTGTTGATCTCATGCATTCAACGGACTTCCGGTTTCCCTTTTTGCGTTATTTCCTTTCACGCAGGCGCAGAACCTACGTGCTACTTGGCCGTCGGATGTAGTCTTTTTTTCCCCACAACTTTATTTAAGAGAGGAAGTTTACAGAATGCTGATCTTCAACATTACACACAGATGTCATATATCACATATGCCAGGGGGATAAGAGTTTACAAGAAAATATTAAAATGATCTCAAATATTAATGGTTTTGATTGCCTTTTGATTAAGGGAAAATTTAATGGTATTGATGTAACGAAAGCAACAAAAGAGGGTTTTCTATGTGTAAACCTACATTTGTGAATGTGAAATCTTGCCAAAAGTAAGATGGGATTAATAATAAATCTTTCAATGGGTTTTGCCATATTTGTTAAAGTCAAAAAGTCCAAACAGCACATCCCTCCAAAACAGCTAAAATTATTTTTTAATATTGTTTGCAATAAAATTACAAATATCACTCCAGAGTCTTTTGACAATGGGGCAGTGCCAAAATAGATGAGTAACAGTTTCAAGCGTTGGGTGTAGTCTTTGTAGTGTGTTCAAATGCAACTGACACAGGGTGACGTGAGGTGACGTAGACGACACAACAGCTGGCTTTTGTTGCCACTAGTTCTTTGATGTCGGTTTGGTGTGTCAGCACCTTGTACAGAATAACATGGATGGTCATATTAATGTATATGTGGTCTGAAAATAATGAATTAAACTCTTTGCAAGAATCCTGTTGTCTGTGATTTTATTTGTTAAGGAACTGATTGTAAAGATGATGATGAAGTAATGAAAGACTACTCATTATGTGTCACTTTACTTTAGGACAGGGGTGGCCAACCAGTCAGAGACCAAGAGCCACAAAAATTACCGTGGTAGTACAAAGAGCCACATCATGCACGTGTGCTTACAAATGCACTCCCTCTCTCACACAAACACGAAATGACATAAAATCAAAATCCAAGCATTTCCAATTTTCAAACCAGATTTATTTATCTCACACACAAATGAATAACCATGAATAGAGATACACACAAACACAGTCTCTCCCTATGTCTTCTCCATCCCCCCTCCACACCCACAGTCTCTCCGTCGCATACTCTCTCCACCACATCCACACAGTCTCTCCCACTCTCATACTCTCTCCAAATTAGTGTTGTTGCGGTACCAAAATTGGGACCCACAGTACGATACCAGTGAAAGTATCACGGTTCTGAGTAGTATCAGGATACCACAGCAAAAGTGAGGCAGATGTGCCTTTTGTCATTTATAAAAAGATAAATCACTTTTCTATAATACAACAATGATATTTCAATGGAATAAAGTACTTATTGACTTATTCATACTTCAAAAACAGCATCAATAAGTGATTAACATAGGGGGGATCAAAATAAAATCAATAAATAAAATAAGAATCAACCAGCCACCCTCCTCCCCTGACAAGTAAAGAACAGTCCCTTCATAAGTAAAGAACAGTCCCTAAAGTGTGGTGAGGTTTGTGGACCGTTACCTGCCACAAGAGAGAAATGTGACCGGTTGGTAAATTGATTTTTTTTTATGACGGAAGAGCCGCACGCTGATGGTTTTAATTAATGGATCGAAGATCCGCACACTGATAGGCAAATATAGCCGCATGCAGCTCGCGAGCCGTGGGTTGACCACCCCTGCCATTAACCGTCATCATCCAATCTATGATGTCCACAGGAGCTATGTATTTCAAAAAATCTAGTCTGATTCTGAAGCAACAGAGAGGCCAACATACCAGCCTGCTTTTGTCTTAAAATATTTGTAGTAGAACTCAGGCTTCATGTTTTTGGAGTGTAAAGGAAGAAGGCTTCAAAAACAATTATTCCCATGTATTGAATGTATTTTTGTAGCTCACCTACGATGAATTTCATGTGCAATATTTGAATTTGATCATTTCTTAACATTCCAGGAACACTTTCCCAAAAGTATTGTATATTTTAATAATCACCAAGTGTGTCAGAATTTAGACTGAGCATTGTAGTTTGTACTACATTTCTGTCATTGCAAGGAAACTTGGAAAATAAACCAGCAAAACAACAAAACAAAAACAAAATCCTAATTTATTTGTACCCTAATTTATGTCAAACAGTTAAAAGTTATTTAATGTAATCAAAATGAAGTTGCACAATAACAAAGAGAAACATAACGCAACGCAACATCAGAGATAGAGGTCCGGTGGCAGATGTGAACAAAGAAAGAGTGAAACAAACAAGATGTCTTTTGTGTTATTTAATAAAGTGATAAAAGAGAATAATAAGAGTTACAATAGAGTAAGGTCCAATCCCAATACCCCCCCTTGTCCACTACCCTTTAGCCCTTGTCCACTACCCTTTAGCCCTTGTCCACTACCCTTTAGCCCTTGCCCACTACCCCTTGGCCCTCCAAATGAAGCAACGAGGGTTAGGGGTTGAAATCTTTCCAAGGAATTGGGACACCACTCACTAAGTCAACACGTCGGTTATGTTCCTGAATGTGTAACTATTTTAAACAGGAAGCCGTGAGCCATCTACATTTCCAACCGGCATCTACAATGGAGTCTCCAGTTGAGTTCATCCTACTGATCGCGTTTGCTGTATTCATCATGCTTCAGACGACAAAATGATATGTATGACAGGGGACTTCTGCTAGCTAGCTAGCCAGCTAACCAGCTAAGGCAGCATAGTTATACTAGCTGGCGTGTTATTGTAATGTGAAAAATCTGACAATTTTGCAGAACAGGACAAATGACAGATGCCAGATAGTGCGAGTTAGCTAGCTGGCTAGCTAACAAGCAACCTGATGATGCTACGAAGCTGGCTAGCTTTCTGTCAGCTCCAATCTAGACATCGTGAATAGCAATAAAAAATTGTCATACCGTTCTCTACACAAATACACAGTTATTCGAAAACGTTTTAAAGCCTTTGGAAACACAGCCTGAAATAGTAAAAATGCAGATATTATATCAAAGTCGAGTGTCTCATTAATCATCCACAAAAGTCTGAGTGAAAATAACCATTCATAACTATTAGAAAACCTGGTTTAAAAACAGCTCATTTTGCTGTTTAGACCACTTGCCAGGACAGAGTGGGCGTGGCAGATAACGCTCTGACTGACAGCTCCCTCGTTTTGATTGACAGCTCGCTGGCTCAGCAATGGCTGCCATAAATTTAATCCAGCCGTACATGTTTGAGCCCTCTGATGATTCAGAGGACGAAGCAGAAGCTGAAAATGACTCCTTTCAGGTGGTCACTGAATAATAAGTTTCAAAATGTTTTGTGATTCATATTAATGTGACTTCGTAGAATAGTTAGCATAACTTTTACATGCAGTGTTAGCTGAGATGAATGACAGCGGGAGGCTGGCGCTTTGCCTTTCTTCACTGAGATACGTTTTCATTGAAAACATAAATCTGCTCCGTTTTTCTGATAACAGCCTTTTTCATTCAAACACATCCAGTCTTAACAGATTAAATATGTCTTTACTCTGACACACACACCGACTCTCAAAGCGGGAGAGACCGGTGCCGGCCAGCTGTCTCTCTAGTGTTGTGTAGAAGTATTTGTCCGCCTCAAATAATGTTCCCCTCCGGCTAAAATTGTGTTGTTTCCCGCAGCATCACCTCCGCGATTGGGGATATGTTTATGCGTAGCAAAGCTAACTGCTTGAGGTTGGGGTTAGGGGTGAGGAAGGGTGCACATTACGTCCCCTCCCCGCGAGCCGACACCAGCACCGGGCCCGGGGGGGCAAGCCCGGCCACTCACAAGCCGATCAATAGATAGATCGATGGATAGATAGATAGATAGATAGATAGATGGAAAGATAGATAGATGGAAAGATAAATAACGTTAGCTAGCTAGATCGCTAACGATAGCTAGCTAGATAGCTAACGTTAGCTAACGTTAGCTAGTTAGATCGCTAACGATAGATAGCTAGCTAACGTTAGACAGATAGATAGATAGATAGATCGACAGACAGACAGACAGATATATAGGCTATATAAAATTAGTTGGGTGTCTAATCACAAATGGCTATGAAGAGACGAGTTGGCTCAGACTCAAAGAGGCAGATTTAGTTGGAGCAGAAAGGTTTTGTTGCGCTGCCACTGGGGGCGGGATGACACAACTGATGGATGATTTATGATTGGTTTCGAATTTATTGCGTAATAAATCTGAGAGATAACCACGGCCCAATCAAACCCAATTTCAAGAATGTACAAAAACTTAAAAGACAGATATTTCGAATTTGGATGGAAACTGATTTCTAATTGTTATACATGTTTAATATTATGTACATAAGACCCTAAATTACATAGTTAGAAGGCTATTGTGGATTTGGGTTTCCAGAGGCTTTAAAGTTCCATGTTTATTTGCGTAATTAGGCTATATGTACATGTATGAACTTTTTTCCCCATCTCTTGCTCGGTGGTAGCCATGGTGATGTCTACCCCTCGCTGGCAAGTCAGCATGTGAAATCCCTCGTGCCGAAAGGCTAGTTTCATACCCACTACCCCTCATTATGCCCCCTACCCCCAGGGGCGGATCTAGAAAAATATTTATGGGGTGGCAAGAGGGGGGCAGGAATTTTTGAGGGGTGGCAACATATGGCAGATGTATTTAATCACAGTTATCACAGATTGATGGGAAATAGTATGTTCACACTACATAAGGGCACGGGCTGCCATTTACAAACTCATACAGACAAACTTAATCTCATGCAATCAATGTCTTGCATTTGAGGTTTCATGTGAAACAGTTCATATTAGGAATAAGTGCTGAAGGAGGTTCAACCAACTCTGAGTCTAACCCTGAACTCTGAGTTGATTTACCCTGAGATGGGAAACTCTGAGTTAGTGGTTCCAGAACAGCTGATTTGAGTTAGTTCAGTCAACTCTGAGTATGTTCACTCACAAATAAAAGACAGCGCCTCCATTTTAATCCAGTGGATGTAGAGATATTAATGCATGTGGAGCACATGGTGCATGTTTATCTTTAAGAAGAGCCTGAGTCAGAGCGAGGAAAGTGTAACCATAAAGTTAATAAAAAAGTTTGATTCAGTGTTGTCCGTTATTCGTCATTTATCAGACTTACATTTCCTTAATGAAGATAAAGTGGTGGAATCTGACTGTGTATCAGGCTGTAGATACATTACATTATATTGATAATATATAATAATATATTTGTTCAGATTTAATCTGATGGGGAAAAACACAGGAGGCAGCAACTGAAAAATAGGAAGATTTAAAACATATAGGCTAGGCTATAGATGAAAGACATAAAGACATGACTGTAAACTCACAGTCTGACCCAGTAATAATATGTTTGGTGATTTGCACTTGAAAAGACGTTGAGGTTAAAATACAGTAGATTTTAAAATGCTGGACATCTATTTGTATCTTGACTCAGCAGCATTCAGTGACTTTATTTCAGCTACAAATGTAGTAAATTTAAAGACACTGACATGCTGCACCATTGCTCACTCAGAAATATCAACATATAATCCCCAATATTAGGCTATAGGAATTATGTTCCATCAGTGCGACCAATGACATCAGTGATGGAGATCATTAGTCATTGATACTGCGTGTCTAAAGCTTCATACCGATTTTTAAAATGTAAATAATGAGACCTACACATTATGTGCAATAAACATGTGGGAGCTGCTCTAACAGACTGACAGTCTGATCCTTGTGCACAGTGTTATAAACAATAATAATATAAAAAGGACAGAGGTTTGATTCTGAGCTGAGGGTGAATTCTCGCTGTGTAATATTTGAATGTAAAGACAAAAACTGAAGTTCAAAGAAGTGATTTTTGTGCAGTAACTAAGACAGTCCTGAGTAACAAACTAATATCCAGCAGGATTCAGACTCTGACAGACGGTAAATCTCCGCTAATGAATGCGCTTTGATACAAGCGTTGACACGGCCTGAATGAATGAGGAAATGAAACAGCGTGTAAGAGGGAGGAGACAGAGACAACCCTAACCAGGGGTAGGGCCAAGGGGTAAGGCTAAGGGCAGGTATTGAGACAGGCCTTAAATCTTATCTTAGCTGAAAGGTCAGACCTCCGACACTTGGAGTGTCCTTCGTATGTGTTACAAAGAACTACAGATGCAGTCAAATAATGAAGATAAAACTGGGAAGAGGGAGACTATGGAGGCCTTCAGCTTACTAATAACTTTTGTGAGAGCAGGAATAAAGCAAGTCTCTCATACACAGATAAAATGTGTTCAAGTACTGTGGTGGACATTTTAATGTGTGAGATTTGAAAGAACGCATTTGAAACACCAGAGATGTCTTTCAGTTGTTTATTGCTTTGTGCAGAGGGTCAGACAGTCATACAGAGTGACATGCAGTCTGCAGAGTGTTTCAAAAACAACAGGATATTACATGTCCATATATGGTAATGATAAATTTGTCTCTACAATAGGCACTGATTGACATGGAAGTTACAGTTCAGCATGACATGTCTCCAGGACTTTGATTATTTTCCCCATAGTTTTCAGTTTCCGCTCAGTTTTCTCTATTTCTGCATCCAACTTCTTATTCTCCTCATCTACAAAGATCTTGAGGTTCTCCATATTTCTCTCCAGTGTCAGAAAGTCTTCAGATTCTTCTGCTGTTTCCTTCAGATACGTCATCACTGAGGAAATGTCCCTCATCTTTTCACTCGTGGTCTCTAAAAAGATGGCCTTTTGTACCTACAGTAATGGGGAAAAACAAAACCACTGACTGAAATAAAGCTCTCTCACCCTGACAGAATATTCTACCATTGAAGTTACTCCAATGCAGATTTATGTGAGCATTTAAAGAACATTGAAACTGACTGACTCACCTTCAATTCGTCCAGTTTCTGTTGATTTTTCTGATTGCTTTCCTTGATATCCGCCTGCAAACCCAGCATGAGAATCAACATGCAGTTACATATGAGGGCATAAACAACGCTAATATAGCACACATTAGCAGAGGACTGCAGATTAAAAAAAGAAAATTTCAACAGTAAATTTTCCTGTGATGACTCACAATGGCTGTGTACTTGCAAATAAATGTTAAAAATGTCAGTAGAGACAATGTAGGACAACCACCGCACCACCCAGCTTAATTTTGGCAAGGTGCCGGAAACATTAGTAAGTCCAAACTGGCCGGAAAGATTTCCGCACACTTACATTACATAGAAAATTATTCTACCAATTGTCTACCAAAGGTTAAGCAACAAGTTATTCACCAGTTTGTCCTTGTCCATCAGTGAACTTGCGAGGCAAACCAGACACATCAGAGTGAAGAGGAAGTACAGGCCACCAGCCACTCCTCTGCTTCTTGGCATGGCTGCTGCTGCCATCGCTGTTCTAAATGATAATTATACAGCATAAACATTAAATGAAGAATTAAACACAATTTTAAATGTGTATCATTGTAATATTTTAAGTCTACAGCAAGCAGCAAAGTCAACAGCATAAATCACAGTGAGTTAAAGTTTCTGATTTTACCTGTGATGTAGATTAAAGGAGACCTGCTGTAAAAATGATGGGATGACACCACAAGATGCCTTATATACTCCTGGTGGCACCTCGCCCACTGCATATCTCAACTCTGTGTGTGTGTGTGTGTGTGTGTGTGTGTGTGTGTGTGTGTGTGTGTGTGTGTGTGTGTGTGTGTGTGTGTGTGTGTGTGTAAGTGTGTGTGTGTGTATGTGGTGTGTGTATGTGTACTATACAAAACTATGTCGTCCAGTAAATTACAAATGTAAAACTGAAACTGATTCACTTCATGACAAATAGTCAGTTGTTCTCACTTGACCTTTCATATCAAATGTTCTTGGTGTGTTTTGCAATTGTACTTGTTGATCAGAACGTGTTCCTACATGCAGAACAGGTTATTCTTTGTATCTACCTGACACTCCCTCTAAGGTTTTACTTTCACAGAAATAGTATGTGACAGTTTCACTTTATAGGAAAATACAAACATCAGTTGATGTTGCTGCCAACTCCTAGCCAACAGATCACTGCAAACTGTACAAAATATTTCATACAAACATTGTTATTTTGTGCAACAATAGGAAACCAGAAACATGACAGTGGACGTGTCATAGTTACAGGACCTCTTCCTGACTGAGCGGGTGGTAACAGGCAACTTTACACAGGGTTTGTATGTAGGGTCTGAATCAAGGATCACGTCTTTATGGGTTGTAGTTAGCCTTTGTGTACCTCGTCATAGTTTTTTTTTTTTAAAAGTTGCATCTACCTTAATTGATTACTTATTTAATGCACCACCCGGTGAGCACGCTTCTGTAAGTGACCTTGGATGTTGCATCACCAGCAGACACAGGCTGTGTTTAGCTTCGTTTTAAGTTGGTTGTATTAGTGGTTTGTCTTTGTTTTTACATGTTGAGTGAGGATTTAGTTTTTCTCAGTTGCATTCAGTTAATTATGTTTATAGTTTTCTATTTTGTTATTTTCTCCTCCTATGTTTGCTCTTGCTTGACTTCCTGTCTTGTGTGTGTTTTCCCACCTGGTTTCCACCACATCTGTGTGTCAATGAGTTTTTCAGTTACACATGTGTTTAATCACCCTGATCCCTCTTGTGCTTTGTCTTTACTTCTCTAGCCTTTTGTCCCAGAGTTTACTTTTTTCCAATTGTTTTGTGTTTCTCGTGTTGTTGGATCAACATGTTAACTGCCTGTTGGGTGGACTGGTTATATCATGTATGAACGAGCAGAGAAGCTGAACCTTGAACAGAGTGTAGAGGACTTCAGACTGCATGGAAACCATGGTTTCCGTTCCATCAACCTGAGCCACAGCTGCGTTCCATCAAGGTGGTTAACCTGAATCCCAGCCTAGTAACCATGGTAACTTATGCTGCCAGGCAATCCTGCTCTGTAGCAGGATTAAGGTGAGGATTAGCTCCATCTATGATCAAAAAATGTTCAATAGACAAGAACAGACACCTAAAAGACAGTTCTGCCAGTGCTTTTACACACTCACAACTGTCATGTAATGATAAAATATGTAGATCACAAAATATGTAACATAATTAATAAAAAAATGAACTATTAAAAAACAAATTAAAATGTAATAAAAATAAGATAATTTTAAAAAAACACTTACAACAGTAAAGCCAAAATCAAACTAATAAAAACAAAACTATAATAAAATGAAACTGAGTCATTAAAAAAAGATGAATATGTGATTGCCCTCCCATCCCCACCCCACTCTGTTTCCAGTTGGCTAGCAAATTCACAACCATTTAAGGTCAACTGACAACGGCCATATAAGGAGTGCATCCAAGAGAAGGAGAGGGACACACCCAGAGAGACACAGAGACAGAGCAAGAGAGAGGTAGATTAGGAAATAATGGCATGCCCCTTCATCGAGGATCCTGTTGATGAGGAGGCCCACATTGTCCTGAGGGCCTTCCACCCACCACCAGCACCAACGGTCTTCCAGGACAGGACCAACCCATTGATACAGACGGACTCCTATCTGTGGGAGAGGTAGCGCTTCAGCAGGCAAAGCATAGTGTATCTATGCAGTTTGCTGGAACCACACATTATAAAGGTCACACGCCACAGCCAGTCTCTGACCACTGTGCAGTCAGTCTGTATTGCACTGAGGTTCTTTGCTAGTGGTACATTCCTGTATAGTGTTGGTGATGCTGAGAGGCTAAGTAAGGCAACTGTTTGCAGAGAGGTAAAAAGGGTGTATTTTCTGTTCATTTTGATTACTTCTAGCATCACCATACATCATGCATAGGGCTTGAGATGATCACATTAACATATGGTTATCTTTTATATTTATGAATTAACCATAATACAAAGCAACCAAATTAAAATGGGACACACTGAATTTTCTTTGTCACTTACGCATTTAGCCTGTCGTCAATATTCTGCCACGCCACCTGCCTTGCTTTATTAATTGCTGCAGTATTGCCTTTTTTCGTAATTATGTCCTTGCAGTCCTCATACACTTCCATAAGGAGCGTTTGCTCCTCCACAGAAAAAGCCTCTGCTCCCTCCTTTCCTTTGCTTGTTGACATTTTGCAACATTTTCAGCACTCGACTAGTGTGGGCTTTTTATTTTCCCTGGGCACATGTATGAGTTGAGGCTTAACAGGTGAGGTATACAAAAAAAAATTCGTAAACTCACAAAAATATTTCGTAAGTATAAAACGGATCTGCAAATACACAAACATATTCCACACATGAAAAAAAATCTGTGAATACTTGAAATTAATTTGCAAATAAATGAAAAGCATTTGTGAATATCTTCCTAACATTTACAACTTTCGAACAGGCATTTGTGAACTCAGTTTTTATTTGTGAATCAAAAAAACATTTGTGGATCTCAGTTCTACGCGTGTGGATTTGCTTTTTACACACACAGAGTTTTGAAACAAACTTTCCGCCGGTCCATGGGGGATGCTTAGACAAATGAGCGGAATCAAGAGACATTATACAATTCCAGTATTAATTAGTGGCAATAAAACAGCGGTCAGTAGGCTAATAGGGATAAAAGTGATTTTTTTTTTTTTAATGTACAGATAATCTCCACAACAGATGATTTAGAAGTACCCTTTAATTTATTTGAGTTAAGGAGGGCACTCTTAAAGGCACAGCAATCATCTCCAGGAAAGGATAGTATCTGTTATAGTATGCTAGCCCACATGGAAGATAGTGCACTTAAAGTAGTCTTAAGCCTATTCATCAGTGTCTGGCAATCTGGCAAAATACCAGAAGAATGGAAACAATCAACTATAATGCCAATAGTAAAGCCTGGGAAATATCCATTGGACCCATCAAGTTACAGACCAATAGCACTTACATCACAGTTAGGGACAACTATGGAGCATAGTACAGACAGACTAACTTTCTTTCTTGAAAGTAAAAATTTAAATTCACCATATCAGAGTGGGTTTCGTAAAAGGAGGAGCACCATGGATTCAATATCATTCCTGGAGTCAGAAATCAAAACAGCTCAAACAAATGGGGAGATGGTAAAAGCTGTCTTTTTTGATGTTGAAAAAGCATACGACACGTTGTGGAAGGAGGGACTACTGATCAAGTTAAGTAAATTAGGTGTGGGTGGTAGGCTCTATAACTGGGTGATGGACTTCTTATTAGACAGGATAATAGAGGTCATGGTGGGTAAAGAGCACTCAAAGTTATATGAAGTTGAAAATGGAACCCCACAAGGCAGTGTTTGCAGTCCAGTGCTATTCAATATAATGATTAATGACATCTTTGAAAAAGCTGAAAGAAATGTAGGGAAGTCCTTATATGCAGATGATGGGGCCTTATGGATAAGAGGACGAAATTTAACATTTATCCAGAAAAAATTGCAGGCAGCAATTATGGCAGTGGAGCAGTGGGCAAACAACTGGGGCTTTACAATGTCTGCCGCAAAGACACAAGTGATATGCTTTTCCAGACGACATAAAGACGTGACTGTAAAAAACAGCATTTGAATGATAAACTTAATAAAAACTATGATTTTCACTGATGGCTCAAAAGACCCTGAGACAGGAAGGACAGCAGCTGCCATCTACATTCGAACATGTAAAATAGCCATTAAGAAAATAACCCCTGATCATCTTTCAGTGTATACAGTTGCGCTCCTAGCTATTATAATAGCGTTGCAGTGGATAGAGGAGAACAACATTAAAAAAGCAGTCATTGCTTCAGATAGCTGGGCAGCACTCACTAGCATCGAATCCGTTAAGTCCTGCAGGCTAGATCTGGTTTTTCAAATTCATCATTTCATTTACAGAATGTTCTATAAGGACATGTCCGTCTGCTTTGTTTGGGTTCCTGCTCATGCAGGAGTAGAGGGGAACGAGGATGCAGATATTTTGGCAAAACAAGCACTTAAATCAACGGCAGTCAATATGGAAGTTCCTTTGAGTAAAGCTGAGGGCAAAACATTTACTGGGAACTGAATGAAACTGGGAGGCATTTGTTCAACATTCAAAAACATGTTGGTTTGGGAAGAAGGCTGAGCAGGAGCCGGAAAGAGGACACAGTCATCACCCATCTAAGGATAGGGCACACTGGGCTTAATCAGTCATTGTGGAGGATAGGGAGACACTCATCTGGTCTCACTAGGAAAAGCTAAGCTTAAACTCAACATAGGAGACCTCATTGGGGCAGAAGCAGAGGGCAAAACCTCTTAGCATCTAATGAAATATCTAAGGGACACCGGATGAATGGAGAGGACATAGAATTTTGTATTTCCCTTTGCCTTTTTTGTTTTGACTGCCACGCTCCTGTTCCACACTCCAGTCCGGTAGATGGCGGTAATGCACCTGATCACATCAGAAGAAGAAGAAGAAGAAGAAGAAGCGTCACTAGGAGCCAGCTGTTTTCACTTGACGATAATTGAGATAATGTTGTTGCCCTGAGGCTGTTTTTATTCTGCTGTTGATTTGAGAAGAGGTGTCTGGATATTTAATTTATGTGGCGTAACAGTGCTTGTATACTTCCTTATTCACAGGCTTTTACTCTCCAGTAGCTTAAGTCTTACCATCACTGAGTTTTTGGCTTTTGCTGTTTTCAGGAAACTGCATTCTTTACTATGAACACCAGGGGTCAGTATGTGATTATAACAAAAGTGAAACTTATTTACACCATGAAAGAGGCTTGACAAAATTAAATGGGCACCCACTATTTCTTTTTTGTTAAAAACATTTCTGCACAAGGTGCACAGGTTTAGCCCCAGTGTGTCTGATGCCTCTATGAATACCTTTTATTGTATAGTTGAACATGACATTATGAAAACTACTTTTTCATCTCCCCATGTCTCTCAGAGCTTATCTAGCAAAGAAGGGGCAGCATTGACAGAGCTAATAAATTCCAGAGTTGTGGTAACTAAACCTGCTGTGAAGGGAGGAACCATTTGTGTCAAGATGCAGACAAATATAAAGCTGAAATCCTCTCCCAGCAATCTGATGAAAAATTCTGCAAGAAACTGAAGTCTGACCTGAATGACTCTGTGCTTTCCTACTTAGAAGATGCTTAACACAAGGATTGGATCTCCACATCTGAATTTGACAGTTACAGCCAACATTCTGTTCAACCTGAATTTTATAGCCTTCTTAAAATACACAAGTCACTAGTGAACCCACCAGGTCATCTCATGGCGGCTCAGACGGACTCTTGTTCTCTCCCTTGGCGGAATTGATAGACTTTTATATAAAACCTTTTGTAGAGACTTAATAATACAGACTTTATAAATAAGATCTCTAATGATGATGATGATGATGACTTCAATCTTCAGGCTTTCGCATGAGTAAGAGTTCTATCCGTACCTCAAATTATGCAAATCTTTACACAGGTTTCTTTGAGAGGGCTGTAATTTTGCAATCCAGACAGAATAGCCACTTGAATAAAATATTGAAATGATGCTGTTATATTGATGACATTATATTGATGACATTTTCTGTATTTACCAGGGCAACACTGATGAGTTAAAGGCTTTCCTTACACATAGTCTTTTGACTTAAAACTCACTATGGACTATAGCAAAGACAGAGTCTTCTTCTTAGACATGTGGGTTATGAGAAATGCTTGTGTGTCATCCACAACCTTATATAGGAAGGTGTCAAAAGAATTTCTTCGTAATGACCCTTAAAGCAACAGAGACCGGCACCGAAATATCAAAGTTGGGAGTGGTTATTTCCCTCCAATCAGAGCCTGTTCTCCCTCCCTTTGCGCCTGATTTTACCGCCTGTTTATCACAATCACGAGCTCTCACGAGAACTTGTTCTCTGAGAAGGACAGGGCTCAAACAAAGTTAACTTTCTCTTGATCTGTGCGGATGAAAAATGCAGCTTTAGTGTCAGAATGTTGGTAAGATGTGTGGCTTGTGGAAAATGAACCCAGTATTTACTTTAGTGACTATAGGGCGAAAGAATTGACCATAAATTGTGATCATGTTCATTTTCCTCATTGACGACAATACATTCAGAGATGTTTCCTACTGGGGCGTGGCGCTGACGTCACTGAATCAGGAAGTGAGCTGAGTGGAGTATCTTGCTTTATCCAATATCTCTGCCGGGACCAGTCAATTGTCGTAATGGTGGACAAGAGTGATCAAGCCGGGAATACTGCAGAGATGTTATTATTTTATTAAGCGTCATCCCGTACTGTACTTTGCGCGTAATATTATTTTATTAAGCGTCATGCCAAATCTTTGATACCTACCTGACTTAACGTACGTAGAGATGCGCTAAATCATGTTGTCTGTAATGTAGCTATAATAAAAACCCAAGCTTGTGTAGCTTAATAAGATAGATCGAAATTCAAATCAAATACTACCACAATTTACAGGTTGTGCATTGAGCAGAGATCCCAGACCTCCCACTCCCACTCCTGTTGGCAGTGCAGAGAAGAAGAAAGGTAAAAAAAAAACCCAAAAGAAAAGTATTTTCCTCCACATCACACCACAGAAACAAAAAAGATGTATTTTTATGGTAATGGTATGGTAATGGTAATTTGCAGGTCGTGCATCGAGCAAAGGTCGTGGGCAGGGAGGTGGCAGGCCGACCCCAGTTGCAGATCCTGGTTGGCATCACGCCGACTGGCGACTGAATAAGATTCCCTTCACTGCAACTCCCGGACCCCAGAATGCCGCCGCGGAGCTTGATTCTGACCTGCCAGCTGACTTTCTTGAGCTCTTCCTGACTGATGAGCTGCTCTAACACATTGCGGATCAGACCAACCTGTACGCAAATCAGTATATGCAAATACACCCTGGCAGTCTGCCATATAGCAGAAGAAATACATGGAAACCAGTGTCAGTCCCAGAACTGAAAACCTTCTTTGGACTTAGTTTTCTTACCGGATATGTCAAAAAGCCAAACCTCGAACTATACTGGAGCATGGATGTGGTAGATGCAGCGCCCTACGTCAGCAAGACCATGTCACAGAACAGATTTCAGCTAATATGGAGGTTCCTTCATTACAACAATAATGCGTCACAGGATGTGACTGACAGAATGTACAAAGTCCGCCCAGTGTTAGATTCCATAGTGGAAAAGTTCAGGGAAATGTATCAACCAGGGCAAAACATTTGCATAGATGAAGGTATGATGTTGTGGCGGGGGTGCTTATCTTTCAGAGTGTACAACCCACAAAAGCCCGTAAAGTATGGAATAAAATCATACATACTGTGTGACTCTGCCACAGGCTACTGCTTCAATATGCGGCCTTATATCAGGGAAGCTAGTACTCTGCCAGAGATAGTGTTCTCTCTACTTGATCGCCTCCCAGGTCATGGTTATGCATTGTACATGGATAATTTGTACAGTTCTGTAGGACTGTGTGAGCGTCTACTGGGAGAAAAAAAACAATGTCGGCGGAACACTGACACACACCCCATCCTCTACTGATCTTGCATTTACTATAGGATTAAACAGGAAGTTCCAGCACTTACACAACATATGGCCTGTTTATCTTTTGTATGGCCTTTTTACCTCTTGTGATCATAATTTTTATAACACTTTCTTTTCGTGGTTTTGGTGTTTACATAGTCATAGAACAAAATATTCTGTGGGTCTTGAAATATTAGTCAAAATGCTCTAAAACGCTGGCAATTTGGGGCTCTGTTCTGAAAATTTCTGGCAGCCAATGAATGGGAATTGCACAAAAAACGAACAACCCATCTGCCAACACAACAGTGCTATCTGCAGGAATGACTGTAATTACCCCGTTGCTATATATTATGATGACTTAAAACAGGATGTCATTTTCGTAAGATTCAGTGGGATAGGGAGGGTCAAGGTGCCACCTAGAGGTGGTGACTACGACCTGTTGTTGAAAAGACATGAAGCCTTTTGGAATTTACAGACATATTATATATGATTGATGATTGATTCTGAAGCAACAGAGAGGCCAACATACCAGCCTGCTTTTGTCTTAAGATATTTGTAGTAGAACTCAGGCTTAGGAGTGTAAAGGAAGAAGACTTCAAAAACAATTATTCCCATGTATTGAATGTATTTTTGTAGCCCACCTATGATGAATTTCATGTGCAATAAGTTAAGTTAACATTCCAGGAACTCTTTAATAATCACCAAGTAATATATGTCAGAATTTAGACTGAGCACTGTAGTTTGTACTACATTTCTGTCATTGCAAGGAAACTGAGAAAATAAACCAGCAAAACAACAAAACAAAATCATAATTTATGTCACAGCTATTTAATTTAATCAAAATGAAGTTGCACAATAACAGAGATAAAATGTACTGTGGTGGACATTTTAATGTGTGAGATCTGAAAGAAAGCATTTGAAACACCAGAGATGTCTTTCAGTTGTTTATTGCATTCAGACAATCATACAGAGTGACATGCAGTCTGCAGAGTGTTTCAACAGAGGCGCATTTATGAGGAAGTCAGTTAGAGACCAGCTGGAACCAGTTCTACATGTTTTTGGATTACATGCAGGGATGGGCAGTATTTCTATTAGTTGTATTTAAAATACGTATTTCGATAACATTTGAGTATTTTGTAATTTGTATTTGTATTTGATAAGGCCGATAAAAAGCAAATGTAATTTGTGACAAAATGCAATTGAGTGGAGTCATTTTGTATTTAAAATACAAAAAAATATAAATAAATATAAAAAATGTATTTGAGGGGTATTTTGTATCAAAATACGTTTTGATGTATTTTTGCCCATTTCTGATTATCCTACATGAGAACAGTCAGGTAGGCAGTAAATGGAGTATTCCACTAGTAAACAACTTACAAAAAGCAGCAGAGCACATATTACATAAAGTTAAAGGTTATAGAGTAGTTTTCCATTACAGTATTGAAGTGAAAACTTGCACATGAAAGGAAAGCAGAATACTCTCTAAACAACAGGATATTACATGTCCATATATGGTAATGATAAATTTGTCTCTACAATAGGCACTGATTGACATGGAAGTTACAGTTCAGCATGATATGTCTCCAGGGCTCCTTTGATTATTTTCCCCATAGTTCTCAGTTCCCGTTCAGTTTCCTCTATTTCTGCATCCAACTTCTTATTCTGCTCATCTACAAAGATCTTGAGGTTCTCCATATTTCTCTCCAGTGTCAGAAAGTCTTCAGATTCTTCTGCTGTTTCCTTCAGATATGTCATCACTGAGGAAATGTCCCTCATCTTTTCACTCACGGTCTCTAAAAAGATGGCCTTTTGTACCTACAGTAATGGGGAAAAACAAAACCACTTCATGACATGGCAACAACACAGTGTGCTATGTTGTGTCCACCGTGGTACATAAATTCACTTGTGACTGAAATAAAGCTCTCTCACCCTGACAGAATATTCTACCACCAAGTTACTCCAATGCAGATTAATGAGCATTTAAAGAACATTGAAACTGACTGACTCACCTTCAATTCGTCCAGTTTCTGTTGAATATTCTGATTGCTTTCCTTGATATCCGCCTGCAAACCCAGCATGAGAATCAACATGCAGTTACATATGAGGGCATAAACAATGCTAGTATAGCACACATTAGCAGAGGACTGCAGATTAAAAAAAGAAAATTTCAACAGTAAATTTTCCTGTGATGACTCACAATGGCTGTGTACTTGCAAATAAATGTTAAAAATGTCAGTAGAGACAATGAAGGACAACCACCGCACCACCCAGATTAATTTTGGCAAGGTGCCGGAAACATCAGTAAGTCCAAACTGGCCGGAAAGATTTCCATGTGGAAATCTTTTATACCAAATTATTCTACCAATTGTCTACCAACGGTTAAGCAACAAGTTATTCACCACTTTGTTCATGTCGATCAGTGAACTTGCGAGGCAAACCAGACACATCAGAGTGAAGAGGAAGTACAGGCCACCAGCCACTCCTCTGCTTCTTGGCACGGCTGCTGCTGCCATCGCTGTTCTAAATGATATTATATAGCATAAAGGATCAATGAATAAGTAAAAACATTTAATATTTAAATGTTTACAGCATAAACCATTTGATGGTGAGTGTCTGATCTTACCTGTGATTTAGATTGAAGGAGAGCGGCTGTAAAAAATGATGAGAAGAAACCACACCATGTCTTATATACTCCTGGGGCCACCTCCCCCACTGCACATCTCAACTGTGTGGGTGTGTGCGTGTGTGTGTGTGTGTGTGTGTGTGTCTTTAGTTTCACTACCACAGAGCTAGTATTTAGCGTAACAGAAATCTAGTAACCTTAAGTTGCCTCTTTAAATTGAATCTTGGCATGTTTCATAGGGGGCCATAACGTTAATAGTGACATACACCTTTATGACGAGTACTCCTCTTTCAAAATGTCTTAATCGACAGTGCCATCATGATGTGAAAAAAACAAATTCTTTTTTGTCTCGGGGATTTCCAGCAAAGGGTAAATGGGGTTAGGTGTTAACCAACTTAAGAAACATACACATATTCATTGATCTGTAACTGTGGTATGTAAAACACTGATGATTCCTTTCCAGTAGGTTTGTCTCCTGTACAAATGCTGTGTGACTCTGTGTGGGACATGATCCTCCTAAATGCATACATGAGAGAAAAGACAAGTTTGTTTGATGTTCCTATTTCTATTCAGATTTTGTTCAGATGTCCACCATGTGTGTCTCTAGCTTCACTTTCACAGAGCTAGTATTTAGCAGTTTCAAACCACAGGAATTTAATATAATCCGTTAGTGTTGGCACATACTGTGAGACACATGGAAAACACCAAGATGAAAAACCCATACAAAACTGTACAGAAATATGTAGAGCATTAAATTACAAATGCCCGTAATACATGGATGCCCATAACCTGTGAGAGCATTTCTTTTAACTCAATCTGGAAAAGAAAAAAAAGACAAGGCAAAGTTTTCGAATAAATTTCTTCATCCTTCATCAAACTAGCTGGTTCTGCGGGGTGGACACCCAGGTCCAAACCACCATCATGCAGTGTATGATTTCCACAGGAGCTGCTGTATTTTAAAGAATATCCATATCTGATTCTGAAGCAACAGAGAGGCCACCTCACCAGCCTGCTGTTGTCTTTACAGAAGAAATTTTAGTATAAGAACTCAGGCTTCATGTTTTAGAAATGTTAAGAAAGAAAGCATCAAACAATAATAATTCCCATGTATTGAATTTAATTTTTCAGGCAACCTATGATGAATTTCATGTGTAGTATTTCAATTTAATCATTTCTTAAAAACCCAGGCACATTCTCACAGTATTATAGTATATGTCAGAATTTAGACTGAGCATTGTAGTTTGCATTACATTTCTGTCATTGCAAGGAAGCTGTGAAAATAAACCAGCAAAAGGAAACATCATGATTTATTTTTATCCTAATTTATGTCAAACATTTAGAAGGAATTCATGATTTAAAGGCCAGTGCATATACACCTTAGAATGAAGCTGCACAATCAGAGAGAGAAATGTTATAGATGTAATATCAGAGATAGAGGCACTGACTGACATGGAAGTTACAATTCAGCTTGATACTCCTCAACGGCTTTGATCAGGTCATTCATTTTTCTCAATTCCTGTTCAGTTTTCTTTATTTCTACATCTGTCTCCTCATTCTCCATATCTACAAAGGTCTTGGTTTTCTCCATGAGGCTCTTGATGTTCTCTATGTATTCCACTAGTGGCAGAAAGTCAACAGGTAAGTCTTCTGAGGTTCTCTTTACAAGTGCCATCAGTGGGTCCATGAGGCCCATATATCCATCCATGAGCTCTGAAGCAGCTTGCCTTTGTGCCTTAAAGGGGAAAATCAAATAATTTCATCACATGGCAACGACTCAATTTACTATGTTCTGTTCACTTTAGTACACAATTTTTATGAGCATGTGAGCAACATGTAAACTGACTGACTGACTGGCTCACCTTGACTTTGTCCAGTTTTTGTTGTGCTTCCTGAAGGTTTTCCTTCATCTCTTCCTGCAAATTCAGCATGAGAATTAACATTCAGTTACATATAGGGATATGAGCAGCACTAATATAGAACACATTAGTACAGACGACTACAAATTTAAAAAATAAGAACATTGTCACAGTAAATTTGCTTATGATGACTCATTATAGTTGTTCACTTGCAAATCAATTCGATATTGTTGTCAATGGCAAAGGGAGGTTAAGCAACAATTTATTCACCAGTTTGTCCTTGTCCATCAGTGAACTTGCGAGGCAAACCAGACACATCAGAGTGAAGAGGAAGTACAGGCCACCAGCCACTCCTCTGCTTCTTGGCACAGCTGCTGCTGCCATCGCTGTTCTAAATGATAATTATACAGCATAAACATTAAATGAAGAATTAAACACAATTTTAAATGTGTTATCATTGTAATATTTTAAGTCTACAGCAAGCAGCAAAGTCTACAGCATAAATCACAGTGAGTTAAAGTTTCTGATCTTACCTGTGATGTAGATTGAAGAAGAGCTGCTGTAAAAATGATGGGATGACACCACAACATGCCTTATATACTCTTGGTGTCACCTTGCCCACTGCACATCTCAACTGTGTGTGTGTGTGTGTGTGTGTGTGTGTGTGTGTGTGTGTGTGTGTGTGTACGTGTACGTGTACGTGTACGTGTACATGTACATACAGGCTGGCCTCGCCCCCACAAATTATTATCCCTGCTCCTTCACTGTAGTTTCATTTTCACAGAAATAGTTTCACTTCATAGGAATATCTCAACATTTGTAAGTTTAGGTGGATACTGTACTATGAGACACAAAACAAACAACAACTGCCAAGACAACAAACCAGCACAAAACTGTTATCCAGTAAATTACCCAACTATAAGTTGAAGAGATACAAATTTTCATTTATCCCATTGTCAATCAAGCTCCTTGATAACAGGAAATGAAGGTCAACTTTTTAAACTTCAATGTGCAATACTTGGGGATGTTGGGGTGGGGGGTATATATGTTTTTAATTATATGTTGTCTGTATATGTGGTGGCTGTGTGACGGTGGGCGGTCTCTCGCAGGTCCAAGACAAATTTCTCCTCAGGGAGACAATAAAGATCTTATCTCTATCTCTAAATTACAAATGTAAAATTGAAACTGATTCACTTCATGAGTCAGTCAATAGTCAGTTGTTCTCACTTGACATTTCATATCCTGGTGTGTTTTGCAATTGTATTTGTTGATCAGAACGTGTTCCTACATGCAGAAAAAGGTTATTCTTTGTATCTACCTGACATTCCCTCTAAGGTTTTACTTTCACAGAAACAGTATGTGACAGTTTCATTTTATAGGAAAATACAAACATCAGTTGATGTCGCTGCCAACAGATCACTGCAAACTGTACAAAATATTTCATACAAACATTGTTATTTTGTGCAACAATAGGAAACCAGAAACATGACAGTGGACGTGTCATAGTTACAGGACCTCTTCCTGACTGAGTGGGTGGTAACAGGCAACTTTAAACAGGGTTTGTATGTAGGCTGGAGAGAGACCAGATTATGATCTGATCTGCCAAGAGGTGGTAGGGCAGAGGCACTGTAGGCGTCCTTGGCATTTCCATAAAACAAATCTAGTGTCTGGTGGGACAGTCTGTATACTGCACAAATCCAGTCACATGGTAGGAGAGAGTAGTGTTGTTAAATTCCCCCGTTATTGCAATGAATGCAGTAGGGTGCTGGGTCTGAATCAAGGATCACGTCTTTATGGGTTGTGGTTAGCCTTTGTGTACCTCGTCATAGTTTTTTGATTTTTTTGATGATTACTGAATCATTAGCTACTCATTTTGATGTCTCACTTTACTTTAGGGTACACAAAAAAGGTAGGTAATGATTAAGTAATAGTTCGTTCCTCATTAGTTCCTCACTAACTACTCCTCTGAAATTTGATCACGAGTTACTGAAGAACTGACCATTAACTAATAGTTAGTTCATCAATCATTCCAAATTTTCGGCTGATTGAGCATGTTGAATCTGCAGCGGAGCTTGTCGGTGAGAGAGATCCCTCTGGCTGGCTGTTCAGGTGTTAGATCCTCTTCCCTGTAGCAAGTGAATCTGCCTGAAGTGGAGCCTGCGGAGGAAACACAGGGAGCGTCTGGATGTAATAGTCTGTGGAGGCGCTGTGGTGCTCGGCTGCACAGATAGGAAACCCCTCGGCTGACAGGATGTATCACTCTGTCACTCCGCGCTACTTTGTTGATCTCATGCATTCAACGGACTTCCGGTTTCCCTTTTTGCGTTATTTCCTTTCACGCAGGCGCAGAACCTACGTGCTACTTGGCCGTCGGATGTAGTCTTTTTTTCCCCACAACTTTATTTAAGAGAGGAAGTTTACAGAATGCTGATCTTCAACATTACACACAGATGTCATATATCACATATGCCAGGGGGATAAGAGTTTACAAGAAAATATTAAAATGATCTCAAATATTAATGGTTTTGATTGCCTTTTGATTAAGGGAAAATTTAATGGTATTGATGTAACGAAAGCAACAAAAGAGGGTTTTCTATGTGTAAACCTACATTTGTGAATGTGAAATCTTGCCAAAAGTAAGATGGGATTAATAATAAATCTTTCAATGGGTTTTGCCATATTTGTTAAAGTCAAAAAGTCCAAACAGCACATCCCTCCAAAACAGCTAAAATTATTTTTTAATATTGTTTGCAATAAAATTACAAATATCACTCCAGAGTCTTTTGACAATGGGGCAGTGCCAAAATAGATGAGTAACAGTTTCAAGCGTTGGGTGTAGTCTTTGTAGTGTGTTCAAATGCAACTGACACAGGGTGACGTGAGGCGACGTAGACGACACAACAGCTGGCTTTTGTTGCCACTAGTTCTTTGATGTCGGTTTGGTGTGTCAGCACCTTGTACAGAATAACATGGATGGTCATATTAATGTATATGTGGTCTGAAAATAATGAATTAAACTCTTTGCAAGAATCCTGTTGTCTGTGATTTTATTTGTTAAGGAACTGATTGTAAAGATGATGATGAAGTAATGAAAGACTACTCATTATGTGTCACTTTACTTTAGGACAGGGGTGGCCAACCAGTCAGAGACCAAGAGCCACAAAAATTACCGTGGTAGTACAAAGAGCCACATCATGCACGTGTGCTTACAAATGCACTCCCTCTCTCACACAAACACGAAATGACATAAAATCAAAATCCAAGCATTTCCAATTTTCAAACCAGATTTATTTATCTCACACACAAATGAATAACCATGAATAGAGATACACACAAACACAGTCTCTCCCTATGTCTTTCTCCATCCCCCCTCCACACCCACAGTCTCTCCGTCGCATACTCTCTCCACCACATCCACACAGTCTCTCCCACTCTCATACTCTCTCCAAATTAGTGTTGTTGCGGTACCAAAATTGGGACCCACGGTACGATACCAGTGAAAGTATCACGGTTCTGAGTAGTATCAGGATACCACAGCAAAAGTGAGGCAGATGTGCCTTTTGTCATTTATAAAAAGATAAATCACTTTTCTATAATACAACAGTGATATTTCAATGGAATAAATTACTTATTGACTTATTCATACTTGAAAAACAGCATCAATAGGTGATTAACATAGGGGGGATCAAAATAAAATCAATAAATGAAATAAAAATCAAACAGCCACCCTCCTCCCCTGACAAGTAAAGAACAGTCCCTTCATAAGTAAAGAACAGTCCCTAAAGTGTGGTGAGGTTTGTGGACCGTTACCTGCCACAAGAGAGAAATGTGACCGGTTCGTAAATTGATTTTTTTTTATGACGGAAGAGCCGCATGCCGATGGTTTTAATTAATGGATCGAAGATCCGCACACTGATAGGCAAATATAGCCGCATGCAGCTCGCGAGCCGCGGGTTGACCACCCCTGCCATAAACCGTCATCATCCAATCTATGATGTCCACAGGAGCTATGTATTTCAAAAAATCTAGTCTGATTCTGAAGCAACAGAGAGGCCAACATACCAGCCTGCTTTTGTCTTAAAATATTTGTAGTAGAACTCAGGCTTCATGTTTTTGGAGTGTAAAGGAAGAAGGCTTCAAAAACAATTATTCCCATGTATTGAATGTATTTTTGTAGCTCACCTACGATGAATTTCATGTGCAATATTTGAATTTGATCATTTCTTAACATTCCAGGAACACTTTCCCAAAAGTATTGTATATTTTAATAATCACCAAGTGTGTCAGAATTTAGACTGAGCATTGTAGTTTCCTACTACATTTCTGTCATTGCAAGGAAACTGGGAAAATAAACCAGCAAAACAACAAAACAAAAACAAAATCCTAATTTATTTGTACCCTAATTTATGTCAAACAGTTAAAAGTTATTTAATGTAATCAAAATGAAGTTGCACAATAACAAAGAGAAACATAACGCAACGCAACATCAGAGATAGAGGTCCGGTGGCAGATGTGAACAAAGAAAGAGTGAAACAAACAAGATGTCTTTTGTGTTATTTAATAAAGTGATCAAAGAGAATAATAAGAGTTACAATAGAGTAAGGCCCAATCCCAATACCCCCCCTTGTCCACTACCCTTTAGCCCTTGTCCACTACCCCCAGCCATTGCCCACTACCCCTTGGCCCTCGAAATGAAGCAACGAGGGTTAGGTGTTGAAATCTTTCCAAGGAATTGGGACACCACTCACTAAGTCAACACGTCGGTTATGTTCCTGAATGTGTAACTATTTTAAACAGGAAGCCGTGAGCCATCTACATTTCCAACCGGCATCTACAATGGAGTCTCCAGTTGAGTTCATCCTACTGATCGCGTTTGCTGTATTCATCATGCTTCGTTTGAGGAACGACAGATGACAAAATGATATGTATGACAGGGGACTTCTGCTAGCCAGCTAACCAGCTAAGGCAGCATAGTTATACAAGCTGGCGTGTTATTGTAATGTGAAAAATCCGACAATTTTGCAGAACAGGACAAATGACAGATGCCAGATAGTGCGAGCTAGCTAGCTGGCTAGCTAACAAACAACCTGACGACGCTAACGTTAGATAGCTGGCTAGCTTTCTGTCAGCTCCAATCTAGACATCGTGAATAGCAATAAAAAACGTTTAAAAGAAAATGTTTAAAAGTTCCATGTTTGCGAAATTATATGTACATGTATGAACTTTTTTCCCCATCTCTTGCTCGGTGGTAGCCATGGCGATGTCTACCCCTCGCTGGCAAGTCAGCATGTGAAATCCCTCGTGCCGAAAGGCTAGTTTCATACCCACTGCCCCCTACCCCTCCACACAAAAATGAATTGGGATACCCCTACCCCTCGCGGTTACAAAGAACTACAGATGCAGCCAAATAATGAAGATAAAGCTGGGAAGAGGGAGACTATGGAGGCCTTCGGCTTACTAATAACTTTTGTGAGAGCAGGAATAAAGCAAGTCTCTCATACACAGATAAAATGTGTTCAAGTACTGTGGTGGACATTTTAATGTGTGAGATTTGAAAGAAAAGATTTGAGACACCAGAGATGTCTTTCAGTTGTTTATTGCTTTGTGCAGAGGGTCAGACAGTCATACAGAGTGACATGCAGTCTGCAGAGTGTTTCAAAAACAACAGGATATTACATGTCCATATATGGTAATGATAAATTTGTCTCTACAATAGGCACTGATTGACATGGAAGTTACAGTTCAGCATGACATGTCTCCAGGACTTTGATTATTTTCCCCATAGTTCTCAGTTCCCGCTCAGTTTTCTCTATTTCTGCATCCAACTTCTTATTCTCCTCATCTACAAAGATCTTGAGGTTCTCCATATTTCTCTCCAGTGTCAGAAAGTCTTCAGATTCTTCTGCTGTTTCCTTCAGATACGTCATCACTGAGGAATAGCCCCTCATCTTTTCACTCACGGTCTCTAAAAAGATGGCCCTTTGTACCTACAGTAATGGGGGAAAAACAAAACCACTTCATGACATGGCAACAACACAGTGTGCTATGTTGTGTCCACCGTGGTACATAAATTCACTTGTGACTGAAATAAAGCTCTCTCACCCTGACAGAATATTCTACCACCAAGTTACTCCAATGCAGATTAATGAGCATTTAAAGAACATTGAAACTGACTGACTCACCTTCAATTCGTCCAGTTCCTGTTGAATATTCTGATTGCTTTCCTTGATATCCGCCTGCAAACCCAGCATGAGAATCAACATGCAGTTACATATGAGGGCATAAACAATGCTAGTATAGCACACATTAGCAGAGGACTGCAGATTAAAAAAAGAAAATTTCAACAGTAAATTTTCCTGTGATGACTCACAATGGCTGTGTACTTGCAAATAAATGTTAAAAATGTCAGTAGAGACAATGTAGGACAACCACCGCACCACCCAGCTTAATTTTGGCAAGGTGCCGGAAACATTAGTAAGTCCAAACTGGCCGGAAAGATTTCCGTGTGGAAATCTTTTATACCAAATTATTCTACCAATTGTCTACCAACGGTTAAACAACAAGTTATTCACCACTTTGTTCATGTCAATCAGTGAACTTGCGAGGCAAACCAGACACATCAGAGTGAAGAGGAGGCCACCAGCCACTCCTCTGCTTCTTGGCACGGCTGCTGCTGCCATCGCTGTTCTAAATGATATTATACAGCATAAAGGATCAATGAAGAAGTAAAAACATTTTTTAAATAAAAATATTTGAATGTTTACAGCATAAACCATTTGATGGTGAGTTTCTGATCTTACCTGTGATTTAGATTAAAGGAGACCTGCTGTAAAAAATGATGAGAAGAAACCACACCATGTCTTATATACTCCTGGGGCCACCTCCCCCACTGCACATCTCAACTGTGTGTGTGTGTGTGTGTGTGTGTGTGTGTGTGTGTGTGTGTGTGTGTGTGTGTGTGTGTGTGTGTGTGTGTGTGTGTGTGTGTGTGTGTGTGTGTGTTAGTTTCACTACCACAGAGCTAGTATTTAGCGTAACAGAAATCTAGTAACCTTAAGTTGCCTCTTTAAATTGAATCTTGGCATGTTTCATAGGGGGCCATAACGTTAATAGTGACATACACCTTTATGACGAGTACTCCTCTTTCAAAATGTCTTAATCGACTGTGCCATCATGATGTGAAAAAAAACAAAACGAATTCTTCTCTAGGGGATTTCCAGCAAAGGGTAAATGGGGTTAGGTGTTAACCAACTTAGGAAACATACACATATTCATTGATCTGTAACTGTGGTATGTAAAACACTGATGATTCCTTTCCAGTAGGTTTGTCTCCTGTACAAATGCTGTGTGACTCTGTGTGGGACATGATCCTCCTAAATGCATACATGAGAGAAAAGACAAGTTTGTTTGATGTTCCTATTTCTATTCAGATTTTGTTCAGATGTCCACCATGTGTGTCTCTAGCTTCACTTTCACAGAGCTAGTATTTAGCAGTTTCAAACCACAGGAATTTAATATAATCCGTTAGTGTTGGCACATACTGTGAGACACATGGAAAACACCAAGATGAAAAACCCATACAAAACTGTACAGAAATATGTAGAGCATTAAATTACAAATGCCTGTGATACATGGATGCCCATAACCTGTGAGAGCATTTCTTTTAACTCAATCTGGAAAAGAAAAAAAAGACAAGCCAAAGTTTTCGAATAAATTTCTTCATCCTTCATCAAACTAGCTGGTTCTGCGGGGTGGACACCCAGGTCCAAACCACCATCATGCAGTGTATGATTTCCACAGGAGCTGCTGTATTTTAAAGAATATCCATATCTGATTCTGAAGCAACAGAGAGGCCACCTCACCAGCCTGCTGTTGTCTTTACAGAAGAAATTTTAGTATAAGAACTCAGGCTTCATGTTTTAGAAATGTTAAGAAAGAAAGCATCAAACAATAATAATTCCCATGTATTGAATTTAATTTTTCAGGCAACCTATGATGAATTTCATGTGTAGTATTTCAATTTAATCATTTCTTAAAAACCCAGGCACATTCTCACAGTATTATAGTATATGTCAGAATTTAGACTGAGCATTGTAGTTTGCATTACATTTCTGTCATTGCAAGGAAGCTGTGAAAATAAACCAGCAAAAGGAAACATCATGATTTATTTTTATCCTAATTTATGTCAAACATTTAGAAGGAATTCATGATTTAAAGGCCAGTGCATATACACCTTAGAATGAAGCTGCACAATCAGAGAGAGAAATGTTATAGATGTAATATCAGAGATAGAGGCACTGACTGACATGGAAGTTACAATTCAGCTTGATACTCCTCAACGGCTTTGATCAGGTCATTCATTTTTCTCAATTCCTGTTCAGTTTTCTTTATTTCTACATCTGTCTCCTCATTCTCCATATCTACAAAGGTCTTGGTTTTCTCCATGAGGCTCTTGATGTTCTCTATGTATTCCACTAGTGGCAGAAAGTCAACAGGTAAGTCTTCTGAGGTTCTCTTTAGAAGTGCCATCAGTGGGTCCATGAGGCCCATATATCCATCCATGAGCTCTGAAGCAGCTTGCCTTTGTGCCTTAAAGGGGAAAATCAAATAATTTCATCACATGGCAACGACTCAATTTACTATGTTCTGTTCACTTTAGTACACAATTTTTTTGAGCATGTGAGCAACATGTAAACTGACTGACTGACTGGCTCACCTTGACTTTGTCCAGTTTTTGTTGTGCTTCCTGAAGGTTTTCCTTCATCTCTTCCTGCAAATTCAGCATGAGAATTAACATTCAGTTACATATAGGGATATGAACAGCACTAATATAGAACACATTAGTACAGACGACTACAAATTTAAAAAATAAGAACATTGTCACAGTAAATTTGCTTATGATGACTCATTATAGTTGTTCACTTGCAAATCAATTCGATATTGTTGTCAATGGCAAAGGGAGATTAAGCAACAATTTATTCACCAGTTTGTCCTTGTCGATCAGTGAACTTGCGAGGCAAACCAGACACATCAGAGTGAAGAGGAAGTACAGGCCACCCGCCACTCCTCTGCTTCTTGGCACAGCTGCTGCTGCCATCGCTGTTCTAAATGATATTATATAGCATAAACATTAAATGAAGAATTAAACACAATTTTAAATGTGTATCATTGTAATATTTTAAGTCTACAGCAAGCAGCAAAGTCTACAGCATAAACCACAGTGAGTTAAAGTTTCTGATCTTACCTGTGATGTAGATTAAAGGAGACCTGCTGTAAAAATGATGGGATGACACCACAACATGCCTTATATACTCTTGGTGTCACCTTGCCCACTGCATATCTCAACTTTGTGTGTGTGTGTGTGTGTGTGTGTGTGTGTGTGTGTGTGTGTGTGTGTGTGCGTGTGTGTGTGTGTACTATACAAAATATGTCGTCCAGTAAATTACAAATGTAAAACTGAAACTGATTCACTTCATGAGAAATAGTCAGGTGTTCTCACTTGACCGTTCATATCAAATGTTCCTGGTGTGTTTTGCAATTGTACTTGTTGATTGTACATGCAGAAAAAGGTTATTCTTTGTATCTACCTGACACTCCCTCTAAGGTTTTACTTTCACAGAAACAGTATGTGACAGTTTCACTTTATAGGAAAATACAAACATCAGTTGATGTCGCTGCCAACTCCTAGACAACAGATCACTGCAAACTGTACAAAATATTTCAAACAAACATTGTTACTTTGTGCAACAATAGGAAACCAGAAACATGACAGTGGACGTGTCATAGTTACAGGACCTCTTCCTAACCCTTCTAAAAACTGCCTCTCTCCTTCCTGTACTCCATAACAACACTGAACATCACTCTGTGTAAATCCACATAAATCTGTACACTTGTGTACCCCGTACTGTAAGCAGGGCTACTTTACAATATAAGCACTGTTGTACACACATATACAGTGATGTGGATCACTGTTAGATACCATTCAGATGCAGCTGCCCGTGTTCTGGAGGAGAGACCATGCGGCCGTCTAGTTGAGGTCAGGATGTGTGGACAGTTAAATCATTCCACAACCAGAAACCATGGATTACCAAAACCATCCGATCAGAAGGTGCAAAAGAGGGCATGTACTACAACCAAAAGGACTAACATCTCACATATATGGCATCATGAAGGACAACTTACCTGGCTATGATGAAATATCCACATAAGGAAAATGGGGAAACGATCTAGGTTCTGTTTTTAATGAGGAGCACTGGCATCAACTATTGGAACAGGCACAGGCTGTATTAATCTCCCCAAAACATAGGCAAATCCAATTTAATATATTTCACAGAACATATCGTACCCCCTCCTGTTAGGTTTAGTTTTAGAACATCCTCTCTGTTTATATATTTAAGGAATAGTATCTTTATATTGAATTAAATTAATTAATAATTTCTTTTTGTTTGTTTGTTCCAAAGCAAAAACACAAATGTAACCGACTGTTATTTACAAACAACGTAATTTGCAGATCCTCATGTTGTTATCATCTGTATCCTTCCAGTGTTGTAAAGTGTTACATGATCATTTTGAGATGAATAAGGTCAAGGTTATAAAATGCTACAGAACTCATCTTCCCCCAAACCTGCAGCTTTGTTGCTCAGTATTGCTCATAATGTACCCTATAATAACAGAATAGTTATCCAGTAGTTAGAAAAATGTATATTAATTCATTTTAAGTTCCCACATAGTTACTTATTCCTGACCTTTACATTTTACTTTACTTTACAAACTTTACATTTTGTTCCCTTGTACCTGTATCAGTGTGTGATGTACTGGTGCACAGACAGAATCAGACTGAATGTGAATTAAACTGGGAAGAATTATGTGGTAAATGTGTGGAGGTCATCCAAAGCATTCCAGATTTAATTTCTGTCAACATGTAATATTATTATATATAAAACTTGTGTAAATTTACCAAATTATTTAAAACCACACAGTTAAGGTCTGCTACACCTATCAATACCTATGTAAAAGAGACTTAGACAGAGACTTTCTGTTTGTAATAATTACCTTCCCTCTGTTTATTACAGCCACATACACCTAACTGAACACCTCTAACACCTAAAGAAATCCTTTGAAAAGTCTGTCTGACATTAATTCCATTGTGGCATACAATTCAGGAAATAAACATACAGCATACACAAGCATACTGCGTATGCGCTGGCAGCTTCCTGTGTGTGTTTGTTGGCGCGTGTGAGGAGTGTCACGAATCCACCAGCACAGAAGAAGCAGACACAAAAAGCGTCCTCGGAGCTGGCAGGGACGGGGCGCTCCTCATTATTTTGTCTGGTGGGTGAAGAGGTTGGTGTCCTGGGTCCAGGTGGAGGGGCAGGGATGTCCTGGACTCACTCAAGTGCTCGAGTGGTTCAGTGGTCTGCTGTGGTGTTGGGTCTACCGAGGGTGATTGACATCCACTCTCAATTGCCCCAGGAGTGCCAAAACCTCAGGAGTCCTGTCCTGTGACACAGAAACACATTTGAATACTTTTGAACTCAACTATACATAGAATGATATTATGAACAATGGAATAATAATCAAGAAGGCTCCTGTAATTAGAAAAAAAAATCACAGATGTTAAGGTAACGTTACCTTAGCACCACTTTATGTCACTACTGGTACTTTGTAGTCTTAGTGAGGGGATTACTTACATAGCTCAATGACTCAAAGGCGCCCATTGCTCTCCATCTGGTCCTGTCGTCATCTGTCCTTCTCATCTGGTCCTGTAGTCATCCATCCTTCTCAGCTGGTCTTGTCTTCGTCTTCCACGTTGCTTCTTCTGTGTGTGTGTGTGGGGGGGGGGGGTCTGCTACACCTATCAATACCTAAGTAAAAGAGACTTGGAGACTTTTCTTTATGTTAGTAATTATGCCTTCCCTCTGTTTATTACAGCTACCTACAACTAACTGAAAACACGTAACAGTGCAACAGAGTGAGCAAAATAAACATTCTGATATTGTTATGAGACCTTTTTTTTATAAGATTATTTTTTTGGGGGTTTTTGTCTTTAATTGACAGGAGAGAGTGAAATGGGGGAGTGAGAGAGAGTGGAGGATGACATGCAGCAAATGGTTGCGAACCGGAGTTGAACCCGCGAGCACCTGAGGAACACCCACTCAGACAAACAGAGGCATAAACCAACCTCAGTGCCTCATGACATGCCATCAATCCATCTGCCCAAGCAACAACTGGAGACAAGATCCCCTGCATGGAACAAGGTGGTTAATACAGTTAAAAGGGCAAGAGCAGCATCAGTCCAGGGGCCCAAAGGTGTCCCGTACAAACTGTGCAAAAACACCCTGGCATCCTAAAACACCTCTGGAAACTGGTGAGAGTGGTGTGGGTGCCTAAGACATGGCAAAAAGCAGGGGGAATACTTATCTCCATGGAAGAAAACTCCTCAACCATAAGTCAGTTTGGCCAGATCAGCCTTCTGAATGTGGAGGGGAAGATCTTCTTTGGCATTGTTGTCCAAAGGCTCTCTGCGTTCTTGCTGAGTAGCAGTCTCATTGTATCAACTGTACAGGAGGCAGCAAGCTATGGCTTCGCAGGCTGTCGGGAGCGTGCTAATGTCATCTGACACCAGATCCATGCTGCCAAGAGGTAAAAGAAAAAAATCCACGTGGTATTCCTTGCAAATGCCTTTGGGTCCATGCCTCATGAGGTGCTGTGGGCAGCATTTAACTTCTTTCAGGTGCCAGACAGCATCTCAAGGCTGGTCAAGGCATACTCCCAAGACCCTCAATTCTGTATAACAACACAGGATAACATCATTGGATGGCAGCATCTTGAGAAAGGCATCCCTGGCCTTCACCATGGCAATGAAACTCAGAATCCGAGCATGAAATTGGGTAGTTGGAGGTCAACGCTTGGTGCAAGACGCTACCAAGGGCTGTATTAGCCTCGCCAGATGCGAAGACCGCCTGGGGCTTTATCAGTCCTGCTGAACACCAACATTTCCCAATCACTGGTAAACACATTTAGCATCATCAACTATTATACAAAAGTACATTGATAAAAAAGCCCTGGTGCAAGACGCTACCAAGGGCTGTGTTAGCCTTGCCAGGGCCATCAGTCTTCATCTGAGTCGCTGTCATCAGGCCAATATCTTCTAGCAGTGGGGGAGCTGGGGCCTGAAGTGGAGGGTCTTGGCCCTTCCTGGTGGTCATCACAGGACTTCCTCTGTCTCTTCAAACTTACCCAAACTCTGTTACCCTCTTCTCTGCGTCTCACGGAGGAGGAGCTGGGGCCTGAAGTGGAGGGTGCCGAGTGCCTGTGGTCCCCTTGTCCGCTTGTGTGTGTGGAGGAGCTGAGGCCTGAAGTGGAGGGTCTTGGCTCTTCCTGGCGGTCATCACGGGACTTCCTCTGCCTCTTCAAACTTACGTGACCTGTGTCACTTTCTTCCCTGCGTCTCATAGTGAAAGACCTGAGGCCTGAAGTGGAGGGTCTTGGGTCCTCCTTGCTGTCCTCAAAAGTCATCCTCTGACTCTTCACACTTACCTGACCTGTATCGCCCTCTTCCCTGCATCTCTTGGTGGAGGAGCTGAGGCCTGAAGTGGAGGGTCTTGGGTCCTCCTCGCTGTCCTCAAAAGTCACCCTCTGCCTCTTCATACTTACCTGACCTGTGCTGCTCTCTTCCCTGCTTCTCTTGGTGGAGGAGCTAAGGCTGGAGGCTGGGGAAGTAGAGTCTTCAGACCTGGGAGAGACTGGGGCCAGATCTTCAGGATGTTCCACTTGCTGCACAGGAGGCTCGTCCTCATCATCAGAGACGGGAAAGGGGATGTCCTCACCTTGACCTACATCACCTACCTCAACCTCACCATTGTCCTCGACACGCAACTTGTCCTCACTTACTTCTTCCTCACCAGAGGAGATGTAGATGGGGAGATCTTCATCGTCGTCGAGGATCCTGATGATTTCAGGGAGGCCATCCTCTGCAGGACGCTCGATGACGTAGGTAGCACCACCTGAGGAGAAAAGATATTCAAATTATAAGGATTTCTCATTGAATCTCTCATTATATATTTGGGATTAATCTAGCAATAATCACAATTTTTATTGAAAAATACTACAGTGCCCCTATACTAACTACAACTACACTACACTTGTAACAAAGCCACCAACACACATGGTGCTACGCCAACAGTGTTATCAAATATTGTGCAGATCAGCCTCTTAGTTTGTAGAGCAGAGGGATGAGGCAATCAATCAATTAATGCAACATAATATGGCATAATGCTAAGCTCCAGAAACAATGAGCACGTTTACATGTGCACAATAATCAGATAACTGGGAATAATCAGGTAATGGTAATAAATAATGATTTGACGCGTTTACATGCACTTCAATAATCTGATAATCAGAAAAACCTGGTTTACATGATTCAGTTCTCCCCAAGTACATGACATAAAACTCAAACTTCCTGTCACAGTAGGTACTCATATCCGTGAAAAACCTTGAGTCATATATTTGCAAAATAAAGCACTCATCATGCTGACAGCTTATATTCTTACAGTACTGTTTGTTTTTATCATTAACAAATACATGTGAGAGCATTCTAATGTGTAGTTTATCAATGTGGAGCCAATTTTACATACTTTGGGTAGTGTAGTGGCTGACTCGGCAGAGCCTTCAGGGCCAATTGGCTCTCAGCTGCTCGTCCCACTGTTTCACTTACAGTTGTGCTCCAATTGACTGTAAGATTGTAGGTTCAGCAAACAAGGACTTAGAACTACTCAAAGATACTCTGGAGTCAAGAGGAATCAGGTGCAACGTGAGTTTAATGTGTCACAGCAACAATAACACATCAACTCGTGAGTCAACCCCGGGATTGGACTGAAGACTCACGATTTGAACACTCTCTTTTATGCTCGTGGAGATTCAGCAGAATCTCCACCTCCTTTTCTTAAACCATCCTATCGCGGCCGAATTCTATTGGAAGATAACCTTTCCTTTTTTGTCCAAATCTGCCTTCACCATGAGCTAACCGTGGCAACCAAACTGGCCTTCGTCCAAAGTTGACCTCAGGGCCTGTGGAAAGTACCAAACTTTCTTCCAATAGATTCAGACCGCTGTCTCTGCTATTTTTAAAAATCATGTGAGCTCTGGGGATTTTCTTTAATTTGATCCCCTGAGCTCACACATTATACAGACCTTACAAACCCTTGAATGTGTGTGTGTCTGTTGTTACATTTTTCAGGTGATGCATAGTGTTGTATGTGTATGTGCTTTAACTTGTACAAATGTGCTGTGGTTTCAATCAACTGTGTGGTTACAACAATGATTCACCTTTCATAGTTACTCAAATATCACACAACTTAATCATGAGACATAATCAACTTATGCAGGATATAATATTTATCTGATCTTTAACTGATTTTACTTCACCTTGATCAATTGGCCTTTGGCCTGCTTAGTTATAAAACATTACACTACATTCCCCCCTTTGGGGCTACATGCCCCATATAATGTTTAAAATCAATGCCTTAAGATCAGAGAGAGAAAAATATATATATTCCCTCCTCTGGGACTCATAAGTCCCATACTACATAATTAGCATCAATGATTGTCTTCACATAACACAGGTTTAGTATTTCTTTGGTTATTATGTACTTCTTCAGTAGATCTCACACCAATCACTGGAAGGAAAAATATATATTCCCTCCTCTGAGACTGACAAGTCTCATACTACAATTACCATAGATCAGTAGTCAGTACACAGTAGTAGATCCAGTAATAGCTTTTTCAAATCACAGTTTAGGTTAAATGCCCTGTATATCAGTAGTACAATATTGATTCAAAGGTACTTAGGTTATACAGCTTAACTATTTGGTATACAGGTTACAACACGTAGAATACATGAATACATGTACTTAGCCACTCTCATTGTTCTGGAACTGTCCTCCAGCCACATCAGCTGCCATGCCTGCCCCACGCAGGCGCCTGTAGAAAGCCACCTGCCTTCTTAGTGGCTCACACTCCTGTTGCAGTGCCATAACCTTACTCTGGGCATCCAGCAGTTGATTTTTGCACAGTGACAGCTGCAGCTGAAGGTCGGTCACGTCCTTCTTCAATCTCTCCTGACGTCGGGCTGCTGCCACTGCCTGCCTGCGCAGGTCGCACGTCTCCTTTTCCATGCGGAGCCTATGATCCTTCATCAGCAACCTGTTTTCTCCCTTCCTGATTTGGTAGGTTTGTTGCCGGATTTTGCGGAGCTTCTTCCTTAGCTCCGGGGGGAAGTGATTCATAAGACAACGAAACATTCCTTGAGGAACCACATGCAACAGGTTCCGCAGACGTGCTGCAGTATCTTGCTCACGATCAGTTACTGCCTCGCCGTCCTCTGGCAGAAGGCTGAGGTGGTGCTCAACCTCCCACAGTTGAACTCCATATCTATGGTACAGTGCAGCTACTGTGGTTGGAGATACAGGCCGTACTCGCTGAGGGGTTGGCTCGCACCACCCTTCTGGTGGCTCTGCCTGGGGGTTAGGTGGAGGAGGGGGGTTGGCTGGGCCTGGCTCGGGAGGGGTGACGGGTGAGTAAGGGGAATCGATTGGGCGTGGCTCTGGAGGGGTGGTGGGTGAATAAGGGTGGTTGGCAATGCGATCATCCTCGTCATCTGTTGAAGTAGAGCTCTCAGGAGAGGACATTGGCTGTATCCCACCCCCTGTATCACTGTCGTCTGAGTCCTCCTTTTGCTGGCGTTGTTGCATGGACTGTGAGCTGCTTGGCTCTTCCCGCTGTGAGCCAGCTGGTGTAGCTTCTGCCCTCCCAGGGGGATTTCCAAGCCCACTGGGGCCCGCCTGAGCCCCACCACCCATGGCGGTACTATCAGCGATCACTCTAGGTGTCAGGGCACAGGACGGACCTGCTATGGCACATGACGGGCCTGGCGCCTCCACAACTTCATACCATATTGCCAGAGCCACCTCCTCAGGTGTGTGATCTGCCATCCATTGGCATCTACTTTGAGGGGACAGCTGCAGGAGCGGGGGTCGACCAGCAGGTGGGCCTGGCAAACGGGGAAAGACGTTGGCTGGGGGTTGGGTTAAGGCCTGGTACAGACGTGGGGACTGGACAAGTGGTGGGGCCAGCGGTGGAGTTGGAACGTGGACAGTCATCTGAAAGGCGACGTCTCCTCCTGGGTTGTGGGCTGGTGACATCGGGATGGTTGGTCTGGGACGGTACGGTGGAGGTGGTGGACGTGGCACACGGAACAGTGGAAGTGGTTGGTGCTGCATGACTGGATTCTGCACCTGCCACTGGAACCCCGGTTGATCCCCCGGATTCTGCTGTTGATCCGGGTTTGGGGCTCTCCAATTCTCAGCCATATTCAGCACCTAGCTTTAGGTCATAAGGGACATCTTTACTACAGCTCATTTTCTTAAACTGTTTTCCTTTTTCCCTATACCCGTTACATTTCTCTAAACGACATGCAAGCAAATTAGTAGCAGATTGATTGTTAGTGTGGGTTTGGTGACAGCATAGGTGTGGGCTGATGGCCTAAACCATCTTTGCCCTACATCATGTCCTCATATAAGTCTTCCGTCTGCCCATACATTAGCTCGTACACGGCAGGTGTTTCTGTCATGTTTTTGTATTGTATCTCATACTGATTGCCACCATTTTGGCTTGTAGTTTGAATTTGGTGCTCAGGATTCTTTTCCTGAGAGACATTCTCATACTTTGGTAGTTCCGTGTCTCCAGTAGACCCCAGACCTTGGTCTATAACCACAAATTGTCCCGTGACACTCGCCATGGTTCTTTTAATTACAAGTTGCACTAGGGGAAGAACACAGCAAGCTACTACAATGAGGGTCAGTACCACTAGTCCCAACAGTATTCCTATCATTTGTAACATCTTTCCAGGGGATAAGTTTGCTAGCCAGTCCAGCAGTGAGGGAACCTTAGTGTTCCAATTAGAATGTTGGACATGTTGTTCTCTTAGCTGGTGCATGTTCTCCAAAGCCCGTGTTAAATTGCCATCGGGTCCTGTATGCATCGGGATGACAGTACAACAGGTTTCTCCTGTCATATCGCCTATCACATTACAGATTCCTTGATCTTTTGCAAGCATTGTTTCAATGATAAGTTTGTTTTGCATTGTCATCAGGGATGTAGCATGTAGTTGCACTTTCACTCCCTCTAGAGCCTCTATAGTCCAGTTTATGAATCTCTGCTGATTATACCATAAATAATTTACCCATCGGCTGTTCCGGACTATGTAGTTGGCATTTGATATGTGCCCATAAAATGGTATCATCCCCAATAATCTTCCTGTCTCTATCCAGGCATCTGATATGGCTTGGTGGTCGTCAGGGACCCCTACTGGTATTTGCTCCCATGAAATGTATACATCCCCCTTGTCCCACCCTGTAGGTTGGTTTGTGGTTGATCTGCGAGATCTTTTGACAGTATGATTGGTTAGGCTTAGTATTGTAATTGGTCCTATTAACATTACTGGGGCACAGATTCCTGTCCAATTAGATGATAACACAGATTTTATCTGTTGATTGTCTTCACACATCCAAAATATGTCTGCCAGTGGCTCTGTGCCGTTGCTAAAGTCTCCAAACCACACCCAGCGGGTGGTTGAGTCATTGTGGGACAAGAAAGGCACTGAGGCTGCAACCGTGCCATTGACCACCTGACGACACTGAATTTTTGAGTTCTCAGTGGTGTTACATATCTTTACGTGCCCTGGAGTTGAACCATTCATCTCTCCTGAGCCTTCATACCTACACTGAATCATCTCTTTTGCCTCTTCAGAAGCATTGCATGCAGTGGAATTGTGTAGCAATTGTCTTAACCTATCCCCTCTAGCTATGCAAAAGGGAAATACAGTGTTTTGTGCCAGATGCACTATTGGAGGTACTAAATAGTCATTTTTAACTTGCTCTGAGGCGTCCTTAAGACTCATTGGACAAATGGCAGTGTCATTGGTGTGATTTTTCCTCCCTCCTGCCATCCACATAGTACATTGAGCAAAACAGGAGTTTGTGTGTGTAAGTGCTTCTACATTTGGAAGAGGTTTAACTATGGGTAGGCCCATTCTGTGACATGCTATACATGACTTGTTGGTTACTAGTTTAGCTGAATACTCTAACCATTGATAGAACATGTTGGATCCCCAGGTGGTGGTTTTAATTACATCCATTCTTGACTTTGGCGCCTGTCTTGGTTTTCTTTGGCATACTGGCTTTAATTGGAGCCACTGTCGGGCCACCTTTGCAGCTATGGTGTGCCCTGTGGCGGTGTGGGTGCATCCTCTCACATTACACATAACTCTCGCTGTCACCATTCCCTCTATGCTACAGCGTTGTCCAATTGCCCAACCATGCAATCTAATACCTCCTGTACCCTCCACCAAGATGTCAGTGTAAGCATGCGACTTATAATAGGTCAGTTGTATAGTCTCCCTATACGGTATTTTGCCCATTTTTGCAGCTAAGGTTCCTAGCGCCACTGCGCACTCACTTAATTGTATCTGGTTTTGGTTGTCTAATTCTGCCCCTTCACCTTGCCTTACGCCCGCCATGATAAGCAGTATAGTTAGTAGCATTATTATCCCTACTTTGACTCCTCCCATGTTGCCTGTACCCTGTTGTGGCCTATTAGGGTGCTGTTCCCTGGGATGTTCCTGCTCCGGGGTCTGAATCTCCTGCTTCTGGGCTGCTTCTGTCTGAGTCCCCTGGTTCTGCATCTGACCTCTCTGGGCTGCTAACCTCGCCCGTTTCTGGACTGCTGCTCTCTGTTCCCTGCTCTCTCTCTGCCTCTGCTCTCTCTGCTGCCTCTGCTCTCTCTGTGCCTGAGCCCTCATCATCAGTCCTGCTGCTACTAGGTGGCGACTCATGAGGTTCGTCGTCAACCACTGAGGCTGGGGTGCCTCCCTCTGAGGTGCTCTCTGTCGACACCCTCTCTGGCAGCGACCCGCTACTGTCGCTCTGGACTCTGCCCTGGTCCCGCCGGCGCGCCAAGCGCTCCGACCTCCTGGCCCCCTGTTCCTGCGGGGAGGCATCACCTTCCCCTTCTGTTTCCCCCGGGGCGGCTTCGCCTTCCCCTTGTGGTGCAGCTCTCTGTCTGGCTCTAGGCCGAGGTATCGGCCTGTCTGGGTTGTTAGCCCTGCAGCAGTGGTTAAGGTGGAACCAAACGTCCTTACCTTCGACTTTCAAGGCAGTTGGTGTGGCTACTAAGACCTTGTATGGACCTTCCCTGCGTGGCTGGTCCCACTTCCTTTTGAACACCTTGACGTACACCCACTCTCCAGGAAGTATGCGTTGAAGGTCTTCAGGGATCTCCACCCGTCTGTCCTCAGTGGCACCTTTCACTTGCTGGAACACAGCCCTGTGGATGCGAGTCAGACTTCGTAAATAGTCAAACATTTCACCTTGCAGCTGTTCCAATGAGGGTCCCTCGTGAGGCCCTCTCAAGTATGGCAATGGCAGAGGCCGGCCTGTAAGCATTTCATGCGGTGTTAGATGCGTGACTCTGCTGGCTTGTGAACGCATAGACATTAATGCAAGCGGCAATGCATCCACCCAGTTAAGCTTATCTCCACTGTCTGCCACTATCTTGGCTATCTTAGCCTTCAGGATACCATTTGCTCTCTCTACTGCTCCCTGTGACTGGGGATGGTAGACGCAGCCAAACTTTTGTTTGATTCCCAATTGCTTTAGTGTCTCTTGTATGACGTTGGACACAAAATGGCTGCCGTTGTCTGATGATATGGTATCTGGCATCCCAAATCTTGGGAAGACTTCTTGACACAGAAATTTTGCAACTGTTCTGTGATCTGATTTTGAGGTGGCTTTTGCTTCCACCCATCTGCTGTATCTACATATGACCACCAGGATATATCTCATCCCTCTAGCTCGTGACTGTGGTCCCATGTCTATGTAGTCTAGCATGATGTGTCTGAAAGGACCGTCTGGAGGTGGTATGTGCGCGATTGGGGCTGTGAAAACTTTCCTGATGTTATATCTCGCGCAGGTTTCACATTCACTAAGTACTCTATCTACTGTGGCAGCCATGAATGGCGACCACCAGACTGCTTGTAGTTTCCTTAGTATCTCCCCCCTTGCGCAATGGTCATTACCATGCGCCAACAGAATGGCATGTCTGATCAGTAGGGTTGGTAATACAAAATGACCATGAGCGTCGCGCCAGAGACCATTTGTTGGGCCAGGTTCTGTTACTCTAATGGCTCCGCGCTTCACCCATAGGCGTTTTTCAGCATCATCTACTCTGTTTTGAGCTAGAATGAGAGAAGGCATGGTAGTGAGAGACTCACAATCCTGGATGGTGAGTATGGGTGCCATTACTGTACCTATGGCAGCCTGTTTAGCTGTTTCATCAGCAAAATTGTTTCCTTTAGCAATCAATGAGTCAGTTTTTTGGTGGGCTGGACATTTAATGACTGCTAGAGCTGTGGGGAGAAGCATGGCTTCCAACAGCTCGCGGATGGCTTCTCCATGCGTTACCGGAGTGCCATCAGCTCTGCAATAGCCTCTTTGTTTCCATATGTTAGCGTGAACATGACACACACCATAGGCATATGCAGAGTCTGTGTAGACATTCAATGACCTTCCCTTTGCTAATTTACATGCTGCTGTTAGCGCTTTTATTTCAGCGAGTTGGGCTGAGCAGGGCTGAGCAAGTTTACATGATTGTAGCGACACAAAGGTTTGATCATCATTGGTAAGTTGAACAACGCCATAACCAGCATGGGTGCCAGTGGCGTCACGGAAACAAGACCCGTCAACGAACAATGTGAGGTCGGCTGGAATTGGTTGGTTATGCAAATCTTCCCTAGCACGCATGAATTTGTCAGTGTCAAGAAGACAGTCATGTGGTGTGCCCTCCGATGGTAGTATGAGTTTAGTGGCGGGATTGATGGTGCTGCAGCGTTGAATGTTAAGTTCAGGGGCTGATAGAATTACCTCATAGCCCGTGCGTCTGGCTTGTGTCAGTACGAACCGTGGACTTGTTAGCAGCGCGTGGAGTTGGTGGGAAGTGTACAGTGTCACAGGGTGTCCCATGGTCAGCGATGATGCTTTCTGAAATGCAAACACAGCTGCAGCTAGCCCCTGATAGCAGGGTGGTAGCCCAGTTTCAATGTTATCAAGCTTGGTGCTGTAATAAGCTAGAGGTTGTTTACCTGTGGGTGTGTCCTGCATCAACACAGCACATGCAAACCCTGATTTTTCTGCCACATACAAATGGAAAGGTTTAGCATAGTTAGGGGTTCCCAATGCTGGAGCAGACTTCATGTCTGCTTTTAGAGCCTGAAATGCTCCCTCTGCCTCCTCTGTCCACTCTAACTGAGCTGTGCTATTAGTTTGTCCTGCTGCCCTTATCAGAGCCCTGAGTGGAGCAGTTTTAATAGCATAGTCACAAATCCATGGCCTGCTGTAGCCTGTCATGCCCAGAAAAGACAACATTTGGCCAACCGTTTGCGGTTGAGGGGCCTTGATCACTGTTTCCAACTGAGATGGTGCAATCTGTCTTTTGTCACCACACAACTGTCTGCCCAAGTACTCTACCGTTTGTTGGCAGAACTGCAATTTGTTTTTGCTGACTTTGTGTCCCCCCTTGGCTAGTGCAGTGAGCACAGCAATGGAATCTTTTTCACACTGTTCTTTTGTAGGACTACAGACGAGCAAATCATCAACATATTGCAAAACTGTGCTTGGTACGTTCAAACTGGCAAGGTCTTGTGTCAACACGCGGTTAAATATCGAGGGGGACTGCGAGAAGCCCTGCGGGATCCGCCGATATGTCCACTGTTTGTTATCATATGTGAAGGCAAACAAATACTGAGAATCTGGATGTACCGGTACACTGAAAAAGGCTGAACACAAATCAATAACTGTGTACCACTGTGTTTCTGGCGGGATGTTTGAGAGCAGTGTGTGTGGGTCTGGCACATGTGGCACTTCTCCGTCTATTACCGCATTAACCGCTCTCAAGTCGTGGACCAAACGGTAGTCTGATGAATTTGGTTTCCTGATGGGAAAAATGGGTGTGTTGCAGGGACTGTTAGTTTCAACCAACACTCCTGCTTCCACTAGCCCCTTGATCGTTGGTCTGATACCATCAATCGCATGCTGCTTGAGGGGGTACTGCTTTTGGTATGGTAGATTAACATTTGGTTTTAGCTTGACGTGAACTGGTTGGGCTGATTTTATCAGTCCTACATCTGTCTTATGTGCTGTCCATAGCTGAGGTGGAACTTGTTTTAACATGTTCTCATGTTCTGCAGTGAGTGCCATTTGTGTGGGTGTGTGATCTTCTATCAATACCTTATGTGTTACTGCATGATCCAGCAGGCTGCATGAGATTTTGATAAACTGTTTGTCTTGTGAGACATAAGTGTCTGGAATCTCTGTAGGTACCCACTCAGGCACCTGCAGGGCACGCTTGACCATGGGGCCAAGATGGTGAGACTCATAACCCTCAGCCACTAACAATGTTAGATGTGGTGTGGAATTTGGCACCTGAAACCACCCGGCTAAGTCTTCTGGAAGGCTCACCGCTGTAGCTACGCCTTCAGGTCCCAAAAACATGTCTTCACATCTAATTGTGCGCAATTTCTGATCAAGTACTGAGTCCCAGCATTGCTGATAGTCTTCATGTGTCTGGTCTTTGTCATACATGAGTGTGCAATGCAGTGGCAGAGTGGGGGTGTGTGCCGCATGATAATGACGCCTAATCCACCTTTCTCTATCTAGCCATTCCTGTCTAATGTAGGTTTCTGGTGGTACTAGCTGGAGCCAATAGACAAGTGCCTGCTTTGTTTTAGGTATGTCTGTAGGGAGCTGTGACATCATGCTGTGGGGAGGATCATCAGGAAAGTCCAAATACAGTCCATCTTGAGTACACATGATTTTTGCTTTTAGTGAACACAGGACATCTCTTCCCAATAGGTTCACTGGAGTGTGTGCTGAATATAGCAGGGGTGCACATATGGTTTTACCTGCAATGAGCATTGGAACTGGTTCCGTTAAGGGTATGACTTGTGATTTCCCAGAGAAGCCTATTGTCTTTATAGATGACGTGGAGAGGGGGAACCTGGAACCTTCTTTTCCAATGCATGAGTATGTAGCCCCTGTGTCTACCATGAAAGGATATTCACGGTCGTGGATGACAACAGGTATGATAGGCTCGTCATGTGACTGCAGTGATATGGCTGGTGATATTAGTTCCCCCTCAGGCTCCTCTGGGCACCCCTACCAGGGCTGCCCTGGCGGGGTGTTAGGCCAGTTCTGTGCTGGACCTTCCCATGGGTTAACGGGACACTGACTCCGTATGTGGCCTGGCTGACCACACCCCCAGCACAGATTGTCAGGTGGAGCTGGACCAGCCCCTGGGTAGCCTGAGCCCATGTCTGGTGGGCCTGGTTGCTGATTGGGTGTGGTTTGCTGGTATACTTGCTGGTTTCCTGGTGTGTAGTTTCTGCTTCGGGGCCCACCTCTGCCTCGACCTCTTTGGGGCCGGTTGCCGCCTCCCCTTGGCGTTGGCTGCTGGTAGTAGTAGTAATGGTGTGTAGCATTAGCAGAGCTGCCACTACCTGCTGTATTGGGGTCTGCTGAGGCTGGCTGCTGAGGTGCTTGAGGGAGGTTGGACTGGGGAGGTGTTTGGTTGGCCGCTATCATTGGAGCTTGCACCTTATTCTTTTCCTTTTCCTTTTTTACCAGCTTGCTGAGTTCTCCAAGTTGCAGTTGCGTCAGCTTAGTGACTATCTGTTTATTCTCCTCCTCTGTTTTCTTTTTGTCTTTCCTGTAAAGCTCCACATGATGGATGATGTGTTCTGAAAACAGCGGCCAATCCATCTTCATCAGTCCCACCACACCCTCTAGGCGTCGCTGCACCTCTTCTGGCATGGCTTTTTTAACCATCACCTTGAACAGACTCTGAGTTGTTTTGTTAGCATTCCATGCTTCCCCTGTCTCCTCTTTCCATCTCTTCTGAAAGTTGTGCAGGAACTTCATGGGGCATTCCCCCTCCGCCATAGTTTCTCCTTCCAGTTTGGAGGGGTCTCTTTTTGCTGGGTAATGCACCCTCAGGTGCTTCCACACGTTGGCACGGTAACGGCCAAAGTCACGTGAATCATGTTGGTTCGTACCAATGGCTCCGTCCATGTGTGCTTCAGTGAATATTTCCAGAGTGGTCTGTTTTCCTGCCACATAGGTGAGGAGAGCTTTAATGTCTCCCACAGCCAGTTGTATACCAGCTGTGGTTTCTTCCAAGGCCATTATCCATTTATCAGCTCCATCTGTGAGTGCAGGCAGGCGTTCTGCCAAGCCTATCATGTCCATGAAGGGCCAGGGCTCATACTGTTGTCTTCCACCCGAGGTGGTTATGAGAGGAAACATGCTGTCACCACCGTCCTCCTCCAACATTCCCTCTTCATTGTCACCAACTGTCTTTCCGCTTCTTAATGCCATACCCCTGTGTTGTTGTTTATCAGCCTTTGCTGTCTGCACTGAACGTGATCTGTCAGATTCCATGACACCCTGGAGCGTCAGCGTGATGTGTTCTGTTGTGGAACTGGGTTGGGGTTCCCTTGGTGGCTGCTGAGAGGGGCTATCTCGTCGCATACGCTCCTCTAGCTTCTCTATTTCGTCCGTCATATGTTTTACCTTTTCCACAGTGTGCAGAGCCAGCTCTTCCATTTGCTGCAGTAGCTGGGTGTCCTGAGCGTGAGCTGGTGTTGCCTCCCTTGTGGCACCTTCTGTGAGTCCGTGGCTGCTCCTCTCGGGTGTGTCATGTCTTAATGACTGGTCGGGGTAAGGTGGAGGGTCGATGGTGGTTTCCCTCCTGTATTCTTCTTCTCGGCGTCTCCTGTCTTCCTCTCGGCGTCTGCCCCAATTCAGCATTTCTTCATCTAGCCATTCGGGCCAGTGGAGATTTTCCACCTCACTGTAAACCCAGTGTCGGGGGTCCCGCCTCTCTTCACTGTGTGATGCTTTGATGTTTGATCCAGATTTTGTTCGGGTGAGGCCTGAGTGGCCAGCAGGGTGGGCGGGCTTTTTCATGAGGAGGTCCGAACAACTTGCATGATGGGACTTGTATGCTTTGTCTTTGATTAGTCTGTCTCTGCTCCTCCCCCTTCGCTTCAGGAGTGGGGCCCGCCTTCTGGAAGGGGCCTCCTCTGCTTCAGTGTATTCAGCTGCCTCTTTGTCAGTTGAGTATGTGGTGTCTTTTGCTTTCTCACCTTTAGGGTCTGCTGAGTGTATTTCACTGTAATCCTCCTCGTCATCATCATCTGACGATCCATCAGTGCTCTCTGTCTCTGAGGGTGATGCCACCTCCATCCGCAGCTTCTTCCTTGGCGTCTGTTGTTTCTCCTTTTTACCTGGCTTGGTTAGAGTTACAGTGAATTTACCCTGCACTTGACCCTCCATTTCCATTGCTTTTGCTGCATGCAGTGGATATTGTCCTGTGATTGGTTGTGTAGGTTGTGTGGGTTGTGTAGGTTCTTGTGGATAAGGTGGAGGTGGTGGTATGGGCAGGGGCGGTGCGGTGGGCGTCACTACCTCCTGATTTTGGTGCTCTTTTTCCTTTTCTCCCAGCTGCACCATCTGCTTTCTTCCCCCTGCCTGCCTGAACCAATCCAACACCTCTCTCTCCTTGGCTCGTTTATTCTTTTTCTTGTAGCTGGCTTTAGTATCTCTAGCTTCAATGTGCCTCAGCTCTGACTCCACTTCATCACAGCATGCTGGATTAAAGGTACCATCCACAGGCCAGCGATACCTTCCTGATGTTCTTTTGTGCCACTTATTTACACACCGTTGAATACGTTTTACTCGATTCGGGTGTTGTCGCATCACTGCCTCCACTGGGGTTAACACCCCTTTCTCCATTTTTCCCTGTCTGGCTCCCATGAAGCCCTGTTTGACTTCACTGGCTCTTGGAAACTCTGGTTGTTCGTCTGTTTCAGTAGTGCGTATCAGCACTATAATTTTTCCTACTGTTATAGCAGTCTTATACTTTTTGTCTCTGTGAGGATTGTACTCAAATTTATATGATCCGTCTTCTTGCGGGACCTGGGTTAAACAGCCGAATTTCCCTGTCTCCCACTCAACTTTTCTGGGCTCAATGACAATCTGCAGCCGTGGATGATATATCACTCCGCCTGCTTGACCTCTGATTCTGATTTGTTGCAGCGGGAGTCTCGCTACTGGAGCGTTTTTATAGTTATCACACAACACCTGTAAAAGGGGATTTAGTGAATAAGGAACCCACAATCTGCGCAAGATCGCTTCCCACGGAGCACCCGGATATGTTTCTTTTACTTTTTTCAGGTTAGTGAATTTCGTGATCTGCCAGAGTTTCTGGTTAATTTCTTGCTCGTCCTGCCAATGCTCAGTCCCCTCGTTATCAAAATATGATCTTTCTAGCCAGAAATGTGTGCGTATTCCTTTATACTCTACGGGACCCTCTGTCAGACAATGCTCTTCCTCTATAATTTCATCCTCACGACCATCATCCAATTCCATCTAAATTTAGGTGTTTTGTATTTTTCTAGGTTTAAGGTTGCCCTCTTTTTTTTTTTTGTTGTCAGGCTAAATTTATGTCTTTTAATTTGTTAGTCAAGTCTCTTTTACTCCTACTCCGCTCTGCGTCTCCCTCTTTTGTATTTGTGCAGCCGACCGTGTCGGCGCTCACCTATCTCGCCTTGCTCCCCTGTCTGTGTCTGTGCAGTCAGTCGTGTCAGCCTTACGTCAGTCTGGACTCCTTCTCTGTGTCTGCATGAGTCAGCAGTCTAGCGTGTTATTTTACACTTTATACACTTCTCCCCTACTCACCTCCTTTTTACTGTATGTACAACAACAGTTTATGCCCTACTTAAGGTGTTTTCCTACATTTACACAGAGTTTATGCTCTACTTAATGTATTTTTCTACATTTACACAGACATCACATACCACATTTAGTTATTTACAAGTTTTTACAATATGATCGATCGGTTTTTGGTACTGCTCTTTTGACTTTTTGTTTATTTTTTCACTTTTTCTCTCTATGGATCCTCTTAGCCTCTTCTTTTGGTGTCCTATCCACGCAGACCCACTCCCCTAATAACACAATTCCCGTGACTGAAAGGAATGTGACAAGATGAAGTGGCGGTATCACAGAAACACTCAGTACTCTGCCCAAGCAAACCTATTTTCCTACCTGACGACCCTGTCTCCATGCGCGACAAAAAGGACCGTTAGGAGGATAAACTAGTGGTATCACAGAAATACTTTATCTCTTTGGCTTTACCGGTTATTTCTCTTCCCTGTGTAACTCCTACAGGTTTTTGTGCACTTCTCCTTTAAATACTTTAAATACCTTAACTCACACTCAACACACACACATTCACTCTTTCCGCTCCATAATCACACCTGTTGCACCAATTCAACTGTCTCCAGTGTTGTTAGTTATGCATTAATCATTCCTTTAAATCACTTAATCATCACATTATAACTAGGTTCTTTTAAGGGAGGGAAAAATCAAATACCTTTGACCTGGGCGGCCCCCAGCACTGCACCCCAGACACACACAAAGAAAAGAGAAAGTCTTTTACCTTGTTTTAGGTGGCCACCTAGTGTCTGTCTGGGCGCACTGCGGCACCTCCGGTCTCAGGCTTCAATCCCCTGTTCCTCTCCTGGCTGGCGACGCCAAGTGTAGTGGCTGACTCGGCAGAGCCTTCAGGGCCAATTGGCTCTCAGCTGCTCGTCCCACTGTTTCACTTACAGTTGTGCTCCAATTGACTGTAAGATTGTAGGTTCAGCAAACAAGGACTTAGAACTACTCAAAGATACTCTGGAGTCAAGAGGAATCAGGTGCAACGTGAGTTTAATGTGTCACAGCAACAATAACACATCAACTCGTGAGTCAACCCCGGGATTGGACTGAAGACTCACGATTTGAACACTCTCTTTTATGCTCGTGGAGATTCAGCAGAATCTCCACCTCCTTTTCTTAAACCATCCTATCGCGGCCGAATTCTATTGGAAGATAACCTTTCCTTTTTTGTCCAAATCTGCCTTCACCATGAGCTAACCGTGGCAACCAAACTGGCCTTCGTCCAAAGTTGACCTCAGGGCCTGTGGAAAGTACCAAACTTTCTTCCAATAGATTCAGACCGCTGTCTCTGCTATTTTTAAAAATCATGTGAGCTCTGGGGATTTTCTTTAATTTGATCCCCTGAGCTCACACATTATACAGACCTTACAAACCCTTGAATGTGTGTGTGTCTGTTGTTACATTTTTCAGGTGATGCATAGTGTTGTATGTGTATGTGCTTTAACTTGTACAAATGTGCTGTGGTTTCAATCAACTGTGTGGTTACAACAATGATTCACCTTTCATAGTTACTCAAATATCACACAACTTAATCATGAGACATAATCAACTTATGCAGGATATAATATTTATCTGATCTTTAACTGATTTTACTTCACCTTGATCAATTGGCCTTTGGCCTGCTTAGTTATAAAACATTACACTACAGTAGATTCGTAGTAAAAGTACTGCAAAGTGCAATATACAAGTGTATTGTATATAAACTTGTCACACAAAGTACATAACATATAAGTAAGATAAAATAAAAGTGACAGTTTAAACACTGAGAATATAAAAATATTTTATGAAAAATCTTTATCTGAAAGGAAACAAAACAAAGGAAAACAAAGGAAAGAAAAAACTCAAGAACAAGAAAGTAAGAATAACATTAACTGCTAGCAATTATGAACAAACTGGCCTGATCTAGCTTAAAGCGAAACATTATCCATGTGACAAAGATGAAAACCTTTTTTTAAATGTAAAAGTAGCTATTGGATAGACTCTGCATATTGACTCTAAAGCGGGATTTGTACGTGTGCATCAGAGCCTACGCTGTAGCCTACACAGGCGGCCTACACTATTGTGAGCATTTATACGTGTGCTGGTGTCTGTGTCACTGTGCTGTTACACCTCCAAAACACTATTCAGCAGTGAGTTTCTGTTAAGTGCTGTAAAGTTAAGTTGATTTAAAATATACCTAAAATACAATAATAGCAACCATTTCAAACACAATTTCACAAATCAGCTTCACTATAATTCGCAGCATTCACAGAGAAATGGCATTTCACATTGTATAGATTAGCCTAGTGATTAGCGGAGATTTCCTTTACTTAGCCTATATGAAGCCAGGGACAACATCTAACAAAGGTAATGTTACAAAATTAAGTTCCATTATAACTCATGAGGTTCACCGACAAAACAACCGTGTCATACTAAACATGTTTTCCAAACAAATATAACATACTAACATTATTAGCACAAGCCTATGGCGTTTTACCTGTATAAATTAGCCCAGCGACAAGCAGAGATTTCCTCTGATCATATGAACAGCAAGGGCTAGCGCATTTTTTGGCTGCGGCAGCTAGTCGCAGCACTTACGGTGGCAGCTCCAGCTGCCGGATGAGCTGCCTCGCCAGCTGCCTCGGACGCTAGTGGCAGCGCCTGAGGCAGCAGACGGTATTTCGGCAGCTGCCGCAGCACTACCTCTGTTTTTACTTACTACCATGGAATGGCAGGGTGTTTGCATGTGTGTTTGTCAGCGGTCCTTGAATATTAGTATGTATATTATACAAAGCTAGATCCTCATCATTCCACCTGTTTTAAACTAGAAATTACGATAACGAACTGCCTCAGTGGGACCTCGAGCTGCCTTGACAGCAGCAGCTGCCACTAGCCTCCGAGGCAGCTGCCTCAGTAGTGGCAACACACACACACACTAAAACAAAGCATATCACAACATAGAAGTTACATCATATAATTATGGCATACCCTTCAAATTGTGGATGAGTGGCTGAAGTAATCAGATTCATAATATACAAAGGAAAGAAAAAACTCAAGAACAAGAAAGTTAAGAATAACATTAACTGCTAGCAATTATGAACAAACTGGCCTGATCTAGCTTAAAGCTAAACATTATCCATGTGACAAAGATGAAAACATTTTATAAAATGTAAAAGTAGCTATTGGATAGACTCTGCATATTGACTGATAGCTAAGCCAAATAAACAGGGAAAAGAGACAAGGGATAACAGGGAAAAGTGTTGATAAAGAGTATTTGTCTCTCCGCAAAACTGCCTGGATCATTATTATTATAGTCTCTAATCCACATAGCATGATGCCTGAACATAGGACCTTCACATTAGAATGTCCGTTCTGCCTTAGCTGAGGCTTGAACCCACAACTTCTGAGACTGAGGTCCATCTTCTATCTCACTGAGCTAATTGGCAAGTGACAGTTTATGTGTGGCTTCACAAACTAAGCCAAGCATCAGGGTGCCATCCATGCCATGGAAAAGCAAATTTTAAAGTGAAAGTTGCAAATCTGTAGCACATATGGTTGATTTGTTATGAATTTTCAAAGTTTTGAAATTTAGAGGCTTGCTGTAGCGCCACCATCAGGACTATTGTCTTGTGTTTCCAGTTGAGGACATCTGGCATGGGACTGGACCTTTATGAAAAGTTTGGCTAGATTTCTCATATGGAAATGTTGCACGAGCTGAGGCTTGAACTCACAATCTTTAACACGAGACAAGACAGCAGTTGTTAGTGTGTAAAGGCAGATTTCAAACAGCTGTCAAAAATTTAATTATTAAGACAAAAATCCGAAAATACACAAATTGCATCTAGACAGCATGGAGATGTTGGTAATTTGTTTTTAACAATGATTTACTGGCTCCATAAGTGAAAAACTGATGTTTAAAAATGTCATTTTTGCATTGACTCCAATTGTTCACGAGAGAGAAATTCAAAATGCTGTAAAAAATTCAGTTTTTGAAATAAAATTCTGATATTTGCCACACATCATCTACCATGACTCCAAAATTTTGTCATTTTCATTTATTTAGCAAGAATTTGCAAGTATATGTTTACAACACCGTTTACAGTCAAACATTTTGATGCACTGTAGGCTCAATTTTTGATAAATCAAATATCTGCGTGGATCGTTTGTGTAGGACAGTCTGAAGAAGCACATAAGGTTGATTTGTTGTGAATTTTCAAAATTTTGAACTTTAGAGGCTTGCTGTAGCGCCACCATCAGGACTATTGGCCTGTTTTTGCAGCTGAGGCAATGTGGCATGGGACTGGACCTTTGTGCAAAGTTTGGTGATTTTTCGCGCATGGGAAGTAGGATTTCTATGGGAGGCCGTTTAGGGCAAAACACATCAAAAATCTGCACACACACTTACAATGTGTGTGTGCAGGTTTTCAGTGTGTAAACATGTTTCATAGTGTGTACGTAGCCATTGTCAGTGTGTGTGAATACTCAGTGTGTGTGTGTGTGTGTGTGTGCGCGGTTGTGTGTGCATGTTTTTAGTGTGTATGTGTCCATTGTCGGTGTGTGTATGCAGCTTTTTAATGTGCTTAGCCTTTATTTACGGTGCGTATGTACCCATTATCAGTGTGTGTGTGTGTAAATTGTGTGTGTGCGTACAGATTTTTGATGTGTTTTGCCCTGTTTCGGTGCATATGTGCCAATCTTCAGTGTGTGTGTGAGTACATTGTAAATGTGTGTGCAGATTTTTGATGTGTTTTGCCCTAAACGGCCTCCCATAGATTTCCTTGGAATGATGAGGATCTAGCTTTGTATAATATACATACTGACAAAGGCAACTTCGTTTATAAACACATGCAAACACCCTGCCATTCCGTGGTAGTGAGTAAAAACAGAGGTAGTGCTGCGGCAGCTGCCGAAATACCGGCTGCATCCGAAAGGCCCACTGGCATACTGCATACTACTACTACGTACTACCACTGGATACTACTCCTACCTACTAAACAAGTTGGGTCCATTCGGACATACTAAAAGATTGGTGGGAAAGCACTCCATCTGCTGGCAGAGCAGAGGTACTGCACCAAAATCTGAACGCACCTGTGACTATTGAAATTGTCCAAAAATGAAGCTGGCCACTCTGTACCCACCAGCAACATGTCTGCAAGCTCTCTCATGCTTCTCAACATGCAAATTGCGAGGCGTATGCGAGCCAGAGCTTGCAGACGCCTCCTTTTGCACATAATAATTAATTCACTGCCACAGTAAGCAACGACATGACATGCCACACTCAAGAACTTAAACTTTGCACTTTGAAGATCCTTTATATTGTTTATGAAATAATCCAACCTGTTATGGTGATGACAACCATCATCACTTCTCATTAGTGTCACAACGCTGACATCATGTGTCAATCAAGTGATTAGTTCATTGAATATCAATATGTAGATACAGCATTTCCACCAGCACATTCTGGCGTGTGTAGGCTGAGTCACTTTGAACACCTGTCACCTCACACAGTACAATGACATCCAATAAAACTGCTCTGCCATGATGTACTGTCATTATGCCAAACTTAATCATCATTTGGTTTAACAGTACTAGTATTTATTATTATCATTACTTATTTTATTATTGTTGTTTGTTGTTGTCTTTTGAATGTCAAACAAATGTGAATGTCCAATATCAAACTAACTTAATACCAGTATAAAACAGACCGCTTTGTTCATAATCATATTAGCAGAAATACATTTTTGACCAATGAAAACTGTGTGTGTTGATAATTGTATATTTGTGCAACTTAAATCTTTAGCTTATTGCAGGTAATGGAGGCGTACATAGCCGGCGGCTGCCGTTGCTCCGCCATGATGTTTTGAATCTTGCCGGGCAGCGACCACATTGCATTTAAATAGGAGACTGGTGATGGCGGTAACATGCCGTGCAACGTCTACAATTAAGTAGAAGACGAAGAAGAAACCCGTGGTGCATTTTGGGTAAGTAGTAGCCCTGCATACATATATATGTATATATGTCTATGGTATGCTCTGCCATCATACTACAGTGTAGGCGTAGTTAGTAGGAGTGGTAGCATACTACTCGTCTAAAACTAATTAGACGAGTAGTATGCTACCAGCTCCGGATACAATAAATCCAGCTTCAGCAACCAAAACAAAACAAGCCGTGGTGCACATGCCCTGTGTGATTCCGCCTGTGCGTTCCTGCGTCATGACGTATGTTCCTAATAGTCCCACCGTTTCCATGGCGCATAACTGGAAGCATTTTGGCATTGTCTGAAACTCGACCTGTACGCCATTTTTCTTTCAGTCAATTCGATCACAAAAGGTCACATTTAGACGATTTGATACCCTCAAACAAAAATAACAGTATTTTCACATCACTACATGAGTTGTTAACACATTCCGCACCTGTCCCGGTACATTTAACACATTCTGTCCATCAAAATATCAATTAACACCAGAATCCGTGAATTAGTGTCTGTTTTAATCAAATCTGGAGGTTTCTACCAGACCTAATAACATGGTGTGAACTATAATCTCAAACAGTTGCACAATTTCTACACTGATAGCCTAACGCTTTTAACGAGTTAAGAGGTCGGATCAACAAATAAGACGCTAAAATAAATGTAAAAGTTGTCTTACCTGCGCGGTCGGTGTCCGGCTCACGCAGGTGCTCCTCCGGGGTCGGTGGTCTGCTGGGGTCCATTTTCGGGCTCGTCGCTTTCCCACGAAGTTGAATAATCCAAAGGGTTTGAAAAGTGTTTTCCAAAAGTTTGCTTTCTTTCTCAAAACTCACAGAGTTATCTTTCCACAGTTTGGCTCGGGTCCAAAGTCAAGTGCAAAGTGAGAGGTCAGGATGATCTGGAAGCCTTATGACCATCGTTCTGTTTCCATGGCATCTGATGATGCATGGCTTTGGTGTCACTGACACAGAATATGTTTTTATTCAATCATTTCATATTTGTTCGTTTATTGTTTTTTTATTTAAAGGCTCCTTTCACCGATTTTTTTAAATGAGCATTTCTCTCTCTTTTATTCTAGTTTAACTGCAATTTCTGTGTAATTACTGCTACATAAATAACACAAGATAAATAAATAAATTATAACTCAAACCACAATCACCCTTAACATCATCACCAACCATTCTTTATGCAGAGAAAATTGACTGAGCATTAAGCTCTTTTATAGCAATGTCCTGAGTTCACATTCAATGGGCTCGAAGGATACAAATATATAATTGCAATAATGCCATGACAGAAAAGTCCATAATAACAAATAAGTAGCAACAATGTCTATCAAGAATTATAAACAGCAATTTAAAAAAAAAACAGTAAAAAGAGGATGATGTAAAACAGAACCATTATTAATACCTGACATTTTAGTAACCACTGTATGTAAAACAGTGCGGGCCATGCTGGTGTATTACAATTGTTGAAATGTGAGGAAACAAAACAATGGATGATTTGAATAAATTAATAAACTGGTTATTAGGTTAATAGGACCATTCAATATCCAAAGCCATTTCCTTATAATTCCCAATAAAATATTACAATCTATTGTACTGTGTTGTATTGAAAGAGGTGCTTAGATCTCGAAAACTGCAGAAGTGGGGGATTCGACTCACACTGATAAAAGGCTCGACTTTGATTTGGTATTCATGGCTTGAGACTTGCCTGAGACTTGAGACAGATGACTTTAAAGGACTTCACTTTTTCTAGACATTGAGAAGTTACATTTCTTTTTTAAAAAATGAGTGGGTGATTTCTAGTGTGAAGGCGTGCAAACCTGGCAGATAAGCAGAGGCCATGGCACAAGGCAGCTATCATGGAGGGGGCAGATCCAAAAATTATAAAATTTAGATTCAATGATAATTTTGTTGATGAAGGTAGTAAGAACAGAACAGCAGTACGCAAAATCTATAGCTCAAAAATCACATTACCACCACAACATCTAACTTCATCTGTCACTACACACAAAGAAAAAGGTGTGTGTATGTGTCTTCTTAGCAAACGAAGAAAGCTAATGTGTGAATTGACTAGAAAGCTAACATTTGACCAGATCATTAGAACTTTATATGACTTGACTTGGTACTTGCTTGACTTCTCACTCGAGACTTGCTTGTGTCTTGAACATGTGACTTTCTCACACCTCTGCAAGACAGAGTGAACATCAGGACATCATGATACAGGAAAGGACTTGGTTTCAGAGACAGATCTGTGCTTCAGAGGGACTGAAATATCCGTAGCAGACTGGTAAGCATTATTTAAACCAATTATACTTTCTTAAAAATGTGCAGTGCACCTCTTGGCCAGAAGGCTTGAGTACAAGAAATCGACCAATTTTAATGAGCTTGCAAATAGATGGTGCGAGTGCAGAGTCATGTGCAGGACTTGTTTTGGAAAACGTGAGAGGCTGAGTGGAAGTAGGAAAAACAACCTCAGGAGTACAGATTTCACAATGTTCTAGCCAAAAAGAGTATAAAAAATATTGATTTTTTGAGTTGGTTAAAAAAGAACTGAAGCTGCAGGATTAAAAAAAGAAGTCCCTGTTGCAAACAGAGAATGAAAGACATCATTCAGAACGATAATTTTTATTGCCTTTGGTAATCAGAAGGACTTTTCCTCAGTAGACTCACATTATAGAAACACACCTTTGAGTAAAGTCACCAAACGGTTTTTCACCAGTTTGTTATTCACTAAACTTGCCATGAGTGATCCTGGATAACTCTGTGTTTTCCAGGCATCTATTAGCATTCACAAGTCAGTCACATGTAGTTATCATCAACAGATCAAATGTGCAGTATTAATTATGATATTTAGTTTTATTTATGTAAATGTTTTATAAGAACTCTAGACGCTGTTGGATTTTTGTTACATGGCTAAAGTGAAATAAATGTTGTTCACTATTGGCTGTAACACAAAAATTTGTGAACAAGAAGCAGGTGCCATACTGCTTCCTGTATTGCAAAAACAGAGGCTGGAATGAGATCAAATGGTAAAAATAAACATTGCTGACAAAATATGAACCAAGTTTCTGTTACTGTGTTGCGTATTTCCCAGTTCAGATGTTTTCAACATATTTTAGCTTAGGGTTTACCTGTAACTGACCTTTCACTAAACCCGCCCCTTTGTGAAGAAATATTATAATATATTTGGAAAAATGAAACAGTGACTCTAGAGAGAAGCAGGCAGAGGGGTCTACAGTCTGTGTTTGAAGGATATATCCAGGATGTCAAACTGACTCAGCAGCAACAACAGGTGAAAAAGACAAAGATCGTTAGAAGCGAAAGTCGAACTATAGGCTACAGATCACGATGTAAAAGTGGGTGTTGCCATATTGATTATGATCAGCTGACATCAAAATGATTTGCTGACAAAATAATACAATCATGTTGTTTAGTTCAGCATAATACCCATTCATATAGGAGTCCTGGTTTATTGAGGGGCACATTTGATTAGGGTAGGGAAGAGAAAAGCACTGGACTGGAGGACATTGAGCAGGGTTGCTGTTACAGTTGTGTTTAATAGAGTTGTTGTGTGACTGTCAGTCTAGAATAATGAGCTTTGGTGATTACTTAGCCCATATGTGTGTCTGTGTGCACGTGCAAGTGTGTGAGCATGTAATGTGTGGATTGGGTGGCCGAGGTGGATGTACGACTCCCGGCCTGAATTTTTGTCCCAGTCCGGCCCTGTTTGCCCCTGTGCCGCTGCCAGCACCCGAACCACCACCGCAGGATGGGCAGGGACCTCTGGGAAAGTCAAACCATGTTCATCTGTGCACAATGTGATGACACACAGCTGGTTGAATATCAGTAAAGTTTCCTGCTTCCTGTCACTGGTTCCTGTACAGCAGGGTCATTTTTTTTTCACTGTTATAATCATTAAAAAGCAAAAGCAGCATGTGTATACATTCAGTAGGCTATATCTTCAGTAGCTTGCTAGCTAACCCTACACTTCTCAGGGTTTGATTTTGGTTTTGGAACACGGAAGAATCTTTCAACCTCTCCAGGTACAAATGAGTATCATTAATACATGATGTGCCCCAGGCACAACATTTAGCTCAAAAACCACAAAACCAGCCTGAAAATGAAGGAAATCTGAAATGACTGTATTAGAGTCAATGGAGCACAGATGTGTTGTTGTCAGACATTGGTCTGACCTCCAAACCTCCAAATTGTTTACTGTGTCAAAATGGCCAAGATCACATTACATTACCAATTAGCGGGAGCATTTATTTGTCCAGTGCGGCGTAGAGCATTTTGGCAATTGTGGGTTTTCTACCTCTTGAGCAAATGCCATAGCTCCTTTGTCTGTTTTCTCTAATCATGTAGCACCAATTTTCAAAAGTATCTGTGTCTTTCTTCAGCAGAGACAGTCTAGTTTTATGAAAAGACCATCTCCTCAGCAGTGAAATACTTCTTTAAGCACGTGTGTACCAGTTAGAGTCAGTCCGGTTTGAGGTTTGAAAGATTTGTGACAGTTCAGCTGATGATTGTTTTAGAGTTAAAAAATAAGGCTGATGATTTTCTACATGTTCGTATTGTTGACAAATGCCATGAAAAGACAGAAAGTAACAGTGAATTTTAAGTATTGACACTGTCTCCAAAGCTAGATATGTTATTTCTATGTGGCACAGAACTTCATTGTTGTGGGTTTGGTCTATTGAAAGGATTTGTTAACAATATGGAGAATATAGAAAATCACCAGCCTTACGCTGAGGTCAGAGGTCGCCAACTGAGGTGTTGGAGTGACTTGGCCTTATTGTCCATATTAACTCTTTTGTGTGTATTGAGAAAGATTGTGAAGAACAATTTAAGAAGATCGAAAATGTTTGAAAAGGTGATAAAATCTGTCTTTATCACCTATTTGAAACTTTGCTTTAAATTAATGATTATCTATGACACTATATTGTGTTTTACTCATAATAAATGAACTTTTTCACAGAGTCAAATGTATGTGATTTTAATATACTTAAGGATCATGTGTGGAAATTGTTGACATTAGACATGGTTGACATCAGGTTTAGTGAGTCCTCTTGAAATTACTATCATTTCAACTATGAAAACTATTTGTTTCCCAGTCCACACACCTGATTCCCACCACCTGGAACTTGCCTATATGCACTTCACAAATGAGTGCTCCACCCTGTGTTCAGATTCAGAACTGCATGTGTATATTTATATTTACCTTGTGTTTAGATAAGGATAAAATAAACAAAAACTACATTATAGCTCCAACAGCAGTGTTTGACATTGATTGTACCCACAGCAGTTGAATGACAGCTGCTGTTGGGCTACGGCAACACCACTTGCACAAACTACATGCAGAACTGCAGCACCCTGTAATACCAGAACCAGTAGTAATAATAATGGTAATTTGTCTAGTTTTGTTTTGATTATGATTACATTTGATTACATCATTGTGGATGGCAGTGAAGGGTTGCCTTTCATAGCATGACAACATATTTTAATTCTACTTTCCTGGTAAAGTCTAATTCTTAGGTTGTTAGTCCTGGATCTTAATTTGAGAAAAGTTTATGGCTGGTATTTGTTGGAGGAAGAGCCAGTCAAGACACTGATGACTGCCCTCACTCCATTATAGTTAGATGGAGGTGTGCTGCAGAGGAGGAGTGAATGACATATATATCACTTGTTTGAGTGTGGCATCAGATCCATCATCTTCTAAAAACTGCCTCTCTCCTTCCTGTACTCCATAACAACACTGAACATCACTCTGTGTAAATCCACATAAATCTGTACACTTGTGTACCCCGTACTGTAAGCAGGGCTACTTTACAATATACGCACTGTTGTACACACATATACAGTGATGTGGATCACTGTTAGATACCATTCAGATGCAGCTGCCCGTGTTCTGGAGGAGAGACCATGCGGCCGTCTAGTTGAGGTCAGGATGTGTGGACAGTTAAATCATTCCACAACCAGAAACCATGGATTACCAAAACCATCCGATCAGAAGGTGCAAAAGAGGGCATGTCTGTGTGGGACATGATCCTCCTAAATGCATACATGAGAGAAAAGACAAGTTTGTTTGATGTTCCTATTTCTATTCAGATTTTGTTCAGATGTCCACCATGTGTGTCTCTAGCTTCACTTTCACAGAGCTAGTATTTAGCAGTTTCAAACCACAGGAATATAATGTAATCCGTTAGTGTTGGCACATACTGTGAGACACACAGGAAACACCAAGATGAAAAACCTATACAAAACTGTACAGAAATATGTAGAGCATTAAATTACAAATGCCCGTAATACATGGATGCCCATAACCTGTGAGAGCATTTCAAACAAAACAAAAACAAATTCAGGGCAAATATTGAGTATAACTTTTGAAATAAATATTTGTATAAGAACTCAGGCTTCATGTTTTATTAGTGAAATGAAGAAGGCATGGAACAATATGAATTCCCATGTGTTGACTTTATTTTTTTTTAGCCCACCTATGATGAATTTCACGTGCAATATTTCATTTCTTAACATCCCAGGCATGTCATTTCAATATCATAGTACATGTTAACAATCACCAAGTAATATATGTCAGAATTTAGTCTGAGCATTGTAGTTTGCATTACATTTCTGTCATTGCAAGGAAGCTGTGAAAATAAACCAGCAAAAGGAAACATCATGATTTATTTTTATCCTAATTTATGTCAAACATTTAAAAGGAATTCACAATTTGAAGGCCAGTGCATATACAGCTGAAAGTGAAGCTGCACAATAAGACAGAGAAATGTTATAGATGTAATATCAGAGATAGAGGCACTGACTGACATGGAAGTTACAATTCAGCTTGATACTCCTCAACGGCTTTGATCAGGTTATTCATTTTTTCCATTTCCTCTTCGGTTTTCTCTATTTCTACATCTGTCTTCCTATTTATCCCATCTACAAGGGTCTTGGTTTTCTCCACGAAGCTCTTGATGTTCTCTATGTATTTCACTAGTGGCAGAGAGTCATCAGATGAGTCTCCTGAGGTTCTCTTTACAAGTGCCATCAGTGGGTCCATGAGGCCCATTGATCCATCCATGAGCTCTGAAGCAGCTTGCCTTTGTGCCTTAAAGGGGAAAATCAAATAATTTCATCACATGGCAACGACTCAATTTACTATGTTCTGTTCACTTTAGTACACAGTTTTTTTGAGCATGTGAGCAACATGTAAACTGACTGACTGACTGACTCACCTTGACTTTGTCCAGTTCTTGTTTTATTTCCTGAAGGTTTTCCTTCATCTCTTTCTGCAAATTCAGCATGAGAATTAACATTCAGTTACATATAGGGATATGAACAGCACTAATATAGAACACATTAGTACAGACGACTGCAAATTTAAAAAATAAGACCATTGTCACAGTAAATTTGCTTATGATGACTCATTATAGTTGTTCACTTGCAAATCAATTCGATATTGTTGTCAATGGCAAAGGGAGGTTAAGCAACAAGTTATTCACCAGTTTGTCCTTGTCCATCAGTGAACTTGCGAGGCAAACCAGACACATCAGAGTGAAGAGGAAGTACAGGCCACCAGCCACTCCTCTGCTTCTTGGCACGGCTGCTGCTGCCATCGCTGTTCTAAATGATAATTATACAGCATAAACATTAAATGAAGAATTAAACACAATTTTAAATGTGTATCATTGTAATATTTTAAGTCTACAGCAAGCAGCAAAGTCTACAGCATAAACCACAGTGAGTTAAAGTTTCTGATCTTACCTGTGATGTAGATTAAAGGAGAGCTGCTGTAAAAATGATGGGATGACACCACAACATGCCTTACATACTCTTGGTGTCACTTTGCCCAATGCACATCTCAACTCTCTCTGTGTGTGTGTGTGTGTGTGTGTGTGTGTGTGTGTGTGTGTGTGTGTGTGTGTGTGTGTGTGTGTGTGTGTGTACACGTGTACGTGTACATGTACATACAGGCTGGCCTCGCCCCCACAAATTAGTATCCCTGCTCCTTCACTGTAGTTTCATTTTCACAGAAATAGTTTCACTTCATAGGAATATCTCAACATTTGTAAGTTTAGGTGGATACTGTACTATGAGACACAAAACAAACAACAACTGCCAAGAAAACAAACTAGCACTAAACTATAAAAAACTGTTATCCAGTAAATTACCCAACTATAAGTTGAAGAGATACAAATTTTCATTTATCCCATTGTCAATCAAGCTCCTTGATAACAGGAAATGAAGGTCAACTTTTTAAACTTCAATGTGCAATACTTGGGGATGTTGGGGTGGGGGGTATATATGTTTTTAATTATATGTTGTCTGTATATGTGGTGGCTGTGTGACGGGGGGGGGTCTCTCGCAGGTCCAAGACAAATTTCTCCTAAGGGAGACAATAAAGATCTTATCTCTATCTCTAAATTACTGATTCACTTCATGAGTTAGTTGTTCTCACTTGACCTTTCATATCCTGGTGTGTTTTGCAATTGTACTTGTTGATCAGAACGTGTTCCTATATGCAGAAAAAGGTTATTCTTTGTATCTACCTGACACTCCCTCTATGGTTTTACTTTCACAGAAACAGTATGTGACAGTTTCATTTTATAGGAAAATACAAACATCAGTTGATGTCGCTGCCAACTCCTAGACAACAGATCACTGCAAACTGTACAAAATATTTCATACAAACATTGTTATTTTGTGCAACAATAGGAAACCAGAAACATGACAGTGGACGTGTTATAGTTACAGGACCTCTTCCTGACTGAGCGGTTGGTAACAGGCAACTTTAAACAGGGTTTGTATGTAGGCTGGAGAGAGACCAGATTATGACCTGATCTGCCAAGAGGTGGTAGGGCAGAGGCACTGTAGGCATCCTTGGCATTTCCATAAAACAAATCTAGTGTCTGATTCTCCCTGGTGGGACAGTCCGTATACTGAACAAATCCAGTCAGATGGGAGGAGAGAGTAGTGTTGTTAAATTCCCCCGTTATTGCAATGAATGCAGTAGGGTGTTGGGTCCTTAACAAGGATCACATCCTTATGGGTTGTAGTTAGCCTTTGTGTACCTCGTCATAGTTTTATTTTTTTGTTTTTTTGAAGTTGCATCTACCTTAATTGATTACTAATTTAATGCACCACCCGGTGAGCACGCTTCTGTAAGTGACCTTGGATGTTGCATCACCAGCAGACACAGGCTGTGTTTAGCTTTGTTTTAAGTTGGTTGTATCAATGGTTTGTCTTTGTTTTTACATGTTGAGTGAGGATTTAGTTTTTCTCAGTTGCATTCAGTTAATTATGTTTATAGTTTTCTATTTTGTTATTTTCTCCTCCTATGTTTGCTCTTGCTTGACTTCCTGTCTTTGTGTGTTTTCCCACCTGGTTTCCACCACATCTGTGTGTCAATGAGTTTTTCAGTTACACATGTGTGTAATCACCCTGCTCCCTCTTGTGCTTTGTCTTTACTTCTCTAGCCTTTTGTCCCAGAGTTTACTTTTTTCCAATTGTTTTGTGTTTCTCGTGTTGTTGGATCAACATGTTAACTGCCTGTTGGGTGGACTGGTTATATCATGTATGAACGAGCAGAGAAGCTGAACCTTGAACAGAGTGTAGAGGACTTCAGACTGCATGGAAACCATGGTTTCCGTTCCATCAACCTGAGCCACAGCTGCGTTCCATCAAGGTGGTTAACCTGAATCCCAGCCTAGTAACCATGGTAACTTATGCTGCCAGGCAATCCTGGTCTGTAGCAGGATTAAGGTGAGGATTAGCTCCATCTATGATCAAAAAATGTTCAATAGACAAGAACAGACACCTAAAAGACAATTCTGCCGGTGCTTTTACACACTCACAACTGTCATGTGATGATAAAATAATATGTAGATCATAAGATATGTAACATAATTAATAAAAAATTATAAAATTAAAATTAATTAGCGATAAGTAACGTGCAGTTAAGGTCTTTGATAGAACAGCTGTTGGTGTTGGTAGCTCTTTTTGTTTAGAAATGTAATATTGTAGTTGTATTGTTCATTGTTAATATGTAGATTGCGCTAAGTTAACGTTAGCTGCTGAAACAGCATCTCCTGCCATGGCAGCAGTAAACATTTATGTTGCGGGCTGGGGGGACGAAAGCAGGGTGCAGCATTTTATACATTGTAAATAGACCAGAAGTCAGTACCATCCAACACACTAATACTCACTGTAAGACACTAACATAAAACAATGAATGCACGTTACTTATCGCTGATTATTATTAAAAAAAATCAACAACAAAAAACGGCTCATAGAGAGACTGTGTGCTCTTACTTTCACATGCGGAAATGACGTCATCAGCTGGGTGATCACTTGCTATCCGAAGATGGCCGAGTGATACGAGTGCATTTTCGTTCGGACCGGCGCAAAGTTTGTCTCAAAAATCTGTGTGTGTAAAAAGCAAATCCACACGCGTAGAACTGAGATCCACAAATGTTTTTTCGATTCACAAGGCTTTTCATTTATTTGCAAATTAATTTAACGTATTTACAGATATTTTTTGTATTTGTGGAATGTGTTTTATATTTACAGATCACACATTTACACACAGATTGTCGATCTGTTCACACACATAATTATGAAACGTGTGCAGATCAAGAAATATTTGTAGATCACCCTCTGTGCATTTACAGGTAATAATGAGACAAATCTAACTCCATATGTATAGACCTTACTCAACATAATTTACAAAAAATGAATACAATTTAATCAATACAGTAGCATTTCAGTTTTGAGGTATCCTTGCCCATCCTCTGCCTTATTCTTTCACTTCATGAAAAACTAGCACTCGTCAATTGCTCTACTTGTTCTATATGTTGATAGTTTCACTTTCTTGTGTACTGTCTGTCCTCTCACGAGCTGTTTTTTTCCCCAGAATTCTTGATACAGTAAACCAAACACACCCACCACTGCAACGATTGTCAGTTCTGGCCCCATGTTGCAGGTAAGTCTTGACTATTTAATCCCATAAACCGGCATCATCCAATCTATGATGTCCACAGGAGTTATGTATTTTAAAAAAATCTAGTCTGATTCTGAAGCAACAGAGAGGCCAACATACCAGCCTGCTTTTGTCTTAAAATATTTGTAGTAGAACTCAGGCTTCATGTTTTTGGAGTGTAAAGGAAGAAGGCTTCAAAAACAATTATTCCCACGTATTGAATGTATTTTTGTAGCTCACCTACGATGAATTTCATGTGCAATATTTGAATTTGATCATTTCTTAACATTCCAGGAACACTTTCCCAAAAGTATTGTATATTTTAATAATCACCAAGTGTGTCAGAATTTTGACTGAGCATTGTAGTTTGTACTACATTTCTGTCATTGCAAGGAAACTTGGAAAATAAACCAGCAAAACAACAAAACAAAAACAAAAACCTAATTTATTTGTACCCTAATTTATGTCAAACAGTTAAAAGTTATTTAATGTAATCAAAATGAAGTTGCACAATAACAAAGAGAAACATAACGCAACGCAACATCAGAGATAGAGGTCCGGTGGCAGATGTGAACAAAGAAAGAGTGAAACAAACAAGATGTCTTTTGTGTTATTTAATAAAGTGATAAAAGAGAATAATAAGAGTAACAATAGAGTAAGGCCCAATCCCAATACCCAAGGGGGGGTATTGGGATTGGGCCTTACTCTACTGGTGGCAGCATATGGCAGATGTATTTAATCACAGTTATCACAGTTTGATGGGAAATAGTATGTTCACACTACATAAGGGCACGGGCTGCCATTTACAAACTCATACAGACAAACTTAATCTCATGCAATCAATGGCTTGCATTTGAGGTTTCATGTGAAACAGTTCATATTAGGAATAAGTGCTGAAGGAGGTTCAACAAACTCTGAGTCTAACCCTGAACTCTGAGTTGATTTACCCTGAGATGGGCAACTCTGAGTTAGTGGTTCCAGAACAGCTGATTTGAGTTAGTTCAGTCAACTCTGAGTATGTTCACTCACAAATAAAAGACAGCGCCTCCATTTTAATCCAGTGGATGTAGAGATATTAATGCATGTGGAGCAGATGGTGCATGTTTATCTTTAAGAAGAGCCTGAGTCAGAGCGAGGAAAGTGTAACCATAAAGTTAATAAAAAAGTTTGATTCAGTGTTGTCCGTTATTCGTCATTTATCAGACTTACATTTCCTTAATGAAGAAGGAAGTGGTGGAATCTGACTGTGTATCAGGCTGTAGATACATTACATTATATTGATAATATATAATAATATATTTGTTCAGATTTAATCTGATGGGGAAAAACACAGGAGGCAGCAACTGAAAAATAGGAAGATTTAAAACATATAGACCAAAGACATAAAGACATGACTGTAAACTCACAGTCTGACCCAGTAATAGTATGTTTGGTGATTTGCACTTGAAAAGACGTTGAGGTTAAAATACAGTAGATTTTAAAATGCTGGACATCTATTTGTATCATGACTCAGCAGCATTCAGTGACTTTATTTCAGCTACAAATGTAGTAAATTTAAAGACACTGACATGCTGCACCATTGCTCACTCAGAAATATTAACATATAATCCCCAATATTAGGCTATAGGAATTATGTTCCATCAGTGCAACCAATGACATCAGTGATGGAGATCATTAGTCATTGATACTGCGTGTCTAAAGCTTCATACCGATTTTTAAAATGTAAATAATGAGACCTACACATTATGTGCAATAAACATGTGGGAGCTGCTCTAACAGACTGACAGTCTGATCCTTGTGCACAGTGTTATAAACAATAATAATATAAAAAGGACAGAGGTTTGATTCTGAGCTGAGGGTGAATTCTCGCTGTGTAATATTTGAATGTAAAGACAAAAACTGAAGTTCAAAGAAGTGATTTTTGTGCAGTAACTAAGACAGTCCTGAGTAACAAACTAATATCCAGCAGGATTCAGACTCTGACAGACGGTAAATCTCCGCTAATGAATGCGCTTTGATACAAGTGTTGACACGGCCTGAATGAATGAGGAAATGAAACAGCGTGTAAGAGGGAGGAGACAGAGACAAACCTAACCAGGGGTAGGGCCAAGGGGTAAGGCTAAGGGCAGGTATTGAGACAGGCCTTAAATCTTATCTTAGCTGAAAGGTCAGACCTCCGACACTTGGAGTGTCCTTCGTATGTGTTACAAAGAACTACAGATGCAGTCAAATAATGAAGATAAAACTGGGAAGAGGGAGACTATGGAGGCCTTCAGCTTACTAATAACTTTCGTGAGAGCAGGAATAAAGCAAGTCTCTCATACACAGATAAAATGTGTTCAAGTACTGTGGTGGACATTTTAATGTGTGAGATTTGAAAGAAAAGATTTGAGACACCAGAGATGTCTTTCAGTTGTTTATTGCTTTGTGCAGAGGGTCAGACAGTCATACAGAGTGACATGCAGTCTGCAGAGTGTTTCAAAAACAACAGGATATTACATGTCCATATATGGTAATGATAAATTTGTCTCTACAATAGGCACTGATTGACATGGAAGTTACAGTTCAGCATGAAATGTCTCCAGGACTTTGATTATTTTCCCCACACTTCTCAGTTCCCGCTCAGTTTTCTCTATTTCTGCATCCAACTTCTTATTCTCCTCATCTACAAAGATCTTGAGGTTCTCCATATTTCTCTCCAGTGTCAGAAGGGCTTCAGATTCTTCTGCTGTTTCCTTCAGATACGTCATCATTGAGGAATAGCCCCTCATCTTTTCACTCACGGTCTCTAAAAAGATGGCCCTTTGTACCTACAGTAATGGGGAAAAACAAAACCACTTCATGACATGGCAACAACACAGTGTGCTATGTTGTGTCCACCGTGGTACATAAATTCACTTGTGACTGAAATAAAGCTCTCTCACCCTGACAGAATATTCTACCACCAAGTTACTCCAATGCAGATTTATGTGAGCATTTAAAGAACATTGAAACTGACTGACTCACCTTCAATGCGGCCACTTTCTGTTGATTTTTCTGATTGCTTTCCTTGATAGCCGCCTGCAAACCCAGCATGTGAATGAACATGCAGTTACATATGAGGGCATAAACAACGATAGTATAGCACACATTAGCAGAGGACTGCAAATTAAAAAAAGAAAATTTCAACAGTAAATTTTCCTGTGATGACTCACAATGGCTGTGTACTTGCAAATAAATGTTAAAAATGTCAGTAGAGACAATGTAGGACAACCACCGCACCACCCAGCTTAATTTTGGCAAGGTGCCGGAAACATTAGTAAGTCCAAACTGGCCGGAAAGATTTCCGCACACTTACATTACATAGAAAATTATTCTACCAATTGTCTACCAAAGGTTAAGCAACAAGTTATTCACCAGTTTGTCCTTGTCGATCAGTGAACTTGCGAGGCAAACCAGACACATCAGAGTGAAGAGGAAGTACAGGCCACCAGCCACTCCTCTGCTTCTTGGCACGGCTGCTGCTGCCATCGCCGTTCTAAATGATAATTATACAGCATAAACATTAAATGAAGAATTAAACACAATTTTAAATGTGTATCATTGTAATATTTTAAGTCTACAGCAAGCAGCAAAGTCTACAGCATAAATCACAGTGAGTTAAAGTTTCTGATCTTACCTGTGATGTAGATTAAAGGAGACCTGCTGTAAAAATGATGGGGTGACACCACACCATGTCTTATATACTCTTGGTGTCAACTTGCCCACTGCACATCTCAACTGTGTGTGTGTGTGTGTGTGTGTGTGTGTGTGTGTGTGTGTACACGTGTACATGTACATGTACATACAGGCTGGCCTCGCCCCCGCAAATTATTATCCCTGCTCCTTCACTGTAGTTTCATTTTCACAGAAATAGTTTCACTTCATAGGAATATCTCAACATTTGTTAGTTTAGGTGGATACTGTACTATGAGACACAAAACAAACAACAACTGCCAAGACAACAAACCAGCACTAAACTATACAAAACTGTTATCCAGTAAATTACCCAACTATAAGTTGAACAGATACAAATTTTCATTTATCCCATTGTCAATCAAGCTCATTGATAACAGGAAATGAAGGTCAACTTTTTAAACTTCAATGCGCAATATGGGGGGTATATATGTTTTTAATTATATGTTGTGTGTATATGTGGTGGCTGTGTGACGGTGGGCGGTCTCTCGCAGGTCCAAGACAAATTTCTCCTAAGGGAGACAATAAAGATCTTATCTCTATCTCTAAATTACAAATGTAAAATTAAAACTGATTCACTTCATGAGTCAGTCAATAGTCAGTTGTTCTCACTTGACCTTTCATATCAAATGTTCTTGGTGTGTTTTGCAATTGTACTTGTTGATCAGAACGCGTTCCTACATGCAGAAAAAGGTTATTCTTTGTATCTACCTGACACTCCCTCTAAGGTTTTACTTTCACAGAAACAGTATGTGACAGTTTCATTTTATAGGAAAATACAAACATCAGTTGATGTCGCTGCCAACTCCTAGACAACAGATCACTGCAAACTGTACAAAATATTTCATACAAACATTGTTATTTTGTGCAACAATAGGAAACCAGAAACATGACAGTGGACGTGTTATAGTTACAGGACCTCTTCCTGACTGAGTGGGTGGTAACAGGCAACTTTAAACAGGGTTTGTATGTAGGCTGGAGAGAGACCAGATTATGACCTGATCTGCCAAGAGGTGGTAGGGCAGAGGCACTGTAGGCATCCTTGGCATTTCCATAAAACAAATCTAGTGTCTGATTCTCCCTGGTGGGACAGTCCGTTTACTGAACAAATCCAGTCAGATGGGAGGAGAGAGTAGTGTTGTTAAATTCCCCCGTTATTGCAATGAATGCAGTAGGGTGCTGGGTCCTTAACAAGGATCACATCCTTATGGGTTGTAGTTAGCCTTTGTGTACCTCGTCATAGTTTTTTTTTTTTTTTTTTTTTGAAGTTGCATCTACCTTAATTGATTACTAATTTAATGCACCACCCGGTGAGCACGCTTCTGTAAGTGACCTTGGATGTTGCATCACCAGCAGACACAGGCTGTGTTTAGCTTTGTTTTAAGTTGGTTGTATCAGTGGTTTGTCTTTGTTTTTACATGTTGAGTGAGGATTTAGTTTTTCTCAGTTGCATTCAGTTAATTATGTTTATAGTTTTCTTTTTTGTTATTTTCTCCTCCTATGTTTGCTCTTGCTTGACTACCTGTCTTTGTGTGTTTTCCCACCTGGTTTCCACCACATCTGTGTGTCAATGAGTTTTTCAGTTACACATGTGTGTAATCACCCTGCTCCCTCTTGTGCTTTGTCTTTACTTCTCTAGCCTTTTGTCCCAGAGTTTACTTTTTTCCAATTGTTTTGTGTTTCTCGTGTTGTTGGATCAACATGTTAACTGCCTGTTGGGTGGACTGGTTATATCATGTATGAACGAGCAGAGAAGCTGAACCTTGAACAGATTGTAGAGGACTTCAGACTGCTGAAGACTCTGAATGATGTTCACACAGGTGAGTTCAACAACATGCTCATTTAACTCTTGCACACACTCTCCAAATGAAAACATAATCAACCCCTGTTTTGCATGTGTGTGTGGGCGCACGCACCACTGGATGTGTACAAACTGAGCAGTTTTTCCTTTTGCTTTAATGTGTGTGTTTGAGGCTGCAGCTGCTGTGGAGTTTATTTTGTTGCCCTGGGGCTGTTTTTATTCTGCTGTTGATTTGAGAAGAGGTGTCTGGATATTTAATTTATGCGGCGTAACAGTGCTGTTGCAACCGGCATGGTGTCGTCAGACTTTTTATATACTTTGGCTGCAAAGTGTCGTCTATAGAAATAGAATTTGTTTTGGACATATGGAGTCATGTTGCTGATGTTGATTAGATCTTGAGTGGTTCAAACTCTCTCATTGTCCAGGGTGTTTAGTTTTCGGGATGTATACTTCCTAAGTTGAAATCGTCTTTCAGCAATCTTACAAAAAAATTTGCAGGAAGTTCTGTGTCACATGCATGATCATATATTCTCTCAACTCACATATTAAGTCAGTCTTTAAAAAGGACTGACACATCCTACAGTCTGATACAGAACTATCTTCAATCTTTCAAGACCCTCCCCTCTTGGTACATGCTGATTTCAGCGGTAATAATAGACCTGCACAGCCCATCCAGACACTACTCAGCCCTGTCCTTATCGAGAATTGCACAAAAAACAAACAACCCATCTGCCAACACAACAGCCCTATCCGCAGAAAAGACTGTGATTACCTTGTTGCTGTAAATTATAATGACTTAAAACATGACATTGCTTTCTTAAGATTCAATGGGACAGAGATGGGCAAATTGCCACCTAGAGGTGGTGACTACGACCTGCTGTTGAAAAGACATGAAGCCTTTTGGGTTTTTACAGACATATTATATATGATTGATATATGATTTCTACAAACACATCAGCATTGATCCAAATCTGAGGAGCTGCTATATCTTAAGAATATCGTTATGTAATCTGAATCTAGCATTACAAGTGAAGATGTTCTCTGATAGAAGCAACAGACAGGCCAACTTACCAGCCTGCCGTTGTCTTTACAGAAGAAATATTCACTCAGGCTTCATGTTTTAAAAGTGTAAAGAAAGAAGGCATCAAACAGCAATAATTCCCATGTATTGAATTTATTCTTGTAGCCCACCTATAATGAATTTCATGTGCAATATTTCAATTTTATAATTTCTCAACATCTCAGGCACATTTTCTAAACATTATAGTAGTTTATAGTACAATCACCAAGTAATATATGTCAGAATTTAGGCTACATTTCTGTCATTGCAAGGAAGCTGTGAAAATAAACCAGCAAAAGAAAACATTCATAATTTATTTTAATCCTAATTTATGTCAAACATTTAAAAGGAATTCATGATTTAAAGGCCAGTGTATAAACACCTTAGAATGAAACCGCACAATAAGAGAGAGAAATGTAATAGATACAGTAGATGTAATATCAGAGATAGAGGCACTGACTGACATGGAAGTTACAATTCAGCTTGATACTCCTCAAGGGCTTTGATCAATTTATTAATTTTTCCCAATTCCTGTTCAGTTTTCTCTATTTCTACATCTATCTCCCTATTCTGCTCATCTATAAAGGTCTTGGTTTTCTTCATGTAGCTCTTGATGTTCTCCAGGTATTCCACTAGTGACAGATAGTCAATAGGTGAGTCTTCCGAGTTTAGAAATGCCATCAGTGGGTCCATGAGGCCCATAGATCCATCCATGAGCTCTGAAGCAGCTTGCCTTTGTGCCTTAAAGGAGAAAATCAAATAATTTCATCACATGGCAACGACTCAATTTACTATGTTCTGTTCACTTTAGTACACAATTTTTGTGAGCATGTGAGCAACATGTAAACTGACTGACTGACTGGCTCACCTTGACTTTGTCAAGTTTTTGTTGTGCTTCCTGAAGATTTTCCTTCATCTCTTCCTGCAAATTCAGCATGAGAATTAACATTCAGTTACATATAGGGATATGAACAGCACTAATATAGAACACATTAGCAGAAGTTACTGCAGATAAAAAAAGAAAAGAAAAAGGATTTAAACAATCAATTTGCTTGTGATGACAGATAGTGGTTGTGTACTTGAAAAGCACTTTAAAATTGTTTTCAATAGCAAAGGGAGGTTAAGCAACAATTTATTCACCAGTTTGTCCTTGTCGAACAGTGAACTTGCGAGGCAAACCAGACACATCAGAATGAAGAGGAAGTACAGGCCAACAGCCACTCCTCTGCTTCTCGGCACGGCTGCTGCTGCCATCGCTGTTCTAAATAATAATTATACAGCATAAAGGATCAATGAAGAACTGAAAACAAAATTGTAATATTTAAATGTTTACAGCATAAACCATTTGATAGTGAGTTCAAGTTTGAAAAACTAAACACAATTTTAAATGTGTATCATTGTAATATTTTAAGTCTACAGCAAGCAGCAAAGTCTACAGCATAAATCACAGTGAGTTAAAGTTTCTGATCTTACCTGTGATGTAGATTGAAGGAGACCTGCTGTAAAAATGATGGGATGACACCACACCATGCCTTACATACTCCTGGTGTCACCTTGCCCACTGCACATGTGTGTGCGCGCGCACAGGCCTTGCCTCCACGAATTTGTATCTCCGCTCCTTCAGGCCATCACTGTAGATTCACTTCACAGGAATAAATCAACATTTGTTAGTTTAGGTGCATACTGTACTATTAGAAACAAAAGACAACAATTCAGCACAAAATTATACAAAAATACATTGTTCAGTAAATTACAATGTGAAGGTGAAATAGTTGGAGGCCTTATTGAAAAAAAAAAAAAGTTCTGGTCTCCGAATTTACCAACCTTGCAACCAAGTGAAAAAAAAAATTAGGGCAGAAAGAAACCAGCAGGTGTGGTAAAACTAGAAAACTCCAGAGCTGTTGATCTTCATCAGAAAACCTCTTCTCTGTCACTTCATGAGAAATAGTCAGTTGATCTTTCATATCAAATTGTGAAAGAAAGTGTTGGAGGCCTTATAGAACATACTGTGACAGCAATTATGTAAATATCATAGTTATGGGTAGTTAATATCCGCACGTGTGAAATAATGTAATTTGCTCCTGAGCATGTTTTATTGCACTTAGGATGTATTACATAAATCTGATGCCATAGTTATCAGCCTCATCAGCTCTGGCACCTATTGTACACACAGCTGTACACACACCTCTATCAGAAGTCTGGACGTGATATTTTAGAATTGGGAAAAAAAGACATCAGACACACAAATTTTAAAATATTAAATACATTTAGGTTGTACACTTCTGCTAAATATTATACTGATGTGCAATAGTTTAATTACACCACAGAAGAAGAAAAAAACAGAGACCTGACACTCTGCACTCAGCTGACACTCTGGAAATGATCTTCCTGTCTTTGTATGTTTTCCCACCTGTTTTCCATGTGTCGATGAGTTTTTCAGTTCCACCTGTGTCTAATCACCCTGCTCCCTCTTGTGCTCCCCCTGTCTTTCATCGATTAGTTTGTGTGTCTTCCTGTGAGTATTAGTTTCCTAGAGTAAATTTATTTCCTAGTTTGAGTTTCGAGGTTATTTGTTTCGAGTTTACTTTTTTCCAATTGTTTTGTGTTTGTCGTGTTGTTGGATCACCATGTTAACTGCTTGTTGGGTGGACTGGTTATATCATGTATGAACGAGCAGAGAAATTGAACCTAGAGCAGAGTGTAGAGGACTTCAGACTGCTGAAGACTCTGAATGATGTTCACACAGGTGAGTTCAACAACATGCTCATTGAACTCTTGTATCACTCTCCACATGCAAACATCATCAACCCCTGTTTTGCATGTGTGTGTGGGCGCACACAATAGGGGATGTGTACAAACTGGGCAGTTCCTCTTTTTGCTTTAATGTTTGTGTTTGTGGCTGCAGCCACTGTTTCATTTGTTTATACATCTCTGCAAGAAACTGAAGTCTGACCTGAATGACTCGCTCCACAAAACTGTGCTTTCCAACTTAGAAGATGCTTAACATAAGGATTGGATCTCCACATCTGAATTTGACAATTACAGCCAACATTCTGTTCCACCTGTATTTTATAGCCTTCTTAAAATACACAAGTCACAAGTGAACCCCCTGGTCATCCTATGGCGGCTCAGGTGGACTCTTTGTTGTCTCCCTTGTCAGAATCGTTAGACTTTTATATAAAACCTTTTGTAAAGACTGGTAAAGACTACCTTCTTACAACAAAGATTATACAGACTTTATAAATAAGATCTCTAATCATATCCAGCCTGTACACCACCATACCACATAGGAGGCCTTGAGGCCTTTAAGTTGTTTTTGCAGAATTGAGACAACTAGTCCACACCCATTGAGTGCACAGTTGCCCATGTACAGATTCACATGGTGTGTGTTTGAGATACAGGTCATGGGAAATTGCAGATTAAATAGTCAACTGAAGCCATTAAGAAGAGCAATGTATTCAGACATTGTTTTTGTGAGTTTGATAGTATGATTGCTTTATTGAAAGTGCAGTAGTACCATTGTCAATAGTGGGATAGTTAGTGGGCTAAAACTGTACATTAGTAGTTGAGGTAGCACGTTGAACTGCAGATAGTTAAAGTGTTTATATGTTGTATTGACGTAAAAGTGGGGCACAGTGGTAGAATGACTGACTGACAGAATGACACACTGACTGAGTTTCTATGATTGTATACAGCATACCATACCATAACTTAGTCATAACAAAAATGAAACCAAAAAACATTGGGCCACAGGGGGAGCCACAGCGATCGGTCGCATTTTAGCCATTTTTAAGCATTTTTCTGTTGTTATAGCGCCACCCAGTTGCCAATTAGAGTTCAATTTCTCCAGTCACCTTGAGGCGTCCTGTTCTACATATCTACCAAATTTAGTAAAAATTGATATGGCGGCTAGGCCTAGATAAGAAATTAGCTCTCTAGCACCCCCATTTTGTTTGATGGGGTCAATAATGGAGGGGTCCCCTCTGATTATGTGTGGTCATATACCTACAAAGTTGCGTGGTGATGGGTGAAACCCTTGAGATGTTATACACCTTTATGTGATGAGCCACGCCCTCCGCAATATTCATTGCTTTATAGAAGCTCAGTTTTAGTAAGTTTTCCAACTTTTACCAAGAGGGAACTTTAGATATTGGTCCCTAGATTATGTTCACCCAGTTTCATGCAGATCGGTCAAACTTGCTCATTGAGCTCTTGTATCACTCTCCCCATGCAAACATCATCAACCCCTGTTTTGCATGTGTGTGAGTGCACACAATAGGGGATGTGTACAAACTGGGCAGTTCCTCTTTTTGCTTTAATGTGTGTGTTTGTGGCTGCAGCCACTGTGGAGTTTAATTTGTCTCTACATTCATTCAAACCTTTATTTAAGACTCGAACAAAGACATTAAAATATTTAATAGGCAAACAAAGAACAATCATGCATATCAATTAAAACAAAAATAAAATCATACAAAACAACGAACAACACGAGCAATAAATGGGCTCTAAAAGTAGAAATACAGGGTGATAAACATGCTAAGGTGTAGATGTATAGTTAAAAGCATGTACACTCAGTTAAAACAAGATCCGAAATAAGGCACTTAAACAGCTGTAAGGGTGGAAGTGTGTCTAAGTTTAAGATCTTTTGTGGATTGTATAAGGTGCACTGTAAGAGAATGACATTCTTCCTAGTTCAGCTCTGATTAAAGGAGTGTGAAGCAACAGCATTCTGTGAACCAAGGTTATGTGAGGACAGAGTTAAGAGTGATGAAATATATGGTGGAAGCATCTGTATCAAAGCTTGATAAATGAACAAATACCAATGCTGTTCCCGCCTCACAGCCAACTGTGGCCAGCTGACCTTTTGGCAAAGGTGGCAGTGATGGGTGCTGTGAGAATCACCTGTAATGAACCTTAGGGCTGAGTGGTAGACAACATCAAGTGATTTCAGTGTAGAGGCAGCAGCTTTTCTGTGTATAACATCACCATAATCAAAAACAGACGAATGTTGCTGATGTTGATTAGATCTTAATGGGTTGTACTCTCATTGTCCTCAGTGTTTAGTTTTCGGGATGCATACTTTTACTCTCCAGTAGCTTAAATCATTCCATTGCTGAGTTTTTGGCTTTTGCTGTTTTCAGGTAAATGCATTCTTTACTATGAACACCAGGGGGCAGTATGTGATTATAACAAAAGTCATACTTGTTGGAAATGCAGAACACATGACTTGTGTATGGTGTCTTATTCAAACTATTTTTTTTAATAAGGGACAGTGCACCTGTCAGAGTGCACAAATAAAAAGTTCAATAAACCAGACCACTCAGTCCAGCTTCATTGGCAAAGATACTGAGTATTTAGCAAGGACAAAGTCCTTGGTTTGGTGGTCCTCCTCACACAGCTTAATAGCAGCCATCTTTCAAGAACTTCCCATGAATTAGATGTGGTGCTACACGAGGGATTGCAACATCTAGTCCTTTCAATGAACAAATGCTACAAAATATGGATATCACTTAATTGTCCAAGTCATACCAACCTCTATCACACACTCTGTCATAAAGAATTAACACAGTGGCACCCACAGAAATGTATCACAGCGGTGGCCATATCATGGGGTGGCTCACCAAAACCAAAAGCACCCATACTGAAATTCAGTATTTCTATTATGAGGTTGAAATATACTGTATAGGCTAGTTTAACTATGAGAGTTAAAGAACTGCATACTGGTATACTTTGGTTTCTTATTTTACAGTTAATATTAATATGCATAGACTAATACTGGTACAGTTAACCATCACTGCAATTACATGGACATTAATAACCCATTTATGAAGCTTAATCCAATCATGGTGTTTACATGAGCTCAGAGAAACCGGTTATTAATATCCCGCGTCTTTATGAGCGCTCCAGCTAGCATATTTGGGTTTCTCATAAATGAAATACGGTGTTTACATACTCACACACATACATGGGATACTCTATAACCCTGATCACAAATTAGATATTCATGTCCATGTAAACACGCTCATTTTGAATTCCACAACAACCCTGCTTTAATGTGTCATGTATCTGTACTGTATATGTTGGGCGATTCATTGCTTTTCAAACTGGCTAGTTGTCTCTTTCTTTAGCAAGACAGATATACAGCTTTGATTTAAAGGAGTGCATCGATCATAAGGAACAGAACATTTACTGGGAGCACCCTAAAGTTAAGGGAAGACTTGCGGGTACCCATAGAAGCCATTCAGGTTCAGACACTAGATACTTTAGGTTGTTTAGTCTCAACATATACCAGACAAGCAAGTGCATCATAGCCTATTAAAGATAATGATGTTGGCCTCAAATTGTGGAGCAAACTTATCAGGATGGGGGAGCTGGGCCCTCCGTGGTGGTGACCCTGGATCAACACTGTATGAAAAACAATGACGTTTGCTGTAACCTGTTCTTAATTGTGAAATTCAACTTCAGCTTCAGTGCAACTGAGGACACAGTGATCCTCATGATGTCATTAGTCCTGAGGGGTTGTCCTTCATTGGCATATGAGTCTAATCACTGTTGATTTGCAGTATTTTGGAAGATGTATAATGAATTGTACTATAAACAAGGCATAGTATACACAGTAGACCACTAAATGAATTGGTTGTACTTAACTGACCTGTTACTGTAATTACTATCAATCTATATCAGAGGAAAGCTTCACTGCATACCAACCTATCAGCCAAATTACCACTTACTTTAATGAATGACAGGGCCACATTCATTCAACAGTCTTATCGAGAAATAACACACACACACACACACACACACACACACACACACACACACACACACACACACACACACACACACACACACACACACACACACAGATACAGACTAAGACCGTCCATTCCCTAACAATCAATCAGGGAAATTGGCAGCCCTGTTGTGCTGCTACTCCGGGGGTCCTGATTTCACAGCCAGCCTCCGTCACTACTGCGTCAGCACTGATGAGCTCAGCGTTACCGGCAGGGAGGGAGGGAGACATGGGAGGGGGGAGTTGGCGAACGGAGGGAGAGAGAGACTGAGAGACTGAGAGAGAGAGAGAGAGAGAGAGAGAGAGAGAGGAAACGGGGTGTTGCCGCCTCTGAGACACACTCACGCATCGCAGAGTAACAGCAGCAGGGCGAAGACAGAGCATCCCTCCATCCTTCTCTCTGGGACTGCTTTTCTTGAATTATTGAAGCCGAACAAAAGCCTTTACATTATTCAGCGTAATCAAGGCCCGAGATATTGTGGAGATACAGTGCGCCTCGTCATCCATCGGCACAGCGCGTTGACCGCAGAGGAGAAAGCTGTGTGTGGCTGTTTCAGCACCTCGGACAGAGAACATGGCTCCAATGCTGGAGGACGGAGCTCAGCTCGGTGAGTGTGATGCTTTGACTCATTACAGATGACTGGATGTGTGAGGATGTTGATGCTAGCCTTGTGTCTTGTTAATCTTCAGAAAGTGAGTTTCTCATTACACGTGACTCATCTCAAAAAGTATTATCCATCGTTATTAGTCACCAATACCTTTAAATTAAAGATACAAATTGGCAAAAAAGAGCACATGAGAGTCATTTAAATGTAATCTAAATTATTGCCAAAAATAATAACAATACAGATATGTTTGAGTATTCTATGAAAAAATACTCCTCCAGTGTGGAGCAACATGTTTGGGGAGACCTCCAGCCTCCATTTTGCAGCTAGCTCCAGGGCGACAGCTACAGTATGGATCAGACAAACTAACCAAACAGTTTTGAGATACTAATACAAGCAAAGTTGATTTATGTTTATTACTTATTAATGGATTCGAGTAGGTGTTACTATAGCACAGGGGAAGCATGGAAAGCACCTGTTTGTTTGCTTTATTTCCCCCTCGCTTCAGCAGCTCTCTCTCACCGCCCTCCCGTTGCCACATCCATCTGCCTGTTGTTGTTGTTGCCTTGAAAGCCACTCCACCCAGGACCTTAGGCTGAAATATTAATGACAAGAGAAGGAAGGAATCAGCGTGTACAAGTGCTGTGATCTCAAATTGAATTGAGCTTACTGTCTCTCCTTACTGACAGGTAGTACATGAGTTGATCCAATGCCTACAACTATCACAGAAAGGAACTAGTTAACAGAAATATTACTAATAATTCTATTTCTGAGGTATATACACTTGAAATGCATGTATAGGCATTGTAACCCTTTAAAATAATACACAGAAACATTACATAAAGGCTTGTGTGATCAGAAATGGCAAACTGTTCACATGAGACTCTCAGAATCACCCAGGCAACAAGGCTGTTGTATGAGAAATTATAAATCTATGATCAAAAAACTGATCATCGAGGTAGATTTGACCAGATGAAAAAGATACAGGGGGAAATATCCCCCCACCCCCACCCCCACCCCCACCCTCACCCCTGTCTCCATCTCTCTTTGTATGGGTGTTAACCTGAGTGCTTTTCCACTGGGCCGCCCTCTTAACTGCAGGGACTGGTGTGCGTTTTGCTCCATTGAAATAGACCTATTAACTCTGACTGCATGAGAAGGCAGCGTGATTGCTGTTGAGTCACAGTTCAACGGCACAAAACAAGCAACTCAGACACAGAGAGGAAAAATATGCCAGTAATGTGTCTCTATAGTAACGTTTTAGTGGTACTACAGAAGACAAAAGTACCATTGAAAGGAGCCAGGCCCCTAAAGTGATGTTACTGTTGAAGTCAGTATCATTGACTTTGAGCACAATCTTTCCCTGCTGTTGGAGGAGTATGAATTTTATAACACAGGGCGTATCACAAATTTTTGGCCTGATTGTTAATCAAAAAAATGTCCTTGACCTGTATAATATTATTAACTGACTCATCAAAACATACGCTTATTTCTAACATTTGTGCTGTTGCTGAGGTCTTTTTACTTTTCGATGTTCTGCTTCTGAGTTCAGTCATTTTTTATAAACCTCGTCAAGAAATCAGCTAGTCACATAATGACTTTAGGTGGTTTTCCCAGCAGTTCATTACTTACACCAGCTGTTTCCTGTTGATTTGCTGTTGCCATGTTTGGAATATGCACACAGTACTGATGATATTTCATCAGGGTTGAACAGATTGCGTTGTTTTCATCTCCCTCTGAGTCAAGACAGCAGCCTGCGTCAGTCAGACACACAAAATGGATTCAATTGCCTGAATTCAACAATAAAATCTGTCGGGGTGAATTGTTTTACTGTTGCTTGTTCCACAGTATTTGTCAGGGTGTGTGGTCAGACAATGCTAATGAAAGTTACATCTCTGTTCCCCTCCATAGTGGCAGTGCCAGTAGGTGTTGCTGTGGTGAGTGTCTTCGGCCTTGTCTTCACTGTATCAGCCTTTGCATGGATCTGTTGCCAGCGCAAGAACACCAAATCCCAGAAGACACCTCCCTACAAGTTTGTGCACATGCTCAAAGGGGTCGACATCTACCCGGAGAGCCTCAGCGGCAAGAAGAAGTTTGCTGCTCCTGCCACCACGACAAGTAATGACACCAGTAAAACTGATGTTAATGGAAACTGCCACACTGTGTCACCAATGAGTCCATCTGGCACCAGTAAACTGGCGGCAAGCCCAAATGGTTCCAGACCGGCTCTACATCTGGATCTGGAGAAACGGGATCTGAATGGCAACTTCACCACCAAACCATTTCATCACCACCACCAGAAGGTGCGCAGCTCCCCGGACCTGGAGCTGCCTTCTCCCCATGCAGGGTTCACTCAACCTGGGGTGATGGACCGCCGTGACCTCCCTTCACCATCCAGCACCCTCTCCAGCCAGGCGCCCACTCCGGCTGTGGACAAGCCCCAGGGAGAAGAACGGGAGGGTGGGCTAGGAACCCTCCACTTCTCCCTGGAGTACCAGCCAGAGAGGAAGGCATTCATTGTCCATATCAAGGTACTGTATGTGTTTACAATCAGTTTTTTGATAGAAATTTGAATTTAAGGCTTGACACAGTCTTGATTGATTGATTTGACTTTGGATACAGGAAGCCCATGGCCTGACCCCAACTGATGAACAGTCGCTGACCTCTGACCCTTACATCAAACTGACCCTGCTTCCAGAGAAAAAGCACAGAGTGAAGACTAGAGTCCTGAGGAAGACTCTGGACCCTGCCTTTGATGAAACCTTCAGCTTCTACGGGATCCCGCTGGCCCGAGTGTCAGAGCTGGCCCTTCACTTCATGGTGCTGAGCTTTGATAGGTTCTCGCGTGATGAGGTCATCGGAGAGACCCTCGTACCCTTGTCTGGGATCGACTTATCGGAAGGGCGCGTCCTGATGAGCCGAGAGATCATCAAGAAGAATGTCAAGGTAAGATGCGAAACATTAGGATGTTTGAACCTTTTAAATTCATGATTATTTCTTTATTTTTTGTCGTTTTCTTTGCAACACATTTATTTTATATATTAGTCAAACAGAATACAAAATCACTTCAAAATGCAAATCGGCTCCAATAATGACTCATCATTTCTCTCATCATAACGAAAGTGCTAGAGTACTTCCACTGTCTCAGTATTAATCAGTGCATCAATCAGCAGATAATCATCTTGAAAACCATTTACCTTTTAAAATACAATGATATGGGAATTATAAAACTTTCTTTTACTCACCTAAATGGAAATACATCACATTATATTTCTGGAAACCACATTCTCAACTTTTAATTTACTCCAATGGTATAATCTGCACCTTGAATAAAGTGTTAAATTTCAATCTGAGCAATATATTTTGCAAATGCCCCGAGTAAATCACTTTCATCACTAGCTACTTTAGAATAATGTTAAATGAAGCCAATGGAGGAGGCAGAAAGGAAGTGTATCCCTCTGTGGAGACAGAAGCAAAATCTGTTGCACCATTATGGATTTGAAAGCTGATACTGACCTCTGGTGATGCTTCTAGATGGACTGCTGTGAGTTTGGATACGTGACCGCCTTTGCTGTTTCTTTCTTAAATTTGCGTTACCAGGTTTTGTTTCAGTTTTACATAATTAACCATAATTCCCAAAGAGCTGCTTCGTCTGAAATCCTTAAAAAATGTTGTTTATGTGATCAATGCATTTAACAGCGGAAATAGATATGATATGACATGTTTCCTCTACCACGTAGCACGTTTGCATGTTTAATTTAGTTAAGATCTTTACATCCTAACATCGTCAGGGAATTAAAACAGTAATGCAGGGATGGACAGTTTCAAAGGGAATCAAATGGACATTTTTACATTCCCAGTAGTGTATTGAATAGATGGAGTGATACCCACATCACACCATTATGGATCAATGGGCTGGTGGTCAATAGATTTCTGCTCCAGACTGGCTGTTCCTGGCAACTGTAAGAACCGCAAATGTACTTTAACTCATTTCCAGGAGGACATTTTTCCTTTTAGAGGACTGTCATGTACTGTGGCATCAGAACCATTTGTTGAGCTGTGGACTGGTGTACTGTGCTGTAGTATTGTGACACCTATGATACTGTATATTTCTTGGAAATGCATTGGATTAAAACTTCGCAGCAGGCTTGGCTTCATTTTATTCAGCGTACTGGTGGATCTAAACAATGGATTGTAAGATGATATGTCTATCCTTATCATAGGTCTGTGGTCTTGTATACAGCAGCGCTCTATAGATTTGAACTCGATAGCCTGGCTGCACATGAGCATTTGTCCATTTGCAGGTGGAATGTGAGATGATATCAATGTAATGATAAATTTGTGGGCTTATATTGTACTCCACAGAGCTCTAATGGGAGCACTGTGCCTACCATGTGGTAAAGGATGAGTTCGCACGCATTTGTACCTTCCCAGGAGGATTGTGAACTATCTGTAATATATTTAAAGATCTCTGATACGATATAGTACTCCAGAGAAGTGCTTGGAAATGCAGCTCAGATTCTGAGATATATAAAAGGTTCATTCCCCCTCAGCAGAGCTCCCTCTGTATTTTCATCATCAAGAGGATAATATTTCCTCAACCATGTTCTGCTGGCTCTCTCCAAGTGGAGAATAACCATATTTTTTTCAATTCCATTGCTCATTTGGGTCTCAGGAGGGACAAATCTCATAAAGCTGTAGGGAGGAGTCAGCTGTGTCTGAACGCTTTTTAGTTCGATCAATAGAAAATTAGTTTTAGAATCTGAGATATTGCTTCGCAGTCGGATTCGTCTTCTGGATTCTTCTTTTGTAATTTCATGTTGGCAGGTGAAAAGAGAGAGCGGCTTGGCCTCTTTAACTATAGTTCTTTACTGTGTACCAGCTGTCCTTATTTAAAGTGTTCTCTTTATAGAAAGAGACTGGCACCACTTTGTGTGCAAATAATGGTACAAACAACCCTTTTGAGGGGTTGACAAAGGGGCTTTACAGAATGCAAAGACAGAATCAAACAGAATAGTTTATTCATAATTCCATCTAGTATTTCATATCAGCATGAGACTTGTTTTTTGGCTGAATTCTCGCAGTACGAGCCACCTCCCTTGTTCTATCAGATTAGAAGCAGCCTTTTGCTAACAGGGTGGTGGCTCTCTTTGTCTGCATGGCATAGATTATGTCTCACTGCTTTGTGTGGGTATGTGTGGGTGACTGTGTGCATGCGTGAGCACACAGCACTTAGGGGAATCAATCCAGCATGTCGCAAGCAGCATCGCCATTGCGCTGTTTTCACTGTGGAGGATGACAAAAACATTAAATTAAGCATAGGTTATATTTTCAAGTGTAGTCACTACTTCTTTCATCTTTAATGAATCTGCCATGACCAAAGAGGAGCGATATAGAAACAAACCTGTATTTTCAGAGACCTAAACATCGGGTCAGCGGTAGAAGTTGTCTTTGTCTGTGTGCTACTTCTTATTGCCATGGCAACAATGAGCTGAGGCGCGACATCCCGTTAAGTGTGATCACAGCATCCGAGGTGTCAGCTCTCTTGGGTGTGGACACAGACATGGATGTGTGTGTGTGTGTGTGTATTGCAAATGCAGAATAGGGAGCTTCTCAATCACACATTTGTGCTGGTTAGCGAATAACACAAGTCATAAGCAGGTGGTCATTATTTAGTTGACAGTCATTTAATTGTCAGCACTGACACCATTTGCAGTACAAGCAGCTGCAGGTTTCACCACAGGATTTTTGATAGTAGCTAATAATTTGCTTAGTTATTAATGCACAGATTTTCCAATAGTCACACTCTTTTAGCTGCTACTGCGTGTATTTTTTCTTTTCTTAATTTCACCTGGTAAAACTTGTTAAACTCTGAAGGAAATTGTGAAGGAAATATGTAAATACAGTATGAGGCTGTGGTTTTAGCCTCATTCAACACTATATTCACAATACATTAAAATATATATCAGCCTCTGTGGCAATAAGTAGGATCAGGATAAGGGGAACTTTCATTTTAAAAGTGAGGAAAGAAACATGTTTTGGCTTGTTTAGTCTGCTGCCTTAAATATGTTTCGGTACCAGTTCATGTCTGGTTCAGACGCTGGTAAACATGTCAAGAAGTCACTTCTTCTCAATCCCTTTTCACACCTGCCATCTCTTTTTTGCATCACCATTTTGTTTTATTTTCCACCCCTGTTGTGTCTCCCACCACCTGACACCCATTCACCTCTCCCCTGTCTCTCCACAGAAGTCCTCAGGCCGAGGGGAACTGCTGCTCTCCCTTTGTTACCAGTCCACCACCAACACTCTGACCGTGGTCGTCCTAAAAGCCCGCCACCTGCCCAAGACTGAAAACAATGGACCTACAGGTACAGCAAATCCTTTCAAAATGCAGTCCATGGGATCACTGCTTACACAAACAAACACAAAAGCATGTGTGCATGAACTTTCTCCACATGACCATAAACGGATGCAATCATTTTCCTCTTCCTGCCAAGTAGCCCAGACTACTTTGGATGCTGCGATAGTTGCCGTAATGATACTGCCACCGCACTCAAGTAATCTGATCAGGATGTGATAGAGAGCACTTTAGTGACAAGCATGCACACACACGCATGCACACACACACACACACACACACACACACACACACACACACATACACACACACACACACACACACAGACACACACACAGAGTGTTTACACAGCCAGCCTCTTTTGTCCTCATCACCAACATCCATCATTTCCGCTCCATCGATTGCTGTATTGATCTGGCTTAGGAATAATATGGCTCTCTGCAGCGGTGGCAGGGATGGATATTCACCATGCCTTTTTTTTTGCTTCTGTCCTTACTTTGCTCATCTGCTCTTGTCATTCTTCTCTAGATCCGTACGTCAAGGTGAACATGTACCATGGGAAGAAGCGTGTTTGCAAGAAAAAGACCCACGTGAAGAAGTGCTCCCCCAACCCAGTCTTCAATGAGCTCTTTGTCTTTGATCTGCCCTCTGATGAGGGGCTGAGGGACACCAGCGTGGAGCTGCTGCTGATGGACTCAGACACAGGCAACTCACGCTGCCCCAATACCATCCTCGGGCGCCTGGTGCTGGGCACATCAGCGGCGGGCACGCCTGGCGAGCACTGGAGGGAGATCTGCGACCACCCGCGTCGCCAGATTGCCAAGTGGCACGCTTTGTCAGAGGATTAGAACGCCAGGGAGTTGGTGGATTCTGTCGTCCATGTCCGATCTGGTCCAACAATGAGAGGGACGGAATGAGGATGGGCAGGATTTAACATCCTGCTAGTCAGTACCCAATGGACTTTCAGTGTGGGAAACAAGGGGGAGGGGACTTTGATGTTGTGGGGAGGGTCATTTGAAGTGATGTCATCATTCAATCAATCATCTAATCACTTATCTTTGAAGTTATCGGGGTTCAGCAGGGAGGGCGGGGCATGACAAAGGGAACCCCATAGCTTTGAACGATCCCAAAGACTGTCACCAAAAACCACCTGGTAACATGCAGCATCATTTCCATGGCAACAACCAATTGTCACTGTAACTGTGTGCAGTGCAGAATGTCTTAAATGTCGCTATTACTCTTCTTCTTTTCTTCCTCTGCTCCTTCTTCTTCTTCTCTTTCTTCAGCTCTTCCTCCTATAAATAGTAATCTAGTCCAACATATGAAAATCAGAATGAACCACATCTGACAATGCTGTAAAAAATGTGGATTATTAAAGTTTATTTTATAACGACAATGGTTTTCTTCATAAAGATGTAGATTGTTTTTATTTATGTTCTTGTTTTGTACTCTTATGGTTGATTTGTTGAACATGTTTTGTAAGTATAAGTGGTATTTCATATATGATTACTTATAGTACAAGAAAGCCTAAATTAGGTGGTTTGAGAAAAGACTGGAACAGACTGAGTGCACTGGGGACAGTTCATTGTGGATGCATTTGTGTGTGTGCGTGTGTGTGTGTGTGTGTGTTTCAATATGAGAGTGCTTGTGCTGAGGCGAGTGTACGTGTATGGGTGCATGTGTGTGCGTTAGCTCTGCAGAGATGTGAGCCACATAATGTTTACTGTAGGTGTTTTGTCCCCCTTACTGTGAGCACAAAGACAGCTGAAATGTAAATGTATGTACCTTACTATAAAATATGGCAAGTTCTGAGAAAATTGACTTTGTAGTATTTATTTCACAAGAAGTTGTGTGTGTGTGTGTGTGTGTGTGTGTGTGTGTGTGTGTGTGTGTGTGTGTGTGTGTGTGTGTGTGTGTGTGTGTGTGTCTGTGTGTCTGTGTGTCTGTGTGTGTCTGTGTGTCTGTGTGTGTTCTTGCTACTCAGTGAGGACTGAATAGCATTTTTTACAAGCACAGGGAGGACATTTTGACCAGTCCTCACTTCATCAAAGGCCTGTCTGAGGGTCAAGACTTGGTCTAAAGTTTCAGGTTAGTGTTAGGTTTAAGTTAGGCTTAGGGTAAGGGTTGGGCTTAGGTGTTTAGTTGTGATGGATGAAGTTAGGGTAAGGGGCCAGGAATGCATAATGTAAATGAAGGGCCTCTAAAGGATGGTAGTACAGGGATGTGTGTGTGTTCAGAGGTATGTTATTACCACTCAAAGCTTTTTAGCTCTTTTAGGATTAATGGAAAAAGTTAAGGTTAAGCTCAGATTTTATTTTAATATTGTGACATCCAACAGCTCAGATTCACAGAAAATCACACATAAGATAATTTTATCGAAGGTAAAAGCCTCTTTTAATATCATTATACTACAGTACATAGTCTGTGCATGGATGTGTTTGTGTCCTCACCTCCAGCACTCTGGGGATGACATCATCGGGCCCCTTTCCAAGTCTGATGATGTAATAACTGCTGAGTAGCTAAGTGCTCCAGGATGAAGTCATCGTGTCTGAATTTAATATCAGCTAAGTGGTGCGGTTTGAGAGGACAGCTGGCTCAGCATGCTTACTAACCCCTCCCAATTTTTTCTGTCTTTATTTTTGTCTTAAAAATATGTCTAAAACTAAGAAATGTATTTTATTACCTCCATGCATTCAGCCTCTGTCCCCTCTCTCTCTCTCTCTCTCTGTCTTCCCTCCACTCGCCAGTCTTACACCGAGTTACATCATGTGTTTGCTGGTGAAGCATCTGTAGAAGCGGGATGTTCTGTCACTCTGCCCGTCCTCAATTGTTCTGACCTGGGAGGTCGCTCTCTCAGATGGCTTTCTATTTTAAAACTATGCTGTCAACTTTGAAGCAATAAAATAGACCTGTGCAACGAGCACCATCGCTACCATTACCCATTGCTCACTTCCTTTACCTAACCAATCATGATTAAGCCATTTTAGATGACGCTCTAACGTGGATATGTATTGCCCTAAATGGTGTTTTGTTCAAGGACATTTTGACAACATTGTGATCGCAATCAGAGGAAAATGACGCTAAAACCAGACTCCATGATTCATCAAATGCACCCTCATCACCCACTGCCCCACCCCCCCGACACACACTCTTCCGTCCTTTTCTTTTTTGAAATCATTCAGACATATTGAGTGGCTTGTAAACAATCCCTCCAAACCATTTGTCCAACACACCCAAAGTTATTCTTTTATGCCTATCTCTGTCTGTCCATAGCCCATAATTATTAGTGTGTGCTTTTTCATGTTGAGAAAATCAGTCAACAAAACATAGAGTAAAGGATGAAATGCTGGGATGAAAAGAAAAGGAAAAAAGACTGAATAAAATAAACATCTCTCCCGAACAAAAGATGAAAACAATAACTGTGCAGTGGAAAGATTTTTCAAAAGATTTCAAGGTTCTCTTTTGATAGGAAATGTAAGTTTCATAATGCCTAAATAATGATAATAATGTTTTGGAGCGTTCAGTGAAACAAGGTTTAATTTTTCTTTGCTTTGTTGTTGTCACATTGATTTCAGAGTCAGACAGACAGTGCAAGGACAGTCGCCTTGACAGCCTCCCTGAAATACTCAGCTGCTTTAATGGCATCTGTTCACACAAAGCCAGGCATACAAATTCACATCCTTCAGATTTCATAGTTATGTCATAGCTATTCCAGTTCAGACTGAAGAAACTATTGCAGAGCCTATTGTATGTGGATTACTGACCTATGTTAACATGCTATGTGCATCTATGGGTGGATGTGTGTGCACTGACCTCTGGCCCAGTACAGCAGATAGCAGTTTGTCCCTCAGGATCTAATCAGAGTTCATCTCCTGTGATGCAGAACCAGACCCTTGATCTCCTCAATACAATCCTCAGTACTGTAGACACACACACACACACACACACACACACACGCCCTCGTGTACAGTACATCAGTAACCTGTCTCCTAACATCCGTCCGAGTGAGGTCAAGTTAATCGGATTCAGGGAGACAGGTACAGAAATCAAATCACCACTAGCAGAGTGTGTGTGTGTCTGCCCAGAATACAGAGAAGGGTGTGTGTGTGGAAGAGAAGGATTTGTCCTAATTAGGGAACATGTGGGGGAACACAAATTAGTTATCTGTGTTCTTGTTAATGCTTCTTCTTCTTCTTCTTCTTTAACATTCCTTTTACTCTGAATCAGCCCGCTCTTTTTATGCTGCTACAGTCTCATGTTGTTAGTGATGAAAAGAAAGAGAGGGCATCACTGTTAATTACCCAAAAAAGCTGCAATAGGCTAGACTTTTGGTGAATTAGAGACTCTGCACAGGGGAATTCAAAGAGAGAGGAAACATTATGAAATGTCTGAACTGGGTCACACCAGCTATTCCTCTCTGTGTAAAGTCCTTCCCTCCTAAATTCCGCCCAAGCTATTAAAGTTTCAAAGGATTTACTAAATTGGACTGCACTAATAAACCTGAACAATATATTAAACACACTGTCAACTATTATATGGATATATGTGTTTTGGAATTGGTAGTATGCATGTTAGAATGACTGGGAAATATCCAATTTTGCAAACTTAAATAGCGATACTTAGTCATTTCCCATGACATTCTGCTCTGTGAGGTTTCTGTGTTGTTTTTGTAAATTGTAATTTAAAATCATAACCAGTTTGCATTGTTATTAAACAGCATTTTGATTATGGCTCTGTTTGAAATCGCATACTAATGAACTGCATTCTACATACTCAATCATTATGTACTGCACACTGACACATACATTACGAGCAGTCTGTTCCGACTGAATTGTTCCCAAGCAATTCATTTTTTTCTGCTTGACTCACTTGACTGCATTGATCAGGTTTGAGCTCTTGATTAAAAACTGTTTATCACAAATGTAAATCAACACAAGGCACAATTTAATATTTTCCTGTATTATTTTAAGGGAAATTAAAATGATAAGTTATGTTTTCTACAACACATTATGTATGTGACCAACCTTGTTTTTTTTTCGTCTTAAAGGGAAACTGGCATTTTCAAAATTTATACACATTATCCCTATAGTCTAAAACAGTCCAGAAATATAAGTAAACATGAACAAATATCTCTCAAACCCAAAAACTATAGTGCTGCAATTTAAATTTGTGATGTCATAGGGTATAAAGTCTGGAGCTGCTCCACAGACAATGAATAGGGAAAGAGCACCCAAGGGAATGTTCTGAGTATATGGGAACATTTTCTGTTTCACTGAGAACACTACAACAAAATAAAGCTCATTTGGGTATTAAAAAAGAAAACAAACTTTTTGTGAGTCCACAAAATCAGTCTCCCATTCATTGTTTATGGAGCAGCTCCAGACTTTGTACTCTGACATGGCAAGTTTGAGACTTACCTCTTTGGTTTCTTGCTTTGAGAGAGAGTAGTTCATGTTCACAAATACTGATTAACCTTTCCTAGGCCATGGAAATAACATAATGAAATTCTTAATTTAGGAAGTGTTTCCCTTTAACTATACCTTAACGCCATACAAAATTTATCATCCAATGGGCAATTATGTGTATGCCTAGAAGTTCACCATTGGACAGCCTACGGAGCAGCAATGCATTTTTGGGCGGTTTAGTATATTAACAAAGCCCATGTCTCATATTAGGAAATTTTTAAAAATCCAATATACACCCAAGCATTTCTCTCTGAAACAGAATCCGCATACCTTGCAGTTGAAACGCTCTTTATACTTATGTTTTCTGTTATACTTAGTATGAGCAGTATGTCAATGTGCAATTTTGAACAGTGTCAGTTCAAATATGTCAACCATAATTCATAGCACCTCTTGTACGGCTCCTGGTCTCTGAAATACAAAATAGATTTGGAGCCAGACCTGAAGCGTGAAGGTGTAAGTATGCATGATAGCCCTCTGAAGCCCATGTACAAAAGATCAATCTGCAGAGCAAGCTAATGGTATGAGGAGAGGAAAGTTTTCAGTGAGGCTGCTGGAGTGGAGGAGGGGGAGGGTAGATAGATGGCTGGAGGGAGGAGGAGACAAGAGTCAGACAGCCTGGCAGGAATAGAAGGAGGTGTGGAGAGGGATGACATGGCACTGCACTGAGATATGAAGTCTAGGCGAAGGGGACTGAAATGAGAAAGATGAGCAGTGGGAAAGTTAGTTGGGGGCACAGTGAGATGAGTCAGTGAATAGCTGATGTGAGTGGGTTTCTTGCTGGTTAGTTGAAGGGCATTTGCAGGTCATGAAACGACAGCAAAGGAAATGGAACAAAGACACTGAATGACTGGGACCTAAACCTGATGACGCTAAGTGTAAAGGTGAAGGACAGAAAGAATGCTGTTGAGCACAATGTCCTTGTGAGATGAAAGAAGAAGCTTGAAATAACCAAGAATGACAACATGAGTATATATAGGCTCCTATAAGTCACCATATATTAGTCATACTTTCAGCTTAATTTGATCATAGACTACATTTATAAATGTTTGCATGGAGTATGGTGTGATAAATGAAAAACTCACCAACACTCTGCTAGTTGTTTAGTTGTTTATTATTTAATCTTTATTCTAATACTAATTATTACACTCTTATTTATTGTATAAGATTGTATTTATTTTTAATCCTCTAGCAATAATTATTATAATGTACTAACACATTTCCTTATGCCACAGTTACTAATAAACATCTGTTACAAAAAAACGCCACCTGTTTCTCCCGTTGCTTCTCAAATATTGAGCTGCCAATCTGTAAAGCATCCAAAGCATCTTAGTTATGCAAGATATAATATAAAGCATGGTTTGTTTGTGTGTGTTCAGTGTTTTTCAGATATCAAATATTTTATTTCATGTAACACTTCCCCTTCAGGGCTGCTCTATTGTGACAACAGCAGTGGAGAAACAAAAGGCCAAGCTAACGCAGTAGAGAAAAGACATATTTATATAACCTGTTATCAGTGTTGAATCTCTACCTGAGGCAGACTGTACCGATGCACAGGGAGAGAGAGGACAAAGCAAAGAAAGAGCAAGAGAAAGTGAGAGAGATAAAGCAAGAGAAGGAGAGAGCATATTTGTGGTGACAAAACTTCAAAGGAGCCAGTGAACTATTAATAATGGAGGCAACATCCTTACATAAGACTGCATATTAGTTTTAAATGATCATTGCTCATACACACACACACACACACACACACACACACACACACACACACACACACACACACACACACACACACACACACACACACACACAGCCCTGCTGAGCTGTTAGAAATTATGTTTATATTCGACTAATTTGAAACAGCAAATATGTTTCAGGGAAACGTAATGCTTAGCGTTTTATGTTTTCTATTAACATAATGAGGAAATGTTGCTACTTTATGTACCTGGCAAGTTGCAAACGTTTTGAAACTGAATACATCAGCAAAGTGTTCACTAACAAAGCACTTCATTTGTTTCCCTCCAAAATAGACAACCTTGCAATACACGATTTTCTCATAGTGACTACAGCATAATAATTACCTTTTTTTAAATTAACATTTAACCAAAATCCCAATTTTTTTTGTAAACTTAAACATTATTACCTGGGAGAAAATAGAGGGTGTTGCAGATGCACAGAGCTAACTGGTGGGACACACTAAAATCATTTAATTCTCATTTAAAACAAACCTCACGGACTGCATTTTTTCATCTGCGTAATACTGCGAAAATTAGGCCTATCCTGACCCAAAAAGATGCAGAAAAATTGGTCCACGCTTTTGTTACCTCTAGGCTGGATTACTGTAACTCTCTACTATCAGGTAGCTCTAGTAAGTCCTTAAAAACTCTCCAGCTAATTCAGAATGCAGCAGCACGTGTACTAACAGGAACTAAGAAACAAGACCATATTTCTCCTGTTTTAGCTTCTCTGCACTGGCTCCCTGAACTGAATTCAAAATCCTACTGTTAACTTATAAAGCTCTAAATGGTCAAGCTCTGTCATATCTTAGAGAGCTCATAGTGCCATATTGTCCCACCAGAACTCTGCGCTCTGAGAACGCAGGGTTACTCGTGGTCCCTAAAGTCTCCAAAAGTAGATCAGGAGCCAGAGCCTTCAGCTATCAGGCTCCTCTCCTGTGGAATCATCTTCCTGTTGTGGTACGGGAGGCAGACACCATCTCCACATTTAAGACTAGACTTAAGACTTTCCTCTTTGATAAAGCTTATAGTTAGGGCTGGCTCAGGTTTGCCATGTACCAGCCCCTAGTTAGGCTGACTTAGGCCTAGTCTGCCGGGGGACCCGCTATAATACACCGGGCACCTTCTCTCCTTCTCTCATGTCCTGTTACTGCATCTTGCCAACTCGGCCGTACTGCATGTCACTAACTCGGCTTCTTCTCCAGAGCCTTTGTGCTTTACTGTCTCGCATGTTAACTCATATCACAGTCGTGCCTGTATAGTGTGATGTGTGTGGTTGTGCTGCTGCCGTGGTCCTGCCAGATGCCTCCTGCTGCTGCTGTTATCATTAGTCACACTTCTACTGTTATTATACACATGATTATTGTCAAATATGTATACTATCAGATATTAATATATACTTTCAACATATTGTACCACAATAGCAAGAATTATAATTATAATATTATTACAATATTATTACTTACTGTCATTACCGTCTGTCCTGCATCTCTCTCTGTCTCTCTCTCTCTCTCTCTCATTGTGTCATACGGATTACTGTTAAATGTATTATGTTGATCTGTTCTGTACGACATCTATTGCATGTCTGTCCATCCTGGAAGAGGGATCCCTCCTCAGTTGCTCTTCCTGAGGTTTCTACCGTTTTTTCCCCGTTAAAGGGGTTTTTGGGGGGAGCTTTTCCTTATCCGCTGTGAGGGTCCTAAGGACAGAGGGGTGTCATATGCTGTAAAGCCCTGTGAGGCAAATTGTGATTTGTGATATTGGACTTTATAAATAAAATTGATTGAATTGATTGATTGATAACAGGGAATCACATGCACACGTGACCAGAGCTCCTACCACAACAACCCACAGAGAAGCTTGTACACAGAGTGTACAGAATGCCATTACGCCACTATATCTTTACATAGCAGAAAGTGATTTGCTGCTATGCCCTGAATGACACACACTGAGCCTTTTTTTTTTAACCCAAAGTGCTATTGCTACCTAAACCCACCTGCAGACAGGAGTCTGGACATGAACCCAGGATTCTGGTGTCACAATCCTGCATAAAACATCATCTCTGGACATAATCCAGGCAGCGATCGTGTTGTCACCATCACATACTGTACTTATGAATGCAGTATAAAAGCCTTAAATCCAAATGTAATTTCTGGGGCGAGTGTCAGCAACCTTTCCTGTCAAAAGAGCCATTTTAGAAAGTAAAAATCAGAGGTACCAGGGGTAATAGAAGTTAAAAATCTGTCTGCAGCTGCAAAATATTTTTGAACATTATGATAAGGTTAACACAGCCTATTAAGTCTACGTAAGCCGATCAGCAATAGTAATGGGTCTAAATGAGCATTCACTAGTATGTTATACTATGAGGTGGTTACTGTGCAGTGCATGCATAATTCAATTCTATATTTCCCCCCCAGATTTTTCCTTTATTGGATTTGTAATCCATAGCTAGCCTAGCTAGGGAGACTCAAGACAAGTCACCGCTATTTAGGCAAAGAAATTTTGCAAAACTGTTTAAATATGTTTTTATTCTGTGTAAAGGCTACACATCTTTACAACTGGAGAATGTGCTAATCATGTTAGGCCTACAATAATAAATGAAAATTAATATTTTAAAAAAGATAACACTCATTTACATAAATTTTGTCAAGTTTTTGTCAAAGCCACAGGGAGCCACTGGAGAGGGACTAAAGAGTTGCATGTGGCTCTAGAGCCGCAGGTTGTCTACCCAGATTGTAGAGAAAAGGGTTGCACACAGGGACAGAGGGGAATGAGTGACAAAAACTGAAGATTGCTTCATTGTTGGACATACAACTATTGATGCCAGGGGATCTTGTGTGAAGCTAGAAATGGCCAGAGCAGAAAGAGTAGCAGCACTAGAAGAGGCATCAGCACTACCTATGGAGGTATTTATACCCTGAGCTCAATAGGACAGAAAAAAACAAAACAAAAAACAACACCAAAATTAAGTTGTTGTTGTTGTTTTTTTCCTTTTAGCTATGGCAACCAAGATATGTCATACCTGGACATACTGTGGGTGTCTCTATGTGACATCCATTCACTGTATATACCTACTTATCCTTCACCACCTAACTGGTGTGGGGCATCCAAGCTTATCTCATCATGCACTGTGAGGGTATACACTGGACAGGGCTGCACATGTAAACAGACAACAATTAGAAATCACTTATATGAGAACACTGCAGCAGAATGATTATAACTCTGACATCAAGTTTTGACAGACATAATATCATATTGTATTTTGTGACATACTCTCACATTTTGCCCTTATTCCTTTTCCCTGAAAGGACTGCTTAACATCTACAAGGTTTTATTTCCAAAGTCTTTCTCTGTTGTTAAACTCGACTCACTTAGTTACTCCGGACTCTAAATTGTCCATAGTTGTGAATGTGAAATCTGAAATCACTAAAGATGTGGTGATGGTAGATTCAGCCTACCCTGAGTCACAGTCACAATTGTTTTGTCCTCGAGAGTCATTCTAATCTCACAGTGTACTCTTCTTGAAAAACATCTGACTGTCTGTCCGTTTTTCTGTCCCCAGTGCATCGTGGGATAGCGGGGATGAGTCATCCTGGAAATGACCTTCACGCAGACAGACAATTAAACAAGTTTTATTGAGACCTTTACTTTTGGCACACACACAAGCAAACACACACACACACTCACGCACACAGGAGTGTTCAGCACATACTGCTTGTATACCTAAACACATACACACATGTAAACAAACAATTTTGGTGCATGTTTCAAGCAACCCTGATCATCGACCCTTAAGTGACAATAACATTAACCATCTGCCGCGATCCTGATGCAGACGACAACACTCAAACACACTAACGACCTCATTTAAATGGGGACTGAAAGCAGCCTATTAGTCAGGTTGTGAGAGCGCAGAGAAATAGATTAGTTTGGGATGGAAGGCATTAGAGGGGAAAAAGGCTGGCATTGGTTAATGAGAGTAAACAATCGCTTTTGGGGAGTCAGCTGCTCAGGAGACGACGACACGTGACAAACAGAATGTCACTGTTCATTAAAAATGTTAGTTTTAGACTTTTCCTGTAACTATTTCTTTTTATTTTTCAGCATTTAATTAGTCAGACTGATGAGTCCCGAATGGCATTGCTTCATTTCAATATACTGTTAATCTGGAGTAGGCAGACATGAATTGTTGGAAGGCTGACAGTCTCTAGGCTTTCATAACAGAAGGCAGTGTTACTGATTAACAGCTCTGCATGGAGAAACTAATCAGCTGCTTTTGTTTTCGATTGAAAATCTCCAGGATTCTGGTTGGTGCACGTCACATGGTTGGTTATACCTTCCATATTATATATTCCTCCATCGACCCCTCTTAAGGCAGGGGATTTCAGTGTCTGACACTCTGGGCCCCATCTCTGCTCAAATCAAGATAACTGTGCCCTCAATCCCTGCTACATTCACATTAATATGTTTCCATTTGAAAATTCTGCTGACCTCATTTTCGTTGGAAAACTCCAGGGCTCTTAGTCTGGATGGGTGGATACAGAGACATTAGAAAACCATGATGCAGACACCCACTCTGGCTTCCTTACTGGCCGTCTCAGTCGCAACACATCAATCCAAAACATTAATGCTAGGTCTACATACCTTTTGTAATTATCTATTTTTTATTTATTTGTTTTTTTTGTGGGTAATCCTTTCCCATTGCCATGACTTCCTCCAAGGACTGATAATGTCCCTGGTACCACTCTAATATGTGACCATATTTCAGCCCCTCCAGGATGTTGAAAATGCAATTGCAACAGTTAACTCTGCTAACTAAATTCAGCCAATCCCTTTAAGTTCTGTGCTTGCAATCTTGCAAATTTGTCCAATCACTGCAAATTTATCACAACTTTTACAACTGTAAATGATTAAAATGTAGTTTCATTGTAGAGCTGTATGCAGCACATTGATTCGGTTGGCCCCTCTTTGCCCTGCTCTTAATCTGTTTATCTGCTGTGGGAGTGTGAGCTCAGTGCCTGAGACAGTCACACACAGGGAAAGGACTAACTGTTAGCATAATGTAGCTAAGATACCGGGTTAGTTATGGGTTTAATGTCAGAGTGGAGCTGTTTTGGTGTCAGTGCAAGATTGTTCAGAGTGTTTAACAGTGTCAGATATTAGCTGCTGCTGTATTGTTAACTCATGCTAACACGGCAGAGAGACTGGGAGGAGAGTGACTCATGGAGTTGGCCGTTCAGCGCTGCTTTGAACGGCCGACAATCAGTTGTTGCTGTCCCCTACCACCACCATTACATCACCAATAGATTCTAATTTTATTGGAAACACCGAATCTGGGATGGCATTGCAACAATTTCTGCAATTTTCACTTGGCCCTGTAATTTCACAAATCTCTGGTCTTACTTTTCTCCATCTCCATAGTAGACAATCTGCTTCCTGTATACATCAGCACATGCATGTCCAGTGTACGTGAATGGCTCAGGCGTGGAGAGAGATCATTTCTAAAATTGTGCTGATATGGCTGTGTGTACAGAGATAACTTTCTTTACAAAACACTATTTTAAATTGAAAACGTAGTGCAGCTTGAGCCCTGTTTTAAAGTACCTTAATTGCCTCTCTGAGCTGTGTATCACAGCCACTGTTGGTGAGAAGACTAAACGGCAGGCCAAACTATAAAAACAAAACTGATGTTTAACATGTTCCCCTTTCCTTACCTAGTGTCTTTGCCTCATCTCTCTCTCTTGCACCTGCCTAGGGGGGCACGCCTAACAAGTTGAAAGCCTTAGGTCAAGGGCTTAATGAGAAATAGTGTTCATTAAAATCAGCCAGAAACAGAAATATTGAATAAGCAACAATATTAGTTTATATGTTGTGGTTTTTAATGAGTTGCAACCTCCACCCCTCGAGCCAATCAAGAAAAAACCTGGGGAAATTCAACCAATGAAGCATCAAGTCCACAATCTATGTAGGTTACCATAGCAACGGCATGAAGGCCACAGGTGCCCATCCTTGAGACAGGGAGATAGACAACAAGATCCTGTTGGGTTTATGAGACACAGTCTGTAAAAGCTCCAGCAACCTGGGGACTGGAGCGTGTGAGTACAATTTAGGCACAGGCACACATACAAAAGGTTAAAAACAGGTTCGCTGATCTCTTGGCTTGACATCACCTTTGCTGTCATGGCAACAGAGCGCTGTAGTGGCTCTGAGGTAGGAGGGTGGTGGAAAGCAGGAGAGACGGAGAGAGGGAGAGGATAAACGGAGGACGATAAGTCGGAGGAGAAGGAGAAGGAGGAGGAATGTCAGGCAGGAGGCAGGAGATTGATGAAGCGGGGAAACAGAGGAGGGATGGAGGGACTGAGGGGGTGGATAGCTTAGCGGTCTCGCTCTGTCGGCCTGGCGAGGAGGCAGAAGAAATGGAAAGGAGGCGGCGAGAGATAATGGGCATGAAAGAAAAAGGTTGGCACGACTGCACTGATAAGTTTTTGCTTTCACGAACAATTCCCAGTGCTAACGGTCCATCCCTGGTTTTTACAGAACAATATAGTATTCGTGTGGAGGTTCAAAATATACATATAATTAAATATAAAGTGAGGATTTGAATGTGAGTGAACTGGAGTGGAGGGATAATACAACACAATAGTCGGCCATACAGTGAACAGCCTCTTAGGCTCACTACATTTCTCTGTTGTTGTCTGCCTGTAGGGACCACAGCTCATAAGACACACAGAGAGAAGGCAAGAGAAAGTGAAGAGTCACCATCTCATCTTAATCTTGTCACAAGGAAAAAACTGAGATGGAAAAATGGCTTTGAAAATGTAAACGCATTTGATGGATTGCCTATGCAGCAGTGTAACATGGGACAGTTTAACACATGGAGTTTTATGCAGTTATGCAGTTCCACGCTGATCTAAATGCAATGTCAGCGCTCTTGAGGAATGTTTAGCATAGGAATGCATTTAATACTAATAAATTATAGCACAAACAATTGGTATTCGCTATTAAACTCACATTAGTCAAAGCCTGGCTGGAATACTGTCTAATTTCAGATGCTGGCTGGTTCTTTCCAGCAGCATTAATCACAGCTTTACCAGCATACTAAAATTCCCTTTGGAAATATCAGCGTCATCTGTGTTATATAATTATCTATCAGTATGAACTATGCAGCTACTCATGAGTACTAAGTTGGGGCCATTTGAATAGATTTGCTCACCTGTTGTCCACATTTTGAGCAATTGTTTGTCAGTTTATTTCAATTATATCTCATCTGCAAGACTTCAGAAATCAAGCACAGGAAAACAACAACACTACTACTAATGATAATAATAATTACAAGACAAGCTTAGAAGTATGGGGATAGTCCGCTCCTTGACTTCCTGGATCATGGACTACTAAGCAAGGCCGCAGTTTGTCAGGCTGGGGAATTGTGTTTCTGGGATACTGGAGTGCAACACAGGGGCCCCACAGTGGATGGTTCCTGTTCACGCTGTACATATCTGACTTTAAATACAACTCTAATACAGAGGTATTCGGATGATACAGTTGTTGTGGCATGTGGACAGTAGGAGGAGTATAGGGACCTGGTGGAGGCTTTCAGTGACTAGAGCAATAAGACCTCCATCCTCCTAAACCCCACCAAGACTAAGGAGATGGTGGTGGACTTCAGAGGATCAAAACCACTCTGCCAGCCGGTCTGCATAAGGGGGGAGGCCATTGAGGTTGTGCATACCTATAAATACTTGGGTGTGCTCCTGGACAGCAGGCTGGACTGGTCTGCGAATATGGATGCTCTGTACAAGAAGGGGCAGAGCCACCCTGTTTTCCTCAGGCGGCTCAGATCCTTTGATGTCTGCAAGGATTTGCTGTTCCTGTTTTATCAGTGCCCTGCTTTATGCTGCAGTCAGTTGGGGAAGCAGACAAAAACATTAGATGTCTGGATAGGCTGGTTAAAAAGGCCAGCTCAGTGCTGGGCAGGGGACAGGACTCACTGGGAACTGTGGTGGAGGGGCGCACATGAAATAAGCTGCAAGCCACAATGGACAATGTCAATCACCCTCTTCACAACATCCTGGCTGGACAGAGGAGCAGCTGCAGCGAGCAACTCGTCTCACTGTGCGCTGCAGGACTGAGAGGTTCAGGAGATTTTTTGTCCCTACAGCCATTAGGCTTTTTAACACCTCTTAACTGCTTTAACACCCCCTCATCCCCTTAAACACTCTTATAATCTCCGCATACCCTCATTTTCGAACAGTATGGTGCTCTAGACTAATAATACTTGTTTGAGAGTGACAGCTAATGTGTTTATTGTAGACTACCTGCCAATTAAAGGTTTTTTTGGTCTGTGATTGATTTTAGTTTTGCTGATTAAGAACAATCCGATATGTGACTCATCTTAAATTCTTTTCGTCCTGCAGCTTTCTTTCTTCAGCCCACATCTAATCTAACCAAGGACCACATATTTTCTGCCACCTTCATAAGAGGAAGGACAGGATTTACATCCTTCAGTACAAATGCTTTTCATACCACACTAGATAGCTCAAGGTTTCCCTGCAGGCTGCAGAATCAGTGTCAGCCTCGGGCTATATTATTGACCTGTTTCATTTCGTCAGTCAGACTATAGCAAGGCGCTGTAACTCTTCATGCTTACTAGATTTCACAAAGCAGTGCTTGGAGATTGGTCTGGTTTTACTTTAAGCCTTTACTGTCCCCTCTTTAGAGCTATAGTCACAGTATAATCCACTATTAAGCCAATATGAGACACCCAATGTAGTAAAAATGTAATAAAAATTAAAATTTGCCTACTTTAGCTTTATGAACAGCTAGTTTTAGCATTGTACCCAAATTCAGATTCTCCCAGCAAGCATTAAATGTCCAGCAAAATAAAGATAAAATATGTGTGTTTGGAGAAACATGTGCACGTGCTCAGGATTAGCTATTGAATTCTTCAGAATCAGTCGCTGCAGACGTTCATCTGTAACCCCCTCATCATCTTTATCGCCTTGTATTTCCAGAGACAGAGGGAAGGTGTGGCCAATGGTCTGTGGGAGAGGAAGGCAGAGGAAGATCAAAAGAGCAGCCGAATCAGAACACGGAGGATTGTGCGAGCGTGTGAGATTGGTGCAAGTTTCATGTGTTGTTAACAGATGATTTACAGCCCAAGGCGACAGATGAAGGGAGTGAAAAACTTCCTTTTGATCTCTCCCATACCACCCCTCCTCTCTCTCCCCACAGTTTTCCCTCCATCTCTTTTATTTATTGCTCTCACTCGACCACTCTCTCCCTGTGCAATTCTCAGAACATCCTCTCCTCTTGCTCAGTGGCAGCATCATCTTTCAGATGCGGCTCTTGTTACCCGCCATCCACTCTCTGCTCTCTCTGCCCTTCTCACCACATTCCCTGTGGTCAGTGGGGACCGGCAATGGAGCACTATCAGTCACGTACACACACAGACACACAGACACACAGACACACACACACACACACGCTTGATCTCTGACCCTGCTCATTCCTCTCTCCTGCCACATTGTAAAACCACAGAGTTAGTATCTCCTCAATCGATTGCCACTCAGCCGTCATCCTTTTTCTCTTGTCAGTCTTTTTATCATGCTTTCCATGTGACTGTTTGATTCACACACACACACATGCACTAATATACACTATAATACACAACAACATATAATATGATCATTCTTTATTTTCACAGAAAGAAAAGAAGTGCATGAATTAATAGCTGAGGGAAGGGTGATACAGCGTGACTCACCAAGACACTGCACTGCATGACAACTGTCAGCATGGATGCACTCACATGCACACACGCAATCTTTGTTGTCAAAAATAACCTTATGAAGGATACAGAGTACGCAACAACTTACGGCATGTAGAGTCTCTCTCTCTCACACACACACACACACACACACACACACACTGCTCTGCACATATTACATTCTAACCATGTTTAAGGCTAGTGTCATCCCCTTCTTGACCTCGAGCTGTCTCCCTATCACTCACTGTGAGTGCATCTGTGCACGCCTGTGTATAATTGTGTATTTCAGTCCACAATTTTGAATGTAGAAACAAAAGGACTCTGCTGTGGGTCTGTTTGCTTTGCTATCTTACAGTAACATAAGCAGTAATACTTTTTCTGCTGACACTGATGCAGATCAGATGGTCATTTAAGACACTGAGTGGTTAATAACCTCATGTCTTCCATTAGTGTCTGCAATAAAATCCCATCACAGGAAAACTTCATTGATTTTGATGCTCTTAAAGGTCACTTTTATTTACATTACAGAGAATGAGATGTTTTCACTAACAGTGTGATTATGTCAGTAATACCTGTTTTAATTGATTACTTTTAAGATATAGTACTTAAAGGTACAGTGTGTAGGACTTAGGGGGATATATTCGCAGACAAGGAACTTAATCTAATGAGTCAGTTTCCTTTAGTTTATAATTACCTAAGAATAATGTGATGATAATGATAATTGTGTTCCAGCGTACACTAGGGCAACAGACTCATGGACGCAAGTCTCTTTTCATGTGTTACTTTAACTTCATCCTTAAAAGACTTTCTGTATTTCATATGCAGCACAATGCATAACCATCAGAGTGATTGCTGGGAGGTCGGACATTTTGGAGGTCAGATCAGATCAGAGAACACTTCAGTTATAAAAAGGCTCTCTGGAGTTCACGGCTGCTCGGCTTGGTGGATTAGCAGCTAAAGCATTCTGTTGCTGTCGGTGTTGAAGAGGTTGTTTGCAAGCGGCTGTTTGTGCCACTTCATTTGCATAAAATTCAAAGTGAGCAAGATCGGGCATTTTCAAACTTTAAGCTCAAGCAGCTGAGGCAGGGAAAAGGCACAGATTAAACATTTCTCTGAAGCTAAACAGTTCAGCTAAATTAGATTTTACAGTCAAATTCCTCCTCAGTCTGAATGGGTGTAAATTGATAGGTTTTTTAGGACTCAGTAACTCTCACTCTGACACCACTAATCCCCCCTCCTCCACTTCTTGTTTTCCAGATTTAGCAGACGTAACCTGGATTTGAGGGGGTAAGTCTGGGTTGAGAACCTCAGAGACAGGCAGCTGTTATGAGCTTAGTGGAGGGTCACTGCTGTTGAATCTGGCATCCCTGAGGTGCTGAAAAGATTGAAATCTGCATTTTTTTTATCATATTAAAATGCAATGGCATAAGGCCCCAGGATACCAGGCACATTTTTCTACCTCGCTGTCCTGCTGTCTTATGGCATTAAATATGCCACTTTAAATGAATTTCAAACTTGACTTTGCATCAGATCCGGCACTGCAGTGCGGGGATGGAGATCTGGAGTTAGAGAAACAAAGAAGCAGGGTCTAATGATTTTCTGTGTTAATGGCAGCACAACCTACACATTTAGTGACATAGCAAGCGATACAGAAACACAGACAGCAAGCAGACAAACACTCACAAACATACACACACACACACACACACACAGAGTGGATCGTTAGGGCTTAGCCTTTGTAATGATCCCTCGTCTTCATCTGCTGCTGCTGCTGGTTAATTGCTCAGCCGCTGGAGGGAAGAAGGAAGGTTATCGACCGGTTTGACACACGACAGTGTCACCCTGCTCGATCACATCACTCGCTTGGGAAGCAAAAGGTTGGGCCACTGCAAGATTAAAACATCTCATCAGGGTGTTCTGTAGAAATTGCCATGGCTATCTACAATAAAGCCATGTTATGATGTGGCCATTTAACAACCCAATTGCCACTTGGTTAGATCATGTTTTTGGGGTGGTTTTGGGGGCACAGTCCTGGCAGGAATAGCAGCAATTTTTCTGTAAAAAACAACCACCCACAGGGCATCGGTGGCTTAGTGGACAGAGCAGGCACCCCATGAACAAAGGCTTTGTCCTTGCCCACAGCAGCCCAGGTTTGACTTTAGCCTGTGGCCCTTCGCTGCATGTCACACCCTCTCTCTCTCTCTCTCCCCCCTTCACACCTAGCTGTCCCGTCAATTAAAGGTAAAATATCTAAAAAATAATCTTAAAAAAAAAAATGTTGTTATGCCACTTTACCGTCAGGAAAAGCAGCAATGTCTCAGTAGAAACATGACACTTCTATGACACTTTCACTGCCATGGGTGGCTACAAAGCATCCACGACTAGGGCCTAAAAAGCAGACGGGAGCACCACCACCATCCCCTTCACCTCCAGCTCATCAGCTCAGATATTACATCGCTTTAGAAACGATAATATAATATGTATGAAATGTGCAAATGTAACATAGTTGTGGTTTGCAGAACCATATAATGCTAATATTTTCCTCTGGCATCTGGGCTGCATGAACCAGGTCACAAGAAAATGAAATCAGTTTTGAGAGCATGATGCTTCTGTAATTGAGATATTTTCAGCTGAAAGACGATACGTGGGTAGATAATGTAACAGAAGCTGGAGTTAATAGAAAGTGTAATCTAAGATCAGTAAGGGGGGAAAAAATAATCTTTTTTTCAAAGGGCATGGCAGAGTAATATTCACTTGGAAATAATGTGATAATTTGTCTCATACCACAGCATCACCTACATTTCTACCAGTGTAAATCATAAGTGTGACAGTTGCACCTAAGCCCATCTTCCTCTGGCAATAAACTCTAGTAATAAAACTGCCTTCTAATTCCTGCAGTTACCTTCTCTTGTTTTCTTCCCAAATGGGGTTTTGAAGTAAAGGAGAGAAATTGTTTTTGCGAGAACATTGTACAAAGCTCGCCTCCGAGGACTCAAATTGCTTGTGAGACGCATAAACAAGTTGAAAATACAGGAAAACATCGAGTAAAAGCTGAAACGAGGGATGTTAGTTTTCTCTCAAGCCAGCCTTCAGATTATTTATTTATTTCCATCCGGCTTTATTTCTCAGCAGAAGCTCAGAGGAAGGAAGATAAAATGCTGATCTAACATGCGGCCTTTTGGGGGAAAGCGTCTCAAACTCCCTGTCAAGCTTTCACTGAAAAACTGCTGTTTTCACAGCCTGAGATCAAACGGCTGACATAAACTCAATGAGGAACTATTTTAAGATCAAGGACTTCATATCGCGGCTTTGAGCCTTGGAATGCCACAGAAAATGAGTTGTTATTTTTAATACAGTAAACACTTTAGACTGAGCAAAAATTCCTAACAGCAGACAGTGTAGCACATGTTTATTGATTTATTTGGAGGATAAACACTTGAGGGAAAGTATCACTCCGTCCACTTTATTCTTGAGAGAGAACTGGAAGGAATGACCTGTGAAACCTGCAATACAAGGATGAAATTCATAACATTGTACATCTGACACGACTACCAAATACCAGTCTTACCAGAAATACAACTTGAAGTAAAGAAAATACGAGAAAGTTAAGAAGTGAAGAGGTAAACTAAAGTAAAGGTTTTTAAGTCTCAGGCCTCTCTGGTGAGCACGGAGTGCTGTGCCAACAAATTGAAATATGTGGTCAATTCTACAGAGCTTCAAACATTTATGGGCTTCACAGGGGAAGTCAGGGTACCTTTGATTGGTGTCATGTTCAAGGACAAGTTGAAAGAGATGGAAACTGAACCCACTCTGGGATTCCACAGTGAGGGAATGAAGCAAAAACCACCTTGCTGACTCTTCTTTAAGGTCTCGGTTGTAGGATTTAGTGGCATCTAGGGGTGAGATTACAAATTGCAACCAACCGAAACTTCTCTTGTGAGCTCAGTGTGTAGGAAAACCACGGTTATCGATGCAAAAAAGCAAATGGCCCTATATTGCACCAGTGTTTTGTGCAATATTTCTGGGCTGCTGTAGTAGATATTACAGCTCATTCTAAGCTAAAGAAGACATAACCATTATTAGTTTCAGGTGATTTAAAACTAATGAAAACATAGTTATGAATATTCTAAACCAGATGCCACTAGATCCTGCACAGTGCACCTTTAATGCTGCTTTGAATCCTCCATGCCATAAGGAACAAATTGCCCCCTACAGCTGGGTTAACTCAAGGACAGTTTAGTGGAAATTATTTTGAAAACTCTATGGGAAGGGTCTGATTTAATCTGGCTGCAGTGATTTTAATCTTGGGAAGTGAATGGAAGTGTTGATGTTAAGCTTGCAGCAGCAGTTCCATTGCAGCACTTGATAAAGTCAAACAGAGTGGTTGATTAATTCTCTTAGGGTCAACTTTGCTTTTAGATATGGTCACGTTTCTGATCATTTTTTCCCCTAATCTTTAAGGCCATTCATTCACTATGTAAACAAGCAAAAGTGGCTGAAAATTGATTTAAAAACCGAGGGATTGATTTTTTTCCTTTACACAGAAACAGAGCAAACAAAGTGCCCAGTAAAAAGTAATGCGAGTTTTGTTTGGAAACTAGATTAAATAATGATGACTGGATGACATGTTCCTTTGAGAAACAGTTTGACTTTTTGGAAATGCTAATTCATGTTAGTAGATTTAGTAGAGAAGACTGATTCCACACTTATGTCTGCACATTAAATATAGCCAGCAGGTGGTTAGCTTAGCTTAGCATAAACACTGGAAGCACCTCCAAAGTTTACTAGTTTAAATTAGACTAATTTCTAATGAAATGTATTTTAATGCCATAGAAATGACAAGACAGACCAATGAATTGATCTACTTTTTGACCAAAATACACCTTCCTGGCTTGAGTCTCTTTCCACTTAATCAGCCCTGATGTGGTTAAACAGGCTCATGCTTTTGCGAAACACCCAGTTAATCCATGCAGTCATTTGCACAATGCCCAGCTGGTGTAACACAGCAGGATGAAGTGCTCAGTGGTCTCAGGTGGTGAGTCAAAAAACCCACAGCAGTCACTCACCGCCTACATGCTGTCTGCTTCGTCTTGTGTCGTATATTAATTTGATTGGATTAGGCTTGGCTGGCGTCATTTCTGCACAGCCAAACAAGGAAACACACATGGAGAGAGAAATACCAGAACAGGTTTAGATTTACTGTGGCTGTGGAATCAGGTACCATCTACCAGTTATGAATTTTTAAGCTTGTACTGCAATATATTGACTATGCAACACAACAGATCATTTATTAAGACAGATACAAGCATGCAGGCATACAGAACGACTCTGGGAAATAAGTAACAAACTGTCAGTGTGTATGTTGAGCAAGAAAAACAAAAAACAAATCACTTTAGAGGGATATAAAGTAAGGTTTGCAGCTGGAATGTTGTATGATTATTCACTGTTTATAATTGCCAAGTCATTGTCTTGCTGATGTAGTGAAACTCAGCTCTCTGTCTTGGATGTTGTACATCATAATTCAGTGACAGGAAATGTCACACTGACTTTACTAATGCAAAGGTTTAACATCCTGTCAGATATCAAGCTTTGTTTAATATTGTGTAGGACATGTCCTTGGGCTTTGACATAAATGTTGTGCTATGGAAGCCTCATTGACAAAATAAAAGTTGAGATGTTATTAATGATAATAAAAACTCACACTTCACTTTGCGTTATGAGATAATAAATTGAAAGAAAGAAGATAAGAAGCTGTTGGTGTGTCTGCGGCTGCAAGAAGGCAGATTCTGCATTCATGTGGTGTCAGAATAATCAGAAAAATGAGCTCCCGACTGGGAAAATTCAGTTTGACTGAAATGTTCTCACTGGCTACAAGTGACACAGCGCTGCCTGATACAGCTTTTTGAGCTGAACTTTCCTCAGACACTCTGTCTCTATTTATTTCTAATGCTCGCCTCGAACTCTCTGCAATGGTTGAAAAATGTCTGATTTCTAATGTTGAAATGGAGTTATCCACACAACACCCCCACACATAACCTAAATAAGGTGGCAGCTGACTGAGGGAGGTCGTCAGGGGGCTGGTAGATAACAATACTACTAAAACAACATACTTGGTGTGCGGGAGAGCAGAACACAACCTAACACACCACATTTAAGTTTTAGCTAAATGTTATTAAAACTGTTTGGCGGTATTGTGGTCAACTGGCTGGAAACACAACAGGATTAACTCGGTGTAACCACCTAAAAAGACTGTTACAATTTACTCTGCATTAGGTTATGCCCTGCTCTCCCCTACCTATTTTCGGTAAATATCATAATATAAAACATGTGTTTTCTGTTTAAAAAGTGCAAATGTAGAAATTTAGTACTTGACCATCTTTTAAATGGTTACTTCTCCAGTAAAGCACAAAACTGATCAATAGCCTACATGGTTTGTTTGCATGATGTAACAGACGTGCATATTTAACATATTCAGTTTGGACAGAGAGTGACACTCCTTAAATGTTAGGACATGGGTTTAAAATTCAATGTGTAAGCAGTCTCTGTGGGCCCCCCGCCATACCTGTTTGGATTTATGTTTCTGACACGCACACTTCGGTGTGTGTGTGTGTGTGTGTGTGTGTGTGTGTGTGTGTGTGTGTGTGTGTGTGTGTGTGTGTGTGTGTGTGTGTGTGTGTGTGTGTGTGTTTGTTTTACGTTTTTGTGTTTTTACGAATTCAGTTTGGTTTCTTTCCCTTTGTTTTGTCCCTTTCTTTTCATTTTTGAAGCCTCAATTTACCTTTCTTGGGGAAAGACATGACGGTGCACTTGGGTGCCCCTGAAGCATAAAGAGTCGCTCGCTCTGCTCAAGCTGCATTAAGAGACAAATCCTAGTGCAGGGGCAAAGTAAACAATTTTGCGTCTTTAAGGGGTGAGAGGGGCTTCAGAGAGCCTCCACCATTTTTATACAAAGCTCAGTCTTTATTCAGCCAGTTGCAATGTTCATATGGCATTAATTACTTAGGAATAAGAAACTACAAACAAAACCAAACTTTTCATTTTAGGCTTCTTGAGGGCCCCCACCCTACTCCCCCACCTCCACGACAATGCACCTGGGTTGTGACCATGAGTTGCTGTCCCTGTAGAGTGACCTTAGTTAGAAAAGTTATTTTTTTGCATCAGACAGGTAAAACTGTATCTTAGTAGTTATAGGGGATGTGCTGGTGCAGCAACAAGTCTGGGACAAAATCACATGATAATATAAAGTTTAAAACTGTTATCAACATATATGCTCTGAGCAATAAAATAGAATCCATGTTATTTCCACATTACGACATAAAGCTCACAAACACATGTTGGGCAAACCACTTCACGACCTCGGGAAATAGGACCATCCAAGGGGCACATGACTGCAGCAAGAGCAACAGAGGGGTTGACATTCAGTTGTCAGGCGTTATGTTTGTTTAAAATCTTTAAGGTCACAGGCGTGTCAGGTGGTGTGAAGGGTGCGGTTGCCTTCGGTGTGGGACTAGCAGTTTGAGAACAGTACAAAAAATAAACAGTGATCGAGTCTTTATGAACAACGGTTTGCATTGTACCTCGACAGAGTTTAAACAGGCTTCATCTACGTTTTACCTAATTAAGCACTAATTCAATCAGCTAAGTTACCCAAATCAAACACACCTGGGATGATGCATCACCAACAGGTGTGTCAAGCTAACATGCTAAATGCTAAAATGCTTTTGTGTTCACTGAGGAACTTTACCTACAGTTAGGATGTTTGAGGTCTGCTGTATGTGACTGCAAAACCTCTTCCAGCTCAACTCGGCTTTGAACACTTTGAGGAGTGCAGTGGGACTAAAATGGTGGGGCTGGTTTTTACTGGGACCAGACTGGTTGGGTGGACTTGTTATATTTTGAGAAGCTGAAGAAGAAGCTGAACCTGGAGCAAATTGAAGAGGACTTTGTAGTGCTTACTGATGTTCAACAACCACTGCGTCACGTAGCAACTGTTTATTATTTTTTTAATACTCAGTGTGTGTGTGTGTGTGTGTGTGTGTGTGTGTGTGTGTGTGCTACATGGTGTGCAGCCTATTCTTCTGTCAATTTGTGTGTATGTAGCTGCAGCTGCTGTGCAGTTTATTTTGTTTATACGACTCGATGTTGTTGCCTTGGGGATGTTTTATTGTGCTGTGGAGTCTGTAAGAAGTATCATGCTATTTTATTTATGTGGCTGAGCAATGCTTGTTGAATTGCCACAGTGTCCACAGACTTTTTATTTGTTGTTGGTAAAAAATTTTTTCAATTGTTAAAGGTTTGTGTCAGTGAAGTTGGATCACCTCTGCTTAGTTTTACCGTTTGGTCTCAAGTTTTTTAGCCTCCATTTCCACAATACAGGAAATAGTATGGGGTCCACCCCCTGCTCACAAACTCTCATATTACAGCTAAACAGTGCACTAAAATATGTTCCTGAAAACATTTTAGGTGAGAAAAGGGCAATAAAGTGACAGAATCCTGGTTTATAATTGATCATTTTGCCATTTCATCTGAGTTTGGACTGAATTTGAGAGATAGGTCTGTGGTAGTGGCAGGCAAAAATTAGAAAGTACAATCTGCGGTTTGAGCAACAGCCCAAGAGTCAGTGAAAATCTGCTGGATTTTCACTGGCATATGAGCAAAGAGATCTAGGTGTGAGGTTTACCATAGTTCATTTACACATACCACCCACATGATTATGAAGCTGGTGGAAAATTGGCAAGGTATCCCTTTAAGTACATTCCTACACTTGTGCTTTTTCTTGAGTACAGTACTCTAGTACTTTTTTTCACTTCACAATTTTTTTTCACTTCTGCAAACATGCCTGTATATTCAGAGAGAAAGAAGGGGATGTGTGGGAAGATGAAGGGTAGCCGAGCAGGTGGTACAGCCATGAAGGAGAATGGGGCTCCACTCATCACCCAGAGGGCTCTCCACTGGAGCAGCATGAATGATCCTCCCATCAGTCATCCACCCCCCCAGCCACCCACCCCCCACCCCTCTGTCTTTCTATTCTCCAATGCTTTCCCTAATAGACTGTGAAGAAGAAGAGCCTATTGAAACGATACTCATGCTTGAGATGTCAGTGTTATTTAAGACGCTGGTGTCTGTCGGCACTCTGAAGTAGAAGGAAGAACATCTGTTTATTCTCACTTCTCAAGGTGTTTTGGCTTATTGCTTGGTTTTAGACTTAAGCTTAAGATCTGTAGAGTCAAGATTAGGCTCAAGGTAGAGTAAAGGTTCAGGGTTAGAGAAAAGGAAAGTGTGTGCGTGAGTACAAGAGAAACAAACTGTAGACTATGTTGCCCTGACTTGAAAAATTCAAGTGAGGGTTTTTATTCTTATCAAATATTTTAGGTGTCAAATCAAATTAAATAACCCTCCTAGTTGGTTCAAACATGTAACCTTAAGGGGCAAATTAAAATCGTCTGTATGTGTCATACAGCTTTCCTTTTACTGCATGCATTTCACACACAATGTGTGAGAGTGCAAGAAAGAGCGGTAGAAAAAGAACAATGAGAGAAATGTCCATCATCATGGAAACAGGAGGAAATGATTGCTCATTCCTCTCTCCGTCTCTCTTCCAGATAACACAGCAATCCGATGCCCTCCCTTTAATCACTATGTTTCATGTGTGCTCCACTCTCGCATCCTGACTGTGGAGTTTAGTGACTCAGTGTTTAGGAAATGTGAGAATGTTATAAGACGAGTAGCCCTGGGAAAACTCTGAGGCTAAGCACCACGATGAACAGTGTGAAAATTGCATCTTGAAGTCCAGATGGGCTGTAATCTCCGCACCTCATTTGTGATGTTATCAGGGCCTCATGCTTCATTTGCTGTGGAGATTGGATTCTTTCAGCCACATCAGTAATTAGATATTTTAGTGGCTTTGGGGAGTTTCTATGAACTGATGCAAATACTCGCATATTTGATTGTTATCTTGTTTTTTTATTTAAACTCTGCCCGAGGTTAATCAAATAATAATTGCAAATAACACTGTGTCCCTTTGAAGATTTGAACAGTTGCTGGTATTTCTGTGTTGCTCTGTTCTCAGTGGATTTCGATGTGATTTGATGGGATGTGAAGTGATTTGATGTATTTGAAACTGGGTAGCATGTACTGCATCCATGCATTGCTCACATATTGTGAACTTAACTGTGAACAAGAACTTTATTGTGGGATTGTAGCAGTGTTAGAGCATGCAGTCTGCACATACAAGGTCTCCAGACTAATTGCCGTGCACTTCGCCTGCACTTCTTGTGTTAATCCACTCAATCGCCTCAGTAAAATACACATAACATCCGGTGGTAGCTGTCCAACACTTTGCCAAGCTGCAGGCCTGCCTGTGGGCAAGTCAAACTCATGCTGTGACAGCAAATATTGTTCAAACCCACAGCACCTCATTTCAAATTCTAGTGGCGAGCCCAGTGTTTCCTAAGATACCAAACACTGTATGTTGAGGTGAAGTCTGGGGAAGATATGTGTATGTGTATTTGTCTAAAGGCCTATCTCATGACGGTGGTATGTGGTGTCAATCTATGCTATATACATTTCCTTAAACAAATATAATAGTGTAAACATCATACAGCTTCAATGAAGAGCTGGAACAAGCTGATACAGAATATGATACTGTCAGACAGTGTGGTAAAAGGTGATTCTACTTAGCTAGAAGGCAGTTAAAGAGAAGGCTCACCCCCAAATCAAAAATACATATTTTTCCTCTTGCCTGTAGTGCTATTTATCAGTCTAGACTGTTTTGGTGTGAGTTGCAGAGTGTTGGCAATATTGGCTGTAGAGATGTCTACCTTATCATGAATATAATGGAACTAGATGGCACTCGGCTTGTGGTGCTCAAAGTGCTAAAAAAATACATTCGAAAACTCTACAGCAATGTCTCATTCCAAAAATCATGACCTGGTTACTCAAGATTGTCCACAGACATTGTCATGAACAGTTTTACGTTAGAACTATTTTCTTTCTGCCAAACTACATCCACCAACCATATTAGCTACCATGCAGAAGGGAGCATGCCTGGCTACCTAAAGTTATCCAAGCTGCTAGCTGAGATAAGATGGGAGAGAGCTGTAAGGAGTGGGAGGGCCACTTGTGACGTTTGGTCAGGCCCCCAGGAATGCTGCTCAGCCTTGCAGCCAATTTTGACTTGTGGCCACTCGCGGCATTGCAGCAAAAAAGTATCCTGCGGCCCAAAAACATTTTTCCCCAAAGACCAACATTATAAAAGATGTCTGTAAAAGTGTTGACCATGCACCTCGAACTGCAAACAAGGTCAATTATGACTCTTTCTATTATGAATTCTTCAGCCATGGAGGTTTTATACTTGTAAAACTTAACTGGAGCTGTCAAAAGCAATTTAACAATCAGTGAAGTTATTACAATGTAAAGTCTATAGGCTAAGTTGGAACCCATGGGCCAGCTGGTGGTAGAAACACTACTGCACATATTTAGTGGGACGCATACCAAAGAAGTAAACTTGGAAGCCAGAAACTTTTTTTGGCATATGCATCAGGCGAGCAACTCCATTGGAATAAGTAGGCGCCATCTTGGAATCCGGTACCTAGGTATTATTCACCTATGAGTTTGGCAGGAGTTTGGACACGAGCAGACAGCCTGCCACTCAAAGCAGCCAATACCCTGAATTGTGCATAACTAAAAGCCTTAATAAAATATAAACAGGTGAGTTATATAACGCTCAATTGACAGTTGGCATTAATGATGAAATTAGCTGAAGAGACCAAACCTCTTTTTGTATCAGGCTGTTAATATGTTTATTTATTTCCCTATTGTAAAGTTCGGCATTTAGATATGTAGGTCTGTTGGGACTGACTTGCTTTTGGAGCCAGCCTCAAGTGGCCATACAAGGAACAGCAGCTTTTGGCACTTCAGTGTGGCTCATTTTTCAGCTGTGGAGGTTCGCTGTTTGGTACTATAATGCATTCAGTGACCTTTGGTCTGTTAGATGAGTCTGAAATGGAACGAACGCACACAGTGAATACTGAACATAAACACCTAAACGCACCATAGCTGCAGTATGGTGTCTTGCTGTAACGTGGTACATAAGGCTGCTGTCTGTCTGCCTGTTTAACAAAACCAATACACTGGCAGGTCAAAGTGTCATCTTCCAACATTTACTTGCATCTCCTCCTCTTATTATAGCACAGTGTGGCGTGTGTGTCCATCTGTAGCTCTTTTCCTCTAGCTGCACAGTCTATGATTGATGGAATGAGCCAAGCAGCAGAGACAGACAGAGGGTAGCGGATGTATTTATTGAAGCACATAAAAGATGGATAGAGTGACAGAGAGAGAGAAAGCAGGAGAGAGAGAGATGAGCTGTCAGGGGTTCTTGAATGGCACAGCAATTTCCACCTGCAAAAACAAGGCTTTTGAATCCCTGCTGCACCGGCTCAGGCGAAGTGAAAAGACTCTCTGTGATGGTATCTGACATGCTGTTATTGCCTTCACTTGTCGCACTTTGAGCCCGCTAATGGATGTACACCAGCAACCATACATGCACACACACCTCTCAGAAGTCACATTTTTTGCATTTCTCAAGTGGAAGCGGAATCAAAGCGTTCCTCTGTTATTCAGGCCGCTTAGTCAGTTAGGTGTCACTCTTAAACTGGAAAAAGGTGACAAAAGGAGGTAAAGTTGCAGGTATGCATGCACACAAACATCCACACACACTCTTTACTGAACTCCAAGTGCTCTCAACTTAAAGTGGAAACAGCAATAGAAAAAAAATCTTCAAAGGCCGAAGCAGTGTGAGGAGCTTGTTAAAAGTGATGTCAACAGAAAGTCAAAAGTAAAATAAGTGCCTCTCGGAGGTTATAGATGAATCTGGTGTAAAATTTTCCTCTCCGGCATCTGTTTTCTCAAAGCAGCAGAGATAACTGGGTTATATATTACACCTTTCCAAAAGACTTGAGATAACACAACATGCACTAATGGCTTTACAGATGAGGAAAAGACAAACATTCATGCACATGCTGCAATAAAAAGTAGATGAGCAGCTTACATGGACAAACAATAGGTGAAGAGATGTCACAGTGGGGCTGGAACAGAAAGGGGAAGGAGAGGACAGAGGGAGGAGGTGATTGCGAAATGGGAAAACAGAGCTGAAGCAAGGGGTTCGAGAGCCGAGTGAATACGGCCCACTAGTTTATAAGTGATCCCTTTAACCTCGAAAGGGTGGAGAGAGGGAGAGGAGGAAAAGGGGAGAAGGGGTGACTGAGAAGGAGGGGGAATAAGAAGCAACAGGGGAACAAACACAGGCGCTGGAATAATAAAAAGGAGCAAGAAAATAAGGTGGAATTCTGGGATTTTCCAAAATTACATAACATTTATCACTTTTCTTGTGGTGTGGTCCAGCAGCTGCAGGGATGTGGATGGATACCAAAACGGAGGTGAAGGAGGCCAGTAGGAACCGTGCCAGCCTGAGTCGGCGTGTGTTGAACGGTCTGCTGTTGTGTACTGGGGACATGGAGTACTTGGATAAGTACATGCAAGGTAGGAGAACTTTCACAATACATTGCGACATCCCAAAAAGCATTTTCATACATTCGATGTTAAACTCAAGTATAAAATATATGATCTCTTATAAATTGTGCCTAAAAAATGCATAATGCATACAGTAAAGGCTGAGTCTTCCCATAATGTGATTAATTACAAAACTTTCAAAAAGAGCAATTTGCCAAACACTTGAAATGTGTTAAATTGCCATAAGTATAAATAAATGACTCTGAAATACTTAAAAATCCATTAAAATATGCAGATGCAACCATTACACAACTCCCATGGTGAATGCTGCTGCACACTTCCTCCAACATAAAATTATCATAAAACTCCCGTCTTGATTCTTTTATGAAAACCTGTTCTGACATCAAGAAACCCAACTGAGAAACATGTTTGTGCTGCAGTTTGAAATCTTAATTCTCCTGAAAAGTATTTGGGGGAAATGCTGTCAAGACAAACATGGAAAAATATTTTCTTTCTGTGTCCTCAGACAAGCTTTTTGTGCTGCAGCTGGCGGTTTGGGGCCTGAGAGGGGTGACCCAGGTGATCCTAGCCAACAACCCGCTGAGTGGTGCTCTCATTATGGGCGCACTGTACTGGGCCTCCCCCTGGCAGGGCCTGCTGGGAACTCTGGGCGTACTGGCCTCTACACTAACAGCTGTTATAATGGGGCAAGACAGGTGGAATGATATAACACACACACACACACACACACAAATAGCATAGACGCTCATAAAAGTGCACATTTGTATGTACATATTTAATGATCTGTGTACCTTGAAACCACACAACAGAAAAATGTCCCTTTTAAATCATCGAACCATCATTAAAAAACCTGTCTGTTGCCTGGAAGCTGATCCTGTAACACAAGCCCATAATTTGTTCGACCTGATGACTAAAGTTGATTGAGGGTTCTACTTAAAATTCATGAGAATAACAGCGACATGACTTATCGCCTTGTGTTCACCCACACCCGCTACCTAGTAATTCTTATTTTGGTTAATGTCCTAATATTTAGTGTATGACATGCAGTGTATAATATGCTAATACACAACCTTGTTTCAAGGTTTTAAAAATAATTCCGGCTGAATTGGAGCTGCTAATGTTTTTAATTCTGACATGCTGAATACACTTAGTGTCACTGTGGGACCTCTGCTCGTTAAAACTTAAGAGTTTGTTTCATGAGGAGCCATAAAAGGCTATGCTAATGTGTGTTTTGATCATGAAAACAGTCTTATTGTACATCACTGTATAACATAAATGTCTCCAGACTAGAAAATGTAAGATGTTATTGTGATATGTATATATTCTTGTACTGTGGTTGTGTGTGTGTGTATATAGTGCTGAGGTGTCAAGAGGTCTCCATGGTTTTAACGGCATGTTGGTGTCTCTGCTGATGGGGGTGTTCAGCTCAGCTGGAGACTGGTACTGGTGGCTGCTGCTGCCTGTCTGCTTGGGGTCAGCTACATGGTGAGTCACACAGAAGTGAAGTGCTTTGCTGGGACATCAGTCATTTTAAGCAGCTGGCCAATGATGATTTTCCAGTGAGGACAGTCTCCATGTATTGTATGCCACAAGTGAGTGTGTATAATAGTACGAACACTCCAGAAGTGTTCATGTGAGGCACTTAATAATTGGACCTAGAGCATTTTAAAAGCTTTGTTGACTGGGTTACTTGTTTATCCTATTCAGTTCCAGCGCCATAACTTTACTTTATCACTGATGTTTTAACCACCATCTCAAGGATTTTCACACCAAAGCTATGTTTGAATCCCCAGCCATCCAAAGTATAGTTTATACATCACTTATTATAAAAAAGAAATAATGGGAGGCTTTGGTATTATTCACTGTCACATATGACAGTAAACTAAATATTTTAGAGTGTTGAACTGTTGATTGTTGGATTAGGTTATGTATTTGGCCCTAGGGAATTATAATGGATATTTTCATTATTTTTGACACTTAAAATTCAACAATTAGCCGTGAAACCCATCAACAGACTAATCAATAATGTTAATTTATGATCAGCAACAGCATTAAAACCACTGACAGGTGAAGTGAAAAACACTGATTATCATGCAATGTTCAACAGGGAAACCTTGGGTCCTGATATTCATATGGATACCCACCCAAGCAGTGTTGCAGACCAAGTACATCCCCTCATGACAATGGCACTCCGTGATGGCAGTGACACTGCACCATGCCACACTGCAAAAGCTACTCAGGAATGGCCTGAGGAATGTGACAAAAAGCTCAAGAGGCATTGACCTGGCCCAGATCCCAATCTGATCGAGCATCTGTAGGGTGTACTGCCACACTAGAGGTCCTGTGTTCATGCCTCGGCAGTTCAGAGGCCCCACCCTGGATCGCACTTGGCTCTGACCTGTTGAGGCATGGACACAGGACCTCTCAGGCACTGGCACATCCCACAGATGCTAAATCAAATTGGGATCTGGGGAATCTGGAGGCCAGGTTGACGCCTTGAGCACTTTGTCTCGTTCTGCAATCTGCCATCAGGGGAGTGACGTTGCCAATAAAGGGGTACACTTGGTCTGCATTGGTGTTTGGGTGGGTGGTGTGTGTCAGGTGGCATTTACATGAGTGCCAGGATCCAAGGAATCCCAACATTGCATTGTAATGAAATGACCAATTCACTTTACCTGTCAGTAGAGTGTATTTAGTGTCGTTGTGAACACCATGCATCTGCAAAAAGCATGTATATCACTCATTACAACATGTAAAGAAGGTGTTTTATTAAAATGATCAGCACCTCCGCTCTCTCACTTCCCACCTCCATCTCCAGTGTATTCCTGTTCAGCGGTCTCTCCTCAGTATTGGACCGCTGGGACTTGCCTGTTGCTGTGTTTCCCTTCAACATCGTCATCGTCCTCTACCTCCTTTGTACCAGCCCAGACAACCCTTACTTCCCACACCACCCGGCTACACCACCGGGGGCGCTGGAGCTCAATGATACTAAGCTCATTGCAGTAGAGGTAAGGTGATCCAACGTTTCAGTTAAGTTAAAGAAAAGGAAAGCCGGGAGGTTGCTGTTTAAAACTCTCAAATCATGACTGTCCCACTGATCTCGGACCGTGGTTAACTTCATCAACAGCTCCATCAGGAGAGACTTCATTTTAAGAGTGAGCAAATAAATTTATTGACAGGAAAGTTAAGAGATGTTAGTGGGGTAGTGATGCCATAAGTAGTACAGATGTATTTACCTGATGGAGTCTACAGACTGGTGGTGGCGGCAGTAAAAAGAGGAATATAGAGTTGGCTGAAGATCTGGATAGATGAGATTCTTAAGAGCTCAGTGGAGCGAACCCTGCTGGGCACTGGATGTGATGAGAACTGGTGGTGAATGAGATGGAGGGGGAGAGTCACATTGATTTTGCACTGAAATAACAACTCACAGCAGCAGAGAGGAGAACAGTTTTAAAATTTGACAGCAACAATATAATTGGCTCAGGGAGATTGCAGCAAAATCTGATTGGTAAAACCAAAAATTGAACCCCCCTTAGTCAGCTGAAGAGAGAGTGAATCAAATAGAGCAAATCAGCCAATCGAGTTATTTTAATAACACGTCACATGACGTGTGACATGTATGTATGTATTTCATAATCTCAGTAACAAACATACTTATTAGGACAAACAATGATGTAGGTGGGTGAAGTACCGTAGACAGAAAATAGTTCCTACATGAAACTGCTCACAACACAGTCTGTGGATTATCTTGAGTAACCAGGGCATGATTTCTGGCAAGAGACATTGCTGTTGAGTTTTTCAAATATATGTTTTGGTGCTTTGAGCACCACAAGCTGAGCGTCATCTAGTTCCATTATATTCAGAAGAATGCAGATACCTCTATGGGCGATATCTGCAACACTCTGCAACTCACACCAAAACAATCCAGATTGATTAGCGGAGAAATCTGAACTGTCCCTTCAATGATTACCTTTCCCTGCAAAGAAAAGAACACTCAATTTGCAGTTGTCTTTATCAGCATTTCACCATGAGGGGATCTGTCAGAGTGACATTTGAAGTGATATTTTAACAGAGACGGCCCATCAAGTCACATGATCGTGAAACAGGTGCAGGTCATTAGCAGTCACAAAGGGAACTATTAGAAGTGACAGGACATATGATGAATGAAGACAGACAGAAAGTGAGCTGATTCAAGGCCAGTTGTTCTCAGTGTGTCTGCCATGCTGCAGCCAGACTGAACGAGTAACTGATAGGAGCACAATATGCATAAGATCAGCGAGCTATGACTCACCAGTTACTTAGCAACAGTTACTGTCGGAGCTCCTGTTCGGATATTATAATCAGCCCAAACTGCTTTAATTACCAATTCTTGGTGATACACCAAGATTGAAAGTCATAGTGGAGGTAAGGCATTCAAGATAAAGAGCTGTTTTGTTCTGTGTCTGTATGACTGTGCATAATATTCAGGAGAGTGTGAGAGGCAGTCAGGTTTCCAGGAGGGAGAAGCTGTGGGGGATTTTATAGCCAGGGATGAAAAAAAACTAACAATAGAACCTGAAGGCTTAAATTTATGCTACAGAAAGTCCACTTGATTAGAATGCAAGCTGTTGCACACACACCCTCTATAAAGAAAATAGTTTTCTTCGACCCCCGAATGGAGCTGAAATGCAGTTGCCTTGAACTGCTTCTCACGAGACTTTGGCAAGAGAATCCAGACTCTCACCAGCTGCTGCAGTCGGCTTTTGATCTCTGTGAGCCAGCTGGCATCTCGTTGCTTTAGGAGCAACTGAATTTTAATCTCGGAGCTTTTGTTTGGAAATGTTCAGAACAGATTATGTGATTCAAATCGGAAAAGCTCCATCCTCTTCCATATGTAATAAGTGTACATACAGATGACTCGTTAGCATTGGTGTATATGGAGGGACGATTTACAGTTTATATGGACGACAAAACCTCATATACAAATACAACAAAGTGTGCAAAATTCCTCTTATATGCTGGATAAACACATTTTTCTCAATGACCTTGCTTAATTATTTCTTCCAGGAAAACCCTTCTTGAAGCATAAAACTGAACACAGTAAGAGTGCCTCTTGGTTGTCGGATTTAGAGGCACAGTAAGAGCCAGAGGAGGTGAAGGATGTTATAAAAATGTACTACTTCTGCACATGCTGATCTGCAAACTGACTGTGAAGTTGTCTAAATTAGATTAGCCACGCTGACTAACCCCTCTCAGCGCTGTTAGGTGTCCTGAATACAGAGTCAAGAACATTTACACACAATTCTATTAACTAGCATCGCGCCCTGAAGCACAGTATGTCCCTCACACTAAATGATTACTTTTCACAAGTTTTAGCCCCTCCATCTTAGATTATTTCTCTCTCTCTCTGTTTCCTGAGTGTCTCCCTATTTTCTCCTCTCTCCATCTGTCTGTCGCTGGCCTCGTAAATGCTGCAGTTTTCATTTCATCAATTCCCTTTGGTTTGTTACTTGGGAGATCTAAAAGCTCTAAATCCTTATTTTTATCTCTCCGCTTCTCCTCTCCCCAGCCTCTATGCTCGCCTCTGCTCTGCTATGCTAATCTCCATCCTCCGTCTCCCACTTTCTACATCTTTCTTCATCACTTTTTCAACATGTCTTTTTCATCCTCCTTTGCTCTCCTTCATCATTATTCAGTTTATGATAAACAACTGATATATATAACCACATTTTCAAGGTTAATGCAGTTATTTTTTTCTATGAAACAATCTCTTCCTCCTCCTTTTCCTCTTCTTCCCCCCCTTTCATCCTTTTTCTTCTTCTTTATTGCTCTCCTCCTTCCTTTTCTTCCACCCATCTCCATTTCCTCCTTCCTTCTCTCCTCTGCCTCTCTCCAGAGATGGGGATGACGTCGGTCCTATTTATATTTAATGTCTTCAGCTTTCACTCTGCTGTGGATGGCGCTCTGGCTGCTCTACCACAACAGCACATTCAATCTCTCCACGCACAAACACACACACATGGATACACAGGTGTGTACACACGTAGATGCGCGCACACACGCACAAAGAGTTGCGTGGCAGCGATATAATTAAACACCATTTATGACTTGTAAATATCAGCGACAGGCAGGTGCACCCATCCCGTCGCCATGGAAACTCTTCACTTCTCACTGACTGTTGGGAATGCAGCATATGCATGTGTGTGTGTGTGTGTGTGTAACTGAGTGAAGAAAAGAGGCTGATTGTGACTGGGAAGAGAGCAGCAGAATAAAGTCCACACATTGTCATTATGTTTTTGTGAGAATGCATCTGCTCTTGGTATTTTATACTTGTATATGAAACTTTTAATCATTTGCAATCAGCTACACAGTGTTATCTCTTATCAGATCCTCTTAACTTGTCTCTCTCATCCAGGTATTGCGTGGCATCCCTCTGGGTGTGGGTCAGATCTTTGCCTGTGGAGCCCTGGGGCCCTCCCTCCTCATCCTGGGAGCCGTTCTGCTCTACTCCCCCCTGCTGGCAGCTCATGCTCTGCTTGGATCAGCAGTTGGAACATTGGCTGGTGAGTCTCCATCTAGTATATGTTTGCATGTCTGTGTGGGTAGAATGGGAGCGTTAGCAAAGTGGGATAATTATTATATTGTTTTTGTGGGTCATACTGTACTGTACCGACCTCACACCAGGTTATGATCAGTGGTTCTCATTTCAGGTTTGTTAGCGCCAGTGTCTCACTGTGTAAAGCTTTGTCCTGGGTGTCATTACTTACAGGGAGACTCCAACATTTCACACATAAATGTCAGTTTACTAGTCATGGAGAGTACTGCCGAACCTGTGATAATAGTTGTGTAATATTCTGTATTCTGTAATCCTCTGTGGCTCTGAAAGAGCTTTGTTAGGTTAGAGAAAATAACTCCTAATGATATCATCAGGGTTGTCTCAGCTTGGGCATGGAAACATCTATAACAAACGGCTTGTAATATAAACTGTGGATGTGGCCATGGACGTGGGTGGATAATGAGACAATAGGCCCCTGGGTACGGGTATGCAAAGGCCCCTTCATCTTTCCTACATAGGCGCAAGACATCTAGACTTTGTGGTGGTTTTACATCCCTTTGTAGTTGTTATGCATCTTTTAGAGGTCATTTTCTGTCTGTCTGTGTGTTTTGTGCCTGTTTACTGTCATCTTCATCTCTTTGAGGTCATTGGGTGTCACTTTGTAGTCATTTTGTCTCTCTTTACTTCAGGCCTGTGCCCTGAATGCCCATTCAGTAATCCACCCATGGATGTGGTGTTTAAAAGATATTTGTGTCTGCATTCAGCAAGGATCTAACAAAAAGATGGTAGTAGTTGCATTATGGGGTTTCTACAGCTTGACCCACACTAATGACTTAAAGTCAGACTATTCATTTATCTGCTGACCATGATCCTTTTTAGTAGTTTAAGTATTTTGGGCATTCCTGTGCCTTTATTATAGGCAGCAGAGTGATGAGAGGAAACATGTAGATGCAACACACTCATGCTAGGGATGTTCCAGTTCATGGTCAAGACACAGGGTGTCTCCATTCTGTCTGATAATCTGTTTCTCCTCCCCAACTTGGAAATCCATCCCTTATCTACAGCCCAGCCACTTGCAGGGTTGCAGTTGTTCTGTCCCAGCTGACTTTGTGTGAGAGGCAGGGTACACTGTTTATCACAGGGCTGACACATACAGACAACCATTCACATTCATAAAATTAATCTGTGTTAATTGTGGAAGAAAATCAAAACACAAACACGATTAACTTTGATCACTTTTTCCTGCAGCCACAAGTCATCATACCTGTGTGCTAATAGCATAATGCAGCATCATTAACTTTTGTCTTAGCAGTATAAACCTCCCTTTTATTAAACCATTCTCCAAAACTTTGCACATAAATTTCGTCAGTTAATGAGTCAGAGGGGGAACTACTCAGCCTGTGAAACAATGTTGTGTAACAATGTCCTCCGTAGTTCTGAAGGAGCTTTGTTAAGTTTGATAACAGATTCATTTTGACCATCCTGCCTTTTTAAAGTGTTTCGGGCATTTCTGTTCCTTTATTATAGACAGCAGAGCAGGGACAGGAAACAAGGAGAGAGAGATGCACCAGACTCAAACTGCAGATGTTGCGGTTCATGATCATTATATCAACTCCTTCACCACAAAGTCAACTTTATATCTGCAATGTGCTGCTAGCTCTGCACCTGCTAATGTGTGCTCACCTTATTTCTGATCCAGACGTTCAGGAGTTTTTTAGCAGGACCCAAAATTATCCACAGAGGTGTCCTCCTCTCCAAAACAAACAGCCATAATCACATAAGCCACCATACCTGTGCCAATAGCATAATGCAGTATCATTAACTTTTTTCTTAAGTAGCAACACAAACCTTCCTTTTATTAAAGCATCAGTCAAGACCTCAAATAGATTGCAGGCTTAGCTCCCCGCATGACAAAATGTTGAATTACAGCACATTTTAACAAGGTTAAAGTCGGGTATGGTTTATGAATCCCCCTGGCAATGAAAGAGAATGTCAGCAGCGTATATAAATATGAAACTGTAAGATAGGCAGCAGCAGCAGCAGCAGCCTGTGGGCAGCTCCAAAAGACACAGAGCAATTAGCCGGGAACTGATAACCACTGGCCTCTATACAAACACGCAGGCCTGTGGATGTGTGTGCCTTTTACATCTGCATCGCTGTGACTCAAGTCGGGGAGAGAGAATGAGAAATGCTTGGAGTTTAAAAGACTTCAGCCCCCTGCTTCCGTCTGCTGCTGGAAGTACAATGCAGTGTCCTAAAATACTTTGGTGTGTGTATGTGTTTGTAGCTATGAGTCATACTGTAAAAAACAAGGGGGTGGGAGTGAGCTCGTACATACACATAATTGCAGAAACCCGTTGACACATGCTAACAGTGGCAGGTATACACACACTCATACACACACAGATGCTGTAAAAACAGCAGTGTGACAGGAACGTGATCAAAGAGATGTGACTGTAATGAGATTGTGTGGGCAACAAAGCTGAGGGGAAACAACTACAATAGGAAAACAGCAGTATAGCAAACAGTCTGTGTTGCTGTCATTTGTATTTTCTCTCTCCTTTCCTTCATCGTTCAACCTTTCCTCTTTCATTGTCCAATCCTGTTTTTCCATGTTTTCTCCAATGACTTTCATTTTAACCATGTTAGCCCAAATAAAGTCATATGTAGCCTTCACTGATCTTAAAAAGGTCTGCCATGCCTTTTATTTCTTTCATGCGGAAGCTTGTAATTCAGGGCTCCGCTGGAGACAATCTTCCATCTTCTCCAAATCTAAATGCTGCTGTTAGACTTTTAACTAATTCCAAGGGCATGTGACTTGGCGTCTGGCTGCTGTCCTTGTACTATTAATATAAGATAAGATAAGATAATATTTCAGATATTCCCTTTTGGCAACAAATTTCCTAAAAATACCAAAACTAATGATGAATTGATACTATTAAATGATGATGAAGCTAATTTCTCTGTATGTTAGAGCTCAATTGTTGTTTAAAAACTACTAAAAACACATGAATGAGCTAAACTGTTGTACTACTGATGTTCCCCTATTACCAGTGCCAGACCCAGCACATTCTGCGCCCAAGGCAAGGCTCTCCTGCCACACCCCCCACACCCACAAAATGCTCATTGTTATTGTTATTATTATCATTATTATTATTATTATTATTATTATTAGCTATTACAACAAGAGCAAGAGCTAATGAGAAATCAACACACATAAACAACTTATCTGACATTAACAGATTATTAATATCTGACAAAATTAGCAAATTTGCCATTTTCATCTTTGTTTTGTCCTGTTTTGTTTTGTGTTTGTTTGTTTGTTTGTGTACTGTACCCTGGATGCCTTGTCATTGTCTCTTGCTGTATTACTGTCCACATACACTCCATGTCACCATTTATTAATTTTTTATAGATAAAAAATAATATAATATAATATAATATAATATAATATAATATAATATGGTATTGATAGACTGACTTTATAATGTTGGTAATAACAAAAGAAGAAGAATACCAGCCTTTGATATAAAATGACAGTAGGTATAGTAAATAATAATAAAAGATAGCCTTTTCCTTTAAGGCTTTGAAAGGAAACTCTTGCAAATACATTTTTGATACAGTTTGTTAATCCTGTCTGATGCACTGTGCAGCCTGAGATCCTCAGGCAGGTGTCATTCTGTCTTTCTCTATGCAGGTCCTTCAGCTGCCAGGCTCTTTGAGTTGGTATCTAATGTTGACTGAGACTCTCTTCTTGTAAATTCTGCCATATAAAGGGAATTTCTTACTTTTTATCCTCTTCTTTTTCCTCTGCAACACTTGAACTATCTTTATTCCTTGTTTTTATCTCATACTTGCTTATTATATTGTTGCTCTTATTAGTGATGCTTTTTTCCTATTAGGCTCTTTGAATCTGTTTTTGGGGAAGAGAGTTAGGGTTAGAAGAATGTGATGAAAGGATTTGTTATTATCACTTTCAGTGCTGTTATCAAAAGCAGATTTTAGACTTTTGGTATTGTTAAATGCATCTTCTACCATGTTGTTTCTTGAACCAGCTGCCCTGAATAAATGTAAATGCGTTCACACACACCCACGCACAGAAACAAATGAAGAAGTGGCACACAGGGAGAGAGTTAAGAGTGCGAATAACCGCTACAAGGTCAGATTCAAAACTTAATCCTGCCTGACAAAGAAGCAGAGGGGAAAAGAGGGATCAGTGTCAAGAGGCAAAGAAGAAAGTGTCAGACGGAGATGGAGAGGAGAGAAAAGGGATAAAGAGTTGAGACTGCAAAAAAAAAAAGCAGGGGACATAAATTGAGTGAAGGAGAAAAAGTACTGCCTGAGAGCGACGCAACAAAAAAGAAAGATGTTAATAAATGCATCAAAGGAGAATGGAGGGCTCTCTAAATGATCAAGAGGTCTGAAAATATGTGTGTGCCTGTGACACCATCCTCTTCAACAAGTCCTGCCCCTGGCTCTGTCTTTCCTCTTCTGTCGTACCTCAACTCCATGGGCAGCCCCTTTCTTCTTTCTACCTCTCACTCTCTTTAATCCTGTCTTCTTATCAGCTTTCAAAACTCTTCATCATTTTTTCCACTTGCATCATTCTCTCTATTGCTGCTCTGCATTCATTATCCCTCACTGCCTACACGATGCGGACTGTAAAGAGACTCCAGTTTCAGGAAGGAGAAAGTGGGAGTGGGTGTGCTTGTGTGTTTGTGATGTCATTACCACCACCATTCTCATCGATAATAAACTGCCTGCTAACCTGTGTGGAGCGGCAATTCTTTTATTGTAACCTAACAATAAACAACAGTCGTAACTATACTTACCTTTGCTGTCATCATCTTCTTTCACATTTTATTTTCACCATTAATACCACTGTATACTTTCATTGACATCACCGTTATTTTCTGTTATTTACCACTGCTGTCGTCATCGTCTCATTCATCTCCACCTTTGGTGCCGTTGTCATCAGTTTATTCATTTATTTCAAGGCTTAAGCTGAAGTGAGAGACCGAAAGCAGGCAGACAGCAGATGTTTAGAGATGTGTGGATCCCTGACGAGAGACGAGGGAAATCACTGTGGCTCTCTATGAGTAATCATCCTCATCACCTCTCGATGCTGCCTACTTTGTCTGTGAGACGGAGCAAGGATGACAGAGATACAGCAGCATGGGTCAGACTGAGAGTAGAGAGAGACACCAGGTTGGCCTAGGACAGGCAGAGTGTGAGGGCCATATTTAGAGCTGTCACTCAAAGCATTGTGGCGGAAAGTATTCCCGTAAGGGGTTTCCAGAGGAGGAGTTCAGGGGCTGTATGTAGGCCAGAGCCTCAGGCTTCAGCTGCATTCATGTTATTGGAGAATAATGGTTGAAATGTAAAGAAGCATAATGCATTCACTTGAGAGGGAAATTGTGCTCTTGTTTTTTGAATTAATCAGATTTTTACTAATTCAGAAAAATTAGAGTGGAATTCTTTTTCATGAAAACCTTTCTCAGAATTCTGAGATAATAATCTTGTTAAGTTCCAGTGTGTGGGTTGTTTTCATTAGTTTTTAATCACCTGAAACAGCTTTTGTAACCGTAGAATGGGCCATTTATGTCAACATACGGAGAGGGCCTTTTCCCTGGTGTCCATTATGTTGTTCTACAGTAGCCTAGAATGGACGAATCAAACATTAGCTCTAGACAATTTTTGCCATTTGCCTACATGCTTGGTACACGGGAGAAGTTTAAGTTCTGTAACCTCACACACAAGATGCCTCTAAATCCCACATACTGGACCTTTAAATCAGAAAAACAGGGCATTTTTTTTCCTTCAGTGAGTAAATGCATCACACTTGTGTAGAAATGCTTTGAAGTGGAATCAAATACAGGAGGGAGGACAAAGTGAGGCAGCTGAAGAAGTCAAGCGGGGTTCACTGTTCTTTTCGCAGCTTTATGTTTCTGATGTGAATGAAACTGTACATAAAAGGTACTTCTCAAATGAAAATCTCATATCTGCCATCTCTGATGTGTCATACTGCAGTATCAGATGGGAGAAAGGAAAAAGTAAAGAAGTCTTTCTGCCCCAGAGTTTAGGAGGACATTGTTTTTTGATTATTTATGACCTGTACTACATGGGAATGTCGTAATACAACATAACACAGTAACAATTACAGTCTTGCGTCTTAGCGTGCTAACATGCTAAACTGAAATGGTAACCATGGTAAACATTAACCGCTAAGCATAATGCATACTGACTTTGTCACTGCAAGCATGTTAGTGTTCTGATATTAGCATTAGGCATTAAGGTATATTTTGCAGGCAGCTTTGTGTCATAACAATGTGAATAGTGTGCATGAATAAACTGTGATAAACTTCCCTCCATCTTAAAAACGTCCAGATCTCTCTGCTCATCTCTCAGCTCAAATCCCCAGTGGATCTGATCAAACTGTAAAACTAGGCAGCACTCAGCAAATATAAACCCAGATTCTGTTGACTTTGTCGGTTTTCAGAAACCTATATTTTTTTGTGAACAGGAAGTGTGAGTCATTCTGTTTCCTGTACAGTAAAAACAAAAGCTAAAAATAATGAGATCAGATGGTTTGTCTTCCTACTGCACATACTGCATAGTTTTATTATCTTTCCAGCAATGAAATACTTCTTCATACACCACGCTGCCTCAGTAAAGTCTCAAAGAGACACTCGCATGGCTGTGATGCTGTATTTAACCTCTAAAATAAGAAAATTGACCTAACAGTAATCATGGGAGAGTAAAACATAAAATTCTCAGCTCATTATAGTGTATCCACGGTTTGATTACTGAAGAGGCCTGTTGGGTACAGGCCCAGAGGCTTGAAGTGTCAGGGGGCTGCCTGGCCTTCACTTGCAAAATGTCAATGTCAAATTAACACATGCCAGCCAGGAAAGGCTCACAGAAAGTGACACAAAGAGACCACAGAGATGCAAATGGAACTGCAAAGAGACATGGGCATTTTTTACATCATCAGAAGCACTAGATGTATTTCCAGAGACAGAGGATGGTCGAAAAAAGTCATATACAACATCTAATATCTTGACAGTGTTAACAAATGAGCCCACATACAGAGCAATCCATTTAGCTGCATCCACAAACTGTTTTCCCCTCCAAGGCTTCAAGGGACAGAATGATGGATTCAACCAGCTGCATGAAGAGCAAAGGCCGAAATGCAAAGTAAGCCATTACCTACTAGCACTGGAAAACAACAAGGCATTATGTGCAGTTGATTTCAGCCTATTGCACTGTCCTCCATTTAGTCTGCAGCCAGTCACTGTGGTCTGATGCAGGCAGCAAGTGGAAAAGAGGAGAGGGTGGCGAGGAGATATTGGGTTTGATATGATAAGAGCTCTCTGACTCATCTATTCGCGTAGACAATATAACACTGGGAGTGACTCACACACACACACACACACACACACACACACACACACACACACACACACACACACACAAAGACACACGCACATTAGAAAAACAGTAAAAATTTAAGTATCCTCTGGGGCCTCCCTCCCACATTGCCATTAGTCTTTAATGACACCCTTATGTAGGGAGGGAACAAGTGGAGTGAGCGTGTGTGATGAAGGAAGCAAGGGAGGGAATGAGGGAAGTACTGTGTATTAGAAACAAAAGGAGAATGTGACAATGAACAGGAAGACAGAGAGGAAGATAATGAAGTGTGGAATGAGGAAGAGACAAGATGACTGCAGAGGGAGCCCGAGCGTTTTAAGGCGAGCTGATGAAGATTTGTGCAAGAGGCAAAACAAACAGAGAGTGAGGGAAAGAGGGAGCGGATGGCAGGGTAGCCCAGCAGACACAGAGTGAAGAGGCAATACTGGGGTGTGGTCAGTCTGCTTCTGGACCAGACTGCTAAACTGCAGCCCACCATGCCTGGTAATAAGGAAATCAATCACAGCGCAGCCTGAGGGGTCATTTATCTGCAGAGGAGCTTCCAAAATTTACTGTTACTGCGGATGAATTCTTGGGAATCCTGCAGCATTAATAGAGAAGAGATGCAGGGTGGAGCAGCTGCAGCTTTGGCTAACTTCACCAGTAATAGCATTTATCCTGTTGTCATTTAAGTCAGTCGTCTCTGTCTAATGTAGGTGGGCATTTATTTTCTGCATGGCTGCTAGAGTTATAAATGGGTTTGACAGGGCTTCTTCTGAACAAAGCGTGACAATGCTAATGACTGAGTTGTGATATGACAATGCACCCAGGCTATTGACCAAGGGATAATTCCTTCCCACTCACCCAGGAGCACATTCAGTGTAGCGCACGTGTGTCACGTGTGCTGCTACAGCATACAGTGAGCCAACCGGTGGTCACTCTTTTGCACAGTCAGACAGCACTCAGTAATTTTTTATGACATTGCTCTTACTCAGGGAGGTAAAAATACACAACTTCTGCTGTAGAGTCCATGCTCCCACAAACACAAGCACTGTATATATCAATTCATTCCAGATTTGCCCTTATTCTGAAGAAATACAATACTCCTACTAAGCTGTTTACATGGCAGATGAAAATGAGTATTCATCTAATATTCCCATTTACATGCAGCCATGCATTCTGCCTTCTTTGCGTCAAAATATGATTTTTTAAAAGTTTCCTGCCAGTGGTGGACTTGTTGGTCTGTGCGAGCACAGCCTCCCTTTTTAATTTCTTCAACCACCTTTTAGGTAAGTTGGTGTTGTGATATTTGTGCATGTACAAAAACCTGTTGATATCCAAGTCCTTTAATAATGTTTAAAAGTGGCTGTGTTTCTCCTTCTAACCAGAAATGTGAGCTTTTCTTTTGGGCATGCGAGTTGGCGAGTTGGTTCATGTAAAGCAGGCACAAGGCTTTGTGTTGCAAACTGTGGTAAAAAAACCCAGTTGAGATGCATACTCTGAATGTGCTGCATGTCCAAAGAATGTTCCTAAAACCCAAATAATATCTCACACGTCTTAATCGGATAATGTTTCATTGGAAAAAAAGGCCTAATTCATAATATCCGAACATAATATGCTGCTTACATGACCGTCTCAAATTCAGAGTCATATTCAGAATAAGAGTGGCATATTCATTGCTGTATGGGACTCTATTAATTTAAAACTGTGTCTCTAATATTTCTGTCTACCCTGCTTTGCTTCTTTTTTTTGCTATCAGGTTTTCCACTCAGGTTTTAAGAGCAACTTAAGCTCCTGAAAACTTCTCACCTTGCTTCAGTGAGGTGAAAGAGAGGGTGTTTCAGTACACTGTGACATCACTGTTGGGTGTGGTTATAGGTGCAACTGAGCACACTTCTGACACCACCCACCTGGTATCCTGGGTGTCGTCAGAGATGAAATTTTCGACCAGAGAGAGCAAAGCTTTCTCCTGGTTTTAAAAAACTGTTGGCTGATTCTGAATGAAGCTTGCCGGCCTTTCCAGGTAAACTTAGTGACCTTACTCTTTCTGATGACATCATTATTCTCCCTCACGTGTGGGTTGAAAGACACGGTGCAGCTGCTGCTGAAGGCCAGTGGGGAAAAGGTCAATGCCTCTGGCCTCGCTGAGATTTATTTGGGTCGGCACGCCCCCTGTGCAGCTTGTCTATAGCTTCAGTTTCACTGTGAAGTGTTTGTTTAGTATGGATGTGAGACATTGACCTGCTGTTCACCCACCTACTGCATCATTGCTCTGCAGCAGCACCACAGAGACCTGATGATGGAATCAGCACTGAAAAATGCACTACCAAAAAACAACATACCGGTACTGTTTTTGATTGTAAGGACATTTTAGGAACTGAAATTGAATATCATTATAAGTCTCCTTTCATTACCGTAAAAAAACTCAATGAATGTAAAACCATTTCTTTTGGTGTAACTCAGGCTCACTAGAGAGGAGACAGGCAGAGCCTTTGTCAGCACTTCCCCTACCCAGCCCTACTCACCACCATCACATGACTACTGGCTGAAGATAGACAGTCGATTCCAAAGTGGGAAAATCATAAATACAAGAGGCAAAGCAAGCAAATTACATCTCAGCTCCTCCTCGGTGCTGCATCATATCCTGTAAACACTGTTACACAAGTTCTCTGTAGATATGTGGGAATAAAAAGGGCAGATCAACATTTCCTTATTAGGTTACACGCTAATAAAGATTTGAAGGCAACCATATATCAGTTTGTGTCTAACGCCACCACATGGATAATTGTAGTACAGCAGATTAAACGGACAAATATCAGTGTGTGTGTCTGTGTTTTTCTGCCTGTGTGATTCCCAAATTTGCCAAGCAGTGACTAATTGTTTCTGTGTGTGTGTGTGTGTGTGTGTGTGTGTGTGTGTGTGACAGGGTTATCCATGGCGGTGCGTCATGAGTCACTGTACTCAGGTCTGTCGGGGTTTAATGGAGCTCTGGGCTGTATGGCTGTTGGAGGGCTTTTCTTCACCTTCAGCTGGAGGACCCACGTCTTTGCCATCACCAGTGGTGACACACACACACACACACACACACACACACACACACACACACACACACACACACACACACACACACACATACATTTGCTATCTATTGTCTATGATTTAATGTTTAGCTGTGTACACTGGTGTAAGTTTAAGAATGGACAACACATTGCTGTTACCTGTATCAAAACCTATGTTTCACTCAGGATTTGTACAGTATTACTTTTGGTAATGGCATGTTGTACAATGTAGTTGTCACACATTTGTAAGAAGAATCCTTCATCCATTTAGAATAACTGAGAGACTGCAATCTTTCTTGACACCCCATAATTTTGTCATACAGGCTATCATTTAGAACTTATTTTAAAGTTGTGATGTATACTTAACAGCTTTTTAAAATAGTTTTTGGCAGAAAAACAAGAACCTCATAAACATAATTTGCCAGATTTTGCAATAATATCTGCTTTAGGTGAGGTAAACTGTTTGTTTTTTTGTTGTTGTTTTTTTTTGCCTCTGTCATTATTTCTGTCATCATGGTTTTCAGCCACTTGGGGGCGACAGAATCCAACGAGCTGCTCTAGTGTGATCTGTCCATGGTGCTGAAACAAATGCAGCCTTTTTTATGGTCTCTGTCCATGGTGCTGAGGCAACACAAATACAATGCAGTGTATATCAAACAGACAATGGGATAAGATTGCTCAAGCTAACCACTTTAAAATCCTACAAGTGGAACCCTTAGTCCTTTAAGGTTTTCTGTGACTTTTTTCCTTTTTTCTTGTTTTTTAAATACACTTGACGAGATTCAATAGAGTGCCCCAGGAATGAGTACTAAAACCTGGAAATTAGTTTGCAATTTAACACTTCCGGTTCCTTTGTCTCAAAGTCAATTCATTTTTTCAATGGGTTTTTGGTTTATATGCCTGAAATAAGGTCTGTGGTTAACACAAGGTTAAGAGACTTTCACGATTTGTTCTACGACAGAAAATACATCAGTAAATGCCTCACTCGTGAACTTTCAAGCTTCCATATGTCTAAAAAAAAAGGCAGTTGCTAACAAGTGGCTATATGAGACTACAGAACGTCATCACGCCGACGCAGCTTTACAGTCTTGTTATTGGGGTGACGTAAGGTCATGCGACAGTAGTGTAGTTAATCTACAGCTACTGTTAGCTTTTTACCGCTGGCAATTGCATGTACATCATAAAAGTCAAAAGTGGTGTTCATTTGTTAAGATTATTTTGCATCATAAAGGTTTGTTTGCTGCAGAGTTTATTTTCGGCTCATACCAAAACACATTTCTGGACAATCTCCAATTACATTATTTTTCCAGCCAATTAAACAAGGCTCTTTTTCTTGGACCCTAAACAGTAGAACCCAGATGGGGTTACATGGGACTCTGACAGTGTCACCTGCTTGTGTGAAAGGCATCATGTTGTCAGTTTATGTGATTTGTCTGAGCCCTCTGAGTCATCTCGATGCAAGGCACTGCTGCTCTTAAATCAAAACCTAATTGCTCTGCTGAATCATTCCCTTGCTGAATCATGCCTTCCAAGGGAGGTAAAGAGTTTCATCCTGTAAGAGGCATCAAGAGGCATTAATGACTACAGACAGTCAAAAAAATGAGCTTGAGCTTCAAATACTTAAATGCAGCATATTAGCTTTATCAGACTGCTTCACCATCATGCATTTCCTTCATGTTCTCCACGTTTGTCTGCCCCAAATGGCTATAATTGTTTAATAATTCCTGTCATTTTGTCACTCTAAAGCTTGCTATAATTGATCTATTTCTAATAGGCGTTCCTGTCTCCCTCAGCTCTGATTCATGAATACAGATAAACTGACAAAATTAAAGCCATTTCACAACACGTGTAAAATTGCAGCTGGAGCGCCAGGAGCATTAGTGCTGATCTGTTTGGCCGGGAGTTAATCTACTCCCATTAGGTAAATTGGTCCTAATTGAAGCTTCCAGTCTGTCTCCTGTCAGGACCGACTGCAGCCAACCTCTGTACCCACTACTGTATATACGTCAGCAGCAGCAACAGAGTGAGTGTGTTGAGGATATATTTAGCCTAATTTCTTCTCCTCTGCACGCAGCCTTCCTCTCTGCATATGCTGACATCGCTCTAAGCAATCTGCTGGGAACTGTAAGTACACACACCTCAAGTGATGTGTGTATGAAGCCGCAACACTGCCCGTTGTTGTTGTTCTCACTCAAACTGTCTGACTCACCTCACTCTCTCTATTCGTTAAAGACACACCTCACCAACAATAATTTGTATATCAGTTACTCACCCCGTGTTACAACTCCAAGGTGAGCGCAGAATTCAAAAACAGCGAACATTCTTGACGAATTTAAGTCATAGGGGTCTGTGTTTAACAGCAGCAAAACTATTATAAAACATGTCCTTTCAACAGTGAACTGAACAGAGTGAAACATATCTATGCTTTCTTCATAGTCAGACTCCATTGACAAAAACAGTTATTTTACCTCGCAGAACATGGAAGCTGTTGGTCTGCTGCTGCCTCTGTCAGTTAGTTTGTGTTATTGTAGGACTTTTAAACCTTTAAAGGCTTAGTTTGGATTAACTGGAGCAAACAAATGGATAAATTGGACTTGGATTATACTGCACAAAATGTGTGAGAGTTTGCAAAGAGATGTTTTTAAATCCTCCTGAGACCCCGTGTCCTCATATGAGGACATTTCAGTTTGAGTTTACTGGACCTTATACTTCACTCTGCTTCACCTCGGCGTGTTGTCCTCGTTTATGGACACTTTTTTTGTGCCATCTAGTGGCAGTAAGACCACAATACACTAATCCATGTAAAAACAAGATGGCAGCCATCTCTGCCAAGTCAGTCTGCAGTTGACGAAAAAGTGGACAAAGTACAAAACCTGATCAGATTTAATGATTTAAACTTGTTTATTTATAATTAATAATGTTTGTAGTTTGATATGCCGTACAAACTTTAACAATTTTAGCAACGGTAACAAGCTAAGACGCTGATATTTAGATATTGGGAATTTATCATCAGCTCATTGAAGGACACTGGGACTTTATTATCATCTCATTTGAGGATATTGGGACTTAATCATTGTTGACAATGCTTCGTTTTTTTATACTTATCAGGTCCTAGTAATTTCAAGTAGCTAGGAAAATTAAAAATGCATACCAAACTAAAGTTCGGGTCTCAGGAGGATATAGGTTTGCTGTGGTTAAACATGGACCCTATGACTTAAATTCGTCAAGAATGTTCTCTGTTTTTGGAGTCTTCGTTCACCATGGAGACAAGTGTGAAAAACAAAGTTTTCTTCATGAACTCAACATAACACAGAGTGAGTAACTGATATACAAGTGGTCATTGAGGTAGTGAGATATTCCTTTAATTTCTTACTCTCTCCCCCTGTCTTTCCCTAGGTTGGTCTCCCTGCATGCAGTTGGGCAGCTACTCTGACAGCCACACTGATGTTGCTGCAGACCGGCAGTGTAGCAGAATATCGCATCCCTATTGGTCAAGTCATGGCTCCTGAACATAATCTGCGCTCCCACAGCCAATGGGAAGCTGGGAACGCTGAAGAGAGAAAGAGCACTGATGTGTGACGTATTGTACAGTACTGTATCAGTACTTTGCACTTCTGAGTTAGATGAAACATATATACATTTTTATTAAGTATACTATAAACATTTTCTAAATAGATTATTTGTAAAAAGTTAAAAAAAAAATAGATTCAACACTGTCACTCTATATTTTGTCCACAGGGTGGCAATATATGTTCAGATATTAAAATGCTGAAGCTGTTTATGGAGCATCTCAATTATTATATAAGCCTCTGTATTCATAGCCAGCATTTCAGTTAAATGTGTAACATTTCCAACAAAGTTTTGCCACTTGTTTTATTCCAGTGAGTCAGTTTGAACTCAGAGAGACATAAAAAAAAGAAGCAATTTAAAGGGAAAGAAAACTTCTTTTAATTGGCATGAAATCAACAAGTCAGTTCAATAAAATCATTTGTTTTTAAAATGACAGTTTTAACTGTTATTGTCAATAAAAACACAGACTGAATTCAACAGTTATTATTTTTTTAACCCCTTCATTACCCTGCATAGACATACTACAACATAGCACTCCACTGGGACTCATTGTAAAAACAGACATATACCTCAATGCAGGCAGACAGAGAGACAATGAGTACACATGTGATGTGTTTCTGAAATGATGGTGTTTCAGATGGTCAGCTGCTTCGGCCTGGAAGTTAAAGGCAACTGTTTGTATCTTATCATTATTATTATTATTATTATTACTTGTCTTATTATTATGAAATTTGCTTGAATGAAAAGTGGAGGTGTTCCGTGGTTCATTATCAGACTTTGTCTTTTTTCACAGTGCTTCATGTTGCCTGTGTAAATTATTATTTTTTTGTGTGTATTTCCCATCAACATCAATATTCTCAAACACACACATGTCCACATTCACACACAAACCATACAATCCCAGTCTAACGTAAAAAAAAAAAAAAAAAAAAAAAAAAACCCAGAAGAATATTTAATATTAAAAAGATTATTTTTCTTTTTTCCATACAAGTGAAGTGACATTCTGTCATAAACAATAACATCTAAAAATTTTCTTAACATCATAACATGCATTTCTTTCTCAGTGCTTTCAGGATTTATTATTGTTTTTATCATTATCTGTCTACATCAGTTATAGTTCTGGGACTAAATTCTTTTTTATCACGAACTACCTCACAGACGGTGATGATGAGGTTGGTAACAGGATGAAACATACAAAAGTGCCTCTCAGTCTGTGATTGATCGAGCATAATAAAAGAAAAAAGTAGAAATATAAATACTTGCACAAACAGTACTTGTGTCTTTTTAAGCTGCATTACAAAAAAATGAACATTCGTAGTTCTGCGTACTTTCAGTCGAAGATTTGATTGTGAGTGCTGTTGTGCTTCTTTTAGCATGACTGTGAATGTGTGTGTGTCTGCTTGTATGCTTGTGTTCATTATGGTTCAGAATAAAGGCAGAATGACATGGCTGTCTTAATTGGTATGTTTGCACACACACACACAAACACATCATACACACCCACACAAACACCATACATATGCACTGGTGATGTGAAGTATCTGACAATGAAATGCGAGAGAGGTATCTATAATATCCAATTGAACCCAGTGTATACTTCAGATAAGTGTGTGTGTGTGTGTGTGTGTGTGTGTGTGTGTGTGTGTGTGTTATATGTCTGCATGATTGTATTCATGCACAATCTAAAAAACTTGATGATTTTAGTTGTTTTTTCTTTCTTTTTTCAGATGAATTTTAGCATACATGCACTTGCCCCTAAGACTTTATAGCTATAATGGCTGAGAAAAATCCAATAAAAGTCTTCAGTAATGTCGCCATGTTAGAGCATTCCATTGAAATTATGAATGTGCGTTTGTGTCAATGTAATCCTACTTTGTGAATGTTCTGTTTTTTTCCACAATGTTTTGTTCTTCATGCATGTAAACATTCACCTATGCTAATCAAGTGTAAACAGTGACGCTGTGCCTGGGCTCAGCCTGCTGTCAGCAGACTCTATTTCACCAACAGGACAGGAGCTAGAAAACAACATCCTAACTTTGAAGGAAAAAAGTATCGCTTATGAACGAAAACAAAGGAGCAGAGCATAAGATCAGCGCTAACAGCTAAAGTGCGTCATGCTCCTGGATCAACATCCCACATCACATCCCAGGACCAACATGACAATCAACCAATCACAGCCCTCAGATATCATTAGTATGTTGCTCCTTTCAAAATTCCCTTGTGCTTCTTCAGAGCTAAGCTAGTTTTACAAATTGAAGTAAATACAATTGAACAAAATCCTCAATAAAATTTAACAAAAACCTTGTAAATGTGTTGACTGCAGGGATTTGTGACTCTTTGTGAACAGCTTACTTGTTAGCATAGCCTACCTACTTAGCAAGCTAACTTGCTAACATTCTAGCCTATTGGCAAGCTTACTTCTTAGCATAGCTACCTAGTTAGCAAGCTAGCAGGCCAATATTCTCATCTACTGGCAAGTTCATTCATTAGCATAGCCAACCTAGTTAGCAAGCTAACTCGCTAAGATTCTAGCCTATTGGCAAGCTTACTTGTTAGCATAACTACCTAGTTAGCAAGCTAGCTCGCTAACATTTTAGCCTATTGGCAAGCTAACTTGTTAGCATAACTACCTAGATAGCAAGCTGGCCCGCTAACATTCTAGCCTATAGGTAAGCTTACTTGTTAGCATAATTACCTAGTTAGCAAGCTAGCTCGCTAACATTTTAGCCTATTGGTAAGCTAACTTGTTCGCATAACTACCTAGATAGCAAGCTGGCCCGCTAACATTCTAGCTTATTAGTAAGCTTACTTGTTAGCATAACTACCTAGTTAGCAAGCTAGCCCGCCAATATTCTCATCTATTGGCAAGTTTACCCATTAGCGTAGCCAACCTAGTTAGCAAGCTAACTTGCTAACCCAGCAGTAGCTGAAATGGTTTTTCTTCAGTGTTGCTGAGGATTTTGTTAAGTTTTGCTAACTTCAATTTGGAAAACTAGGATTTTTGAAAGAAGCACAGGAGCAGCACACTGATGATGTCAGAGGGCTGTGATTGGTTGATTGTGGTGTTGGTAAAGGAACGCAATGTGGGGTGTTGATCCAGGAGCATGTCCTACTTAGCAAAATCACATCATGCGTTAAATCAAGAGAATTAGTTTCTGTCAGCTTAAAGGTATAGTTTGAAATTCTGTGAAATACAATTATTTGCTTTCTTATACGAGTTACATGAGAAAATCAATACCACTCCTGTCTGTACAAAAATAAGAAGCTTTGAAGAGTGGGTCGCAAAAACCCCCAAAACAAAACAATGAGCTGAAAGATGCTAAATTGTTGCCAGGAGGCGTCCCAGAGTTGGATGATCACCCTCAATGACTCCTTTTGCATACAATAAGTCACGTAACCCATAGTTGATATAAAATACAGAAATATTAATTAAATTGACACGTGTGCCACGAACCTACTGTGATCTGCTGCTCTGCTCCGATCTCAAACTATTCTGTTGTTGACTTCCTTGTAACTTGACTAACTCTTGTAATCCGTAGCCAGGGGTGGAATCCAAAAAAGATTAGCGTGGCTCTACTGAAGGTTTAAACTCAAAGCTTATATTATATTTTGTAAATCCTTCAGAAATCTCTGGGTTCATCCCCATTACTGCTGCCACACAGACTGAAAGGAATCCAGGATTGTCCCTTAAAGGAGGTTTTCTCTCTTGGCAGAGAAAATACAGATCCTGCTTCTTTGCAAAGCTTAGCCATCTCCACACGGTACTGTACATACTGTGTTTCTAACATCTTTCTGTGTGTGCAAGTGCCTCTGTGTATCTACTGTATGGGTGCAAGTGTTTAATGTGTGTCTGGTGGTGTGAATGTGTGTGTGTTTATTTTTCAGAGCAGCCTCCCCAGCACCACTCCCTCTCTGCTCCTGGCTTCTCCTCTGAGGATCTCCAGGAAGCCCAGTTTTGTCAAGAACTCCAGCCTCTGACGGTCTGTCGGCTGCACCTCGCAGAACACACCCTGAGAACCTGCACACACACAAAAGGAATGCTCATGAAACATGTAGTTAAATGTGGATCTTGCCCCCAGCTGCATACAAAAATGTACAACATACATTAAATAAAGTCAGTGGTTCATTGCGTTGTCACAATACTGAAATTTCTATCTAATGTTATACCTTGAAAATGATTGATATCCAATATAATTTTCAATTATAAATGATAAATGGTAAATGGATGGCACTAGTAGTATAATAATAATAATAATGATAATGATAATAACAGTAAACATTAACAATAAGAGAGAGGGTGAGAAAGCACAGATGATACTGGTGTGTAGATACTGCAGAAAATTTGTACTGAAACCGTTCCAAATGTTCTGAGTCAATATGAATCAATAAATCAATCTATCAATCCTTTGACAACACTAGCGCTTCATATAAAAACAATTAACCTCACACAACCTGTTAGTCTGACGTAGCCTGTCATGGAAAAAACACAGATTATTATAGGCTCCAGAGCGGATAATTATTTTAAAATTACTTAATTTAATGGTGTGACAACATATACAGGCAGCTTGACCCCTACCAGCATTAATTTTAAGTGCTATTACGACTCTGCTTAAACCCTCCATATTTTTTTGCTCTTCTGTTTATCCCTTAGCCACGAGTCGGTGTGCAGTGATGCTACTGACGATGAGAATCCTTCATATATTCTGGTATTTTACATACAGTACAAAGGTATGTATGATATACCTTTATTTAGTTAGAAGTAAGGGTTAACTGTATTCAGTTTCCTCAGTTTGAAGCTAATAAGGCACACACACACACACACACACAACCACACTGATGCAATGACTTGAAACCATGCCCTTACCATTTGCCTTAAGTGCAGTGAGCAGGGCGGTGAGTAGAGTGCGGCTGACACTGATGTCCACCAGCTCAGGCAGCGCGTCCAGTCGCAGCTGAGAGGGGAAGTGATAGAGAAGAGAGTCTGGATACTCTCCTTGGTCCTCCTCCATCAGCTGGATCAGGTCCTGCACAGGACAGCAGGGACACAAGGACATTCACACAATGATGAAAATTTGTCCTATTCATCTTAAATGTTTGGACAGTTTTCCTGTCAGTGTTTGTATGATGGAGGGTTGTGGAAAAGCATACACCATACATAGTCCTAGGCTGTTGTAATTTCCAACAGCTGCCACTAGATGTTACTAAAGGGTCATGTTTGACTGAGTTCACCTTATAGAAACTAACTAAACTAGAGTACCTTCAGGTTACCAGACAGTATAAAGATCATTGTAAATTAAAATTTCACAGAATTTATTTTTAGCATACCTTTAATGCCTTGTATCATCAACAGAGTCGCCGCTGTATCAGCAGCTTTTATTTTGTAGACATAGACCTCTGTGATTAGCCTAATGCACTTCCTGTTAGAGGCGCTGGTCAGCAGTTTATCCTGGCATGGACCTTGAAAGCAGAGAGGTATTCTCTACCTAGTTTTCAAGTCATAAAACATATTTCAAGGTAAAGTCAGGGATACGAGGAAGGAAAATATAAGTCGTGAAAAACTTAACGATATAAAACTGCTACTGATATATACTGCTGTTATCTTCACATGTCTAATAAAGCAGGAACAGATGCCATACAAATGCTTCTACCTTCCTACACCTGTGGCTGCAGTGTGAATGACAGTCATTCAAAGTGGGATTGTCAGCACGCACCATGACGCACGGAGTGGGCAGATAAGTCCTCCACAAATGTCAGAGACTGACTGTCCCTGTTGCTCACTGCGGGCTCTGTTTGGCTTCCTGCCTGAGATCACTCAACTGTTTGTCGTGATGAGCAACAGTGACGCCGTAAGCAAGGGTGTTGTCTCCTCCCATTTCCGACAATATGGGTGCTCTTTATACACATTTGTGTAAATATTTCAATATGTCTCATCAATCAGGAGGAAAAATTATATGACTGGAGTCCAATCTGTGTGTATGTGTGTTAATCTGTTGGTTTTTGTGTGACTTTTGCTTTGTTCACCTCTGTGTGCCACCCACTTCCCTGTGGGTTATTAGTTCATCACAGAGGGTGACACAGATGGTGTAGCTGCAGGTATGTTTAAATGTTTGTGTGCATAATTTCATGTGTGTGTTGGGTATGTCCATGAGTCTTCTGTTTTTGTGGCTGCCTTTTACACTCTTGTGCCCTTCAGAAGATGATTTTTAAAAAGGATATTCGATGAAGTGCACATATTCACCTGTGTGTTGGGGTGTGTGATGCCCCCTTTGGGCGGGTATTTGTCCCTCATGGCAGGCATCCAGCTGGCCTGGCACCGCTTGGCAAACGAGCGAACATCCAGGATGCCCAACACGCAGCCGCACACACCCAGCTCATCCTCCAGGATGAAACAGTACTCTGGGCACAACGCCAGGCACGGTCCGAGACATCTATGGAAATGACAGTGACATTACTATTTAACAAATACGTGAGTACACTGTAGTATTCTAATATGATAAATATTCAACTCCTATTTCTTTCTCTGGCTCTCAAACACACACCTGTCTCCTATGACATCCGGGTGAGCAATGCTGGACTCTTGGCCGCCCTGAGTCCTCAGGTGGAGCTGACGCACCATCCGATACAACTCCAACTACACACACACACATGTACAAAATACAAAAAAATCCTTTAAAATACATGATCCTTCTGTGGTTTCATGCCTCAGTCTATTAGGCCATATGTTTCCCACAACAGTGTATAAATGTTTCACTAAAAACCTGCAGGTGACTGAATAATCTAGGTCCTTTGAAAACTGTTTAATTTTGCAGCATTTCTCCATATAAGGATTCTGATGTGGCACTGGCTGAAAATTCCATAAATCATCCATGACTTTCCATTAGAGTCAGCGTCTATGCATGATCTAAAAATGTTCTTCCTTCCTGGCTCATTTCCAAGTTGTTTTTTTATCCCTAAAGAAGTGAATAGTGTAGTTTCCATAGCAGCTGATATAGTGGTTGTGTGACTGTACAGTGTACTGATAGTCCATGAATTATCCTGGCAGTCTGTGTGAAACAATAACATGTGTGGGAGTGACTTCTCCCACCTTGTCCTTGCTGTGGTAGGGCCTGATGTTATAGAGACGAGAGGTAGGGAAGAGCGGAGGAGGATGAGTGAAGAGTTCACTGCTGCTGCCTATTGGGAGAAGCATCTACACACACACACACACACACACACACACACACACACACACACACAAAGATTTTATTTAGTTATAAAAGGATTGAACGTCATATATGATTGCTAATTTAAGAATGCAAACAATAAAAATCATGATGATTTAATCACAAAATCTATGACAAACAAAATGTTATACAAACACCCTACCTGCACCTCCCCAGACACCCCTCCTTTGAACGCCCATGGCTCTGACTCCACTCCCAGTACGTCTGCCCCTGAGGCCTTCCCACACCCTACCACAGACAAGAACCAAATGTCAGTCAGGTGACATCATGTGGTTAGGGCCAATGGAAAACAAGGGCTCAGTTAAATCTACTTTAAGTATTCATGCCAGTATAAGAGTTCAGTGTTTTACAGGATTACAGCTCCTCAAGAGATCTTGGCTGGAATTAACTCTTCTTTTCAGTTTTTATGATGGTGCTATAAATATTTGAAGCACAACTGGTGGTTCAGTCCTCGCTGCACCATTATCTGCTGAATCACACTGAGCTAGTGCTGTCATATAATGATTGAAAGCTGGATTAATAGTGGGAAACTTTCAGACTGAATCTACTCTAAAAAAGAATGATTTGTGCAGATTTGTGCAGCAGATGCTACTTGTAGTTTGTTATTTCAGGGAGATAAATGTTAAGGGAGACAAAGAGTTAAATGGTCATGCCTACTCACAGTGGAAGCAGTTCTTCCAGGTGCCCAGAGTGGAGCTGTCACTCAACACTCTTCCATCTGAGTAAGAGAGGTGAGGGGGTTAGATTATTAGATCATGCTACAGCACAATAGCAGGGAACTGTTACAGTATAGTACTAAACTATACTGTGAAAAAGCATGCCACTACATTCTGTTATAGTATAGGACAGAATTATTCTGCACAGTGATAGTATGACAGTATGAATCACATAGTATAAAGTAGGACTATAAAGTAAAACACTTTCCCATAGTTTCATGCTTCTCTTTATACTCACCCAGCCAGCATATGAATGCTTTTGCCAGCAGAGCTGTGTTCCTCAGGTCCCACACGTAAGGATAAAGGTCATAGAGCACAGCCCTATTGGCCCCACCCACCACGCTGCAGTGGAGCTGTGCTATGTCTTCACACAGGGACAGGACCCTGGAAGACCGACCGCGCCACTCATCAATCTGAGAACACACATACACGTATGAAAACACTCACATGAAGGGATCATACACTCCACACTTCAACAAGAAATCTACACAAACACACACTGACCTTCTGAGGTGTTGTCTTCTTGCTGTTGGCGCTGACCAGGTGGCAGTTTGCCTTTAGCCAGGTCAGGTCCTGCAGCAGTTTCTGGGCAGACGGGCCATGCTCGTGGGGTAAATAATAAAGCCCAACCAGCAGCCGCACCTGGGATTCACTTAGTAGACCCTTCCCACCACAGAGCCCCAGACCCTGTGCCTTCTGACCCCTGCCTCCACCAGAGGGTGCACCAGGCCTGGAACCTGGAGGTTGGTGATTGGGTTGACTAGGCTGGTTTGACCTTCTCCTCTCCCCATCTCGTCCCTCCGTCTCACCCTTGACCTTCGTGGGTGACGACGGAGGTGAGCTTGAGTTCAGGGGAAAAACAGGAAGCTTGGCCACGGCAGAGGATCCTCTGAAGGTGGAAGGGTAGTCAGATCTGTCAGGTGTTTTGCAGCGAGTCGTTGGAGTGGAGGAACGCTGGTCTGCTCGTGAGCTCTGACGACCTGTAATAATTTAAAAAACATATGTTATTAAAATTACAATCCCGAAGATCTGCGTTTTGTTCTCTTTGGCGGCATCTATGGCAATAAATTGTAATTGCAGGTGTGTTTTGGGATCTAACTTCCCAGGTTTTTCCTGTGTTTCTTAGGATTTGTGCTTGTTTATTGGCGTTTTATTGTCTGTAGTCATCACTCTTTTCTTTGTTTGTTTGGTCATAGTTACCGTTTACTTGCAACGCTAGCAGAGACCGGCAAAAAACAGCATGCCGCTTCACACACATTACAAGCAAATGTGATGCATAATCCTGGCCTACCCTCTCTGAGTGGCCACTGCTAGGTGACAGAAAACATGTTAACTGTGGGTCTGTGTGGGATTTTTCTTAATTCTCTACCTGCTTGTAGTGGTTGGTTGAGTTCCTCCATCCAATCATGAAGTGCAGCAGACAGAGCTCTATCAGGACAGTATTCACACTCCTCATCTAGGGTATAAACAACACTGCATTATTACATAGGAGCATACTGAATTAATCAAATTCATACAGTACACAGTAGAGAAAACTCCTGTCAAAGTCAGTCTGCGATGTTTATTCCAGCTGGACATGTTTCAGTGGACAAACCAGCCAACACATACTACACTCATACCTCACTTTTATCTGCAATATTTATGTATTACTAAAAAAAAACATACACACATTTTAGCTTCTAAAGGACTGACACTAAAACATCAACTTCAGTTTGATGTCTGAATGCTGTATAATAAAACACAATTACATGTCTAATGTAAACTTTGATCCTAACTCTTATTTATAGTTCTTACAACTCCAGGAAGTAGACATGGTTCCTGTTTTATATTACTTTACTAAAACATGACTCGCATCACTAATCTTAAAGTTAGATCCCTCTCACACAAAAATAATCTATCAGTTCCTTCACACACTTCCCACTCCCCATTCCCCCTCCCTCTCATATAATCATTAAAATTCCTCTTCCATTTCCATCCACATCACAGGCCTCGGCTTGCCCTTCATCTCTTTTCTCATCCCCTCCCATGAAGCACATTTCTCCTCCAGCCCTCCACCTTGTTTCTCCTCCACACAGGGACCTTCCTCGCTTCTCATTTCTTCCCTTCATCACACCGCACAATTATTCCAACATCACCACCTCTCCCTGCTTGTCTTCAGAACATCACACGCTACAGTGGTTTCCTCTCCTACATTTTTCCATCCTGCTCCCTTGTTTCTGCTTCCTCTTTCTGGCAGTAGTCTCATGTATTAGACTGTCACAGTAAATTATATGCAATAAATGTAAACTAAATGTCAAATAAGGTGGTGCAAGAGTTATTACAGCTATCATAGAGTTCTGACACAGTTGTACAGTACACGGTAAGGAATATATGCACTTTGTGTGAAATATAAATGCATCTGAGTGCTTCATCTCAAATATTTCTGAAAATACATCCACTTGGCTCTGAAAGAAGATGAGTACTGACAGAATTAAGGGCTATAAGGTTCCAATCTCCTAAGCTCAGGACATAAGGAGGGTGTGAAATGAGGGGCTGCGTTGCTTGTATTTGAATGGACTTTATGTCTCTTACTGCACTATGTATTTTTATGTGGCAACCTTTTTTATCCAAGACAAATTTCCCCACGGACAAATCCAATAATCTTGAATCTTGAAATGCGCAACTCAGTATTAGGGGAATATTTTTATCCTGTGTAACTACAGCTGAAGGCTTATTGAGTAACTTTGTCCAGGACAACAGATGGAGCTTTAATTCCTACAAGTTAATTTATTTTTAAATAATGTTAGATAAAATTGTGTTAGTTGCCAAGCAACACTGGCTTATTAAACATTTCTCCAGGAAGCAATGGGACTTACTGTACATGGCTCTGGTCTGGCAGAGCCAATATTAGTTTATTAACTCGGGAAATCTCCTGTCTCATCACTGCTACTTCCTCCTCCCTTGCAGCTGCTCATTAATCCTTTTCCTCCGCCCATCCCCTCACCTTTCCTCTCCTCTTTTCCAGCTCTGTACCAGCTCCCCAGCGAATGCAGAGGGATGTAATTGGCTTCGAACTCGCAGTTGGGGTTGAGTAACAGGCCTCTCAGGTGGCTCCTCAGCTGAGGCTCTCTGCCCTTAAAAGGCCCCAGGAAGAGGCGTCTGGAGTCGTAGTCATTAGCGTGCAGGTTGTCCCAGATGAGCGGGGGGCGCTGGAGGACAGACTCTACCTCAGCCAGGCAGTCTACAGACAGTTTCCTGGAGATTACTTTACTGCCTGTGGGACCAAGAGTTAAGGGGAAAAGTTGACAAGTGGAAGCCTTAAGGTTTGAGAAACACACATCTGAATCTGAGGGAGACAACAGGATACTGATCACTAATTTTACTTAAGTACTTTTTGTAACAAGGATTGTAATTTGCCACATTTCAAGCTGCATCCGTTATAGAATAAAAAGAAAAATCACATGCTAGCTCAGCTGACACCCTGGACATTATACCTTCTCTTTTTGCTTTGATATGTGTGTTTGTGGTGTCAGTTGCTGTGGTGGTGTACATTTGTGCTGTTGCCCTGGGGATATTTTATCCTACTGCTGACTCTAAAAGAAGCAGCTTCATAATGCTTGCTGCACCTGCCAATCCACAGACTTTTTATGTACTGTTGTTAATTATAGTTTAATTGTCTTCTTTTTGTCTCTTTTCAGGTAAATTTTAGGAGCTCCACTCAGGTAGGTGGTTGTAAAGGCTCTTTATATAGTTGTATGCTCAGGCTGTAATGGACTGTCTGTCAGAATGGAATTTATTGTTGGTTTGGACATCAGGGGTGATGTTGGCGGGACACACTTCACTCGTCAAAACCAGAAACCATTCTGGGGAACCATGAATGATCATTCAAGAATCCCCGTAGGGCTCACAATTTAATTTTCAAGCACCAATCATTTGTGAAACATGATGCTGCTATCATATTTGACTATGTCAGCAGTAATGTTGAGAAAGAGGCATAAAAAGCTGTAGCTCACAATGTAACATTACCAACAAAGTCTTAAACTATACTGGTAAAATTAAAAAGTGGCAATGGCTCAACATAATTAAAGAACTTAAAGAGAGTAGATAATGTGTGTCCACGTGTGTGTGTTTCTACTGTATTTCCATATGGTGTGGGAGGATGTGAATCTAAAATGTTTTTTGGTCTTTGGAGGAGGCTGTGGGTGTATTTATGTCTGCACTTATTTGCATGCCATATGCATTTGTTAGTGTGTCCTGTTATCAGCCAAAAATGGCAGGTCAACTAATGAGCCTAAAAAACAGAAAACAAGGAACTGACTCTGGTTTATACTATGTAGTAAAGAAAATGGTTTAAATATTTGCTTTTTATCAAGTATAATAAGTTAAATCAATTTGTTAGTCATTTATAGATTTCATACTTATGCTAATGTATGTGTGTGTGTGTGTGTCTCACCTGTCCATATTACTGTTATGTTGGTAAGCAGGTCCTCTCCAACAGTCTGCAGGTAGGGAGACTTCGATACACTGGGAGAACACAGAGAACCACAGTACTCTACAGGGAGAGTGAAAAAGAGGTATATTTCATCAGATTTGTCAAGTTTCATAAGGTTCCGTAGACCACAAACATTACAATTCACCTTAGTTCAGCCCTCCTACCTGTGGGGCAGAAAAGGAAGACAGGTGGTTCCCCCAAGTACCGATAGATCTCATTGGTTACAGTGACCTGAGCATGAGCGAATGAAGAAAAGGCCTCGCTGTCAGCCTGACACATGGAGTGATCGATGTCATCAAACAGAATGGCAAATGCCTGGCAACCCAGGTCTGATACCTGGAGAGAGAAAGAGAAAAAACAGAGGCTTAGATCATAAAAAGTCACACTCCTGTAGTGTTCATTATCTTGTTGTGTCACATACCTGTCTTAGCTTGCGTTTGAGTAGTGTCAGGTCACAGGAAGAAGAGAAGACGATGTCCTGACCAGGAGAGAGGGCGTAAACAAACCTCAGGCCTCTCGACTGAGCCTCCTTTATGAGAGTGCGCAGCTGACCTGAGAGCAAGGAGGAGGAAAATCTTGAATTTTGAAATTTAAAGCACGAACTGTGTCAAATGTTTGCAAAGATGTTTGAACTATGATTGTACAGATGTCTAAGAATGCTGACACCACCAGACTTTGTGATCTCTAAGAAATTCATCTTGGCTCTAAATGACCAGACCTCCAGATTAGCGCCACACTGTCTTCCAGGGTACTATAAAAATAATATAATGGGCAACATAAAACTTGCTGACACCTTTTAGGCTGGTTATAAATTTACTTGTAATATCAAAAAAGGCAATTTTATATATTGGACAGTGAGTATTGACCCTCTGGGTAGACAGAATGTCCTGGGGCAGTTTAGATCTAAAACAAGGGACACTCTAGTCTGCAGTCAGTCTGCCTCAAGTGACATCACCTGTGGCAATTTATCAGACTGGATGTAGAATAGATAGACTATTAATAGATAGATAGACTGTCTCTGTCTACATACAGCATAGTCTTGATATTTTGCGTGGCAAGACTGTATTGATTCACGATCACCAAGTCTATCTTTTTATTATATAAATTATAATAACTGCAACTACAAAGTAAAAATTTGGTGGCTTACTAGAATAATAAAATCAATTGTCTGTCCAGTAGATACATTTGGCCGCAACAAACATGACTGAATTAAGATGAACAGACTGAAAATGTTATCTTATTTGAAAGAACAGAAAGTTTAACATAATTTGCAGTTGGAAATAAGGTGGTAAATCGCAGTATATTGTAATACATGTTATTGCAATACTCAGCACATCACAAAAACAATCAAAAACTCCAACGCGTTCTCATCCCAAGTTGTCACATATCACTGCTTTGTCAGTGGACTTCACATGTACATATTATGCGCTAGGTATCCTCCTGCCTGTGCCGTTGATGATCCGGGACGCCACAACCAATGCTGGGACGTCAACAAGGCACATGCTTGGGTTTAGGCAACAAAAGCACATGGTTTGTCAACAAAAGCATGTGGTTAGGTTACATAAAAAAACATCATGGTTTGACACTACATTGGAAGCAAACACCTGGCTCCTGGGTGAAAGTCCAAGGTTTGTTGGAGTCATACACCTCCCCTGCCAGCTACGTTACCAACTGACACTGGTGGGGTATCATACTGCCGCAAAAGGTGGCTTTTGGTGTCAGTGTCTAAAGCCGAAATCCCTGTCAAAGTGGCGATATTTGCCGACTTTGGAATGAGAGCGGGCTGAAAACTCCCCACCGCCTAATCTACAAATGGATGGATGGGTTAATGGGAGGTTCTTACCCTCCTCTTCATGGGAGTAGACTTCTCTCCACAATAGTCTGTGTTTGAGGTCATCTTTTGGGCCGTACAGGTAGGTGTTCAATCCCCAACTTTGCATCCTGGCACAAAAACACATGGAGGGAACATGTTTTACTGAAGTGCTGGTTTAAGTCATTTCATTGCTAAATCTGTAAATCGATCTGTAAATCTGTAAAAAAAAAAAAAAACACGGTGTAAAAGAAAAAAAAATAAGAGGAAGAATGTTTTTTTTCAGTGAGCTCTTTTAATAGTTGCTATTTGAAGCACTTTTTGACAACTTAAAATATTATTTTTTTGTTTGAGTGCAAGAATATGGTAAAAATTCTTTATATTCTGAACATCACTTTTTTAAAATGCTTTGAAAATGTAATCTATTACTTTGTATATTCATCTGTTATATATATTTTTAATCCATCTTTTCCATAGTTTGAAGCCATAGCTTCAGACTGATGATATAGGAGCCCTGGAGAGAGAGAAAGGGGGAGCTGAGAGAGAGGTGAGGACAGAAGGAGAGGAAAAAAAACAGAAAAACAACAAGCAGCAAGAAAATAGGTCCACTGTATCGATCGTGGGGCTCCATGTTACAGTTACAGGAAATGACTTCCTGAATTATAAATAGAGCATAGTACTAGGAGTGAAACAATAGCTGCATCACACACACAAAAACATGAATATCGCTCTCTCTCTTTCTCTGGACAGGAACCAGCTCTTATCATCCTTGTCATTTGTGGGTGGACTATGTTCTCACTCTCTCCCTGCTTCATTTCCTGGACAGATGGTATGTAAGTCGCCTCCACAAAGATGCAACCTACCTCCCTCAAACACACAATCAGATACGCACATGCATACACACGCTCCCTACTGTACACATATGCGCAGGCCCAGTCTGCCAAACTTATGCAACGCTCATTGTATGAATTTTGCCTGCACCCCACACTTGAGTCTAACAAAAGCTGATCTATAAATAAACCTGGAGCCCACACACTTAGCTGCTTAAGTCCAATTCAACCTCATAATAAAACATCTATCGCTAGAAAATCAATAATGTTTAAGGACACATTATAGCAGCATGGCCATGTTACTGATTGTGTGTTTTTGTATGACAAATAATATGTATTATACAGTTCATCATAACATGAGTAAGAACAGAACAGTGTGCTTTAATCATTTGGTCTGCATACTTAAGAGCAGAGGAAAGCAGATAGCAGAGGGAACAACTTATCTCCTGGGATGGAGTCGGCTGTCACTATTGGTTGTTGAACTTCAAAACTGTGTCACAGCTCCCAGCAGGGATTTATGTCACTTCACTCATTTGTAAGATCAGTGTGCCATCAACAATTAATTGGTCCCTTACTAACTTTGAGGTATACACATGGGGTAATATAACTGTACATGAAAAGGGAATGGCACATCCTTTATTAGTGCATCAATTCATATTTGATACACTGTAGATCCCATTATAAGTATGTTTATGTTAGAATTTTCACAGTCTGGGAACCCATCAGCTATTGGTCCGGCGATGATTTCACCTTTGGGGGTAAGGGGCAATATTTCAGGGGTTCTGGTGTATCTGGTTAAGAGATATCAGGGCCAAAAATTCCTCTTCCATGTACCGATCACTGTTTGCAGTCCAAGTTGGAGTTGAGAGATGATATGTAAAACTGTGAATATGAATGCAAATACATTTTTTTAAAAATAATAAAAATTTAAATCATCGTCAGGCAAAAGGAAATAAGTTCCCAGATTGCATTCCCACCAATGCATTCCACCTTTTTTACCCTCCACATCGCCCATTTACTTGCATGCAACCAAAGCTTGGTTAATACTACTCGGATCACAAACCAACTCCAGAAACCAGAACACTTAAATCTTGTCCCATTGTCTACAGATTATAGAGATTATAATTATTATGAATGGGCTACTGATGCCTTAAATGGCACTCTCTGTGTTTTCCTCCATTGGACATGATCTTTCAGTATTCTACTACAGTCACAGTCATGGAAATCACTGCTAGCTGATTCAAGCTGAAAGGACTTGTGTCTCTTTGTGTGTTGATGGAACTGTTGTGGCAGTCTCAATAAGGCGCTGCCTTGGTTTTGTTTAGTCAAGATTCAGAGAGACTTGGCTCATGAGCCTGCTGACTTGATTTGGCTCACTGTCTCTTGGAGCACTCACACTGTATAGAATATTTGATTATCTTGGGTGCTGATTTTTTCTGGTTTAAAAGCGTTTTACATTGTCATGATGCTTGCAGAAGAGAGTCTATTGTGGCACTACAATGCTCTGTGGATAACATCTGAAGAGTGTGCTTGTGCTGCGCAGCTCCCTGGTGTGAAGGTCTCTGCATGGAAAAAAAGATGCTAAATAAAGAACCACGGTCACTGCAAAATGTTCCCTCTGTAAAGGCCATGAGGATGGTATAAATATACTGTAGAGTTTTAGTGACCCACGGTCATTCTTTAAGAGGCTTTTCGATGGACAAACTTTAAGTAACTGTACATTAAAAAGAGGGAACTCCAGCTCGAGAGGCTGTGCTTTATTGGAAAGTTGAACTAGAAATATAAATAATAGATCAACATTTAGACCTGATGATGGCACTACATAAAAAGTTAAAGGGACAGTTCACCCCCAGATCTACATTACATAATTTTCCTCTTACCTGTAGTGCTATTTATCTCTCGAGATTGTTTTGGTGTGAGTTGCTGAATGTGGGCGATATAGCCCATAGAGGTGTCTGCCTTCTTTCAGTTATGATGTATGTAGATGGCACTCGGCCTGTGGTGCTCGAAGCGCCCAAAAATAAATTTGAAAAACTCAACAGCAATGTCTCTTTCAGAAATCATGGCCCAGTTGCTCAAGATAACCCACAGATCATGTTGTGAGCAGTTTCATGTAGGAACTATTTTCCGTCTACCGTACTTCACCCACCAACTCTATCATTGCACAGAAGTTTGCATCTGCTGCTAGCTCACCTAGCACCACTGAGCTAACTAACTTTACAGCTCAGCCGAGGAGGACGCCATTAATAATAACATCTTATGCTCTCACAAGCACAAGCCTCTGATTTATGAGTAGACAATACGGTTGGGGGTTGTATTTTAGTAGAGATAAAATAGCTCCTACATGAAACAAGTTCTGTGGATTATCTTGAGTAGCCAGGTCATGATTTCTGGAAAGAGACATAGCTGTTGAGTTTTTCAAATGTATTCTTTGGGGGGCTTTGAGCACCACAAGCTGAGTGCCATCGAGTTCCATTATATTAGAGAGAAGGCAGACATCCCTACAGCTGATATCTCCAACACCCAACAACTCACACCAAAACCATCTAGACTGATAAAGAGCACTACAGATGAGAGGAAATATATGTATTTATGATTCATGGGTGAACTGCCCCTTTAAGAGATCACAAAAGTGATTATAATTCATCCTGAGGGAAACATGAATGTCTGAGAATATACCACAATGTTGGTAGAATCACCAACGCAGTTAGGACTGATCCTCTCTCTGTATAATGTTTCATGGCAATCCATCCAATAGCTGTTGAGATATTTCAGTCTGGACCAAAGTGGTAGACCGACTAACTGTCAGAGCAACATCCTTACAGCCACACTGTTAGCATGGCTAAAATAACATCTATCAATCAAACGACCTGTATCCCATCACTGATCCCTTTTCTCCTTCCACTATCACAAAATGCAGTGTCTGCCATCCCTGGCTGAGCCTCAGGACTGAGGATGAGCCTGCCCTTTGCTACCGAGTCGTTCTGCACCAGTGATTCCTCTCAGGTCTGCCTGGCACTGATATAGAGGCGTGCAACTGAATTTAGCCCACAGGCGTCAAGTCAGTGGCTCCTGAGCTCACGCTATTCATGTGAAGAACAGCCACACAAACACATCCCCTCTGACCAGGCTAACAAGACATGCATGAACACCTGTGCCCACATACTGTACAGTGCATGTGGACACCAGGTTCATTACAAGCTGCTTTAAAGAGTGGTTACAGACTTACCATTGGAAGAGAACCTTCCTCTGATCCATAGTCCAAGGCCTCCCATAGAAACCTGCACAGGAAAAATAATGTTAGCCCAATTTCCCACACTTTTTACATTCAAACAGACATGATCACTGATTATGTACCATTGCATTCCATAGCATGAACTGTATCTTATCATGTCGCTCTATGGCTCTACTGTTTTTAAGTCCCGAGCTGTGAAACAATTAATTACTAACTAGACAGTAGGCCTAATCAGCTCCTGGAAACAGTGTGGGCACATATAAAAGGACGCAAGGCTCCCAGTGCTTACTTGGTCACACCCCCTCTGTGTTTGGCAGAGGCATAATTCATCTCCAGCTACACTCTCCATCACATTTTCTATTTTTAGAAATGGGAGCATCTTCAGTGTCCCTCTCCCTCCTTTGTGTTTTTTGAATGTGTGTGTGCGCAAATGTGCGTGTGTGTGTGTGTCAGTGTGTGTGTGTACAGTAAGTGGGTCATAGTGAGAAGTAAATCTGATCCTCGAACAATTCAGACTGTTCTCCTGTATGCACACGGGGAGTGTGTTCTTCTATGTGCATGAGTGTGACGTGTGTGTCCTACAGAGTGCTCCCCACTAAGCCAGACCTAATTATTATCTCTGCTGGATGCCACCACATGGGAGTGAGAAACACACAGGTCCAAATGAGGTGTGTGTCTTTGTGTTTGTGCTGGAGCTGCAATATTTCAATATGAATTTCCATGATAAACACACCCCAATGGGCTGTGAAACCAGATTTTCCAAGAGGCATAGAGCTGGAAAGTTGAGACGGTGGACAAACAGATCAGTGCTAGCACAATTTAATTGAAACAAATTTAAAAATAATCAATCATTTAAGTCATTTAATGAAAAGAAATGCTGGTCCCACCTTTTTTTTCTTCTCTCTCTCACCGTGGATATTTTGGTATTTTGGACCGATGGTGGGATTTCACCACTGTGCAACAGTTCATATACGTAATTAATAGATTTATTTCCAATGAAACAAACCTTACAAAGACAACAGGTACATTTCTTTGTCATTTTAGCAGCACATCGATCTGTTCTCACCTCTACCGACAGTTTTGACAAGACACCTTTTTGTCCACTTGGACAATTACGTAATTATCTCCACTACACACTCAACACAATACATACATAAGGCAACAAATGTTGGCATTCAATATGCATATTTTTTTTTTTATAACTGTGCAGTCATTTGATGGCTGAGATTAAGATGTTACACTAACAGAAATTATGTTAACAGATTTAGTTTACCACCTGTTTGTGTTGTAAAAAAAATAAAATAAAATAAAATAAAGAAATCTTCAAACTATATTTTTGTTTTATTGTCACGGTCAATACTTGCAGCACAAAACTGGATACATATTTGTTTCTTCATATTGTGTGTGTGCGGTTGTGAAGTGAGAGGGTGGGTGAATGGACAGGTATGTCATCAACTTATTGTTCACCATTTTCTGCAATCGTTTGTCTGTATCCTGCTTTGTCATTCTTTTTAATGTTATTATTATTGCCACTGCTTGTGTTGTGGTTAACCCCCTCCTCTATCATCATTGTCCTCATCATCATCATCATCACCATTATCCCCATCACTTTCAACATCATCAGCATTCTTCACTGTTTTTCCTCATTTATTGGGGCCCTCAAATGTTTCTCTTTTCTATTATTGTCTCATCATGATTATCATCATCACTGGTTGGTAGTGTTCTTCCTCACATCCTCTGTCACGGCATCTCCATCATCCTCACTACTGTCTTGTCATCCCAACAAAATCTACAGTCTCCAGTCATCATAACATCTCAGTTATTATCTTCCCCTTCACTATTATTGTACATTTCATCACATCAACTTCATTAGCAGCAGTCATCATGCAGAGTATCTCCTTTCCTTAGCCTGCAGCCTTGGAATCAGACATTACTGAATCATTTCCACCGCCTGCTCTTTGATCCCCACTTCAAGCCTGGCTGATCACTATACCACATCCTTTCCTTTACATTCTTCTATACGTCAGTCTTCATACACACATTACCACTCCCACGCCCCCCTTTGCCTACAATAGGTGATAAATCGATGCTGAAATGTAGGTCAAACGGTGGTCTATTCAAAATCGTCTCCGCTGGGTAAGAAAAAAAAATCACATGATCTGACAGGAGGTCAGTTATGAAGTCGGCCGCTGTCTTACCTTCCACCACCCCACAAAGAAACTGCTTCTTCTCCTCCATCCTGTCCTCAGCCCCGCTGCCTCCCTCCGCTTCCAGTCGGCCCCTAACGAGCGAGGGAGGACGAGATGCTCTCCCCGTCTGTTAGCTCAGATACCGGGGATAATCTTCATGCTTCTCCTCGATCTGCCTCCACCTCCTCCTCTCCCGTCTCCTCCTCTCCACACAACGCTGGTGCTCTCGTGTTGCGTTCAGGTGCTCAGCAGAAGCTTCTGATTTCAAGAACTTCACGCTCATGAAAGAAAAAAAACCACTATTAATAACAAAAAAAATGACCCTGCAAATAACTTATTTTTTGGTTGAATTTATTCAGCAAAACTATAATATATAAATATGTAAATATATTACGTTTATATTCATTTAACATAAAATGATCTGAAAAACAAATAACTTTATTTGTACAGCCTACTAATATTGATGCCATTTAAACAAAATTAAGCTTCTTTACAATAAAACTGAAGAATTAAATAACATTACAGGCCTATACTGAAATTAAACAGACCTAGCTCTCTTTAAGTATTCACCAACTCCAATGAAAATACTTTGGTATTTAGCTAAATGTATCATTAGGAAACATTGGCTAATTCTAAGTTAATGTTAAGCTAAAGCTAACTTAGCTTTTAGTGTGTGTAACGCTGGTGAGTTTATTTCTCCAACTTACTGTAATTAGCCCTCTTTTACTGAAGCTTTGTTACACGTAATTTCATTCAGTGTACAGTCTAACTTTACCATATGTTATAGGCTATTCTATAAGCTCATTATTGCACAACCACATAATAATGCGCTGGTGACCACCTGACAACTTATTGGCAATTTAGCTAACTACAGCAGCATACTACAACACTCACTTTGGGAAAATAAGTTTTGTCATAATTTGGCTGAATTTTTATTAGGAAAATAATTCAATAAATTTTCTATTATAGAGTGTAGTACTATTAGCCTACCTTAATATCAGCCACCTGGGGTCTCTGGTGGGTAAAACTACAACACTCAGTTTGGGGAAATATGCTTTTTTTTTTATAGTTTGGGGGATTTTTTTTGGAGAAAAATATTCAATAATTGCAATACTATGTGATATTAACGGTCTCATGCTGATCATAATGTGTTATTGTTGTTGTTGAAAAGCATATTTCCCCAAACTGATGTTAAAGTTTTACTCACTAGAGACCCCTGGTGGTTGAAATTAAGGTAATGGTGAGCTTGGAGCTGAGAGCCACAGACAGAATAGCAAAATCAGAAAGTATGGAGAGATGACTAAAACATCATTGGTTTTGGTCTTTCATGGCTTTTTTGGACAATAATATCAATATTGCATAGCACTAGCTGCCCCCTACTCTGTGCAGCAGAGTTAAAAGTCCCCTGACTTGTTTTTTTACTTGCTCTTTTTCAGATCATCAGAGCTGCTGGAGACTGAACACTGAGCTGCTGTGAAGTCATGGTGCTGAAGATCTTCTTCCCACAGTGCTGTAACCGGGCGGACAGTGGCCTTTTGGTCGGCCGCTGGATCTCCGGCCATGACTTTGCTGTGGTGTTGGTGGTGATCCACTACCCATTCATCCCTGGACAGGTCTAACAGTACATCCAGCAGGTCAGTGCAGCACTGGACACACCTCCATGTCCTCTCAGGTCTGGATAAGGGTTACAGTAAATTTAACCCCAGTTTGTGCCTGTCTTGTATTGATAAGACATTTTAGTCACAGAGCTGAGCAACAGATTTTCCAAAAGATAAATATCTGGTCATTTAACAAATATCACTGCCATTTTGAAGGTGTATCCAGACTCCTCAAGGACTCTCCTAAACATCTGGATTTAGAAAAGTAAAATCCACTGCACAATAAAACCTGCTTTTTAACATGTTTCTTAAGTTGCTCATATTTTTCCTATTCCAAGAGGATAGCTGGGGATGACATGTCTTTTCACTTAATTCGTACAACATAAACCAAAATTTCCTTATTAACGTACAAAAGTTATTTTTGTACGTCATCTTTTTCACCAAGATGCAGGCCCAGAGTGGGGTGGAGCTGTCCGTGCTAGGCCCATGGAGTTTACCGAAAGAGGCACAGGAGGGCATGGAGAGCACTTTCTTTCCCCATGAATGCTGGCTGAATTAGTTTTTCCACAAACGCTGCAGCATAAAATCCTGAAGGAAAGAATAATAATGCTAAAAGTTTTGCCTCTCATTTTATGTAAATGATTAAAATGCGACATGACATGTTGCCAGAGGATGTGCAGACTAAGATCCATGTATGAGAGTGACTCAGATTACAGGTTAATGTAAGCAAGTAGACATGTATATCCCTAACATGCACCTCCTCTTCTACGGTCCAGGTATTCCGGACTGTGGCCCGCAGCCAGACTCTGTTCTCCCTGGACATATACGACGATGGGCCACTGAAGTCAACACACTGGCAGTCTGAGGGCCGAGAGACCAGCATCATCGTGGAGCTGCTCAAACAAGCGTCCATACTGCTCTGCCTGCTCATCAGCTGGCTGCTCTCCATATAGACCTGGATCTGTAACATCTGGTGAGAAGGGAGAAAATTTAATGGATAAGGCCACTCATATTAAATATGTTTTTTTTATTGTAAACAAATCCCAATTAAAAACAATCAAACCCGAACACCAACTCTGATATTAAAGTTTTCAGATTGGTGGGAGGTTACAGACAGTAATTTGTGCTGCTTTCAGTATCTATGAATTTGAATAGTTTCTTTAAAAATTATATAGGCTACTGTATATACATATATAATGAAAAACATAATCAGTGTGTCTTCTAGAACCTGCAACAAATAATGAGTTAAAATATTGATGTCAATGTAGTATTAATCAGGTTTACAATAGATAAAAAACATTGTATTCTCTCAGTTGTTGCATTAAGTGTCAGATGAGAATGACCTATCTATATCTGATTTGTGTCTTTACTCAAATCCAGACACTAAGAGGATACACATTTTAAACACCATCTTTATTTTCATTATCACATTTACGTTTAGGCTCTTCAGTCTTTACCCACTGCACTTCCTGTCCAGTAAGCTGCCCACCTGTGTTCAGCTCAGCTACAGAACCGAACACGTGAGGACAATCAGTTCTCGGAACCCAGCCACCAGACACATGCAGCTCATGAGGTGATGGTTGTAAAAATGACCTAGAAACTCCCTGATGTTATGGACTTTCCTTTGCTGAAAGTGACAGTACACCTGCATGTTGCTTATCTGGTGGCTCTATAGAGACAACCACATCACCATGTTAGCCAACACACTGGTGCCTGTAGCTGATGTAAGTGTGTGTTACGGAGATCAGACTACACAAAATGCAAGAAAATTAATCTTTTAAAAAATGAAAACAAACAAAAGGTACTCACACTCAGGGCTTTATATTGTACTGATAATCTCTCCATTATCTGACCATTTTCATGCTAAAGAAAAAATAGGACTGAAAGCTCTGCTCATGGCCCCAGCTACCTGCAAAGGTCATTACACTTGTCAGTGCACTGGTCAGACTTCCACCTTGATTGTCATGTTTCCATCTAGGCTACATTCACCTGATGTCTCCCTTCATAGAGGGGATCCTGTGGTATGGTGGCCTGTCAGCTTGCTTCTGCCTGACCTTTGCCCTCTGGCTGCTCTCTGACATGGTTGCCCTGCTCACCTTCCACATCTACTGTTTCTACGTCTACGGAGCCAGGTGAGCATCAGCATACAGTACATCTAACTGCTACTTTATTTTCAGTATTTTTCAGTTTAAGTTTAAGAAGTATTGTCCATGTTGATTTAGTTCCTCTAATAGACTGAATCACAAACTGTCCTAAGAGTATAAATGACACATTATGATGCTACAAAGATGCACCGGCCTACAAAGCATATTCTAAACTGAAGGGAACATACTTGTTTGATACGGACCCCAGCAAAAATCCCATCATCATTTTTATATTTTTATTAAGAGATGCCAAAATGTCTCTTCAAAGACTTTCCCCAAGATTTTTCTTTAGCTTTGTGATGTTTTGAAGCTATTCATATTACTTTCGATTGTTCTGTGCAACAGCACACTCAAATATGAAGTTTTTTAGTATGCATATTAACTTTTTTGGGGGATATTTTAAGTACATCGTGCAAACACACTATTATACATATGCTTAGAATTAAATTAGCATGTTTTATTGGATTGGGACACTGGATTTTGTGAGATGTTTCTTTTGATGACCTGCAGGGGGCATATTTTCCCAACATTTCTTTTCCTATGTTTCTCTAGTGAAGGCATTTTAATTACAGTGTTGATACTTTTTATACTCACCACAGTGTTTTTTCGAGTCTGGAGATCTCGAAAAACTTTAGACAGCCTTTTCTGGGAATGATGATTATCCATATTAAATGTCATGGCATCTGACAAATAGCTATGTTAAAGGGATGGAAGGATGAACCAACCAACATTACTGCCATCTTTGGGCAAGATGTGAATTATAATTTAAGACCTGGTCAGTCAAAGCAGCTTGGTCTTAAAATGTGGGATTATTCTGTTCACTGGGGATTTGTTTTGGAAACCAGAAAACATACCTATGGTTTAAGAATGTAACCAAAGAATACACAACAGCAGTCAGGCCTGTTCTCATAGCAGCACACCCACTACATTCAAATGCATGTGAAGTCATGCATTCATTAAAAGTAGCTGTGTTGTGTTTCCCTTCAGAGAAAGCAGTGAATACAATTGTTATTATCTCTTTCATTGTAACTGATAAAACAATGCAAATCATCTGAATCTGACTTGGAACAGGATGTTTTCTATCACGTCATTGTTGTATACCTCAGTCAGACAGTTACAAAAACTAATTAAGTGATTCAAGTTGTTTCCTTCAGTCTGCCTCTGTTGGTGCACAGAGACAAGCAGAAGAGCAGTTTGCTCAAGATGTTGGCTTTTCCTGTTGTCTCCAGGACAATATAATCACTGACGATAAGAGAGGGTAAAGATGATGAAGATTTAGCTGCCTGGACTCTCCATGCAGGTTGATCCAATGAACTGAAACTCTTGTAATTGTGAAGCGTCTGCTGAGTGGTAGAATAACTCAGAAGCATGTTTCGCTCCATTAACATTTGAACATGCATGTATAGTGGACCTAATGATAATGTAAATGTTGTCACTGGATCCGTTAAAAGTCAGATTTTTGTTTGAAATTACCCCTTTTCCATATTTATTTCAAGCTGTGCCAGCAGCTCCAGCAATGGCAATGTTGGTTGGTCACTGCTTTGGTTCAGGCTGAAATATTTATACAGCATAACCTTTTATACAGATATTCATGTTACCCAGAGGATGACTCATACTGACTTTGGTGATCCTCTGACTTTGAATTTAGTGCCATCATCAGGTCAGTATTTTTAATGTGTCCAGGACTTAAGCTCCATGGGTTTTAAAAATGTACTGGTGCAGTATTAAGACTCAAAGATCCAAATATAGTTAAAATGATGTCATTTGGTTCTCGTGTTATCAGCTTGTCAAACTTCTTTAATTTGATAACTGCTGAGGCATGTGTAGACATGCCCTAACACGTCACTGCTGGTAAACCTGACTGTAGATTAAAGTAAAAGTGATGATATTCTTAAATCATGACTGTAATGTTAACTCCCAGCTACACTCAGCTCCTTTTATTTCCATTCACTTTTATTGAATAATGACTCTGTTGAGTCTGTGGTGTGATGGAAGGCTGAACACTGTGATAATAGTCTTGGATGAAGGACAGAGGATTGACTAAATAATGCATTTGCTCTAAAGATAGCTTTCCTTGTTGCATGCTCTAGCAGCTCTTGGAAAATGTGCAAGTGTGTGTTTTTGAATTCAGTTTGAGAACCTTGGTCAGAGTCATGTATTAAATCTGGGTGCTTAGACCCTAAATATATCCCCTGCTGTGATCACAATTCAGTTTGTACACTGGGGAGGATGAATTATAGCTATTCATGCATTTGAGAATTGGCTTTACATAGCTTCTCTGTCTGAAGGACAATTTACAGCTGTTTCTGAAAATTGTTAGATACTTTTTTAGTTACAGCCTTTTTTAGTTACAAATTTTAGATGACTTTTTTTTTTTTTTTGGTTTCCAGTGTCTAACCCCAGTTTGCAAAGGGTGATAACTCGCCTTTACATCCAATATAAATAAAATATGTGTCTGTCTTTTGATTGTATCAAAAATTCTTAGTATCAGGATTTCTAAATACCTGGGTATACAGTAATATCGTGATACCACCCAAGCCTACAGTCAATCCAGTCAGAGTTTTGTGGGATTGTGAATGCGGACGTTGTTTTCCTCCGACAGAGCCAAAAAAGAGAGAACCAGGACACCACCTCAAAAATGGTGGATGACATTAATACAGCCCTACAGGTTGTTGTACATCAATGTACAGATATAACAACTCTTAAACTGGTACGTTTTCTTGATCAACATGAGAAACACTATTCCTACCAACTGCTACCAAAGCTCCTGTGTCAACTGAAAATGATGGTGAAAGATAGACAAAGGAGAAATATATAATGCTGGTTTGGCAAATTTCTGTGGACCTTTTTAAACAGAAAGACGGAGGGAAAGAGGGGAAATGGGAAACAAGGGTGAAATCGGTAGAAAGACCTTTCAGTTGCGCTGCTTTCATGGTAGATGGGAAGAATGTCACAGAAAGCTGAAGCTGCCAGGTCACCAGACTTTTTTTTTCTGATCAGCATGAAGACGAACAAAAATTAGCTAATGTTTTAGAGCACGACAGACATGGCATTATCAGCCATAAACCTGAACACCAGCAAGTAGTCACGTCCTGTTCTTTTAAGAACTGTTATCATTTCATGACTGTCGGTGCATGATTAAGTTTTTTCCTCAGAAACATATTAAGTGCACTATTTGGCTGCAATACGAGAATTTATCAACAGTAAGCAAGCGCCATTCTCTTTCCTGTAGAGTAAAAATGGAGGCTGAAAAAAATTAAGGTCAAACAGTAAAATTAAGTGCTGATCAGATATGAACATCTGTTACTGCATTGCCCATTTCTCTTTTTCTCTCATTTCGCCTTGTATTCAGGTAATTGCAGCTTTTTTATCTTTTGCGCAAAAACAAATGCCACATTTCTTTTCCTCTGTTTTCTCTACTCATGTAGCACCAAATTTAAAAGTATTTGCGTCTTTCCTCTGCATTGGCAGCCCAGCTTTATGAAAAGAACATCTTTCCAGCAATGAAAATACTTCTTTAAACTTGAATAATACCGAATAATTTATGAGTTGATTTATGATTTGTATTAATGATCTAAATCTGCCAAGTAATAGTAACTGTCAAATGAGTGTTTTATTGTAAAGTACAATATTTGTCTCTGAAATGAAACAGCAGCAGCATAACAAAAACCAGAAGTTGTTCCATTCACTACAACAAAATGGTGTGCCATCATCCTATGTTGGCCACTGAGTTTTCCTGCAACACCACCTTTAGGTTATACAAGATACCTCGTAATGTCATAGGTATATTGTCATAAAATATTATGCTACCCACAGTGCAAACATTTTGGTTTTAATGACCTCATGATCTTTACCACTCTCAAAGCAACCTCAAGAAGAAGAGCTTTTATGTTGTTGTTTCCATCAAACATACATATATACCTAGTTATCAGGTATTTATGCATTAACTGCATTATTTATACATTTTTAGATTTTTTATTAATAAAGTATTAGCAAGAGTGTATTTCAAATGATTTTAACTTGACAAACTGTTTATTATTATTTCTTTCTAATGGTATTTTTTTATTCTTTAAGAGTTTTAGTAAAGTGTGAAGTAAGTGTTTTATTTTATTTTCATTTGTTTTTCTAGTATGACTGTGAACTGCTGATTGCAGGTACAATAAATGACAAACACTGTACTGTCTTTCTATTTCATTAGGCCTACTTTCACATGTGTTAGAGAAATGTTTTTATTATAAAATATGAGTGTTGGAGTGTCAGTCATTATGTGGCACTGCATGTGTAATTTGTGTAGACATTAGATGTTTGCATGTATTGTATGTTTAAATAGGCTAGCTGCGGTTGCTTCTAAAAAATTAATATAGAATATTGGCCAACAGAAAATGGTTTTTCAAATTTAGCTGTGAAAAATTAAAAAAAAAGACAAGTAGCACTGGAATAAAAATAATTATATGAACACATTATGAAAAATTGTCCATCTTTCTGTCTCAATCACACGCACGCGCGTGCGTCATGAAATGTCATGGAAACAGAACGATGACCCGGCCGAGGTCGGGTATATAAGGAGTTCACATTATGATGATCGCTCACTCTGCACTTGGATTTGGACCAGAACCAACCTGCGGAGAGATAACTCTTGACTTTGGAGACAGAAAGCAGATTTTGTTGGAGCAAAGTTTGTTAAAACTTGGATTTCTACATTTTGTGAGAAACCGAAGAACCCGACGATGGCCGCCAGCAGACCCTGGACCCTGGACGAGCTCCTGTGTGGACTGGACTTCAGCCGCGCAGGTAAGACAACTTTAACATTTATTTTAGTGTTTTACTTGTTGATTCGACCTCTTAATGTGTTAAAAGTCAATATATTAACAATTAATGTAGTGATTTGAAAACACTTTTTATGTTTGAGGGGTCACATCTTCCAAATGTGACAAATTGTGACTGAATTTGCCGAAAAACAAAGATGGCGACTGGGCCGAATTTCAAATAATGTCACAAATGTTGTTTGTCACCATGGAGACGATGGAACTGTTGGGAGCGGGCGTCAGGCCGCATTGACTGCCTGAGCAGTTACCTGTGTGTAAATAATAACATGGTTATGGTAGATTAGCTAGGCTACCGTTAGCTGTTAGCCGTTAGCGGTGTCTGTAATAACTCAATAAACGGTCCGTGGAAAAAATATTTTTTCCAGCGGATGTCTAGTTACAACATGATTGAGCTAACTGGAGTAGTTTCATGTCGTATCCGACAACGGGAGGCTTTTAACAGATGACGTCCTGATGTTAGCTTTGTTGCTGCTGTTAGCTGTCCCTGCCAGCTGAGAAAAAAAATATAGAAAAGCAGCGTACACCTCATATGTTTATTTCTCACAGTTGCGCACACGTTTGGCTGGCATGCACAAGCACCTTCTGTGTGTCTGTGTCGAGGGTGCGAGCAGCAGCTTCAGCTGCTCAGGTAGAGAGGCTGTGTAGCCCGTGTATTTTTTCGCTGATTGGGTTATGCAGGTTCTCTGCTGGTACTCTGGAGACGGGTATCAAGCACTTTGTCTTTGGGATAGATTGTGCTTTTTTCGTTCATAGTTTTTGATTGACATGCGATTTATTCGCGTTTAAGGGGAATTATTTTTCTCACCCAACTTCCATGTCCTTGTTCTTCTTCCAAAATAAGTAAATGAATAAATTAACATGTACTGTCGATAACTTTTTAAATAATTCATTCATTTTAGTTTGGAGATATAGTTTCCTTTCAGTTTATAGGCAAGTTTTTAATCAAAATAAAAGTTTTGAGCATGTACTGTAGATTTGTCCCTTTTCAGACTTTAAAGCCACAGACTTTAAAAGACATGAAAACTCTTCTCTCATCATGTCTCTAAACAATACCTTCATCATTTGGCTTTGTCTAAACATGAACAGGTGAAATAATGATGTAAGAGAAATGTTTGTCATTGTATTTGGAACCTATGAAATATTTACTGCTGAATATGTGTACAACACAACACAACACCAGTCTTGAGAGTAATTTGTCCCTAGACCACCCACCGACCCAGAGACAGACAGAAGGACAGACACGTGTAGACAGACAGACACTTGGAGACAGACATGGACAAACAGACAGGCAGACACTTGGAGACAGACATGGACAGAAAGACAAACAGACACTTGGAGACAGACATGGACAAACAGACAGGCAGACACTTGGAGACAGACATGGACAGAAAGACAAACAGACACTTGGAGACAGACATAGACAGACAGACACTTGGAGACAGACATGGACAGAAAGACAGACAGACACTTGGACACAGACATAGACAGAAAGACACAGACAGACACTTGGAGACAGACATGGACAGACAGACAGACAGACAGACACTTGGAGATGGACAGACAGACAGACACTTGAAGACAGACATGGACAGACAGACACACACACACACACACACTTGGAGACAGACATTGACAGACAGACAGAAAGACAGAAACTTGGAGACAGACAGACAGACGGACAGACACTTGGAGACAGGCATGGACATGGAGACACACAGAAAGACACTTGGAGACAGACATGGACAAACAGACAGGCAGACACTTGGAGACAGACATGGACATGGAGACACACAGACAGACTCTTGGAGACAGACATGGACAAACAGACAGGCAGACACTTGGAGACAGACATGGACAGACAGACAGACATAGAGACAGACAGACAGACACTTGGAGACAGACATGGACAGACAGACCGACAGACACTTAGAGAAAGACATAGACAGACACATGGAGACAGACAGACATGGACACAGACATGAAGAAAGACAGACAGACATGGAGACAGACAGAAAGACAGACACACATGGAGACAGACAGACACATGGAGACAGACATGGAGACAGACATACAGACACATGGAGACCGACAGACAGACAGACAAACATGGACAGACAGACATGGAGACAGTCAGACAAACATGGACGGACAGACATGGAGATAGATATAGAGACAGACATGGAGATAGATATAGAGACAGACATAGAGACAGAGAGACTTAGACAGAAAGACCTCGAGAAAGACAGACAGACAGACAGACATGGAGACAGACAGATATGGAGACAGACAGACAAACAGGCATTGAAACAGACAGACAGATGGAAACAGACAGACAGACAGACATGGAGACACAAATATGGAGACACACAGACATTGAGACAGACAGAAAGACAGACACTTGGAGATAGACAGACAGACACTTGGAGACAGACATGGACAGACAGACAGACAGACACTTGAAGACAGAAAGACAGACAGACATGGAGAGACAGACACACAGTGACAGGCAGACAGACAGACAGTCACTTGGAGACAGACAGACATGGAGACACACACAGACATGGAGACAGACACAGAGACAAACAGACATGGAGAGAGACAAGGAGACAAACAAACATGGAGATAGACATGGAGACAGACACACAGACAGACAGATGGACAGACATGGATACAAACAGATATGGAGACAGAAAGACATGCAGGCAGACATTGACAGAGAGACATGGACAGAAAGACATGGAGACAGACAGACAGACACTTGGAGACAGACCTGGACAGACAGATAGAGACTTGGAAACAGACATAGACAGACAGACAGACAGACAGACAGACAGACACTTGGAGACAGACATGCACAGACAGACAGTCACTTGGAGACAGACATGGACAGACAGAGAGACAGACACTTGGAGACAGTCATTGACATGGAGACAGACAGACAGACACTTGGAGACAGACATGAACCGACAGACAGACAGACACTTGGAGACAGTCATGGACAAGACAGACAGACACCTGGACACATACAGACAGTCAGACAGACAGACACTTGGAGACAGTCATGGACAAGACAGACAGACACTTGGACACACATACATACGGACAGTCAGACAGACAGACACTTGGAGACAGACATGGACAGACAGACAGACAGACGGACACTTGGAGACAGACATGGACGGACAGACACTTGAAGACAGACAGACAGACACTTAGAGAAAGAAATGGACGGAAAGACAGACATTTGATGACAGATACTTGGAGAGACAGACACATAGTGACAGGCACACAGACAGACAGTCACTTGGAGACAGACTGACAGACAGTCACCTTGAGACAGAAAGGCAGACACGGAGACACACAGACATGGAGATAGACATGGAGACAGACAGATGGACAGACATGGATACAAACAGACATAGAGACAGACAGACATGCAGACAGACAAACAGACAGACATTGACAGAGAGACATGGAGACAAAAAGACATGGAGACAAACAGACATGGAGACAGACAGACATGCAGACAGACAAGCAGACAGACATTGAGAGAGAGACACGGAGCCAGACAGATATGGACAGAAAGACATGGAGACAGAAAGACAGCCATGGACAGACAGACAGACACTTGGAAACAGACATGGACAGACAGACACTTGGAGACAGACATGTACAGACAGAAAGACACCTGGAGACCGACATTGACAGATAGACACTTGGAGACAGACATATACAGACAGAAAGACACTTGGAGACCGACATGGACAGACAGACACTTGGAGACCGACATGCACAGGCAGACAGACTCTTGGAGACAGACATGGACAGACAGATAGACACTTGGAGACAGACATTGACAGACAGACAGACAGACAGACACTTGGAGACAGACATGGAAAGACAGACAGTCAGACACTTGGAGACAGACATGAACAGTAAGACAGACAGACACACTTAGAGACAGACATGGACACAGACATGAAAAAAGACAGACAGACATGGAGACAGACAGACACATAGAGACAGACATACAGACACATGGAGACAGACATGGACAGACAGATAGACACTTGGAGACAGACATGGACAGACAGATAGACACTTGGAGACAGACATGGACAGACAGATAGACAGACACTTGGAGACAGACAGACAGACATTTGGAGACAGATATGGACAAACAGACAGACAGACAGACACTTGGAGACAGACATGGACAAACAGACAGACAACCAGACAGACAAATACATGGAGACAGACACACAGACATGAAGACAGACAGACAGACATGCACACAGACAGACAGACAGACATGGAGACAGATATACAGACAAACGGAGACAGACATACAGGCAGTCATGGATAGACAGACATGGAGACTGACATAGAGATAGACATGAAGACAGACAGACACACAGACAGACACTTGGAGACAGAAAGACGGACAGAAATGGACAGACAGACACAAAGACAGACGCACAGAAAGACAGTCACTTGGAGACAGACATGGGCAGACAGACAGACGGACAGGCACTTGGAGACCGACATGGACAGACACACAGACAGACACTTGGAGACAGACATGGACAGACAGGCAGACACTTGGAGACAGACATGGACATACAGACAGACAGACATGGACACAGACATGAAGACAGACAGACAGATAGACAGGCAGACAGAAAGACATGGAGACAGACATAGAGACATGGTTAGACAGACAGACATGGTTAGACAGACATGGAGACAGACATAGAGACATGGTTAGACAGACAGACATGGAGACAGACAGACAGACTGGAGACAAACAGACATGGAGACAGAGATGGATGCAGACAGACAGACAGACATGGAGTCAGACAGACAAACAGACATGGATACAGACATCCGAATAGACATGCATACAAACGGAAATTGAGACAGACAGACACAAACTTGGACACAGACAGACAGACACTTCGACACAGACATAAACAGACAGACAAACACTAGGAGACAGAAAGATATGGAGACAGACACGGAGACAGGCAGACAGACAGTCACTTGGAGACAGACAGACAGTCATTTGGAGACAGACAGACATGGAGACACACAGACATTGACAGACATGTATACAAACAGACAAGGAGACAGACAGACAGACATGGAGAAAGACAGACAGACAGACAAACAGACAGACATTGACGGAGAGACATGGAGACAGACACGGAGACAGGTAGACAGACAGTCACTTGGAGACAGACAGACAGTCATTTGGAGACAGACAGACATGGAGACACACAGACATGGAGACAGACATGGACAGACAGACAGACACTTGGAAACAGACAGGGACAGACACTTGGACACAGACATAAACAGACAGACAAACACTTGGAGACGGAAAGATATGGACACAGACACGGAGACAGGCGGACAGACAGTCATTTGGAGACAGACAGACATGGTGACACACAGACAGATGGACAGACATGTATACAAACAGACAAGGAGACAGACAGACGTCCAGACAGACAGACAAACAGACAGACATTGACAGAGAGACATGGAGACAGACACGGAGACAGGCAGACAGACAGTCACTTGGAGACAGAGAGACAGTCATTTGGAGACAGACAGACATAGAGACACACAGACATGGAGACAGACAGACAGACAGACAGTTGGAGACAGACATGTGTGAGTCAGATAGACAATCGGGCATGGAAACAGACAGACAGACATGGACAGACAGATGGAGACAGACAGACAGAAAGACAGACACTTGGAGAGAGATATGGACAAACAGACAGACAGACAGACACTTGGAGACAGACATGGACAAACAGACGGACAACCAGACAGACAAATACATGGAGACAGACATAGAAACATGGTTAGACAGACAGACATGGAGACAGACAGACATGGAGACAAACAGACATGGAGACAGACAGACAGACTGTTTGGAGACAAACAGACATGGAGACAGAGATGGATGCAGACAGACAGACAGACATGGATACAGACATCCGAATAGACATGCATACAAACGGAAATTCAGACAGACAGACAGACAGACAGAAACTTGGACACAGACAGACAGACACTTGGACACAGACATAAACAGACAGACAAACACTTGGAGACAGAAAGATATGGAGACAGACACGGAGACAGGCAGACAGACAGTCACTTGGAGACAGACAGACAGTCATTTGGAGACAGACAGACATGGAGACACACAGACAGATGGACAGACATGTATACAAACAGACAAGGAGACAGACAGACAGACATGGAGAAAGACAGACATACAGACAGACAGACCAACAGACAGACATTGATGGAGAGACATGGAGACAGACACGGAGACAGGTAGACAGACAGTCACTTGGAGACAGACAGACATGGAGACACACAGACATGGAGACAGACATGGACAGACAGACAGACACTTGGAAACAGACAGGGACAGACAGACAGACACTTGGACACAGACATGAACAGACAGACAAACACTTGGAGACGGAAAGATATGGACACAGACACGGAGACAGGCGGACAGAGAGACATACAGACATGGAGACACACAGACAGATGGACAGACATGTATACAAACAGACAAGGAGACAGACAGACATGGAGAAAGACAGACAGACAAACAGACAGACATTGACAGAGAGACATGGAGACAGACACGGAGACAGGCAGACAGACAGTCACTTGGAGACAGACAGACAGTCATTTGGAGACAGACAGACATAGAGACACACAGACATGGAGACAGACATGGACAGACAGACAGACACTTGGATACCGACATGGACAGACAGACATACCGAACGACTCTTGGAGACAGACATAGACAGACAGACACTTGGAGACAGACATGGACAGACAGACAGACACTTGGAGACAGATATGGACAAACAGACAGACAGACACTTGGAGACAAACATGAACAAACAGACAGACAACCAGACAGACAAATACAGACAGACAGACAGACATGGAGACAGACATGTGTGAGTCAGATAGACAATCGGGCATGGAAACAGACAGACAGACATGGACAGACAGATGGAGACAGACAGACAGAAAGACAGACACTTGGAGACAGATATGGACAAACAGACAGACAGACAGACACTTGGAGACAGACATGGACAAACAGACGGACAACCAGACAGACAAATACATGGAGACAGACATAGAGACATGGTTAGACAGACAGACATGGAGACAGACAGACAGACTGTTTGGAGACAAACAGACATGGAGACAGAGATGGATGCAGACAGACAGACAGACATGGAGTCAGACAGACAAACAGACATGGATACAGACATCCGAATAGACATGCATACAAACGGAAATTCAGACAGACAGACAGACAGACAGACAGAAACTTGGACACAGACAGACAGACACTTGGACACAGACATAAACAGACAGACAAACACTTGGAGACAGACACGGAGACAGGCAGACAGACAGTCACTTGGAGACAGACAGACAGTCATTTGGAGACAGACAGACATGGAGACACACAGACAGATGGACAGACATGTATACAAACAGACAAGGAGACAGACAGACAGACATGGAGAAAGACAGACAGACCGACCAACAGACAGACATTGATGGAGAGACATGGAGACAGACACGGAGACAGGTAGACAGACAGTCACTTGGAGACAGACAGACATGGAGACACACAGACATGGAGACAGACATACAATCATGGACAGACAGGCAGGGAGATAGATATAGAGAAAGAGATGGAGACAGACAGACAGACGTGTACAGACGGACATGGAGACAGACATAGAGACAGACAGACAAACGTGTACAGTCAGACATGGAGATACATATAGAGACACAGATGGAGACAGACAGATCGGCATGGAGAGAGACAGACATGGAGACAGACAGACAAAGAGGCATGGAAACAGACAGACAGACATGGACAGACAGACAGACAGACACTTGGAGAAAGACAGACATAGACGGATATACAGACAGACAAACAGATACTTGGAGACAGACATGGACAAACAGACAGACAGACACATGGAGACAAACAGACAGACAGACAGACATGGACACAGACATGAAGAAAGACAGACAGACATGGAGACAGACAGACAGACATGGAGACAGACATCCAAATAGACATGCACACAAACAGACATTGAGAGAGACAGACAGAAACTTGGAGACAGACAGACAGACAAACATGGAGACAGACAGACAGATGGAGACAGATAGACAGACAGACATGGAGACAGACATCCAAATAGACATGCACACAAATGGACATTGAGACAGACAGACAGAAACTTGGAGACAGACATGGAGACGTGTACAGACAGACATAGAGACAGACAGACAAACATGTATAGACAGGCATGGAGATAGATATAGAGACACAGATGGAGACAGACAGACAGAAAGACATGGAGACAGACAGACTTTGACAGATAGACCTCGAGACAGACAGACAGGCATGGACAGACAGACAAACAGACATGGAGACAGATAGACCTCGAGACAGACAGGCAAACAGGCATAGAAACAGACAGACAGACAGGTGGAGACCGACAGATGGAGACAGACAGACAGACTGACAAACATGGACAGACACACATGGAGACAGGCAGACAAACATGGACAGACAGACATGGAGATAGATATAGATATAGAGACAGAGATGGAGACAGACCGACAGACGTGTACAGACAAACAGAGAGACAGAAAGGTGGAGATAGACAGATAACTGGAGACAGACAGACAGATGGAGACAGATAGACAGACAGACATGGAGACAGACATCCAAATAGACATGCACACAAATGGACATTGAGACAGACAGACAGAAACTTGGAGACAGACAGACAGACAGACAAACATGGACAGACATACATGGTGACAGGCAGACAAACATGGACAGACAGACATGGAGATAGATATAGATATAGAGACAGACATGGAGACAGACAGACAGACGTGTACAGACAGAGATAGAGACAGACAGACAAACATGTATAGACAGACATGGAGATAGATATAGAGACACAGATGCAGACAGACAGACAGACAGACAGAAAGACATGGAGACAGACAGACTTCGACAGATAGACCTCGAGACAGACAGACAGGCATGGACAGACAGACAAACAGACATGGAGACAGACAGGCAAACAGGCATAGAAACAGACAGACAGACAGGTGGAGACTGACAGATGGAGACAGACAGACATGGATACAGACATCCAAACAGACATGCATACAAATGGAAATTGAGACAGACAGACAGAAACTTGGACACAGACAGACAGACACTTGGACACAGATATGGACAGACAGACATGGACAGACAGTCACTTGGAGACAGACAGACATGGAGACAAGCAGACATGGAGACAGACAGACACACAGACAGATGGACAGACATGGATACAGAGAGACATGGAGATAAAGAGACATGGAGACAGAAAGATATGGAGACAGACACGGAGACAGAGATACAGACAGACATGGACAGAAAGACATGGAGACAGACAGACAGACAGACACTTGGAGACAGACATGGACAGACAGACAGACAGACATGTGTGAGTCAGATAGACAATCAGGCATGGGAACAGACAGACAGACATGGACAGACAGACATTGAGACTGACATAGAGATAGACATTGATACAGACAGACAGACGTGTACAGACAGACATAGAGACATGGAGACAAACAGAGATGTCAGATGGACAGACAGACAGGCATGGAAACAGACAGACAGACAGACAGACACATGGAGGGAGACAGACAGACAGACAGACAGACACATGGAGACAGACAGACAGACATGGACAGAAAAGACATGGAGACAGACAGACAGACAGACAGGCTGACAGAGGCACAGACAGACCCTTGGAGATAAACAGGGACAGACAGACAGACACTTGGAGACAGACATGGACAGGCAGGCAGACAGACACTTGGAGATAGACATGGACAGACAGACATCTGACACTTGGGGACAGACATGGACAGACAGACAGAAGGACAGACAGACAGACAGACACTTGGGGACAGACATGGACAGACAGACACTTGGAGACAGACATTGACAGACAGACACTTGGAGACAGACATGGACTGACACTTGGAGACAGACAGACAGACAGACAGACAGACACTTGGAGACACACAGAGAGACAGATATGGACAGACTGACAGACAGACATGTGTGAATCAGACAGACAATCAGGCATGGAAACAGACAGACAGACAGGGACAGACAGACAGGGACAGACAGACAGGGACAGACAGACAGACAGATGGGGACAGACAGACAGACAGACAGACATGGAGACAGACAGACAGACACTTGGAGACAGACAGACATTGTTAGACAGACAGACATGGAGATGGACAGACAGACATTGTTAGACAGACATGACGGCAGACATGGATACAGAAAGACAGACTGACACTTGGAGACGGACATGGACAGACAGTCACATTGTGACAGATGGACAGACAGACAGTCACTTGGAGACAGACAGACAGACAGACATGGTGACAGACAGACAGACTGACATAAATGGAGACAGGTATATAGACACATGGAGACAGACAGACAAACATGGACAGACAGACATGGTGACAGACAGACAGTCATGGACAGACAGACATTGAGACTGACATAGAGATAGACATTGATACAGACAGACACACAGACAGACATGGAGACAGACAGACATGGATACAGACAGACATGGACACAGACAAACAGACAGACATGAAGACAAACAGAGATGGAGTCAGATGGACAGACAGACAGGCATGGAAACAGACAGACAGACATGGAGGGAGACAGACAGACAGACACATGGAGACAGACAGACAGACATGGAGACAGACAGACACGGAGACAAACAGACGGACACTTGGAGACAGACATGGACAGAAAAGACATGGAGACAGACAGACAGGCTGACAGAGGAACAGACAGACCCTTGGAGATAAACAGGGACAGACAGACAGACACTTGGAGACAGACATGGACAGGCAGGCAGACAGACACTTGGAGATAGACATGGACAGACACAGACATCTGACACTTGGGGACAGACATGGACAGAGAGACAGAAGGACAGACAGACAGACAGACACTTGGGGACAGACATGGCCAGACAGACACTTGGAGACAGACATGGACTGACACTTGGAGACAGACAGACAGATAGACACACACTTGGAGACAGACAGAGAGACAGATATGGACAGACTGACAGACAGACACTTGGAGACCGAAAGACAGACAGACATGGACAGTCAGACAGACACATAGAGACAGACGGACAGACAGAGAGTTACTTGGAGACAGACAGGCAATCACTTGGAGACAGACAGACAGACAAAGAGATAGACAGAGAGACACTTGGAGACAGACAGACAGACAGAAATGGAGATAGACAGACAAAGATGTAGACAGACAAACATGAAGACAGACATGAAAATAGACATGGAGACAGACAATCAGACATGGACAGACAGACAGACAGACATGGAGACTGGCAGACATGGAGATAGACAGATAGTCAGACATGGAGATAGACAGACAGACAAGGAGATATGGAGACAGACAGATAGACAGACAGACATTTGGAGACAGACAGACAGACAAGGAGATATGGGGACAGACAGATACTTGGAGACAGACAGACAGACATGGAGATAGACAGACAGACATGCAGACAGACATTGACAGACAGACATGGAGATAGACAGACATACAGACAGACAGACATACAGACAGACATGGACAGAACGACATGGAGACAAACAGACAGACATGGTGACAGACAGACAGACATGGAGACAGACATGGACAGAACGACATGGAGACAAACAGACAGACATGGAGACAGACATACAAACAGACATGGACAGAAAGACATGGAGACAGACAGACAGACAGACAGACAGACATAGTGACAGACAGGCATGGTGACAGACAGACAGAAAGACAGACAGACATGGTGACAGACAGACAGACAGGCAGACATTGAGACAGACATGGTCTTTAAAGTGAGAGAAGCAGTTGTGCTACCTAAAGGGATTTGCTAGATCCAATTCTTCTCTAAAAGTTTCAATGTACTGGACAAACTGCAGTCCCAGTCATAACCACAAGAGGCAGTAGAGTATCACAGATGGAGCATTTCATGAGTATGTTGGTATCAAATTTTTAACTGCATTTATTGCATAATTTACAATTAAGAGACTGAAATTGTTGTTTGATTCTTGTTTTAGTTTTTTTTCATGCAGTTGTTTTGATGGATACAGTTTCATGGAGAGGAAATGCTGCAAAGATATGTTCACAGTTACGGACCCACAGTATGTCAACTCACCAACAGTGGCATCCGTGTGCAGCCATGACCGGATGCAGTCCTTGAATGCAGACGAGACAAGCGACCAATCAGGCCGCATGGAGCCCACCTTCTCTGGCAGCCCAACACATAAATACAAATAAAACTCTGGGATTTTCAGTTTCTTGATTATCTATTTTCCATCCAACATTCATCCACAAATAGAAAATTCGAGAAACAGTGCATTTTCAGGACTTGTAGATGACTGGGAAAAGTGTGAGTTGATGCCCATTGTTGCAAAATATTCCTTTCAAAAAAGCCAACAGCAGCTTTACTTATCTTATGGAAAACTCCATGTTTCTTTGGCTGGAAAATAAATGCTGTCAAAATGGTAGTTCTGCCATGATTTCTCTCCCTTTTCCAGGCTATCCTGTCTTTCATCCCTCTTTCATACTTTAAACAGTTTGATGCACTTATCATGCCATATTTATGGAGTTTCAAGATTGTATGTATCACCAAAAAACACCTAATTAGATCAAAGGATGAGGGTTGTTTTGGCTTGCCACACTTTAAAGTTTACTTCTGGATGGCTGCCCAATTATGCTATCACTAGAACACACTCTTTGTAATAAGACCTGTCTTCTTGTCCTTCTTAACAGCCCCACCAAAATAAACAATTTACCTTACAATAATAGTTTTGCCATTAGGAATGTTCTTAAAATCTGTAAGAAAATAAAAAGCATCAAATAGTTAGATAGTCAAAAATGTAAAAAATGAAAAAAACAAAGCAAAAATCATGTTTGTCCCTGGTTTAAATTATTAATTTTTCACAGAATGGATTCTTCAGGGTGTTGAAGACATAGGTGCTCTATACTTTGATGGGCACTTTATGTCATTTGAGCAGTTGCAGAGCAAAATCTGGGATTTCACGAGGAAAACTGTCTCATTTTGAGAAAATGTGTTCCCATGACTCTCTTGAGAATATCAACAGCTTCAATCATTGTAGTAAGGGAGCAGTTTCCTACTTTTATCACATTATAAAAAGGCATATGGATGTCAGTACGAATGCACTTAAGCAGAATCGTAGGAGTGAACTGGGTGTAGAGATGGACAATGAAATTTAGGAGGAGAGTCTTGAAATTGTGCATAAATGTTCAATTAAGTCAAGACACAATCTGATACAATTTAAAACAGTGCATCAACTATACATGTACAACTCCAAAGACAGATTGCATAAGGTTTTGTCTTTGGACATGAAATTGTTTATTAATTGGAGGAGTATATTTGAATGTTTCTCTCATGTCTTTGAGAAGAACTGAGAACCTAATCCACTAGTTGTCCTAGGTGCCACCAGTGTGCTACCTTTGGCAGACAAGTATGAAACTCAGGCCATTCATTTGGTTTGGTTGTGGCAAGGAAACTCATTCTACTTATGTGGAAGTCAGACTGTGCACCAACATGTGATAGGTGGATAAGAGAGCTGATGAATGTATTGTATTTAGAAAGGTTAAGGTTCTTTAATAAGAATAAGATTCAAATATTTGTCAGAATTTGGATCCCTGTCCTAAAGTATCTCAAGGGCAGTAAATTGTAATGGTGTAACTGAGTAGCAGTATACCCTCTATTGCTGTTCATATGTATTTTATTGTACTAGTAATGTTGAAGTCCTAGCACCTATAAGGATATTTGTGGCTGAGTTGTTACAATGATGTGCTGAGTGTTTATTTTATACTGAAAATCCTAAAATAGAAGTTAATTCCATTTTTTTTTCAATTGCTAAGTATGTAACAAGCATTGGTCAGAACTGAAGTCACACTGGCAACACTCTTCACACAGTCAGCAAAACAGAAGTGTATGTGGAGCAAACTGTGTGGATCACTTTTCAGTGCTTTCACACAAAATGCATTCAGTGACCACAGTTACCAAAAATCATGAACTCTTCTCAGTCAGTTCACCACCTGCAAAACACTACTTTTAAAGCACATTTTTTCAAATGCTAACACACTTTGTTCAAAACAGTTAGAAACACAATCAAAACAGAATGATGGAAAATAATGTGCATTTCTGCTGCTGCCACATTGAAATCTATTGACAATAAAATTAAATGATAGTAATTCCAAACAAAGCTGAGTGCAGTTTGCAGCTGAAAACCCATCCAGGTGTCCTGTGTTAGGCCTCGTCACTATAGCAAGCAGATAAAAGGGAATGGCTTCTGAATTTGTTTTTTTTTTTGGAAATATGGATCAAAGAGGACAGATTGGTGAAGAGAGAAGAGTGGCAGTGAGAAGGAGAAGAAGAAGGAGAGGAAGACCAACAGCTGTGGTCTCTGATGAGATAAGAGCCACAGTTATGGTAAATCATGGACTCTCTTTAAGAGAGGCCGGGTTAAGGGTGCAGCCAAACTTGCAACACTCAACAGGTCAAACATGCATCCCTTAACTATTGAACTACATTTTACAGTACAGTACACTATGTTTATATTTTACATCTACTGACATTTTGATTGCTTTGTGTTTTATATTACTGTATGCAGGATTCAAAGGTTGCCTCCTCACTGCTCTCATTGATATGGTCATGGCAAACAATGCCATAAAACTGAGAGAAATTCTGGTCAGAGTGCTGGCAGACGTTACTTTTCCCAGTGTGAATTTGGTCAGCACAACAACAACTGCCAGAGTCCTTGAAAAACATAAAATAACGATGAAGTAGTTGTACACAATACCATTTGAAAGAAACGGAGAACGTGAAAGAATTCCGTTATCAATATGTCCGAATACATAGCTATGCATAATACTAAACTAAAACTGTGGGTTTACTTTAGGAGGCCAGACCATCTCCACATAGCCTCATCTTTGTGGTTGAAGCTGGATTCAACCTGGCAAAAACATGCTGCAGAGGGAGAAACGTCACTGGGCAGCAGGCAACTGCGGATGTCCCAGGCCAGAGAGGAGCAAACATTACAATGTGTGCAGCCCTCTCCAATGATGGTGTGCTTTTGTACAAACCTCTCATTGGTCCATACAATACAGAGAGGCTCATTTCTTTCTTGGATGACCTCCATAATCAGCTTGTGCCAGCAAGGGAGAGAGGTCAAAGGGCAAGAAACACAACGTTTGTTGTTGTATGGGATAATGTGGCGTTCCACCACTCTGCTGCAGTCACTGACAACTGGTTTGCTGCACATCCCAGGATGTCTGTCCTTTTCTTGCCTCCATACTCACCCCTCCTGAACCCCATAAAGGAGTTTTTCTCTGGGTGGAGGTAGAAGGTTTATGACCACTCTCCACATGACTAGCTGTCATTGCTGGATGCCATGAGTGCAGGGTGTGGGGATATTACACCTGAAGCCTGTCAGGGTTGGATCAGACATTCTAAAAGATTCTTCCCAAGGTGCCTTGCCAGAGAAGACATAAGATGGGATGTTGACGAAAGCATGTGGCCAAATACAGAAGAGAAGGAGTGAATATGTTATATTTGAATACTGTAAATCACTCTGCCAAGATACTGAAAACATAAATAAATGTAATTGAAACAAATTGCTGCATTGCAGACTCATTCTTGTTACAATATACAATAATTTAGTAGACTCAACAAAGTCCATTGCTCTCTGTTGTTAGTATTTTGTAGTTCAGTGTGCTCACAGTGACAGTGTTTACTTCCTGAAAGAAACTTGTTGTCAGTGTTGTGGATGAATGGGCTTATTTTGAGACGGGTGTGATGTGTTTTGTTGGTGAGTTTTCTGAGGTGAGATGAACTGTTTAGCTGAAATGCATGTCTGTACTGCAGACTGTGTTAAGAGTTTTGAAAAAGTAGTTTCAGTAGTGGCCAATGTGTTTTACCAATTGAAAAAAACTGTAGGAAAAAAGCAGAAGAAAATTAGACAAACTACTCCAAAATCTTAATTATAACATCGACCTATCAAACAAGAAATCAAAGTTTACTAAAATGAGTTAAATTTTTCAATTTTGTATTTTTTATATAGAAAATTTATCTGATAAGTGTTACACTCACCCACAGTGCGACTTATTAACAATTTACAGTAGTCTCAGTAGTGTGTGTGTGTGTGTGTGTATATGTGTGTGTGTGTGTGAGAGAGAGAGAGAGAGAGAGAGAGAAAGAGAGAGAGTAGTTTCACAAGCACACTCTAGGACCAATTCATTATAGCCTAAAACTGTATGTTTCTTAAAGGTTTCAGCTAAAATGCTGTTTACATTCTGCCTTTTGTAATATAATACTCATTGAAACACAGTTTTTAACCATTTTACACTTACAATAGTACTGATTTGTTACAGGTGTACGTGTATTGTGTTTGGAGCCCAAGAAATATATTTACTGCTGAGTATGTGTACAACACTCCTTGCTAGAACTAAAATAAATTTCACTGGTGTCGGACCACAGGGTGAGCTGATAGCAGATCAGATTTATTTCTCATAGTGGAGACCTGGTCAGTGAATTAGACAAAAATAGGTGCAAGCTTCATAAATCCACCAAACTGAATTGCAAAATGTAAATATGTACACTGGGTGACATTGATATTATGCTTGACACTGCCTACAGTTTGTATCCTGTCAATGCCAGGATCCCTTCAACATAACATTCATCAGCAGACAAAAAAAAAAAAAGAAAAAATAGAATAATAATGAATGAATAATAATAAATCACGATTTAATGTTTGGCTGATATGGACTGTAGTAGTTTACTGATCCTGTGATATGGCAGGGCTGGGGGCTACTAGCAGAAATGCAGAAATGCCAACAAAGAAATGCACTTAAGGAGTTAGGATATTCAGAACACACATATTTATATCTATCTATCTATATATAGATATGTAGATATAGATATACAGACTAAAACTGGTTGGCTCACCTCAAGTCATGTGGCATAAGATATGGAAGTATGCATTCAGGAACCCTTGAACTGTCATGACAGCTGCCTTCAAGATGCCCCTGAGCAAGTTACTTAGTCAAAGAATGTGGTATAACTGGGTACTTCCCGCATGTGAACGTACACAATGTTTACCTGAACAGAAGCGGGAAGTGCTATATATGAACATACGTTTGCATTCCATCTCTGTTTGTGTGTCAGCAGCTTGTAGCCAGTGTGGCGAAGCTGCAGCAGGAGTTGGCCCACATGAAGCATGGGTGCACCATCCTTGCTGTCATGGGCCAGCTTGCTTCCAAGGAAAAGTGCTTCAGCAACTTTGTTGACATCACAAGCAAGGGGAATACAGAACAAGCAGAGGAAGTGGAAAACACATTGAGACAACATTAGGATGCAGGATGGTTTGGCACACTCGGGGACCATTGTACAAGCTGATGATTAAATCACTCAGTACCATTATTATGCCTTGATCTCTTGCCTGCAGCTTAATGGCCATCATGTTGACAGAAGTGGTGTTGCTTCTTAAAGGGATGGACAAGTACAATACCTCCCTGCAGTTCCAGTTCCAACCACAAGAGGCAGTAGAGCATTAGAGACACAACACAGTGTGATATCTAACTAGCCTACATTTATATCACCTCTCTCAGTACATATTGTGTAATTTACAGCTGAGAGACTGAAATGATTGTTTAATCCTGTTTTTATTTACTTTTCATGCAGTTGCCTTGATGGCTACAGTTTCAAGGAGTGAATATACTTTATATTCACAGTTACAGAGTATTTTAGACACAATATGTTCCATGAAATTATGAAGCACCACTAAAACCACAAAGATATGAGTCTATATCAAATGCACATTCTACAGTAAGCGTGATTACGTGTCACACAGACTAAGGACAACATTAGTACACTGAAAATATGAAAATGGAGAATCCCATAAAGAGCTGCTCCTGAAAGTGATGTTCATATTAAAACAATATGTTGTTGGTTAGTTAATCAGGAATTGTAGAGGCATTGTGTCATGTACTACCATTGATTTTGTGGATGTTTTCCATAAAAGTAGGTCACAGTGTTTTAGTGGTTATCTAGCTCATAAGGAGGCAATGTAACACAGCGTACCATGATCTGTACATTTAGATGAAGTGGCCCAAGTGAAAACTTATCTCCAGTCTGACCAACGGAAAAAACTGATATGTGTGATCTGTTTTCAACATTATCAGAAATGTTGAACGGGGGAAAAATGCTATTTTGTGATACTAGGCATGACTGTGACTCATACTTTTACACATGACAACCAGTTATTGTCCATGACAAAAGACGCTGCTCTGTGCTGTGTACCGTGACAGAAATGGTAATGAGCACACAGAGTTAGACAGATTGGGTTTGGCCATGTCTGCATACCTTTCCATCAGTGTATTTAAAAGAAGAAAAAAAAAAGAAAAGAAGACTTGTCAGGTGTAGCTTTTACTTCCTGATTCCTCCACCAAGGTTGCCTTTGTCACAGCAGCTGAGCACTGAACTTCAAACAAGCACTTATCTTCCATACCAGCAGCACACACAGCACACAGGACTGTATTTTTAAATAGCAGAGGTTAAGGAGGAAATGGTGAGTAGAATCATTAACTGTGCCATATTCTTCCGGGAAATGTTTTGGGCATCTATTGTATAAACAGTACTCTATGTGTATCTCATATGATTAGATAAATAGCGTTTGCTTACACATTTTAGAGGTAAAAAACTAACATTATGTACCTATTCAAAAGTATTTTTTAAAGGTTTGACTCATGGATTATTGGCAGATCGTCTTTGTGCTCACAGGTTAGTGCCTCTTTTTTGCTCTTTTTGATTCTTGTTGTTTGTCTTTTTGAAGCAGTTACAACTGCGGCAGTCTTCACTGTGCTGCTCATAGGTTTTTCTGCATGAGGAACTGAGACAAAGTTTGTTAATTAATCAGTTATTTAAGATAAAACATTCCTGTGCAGTTTTTTAGGGCAGGAATTCTAAGTGCAGAAAGTGTTTTCTTGAGGGGTAACTGGATATTTGATAATTTTCAAGTCCAGTCAAGTCAATTTTAGATATTCTTTGATTCTGGTTTTAAATCTCATTAACAACTCAACTCTGACGTTAGCACTGGTTTTTACCATCTCTGGTCACTTGCAAAATTAAAACCTTGTCTTTCAAAGATTTTGAGATTTCAGCCCATGCTTTTATTTCCTGACACTCAGACTATTGCAGTTCCTCTTTGTAGGGATAGTCAGCACTATCCCGCCTGCAGCTTGTTCAAAATGCAGCAGCAAGAATCCTCACTGGTACCAGGAGGAGAGACCGTATCACCCCGGCACTGGCCTCTCTTTACTGATTACCAGTGAAGTACCGAATTGATTTTAATATGTTTGTGTTTCATTTTGTTGTTTGTGCAATGCTTTTTGTGTTATGATGTTGCCAGGGACCCCCTGCCCAGGACGAACAGACGTGATAAATATTGTGTGTACAGAATAGACCAACACAGAAAATTACAGTTTCACAATCAGGACTATAAAAAAAAAAGATAGATTGTAAACATCTGAAAGAATTTCAATCTGGGAGGGCATGGAGCAACTACAGGTGTCACCAAACAACAAGCATAAATGAAGATTATGGTACAGTGACAACTATGTCAATGCATAGAGACTCACTGGAGTCCAATGACTTAACAATTCATTCTTTATGCTCACTTTGAGATGGTTTATGAACTGGTTCTTTTTTAATGTCAGTGATGAACAGTGAAAACCGCTCTGCTGAGACAGACTGAAACTTGATCTGGCTCAAGCTGACTGGCAAATTGTTAAGTCAATAAATGCAGCATGGCTGTCATCAGTGAGGAAGAAGCTCTGTAAAACCCTACAGTAATGTTGTTTAACCCACCTCAAGCAGTGTCTGTCCACATACACTGTAAAAAAGAGAGTCTACATGCTAAATTAAAAAAGTAACTAATATAAAAATGTATATGCTTTGCTTTAGGAGCACTGATCAATGTTGCCTCCGCCCAAACTCGTCAGTACCACTTTGTGAGCACACTGCTGAACTGGACTGAAGCTCAGAGCTTTTGCCAACAGTTCTACACTGACCTGGCCACCGCAGAAAACACAGCTGACGTCAGTGCCATTATCAGCACCACATCAAACTACACAGGCAAGTTCTCTCGAACTACACAGGCAAGTTTTCAACTCTGGAATCATCTGAGGTCTATTTAAGCAGTATTACACAAGAGGGTGTGCTTTATTGTTATTATTGGCACCAAGTGCCCAGGTCCAAATGCATCATTGAAGTGCCAGTAATGACAGTAAAGCTCACCCTCAAGTGTAATATCGTGACTATACAACATGAAAGATATAACTAAAAATGTATTCATATCATGATGCAATTCGCTCTGAAAATAAAACGCTTTTTGCTAGGGTTATTTCCATGGAATTACATGGGGTCTGACTAATGACTGGAAAACAGTCACGTGAGTCAGTTCCTATATGTGATAAAACCAAATTCACTACTAAATACCCTACCCTTGATGATTTTAGACCCTGTCAAGTCAGCCAGCAAACTTTAGGTAATGTTAATGTTTTGTAGAGATTGTGGGATTTTCCAACTGAATTAATACAACACATAAACACAAAACTGCCTTGGTTGATTACTGTTGTTTCAACTAAGATAAGATTTTTAAGGTATCGCCTCGTTATTGAGTCACTTCACCATCAACTCATCAGCTGATGTGATGCAAACATTTCCAATAACAGAAAGTTGTTTCGTCACAATATGATTGAATAAAGATGGATGTAATAATTTCCAATTCACAACGTGTTTTTATCATGTTTAAATACTAAGCATTAATCCATATTTGTTGGCATATAGCCTTTAAAAACACATTTTCACTGCAGTCACAAAACTGTACAACTATCTACTTTTTGTATCATCACCATTTGAAAGCATTTGTTAATTGCCTTTTTTGTCTTCTGTTTTTTGTTATTATGAACGTCTCTATGAACAGACAAGGCTTGGATAGGCCTCAACCACGATTTGGTAAGCAGCTGGAGATGGTCCCTGAGTGACAGCAGCTTCTACGGTGAAGGAGAGACAGAATTTAGAAACTGGGATGAGGAGCAGCCGAACAATATTAGAGCACGACAGCATTGTGTGGAGGTTTATGGCTACTCTGGCACTTGGGGAGTAACTGAGTGCATCCAGCTACGACACTTTGTGTGCCACAATGGTAAGTTTTCTTATGGCATAAGAATGAAGAAAAACCCAAATAGATCCTCTACACAACATTTCAGAAATATCTCGCCATGTCTATGTATGTTATGTGGGGATGACGTGAGCGATATGTTATCAAACTGAATCCAGATCAAAATGGAGTGTTGGGTTTGTCACAACACTGTTTGTAATTTATCTTCATCCATGTATTTCCAGGTACAGTAAATGGCACATCATCCTTTGTTAAGGTCAACACATATTCCAATTGGACCGAAGCTCAGAGGTTCTGCAGAGAGCATTATGTCGATCTAGCCAGGTAGCCTACAGTATGAACAAATGAAGACTGGGGTTTTTTTTGTATGTTATATTTATCCTCTCCAATTACAACCATATATGCTGCTGTTTCTCCCTCAGTATACGAAATCAGGCAGAAAATGACATCATCAAAAACATGTCAGCTGGCAGCTTTTTGTGGATCGGTCTGCACCGTGAAAAGCTGTGGTCTGATGGGAGCTCCTCTCTGTTTCGACACTGGGCCAACGGGCAACCAGACTTTAGCGCAGGAGAATGTGTAACTACAGCATTCAACGACTCAGGGCGGTGGTCAGATGATAACTGTTTCCTCAGTTTCCCATTCATCTGTTACGAAACAAGTAAGGCATCTAATTTCTGCTCACATATTTACACTGACGATAGCAGTGTGTAAATGAGAGTAAAGCAGAAGCATGTGTTTTTACAGTTCCTCTACATTATGCTAAATGCTGCTCAGAAGCTGTACTACATATAGATCATCTCACTGGAATAGCATTGCCAGGCAACAGCTTGGGTCCATGTTTAATTCCCGTCAGCTGATGTCATTCCCAAACGATGCAAAACATTCCAACAGGAAATACAAAAGGACCCATTTAGAGTGTTTATGTTTTACATTTGAAAAAGTCTATACAGATATACAACTTTCTGTACTATAAGTTGTCCTTTTTATCGCAGCTCCTCTGAATGCAGAAAGCTTCAGATCAACAAGACAAGATGAGACCAGTATCACTCTGCAGTGGAATCAAATGTACGACAATATCAGCTTTATTCTCCAGTTTAATGGTACACAGATAAACATCAGTGCACCAGATGGAGATGGACCAGTAACTCACACAGTCTCATCTCTCACTGCTGGAACTAAATACACATTCACTCTCTTCTCTGTGTTTGAGAACGTCAGAAGCAGTGGACTAAACATTACTGCAGTCACTGGTAAGATATGTCACTACATTAGTATGCACTCCAACTAGCCATCATTTGCTTATCAGTGCACCTATATAAAACCGGGAGTAATATTCAATAAATTAATATGCTACTTCACAAAATACACTGTATTTGCATGTTCATTTAAAACATCTCTTACACATAGCAATTTTTAATCCATGTGAGGATGCAAAATGGACCATCTTTAACAGCCAGATGAAAGATGTGCATTTTTTCTGATGCTCCTTTGTTAATAATTATTCTCACTACAACTTTTCCTTCCCAGTTTCTCCATTTTTACACAGACAATATCATGGTTAAAAGTATGAATATGTATCTTTTCTCTCAGCCCCTTTAAATCCAGAAAGCTTCAGATCAACAGGACAACATAAGACCAGTATCACTCTACAGTGGAATAAAGTCAACAACAATGTCAGCTTTATTCTCCAGTTTAATGGTACACAGATAAACATCCCTGCATCAGATGGAGATGGACCAGTAACTCACACAGTCTCATCTCTCACTGCTGGAACTAAATACACATTCACTCTCATCTCTGTGTTTGAGAACGTCAGAAGCAGTGGACTAAACATTACTGCAGTCACTGGTAAGATATGTGACCAAATTATGATGCACTGTTTCTCCTGATCTTGCCATCATCTGCTTTTCACTGTTTTGGCCCACACAGTAAAAGTATTTCTGAGTCAGAATGATTATTTTTAAAACTCTTTTCTGACATAATTCTTCATTTATTGTCAAGTACATCTCTGTTGTCAATGTGTGAACGGACCATCTTTAGCAGCCAGAGGGAGCATTGACACTTTTACCGGCAGTCCTTGTTAGTAATTATTCTCACTGCTCCTTTTCCTTCTCAGTTCCTCCAAACGGAGAAATCTTCAGAGAAGAACGACAGGATGAGACTACTCTCCTAACATTCCGAATCAGCATTTATTGTAGAGTACATCTCTGTTGTCATAAAAATATATATTTGCAGCGGTCATCAAGTAGATTAGACTTCAACTTGGCTTTCAAATTATATATTTACATATGTGCCTGATTATGTTTTAAAATGTGGGGGCAAACATTAAATAAACTACCATAAACTCACAAAATTTTACTCTTAAAATACAACAATTAAACTAAGATGCATTATTATTGATTAAGCGATCCAGCATGAGATAAGAATGAAAAGCTCCACCTTGAACAAACTTAAAGTGTGAATACTTTCTGTTAATAATCCCTCTCCTGAACGCAGGACTTTGACTTTAATTTCCTGTGTGCTATTCAAAGTTTTTCTAAAAAAAAGTTTCAAGTACATCTTTTGTAACTGGCAATACCCTACCAACATTCTAAGTTGGAGAGAAGCCTGAAAATAATATAGCAAGGCAGTTTTTTGGGGGGCCTAAATTTTATTTGGTGGTTGGCGGTTCGCTTTAGATCTTCCCAGCTGAGCCTGCTCCTACATATATCTGTCTGGACACCTCTGCAGCTGTTCTTGCGGCAACCTCTTTCCCTACTTCCTTGTGGGTTCCATTTTAGGGCTTGTTGAGTGACGTTTGTGGCAGGTTTTCTGAGGTTGTGTCCAATCCAACTCCACTTTTTCATTGAATTTGTGAGTCAGTGGGATCCTGGTTTGTTCTTTTCCACAGGTCTGCAGTGCTTACTTTGTCTATCCGCCAGATGTTAAGCATTCTCCTGAGGCAGGTGTTCATGAGTATTTGCAGCCTGTTTGTTGTATGTTTTGTTGTTCTCCGTGACTCGGATCCATACACCAACACCTGCTTCACACTGGAGTTAAAAATGTGTATTTTGGTGTTGATTGATATGTGTTAGCCTTTTTGATCCTGCTCTTCCTGTCGATATCTGTCCGTCCAACGATGTCCACAGCAGTGCCCAAGTATGTGAACTCTTCAACTTCCTCTAGGGCGTTGTTGTGTATGATGATGGGGTTTGCTGGCTTTTGAGTGGATCATCATGACCTGTGTATTTGCTGTATTGGGTGTGAGACCAAATTTCGAAGCAGCTTGTGGGAGTCTACTTGTCTTTTCCTGCATTTCTATCTGTGTGTGTAAAGGAGAACTATGTCATTCTGAAAGTCATGGTCATCAAGCTGCTCCTACATGATGACCCTCGGTAGTTGTTGCATTTTCTTTGGTCAACTTTCTTTGGTACTTTAACAGTCTGCCCCTCTGCCCACTCTGTTGGTATCTTTGCCTCTTTCCAACATCTCCTAAATAAGCTGCAGAGCATGTCTGTTGACAAGTTTGGATCTGCTTTAAGGCCTGATGGTGGAATATTGTCAGGGCCAGCAACCATGTCTGACTAAAACTGAAACTAAAAGACAGTAGTCTGTAGAAGTCTGAATAAGTCACTCTGCACTGCTGAACATTTGATTGTTAATTCAGACACTTTGGTGCTGTGAGGAGAAACTCAGCTGTCTTGCTGTGCTGCTGCTATCAGTGTGCTCTGATTAATTGATCAGCTGTGTCATCAGTAATCAGGGTGGTCCAAAAATGTGTTATTATTTTTATACCACCTTCTTCTTTTTGTCAGATGCCCAAATAAGTACAATTATTGTTGATGAGCAAGTTGAAATTCATGTTGGGATACAAAATTGACCCACTTTAACAGCCAGACATTGACACTTTCCACTTTTGGCAGTCATTTTCGAATAAATTTGGTCACTGTTCTTTTTCTGTCTCAGCTCCTCCGAATCCAGAAAGCTTCAGATCAACAGGACAAGATGAGACCAGTATCACTCTGCAGTGGAATCAAATGAACGACAATGTCAGCTTTATTCTCCAGTTTAATGGTACACAGATAAACATCCCTGCACCAGATGGAGATGGACCAGTAACTCACACAGTCTCATCTCTTTCTGCTGGAACTAAATACACATTCACTCTCTTCTCTGTGTTTGACAACGTCAGAAGCAGTGGACTAAACATTACTGCAGTCACTGGTAAGATATGTCACCACACCACATAAACAGTGTATTTAGTGCATCTGAGTCCCTGTGTGTGTCTCACACACGCTAGCCCTCACCACCACTCTACTTCACTCATACAGTGATTACCGCAAATAACTGTCCTGACCAACAGCATTGTTGCATAAGCATTGTGCTCTTCCTCTGGTTCTCCGCAGGTTGACATTGTTGTCTCCTTTAACATTGTTTATACTGTTAGCACTGTTAGCTGTGAGCAGCCAGGCCGACTCAGTCCTTTCCATGTTGTGCATGTTGTTACCGTGTTCAAACAACTTAAGTCAGACTCTGAATCTTACAAATGCTCTGGAGGTCATATACAGCTCCTTTAATACTGGATTTTACGACACAATTAAATCTTATATTCACACATGCAGATCACATTTTAGTATCCATTAAGCTCTGATAGTATTTTCAATTTTGAGTGCATATCTGTTTTGAAGTGCTGTGTGATCTGTTTAAGTTATGCACAAAATGTGAAACTTTGATTCATAAACAGAATTCTTTCCAGTAAATCATCTGTTGCACTTTGCTCTCTCTACTAGTATCCATTGATTTTTATGTGGGGATACACAATGGATCATTGTATCACCCAGAGGGTGTGGGTTTACAAAATCATTTACTGTTTGTTTTCTTCCTCAGCTCCTGCAGATCCAGACAGCTTCAGATCAACAGGACAAGATGAGACCAGTATCACTCTACAGTGGAATAAAGTCAACAACAATGTCAGCTTTATTTTCCAGTTTAATGGTACACAGATAAACATCCCTGCACCAGATGGAGATGGACCAGTAACTCACACAGTCTCATCTCTCGCTGCTGGAACTAAATACACATTCACTCTCTTCTCTGTGTTTGAGAACGTCAGAAGCAGTGGACTAAACATTACTGCAGTCACTGGTAAGATATGTCACTACATTAATTTCACTCCAGCTAGCCATCATTTGCTTATCATTGCACCAGTGTTAAACCAGTTATTTTATGCTGGGTGTAAAAATTATTAAATGAATTTGCTACTTCATAACATATGCTATATCTGCATGTCCATTTAAAACAGTCTCTTAGACGAGGTAAGTTTTATTTCATGTTGGGATGCAAAATGGACCACCTGAGACTAGAGGGATTCTTGTCATTTTTCTTACAGTCAGATATTCTCGATGCTCATTTTCCTTCTCAGCTTCTCGCTTTTTTACAGACAGTATTATGTTTCAAAGTATAAAAACTCCTCTGTCTCAGCTCCTCCAAATCCAGAAAGCCTCAGATCAACAGGACAAGATGAGACCAGTATCACTCTGCAGTGGAATAAAGTCAACCACAATGTCAGCTTTATTCTCCAGTTTAATGGTACACAGATAAACATCAGTGCACCAGATGGAGATGGACCAGTAACTCACACAGTCTCATCTCTCACTGCTGGAACTAAATACACATTCACTCTCTTCTCTGTGTTTGAGAACGTCAGAAGCAGTGGACTAAACATTACTACAGTCACTGGTAAGATACTGAACTTCATTAGTTTACCGTATAGCAACTCAGCACTACTGTAAACTAAGAGTGTATTTGACGGTTATAATATTTATACCGTGAATCTGAATCAAAATTTGACTTAATACTCTATCCTCCAACTCAATAGCCAGAAAACAATTTGGCATTGAATGTTTCTGCAAACCATAGATACTTTGCTTTTAATTGTTATTATGTGGTGGATATATCAAAACTTTATATTGCAACAAAGCTGTAGTCAACATGTGGTTAGGTTTAGGCACAGAAACTATAGAAAAGGATCATATTTTGTGTTCTCCCTGCCTCTTCTCTGTCTCAGCTCCACCCAGTGCAGAAAGCTTCAGATCAACAGGACAAGATGAGACCAGCATCACTCTGCAGTGGAATAAAGTCAACAACAATATCAGCTTTATTGTCCAGTTTAATGGTACACAGATAAACATCAGTGCACCAGATGGAGATGGACCAGTAACTCACACAGTCTCATCTCTCACTGCTGGAACTAAATACACATTCACTCTCATCTCTGTGTTTGAGAACGTCAGAAGCAGTGGACTAAACATTACTGCAGTCACTGGTAAGATATGTCACCACATTAATTTCACTCCTGCTTGCCATCATTTGCTCATCACTGCACCAGTGTTAAACCAGTTATTTTATTCTGGGTGTAAAAATTATGAAATGAATTTGCTACTTCATAACATATGCTATATCTGCATGTCCATTTAAAACAGTCTCTTAGACTAGGTAAGTTTTATTTCATGTTGGGATGCAACATGGACCACCTGAGATTAGAGAGATTCTTGTCATTTTCCTTACAGTCAGATATTTTCGATGCTCCTTTTCCTTCTCAGCTTCTTGCTTTTTTCCAGACAATATTGTGTTTCAAAGTATAAAAACTCCTCTTCTCTGTCTCAGCTCCTCCAAATCCAGAAAGCCTCAGATCAACAGGACAAGATGAGACCAGTATCACGCTGCAGTGGAATAAAGTCAACAACAATATCAGCTTTATTGTCCAGTTTAATGGTACACAGATAAACATCAGTGCACCAGATGGAGATGGACCAGTAACTCACACAGTCTCATCTCTCACTGCTGGAACTAAATACACATTCAATCTCTTCTCTGTGTTTGAGAACGTCAGAAGCAGTGGACTAAACATTACTGCAGTCACTGGTAAGATATGTCACTACATTAATTTCACTCCAGCTAGCCATCATTTACTTATCACTGCATCAGTGTTAAACCAGTTATTTTATGCTGGGTGTAAAAATTGTTAAATGAATTTGCTACTTCATAACATATGCTTTATCTGCATGTCCATTTAAAACAGTCTCTTAGACTAGGTAAGTTTTATTTCATGTTGGCATGCAAAATGGACCACCTGAGACTAGAGAGATTCTTGTCATTTTCCTTACAGTCAGATATTCTCTATGCTCCTTTTCCCTCTCAGCTTCTCGCTTTTTTACAGACAATACTATGTTTCAAAGTATAAAAACTCCTCTTCTCTGTCTCAGCTCCTCCAAATCCAGAAAACTTCAGATCAACAGGACAAGATGAGACCAGTATCACTCTGCAGTGGAATAAAGTCAACAACAATGTCAGCTTTATTCTCCAGTTTAATGGTACACAGATAAACATCAGTGCACCAGATGGAGATGGACCAGTAACTCACACAGTCTCATCTCTCGCTGCTGGAACTAAATACACATTCACTCTCTTCTCTGTGTTTGAGAACGTCAGAAGCAGTGGACTAAACATTACTGCAGTCACTGGTAAGCACTACTGGAACGAATTCGTAATTTCACAGCATACTCTTTTACCTGCATGTTTATTTAACAGAGCACTGTTTTGGACCACATGTTTAAATCATTTTAGACCCAGGATGGCTATCATCAAAGCTTTTACAACATTTTGATCCTTTATTAATTGTTGAGTACTTTTCTGTTGTTGAAGTGTAATGACTGCTCCTAAAAAAATGTGACATCTTGATGCAGACAAAAACGATAAATCTTAGTAAGTCAAAGAATTTCACTTGTTTTGTCTCTGACTGACAGTACAGTTTTATTCACAGTAGATGGGGATGCAAAATTGACCATCTTTAACAGTCAGTCGCAAAACTGACACTTTTACTGGCAGTCAATTGTTAATAAATGCTCTCACTGTTTGTTTTCTGTCTCAGCTCCTCTAAATGCAGGAAACTTCAGATCAACAGGACAAGATGAGACCAGTATCACTCTGCAGTGGAATAAAGTCAACAACAATGTCAGCTTTATTCTCCAGTTTAATGGTACACAGATAAACATCCCTGCACCAGATGGAGATGGACCAGTAACTCACACAGTCTCATCTCTCACTGCTGGAACTAAATACACATTCACTCTCTTCTCTGTGTTTGACAACGTCAGAAGCAGTGGACTAAACATTACTGCAGTCACTGGTAAGATGTGTGACCACATTTTTATGCACTGTGTTTTCTGCTTTAGTCGCCATCTGCTTTTCCCAACACCAGCATAAAACCAAAATGTATATGTTGGGTGTTATGAATTAGTGATTTCACAGCAAACCCTTTGCCTGCATGTTTATTTAACAGAGCACTGTTTTGGACCACATGTTGAAATCATTTTAGACCCGGAGTGATTATCGTCAAAACTTTTCCAACATTATGATCCCTCATTAATTGTTGGGTACTTCTCTGTTGTTAAACGGTAATGAGTGCTACTAAAAATGTGACGTCTTGGTGCAGAAAAAACAAAATCAAACAATTCTTAGTAATTCAAAGAATTTGACTTGTTTTGTCTCTGACTGGCAGTATTCAGTTTTATTCACTGTAGATGAGGATGCAAAATGGACCATCTTTAACAGACAAAGAGAAAACTGACACTCTCACTGGAAGTCATTTGTTAATAAATGTTCTCACTGCCTCTTTTCTGTCTCAGCTCCTCCAAATGCAGAAAGCTTCAGATCAACAGGACAAGATGAGACCAGTATCACTCTGCAGTGGAATAAAGTCAACAACAATGTCAGCTTTATTCTCCAGTTTAATGGTACACAGATAAACATCAGTGCACCAGATGGAGATGGACCAGTAACTCACACAGTCTCATCTCTCACTGCTGGAACTAAATACACATTCACTCTCTTCTCTGTGTTTGAGAACGTCAGAAGCAGTGGACTAAACATTACTACAGTCACTGGTAAGATACTGAACTTCATTAGTTTACTATATAGCAACTCAGCACTACTGTAAACTAAGAGTATATTTAATGGTTATAATATTTATACTGTGAATCTGAATCAAAATTTGACTCAATACTCTATCCTCCAACTCAATAGCCAATAAAAAAATTGGCATTGAATGTTTCTGCAAACCATAGATACTTTACATTTAATTGTTATTATGTAGTGGATATATCAAAACTTTATATTGCAACAAAGCTGTAGTCAACATGTGGTTAGGTTTAGGCACAGAAACTATAGAAAATGATCATATTTTGTGTTCTCCCTGCCTCTTCTCTGTCTCAGCTCCACCCAGTGCAGAAAGCTTCAGATCAACAGGACAAGATGAGACCAGCATCACTCTGCAGTGGAATAAAGTCAACAACAATATCAGCTTTATTCTCCAGTTTAATGGTACACAGATAAACATCAGTGCACCAGATGGAGATGGACCAGTAACTCACACAGTCTCATCTCTCACTGCTGGAACTAAATACACATTCACTCTCATCTCTGTGTTTGAGAACGTCAGAAGCAGTGGACTAAACATTACTGCAGTCACTGGTAAGATATGTCACCACATTAATTTCACTCCTGCTAGCCATCATTTACTTATCATTGCACCAGTGCTAAACCAGTTATTTTATACTGGGTGTAAAAATTATTAAATGAATTTGCTACTTCATAACATATGCTTTATCTGCATGTCCATTTAAAACAGTCTCTTAGACTAGGTAAGTTTTATTTCATGTTGGGATGCAAAATGGACCACCTGAGACTAGAGGGATTCTTGTCATTTTCCTTACAGTCAGATATTCCCGATGCTCCTTTTCCTTCTCATCTTCTTGCTTTTTTCCAGACAATATTGTGTTTCAAAGTATAAAAACTCCTCTTCTCTGTCTCAGCTCCTCCAAATCCAGAAAGCCTCAGATCAACAGGACAAGATGAGACCAGTATCACTCTGCAGTGGAATAAAGTCAACAACAATGTCAGTTTTATTGTCCAGTTTAATGGTACACAGATAAACATCAGTGCACCAGATGGAGATGGACCAGTAACTCACACAGTCTCATCTCTCACTGCTGGAACTAAATACACATTCACTCTCTTCTCTGTGTTTGAGAACGTCAGAAGCAGTGGACTAAACATTACTGCAGTCACTGGTAAGATATGTCAAAACATTTTTCTACCTTGTGTTCTTTGATTTAGTCACCATCTGCTTTTCAGTATCTCAGCATAAAACCAAGACGTGTGCCTTGGGTGTAACGAATTAGTGATTTCACTATGTGCTCTTTACTTGCATGTTTATGTAACACAGCACTGTTTTGGACCACATATTTAAATCACTTTAAACTCAGGATGATTATTATTAAATCTTTTCCAACATTATGATCCTTCATTTATTGTTGAGTACGTCTCTGTTGACAAAGTGTAATAACTGCTACTAAAATGTGACATCTCTGACCTAGTAAAATAAACAAAAAAATCCTAGTAATTCAAAGAATGACTTGTTCTGTCTCTGACTGACAGTACTCAGTTTCATTAATAGTCGATGGGGATGGAAAATTGACCATCTTTAACAACCTAAGGGAAAACTTACACATTTACTGGCAGTCATTTGTTCTTTAATGTTCTCACTGCTCCTTTTCTGTCTCAGCTCCTCTAAATGCAGAAAGCTTCAGATCAACAGGACAAGATGAGACCAGTATCACTCTGCAGTGGAATAAAGTCAACAACAATGTCAGCTTTATTCTCCAGTTTAATGGTACACAGATAAACATCCCTGCACCAGATGGAGATGGACCAGTAACTCACACAGTCTCATCTCTCGCTGCTGGAACTAAATACACATTCACTCTCTTCTCTGTGTTTGAGAACGTCAGAAGCAGTGGACTAAACATTACTGCAGTCACTGGTAAGATATGTCACCACATTTTTATGCACTGTGTTTTCTGCTTTAGTCGCCATCTGCTTTTTCCAACACCAGCATAAAACCAAAATGTATATGTTGGGTGTAATGAATTCGTGATTTCACAGCAAACCCTTTGCCTGCATGTTTATTTAACAGAGCACTGTTTTGGACCACATGTTTAAATCATTTTAGATCCGGAGTGATTATCGTCAAAACTTTTCCAACATTATGATCCCTCATTAATTGTTGGGTACTTCTCTGTTGTTAAACGGTAATGAGTGCTACTAAAAATGTGACGTCTTGGTGCAGAAAAAACAAAATCAAACAATTCTTAGTAATTCAAAGAATTTGACTTGTTTTATCTCTGACTGACAGTACTCAGTTTTATTCACTGTAGATGGGGATGCAAAATAGACCATCATTAACAAGCAAAGGGAAAACTGACTCTTTTACTGGCAGTCATTTGTTAATAAATGTTCTCCCTGCTCCCTGTCTGTCTCAGCTCCTCCAAATGCAGGAAACTTCAGATCAACAGGACAAGATGAGACCAGTATCACTCTGCAGTGGAATAAAGTCAACAACAATGTCAACTTTATTCTCCAGTTTAATGGTACACAGATAAACATCAGTGCACCAGATGGAGATGGACCAGTAACTCACACAGTCTCATCTCTCACTGCTGGAACTAAATACACATTCACTCTCATCTCTGTGTTTGTGAACGTCAGAAGCAGTGGACTAAACATTACTGCAGTCACTGGTAAGATACTTGACTGTATTTCTTTGCTGTATCGCAACTCAGCACTACTGTTAACTGAGAATAATATATATTAATATATAATAATGTATTATATTTGATAGGTATAATATTTAATCACTGAATCTGCATCTAAATGTAACTTATGATATCCACCTGCACAGTTAAATCCTATATTCACACAGCAATCACACATTTTAGAGTCCTTTAAGTTTTTAAAGTCATTTTTTTGAGTACATATCTGTTCTCAAGTGCTGTGCGATTTGTTTAAGCTCTGTATATAATGTGACACTTTTACTCACAAAGGGAATTCTTTCTAATACAAACACCTGTTGCACTTTTCTGTTTCCCATGGTGGCCATTGATTTTCAAGTGGGATGTGACATGGATCATTGTAACAACCACAGGGTGTAAGTCGATAAAATCATTCACTGCATGTTTTCTGTCTCAGCTCCTCTGAATGTAGAAAGCTTCAGATCAACAGGACAAGATGAGACCAGCATCACTCTGCAGTGGAATAAAGTCAACAACAATGTCAGCTTTATTCTCCAGTTTAATGGTACACAGATAAACATCCCTGCACCAGATGGAGATGGACCAGTAACTCACACAGTCTCATCTCTCGCTGCTGGAACTACATACACATTCACTCTCTTCTCTGTGTTTGAGAATGTCAGAAGCAGTGGACTAAACATTTCTGCAATCACTGGTAAGATATATCACTTCATTAATTTGTTTTTAACCAGGCATAACACTGCTGGTCTCTTTTATACCTGACAATATTGTATATAATAAAAAATACATTTGATTGCCTTTTGTATTTCAATAAATACTTTTAAGGCTATCTATTGGTAAACATGCCTTTTTGCCACTATCTAGCGAGTGCAACGTAGCATCAGTAAAATCAGTTTGCAGCAGTCATAGTTTAAACTAAAAAAAGAAAGAAAAGTATGTGAAAGGCTATTTGTTTACACCTTTTAAATTGAGAATCAACTGGGCTGGTAATAGTACTTACCACCAGCCACTGAAGCAATCTCCTTGATACATTTGAAAATCTTAACCTGACCTACTTGATGTAATTAACAGACGTTTTAATATCCAACCTCAGTTTCAGTTACATTATAGAGGAATTTACATGTCACATGTTCAAGTTAACAAATCATCATGTCATCTTCATATTCTTCTTTCCATGTTAACAACACATCTGGTCAAACTTCTTGACTCTGCATCCTGCAACAAAAGGGCCTCGTAAGTAAATGCATTTGTCACGTTCATTACATGGTCCTGGTTTGCGTTTTTGTGCCAGCTACCAAAGTTGGCAGATGATCAGCGTCGGGAAAATACAGATCTTTTTAACCTGAAACTGCCTAGTTTAGCATTTTTCACTGGTTTGAATCAGCTGGAGACCTCTGTGGATGATTCGGCTCCATGGGAGAAGTGTCAGCTGATCACAATCTGCAGTCCTCACCGGTTATGACACTAAATCCAATTAATCCTACACACTGCTCCTTTAAAGCAATTAATATAGCATTATATATATTTTGTATATTTGTATTTATATAAAAATACTAAGTAAAAGTACAAGCTGATGTAAGCATAGTATTTATGGTTATGACATATTTTACCACATTTTCAAAAATATTTACTAAATAATTTGCTTTACTATGAGAATACATTATCTGTTTATATTATGATGTGTATTATTTTGTGTAACATACTGTGTATTTCTTTCAACAGATTATGTTGTTGGACTGGACATTAGATTACAGTCTGTTATTGAGCTTTCAAAATCGGACATAGAGAATGAATTGACAGAGGTGAGACTAACTGCTGCTTCAGTTAACTTTATTCTAATGTCACAAGTTTGTATTCAGTTGTTTCAAATTATTTACAGGTTGGGTTTTTTTCTGTCCTGTGTTTTTTATCCAGCTCTTGAAACAATATGGACTGCTCCCACAGGTGTTGTCCCTGAGGGTTCATTCTGTTAAGAGGAAAGAGATCAAGAATCCAATTTGATATATTACAGTGAGGAAAAGAAAGAGGAGGAGTCACGCTTCATTTTTTAAGAAAGTTTTCCTACCCTTTACAGCTATCATTTGCCATAATGGTACAACTGGGAAGCCAAACAGAAGGAATTAAAATTTGGAGTGACTACAAATTTTTCTCTTTGGCCCACAGTTGCTGACAGAGGATTTGCAGCCCAAATGTTAGATTTTTTTTGGTTAAGCCAGGTGGAATCGACAACATGTTCAAACTTTTCAGATGGTGTGCATTCTTCCCAGCAATGGACATTAAAAAAAGATTGGAATCCTGGATAAAGAAAAGACTTACAACTTATTCCTCATTTACACACAAAAGTGCACTACAGTAAGTTTTCAGACTCACCGGGGCAAACATGGCTTTTTAGATACCTACAAGTAACACATAATTTCAACTTGAAGTGTATAATCTACGCAACATCATGGCACACTGTTTTAGTAGTTGCTATGCAAAACAATTCTACATACTTTTACAATTTTATACTGTTGCAAAATGATACAATGCACGCAATTTAACTGACTCATGGTTGGCAGTCGAGTAGAGGTCACTTGATCCTGGATTTTTTTAATGTGAGGTTTTGAAAGAACTTTACAGTATTGTGATAATATGTATAAATATACAACCCCAATTCCAAAAAAAAGCTGTGACAATGTGTAAAACATAAATAAAATCCAAATGCAATAATTTCCAAATCTGTTTTGACTTATATTCAATTGAATTCAGTACAAATACAAGACATTTATTGTTAAAACTGCTAAAATTATTGTTTTTTGTGACAAATACACTCAGTCTGAGTTTAATGCCTGCAACACATTACAGAAAATTGGGGCAGGAGCGACAAAAGCCTGGGAAAGTTTGAGAACGCTGAGAAACACCTGTGACACTCTACAGGTAAACAAGTCAATTGGCACAAAGACATAGTATCATCAATAGGAATGAAAGGGGCATCCTCAAAAGGCTTACTTGTTGATGGGGGTTCATGGGTGGCTGTGGTTCAGGAGCTAGAGCGGGTCATCCACCAATCGGAAGATCAGCAGTTTGAACCCCGGCTCCTCCAGTCCACATGTCAAAGTATCCTTCGGCAAGATATTGAACCCCAAAGTGCTCCCGATGGCAGCTCCATTGATGGGTGAGTGCGTGTGACACCATGGTGGCACTATGTATGGTAGCCTTGGCCAGCAGTGTGTGAATGTGACTTGTAGTGTGTGTGTGTGAATGGGTGAATGTGAAAAAAGTGTAAAAAGTGTTTTGAGTGGTCAGAAGACTGGAAAATGGATGTTACTGCATCAGAATCAGAATTTTATATGCCATTTGCAGAAAAACTGCATTGGAAACGAGTTGCAAGCGCTCAGCATAAAAATACATGAAAAACAGTAGACAAGGTTAAAAAAAACAATGAATAAATACATAAATAAGAGTAATAAAAAGACAGGTGCCCCCGCAGATCAACCGACAATCACTTTCGACAAAGTGCATGAATATAAAGTGCATTATTTATACACAAGTACAAGAAATATAAAGCATACACCATACATTGTTAAGTATGTGATATGAAGTTGTTACGGCTACGCGCAGCACTGGGAAAGAAACTATTGGCAGACCGAGAGGAAGAACATTTGATAGAACGATAGTGTCTGCCGGATGGAATAAGAACAAGAAGACCAGCACCAGGGTGACCAGTAGGGTTGTTTATAATACCTAAGGCGGGGGACAGAAGCCTAGAGCTGTAAATGACATCAAGATCTGGCAGGTCAGCACAGCACCAGTGGCCCTGCAGGCGGACCAAATGACACTGTTTAGGAATTTTTGATCCTGTAAAGTTAGATTAACAAACCACACTGGCACTCCGTGCTGGTTATGGTGAGAGGGAGATGGGATTCATTCTTGCGGCCAAAGTCAACAACAACTTCCTTTGTTTTGCAAGCATTAAAGATTAAGATTGTTGTTCTCACTCCACTTGACTAAATTTTTTACCTCAGATCTGTAGTGTGACTCATCATGTTTTGGTATTGGGGTTGTAGTTCAGAAGGAAGCAATGTAACTCCCAACCGCAAATTACCACGAGCTGTCCATAAAGAGTGTGTGTGATCTGTTTTCAAAATTGAAATACTATGATCAGCAATATTTAACATAAAAAAAGGTTTCAATAATGACATAATAACAGTTTGTCTAACTAGATTGACTGTGACCAGGAAAAATCATAATAGGGGGTGTCATCTGTTTGAAGATAAGATAGAGAACACCCTCCAAATCAACAATGATAATTCCGAACAGTCTCACGCAGCAGCAGATCTCCATTTGATCCTGCTTCCAGGGCCTCAAACCTGTGAGAGAGAGACAGGGGAAATCCCATGGCATTTGTGGGCAACTGCTTCCTCTAAGTATAACCCTCTTAACATTAGGAGGGAGGTGAGCAGCAGGTTAATTATTACCAATTTCAGCCGTTTCAGACCAGCTTGGGTTCAGGGAAGCAGGAAATTATTCTAAACTGAGTAATTACATCGTGTTTGTGAAGAGAAAAATATTGCGATAAAGCAACTTACTTTGATGAATTTTGTCGGGAAATTGTTCGTGTGACGATTATAAAATGATAAACTATGTGAGAAAAGCTTTTTTTTTTCTTTTTGCATTTTTTTCCACAAAGCAACAGGCATGTGTGAGATGAATAAACACAATATCTACAATGGCGTTCTTAAAAAAGATGTGATGGGTTTGATTTAAAAAGTAGTGATGCAATAATTTTCCATCAAAGCATGCTTAGTTAAAGTAACACAAAATACTCTTCAAGTACCGTTCATTTAAGTGAACAAATTACATTAGTCAGATGCAATGTAAATGTGTTTACCCATGAGAGCAGTTATTGCTGTGTAGTGTGAGAGAAAGAAGTTTGAATACACAGTTTGATAGGTTGGGTTTAGCCAAATCTGCATACCTATCCACCAGTGTATTTCAAAGAAAACCAGTAAGAAAATAATTGTCAGGTGTAGCTTTTACTTCCTGCTTCCTCCACCAAGGTTGTCTTTGCCATAGCAGCTGAGCACAGTACTTAGCTTCCCTACAAGCAGCACACACAGCACTCAGGGCTGTATGAAGAGGAAATGGTGAGTAGAATCAAGTATTGGGAATCTGCTGTGTCCACGTGTATCTCACATGATTAGATAAATGGTTTGTTAACATATTTTAGAGGTAAATAATTAACATTGTTTATCTCTTCAAATGCATTTTTAGAAGGTTTGACTCATGGATTATGGGCTGATCATCTTTGTGCTCACAGGTTAGTTCCTTCTTTTAATTCTTCTGGTGTGTCTTTTGAAAGAAATGACAGCTTCAGCAGTGTTGCACATAGCTGTCTCTGCACTGGGTGGATCTGAGACAAAGGACAATTTAAAAGGCAGAAAATGCATGAATTGATGTAATTGATATAGTGCATGTACTTATGTCCAGGTTTTTGGGGCAGCCAAAAAGGAAAAAAAAAAGTTTCCTGAGGGGGAACTGGATTTTTTTATTTTATTTCATTTATTTATTTTTTGCACTTTCAAGTCAATATTTAGACCAATATCACAAATGTACCTCAAAGGGGATTTACGGTCTGTACAGCATACAACACCCTCCATCCTCAGACCCTCCAGTATGACCATCAGAATGACAAAAATATAGATAGATTGTAAATATATGAAGAATTTGAATCTGGGAGGGCATGGAGCATCTACGGTGTGTCACCAAACAACAAACGTAAATGAAGGTTATAGTACAGTGACAAATAAGTCAATGGATAGATACTCACTGGAGTCCAGTGAATTAACATTTTATGTTCTCTGCTCACTCTCAGTTGGTATTTGATCTAGTTTAATTTATTAACTTCAGTGATAAACAGTGAAGACTGCTCTGCCAAGACAGAATGCAATTTGATCTGGCTCAAGCTGACTGCCAAATTAAGTCATCAAATCCAGAATGTTAGATTCAGGTTCTGTGAAGCATTCATTATTTCTATGCTCTGTAGTCATGATACAACACAATCCAGCCAATGACATGGCATAAATGGTAGGGAGGGAGGGTTATTTTTTCACGGTGTTTAAATATATAACCATGAATAAAGTAGAAACTTAGATTGCTAAAAATGTATATTGGTGTTTGAACATAGACAAAACATTTCAACTCCTTACAAAGTGCTGATTACAATGTATCATACTACTTGCAGACAATGGTGCACAAAAACCTCAGAAGAGGAAAAAGCTCTTTGAAACCCCACAACCCGAAATATAGTGTCTCTCTCAGCATTCACTGTAAAAGGAAGAGTCTACATACATCATTTAAAAAATGATAATGCTTTTTTGTAGGAGCACTGGTCAATGTTGCCTCCGCCCAAACTCATCAGTACCACTTCGTGAGCATGCCACTGAACTGGACTGAAGCTCAGAGATTCTGTAGACAGTTCTACACTGACCTGGCTACCACAGAAAACGCAGCTGATGCCAGTGCCATTATCAGCACCACATCGCACTACACAGGCAAGTTCTCAATACTGGAATCCTATTCCTATATTCACCTATTCCTATACCACTGGCACCACTGTTTCCTTTACACCCCCAAACCTCTCTAGCTCTTTCAGCCCTTGGTATTTTTTGAGCTTCTCATGTTCCTTATTCCTGATGTTGCTGTCGCTCGGGATTGCTAGATCTATTACCGGTACCTTCTTCTGTTGTTTGTCAATCAACACAATGTCAGATTGGTTAGCTATCACCAGTTTGTCAGTCTGGATCTGGAAGTCCCACAGGATCTTAGCTTGGTCATTCTCAACCACCTTAGGAGGTGTCTTCCATTCTAACCCTGGGACTTCCAGCCCATACTCAGTGCAGATGTTCCTGTACACTATGCCAGCCACTTGGTTATGGTGTCCCATGTATGCTGTTCCTGCCTTCATTCTCTTCTGCATTCTTGGGTTTCTGCTGCCTGAGATATTCACTTAGCAGCTCATCTTTGGGGGCCATCTTCCTGATGTATTCCTGGATCTTGGGTTGTTTTGTCCTGGACAGTGGCTCTAACCCTCACCAGTCCTCACCTCCCTCCCTCCCTCGCTATGCTTAGTTTACAGTCTCAGGGTGCTGAACTTGGGGTGGAACCCTCCATGCATTGTCCTCCCCCCATGCACTCCTTGTCTTGATTTCATTGGCTTCTATCTCCTCCTTTGGCCAGCTTATTATACCAGCGGGGCATCTGATGACTGGCAGGGCGTACTTTTTAGGACCTGTGATACTCTAGGTATTTGGTTGTTGCTGACTTCCTTGTGGCCTCCTCGTGGTTCACATTTGTCTGCATGACCTTAAGGCACTTGTAGCTGTCCTGAACATCTGCAAAACTGCCTCCTCGGTTCTGATTGTCTTCCTTTTCTTTGACACCATCCTGCCACACTTATCTAGTCTGAATGACATTCCAATATCATTGCTGTAGATCCCGATGAGGTGTATCACTGAGTCGATGTCTCGCTCATTCCTAGCATACAGCTTGATGTCATCCATGTAGAGGAGGTAACTGATGGTTGCTCCACTTTGGAACTCTTTGCCACTCTTTAAGATGAGTTGGCTGAGGGGATTAGCATTCTGCTAATGCAGAGCAGTAGCGGGGACAGTGCATCACCTTGGTATATGTCGCACTTGATGGTAACTTATGCACTTTTCTTTGAGTTGGCCTCCAGAGTCATTTTCCACAGCCCTATTGAGTTCTTGATGAAGCCTCTTGGCACCCTGTTGATGTTGTACATTTCCAAGCATTCCAGTATCCATGTGTGTGGCATTGAGTCCTAGGTTGTCTTGTAGTCAATCCAGGCGGTGCACAGGTTGTTCGGCCTGGTCTTGCAGTTTTGGATGACTGCTCTATTGACCAGTAGCTGGAGCTTGGCCCCCATGGTAATTCTACCAATTACTTTGTGGGCCTTGCTCATGTTTTGGGCCATGTGCCTATTCATGCAGCTGGATAGCTCAGTGTTTAGGGCTACTGACATTGGCGCAGCAGATCCAGGGTTGGATTCCTGGTTAGGATGGGTAACACATTTCCAGTCTGGACCCTTATGCAAAGTTCTTAATGCTGCTGCTGGCCTAGATAGTCATACCAGCTGGGATGTCGCCTGGGTCAACAAGATCTGCTTCAGGTGTTGAGGAACCAAGGTGACCTGATGAGAAATGGGCTACTGTAACAAGACATAGATGGATTAGAGCAGAGAATATATACAGGATGTCTTTGCTGCAGTTAACAATGTTTGTAAGAGATACATTCCTTTTATACTATGAATTACATCCGGTTTCATCCCAAGAATTGCTTTCAGAGAGTCCAGCAGACAACTTTTTGATAAACTTACTGTGAAAAGATAAAATTATAAAATATGATCATGTGGAATGTGAAAGATCAACAGTGGTCCTCAATGTTAGATAGTGGAGAGGAATAAAGTAATTTCAGCGATGCACAGTAAAATAAATTATATTTCAGGTTTATTCACCATTTGAAAACATTTGTAAATAGCAGTGTTTTTAAATAATGATAAGATTTTTAAACAGGCAAGGCTTGGATCGGTCTCTACGATGATTTGGTGAACAGCTGGAGATGGTCCCTGAGTGACAGCAGCTTCTACGGTGAAGGAGAGACAGAGTTTAGAAACTGGCATACTGACCAGCCCAACAATCTCAGAGGACAACAGCATTGTGTGGAGCTTCTCAGTGGGAGTCCATTCTTTGGTACTTGGAGTGACTCTGACTGCAGCCTCCAACGACGTTTTGTGTGCTACAATGGTGAGTTTTCTTATGGCACAGGAATTAAGAAAGGGCCAAACTATGTATTTGTTATGTGGCAGTGACATGAGCAATATGTAATCATACTGAATCCAGATGTGTTGAGTCTCTGTCATTGTTAATAATTGATCTTTATCCATGTATTTCCAGGTACAGTAAATGGCACATCATCCTTTGTTAAGGTCAACACATATTCCAATTGGACCGAAGCTCAGAGGTTCTGCAGGGAGAATTATGTCGATCTAGCCAGGTACGGTATGCGCTAATAAAGACTCCAGGACAAAGTGCATCTGCACCGAAACAACTACTTTAAGGTTTCAGTGGCATCTAGCAGTGAGGTTGCAATACTTAAACGTTTACCATGTGCGAAGCCTGTAGAAGAACTATGGTGGCCCACACAAAAATGCCAATGCCCCTTTCGCAAGGCAGTGTTTGATTTGTCCATTTTGGGCTACTGTAGAAACATGGCGCAGTCCATGGAAGAGGGTCAGCTTCATATGTAGATATGAACGGCTCATTCTAAGGTAACAAAAACACAATGATTCTTATTTTCAGGTAATTATACACTAATGAAAACAAAGTTATGAATATTATACACTATTTCTGCCAAGAGATACCCTAAATCCTACACACTGGACCTTTAAGTTTTGATTTGTTGTGTTAATGAAATAAGGCTTATGCATTATTATGACACTTGATTAAAATCCCATTGCATAGCAATGTGCAATTGCTTGGGTTTTTTTCATGTTTTGCCTCTACAGTTACGACCATATATGCTGCTGTTTCTCCCTCAGTATACGAAATCAGGCAGAAAATGACATCATCGAAAACATGTCAGCTGGCAGCTTTTTGTGGATCGGTCTGCACCGTGAAAAGCTGTGGTCTGATGGGAGCTCCTCTCTTTTTCGACACTGGGCCAATGGACAACCAGACTTTAGCGCAGGAGAATGTGTAACTGCAGCTTTCAACGACTCAGGGCGGTGGTCAGATGATAACTGTTTCCTCAGTTTCCCATTCATCTGTTACAAAACAAGTAATGCATCTTTTTTTGCTCCTGTGACGCATAACGATTCATTGTCAGATTGTGTCAGTGTACGATATATATTAAAAAGAAATGCTGTTCAGAAGGCTGTACTTCTTAAACAGACATAAAGCTTTCTGTCTTATAAGTTGTCCTTTTTGTCTCAGCTCCTCCAAATGCAGAAAGCATATATATATATATATATATATATACATATAGATAGATATAAATATTTGACTCACAAAGGGAATTCTTTCTAATACAAACACCTGTTGCACTTTTCTGTCTCCCATGGTGGCCATTGATTTTCAAGTGGGATGTGACATGGATCATTGTAACAACAAGAGGATGTAAGTCAATAAAATCATTCACTGCATGTTTTCTGTCTCAGCTCCTCCAAATGCAGAAAGCTTCAGATCAACAGGACAAGATGAGACCAGTATCACGCTGCAGTGGAATAAAGTCAACAACAATGTCAGCTTTATTCTCCAGTTTAATGGTACACAGATAAACATCAGTGCACCAGATGGAGATGGACCAGTAACTCACACAGTCTCATCTCTCACTGCTGGAACTAAATACACATTCACTCTCTTCTCTGTGTTTGAGAACGTCAGAAGCAGTGGACTAAACATTACTGCAGTCACTGGTAAGAAACTTGACTGTATTTCTTTGCTGTATAGTAACCCAGCACTACTGTTAACTGAGAATATATTTGATGGGTACAATATTTAATCACTGAATCTGCATCTAAATGTAACTTATGATATCCACCTGCGAAGTTAAATCCTATATTCACACAGGAATAACACATTTTAGAGTCCTTTAAGTTTTAAAAGTCATTTTTTGAGTACATATCTGTTCTCAAGTGTTGTGCGATTTGTTTTAGCTCTGTATATAATGTGACACTTTGACTCACGAAGGGAATTCTTTCTAATACAAACACCTGTTGCACTTTTCTGTCTCCCATGGTGGCCATTGATTTTCAAGTGGGATGTGACATGGATCATTGTAACAACCACAGGGTGTAAGTTGATAAAATCATTCACTGCATGTTTTCTGTCTCAGCTCCTCTGAATGCAGAAAGCTTCAGATCAACAGGACAAGATGAGACCAGTATCACTCTACAGTGGAATAAAGTCAACAACAATGTCAGCTTTATTCTCCAGTTTAATGGTACACAGATAAACATCAGTGCACCAGATGGAGATGGACCAGTAACTCACACAGTCTCATCTCTCGCTGCTGGGACTAAATACACATTCACTCTCATCTCTGTGTTTGAGAACGTCAGAAGCAGTGGATTAAACATTACTGCAGTCACTGGTAAGATATATCACTACATCAATTTATTTTTAACCAGGCATAATACTGTTGTCCTCTTTTATACCTGACAATATACTATATGATGAAAAATACATTTGAATTATTTCTAGAGTACTGCAGAAGTAGTTTTATGGCTAACTTTTGGTTAACATGCTTAATGTTCAATGACATTTGAAAGGACACTGTAAGTATAATTTACCTTTCCTTGTCATTAATATGTCTTCTTTTTGTATGGAGTAAAGAGTGCTGAGTACGTTTTAATTACGTTTTAGAGGAATTTACATATCAGATTTTCAAGTTATCAATAAAACATTAATTCATCTTCATATTCTTCTTTCCATGTTAACAACACATCTGGCCAAACTTCTTTATTCTGCATCCTGCAACAAAAGGGCCTCGTAAGTTAATGCATTTGTCACGTTCATTACATGGTCCTGAGCCGTGAGTGCTCAATCAATAATACTATTTTGATCAGCTTGATTTTAATTGATATCGTAATCACGTCCATATTATTTTCATCTTATGTTTCATTTGTTTGTTATGTTAAGTTACCTTAGAATAGCCATTTATATGTACATAGGGAGCATTGCTGCCATGTGGTTTCTACAGTAGCCTAGAATAGACAAAACAGAAAAATCTAGATAGGGCTGTTGGCGTTTTTGCGCTGGCTACCAAAGTTAGCAGCCCCTACATGACAAGCAGCATCAGAAAAACACTATTTAACGTGAAACTGCTTTATTTAGTGTTTGTACTCATTTAATGTAATTGTACAAGCTGATGTATGTGCAGTATTTATCGTTATTATGTGTATTATTTTATGTAACATTGTGCATCTACGTCAACAGATTATGTTGTTGGACTGAACATCAGATTACAGTCATTTATTGAGCTTTCAAACTCAGACATAGAGCATGAATTGACAGAGGTGAGACTAACTGCTGTTTCACTTCATTCTATTCTAATGTCACGAGTTTGTATTCAGTTATTTCAGATTATTTACAGGTTGTTGGGGTTTTTTCTGTGTTGACATTTTTTTTCTGTCATGTGTTTTTTATCCAGGTCTTGAAACAATATGGACTGCTCCCACAGGTGTTGTCCCTGAGGGTTCATTCTGTTAAGAGGAAAGAGACCAAGAATCCAATTTAATATATTACAGTGAGGAAAAGAAAGAGGAGGAATGGCACTTCTTTGTTTAAGAAACTATTTCTATGCTTTCTATCAAAGGAATTAGAATTTGCAATGACTACAAATTTTTCTCTAATGGCCACAATTTCTGGGACAGAAGTTGCAGCCCAACTGTTAGAGATTAAAAAAATACTGGATAAATCTCACATTAAAAATATGGCAGCTGGTGGTGAGCAATGAGGAATCGGCAAAACTTTTCAGATGGTGCAAAATGATAGGTGCATGCCCCAGTCGAACCAGAACTTTGGGGTTCACTGATAATTTTACTTTTGGAAAGAGAAGGCAGAATTTCTGTCTGTCTTAAGATTTAAAGATGTTTTGAAAGCTCTTTAACCACCATTTACAAACTACAACTTATTTCATCACTGTTACGTGGAACGCCAAAAGCTTCTTCTAGAGTGTAGTAAGAATTTTGCACTCATTGTTGTGAGTCAAGTAGAGATCACTTGATCCTGGTTTTTTTTAATGTGTTGTAATGTGGGTTTTTGAAAGAGCTTTATACAACTTCACTTCCTGCACTTTGTGTAGCTGTAACAGCAACAGGGATCTTTCTCAAAACAAAACTACCATCTTTTCTCAAATAGTCTTGCTTAGAGAGTGGTTATAGCTGTATTGTTTTTTGTTTGTCAGTGTTACATTTTTAGTGTTGCAGTATTGTGATAATGTGTGCGAATGCACATAGTATGTTTCTGCCTATTTAAGATCCAAAGCTTTGGAAAAGTGATGAATGTTACTGAGTTTTATTCAAGTGCATCCGTGTTGTTGCTCAGTCCAATGCAAAACAATCCAAACACAATACTATTATGCAATACAAAGAAATTGTACACAATACAAACCCAGTAAGGCACCTGAGCCAGGCATTACCCCTCCCACCCTGGAACAACATGGGGGTTGAAAAGCTCTGGAGGAAAAAACGTCCCAGAGGGAGTGGTAACAGCGAAACCGGGAGGACTTTGGCTTCACTGCAGTGCCAGTGTTTGCCTTTGCTACCTCAGAGGTCACATTTCACATTCAGCCACAAGGTAAGACCAAGAGAAAATAACAGACGGGTATGTTTTAGCATTTTGACCAAACAATTGCAATGATTTCAATGGTGGTTCTGTTTTGTCTTATGTGAGGCAGTTTGAATGATAGAGAAGAGGGACTTGTATTTGAAGTCATTATCCTCTGGCGTGGACTACAGTGAATTATGAGTGTGGTACACTTGCAGGCTGATGCATGTTATTCTTTGGATTTTAATGCATGTTTTAAATCCGTGTTTCAAGCTAAGCTTATAGAGTAAGAGAGAGGCTGAGTCATGTGCAGCTGAACTTTGGCCAGGAGGCAGCTTTGAATTGTTTTAAGTTAATGATAAAGAGGCTCACATGTTTCTAGCTGCAGTAAGAGTTTATGGTGCCTGCATTAAATACAATGGAGACAACAGCTCTGAAAAATCCTGTGGCCTGTATCTTTTATAAATGTCTTTATTTTTAAGGTCATTGTTAATGACCAAACACATTTCCTCTTTGACTCTGAATGTAAATGATTAATTTCTTCTTCATAGTAAGTTAACACTGATCTTTCTTTCTTTTTTTCTGAGGTCATGGCCTCCCCCAGCGTTCTCCTGTCAGAGGTACAGTTTCAGTGTTGCATCTGTCAGGAGGTTTTCTCTGAGCCTGTCTCCATCCCTTGTGGCCACAGCTTCTGCTTCTCGTGCATCACATCACACTGGGATGACAGCCTCACCGTCAGCTGTCCCAAATGTCAGACAGTGTTTGAGGGCCGCCCAGAGCTCTGTGAAAACTCCTTCGCCAAGGAAATGTCAGATCAGATCCGAGTGAGAAGGCAGAATGGCGGGACGTCAGTGGCAGGAAAATTCATATATTGTGATGTGTGCGTGGGAAAACAAACAAAGGCCCTGAAGTCCTGCCTTGTGTGTCTGACCTCATACTGCGAGAGTCACCTGGAGCCACACCTGAGAGTTGCCACTTTGAAGATTCACAAGCTGATTGAACCTGTGGCGATGCTGGAGAGCCGGATGTGCAAACGGCACCAAAGGCTCCTGGAGCTGTTCTGCAGGAGCGACCAGAGGTGTGTGTGTGTGCTCTGCACTGAGACTGACCACCGCTGTCACGACACTGTCCCAGTGGAGAGGGAGAGTCGGCAGAAGAAGGTAAGGTCCTAAACTCCTCATCATCCCATCAAGTACATTGGCGCTCATCGATTCAGTTTTGGTTTTAATTTCTGTTCTGATGTTCAGGCTCAACTGAAAAGGTTTGAAGCGGATGTTCGGCAGATGATCCAGGACAGACTGCAGAAAGTGGAGGAGATCAAACACTCTGTGGAGCTCAGCAAAGTGAGTTGACATAAGATCATGCTTATTTCGCAGCAGCAGCAGTAAAAAACAGCCTATCCTGTTTTTAAATACAACTTGACATTACTCAAAGTGACATTACCAGAAGTTGTCTTTGTCATAACAATAATATTCATTCTGTCACCTTGTCATAAACACAAAAAGAGGTGCATTTCTTGTTAATGTCTAATTGTCATGACAAAGACAACTTCTGGTAATGTCACTTTGATTAATGTCAAGTTGTCAAAATCAGAACAACCCAAACAATGTCGTTACAAAAACCATGACAGTGTCATGTCACCCTTATGTAGATACCTTCAAGTAAAGTGTTACCAAAAATTCTTGCTTCATTAAAGACAATTCCAGCAACAACGAATATGCAAATATTTTAATTTTTTTGTAACTTTAACCTTTGTTCACAACGTGAACGTCTCTTACTTCACTGAAAGGTCTGTTTTCAGTTTATTTGCACTGCAGGTTTCAAGTTTCCACTTTACATTTGTGTTTATTGCATACTGGATCATGATTAGCTTCCACACATGCATCCACATGTTAAACTTTAATGTGACCAAAGAGAAATCCTCGAATGTCAAACTCAGCCCATGCATGATTCTGCACAGTAAAGTTCAGAGCATATTTCTGATTTTTTTGGCCATTTTGCCTTTAATGGACAGAACAGGTAAGTGTGAAGGGGGAGAGAGAGGAGGGATGACATACAGCAAAAGGCCACAGGCTGGATTTGAACCCAGGCCACTGCGGCAACAGCCTTGTACATGGGGCGCCTGCTCTACAATTAATAACAACAATTAACTTTTTTTGGTCATCCAATGTTGTCAGGAAAACTCAAAGAGGAACATAGCGGAAAGCATGGAGGTCCTCTCCACTCTAGTTCGTTCCTTGGAGAGAAGTCAGGCTGAGCTGGTGGAGGTGATCCAGAGGAAGCAGGCAGCGGCTGAGCAGAGGGCGGAGAGGCTCATCACCGAGCTGGAGCTGGAAATCACTGAGCTGGAGAGGAAGAGAAGTGAGATGGAGCAGCTGTCTCACACTGAGGATCACCTCCATCTTCTGCAGGTCAGGAGTCATCTCACAGCAAGATATTTGATATTTGAAAGTCATACAAGCAGACATCCATAGTAATACTCATCTTCATCAAGCCATTTCTCTCTTACCTGACTTTGTGACAGAGGTTTCCAGCTCTGAGTTCTCCTCCATCTGCCAAAGCCTGCTCTGACATCATCGTTCATTCAGACACATGTTTGGGGACTTTAAGGAGAGCGGTGGCCAACATTGAACAGCACCTTCAATCGGCTTTGGGAAAACTTTCTATTCAAGGTTAAACTCTGAAAAGCAGCAGCATAATTATATTCTGTAAAAAAAAAAAAAAAAATCCACTTACATGTCATGTGCATGGACGTTTGTTTTAATTTTCGATCATATGTTCTCATTAACTCACAGAGCATGAGAAGATGCAGCAGTATGCAGGTACAGTTTGTTACAAAATAATTCTGGACACCTCATCTGATGGAAACCAAAAATAAAAAAGAATTTAATCTGAGGAAGAAGAGGATAATGAAGTTAAAATTCTATATAAACTTTGTTTGTCTACCAGCCGATGTTCGTCTGGACCCCAGGACAGCTAACCCTTGGCTGGTTCTATCAGAGGATGGGAGACAGGTCTGGGACGGCGATGTTGAACAGAATCTAGGGGACATACCAGAGCGTTTTGACACAGCACCATGTGTCCTCGCCACCAGGGTAAACACAGATGTGGTTTGTATGTGTTTATGTCTGTAGGGATGTTACATCTTGCTCCACATTGTGAGAAATGAACAGTGACCAAAGCCTCTCTTGCTACGCAGGGTTTCACCACAGGGAGGCACTACTGGCAGATCGACGTGGGAGACAAAACAGCGTGGGACTTGGGTGTGGCTCGACAGTCTGTCAACAGGAAGGGTGTGGTCACACTGAGTCCAGGGGACGGTTATTGGACTGTTTGTTTGAGGAAGGGCAGTGAGTACCGGGCATGTGCAGGACAGGCAGAGCTGCTGAGTCTCTCTCAGAGGCCACAGGTTGTTGGGGTGTTTTTGGATTATGAGGATGGGACAGTGGCCTTCTATGACGTAGAGGCCAAGTCACACATCTATTCCTTTACACAGTTTCAGTTCACTGAAGCCATGTTTCCCTTTTTTAATCCGGATATGTGTGACAGTGGCAGCAACAAATCACCACTTATCATCGGCCCTGTCAGTGGAGTCAGTGGAGTTGGGGATTTCAATGACATTACAATATGATGTGAAATGTACATTAGTTGTCATGGTATTTTATTTTTAACAGCATAATACTGTTCTCTCTATTGATATGAACATTTTTTTAATTAGACAATTCATGTTGTTCACAATTGGATCTGAACTGAAATGGATCATTGCCTGATTTGCACCTACTCCCTCAATAAACTGTTGTACCTGTTATATATGCTCACATCTCCTCCTCCTTTTTCCTTTTACCTTCACACGTGCTCTCTTAAAAACTAACCTTGTGCACAGATCTTAGACCTGCCTCACCTCAGTAATAACCATCCTCAGTCATTAAAGGCTGACCCTAAAACTGACTTCAGACCACGTCTTGAATTGTACAGCCTGACGGTTGCTAATCAGATTAGCACAGGGATGAGATTAGCCTCAAGGCAGATGGAGCGCTGAGACAGACTTCAGGATTGAGTCTTGGAAGGAGACAGGATACACACACAGAATATTGTACCTTCATAGGAATGTCACCAAACTAAATGCATGCACCCAAACACACAGTGATTGCAAGCAATTATTTAACACTCTTGTGACTTCCTGAAAACTGGAATTACTAATTATATGTGTAAAGAGAGATCTTGAGGAAGGAGGAAGGAGGAAGGGATGAAGAGGGATTAAAACTGATATCATCCAAGCACAGGGTGGAGACACACACATGTAGAGAGCTGACAAGTTAAACTGATCACCAGGAAAAAGCAAGCAAATACATTTCTTTACCAGAGGTTAAACCTCTTTGGATGACAATCAAATAACGGTAAGTCAAATATTTTGTTAATATAGTTTTCAGTGTTGATGTCTGTAACTGTAGGAGGGAATATCATCTGTCCTTCCAGGATTCCTGGTAAACCGATGTAAATGTACATGTGCGATGTAAACCTTAAAACAGCAAATATGTTTAAGAATTGCCACATTTGGGCAATAACTTTATTGATAATTTACAGTGAAGCTAAAACTGTTGGGGCTGACAGCTTTTCCAGGTTTAAGCAGATTATATACAGTGTATATAGAGTCTTGAGGTTGTGATTTCAAGTGTCAGTGAAAAAGTAGATGTGCAACTTAAAATATATGTACACTGTATAGATCTTAATTTCCTACCTTTTGCCATTAACTCGGTTTAATTGTGTGTCCCTGTATGTGTGTGTTGTGAAAAGCCCTGCTTTCAGTTTGGATCCCATTAAGCTCCACTGTGCTAGGAAAACTAGGAAAGAATGATCTTTTTCAGGCTGTGTGATTACACAAATGTAAATGTAAACAAGTCATGGTCACAAGATTGAATTATACCTTTGGCTTCTCTGTTTTGCTGCCAGTGAACCAGCAGCGGATCAATATGACAAGTTTGCAATTGTGGCGTTTCAAAGACTGGAGCTTTGTGATTGGCTGGGTCTGAGTAAAGAAGAGTGATGTCGTCAGTGATGGATGAGACAGCCGGGGATCTCCCCGTCAGAGATGTGGGACTGATGAGGGGGGGACTGATGCCAACTGTCCCAGGTTTGTGTGTGTAGTCTCATGCCAGTATGAGACCGTAATCATCTGCTGTATAATCAAGTTTAGTATCCTAATTTCTATTACGTATATATCCTGTGGAAACTGGAAAGATTTAAAACATCATTTGTAAAAATGTCACCAGTGTTGTACACAAAACAACTTCATTTAATATCACTCGTGATAATGTTTTAGCATGTGTTAGCATAGAGCAACAGAGCAAATGATCTGGACACATCAATAATGTGCAAATACAGTAAGCTACTCTAACTCTAAGTTGAGGTGTAGGTATTAAATTGTGAGCGTGAAGGTTAGAGGTTTAAGAATAAATTGACCAAAAGGTTTTGTGAATTCTGCAATAGAAGTGCATTTATGTACATGTGTGTTTCTGTGAACATATTCACTCTTAACTAAATCTGTCTGTTATACCCAGATACTCTGCGTGATCTAAAGCCATGGAGGAAGCATAACGTCATGAAGACAAAAGGTAAAACCACTTTGCAAAAACTCATTGCTTCAAATTTTCAGACTTTTAATTAAAAAAAGAATACAAAAGTACCTTTATATTAAAAGTTCACTTTATTGTCTTTAGTTGTCTATGCATCAGGCACACAAAGAAAAAGCTTTGTCGGTCTCTCTCTTCAGTAGATCCTCAGCGCCTGTTTCGGTTTCCCAGAGAGCACCTGGAGGACCTGTGCCTCAGGCTGCAAGAGGAAAACAGTCTGCTGAGACAACACACTCGTACACAGGAGCAGAGGATACGTAGGTAATAAAAACACTGACACATGCCTGACTGACTGTACCTAACACCAAACTGGGCACTTAACGGGGCATCTCAGAGTAGCTGGGACTGTCATCTCTTGGACACCTCTAAGATGTGATTTAAAGATATATATGATAAAGAAAGGTCTACTAATATGGCCGTTATGCTCCAGGATGTCTGCCAGACTGATGCGTCTCCGTCAAGCCCGTCCTGGCTCTGGTGCTGTAAAGGAGAGGGACATGGAGGACACCATGCAGGAGCTGGAAGCCCGTGTGGCTATGCTGGAGAGCCAGAAAGGAGTGCTGCAGAACAAACTGAGCCTGGCTAAGCAGCACATTATGGATCTCGGGGGGCGCACGCCATATAGGTTCAGTAAAGGTGTGTGTTGCACATGAATGTAGGCCAGGGTGACTACTGCTCTCTCTTCCATCACTGACCTTTCTCCCTGTCTTCTTCCTCTTCTGCTTGTCAGGAAAAAGTATGGAAGTGGAGGGCGGAGTCAGGAGGGCAGCTCAAACTGCCCCACCCCGCTACGGCCCAACGCTGGAAGACACCAGGGCAGAGATGGAGAGATTGTAAGTGTGTGATGTACAGGACATTAAGTAGATATTTTCTATCCTCTGATCACAACATTGTTCCCCACTGTATTCTACTACCTCATTCTTTCCCCTCTATCCCAACCCCCCCTCATGACTCCACCCTCCTCATATCTCCCTCCTAGCAGGTCAAGTGTGACAGAGCAGGTGAGGGCCACAGAACTGGAGCTGACAGCCCAGGCACTCAGAGACACACTGAGAGAGAAGGAGAAAGAGATAGAGGGGACTGTGAGGGAGATGAGGAAGCAACAGGCTGACAGACACAGGTAGCCACTGCACACATACAACCATATTACTAATACTAATCTTTTGGAGCTAAAATCTGTAAAATATTTTTTAATTTGAATATATTTCAGTGAACTTTTGCTGTAGTCAAACTAAAAAAAATGGGACTCAGAAACTGGAGAGCTGCTGGGCCATACACAGGAGGAGAAGCCTAATCTGACACTCTTATTGCAGTGTAGCTGCTATGATGCTGCAACTGCCTATAAAAACCATGTAAATAAAAATAGTATTTCCTGCTGTTGTCTCTGTTAGAATAATTATTAGAGAGAACGTGGATCTGATCCGTCTACAAAAGCAGCTTACAGACAAGAGCACCGCCCTGAGAGTCACCCAGGAGAAGTTCAACAACCTGCAAGAGGTTACATGATTGTATTTGTCTATAAATCATTCTTATTTTATTGTAATTTGACAACATCACATTAGGAATTCAGGTCCAGTACTTCTATAAGTTCGCGCTGGCGCTCAAAAGATTTCTTTTTGTCTTTCTTCCCTCCAGGCATATGAGAATCAGCTTGAGGAGGTAAATGCCTTGTAACACAAAAAGCTTTCTAAATGCCTCAAACTAATAGTCTAAAACTTTACTCATATTGATTTTGGGTGTGTCGTGTGTTCACCTCAGAGTCAGAGGTCATTGAGACAAAGCCAGGGAGCTCTGCTGGAGAAAGTGGAGGAGCTGACTGAACAGCTGAAGCAGGAGAGACAGAGAGCACTGGCACTGGAGGGACAGCTTACCTCCTCTTCCCTGTCTCTACAGACCCTGGGCAAGGTACCCTCTCTGTATCTGTGTGTATAAAACCCAACTAAGAAAGACTAAAGATCAAAAAGTTTGATGCTAGTTTTTTTATTGATTTGTTCTCTTTCAGCTACAGGAGCAGATATCAGACCTGGAGGGAGAGAGGGATCTCATCAAAGAAAACTATAACACTCTACTAGAGAGGTGAGAGTTTAAGTCTTCTAGGCCCTGCAGTGCAATCTCTCAGATGTTATGGAAAACATTGTCCAGGAGGTTTGAAGGGTGTGACCTTCTCCAAAAAGTGAGATGTGTAGTATATGCAAGATGCGATGCAGGAGTAGCAGAACTTAAGATTAGGGTTAATGTCAATATGAAATAGTCTTGTTTACATGTAACAATGACCTCTGAAAGTCATTTTGTGTTTCACCTCGAATGTCTATATTTAATCCTCTTTCCTTTCTAGTACTTTATCTGTGCAAAGCACCCATGATGGTAAGGTGGAACAATATAGACAAGTGAAGCAGAGGAGGGAAGAACAGGAGGAAAACATCGGCAGGATGGAAATCCAGAGACTTGAGGACATGCTACAAGCAGAGAGGGCGGAGAGAGGCAGGCTGGAGCTGGAGAAGGAGAAACTGAGACGAGAAAAGGAGCTATTAGAGGAGAGCAAGGAGCAAGAAAGAGGTAGGACTCTCAGCATGTTGGCACCACATCTGCTGCAGTTTGACAATGAGAAGGAATGGATTTGGGATTAGATACATTTCATTTTATAGGGGTCTGCACCCTTACACCTGAAGCCTCAACTCATCCAGTGCAGACAGAAAACAGATTATCCAGTAACAATAAAACAGAACATGGATTAACAATCCCATTCATCTTTGTATGTGTGTGTTGTTTTGTTTAGAGTTTTCTGGAATGACGAAGGACAATCAAGAGCATCTGGAACAGGAGGTTCTCAGGTACAGAGAGCAGGTTTCTGCACTGCAGGACAGACTGGACTCTGTCACCAAGGTCAGAGACAAGGAAGGATTACTTCAAAATAGCTGTCCTGTTTTCAGCACATATCCTGACACACTTTTAATCATCTCTTTCTCTTCCAGGAGTTTGACATGAGTGTTGAGGAGCTCAGTGAAACTCTTATACAGATCAAGGTTTGCACACTTTTGTTTTTACCTCTGCTAGGACTGTTTAAAAAATACTAAATCAAATGATTTTGCATGCTTTTTCTCCAACTACAGGCATTTAGAATGCAGCAGGAGAGCAGGGCGGGGCTGCGTTTCCTTTGGGCCGATGGGACGGTGGAGGATTCACCCCGCGAGTTGGCAAACATCCAGGTATCGCATGCAGAGACTGTGCTGGAATTACAGAAAACCAGAAACATTCTTAAGCTGGAGCACCAGATCAGTAAAGACCTGCAGGTACACACACATAACACATACATGTACACAACTCAAAACTGCAACACTCAGCTTTCGTCCCATTTTAACTGAACTTGTCAAACTCTTTCCTTCCCAAGGAAGAGTTGAACACAGTCAGCCAGAAGATGGGGAGAGAGAGGGAGGAGAGCAGGAGGAAGATGGCAGAGAAAGAAAAACTTTTATCAAAAAGAGCTCTTCAGATCAACGCTTTACAAGGTTTCAACAACATTAATTTGTTTAGAAACAGCCATAGCAAGAAACCGTTATAAAATATGTGGGAAGTTAGTATGAGAAGCCAAAAAAAACGGCAACTTCTAGAATCTCAAAACTCTTTTATTTTTCTATTTGTGTTCTGAAGCTCAGTTGAAAGAATTAGCATACAGCCCCAGGAACTACAAACGGACCATACCGATGCAGTACACCTGGCCGGCTGGAGACCAGGAGGTGGTACAGCCCATAGAGGACGACCTGTCTTTCTCTCAGCTGAGGGCTGGAGAGTCACTGTTGGAGATCCACCTGAAGGTCCAATAAAACTAATTTTTGTACCTGAATTTGATGGAGGGTTTCTATTTACCCATGCAACTAAAATTTTGCTTTTTTTGCACCTCCAGGCCGCCACCTTCACCCCAGCAGGGCTTCGTAGTATGAGCGGTGTCCCTCGTGAAGACATTGTGACATTCTGCACCTACAGCCTCTTGGACTTTGAGGTGCACTCCACTCCTCTGGTGTCAGGCAGCCAACCCAACTACGGCTTCACATCCCGCTATGCTCTAACAGCCCGAGATCTGGGCAAGTTGGGAGGTCAGGGGTCGAGGGTCAGAGTGGAGCTCCATCAGGCGTTAGGAGGGGTTAGGTTTGTGACGCATGGAAGTGGGCAGATGTCTCTCATGGGTGCCATGGAAAGAAGAGATGAGCGCATTGGTGGAAGTGTGAAAATCACAGGTGATTAATGATTATAAAGAGAAAGTAATACATTTTAATTCATTGCCAATACAAAGATATTCTATGTCTTTCAAGATTAATTATTTGTAATTATTTTATTACGTTTGTCAATCTTTAATATATAATGCGTCATGTGTGGTAAATTTCATTAATTTGATAATTAATTGTCAACCCATGTCTAAAAATGTGTCGTCTCACTCCAAGGCTCTGAGGGCGCACTTGTTGGTGTCGTGGATTTCTGGGTACGCTTGTTTAACCCTGCAGAGCCCATAGACACTGTGTCAGAGAGAGAAGCTGACTGGAGAACAGCAACACAAAGGAGGCCTGTGCAGATCACTCTGGGCTGGCAAGATACTGGTCACGAGGTAAAAGAGGGTGATATTTTCTCACTTACCTCTGGTAGTGTATAGCAGGGGCAAAGCCAGATGTTTAGGGCAGCTATATGCACTATTTTTCAAGCCATTAGAGATAATAGAAAACCTTAAAAATTGTACATAATTTGGAAAAAAAACATGATCATCAAATTATCAATGCTATTTGCAGGAGTTACATGACTACGGAGGGGGGATCCCCAATGAGTTGGTGGTTATGCTGGAACGCTGTGTGGGCCTTAATTCTCGCTGGCCTGGACTTCTTCCTGATGCCTACCTGACATACAGGTTCTATGACCTGCCGCCTCACGTCTCTCAAACTGTGCAGTCCACCGCTGACCCAGTGTTCAACGATACCACCAGCTACCCACTAGCAGTCACAGCTGACGTGTTGCACTACCTGAGGTATGATGGTTTGGAAACAGAAAAAAAAGAGTTAGAAATTCAAGATAATCTTTCTCGAAATTCTGATAAAGTTTGAGCTTTGGATAATCCTTCCAAAAATATTGACAACATTCAACTCCTCTTTTGCCCAGGTCCAGCAGTTTGTGGGTATATGTGTTTGATGACAGTGATGACCAGATACCGCCACCCTATCTGGCCAAGACTCCCATTCCACTGAGAGCCCTGGCTACAGGCAGGGAGATCAGAGGTGAGGCAGACAGAGAAGTAAAACCATTGCATTATTCATCTGCATCTCTTACTAGAGGAAGTGTTGCTTTAGCTGAAGATGGAAGCTAACAGGTGGATTATACATTACATTTCAAAACCCGAACTGCCCAATCAGCAGTTTAGACATGTTTTCATTGGTTCTTCTTTCTGCCCTGCCAGGTGACTATGTCCTGAGGGATCCAGCTGGTGGACCTCGGGGCATGGTCAGGGTCTTGATAAAATGGAGGTACCCCTTCCAACCATCGGCAGATGCTGCGCAGGGTAGACAGGGAAGACAGGACAGAGAAATGGAAAGCAGTGAGAGGGAGCAGAGGAGGAGAGAGGAAGCAGAAGCATCACAGAAGCCCATTGCCAAGCCCAGAGTGAAGGTGATATTTATCCGAGTGTGTCAAAAGGTTTGGGAATTACCAAAGGTGCAAGAAGTATTCAGATCCTTTACTTAATGTCTGTTCCTCTGTGTGTTTACCACAGACTCACCTACTTGAGCCAAGAGAAACCAAAGCAGTGCAGAAAGAGACTAAACCTTTGGTAAGGTTTGAAGCACCAACAAAAGTAACACATTCACAGCCTAACTGTGGGTTTCATGATAACTCAAGCATAAAAACGAGATTGTTTAGTGGTTATTCATCTGTTTACAGCCTCGGCCTCCGCCTGTTAAACAGAAAGGCTCACAGAACAAACAACCCATCCCTGTGAAACCGCTTACCACAGACAGGAAGAGATCCAGCAAGAGATTGCCTGACCTTTACCAGGGCACGCCCCATCTGACACCCGAGCCAAGACTGACCACGCCCTCTCATTCGCCAACAAGAAAGTAAATTGCGGATATTTTTTTTTCATTAAAAAATCCATTTCATTATCTTGCACTCAAAAAAAGATTTGGTCTGTTTTGTCAGGTTTACATATTTTAATTACATATAAAATTCCAATCCAGTTGAGTCAAGTAATTTTAGATAAATAAATAAATTCAACATGTTTGAAATATGCAGAATTTATGAAGAGCAATTACATAAACTTTGCTAAAGTAACTTAGGTACATTTTTAATTTAATTACATAAATGGTATTTTTTTTGGTTTATGTTAGAATAACTTGACTCGGATGGATAGAAATTTTATAAGTAACTGAAATACATAAACCTGAAAATAGACCAAATGTCTTTTAGGGCGTTATTGTAGAGCTCAATGAGCATGATGGAGTTCTAGGAGTTTAAGGATCTATGTAGAAGGAAAACGGGAACATGGCAGAACCAACTATTCCAAAAAGTATGACAGGATTTCATTTGTTTTATTAATAATTTTATCTTCTTTAAGATCTTCGCCCACCACACCATCAAGGAGAAGCTCTGCCAGCTCTGCCAGGACTCAGGTAGGAGCTCATTCTCACTCTTAACAGGCTTTAAAACAATATCTGGAGTCATTTTCACAGGAAAAACATGTCACTTGAAGAAATGTTGAGGGAGAGCATGAGTATTCAGAATTAGAGGACACCAATGGAGGACTGGCTGGAGAGTGGACTCATATGTCATTTCTTTTCAGGACCTTCCCTCTATGGATCAGGTGTCAATGGATGAAGAGGAGGAGGAGGAAGAGGAGAGCAGTGAGAGTGGTAACTATTCATATATACACAATAGGCCTAAACACCTGCCTTGAGTTTCTTTCAGAAATTTGAAGCCACACAACCTGCTTTAACACAGGTCATGCAACGATGTCTGCAGATAAGTAGGTGGCAGTATTCAGCTACAAAAGCAATGGTTGCACTTTGCCGTAAAACTGAAAAAAGATTAAGCAACTTTTAGAACAGGAAGTATCATGAAATTACCACCATACTTTGATGCAGAAAAGGCACAAATTGGTGCATAAAAATTCAGCAGAATGCAGGAAATGAAGCCAGAATTTCTTGAGAGAGGATCCGTGCTTAATGTGTGTCACCCTAGATCTTGAAACAGAACTTACGCCCTTGCAAAGAGGGATTATGTAGGAACCTAACTGACTTCAAAATCTTAAAAACTAGACTTAGAACAGATAGCTGTCACATTCCTTGGCTAAAGTTAAGGCGAAAAAATCATGGTTTGGGCTAAAATTAATAGATTTCTGTCAGAAAACTGTAAAGGCAAACTTCTCCCAGGCGCCTGCTTTCATTTTCAGTCCAGTCAGTCAAATTCACATTGAAATAAATGCATTTCTCATCACATTGTTGTTTTTCTTTACAGCTGCTGCAGGAGACAGTGAAACCTCAGGGTCTTCAGAATCAAGCTCACAAAGCGACATCATCATCATCCCACCAAAACGGAAAATGAGGAAGGTATGAAGGAAATAACTGTGTGAGTGAGAGAAAATGTATGAATAAAAGAGGGGAGAAAAGGATTCAGGAAAAGCTTTTAGCATCACATGTGCTGTTGTTGTCATTTGTACATCTGGATCTAGTTTTTGTTTGGTCATTCATTTTAAATGAGCCGGTCAGATATTATGAAACTAAGTCTGTTTTATGCTTTAGGGAGACAAACTGAGGGTCGAGATTCTGTCCCTGTCATTTGAACCATCCTCACGCGTGGCGCTCGACAAGTCAGTGCAGCGTGTTTATGTGGAATACCGGCTGCTGGGTGTCCCGATGGAGACGACAGAAACACCCATGTCCCTCCGCAAACCCACAAAGGGAGAGGAGATTCATTACAACTTCACTCGAGGTGAGACCAGGTTGGCTTTGTTTATGTTTGTTTCTAGAAAGTTTTTTAATTATGTTATAACCCCCAAATCTCTCTGTTTGCATCTCTCAGTGATTTATGTGGATGGTTCACAGTCAGCTCCACTCAGACAGTACCTTTACACCATGCTGGAGGGCACTGACCCCAACCAGGGCAGGTAGTGTCACAGCTGCTTTTAGTGTCATTTTACATGTTGAAGTATGAGTGAATACATGAGTTTATGTCTCTGCAACTAAAGGATTTTTCTAAACCCAAACCAAAAAAATGAAGTGTGTATGATTTTGTGTCACGGCAAGGTTAAAGTTCACAGTAGTCAGTGAGCCGATGGACGACGAAAAGGAGTGTGTGGACGTCGGACATGCTTTTCTGGACCTACAGGAACTGCTCCTCACTGGAAATGATGTCAGTGAGCAACAAATTGACGGTACGTGTTGCATGTGCGCCATACCAAGATTGTTAAAATGATTTAGATAGAGTACATTGTACAATGTTATGTATATTTATCATGGAAGTTCTCTTGTATATTGTATGAAACATAAAATTTTCTTACAGTACATCTGTCTCTGTGTCTCTGTTTCCTCCAGTCATGAGTGTGGATGAAGACAAGGAGGTGATAGGAAATCTGAAAGTGTCTCTGGAAGCAGCAAAAGCTCTGACTGGGATATACCAGGAGTTTCACCAGAAAAAGGAGGCCAAGAAAGAAAATGAGACGGATGAAGAAGATGAGGAGGATGAAGAGGAGGAGAAGGAGAAGGAAGAAGAGGAGCAAGTGGAGGAGAAGAAGAAACATCAGATACCAGTAATAGATCATGATGACGATGATAGTGACTTCTGAAAGCAATTAGTATGAAATTAACAGAATGTTTGTATCTTATTTTGCTGTTTGTAGCCTCTTCATCAACATTTCCAAAAGTAACAACATTTAAATAAAGAGTTTTTCAAAAATACATCTGAGGCTGTTCTTTGAAGTTTATTCATGGTTTTTATAAACTGGATATCCAGGTTCTTGAATCTCCCACTTTATCCAGTACATCTTTATATGTGCTTGATTGACAGGATCTTTCCTAGTAGACTTGCGCAACATTTTTCCTGGGTGACTTTGTTTCTCCACTAAAGTTAGAGCACAGAGCTGGAATAAAAATGTACAGTGTGATTGTGTGTATTGTTCCTCAAAAAGCCATGCAATTCAATTCTATCCTAAAGTTAAGGTTAACACAGTACAATAGCTTATTTTTAGACTTTGTATGTGTAAGAGCCAGCTTTTAGCAAAGGTATTGTTTTTGAAAGCTCGCCCTTGCCAGAGTGGTGTTAATCTGCTGATGATCTTTACTGCTGACAACTTATCATTTCAGAAATATGTTATTTGAAGGGAAAAACTGAAGATATATTGTGCCTTTCTCCTGGGTGCCAGCTGCAGTTCCATCACAAACCATGATTCTTGTGTTTTTTGAAGGGCTTAACATCACACTGGAGTTCTTCATCATATCTAAAATTCTCTGGTTAGCTCCTTAATTTGTGTTTAATCAACTCGCCATTTAGTTACTGATACATAGAAAACCTGGTACTGGTTGTGTTGCTGCATTGTAGGTGTCTGGGCATATCATTTGACCCTAAAGGGAACTTGACACCGTGCACCAAGGGCTAAGCAGAACATGACACACAAGTAAATGTATTAACAAAGTACTATATTTAATACATTCTTTTGATATCAATTGAAAAAAATATGAATTAATCATATGAAGACAGAATAAATATTATTAGGCAAATGTAACTGTAATTACATTTGCTTTTTGCCGTTACAGCTTTTTTTCTTGAGAGAATGAAAGTGTTATATTTGCAAGTCCTTAATCTGAAAGCGTATCAGTTCATAATTTCATTATTGCTAAACACAGAGGAACTCAACCAAAGATCAAACCACTTGATCTCGCTTTTAGTTAGTCCCGCGAGACTGTAATTTTCCCATTGTCTTTGAAAGCATCAAAAAATTGGCGACACCTGTAAACCCAACTAACGGCGGGCTCCCGTCAGATTTCCAGTTTGAGGCTACGAAATGCCACAAACCGCGAGACACCTGCCATAAATTCTGACTCCGGGGACCAGCTGTTGCGGCCATTTGGAGCTAAAAACGTAGTGTGATGGTTTATTTTCAAGTGCAGTTCGCTAACGTCTGCACTTTAACGCTAAACATCCAAACAAACAGCGCGAAGAGCAAGACGGTCTTTAATCGGCTAACGTTAACGGTACCATTAGCAGCATCTACAGTTTGCCCCTCGATTCAACAATGGTAAGACATAACGTTATGTTATTTTAACGTTATAGTCATGGAAGTGAACGTTTAAGCTTGCTAATTAGTTAATTAGCAAGTTGAATAATGCTAAAATAATGACTGCTAATTAGCTTAAGGCTAAGGCTAGTATGCTAAGTTAAATAATGCTAAAAGAATGACTGCTAATTAGCCAAAGGCTAGTATGCTAAGTTAAATATGATACAATAATGACTTCTAATTAGCCTAAGGATAGTTTATTGGTAACTTGCTAAGTTAAATAATGTTAATTGAAGTGTAAAGTACCACCATTACTATCTGTGGTAAAGAAATGCTGTAATTTAGCAAACAACACTGTTAAGGCTAAACGTAAGTTAAAGTCAGCCATCTTATTTCTTGAGTTAACGGACCTCTCATTTTCAAGTTGCTCCTTAATTAAAATAACAAACATGTTTGTTTGCCTTTGTCATTAACAGAAGGAGACACTGAAGCCTGTGAGCCACCAGCAGGCCAGCCAGCTGCTCCATAACAAGTTTGTTGTGGTTCTGGGAGACTCTAGTGAGTAATATTAGTCACTTAAATTCATATTCTTATTTTAAAACTGATCTTTGATAAAGAAGAAGTATGTTTTAAAAGTTTTACAGCAGCCCATTTCACTTGACTTTGTTGTCTGTCCATCTGCCAGCTTACCCAGCTCTATAGCACACGATGGGAACCTGAGAAAGATGTTCCTTAGCTCTGAATTTGCTTGATATGGTTTTAATCATTTAATATGAAGTTAGGTGATTAAAATCATGACTCAGAGTGATGAAATTGTACTGGCACAGGTGTTTGTCTCAATATGATTGCTCTTTCTATGAGGAGAGCAGTTCCAAAAAATAATTGCAGCCTCAAAATTTAAAAAAATAAATAGAAGTGATATAATTAATTGAGAGAAAAACAATCAACCAATTAGGATTGAGAAAGAGGGCTAACTAATGGTTAGAAATTGTCTAGGACTATGTTTAATTCCCATTTCTACACAGGTCAGGAAAGAGATCAAAGGTCAGGTTAAGGTAAAATGTACAACAATTGACTATTGGTTAGGAAAAAAAGACATGGAAAGAGTGGCTGAAACCCTCACAGGCAAGCTTACTTGCCATTTTTATTTTTTTATGGCTGTTGTCCATCTGATTTGTCTTAAGGATTTACATGCAGGGTAGACCAATGCTAATTTAGGAGCAGAGTGACAAGAAAGTGGCAAGAACACAGTAGTCTTGATGTGTATTAACAGAATATGGTACTGGGGAACGGAGGACCTTGGAAACATGGATACACTTTAGTTGTGAATGTTGGTCTTTTTGGCTGTTGGGAGAAATTTGCCTTGGTGGCTTTCCCCCAGAAAGTTTGGGGTTTGATCTAAAATGAATAGATTTAAGTCATAAAGGGCTTTGTATTTTTTTTTTTGCACTGCTCTCTGTATCTCACCCTCAGTTCAGCGGTCTGTGTACAAGGACCTTGTCGTGCTGTTGCAGAAGGACAAATATCTCTCTGCGAGACAACTCAGGACCAAGGCAAGTGATTTGTTACAAGCTGGCGTTTACTGATTTACATCTATATACAAATTTCCTTAGTCTCCCGCCCTAGTTGTTCCTTTCGTCCTCACTCTCTCATATCTTTCTTCTTCAGGGTGAGATGAGCTTTGAACAAGACTGTCTGGTGGAAGGAGGTTGTCTAAGTCCAATGCACAACGGGACAGAGTACCGGGAGGTTCGGCAGTTTCAGTCCTCCCACCACCTGGTCCGCTTTTACTTTGTGACGCGCATCTACTCTCGCTACATGCAGAGCATCTTAGAAGACTTCCGCCGTGGCTTGAAACCAGATGTAGTCATTATCAACTCCTGTGTTTGGGATATTTCAAGGTGGGTAGGTGAAGGAGTAATTAGTAACCATGCTAATTACTTTCATATGGTTATACTGTAGTTTAAGGTGGTGAGAGTGGTTTGGTGTGAAACCTAAGCTCAAGACCTGGTTGATGGTTGATACAAATCATGTATGACTTTAAGAACACATGGAAATAAAAAAAAAAAAAAGAAATCATGTAATTGCTTTGCCCATGTGCCTATGTTAGTTGCTATCTTTTTCTATGTAAGAAATATACTGCAAAATATTTTTTTGAATATTTGTATATCGAAGTCACTCTTTCTCTTTCTTTTAAGACTCACCCTACACTTGAAAAGTTATATATACATTTATCTGTTCACATGTATTAGTTCAACCAGCTAACTCTACCCACCAAATAAAGGATTTCTCTGTATCTGTGTTGGGTTTTGTAGGTACAAGTCCACTTGGCTTAATGACTACAGGGAGAACCTACATAAGTTCTTTGATGAGCTGAAAGAGATTCTGCCAAAGGAAACTCTAGTCATATGGAACCTCACCATGCCCTTAGGAGAGAGGATCAAAGGTGGTTTCCTGGTGCCTGAGGTTTGCATCACCAGACATTTGCATCATAACCAGACATGGAAATTTGGTCTTGTTGGGTCATATTAGTACACAGTTTGTTATTAACATGAGTCCAGAGGGCAACTAAACATTTGGATTAAGTGCACAAGCATTTTATATTAATTAATGGCACCAGCAAGTTTATATGTAAAAACCCTGTACTCCCCTTGGGCGACATCACAACCTTTAAAACATCCCAGTAATTCAAAGTGAAGAAAACTAGTGTTGTTATTCCATCAAGAAAGAATGTTGCGGTAACTGTTACACCTCTCCCTGATCCTGAATGGCCCAGACCACACCAGACCCAACTTCATTAGTGGAACTAAGCATTCCACCGCTTGTCTCCCCTGTCACTGGTAAGATGCCTAATTTTGACCCAACATCACCACACTTTGTCTGACGGAGGGTAAGAGGCTTATATCTTGGCACTTTCTCCTGACTTCTGCTACCCTTCCAGTCTTAAAACTTTGTCCGCTCTCCCTCCATCACCTCAGATTGAGCACAAGGCTCCCCAGCTGCGTTATGACGTGATTGAGGGCAACTTCTACAGCGGGACTCTGGCTGACCTCCATGGGATGGATGTGTTGGACCTCCACTTCCAGTTCCGCTTTTCCCTGCACCATCGTACAAAAGATGGAATCCACTGGAACGCCCTTGCCCACCGCAAGATAACCTGTCTGCTGTTACAACACACCGCAGAGGCTTGGGGTGTGATTATGCCCTGTTCCCTGACTACTGTTGGTGAGGAGGAATTCTGCCCAACACACACACACACACACACACACACACACACACACACACACACACACACACACACACACACACACACACACACACACACACACACACACGAGGGCATGTGGTTTAGGCCTACTGTAATAATGGGATGGTTGTTGTTACGTTCTGTGTTTGTAGTCCAGAGCACTTCAGATACGTACAATACTCTGGCAACTCTTAGTTGTTTGACCAAAGTATGCATTTATGGCCTTCTTTACTATTTTTTTCTTTTCTTTTTTTAAGAACTTTGTTTGATAAAATTAAGTTGATATGAGTTTGTTGTTTTACTGTAGACCATGCTAAGGTTACTGCTCAACAGCCAGCCTCTGGGAATGCTACTAGATCTGCAGGTAAGATGCTTATAATATGTTTTTCGGATTATTTCTATTGATTGATTAACAAAAGTGAAACAAATGTGGGTAACATAAATCCCAATAACTCCTATGATCTTCCAAGATGAATGCATAGGACATAAGGAAATGTGTTAGGGTTGTTACCTGTTAAATTGTACACTTGACGTCCATCAGGATCAGGATGACTGTCATATAGTCAACTGTTGAAAGAAAGTTTGAGAATCTAATTACCTTGGGGGGAGATCTTAAAGGGGCTGCGTGCAACATTCGTATGAGTTGTCTTCACAAGGTTCTCAACATGGAGGTGGCTGAGTCAGGAGCTAGCAGGTAACAGTGCAAACTCCATGAACAGCGCTGACAGAGCTAATAGTGTAAACCGGGGGAATCGGAGGGTGAGTGCTACACTTCCATGGTGACGTCAGCCCGCTGGTAACTGTTATGTGAATACAGTGCAAAGCGGTGGGAATAAGATGTAGTCAAAATCAGTAAAATGCCTGGTGGTAGGCTTTCTGAAATCTGCAGAGACCCCAAATAGATGATGGTATCACTGTTTGTTTTTTGTTGTTGTTGTTTTGTCAGTTTAGAGAATGACCACAGCATTGCTATGAATCCTGTGACCTGAAGCAGTTCTCTATTTTACTTGTCTGTTTCTGATGCATGATGCCATGCTATGTTTTCAGGAGTGTTCAGAGCCTCCAACTACAGCAACCCTCCTTCCACCAACTATTCTTCCAAAATGGGTAAGACTTAAAACATCTACACAGACAGGCTTGTTGGATTTTTATGTTTTGTGCTTAATCTCTTTGCTATGTTATTGATTTGTGTTTAAAATACTGCTTAAAAACCTTCAGCCAAATAAATGATGTAAAATAAAAATATTGCAGCTCATATATAATGCATTGTGACTGCAGAACGTGTCTGTCATCTAAAGTGTCAACAATGAACTGTCAGGCTCTTGTGCAGTACAAGTAATTTCAAAAGATCATAACAAAGCAAACTGCCCCCTACCTCAATTGTTTCCCTTTCACAGGGGGAAAATACAATGGCTTCAGGCAGGAGTTCTACAGTGATTCAGTCCCTTGTGGTTACTTGGAATTTGAGAACATCCCACGGCCACATAGAAATAGGGATGGTGGAGCTTACAGACCTGCCCTCTCACCACTGCCTCACCCACCAGTCCACGGACATCGATATACAAATGGACAGGATGGAAATGGTAAGTGTGCAGACTTTGGTTTTTGGGAGAGGGACCTAACATATGATGTATTTTCCATCAACCAGACCACTTGCACTGCAGCATAAATATTTGCTTTTAAGACCAAGACATCTTTTGGTTCTTCTGATCTAGTTCTATGTATTGAAACTGTACACAAGCAGCCATGTCAGCTCTAGAACCCATTAACATGTCCTGTATGTTCTGCAGGTTTCGACCACAGGCCTCCCCACCACTTTGAGCCCTACAACAAGCACCATCATCAGCAGGTGATGAGGAGCCGACATGCCAGACACCACTATGCTCCGTACACCCATCACAGACCCAGTCAAAACGACCATCATGGCCACTACTACTGAGGCAGGGAGTTTTTACAAGACCCAGATTTGGTCTGATTCTACTTAATGTTACTTACTGCAGTCTCTTGCCTCACCTGCAGTACATTGTTGTTTTCATTTTTTGAGTTTGTTGTTTGGCACTGAATACTAGATTTTAATGTGTATTTTTCCCTTTCAATGCGTTTTAAATTCTGCACAAAGTGATTTTGACTTGAACATTTAAGTGGAAATAAGTGTGATTCATGCAGTTCTTCTAACTTGCAGCAACTTCATTTAACCCTTTGGTGAAATAAAAGTGTTACAGGCTTTGTTCCTAACATTACTTGACTAAGCTTTTTATTTATTCCATTAGTCAGATAAGTCATTACCCTGGCATGATTAAATAGAGCTAGCATGTATTTTTAGCATGTATATACTCTACAGAAAATACATCTAGACTCTTATTGTGCACTTGCAAACTGGTTCAGCTCATTTCTGTCAGGTTACAGATGACATACAGGTAGAATAAGTAAAAATGGAAATTAACACAATGATGTTTCTTTCTCTGAACTGAATTGTTTGCATTTATTGTCTGAATTACTACAAATACAAAAGATACAAAGGGAAAGAAACTATCCATAGGTGCAAGTACATAAAAAATTACTTGTTGCTAGTTTCCCCTCTGACCCCACAAAGTGTTGGTAAAAGTGGTGCATACAAACTGTTTTAGTGAAAACACGACACCTTCATAATGTGACATTCAGGAGTCAAATCCATTAGGACTTCATTCAAAACACCAAGAAGTGTTACGTCGACATAAAGTCACTCAATGTTATTAGTGCTATAGGCTTAACTTTAAACATATTGGATACAGTTTCCTGAGAATAGTGAAAAGCAAAGAGGATAAATAGAAGAGAATGTTGAAGTGGAATAACAATAAAGAACAAAAGCTTTTCTTGATGTACTGCCAGTGGCAATCATGGCTGTGGGCCAATGGTGTGCTGTCCTAGGCCATGAGGAGGCGGTGCACTTTCTGCAGCTGTTGCTGGGATAGGACGAGGCGGTGGACTTGTTCCTGTCCACGGGTGCATGGAATGGCAACGCGACCCACAAACACTGTTCCTCCCTGCTTCTCTTCCTTTGCCTAAGAAACAACACATACATACACATGATGTAATTTTACATGTGTATTGTGTCATTTCCTGAACAAGTATTGATCAGATCTTGGACCTGATGGTGTGTGTGTATGTATGTATTTTATGGTTTTACCTTAACAAAGGAGGAGATAGGGAAGGTGGCGAAGTCAGAGGAAGCCTTAGCGCCAGGTTGATGGGAGACCACATGTTCAGCTACTTCTCCCTGAAACAGAAAGATGTCCAAATATTTGGTTTTGTATTGCTGTCAGCTTACTGACATGGTGAGAGAGCACATACGATTCTGAAGCTGTTACCTTGAGTTTGGCCAGAGCATCACTGAGGCTCTGCAGTCGAGCAGTCTGCTCCAGCAGCTGGGAGCTGGCACTAACTGGAAGAAACACAGGACAGGACAAGACAAAAAATTAATCACTTCACTCAGCTGTAAAGAGAGGAAAGTCCTGAAACTGAGACACACACGCATACCTGCTGTCTTCCCAGTAATGTCCACCACTTTAACCTCTGAACTCAGCTTGAGCAGAGTTGATAGCATTTGGTCAGTCCTGCGATAGATTCCTGTGTTGAGTCCATCTGGTGGCATGGAGCTGTCTTTGGACGCTTGTGGTAGTTTGGGAGGGCAGAGTGGAGGCAGGGAGGCCAGCTGGGCTCTCATCTTCTCTGCCTGTTAGCAACATATACCCAGTTATATGTCTATATCACCAAACTTTAGGGCTATACTTTCATATCTTTAACATTTGAAGCTTTGCATGTCTCATATTTTATCATGAGTTTGTCTTTTTCATTAATTCAACATTCTTTAAAGGTATACTATGCAGGATTGATGGTTATTGTATGTAACCAGCATACGATACAATAACATGCTTACCAGCAAAATTGAAAGGAAAAGCCAACCTCAGATTCTCTCTCGTTTGGTATTTTGCCTCACTATACTAGCGTTTTTTGGTCCTGTGCCTCTTAAATGCTCACTGCTTACAGTCTGGCACCTGGTTGCTACTTGTTTATAAAGACCTGAGCTTGGCGGGGTACACACCCAGCCACCACTGGAAACCAATTCTGCAAATGGTATAACATTTATAATCCTGGGCAGCCTTAAATGTATCTGCAACTGTGCAATATACCATCTTAAACAGGATGAACAGACATGCAAATACATAAAACAAGTGTTGATTTAGAATTTGAATGTCAACGTTATAAATTAAGCTTTGACTTAGCACAGCTTACCAGCCATAACACTATACAATATTACTAACTCCGACACCAGTGTACCTTGAGTCTGTTGTTTTCATTCTTGAGGTGTTTAATGCCCAGCCTCTGGGCTTCAACCTGCTGCCTGAGGAGAGGAGAGTCCACCACCTGCACTGGTCCTGCCAGAGATGGAGGCAGACCTGTTGCAGAGAGAAAGGGAGAATGGTGAGGCATTCAGTCACTATAACAGCTTGTGTTTCTCTCCAAAATGTGGAGACTATTTTTGTGATAGTGTAGTACAATTACACCACCTGCAGGGGAAACATCTCAACAGCTGGTTGAAACTGCTTTTCAGAGGGTTGAATTAGGTGCCATCACACCTTTTATCAAACATTAAATGACAATCTGTTTTCAAAAAGTGACCATAACTACACAGACATTCACCTCCTGCGGCTCCCTGAACAATGGAGGCAATTCCAGAGGCAGGTTGGGCTCTCAGGCCCTCAATGGTCATCTTTGATTGGTTGTTCAGACGTTGTTTCAGCTCTGCCTTCTCCGCCTCCAGCTGGTCAATGTCAGCCTGCAGGGCATCCATCGTCTCCTCGAACTCCCTGAAGGTGAGGAGAAAGGACGGTGAGGGGAAACGTAATAAACGTGTTGAAATGCAGTCATGTCTTTTGTTTGTCTTAATTGTTCTTACTTTTCTTTCTTCTTCAGCAGGGCGAGGTTCTCGTCCAATTTGGTCTGAATCTTCTCCACCCGTTCATCTGCGTCTTTGGTGGAGGTGTCCAGCTTCTTCTCCAGCAGGCTCAGACGGACATTGGCCTCGCTCAGCTCTTCACCCTGTGAAGGAGGTACAGCCACGTCACGTTACGCCTGCTGTTTCTGATTCGTACCATTTCAAATTGTCAGACTTATGTAGCATGTAAATATGCAGAGAAACGTTGAGTGATTTCTGTTGTTTGCTTGAGTGTCTCACCTTGATCTTGAGGGACTTCTTGAGCTCCTTGATGACCGTCTCTCTGTCTTCTAGTTTCACTCCCAGACCTTCGGCGTCAGTCATCTCAGCCCTGACGATGGATGCTCTCATTTCCACTGGAGGAGTCTGAGCATGTGGAGGACAGGATCAAACAGTAAGAAGTGGAACAGGGAAGACACGACACACTGTAGAAATGTGCTTGGTTTAAATCAAAGTGAAAAAGTGAAGGCATACAGATACCTTGCCCTGTGGTTTGTCAGCATCGTACTCTCCTTCCTGCATGGCCGTAGCCATCTTGTTCATAGTAGCAATGACGGAGGTGCAGGACTGTCGCAAACACTCTGGACCATTCAGGCCATGAGCTCCATACACCTTGGAGAAAAGAGTTTAGATTTATATAATACAATAACACCTCACTTAAAACCAATCACCTGTCAAATTGTCCCAAAACAACAGTACTTAAAATAGTCTGGACACAGGACAATGTTTTAAAACTTAAGTTCAACATGAATCAGACAGTATTTGGAAATACTTACTCCTGCTTCAGGGCTCAAGGTGTCTTTTAATCAAGTCAGCATACTTTTGACTACATTACAGTATTTAAATTCTTGATAGAAAAATCCCCAACCATTGTACATGATTATTTGGTGTCAAACTACCTGCTCCACAGCCTTGCAGGCAATATCCTCCAGTTTGAGAGCATTGAGGCCTTCCTGTTCTGCCAGCGGAGCAACCATCTGAGCTCCAGCTGCAGCCAACTCCTGCAGCACGGCCACCACGCGAGTCTGCTGGCGCCTGCACTCTGTCAGCGTCTCCGACACCTCCCAGATGAAACACAACGTGTAAGTGAAACATATACTGTGGAGCAATACTTTCATACAGCCATCTGTGTGTGTGTGTGTGTGTGTGTGTGTGTGTGTGTGTGTGTGTGTGTGTGTGTGTGTGTGTGTGTGTGTGTGTGTGTGTGTGTTAACTTGTCTATGTGTTTGTTTCTGTATCCTATACCTGTGGTCCAAAACTGAGAGCAGCAGGCACTCCAACCACATCTGTTCCAGGCATGCGGCGGCGGATCTTCTTACAGAACTGTTTGATATCAGAGCAGGAAGTGTCCAGGTCCTTCAGTAGGACAGCGAGGCCAGAGCTCTCCTGACCTGCTGCCAGGAACGCCCGCAGGCGAGCTACCTCCACTCCCATGCAGTCCAGGGCACTCTGGGTAAACTGAGAGGTGAGAGGGTACAGTTAGTGTAGTTAAGAAACCCTATTGCTGTATTCTAATTTCTGTTTTACTTTGCTCATCATAGGTATGTTTTGTCTTTCTTCAAGGAGGAAAAAATAATGTTTCAAACATTCCCACTGTTCGGATTTCTGTTTACTGTGAAACTAAAGAAAATTACACTGCTGAAGAAGCTTGAGGTACCTTAATATGATCAGCTAGCTGCACTGTGCAGTCCTCAGCGTGATCTGCCAGATGGACACTGTACAGTTGCTGGAAGACAAATCAATAGTGAGACACAAATTGCACCAAAATCATGATGTTGGAAAATGGATTGCACTCCTTCCCTTTAGGGTACACTTTAAATCCATAAATTTGATTGAGCTGGTGTGCCTGAAAGACCAATACAACTCTGTAAAGCTGTTTATTTAATATGAAACTACATTTGTTTGTTACCTGATAGTACTTGATGGCCTTAGTCAGAGGTTCCACCTGAACAGTCTCATCTAGCTGATCTTTATGCAGCAGGTCGATGAAATAATCCAGAGAGCGCTCATGGAAGCTCATTTCAGAGTAGAGAGTACCCATGCGTTTAAAAACCTCCACGCCACAGGTATTTAGAGCCCTAGAAGAACCGAGAGGAGAGAAAAGATTATTCAGAAGAAATCTAATTTTTGTCATTTGTAAAAAACAGTAATTCTGCTTTTGTTGCCGGCAGTCTCGACACAATTCTAAGATAATACAGGGTTTATTTGTTTGTTTTTTGACCCATTAATAATGAAGCTGCAGTGCTTACTGTTCATATTTGTGCAGAGTGGCCTGCAGCAGACTGAGGGAGTACACCAGTCCTGCAGCAAAACTGCGCTGTTCTCCTGGAGGCCCTCTGAGCCCCGTCCCCTCGGCCAAGTTCCCATTCAAGTCAAACTTCTCCTGGGCCTGTTTACTGATCAGCTCAGCCTATCAGAACACGTAGAATAACAGAAACAAATGAAGAAAAACAAAATATAGAAGCACTTCTCACAAGTGCACCCACAAACACATTAACCGCTCCATACCTTGCAGATGAGCCTGGGGATGAGCAGCAGGACCAGAATACAGTCGTGATCTCCACCGTGACGGAGGAAGGAGTCCGGCATGAAGGAGGTGAGGAGGGATACCTGTCTGTTTGACTGAGCCACTTCCATTTTCCTCAGCTCCATCTCAATGGCCTTTGAACACAGATCATAAGCTCATGTCATCAAAGGTGTGAAACGGTTAAACTCATCACTTTTGGCGCGATAACACATGAAGATTACCTACCTTGGCATAAGCCTTGGTCTCTGCAAACTTAATCTTGAAGTCAAATAGCTCAGCAGGAGGTTGCTGAACTTGTTCAGCATTTGCGCTCTGCTGGCTGACCAGCTCCCTGTTGGCCTCCTGGGAAAAAGCACACAGTGTCAGGACATCCTCTGATTATTTCTTTGAGCATGCGTGTTTCCCTCCTCTCCACTCACCTGCAGGCTGGCGGTGAGATCTCTGTATTTGCTGATGGTCTGCTGGTAATCAGCCACAGTCTCCTGGGCAGCCTCCACCCTTTTCTCAGCCTCTCTGACCTTCGCTGAACTCAGGTCCACCTGCTCCCTCAGCTCCATTTCCGTCTCCCGGGCATTCTCTTGGAGCTCATCGTTCATCTCGTTGATGGCCTCCTAATGTTAGAGCAACGAGATAGAGGTCAGTGATAAATATCCTTTTTTTTTTTTTTTTTTTTTAAATCTTTTTCTTTTTTAAAATTATTTTCTGGTTACTTATACCATTATGTTATTACAAGCTAACTGTGAATTCTTAAATAGTATGAACATATATTGTATTGGTTCAAAAAAAGAAACGTTAGTGGACTTAATACTGGAGATGGGAATCCTAAATGCAGTTGTACAAACCAAATCAGTGACAGTTTCTCTCAGCTCTCTGACTTTCTCCTCCAGGTCGAGGTTCCTCTCAGTCAGAGTCTCCACCATCTCCTCTGACCCCAGAGCAGCATCCACCTGGTAAGTACACACACACACAAGCATATGTGTACAGTTAAATTCTGAGATGGCAAACAAACAAGAACAGTCCTTGTTTCTTTTAAATGTCCATTATAAGTACCTCAGCCTAAACCTTTTCTGTAAACAACTATATTTATATTCACTGTAGTGTAACCTCCAGAAAGCATAATCAGAAACTCATTCCTCTCTGTAATCATATTCCTTCTCTTTCTCGTGTCTTGCTGACTTTACCTGCTCCTTCAGTTCATCGATAGTGGCTTCTGCCTGCTTGACCTCGGCCTGCAGTTTTTCCTTCTGAGTCCTCAGAGCCTCCAGTTCAGTGTTCTTCTTCTCCATCTGCTTCTGCAGCTTCACATGCTCCTGCTTCTCTGAAGTAGACAAGTCACGCATCCTGAGGAGGAAAAGGAAAATTAAAACATGTTTTATCGGGTGCGGATCAAAATGTTGACAGCTTAAAAATGCAAAAGCTTCAAAGTGTACTTTTTTTTAAAAATGTATACTTTAATCAAAGGGAGGTTTTAAGACAGCTGACTGACCGAACCAGTGCCTCCTTCAGTCTGCCATTCTGCTCTTCCAGCTGTTTGACATGGTAGCTAGAGGCCGCTCCATCTGAGCCTGCAGGAGAGAGCAGAGGCAACACAGTGAGGGAAAGCGGTGCATAAATAAAAAAGAAAGAAAGCGAGAGAGACACAGGTAAAAGAGATAAAAGGCCTTTGTGGACTAGAGTAGAGTGCAAACCTTTCTCTGAAATCTCGTGTCTAAGGATCTCCAGGTCCATGGAGAGCTCCTCCACTTTCTCTTTCAGCGTGTCTACCTCCACTTGCAGTGACTCCGCCCGCTCTTCCGCCATCTCTTTGTCCAGTGTAGCCATCTCTATGGCGTCTGCTGTGTCAGACATCTCCTCCATGTAGCGGTCCTTCGCCTCCTGTGCCTCACGAGCTTCCTGAGAGGAGGGGGTGCAAAAAAAAAAAAAAACTTTAGAGAGTCTCATATGTAACAGTGGAGCTGCTTCTCTCACTCTTATGGGCTTGGAAAATGTTTCACGTTGTATAGATCTGTATTAATTTCATCTTTGTCCCAATTTATTGTAAATACAGATAATGCTATACGTCAGCATTGTGTGTACCTTCTTGGCCTCTTTGAGTTGTTTCTGCAGCTCTGCCTGCTGCTCCTGCATTTTGGTCTTCCACTCTTGTAGCTGCTCCAGCTGGATCTTGTGTTTCTCGAGCTCCTTCAGCTTGGCCTTGTCCTCCGTCCGCTTCATCTTCAGCGTTTCCAGCTTCTCCTCCAGGTCCTTGACCTGAGCTCGCATTGATTCCTCTTCCTGAGATGGATGGATGGGTGGAGGGGAGAGGTGAGGGAACAGTTTAAATGTGCTGCCTTTGGCAAAGGTAGAGGATTAACTGGACTTCATTTATGACCCCAGATTTTATTTTTTAGGCAGTAACATAAAAACAATATTCCGCCACCAAAACCCAAGAGCAAGGTTATAAATGTAAATTTAGCTGCCCCCAATTAATTTGCCAATAATTTCCTCAGTTAATTAACTTAGTATTCACCGCCTCAACAGGAACATTAACATTAAAGATCAATAAAGAGAGATTAATCCATTCCCTTCAAACACAATGGTGGAATTGAGTGTTTCATTCAGTGTCTCAGAACGTTAAACCATGCATCGTCACTGCATAATTCACCATGAAGACATTACAAACCAAATTCAAGTATTGAGAAGATGTACTGAGGGTCATTTTGCCCTCTAATGTTACGAGTTTGTTAGTAAACTCATGCCAGGTATCATCAGCATGCATGTAGCCATTGGAAAACTCTACCTGCTTGGAAATGGCAGGTTCCACCTGGTCAAACAATAACATGAATGAAATGGGATAGCTCATTAAACTGACAAATATGATGGAAAAATAAAAACAAACTGATGGAGATGTGACAACATGGCAAAGCGCAAAGCACTAAAATAATGAATTGATCTTTTAAAGACCACATGTTGATCTTTTGTGCTGTTGATATTGTCATCAAATCCACATGAAACTATGAAACTTTACACCTTTTATGGGTATATTCTTTAAGTCGAGCTGACCAAAATTGTTTCTTCTCATTCTCAGTGACCCACCTTGCTTGGAGTTGCTGGGACCGGCGCTGCCACTGCTGCAGGCGACCCACTGGGCTGAGGCATAACAGGAGCCCCCAGTGCACCTTGGTGGGAGGAAAGGCCCGCCTCACTGACATCAGACAGGGAGGATGGCAGGCTTTCACGAGACGCCTGTTGACCAAGGCAGGTATGTGTTGGAGAGTAACGAGATAAAAATAGGAAGGAAAGGCAGATGGCATGGCGTTAAGTATTTGAATGACAGTAAACAATCCAATAATAAAAACAAGAGCTTCTCCCACATACAACTTTCAAACCATTAGAATATCCAGGGTAACATGCCGTGCCGCTGAATTCACCTCACGACAGCTCATGAGCTAAAAACAATAATCTTCCTGACTCCGACGACCCGAGAACAAACATTTCACCTCCTAGTGTCCCTCGCAAAGGATGTTGTCCTACACGTTCACACAGACACCACTTTTATCTGGTAGAGCCCAGCACCTGTGCACCAAAGGACAACAAATCACCACTCCCAGTGACGTAACAAGTGAGGTACCCTGATATGACAGAGCGTACCGTGAGTGACAGGCTGGGCCGTCCAGAGGGACGTAGCAAGAGGGAGGGGAGGGAGGTGGCAGGCGTGAGACGACTTGGAGCGCTCCACTGCCACAGCATGATCATAGAGACTGTGTTAGGACTCCCAAGGGTTATTTGTCAAACTCAGCTACAAAGTTAGCTTAATGCTACAGAATAAAACCTTGTATGACTGTGTTCTTATTCATACACATTATCATTACCAAGACACTTACACAACCATCCTGCTATTATGCTCATACTGTATATATTTATACAAGTGCAGAGAAGTACAACCAACTTTTGAAAAGAAAGTTTGAAAATAAATTTTTAAACATAAACAACATTGACATAATCATCAGACAAAGCATACAATGATTAAATACTCAGATTTTTTTTTTTTACATTCTGATCAAGGTTTGAAGGGTCAAGAAAAAACACTAAATACTTATACTAAATGACTTCCAATGACGTACCTTCAGATCAAATTACAGCATACCTAACACCTAAATCAACTACAGCCACACATCATCTGTTAAATAAGTAGGTGTTCGCATTTATGGTAATTATTTCTTCTGGTAGATATCAGTTAAAATAAGCCACCTGCACCCTACACCTCCACATATTCAGTCATAACTGTGCAGCCGTTATGAGTCTACTACTGTAGTAAAAGCTTTTAAATGTAATTACCAGAACCTGCCATCTAGCTGACCAAAGGACTATTAAAACAATCCAACAGGACCTTCATGAGAGAACTGCTTACTGAAAAGCCAATATATACCCATAATTATGAATCTCAATCTTAGATTTTTCAAAAAAATGCAATCCTGGTTGTGTTCTTACTGTAGTTTGAGAATGAGCATGCACTTCTTATCATACAACACAAAAATGCATGGCCTTTGAATTTTTTTTTAAACATTTAAAGCTGTGCCCTTGATTAAGTTGCCAAGCACCCACAGAACGCAGAAACATTAAAATAACAAAACATTTCAAAACTGCTGTTTTAAATCACTGTTTTCCTCCCCCTGTCTGCTGTAGACGAGCTCACCTTTCCAGAGCGGCGGGTAGAGGACTGGAGGAGGGGAGGAGGTGAGTTGCAGAGAGAGGGATGGACACACACGCGCGCACACACACACACACACACAAGCGCACATGCGCACGTACACACATCCAGTGGTGAAGCAAGAAAAGATATTAGCAGCACAAAAGAAGCATACCAGCTGTTAGTTCATATCGACTGATCATCTTTGATGGCTGCATGCACCGTTTAACACCATTTTAAAAAGCAGTTATTCTTCATGAGTCACGCCATAGAAGCAGAATAAAATGTGAACTTGTGGAACAAATGTCACTGAATTGTGAGGCCAGGAGGAATGAGAAAGAAATCATCTTTATGACCTTACAACTGTGAAAATGTTGCCTCTAAATGTGCACACAGGATGCCTTCACCAGAATACAAAAGTAAATCAAACAGAAAGAGCAAACAGACAACACCTGGCGTACAAAATGGAGTGCAGCAACAGAAAACCGAGAGAAAATACAATGAAAATCATGTCAAGAGATGAGATGTCTTTATGTCCCGTGCAAACGTCAACACGTCAAAGGGAGAAATAAATACAAAAGATGAGTTGCCACGTTAGTGTGATTAAAAACAACCAAAGCAAAAGCAAATGTGCTGGATTTAAAAGTTTCTACCTTCTTAACGTTCACAGGTGTCTGCAAAAGGTATTCAGAAAAACAAAAATGAGACCCAAAGGCTGGAACCCATTCACAATGTACAGAAAAGAGAGGAAAACACTGCAAAGGACAAGTCCGGTCTGACTTGTCTTGTTCAACACATTCAAACCAACATGAGTGCTCTGAAAAAGGCAGGAATTGAAAAAGATTGAATATTTGGACAAGCAATATTTTTTAAATCCACAACGCATACACAAAGATCCACAAAACCCAACAATCTTTGAAGCCAAGTCAGGGAAACCACACAAGATTACTAAAGTGACAAAGAATGAAAAAAGCTGTGAGGTGCAGGTAAAGGTTGCCTACCTGCTTGGTTGTTCTGGGAGTCTCAGGAATGTCTGGAGGAAACAAAATAAGAATTATTATCTACCAATATTATTATTATTAAGTTTGACATACTGAGTTTTAAAAGTATGAGTTTCAAACACAGTTCACACTCACCTTTTTGTCTTGGTATCTTTGCAATGCCTGATTCAGGAGTATCTGGTGAGGTGGCACTGGAGCCATCTTCCACCACCTGGATCTGTACAGAGTCACAGAGAAACACAGGACAACATGGACATAAAAAAACAAGGTTGGGAGCAGGAACAAACATCATTTGTAATTGTACATTCTGGGAAAAAAAAGAAAGGATCCTCAAACATATCCTATTAAACTATTCACACTTTTCATACTAATGAAAGTATACGGGCATTCTTTCTTGCATCTCAACACATTTATGCCACCAACCTGGGACTGTCTGACAAATATCCCATGATTTTCCTCACAGGTGAAGTAGCGTTTCCCCTGCACGGTGCCGTCATTCTTGCCTTTGGCCTCATCCAGTATAACGCCAACCCATTTCCCAGAGGCAAAGAGGGTGGCGCCAATATAGGCAACGGTACCACGCTGACCCTTCCCTGTCACCTCAACAATAGAGCCAATCTAGGGGAGGAGATGCAGAGATAAGAACATGGCAGACTGTGAGTCATTATATATTTGTTTATAATATTTTGTTTATTTACATCAATTTCCTACTTCCTTGTATGTGTATTGTAAAGTGACTGACCTTTGGAGGTTTACCACTCTCCACCGTTCCTGCACTGCTCATTTTGCTGATCAGTTGGCTGGTCAGCTGGAGGATTTGGGACATACAGATGGGGGGAAATATGGAATGGAAATGAGGGGTTAGGTAAGAGAAGTAGACATAAGGAAGAGGGAAGGTGAGGTCATTACAAACCAAAGAATTTATTGTTAAAATTTCTTACATCTTCAAGTATGGAAGCTTTTATATCTGAATTTTGCTCAAATAGACATGGCTTACTATGGAGTATGCATGGCAAATTATTTTCAATACTGTCTACCAGATGTGCAAATGACCTGAACAAACGTAATGTTTAATATGCAACAATAACAACCCATAATTCTCCTTGCTCTAGCTACTAAGAGCAGTCTTTGTACTTAAAAATATCTATTGTCATAGTCTTAAGGCTATAAAGCACAGCAACATACTCATGCACCCAGTCATATGTCCTGGACCACACCAAACTTCCTCAAGTCACATCTCTGCCTTGCTCACACAAAGATGCTCATTCAAGACAAAATAGGACAGCAGTCGAGTCTAATCCTTTTATGGAGCTGTGGAGACACATGAATTCACGCTGCCTTGCAGTTTTAAACCACAGGGCAGAAAACTGGATAGACCAGGGTTATCAAATGCTTATGAGAGAAGCAAAGAGAAGGATGCAGACTCCTCTACATTTATTTAGGATTAATGGGAACACAGCTTGCCTGCGGGTCAAACATAAGAAAAGAAACTTCATCTTCCCTTCAGGATATCTAGAATTACTCAAATTATACCCCTGCTCGTTTTAAACGATTAGGACCCAAAATGCTACAAAGTGAATCCTGCATCCAGTGTATGGTAAGTGCCCAAAATTAACTTTTACAAGTTTAGCCATTATAATGTAATGACTTCTACTGATTAAATGCATCAATCTAAAGTACAGCCGATGTACTTAGATTATTCAATATCGAGTATCCATGTTACTCACCCTTGGGGTATACGAATGTCGCCTGCTCATAGCCATAATAACAAGTTAAGATGGTTTCTCCTCCAGTACAAAGATAAGGCTCAAGTGCTAAAGTTTTCACATGCCTTCCTCTTCCAGAGAGAGAGGAGAGGACAATACAAGACTGTGATTTGAGGGAGGGATCATGTGTGGTGCATCACAGCACGTCACATCTGATTTAAACTGAGAAAGGGAGGGTAACATCCAGCTGTTGTGTCTTCCCACAGGACAAACACATGGATGTTAGCTTCAAATATTAATGGAGCCACTTCAAAAGCAATTTACAGTTTTACATTTCTATAGATATAGCCAGTAACACAACACTCAGTTGAGATTTCTCTTATACATTATATTCTCGTATTTCATATGTTTTACAACGTCATCTTTAACAAACTAACATGTTAACAAATGCTCTTGTAATTATTCAATCAGTTGTCAACTGACAAACAGGGGTTAACTTCAGCTAACATTTCTTAGCTTGGTATCGTTGACGTCACCGTTATTTAGAGGATGCTAGGTTAATTTAATCATTTGTTTTTATTCTGTCAAAAAGAAAATAGTACATAAGATGCGTATAACGTTTCCACACTTGCAAATAAATACACAATGCAACAAAACAGCTGCTTTACGACAGGAAGAGGGTGGACAAAGTGCAATAGGGAGAAATGTCCTAAAAGGCAATCAAGCTATTCTGCTTTAATGTTGCTGCTTTGTTAGCTTGCGTTACGTTCAGATTAATACTAACAGCCATATACTAAATAACTGTATACTGGCATCACTTACGCTTTACTTTGTCATTTAGCTTTAGCTATACGTCAGAATTGAGTTTTGTGCTAGCTAGTTTGGCTTTAGCCAACGTTAAAACTGGCCAACTCAGTTTAGCAAGTAAGCTAAAATCAGACAGACAAGTACTGTTAAGAAGCTAACACAGAATATGTGTATTTTGCAATTAAGCTTACCTGGCATACACAGAGATTCCTGTCTTTAAATGTAACTCTTTGAGGTGTTCATGCAGATAAACAATGGTCCTCTGTTGTTATTTTGTGGCTAACTAGCTTAGAAATCCGGTAGTCTTTTCCGTTTTTTGACAGGTCACTTCCGGCGGCCTGACAGACCTAAGCTGAGAAGAACAGTGGAAGTTAGCGCCCCTAGTGGCTGCACCCACTCCTTGTTAAAAACTTCATGTTACTCTCCCACCGAGCCCACTGAGCTGAAAAATGACCTAAGTATCAATAAATAAATCGAGGAATAAATAAATAAATACATACATGAATAAATGCGTAAATAAAGAGATGCAGAGGTTAGTACCTCCTACCTTACCAACATACAAACACAGACACAAATCAAAAAATAAATTAAAGATATTTATTTATGTCATCTTTAATTTATATATTATTTATTATTTTTGGTATTTATTTATTTATTTATTCCTGTATATATTATTACTTTTTATTTCCATATTTATTTAGTTAGTCCTGCACTTTTCATAAATTTATTTCTTTGTATTTATTTTTATTTATTTATTTATTTTTGTCTTCTATAGGGGCCCACTTCACATCTGGGATGGTGTGGCCTCTCTTGCTTTTATCCTTTTACTCTTACTTTACAAGGTATTCTTAGTACATTGCCTTCTTCTGCCTCTTCAGGACCTAAGTTTGGGTGTTGTTTCCTTTTTGGCCATAAACTGTCATGACAGTCACAACTATCCATTTAAAATAAATATACAGGTAAACAAAAAAGGCACCGGAAAGCATTGAAAGAAATAGTCTTGAGCTGTTTAAGCTTTCACAACTTTATGCACAATTATAAAAAAAATAGTACTCAATAGAGGATGACACACCCTAAGCAAAGCAATAGTTGTTGGTTTGAAATTTTAAGTCAAAAATGGGAAAAAGCCGTGTTTAAAGCAATACAGCTGATGAGAGGCAGGGATAAAAGTAACACAATATGATGCTTAATCAATATTGCCTATGCATTATTTGGAAAAGAGTTAAACTAACAGAATGGAATAATAATGGGAAATAAATAAACAAATAAATGGGCTGAATAAATGCATAATACGTTTTCATTTTTTGCCATGTATGAAACAATAAACAAACAAATTAAAAATAAAACATGTTTTACATAGGATTTGTGACTTGCTGCTGCTCGTTAGGGCTGGACAGGACAGGAGATGTGTCCTCGGATGAATATATTGACATGTAATTAGCCAGAAGCCCATGCACAGCCGACCAATCAGGTGGCGGAGGAGAGGCTGTGCCTGGACCGGCTGGCAGACACCCCGAGGACAGTGTTTCGGCCGCAGCTCAGCCCCGTGGCGGTGACAGCACTGAGAGCGACTGGACCAGGTCCTGACTTCACCATCCCGTCTGTTTAGAGCAAGGTAGAATGATTTTTGTAGCTTTTACTTTCACTTACGTGGACTTTTATAGCACTCAGTCGTGGCAAAGTTTCGTCGGGTGTTTATTTTGTCTCTTTCGATATTACCGGCTGGGATGGCTCTAAAGCTAGCAAGCTAGTTAGGACACAGACGTGTACTTCCGGTAGTGGCTGTCAAAAATAATAGCAGGCGTGATTCACGTGTGAGGGAATAAAATGTTCGGTAGTTTTATTTTGAAGGCAACATTTGCGCGCTTCCGGTCTTGTTTTAGCTAGCTTGTCGATCCGCCGGAGGTGGCAGGAGGATTTAACTCGATATTACGCGCATTATGGGTGCCTGAGTTAAGTGCATACAGGGTCTGGTACATTTTATCAGCGTCTTTCACCCTGACATGACTATTTACGTGGAGTTTTGTGTAGGAATCGAAAAGAGAAAGGAAAACTTATTCAAAATAGTTTGGTCCCGATGGAGGGTGTGGAGTCGAAGTGTGACGAGTTACGTCATTCATAGTTTCTCTGTCCCGTCTGCTGCCTGCGCTGCAGAAAGTGGCCATCATCAACAAGTGGCCGAAACTCATCTTGTGCTGAAACATTTTCTCTATGACGAGAAGGTTAAATCTGACAAATTCATCACACTTGTTTCCAGTGCTTCTTTTTCCCACCCCTTTCTTTATCATGGTATTATCCAAGTCTGGGGTGGAATATATTTCTGAAGTCTTCAGTCGAAGGCTTACACTTAAGACAAAAGTCCAGAAAGAAGATACAGTGCTATTACATTTAAGGGCGTCTTTCCAAAAATAATACTAATACGGCATGCAAAATTGATGACATGGACTCTTCCTGCGGTGTGTGCATTCCTGCGTGTCAGCTGAGCACACCAGAAATACCAGACATTATTCATGAAATCTTAAAAATGTCGCAATTTTAGAGGGCGAGTATAGGATGGCCACTCGTTAAAAAATACAGTGTTGCTGGACAGACCTCTCTGCTCAAAGTTAAAGCTGCCTTTTGTTGAGGGTGTGTCTCCACGACCGCAAGTGTCCGGAATTCTCTATCAAACTGAATACTTGTTTAAGTACAGAGATGTAGTCGTATTTACACTTTTCACCAAGATCACAAAGGCTCAGGTTTGAACTCTGAAGAATTTAGTAAATTCCTGTTTGGGGCTGTTTTGTCTGGCTGCAGACAAGCTCACAGTGGACTGTGTTTTTCTGCAGGCAGATGGAATGTAAGAGGCTGCACACCAGGGGAAATTAATGACACCTTGAACATAAAGTCCTTTACCAAAATGTCTCTATGAGGCTACAGTAATAGTGTGTGGCTTTAAAAGACATGTTATCTCAGAATGAGTTAAATCATCATTTAGTAATTGCTTATTAGACAGAACAGTGTAATGGTCATTGGAAATTAGATTCCCTTTCTCATTAGAAAAGTAGATGTGGTAGATGCTTTTTTGGTCATATACTATGACTAAAAATACCCATTTGACAGTATAAAACAATCTTCATTAAAAAATTCTAAACTAACATTTTTAATCCACTTAATAAGACTGTAACAGGGTTTTTTTCCTGACTGAAATACACTGTTTGCTTTGGAAATTTCATCACCAATTAATAAAAACTGGCCTAACAAGTCAGCCATTGCTCCATGGAATTAACTGAATCTATGTGCAGACTACTGCAATTTTGAATGGGCTTGCATCATCATCAGCAGCAGCAGTCACTCGCAGACTAACATCCTGCCTTAAATGGCTCAGGGAAAACCAAAAATGAGTTTGTCATAACTGTAGTCTTATGGATTGGTCCCACTGAATTTCTTTCAGATGGCAGGTGTAGAACCGTCTCCATTTACACCATTCAACTATTTCTGCATCGGTCTTCTTTATTTGCTCTTTTATTGTTTTATTTTTCAGATGGCTGACGTGGAGCTGGTGAAGAAGATGCTGCGGGCCGTCCTCCAGGCCAACAAAGGCGGAGTGTCACTGTCCCGTCTGCAGTCGGAGTACAAAGAGCTGACCGGGGAGCAGATACCGTACAAACAGATGGGACACAACCACCTGGATGCACTGCTTGCCAGCATGCCCTCTGTAGTCCGCACGGAGCGCAGCCGCTCTGGAGAGGTCTGTGAGTGTGTGTGTGGCTGTTGTAGTATGGTTTGTGTGCAGGGTAGATATGTAGGATTTATTTTCCTCATGCTATTACATATATGTATATATATATCTATATACATATAAATATCTATCTATCTATCTATCTATATATCTATCTATATATATGTATATATATATACAGTCTTAGTATTGGTGATAACTTAGTAGGAGCAAGTAGCTTTGCCAGACAAACTTTGTCAAACTAAATGTTTCACTGTCTCCAAAAAACACTTGTGTCTAGTCTAGTATTTAGGAGAAAAAACAATCTCATATAGCCTAAAATGATTCAGTCTAGATTAATTTCAAAGGCTGATGACAGCAAGTCAGTTCTCAATGGGTTGTTATTGTAAGAGCTACTATAATCTAATTCCTCTACAGTGACTTCCCTTTAGATGCTCACATTATATTCTCTGTGGAATGTTGGCAGTCTGTGGCTAAAATATTTGTGTAAGAGCAGCCCATACCCCACTGTATCCAAAGTAAGTGTGTATAATGAGGATAAGATGCACACCTGGGTGTTAATAGTGGGTAATAACTTGCTCAGCCTTGTTTTGAATCTCTTATTAATATCTCTCTGTCTCCTCCTCTCTCTCTACAGACGGTGTGTTTTGCCTCAGGAGCCAATGAGACGGCGCATTTAGCTAAAGTGGTGGCTCGTCAGCGCAGCTCCAAGAAGACAGGCCGACCCCACCTGGTCAACACTCAGATGAGGGTCAAACCGGCTGCCCCACTTGTCCTCAATGGTAAGATTTTAGACCACCACTTTGGGGCATTTGCAAACATCGACACAACTGCACAGCCATTTTCTCTCGCTGATCTTAAAAATAACTGTCAGTTTGATAAGTGTATATATTATTTATTACTTGGAACTTCCTTCAAACATTATTTTGCAAGCAAAGCTTTGGGCTGGTCACTCAACTATTTTAATCAAAGGTATGAAGTCTAATTTAAATCTGTTTATGGAGGGTTTGAAAAACATCACATAGTTGCCTTTGTGCACATTGGATCTCACAGTTTCTTTATGAGAGACAGCAAGCAAATATATTCAGTGATAAAGGGAGAAACCAAATTGGCAAGGCAATAGTTTAGGATCTAACAGCGTTAGCATTACAGTATTCATCAAACTATTATCCAGTTTCACTGCACATACCACCTGTAATCTTATAGGCTTTCCCCTTTTGTCAGCCTCTTTCTTGAGAACACACATTTAGCTCTATCCAATTACACAGATGTTTCCCGAGTCACAAGGTGGCCTTAAATCAGTTAGGTATTGGATTAAATGTCATTACAGTTACTGCTAAAATGTAAGGAGTATACATGCAACATCTGCTATATAGTGTGTGTCTTAAAGCTCATTTAAGATGATTAAAAATGCTTCATCTTTGAAAGCTTGTAGTTTTACTTTTGATTTTCAAAAGTCCACAGCAGAAGTAGACTCAATCAGTAATTCCTATTTGTAATTTAAGAGTGCAATAAATATCGACGTGCAAGGATAGAGTCACGAATGGTCTTGCAGCTCTGCAGCTCAGTGGCTAGCACCATAGCACTTTAGCTGCTCTGCAAGACAAACTGGTGTTGGGTGTCTTGTGTGTGTTGGACCATTGTGTGTATCCATACTGGAATAGAACAATACATGTTTATACAGGACTTGAATGTTCTCCAAATGTGAATGAGTGTGGCTGCACCATTCAAAACATGTTTGACAGCATAGCAAAGAGAACTCTGGATTAATATGAGCACTGATATACAGTACATGTGGTGTGACACAAAATGCCTAGCGACTTCCCCTTTGTCCTGTTATTGTAAATATAGAAAAAAATATTTTTTAAAGTTATGAAATTGTGATGAAATCTTAACCAGGAATTTTCAGTCACTATTTTTGCTTCTATTCAAAATGTTTGGATTGCCATCTTTTGCCAGCCAGTTTGGGTAGGTTAAAAAGTTGCTGTTGTTGTTGCCAGAAATGCAGAAAACATGAGAGGACATTGGAACTTGTTGACTACATGTTGTGAGTGCTTATTTCCACTAGCTATTAGCAGTCCCAGTCAGGGCCATAGCTAGGGCTTGAGAAATACTGAGGCCATTAGTCTATAGCCCCCTTTCCCAAGAAAAAAATGCCAGGACACAAAATAGTCTTATAGTCTCTAATTTAATTTCTACTATTATCCTTACATTGTATTTTCTAACATGCTAAATTTGCTTTCAAAGCCTTCTGCCAGGAATGAAATCACAAAATTATATGCACTTATAGGGTATATGTGTATACTCTATATACTAAATGACCATAGGTCTGGATTTCACAGGTGGGCCACGAACTAGTATGTATCCTTGCAGTTTAAAATACTCCTGTCTGCATATTGATTATGACAGAGCAGTTTTGTTTAGGCCTTAACTTACCACATGTTTATACATTAAAATATTAGACTGATAAAACTAATTAAGTCCCAGTAAGCTGCAGCCTGGAAATATCTATTTAGCTCCTCTCAGTCCATAACAACCACTTAGTTTCTTGAATATTTGTAAACCTTTTCCAGACTCCTCTTTGGGCTGATGCTACAGTGCAGCAGTGCTGCACTAAGAGAAAACTAGAAAGTATCCAGTGCCTGTATCAGTACTGTGACAATGCAACATTAGCAAATGCTTTTTGTGCTGCAGCCAGACGGTTTGTTGATGAATGACTGGCCTGTTTTAACTGTTGCTCTGTGGAGACCTGCATCTCTGTCGGAACTAAGAATATCACACTAAAGCAGACACACAATGTTTAGAGCTGCACAGGTGTCTCAGGTTTATATATGCACAAAGAGCTCACATGCACTATTACTGTATATCTACTCACAACTCTGAACCTTTTTTCATCTTTTGCAGACTTTATTTGCTCTATAAACAGACTCGTAAAAACTACTGGACCTGCAAATATGCAGACATGCAATCTCACAAACACATGCATGCGCGCGCACACACACACACACACACATACAGACACATGTCCACAGATTCCTTTTTAGCGCATACACCTCCGCTACACTGTGATGCCGCAGAACATACTCAGAGAGTCAGAGGAGGAAGTGGGAGGTGGTAGTGCAGGGAGGAGAGGGAGAAGAGGAGAGAGGAGGCAGAGAGAGAGTGTCGGAGGAAAAGACAAGCAAAGGGATGGTGAAGTGGGAAAGAGGGAGGGGGTGGACAGATGACAGGGAAGGAAGGAGTCAGAGAGAGAGGGAGAGGGAGAGAGTGGGGTGGGGTGTTGAGATTTGAGGCTAATGCAGCCTATAGCGGCTGAGACTCAGCTGCAAGCGAAGAGCAGCTGACTCAACCTCTTCATCTCTCTCTTATTCTCTCCTCCACCACCTCACCAGGATATTGATATTCAGGCAGAGACAGACCAGGGACTGTGTGTCCATGCTGGTGAGGTGACGCGGCGTCTGCTCTGAGTGTGTGTGCTTGTCCTTGCCTATATTTGCATGTGGATTTAAGCTTGCACCTGCCTGCACGTGCGACCGCTGAGTTCCTGTAATGTGTATGCGTCTGGAAGTTATATTGATTCATTAATTGGCTGATTGATTAATTGATTAACTGCCAATAGCTCATAGAGTATAAACAGCACATCCACTCAGACAGAAAAGAATTAGATTTAGACATCGAAATTGCCTGTTGGTGACTTTTGAAGATGTGGGCTGATGAAGCTGCTTGTTGTGTTTTGTCACTGGAAAGATTTAATGAGATTCAGCAGGAACAATGAGCATGAGAAAGCAAGAGAAAGTTCTAGATGTCGCTGAGGAAAAAAAGAGGAATGAAGAAACAAGTGAAGATAAAAGAAGAGACAGTAGGAGGGAGACCTGAAAAGGAGAGAGGAGTGTGGGAGTGGAAATGACTAAGGGTTATGCTCAACAGGATGTACTGGTGATGTCAGTTAGTAGGAATGTGATGTCATGCTGGTCATGCTGTGCTTGAATGATGTAACAGTGAGGTGATGAGGGGGTGAGTTAGGATCATTGCACTCTGACTTTGGGGCATTTTTACCAGACATACAGTGACTAACACAGATTACAGTGACTGGGTTTTGTAGTCATGCTAAAATAATCCTGCTGCTCGGTGTTAAATGGACTTTTCTCTGCTAGTAGTGATGTCACCAGCCTTAAACTGAGGAGAGAATTGTTAACAAAAATCAATCATTCAACAAGCATTGAAAAAGTAAAAAAAAAACAAACATAACTTTTATTTATTCAGAGTGTAAGTTTACAGCACTATTGGTATGGTATATTATATAGTATGCTCTTTTCCAGCAGAAACCCACTTCATATTTACACACATACTTGAATTCACCTTAAATGTTGCTAGTGCAACCACAGGCTCCTGAATTCCATTCCCTCCAACTATTGATTGCAATCATTGTAACACATAATATAATTAGGGCCCATTTAGAAGGTTGCTAATAGGTATTTTTAAGTGTTTTAGCATTTCTAAGTAAGATTTTTTTTCAGTAATTTTTGGAAATACACTTATTGGCCTTGTAGAGAGTTTGATGAGAAGATCAATACCACTCAAGTCTGTCTGTCTACTGAGCAACTACAGCTGAGCAGACGTTAGTTATCTTGATTTCATCATCATCGTCATCAAACCTTTATTTAAAACTCAGGGAATCACTTGATATAGACCTTAATTTTAGATGATGCTGAGCAGTAACGAAGACATATCATTTATGTAAATTAGGAACAGCATTGGACCTAACACTGAACCCTGTGGAACACCTTTATTAGTATGTATAAAATCAGAATGGATGTCACCTATTTTTTACAGCGTAATCAATTAGAGAGGTGGTTTTTAAACCATATAGGCAACTGACAATCAAAACTGATATGAGAATTTTTTCTTAAATGTAATAAATGGTCAACAGTATTGAAGTCTGTAAAAAGGAGCAGCATGAGGCATTTTGTTATCCAGAGCTAGTGCAATGTCATTAACCAGAGACGTTACCGAAATGGTACTGTGCATAGGCTTTAATCCTATATTTGTCATAAAGACTGGAAACAAACAAGAGCCTGGGTCTCTCCAGAATTCATATATATGCATACCAGCACTTCTACAGGTCAGTAATCAGCATGTTAAATCTTGTTTGCTTAATCTGAAAACAAACAATATTGAAAACATGACATGTTGTAGTTTTACAGGGAATAACGTGCAGAAGCTAACTTCTTCCTGAAGCGTTTGCTGGTTTTTCCTTTCTTCCCCAGCGAGTTGATCACTGAGCTTTAGAGGTGCTGGTAGATGACATGTTTTCCCTCTGCTTTCAGTTTTTATGCTAAGCTAAGCAAAGCTAATCAACCCCCTGTTCTAGCTCCATGGATAATACAGTGACATGGGAGTGGTATTGATTTTATCATCTAACGTTCAAAGCAAATAGGCGTGTTTGTTTGATCTTCCCCACCCATTTATTACACAATCCAATGAATTTAACAGACGAATCCAAGAATGAAGTCATGGGAGAGTTTTCTCAACTTCTTGACAAGATGTCATTTTACATTTGTGATATTGTGTTGTCACTGCTTTCTGGCTATGATGTTACTCATCAGACCCACTGTGTTATTGAACTATCTGTGACACTGTGCCCTCCAGACAGACAAGCTGCCCTGTCTCAGCATCAAGTTAAGCTGAGTCAGGGCGTGTGTGTGTGTGTGTGTGTGTGTGTGTGTGTGTGTGTGTGTGTGTGTGTGTGTGTAGTCAATAGTTTTACTTCTCCCGTTTGCTTTCTCTTTCTCTGCACAGCCAAACCTCAAACCTCTCTGAGGCAGCCCAACCACCGCGGCCGAGGCGGGGGCAGAGGAGGAGGCGGCAGCCGAGGGGCGGGACATGGAGACTTTAGACAGGCAAGGGACATGAGGGATGGCCAGTCTGAGGGAAAGACCGGGGCGCATCCGAACAAGATGTCCAATCAAAACACACCCAGCAGGAAAGGAAACGCACCTGCAGAGAAGTGAGTCAAGGGAAATGTTAGGAATAATTACGTGTGATCAGTTGGACACTGATAGTTCACTTAATTTGAATGATTGATGATTGTCAGTTTTATGTTGTTTGGGACAAGTCTACAACAAAATATAAATGTTGCATTGAAGATCTGATTTGTTGCAGGTCTTAAGTATGGAAAGACAACTTTAGCTCACATCTCTCCACATATTTGTGGGATTTTATAGCACAATTACATGTGGAAGTCACCAACCTGGCTTCCATACTGCTTGGGGAATCCAAGTAAAGGAATGTGCAAATGACCAATGTGCGCAGAGAAGCTAGATCTCATGCCAGACCATTTCCTGTGGATTCACTCTGCAGTGCTACATGCTTTCAAAATTCTTTGAACTGGCTAAGACGATAGAAATACATTTCTTTAATATTTCTACTTTCTTATAGTTTCTTGTCACTCCACCATCCAGTCCAAACTACAGCCAAAATGCAATGAAAATCAATCTTACATGTCCCCCATTCTTTCTTTCTCTCCCTTTCTCTCTCTCCCTGTCTGCCCCCCCTCCTCTCCTCCCACCTGTGTGGTCTGAGCTGAATCAGAATAGGCTGCTGGTGAATGGGGGCTGGTTGAACTCTGGTTGGTTTCTGAGTGCAAACTGCCTCCCTGCTGCTTATTCAGCACTGGGCTGATGATGTGCTCTCTAGATTATTCTGCTTCTCTCTCTGTCTGACTCTGTCTGTATCTTTCCTCCCATCACTTCTCCTTTCCCCCCCTTTCTCTTTGCCTGCTCAACTAGATGTTTGGCGCATTTTAATTATTCACTTTGCTCCCAATCATTTTTCCTTATCTTTCAAATCTGTTTTTCCCTTTTAAAACAATACTTATTCCAATAAACTTTGGCCTCAGAGGTCTACTGTCATTTAATGTGACCTGAACTGACTTAAAAACATGGTTTGTTGTTACTGAAGAAGTCATCTAGAAGCATTGCGAGATATTATCTATCTGCATTGCTTAAACGGTGAACCAAGATTAATCCACCTCATTGACTGGCTCTCTCACTTCCATCCATCCGTGGCTCTGTTCGTCCGTCCACTGTGAAAACAACTGACATCAGTCCTCTGTCAGTGTCACCACGGGTGTCCAGTGTGCCGCTGGCCCTCCGCAGCACAATGGGGCGGCAGGGTGGGAAGCCTGATGTGTTGGCAGGGGACACGAGCCCAGAGCAGGGGGAACGTGAGCCCTTTCTAATCCCCGATCTATTCTCTGGTAGATTAACGCTTCTAAACCGACACAGAGTGAATCAGCACATCTCTCTGTATTCCTCTAGATCTTCCATTGGACAGTGCGCTGGCAGGCCAGCGTCATCATCATTTGTGTGTGTGTGTGTGTGTGTGTGTGTGTGTGTGTGTGTGTGTGTGTGTGTGTGTGTGTGTGTGTGTGTGTGTGTGCCTGCAGGTATACTATGGGATGCCTGGCAGTACAAGAGGTAGATTCAGCAAACAAATAAAAAAAAAATGAACAACAACATGATACGATACAATTTTTGTTTATTTTATGTAAATAGAAACACAGGAGAAATTATAGGAGGCCAGTCTGTGCCTGGATAGGAGAGTTTTGTGTATGCAGAAGAAAATGCTGACTCCGTCTGGGGAGAGAAAATATGATGATGAGGTTGTGCAACAGGCTGGGTAGCTCATAGTTGACTCTTGAAATCCTGACTTTCAAGTTCAAGCGACAGGTTCATTTGTCAATAAATGTACAATTATTGAAGCATAATCAAAATTAAGGTACAGTGTAGCAGGCTCCAGAAAACACTTCAACAATCTTCAACTTGGACTAGAAACAACATCACCTCAAGGTCAACTCAGCAGCTGTTAAGGGGGGTTCGATCGTATCACACAATCTTCCCCTGCAGATGTAGTTTGCCCAGTTGTCATCGAAATGCACAGTAGATATGGTTTAGAGATGACTTCTTCGTCAGTGTCTGTTGGTTGAAGACCAGAGGAGAATTGTCCTTGTTATTCTGCCAGTAAGGACTTAGACTACCAAAATTAATGACCGTTTTGATTTAACCACTTAGAATAACTTTAACTGACAGGCACTGCTTGTGCCAACTTAAATATCATTGCTTTGCAACTTGTTTGTACTCTCAAAGTTGCAGTGTTTGTATGGAAATTGGCCTCCAATAGAGAAATTCCTCCCCACTGCTACCAGTCAACACCTCAACATTTATTCGACTGGACAAAAATAACATTATGAAGCCAATTTGGTTATTGGCTTTCCTTCAGAGAGCGATTAACTGAAGCCTTAACTTTAAGTAAACTAATGTGTGTCTCTTAAAGCGGCAGTGCTTTTGTGTTCGTTCCAGAGAATCATCAGTGATGACTGATCCTTGCTGTCATTTTTTTTCACTACCTTCACCAGCCACAAAGAAAAACTAATTTAGGTCAATGAAGTGCGCTGATTGCTGATTTTATGTTCTGGGATCTATGTACAGTATGAGGTTCTAAAGTCCTTCAAACCCTCTCACAGCCATTTAGCGTCACAAAGTAAATAGCTCTGCTCTGTTTATTGATTTCTTGCTTCCATTATTAGCTATGTACCAGGGTGAGTCAGGAGTTGTGACAGAAGAGAGAGACAAGAAGGGGATAGACAGGCTGAGTCAGGAGACTTAGGAGAAATGTTTAAACAAAGCAGTTACTGTACAGCAGGCATGATAAGGATTGGATGAAGAAGATATTGGAGGGGTGGAGAGAAAGAAAAGATTGACCTACACCATAAAGTTCAGCAATGTGTACAAAAAGAGAATGATGTATTTTATACAGTGTAGAAATCTTTTAATGCATTCTCAGTTTGTCGCTGACTGCATCTGAGGAGTAGCATCTACAGTGCAATGCAGTATCCAGTGTGCTGTATGTCACGACCCATTGTTCTACACTTGTGGGGGATGAAGACAGTTTGATTAATGGGTCCTGTTACTGAGGACAAACTACAAAAAGACTCTGTTTTGCACTTAACTTAATCAGGTTATCTGGTTAGACTTTGAAGTGTTACCAGAGTCCTCACATCTCAGAATGTGCTTTGCCTAATGGGAGATTAAAGAACAGACACGCAGCACAGAGTCATGCCTAGCCAAGCCTCAAAACTGAAGTCAGAAGTGATTTTTTTTAAACTATGCACAAACAATATGAATGGAAAATATTTTAGCTTTTGAAGGTTCAAAAAGGAGAAAAAAAGGTCATTTCCAATCAGTCTTTTTCACAATTTTCCTCTCTCATGGAGCCCAAAGAAAGTAATGCTCCTCCTTGTTCTTTTCTCTTGTGTCCAGGTCAGACAAGAGGATGACCCTCCCATCACGGTTTCAGAAGGAGGTGCATGCTCACCTTTCCAGAAACTCCCAACAGACCGGTCGTAAGTAGGACAGGCTGCTTGTTATTACGCTAAAAATACATTTTGTGTAGGGTTTTGTCCTCTAAATGAATAGAGATGTAGCCCAGACCTGTGCATAGCTTCGGGCATTTCAAATGCTGGCCAGCTGCTCTAACCATCACCAGAGGACATTTAGGATTCAACAAAGCAAAGATCCATTTTCCAGTGTCATGCTGTGCTGTCTTGTGCTAAAATATCAAATCACGTCTCTTACAGACCTTCACAGTTTCGTGATGTGTCAAGCAAACAAACAGCAACCCTATCTCAGTGGGCTCTCTGAGGTTCCTAATGAGTTTTTTAAAAAAAACATTAAAGTAAATCAACTGTCCAGGGGCTGTGTTCACTGTGTCAGCATCCCTCCTCTGCACCTCCTTTACTATGAATGTGTTGTTGCCATGTTGCCTGTTTGAAGAGGGGATACCATGGGTATAGCCTGGGGAAATGCACTGGAATGTAATAAACTGCGTAGCTTTGAGGAACATGTGTTCAAAACTCAAGCAATTTCAGATGTTTATTTGAGGTCCCTACAGTCAGAAGAGACTGTTAATGTTTGATTCTGACTGGTTTAAGAGCCTGTGCTTCCTGTATGTTAAGAGACATCCCTGAGTGAGGAGGAAATGATGTTCATGTGAGACCTCTGACCTCCTTTTTTTGAACCAGAAGTGACCATAAAGAGAGTGGAGCTAACACTGATGCTAACTTCCGGCTTTATTAGCACAATGGGTTTATGGCTATGGTCAGCTGTGATAATGCTCATGCTAATGTTTGCTAGCGAAGAGGGTCTTTAAGTACAACCTGTCTTTTTAGCCAACCAAAACATTAAAATTAACTTTCACAACTAAAAACACACTGAAATAAGACAGCTAAGGCTAAGTCTATACTCGGTGACCCTGGGGTCATGTCATGGTTACCAAACAAACGTTGTTGTGGTGGTGGCTGGCACCCACCTCTCACTTGAAGCAGCTACGCTCCTAATTATGCACAACTTTAAGCCTTAATAAAATGCAGTTATATAAACCCCTCTCCCAGGATGTAAACATGTTTATTAATTCTGTAAAGTATAGAAAACATGGGAGTCTAGGGGGGGGGGTTGACTTGCTTTTGAAGCTAGCAGCAGGTGGCCATTTGAGAAACTACAGTTTTTGGCACTTCTGCGTTGGCCTCATTTCTCAGGTTCAGACATTGACACTTGCAAACAGCATATTTCAGTGGATTTTTTGACAGTTTGACCACTTTTACAGTTAAAGTTTTATTAAGGGAAAAGTAGCCTGAAGGTTAGTGGGTTGGTGTCTCTCTGTTGTTCCCTCCTCGTCTTATTTAGCTCATTTAAACCAAAAGACGAGTTCCAGTCCATCAAAAGACAAAACCAGGGGCAAAAGGAAGCAGGACTTTGGTTGTGAAGATCTCTCATTATCATTCTTGTTTTTGGTTCAAATCATCCATTTCTAAAAACTCAAGTGCCTTTGTTTTATAGCATGCCATGCATGCTATAAGTCTCAGGGGCAAGATGATCAAAGCGGTAATTGCAAGCATGTGTATGCCTAATGTCCCTTTCACTCTGTTTTTTTCCCCAGCACCCATGAATCTGAACGAGAGCCTCGGCTCGGGGAAAGGAAAGCCCTACAACCCTCAGCAGGTCCAGGGTCGCATCAGGGAGATCCTGGGGAAGTATAGTAACGGGTTCTGGGTGTCGAAGCTGCCTCAGATCTACAGAGAATTGTACAAACAGGACATGCCTACTGAGGCCATCAAAGACCTGGAGACCTGGACACACATATGCACTGTATGCATTCCTTATGTTACTGTAGTTATTTGTTATATTTCATTATTATAAGATGCATTTTTGTTTTCAAAGAATAATCACAAATAATTATTTATGGAATCAAATATACAGAATTATTTTTTTGTCTTGTACAATTCACTTTGCATTCGTTGTGATATCATATATTGTACATGTTAAGCGGCTCACTGGCAATTATATAAGTCTGTATAATGAATAATAAATGCTTTCATAATAACTCATTTCCATTTATTCTCCTAGGTGGAGAAAACCTGCAGCAGCAACCCATCAGAGCTGCTACTATACCCTGCCAAGGAACAGACCACGACATCCTCCCCTCCACCCATCCTAAAACCAAACTCCACCTCTGCCCCTGTCCCATCTTCAAACACCCCAGGAGACAAACCCATGCAGTCCCCCGCCCAGCAGAGACCCCCCAGCACCCACCCGACTCGCTCTGGTTCTCGCTCTCCTCAGACTCCTCCATCGTCCTCCTCGTCCCCTAGCCCCCCCTCCTCCCCTGCCACCCTCAGCCCCGACCTGAAGCTGAAACTGGAGGAGCTGCTGGTGAAGTACTCCAACGGCCTGTGGGCCCACGCGCTCCCCAAGCTCTTCCAGGACACCTACAAAGTCAGTAACATTTTGAAACACTTTTATATTAGTCACATTACCAAATTTAGGGGCTGGGTACACTTTATGATTTATTACATTTAATTTTATCTATTTAAGTTCAAACTGCCTGGACACGTCCTGGAGAACCTACACCTCCTCTCTGACATCTGCACCATCGACTACCCGATGCCTGACAACCCCAAGAGGGCCATCTTGTACAGGAGGAGCAGCAGTGGAGATGGAGGAGGAGAAGATGAGAACTGTAATAGGAGAAATTCCTCGGCCAGTGAGGAGGAGCTGAGGGTGAGGCAGGAGCTGGGGAGGAGGCTCAGTAACCACGCAGTGCCTTCTCTGCAGATCCCCAAAGAGGAGTACCCCTCTGTGTTAGTGGTGGAGGCCACCAACACCAATGGAGTTATACTCAGGTAGGAGATAAGTGCATGTGCAAATGTGCTGTAAGACCCTCCAGTTTATAAATCCCTCACTGTCTGTCTCTTCTCCTCTTTCAGGTACATTGGTGAGGGTTACTCCCAGGCACAGGAGTCCATGGAGGATGAAATGAGGGAGTTTTATGGCCTGAACCAAAGCAGTCCAACACCTCTGTCATCGCCATCCTCAGGCCAACTTGTTGCTGTCAGGGCAGAGGAAGAGGAGGAGATTCTGAGGGCACAAGTCTGTGAGGTCATGGCCGACAAGGTCAAGGTGAGAAGTCAAGAAAATATAGTTATTGAAGGCCAAGTAATGGATCCAAGACAAATGGAGATATCTTTCTGAACTCAGAGGATCAAAGGTGTCCTGTAAGGCAGATGATGATTGCGAAAGATATCTGGAAGGTTATCAAGTGGACTGTGGGCTTTTGACACATGAGGAAGTATCAGTAATTCCTGTCTTTTGGTTTGTAGGTGTACTACGTGGATCATGGCTTCTCAGAGGTGATCAGCAAAACCAAAGTGTTTGAGCTGCACGAGAAGTTTTTCCAGCTGCCTTTTCAGGCGACCAAGTGTAAACTGGCAGGTGAGCCTGAATTTAATCAACATATCAACGGGACATCCAAAAAGTGTAGTATTTTTAATAGTAAATAACTGGAAAACAAACACTTTCTTGTTTTATCCTACTTGTTTCACCCCTCTATTTTCCCCAACTAGTTAAAATCTATTAACTATTTGTGTGTGTGTGTGTGTATCCAGGCCTGGAGCCATTCTGCCAGGAGCCTGTCGTGCTGAAGAAGTTTGAGACAATGGCAAGTGGAAAGATCCTATTGGCTGAGATCCTAGAGAGAGGGCAGACCCCTCTTGTCGTCCTGTATGACACGTCGCAGGATGATGATGTCAACATCAATGCCGCCTGCATGAAAGCCCTGCAGGACAAGACGCTAGCCAGCCCATTACAGGTACAGGAGAGTTTGTCTATGTACATAGTTGGGTTAGCGTGTGTGTGTGTGTGTGTGTGTGTGTGTGTGTGTGTGTGTGACACGTTAAACTGCTATCCCTGGCTCTCCTCAGGTGAACAGCGCTTATATGAACGTGACTGTCAGAAGCGTCTGCTCAGATGGGACCATCTACTGTCAGCTGCCCTCCAGAGGCCTTGCAAAGCTGAATGAGATACTGGAGAATATCGAGACATACTTCCACTCACAGGTTAACACCATGTTATATTTGATGTCTCAGTGAAGCTGTAGAAATGTTTATTCTTTATTTACATTTTGACAAAAAACATTTAAAACACATCAAGGAGTTACATTGTTACACAAGGCTACAGGGTCTCTCATTACAATAAACATTGGCATATTAATTTCTGCAACATTCATGGTCCTGGTGCTGTATATACTATACATAAATTCTTTGTATGTGTAGTAATATACTACAGAAAATAGTCCCAGACAAATGCACTATTTGCTCTTGTTTAAATAGTGTATGCAATGGCCAGCTGTTAAGGACATGACTCTTCCTTTATTAAGGATAAAGCTACATATTTTTGACCAGCTTTTTGAAAATGTATTTCTTCAGTAGAAATTAATGGGTGTGGTCCCAAAGACATGATGAGGAAGTTTGAAAGAATGTTGCTGAATTTGGTCTTTTCATGGAATATAAGAAAAATAATAAGAAAAATATAGTATAACATCAACCTTAACCTTTAATATCATTAAATCATTATATTCATTATGCTTCAATTACACAGGATGGAAGGAGAACATTACTTGTAGAGAGATAGAGACCTGGCAGTGAATTACTGTGATCATGACATTTACTGTAAGAGCCATTGTTCTTGTAGGAGGGAGGGTTACAAAGGATGGCAACTCCCCTACAAAATGTAGTAATTTCATGATAGACCTAAAGACCCACTCTTGGTCTGGAACTACTCCTCTGTACTTATTCCAGACTTCAAAGCATTTGACAGCCCATTTCATTTGCTTCTCTGGGTTCTGCACATCTTAGACTTCTTTTCTATAGCTATACATGTAACCATTTTCTAAATTTAGCAGACACAGCATTTTTTAAATCATATTTCTGCATCGTTTTTTATCAATATAGAATTACTTTTTCTTAATGGAACATACATGGTGTGTTGCATATTCCTGGATGGAAATGATAAGAGAAAAATATCAACCTTCCTTGTTGTGTGCTTACATATGTGTCCGTTATGATGAATCTTAGCAGTGTATATATGTCATTCCAGCATGTTTAGTTAGGGGGCCATATTAACAGGAAGTAAACAAGAGCAGACTAAGACTCACACAAGCCTTTTGTGAATGTATTTGTGTTGTGTTGCTTCTTTCAAACAGAGTTGTGGACAGATTGAGATTAAGGTTGATAATCTTGCCAAGCCACTTAATCTGTTAGCAGCACAGTGGAGCTGATGCTTTTTCTAGGTGTACCACTGCTGTCCTTTAAAGCTCATAGTTGCAGCTCAGTAATGCTTTACGTCAGTGTTTTGGGAAACAGAGTGTGGAGTCTGGTATTGTGTTTCACAATGGCTAGAGACTTCTTGGAAGTCCAGGAAGCATATATGAAGTCATCAGGCATGCAGAGAAATAATAAAATATTTACACATTTTCATTACATTCTTCATACATACGATTTCCACAGCCTGTAACCAACCGGATGGTCTGGTTTTGTTTTTCTAGTCAGAAGGAAGTTCAGAGAATAACTTTGAAAATTGAATACCCAGATTTGGTAATCCATAATTGGGACCAGTAAAATATTCTATTATTATATATATTATTAAAATATTTATATTATATATTATTAATATATTTTTGTTCCAGGTAACATCAGAGTTCCTGGTATCCAGACCCTTCTGTGGGAAAGGATGTCTGGCTCGCTACAAAGGCAAATGGTCTCGTGTAGAGGTAAGATTGCACTATTCACCACAGCAAAGACTGTGAAATAAATCCACATCTGATTGATATTGGCCTGACAATAGGAATAAAGTCATGATTGCACAATAGCAACATGTTTAGTTACCATAAGAATAGAGATCAAAAAGAAAGATTTTACAAAGTGTATTACCATCCAAATTATGGCATTATTCCATGCACACACTCCCTTCCCCTCTATTGCTAAAGGGACAGTTCATCCCCAAATCAAAAATATGAGTTTTTCCTCTTACCTGTAGTACTATTTATCAGTCTAGACTGTTTTCTGTGTTGGAGATATCAGCAGTAGAGATGTCTGCCTTTTCCATGATGGAACTAGATGGCACTCAGCTTGTGGTTCTCAAAGCACCAAGCTCAGCTGAGGTGGACACCATTAAAGTTTACGTCTCACATTGTCGCGAACACAAACTTCTCGTCCATGAGTAGGTGCACACTTCCTTCTGTATGGTGATACGGTTGGCAAGTGTACTTGGTAGAGAGAAAATAGTTCCCACATGAAACTGTTCACAACAAGGTCAGTGGATTATCTTGAGTAACAGGTGATGATTTCTGGAAAGAGACATTGCTGTTGAGTTTTTCAAATGCATGCATGCTTTGAGCACCACAAGCTGCGTGCCATCTAGTTCCATGATATTGGAGAGAAGGCAGACATCTCTACAGCCGATATCTTCAACACTCGGCAACTCACACCAAAACAGTCTAGACTGATAAATAGCACTACAGCTATAAGGAGAAATAAGTGTTTTTGAATTGTGCCTTTAAGATGTTGCTGTAAAATAAGTTCCAAAAGGCAGACGTCTCACTACCTGGCTATGTAAACAACGTTATTGATTTACAAAACTAACTAGTGTATTGTGATTTAGATTTTGTAACAATGGCTCCATTAAATGTGAGATGTACTGATGACAGTAGTCTTCTCCAGCAGGTACGCCAGAGAGACATAATTTGAAATTGGCAGAAAATCTAACAGCAATTACATAACAGTCTATACCTCCATATAACACTTGGAAACTGATTTGTTTATTTTGTTCACTGCAGTGGTCATCTAGGCTTTTGTTGACAACTGTAAAAAAAATATGAGGCTTCCCTGTCTGTATTTCTATCTTAAGATCACCAACCTGCACGGCAGCAGAGTGCTGGACATCCTGTTCATTGATGTGGGCGTCCAGGCTTCTGTCGAGGTGTTTGAGCTGAGAGAGATCCCACCGCCGTTTCTCCGTGACCTCATGGCGATCCCCCCACAGGTCAGTATCACTGTCTTCGAAGTGTGAACGTCATGCTTTTCGCTATGTACTCTCGTCAGCACCTTCTAGTCCTTCACTTTATCTGAGAAAATGACTTCTAGAAACCTGTGTTTAGGCTGTGAAGTGCTGTCTGGCAGACCTGGCTGTCAGTGTTGGATCTTGGACTCCAGATGCTGTCCAATGGCTTCGAGAGAAAGTGCTCAACACCACAGACTGTAGCATGAAGGTATGCTTACCTCTTCAATGATAGTCATCATGATATGGAAGGTGATGATGATTTGTATTAGAAATCACTCAAATTATGCCTTCATTGGTTCAGCCCCTCTGTTTTTATTCCTCATTTTCTTCCACACCCACCTTGACTTTTCCCCCTAGGTTGCCAAGGTAGATGAAACCAAGCGTTGCATCTACGTCCACCTTTTCACCGACAAGAACTTCCACGACCCGGCCCGCAGCCTCAACCATCAGATGGCTCAGTCTGACCTCTTCAAACAGCAACCAGATGTTTTCCTGACAAGCCACAGGTCTCTGCGCCTTTTATATTCGCTTGTATTATCAGTTCACTGTCTGGCTAATGTTCAGTTACAACGTATGTTTTACCTTATACACCTAATGTCTTGTCTATTAATTTTATTTTACAGCCCTGGCAAGATCTCTACAGCCACTCTATCCTCCAAGACTCCCAGCACCAGTGACTACACTAATGGGAGTCCAACGTCGGCCTCTGTCCCAGCCAAGCCTCATCTCAGGAGGGCTTTGTCAGGACCCAAAGGAGGTGGAGGAGGCAACACAACCACTACCAGCCCACCAGAGACACCATCAGCCCCCTCATCCTCTCTCCAGCTGCCACCGTTACTGGAGCTGCCCCCAGCAGGTAAAAAAGATAGGAATATTTTCTGACCTTAATGTAGCATAGACAAACATGCTCACACAGAGGTCTTTTTGTTTTCAGGAAACAACATAGATGTCTATGTATCAGTGGCATGCCATCCAGGCCACTTTGTGCTGCAGCCTTGGAGAGATATGTACAAACTGGTGGTGCTGATGGGAGAGATGATTCTCTACTATAATAAAACTGAGGAGAAACCAGTTAACATAGAGAAGAATCAGATATACGCTGCTAAAGTGGAGAACAGGTAAGTTATTCTGATTTTCACATAGTATTTGTGGTGCCTTCTGCCACATTTCTCTCTGTATTTGATATTCAATGACTTTGCAATGGCTTTGCCTAAATATATCCGCTCTCCCTCTTTCTGTTCTCTCAGCTGGCATCGTGTGTTAGTGAAGGGAGTTCTGACCAATGGGCTGGTGTCTGTGTACGAGCTGGACTATGGTAAACATGAGCTGGTCAGCTGCACACAGCTCAGGCCTCTGATCAAGGAGTTCAGACAGCTGCCGTTCCAGGGAATCACTGCTCAGCTGGCTGGTGAGTAGAAAGGAGTCCATACAGAGCTCCACCACAATAGAGTCTGATGGCTGTGGTGGAATATTACCAAGAACATTTACTAAAGTGATTTATATAAGTATTGTTTTCAGGTAGTCTGACATCACTTGAGTGTTTTCATTTGCTCTTACTTTATATTTCTACTTTACTATCAGGTAAAAATTGTACATTAACACAACAGCAAAAGTTACTTGATTAATATTTCACAAACATTTCATGAGCATATAAAATATGATATCTGTTAATGCTATTAATTAACTATACTACTTGCTAACTCTAACTACTTTTTTTAGAACTTTTCTGAACTGTTTACCTGATTTATTTGCAGAGATGTAATTAAGTTTGTTAGAGTTATGTCTAAAGTCATTAGCTGTCCAGCTTCAATTTACGTTCCTGTAATTCGACTAACATTCCATTATTGACTTGCCTCACCTACTTTAACGTCACACTCTACCCACAAGAGAAAATTTTACACCGTTGTGTTGGAGCTGCAGACAAACAGGCTATCAATGTTGATCACCAAGAGTGATTGTTTATCATCAGTCCTAGTTAAGATTTCCTCAAAATAAAATTGGTTGCACAAAACACCCTTAAGTCTTCTCCTTAAGGTTTCCTTAAAGTGTTCACTGAAGTATTTATGTATCCTCCATGTCTTAGTCATATACTTAAGGAATCTCTAGACCTTGGCCCAGAAGACCTTAGCAACCAAAGGAAGCTTTAAAAAAAGTTTATGGTTTATGGTGATAAATGAAAAAACCTAACACACCCTGAGAAGAGAGTTCTTTGACCAGGAGAACCCAGGGGATACGCTTTTGATTTTACACTTAAGATTTGACTAAATTCATTCTTGTTGCAATTTCTTCCTACAATAGTTTTCTGGTATTTGGGGATCAAATTTACTTTGTAGTATGTGCTCTCTATGATTATATTCTTCCAGTAATATAATCTTTTCCTCCTCTGACCAATATGGTTCTTTTCTTCTGACATTTTTTCACTATCTAACTATTGGCCAATTTTGTGAGACGATAACAGGCATCACAAGTGTGAGTCCAAACAAATAATCTCCATGGAAACTACCGTTTTACCACCGTAAAATCTCATTCAACGCAGTAAGTATGTTAAGTTTTCCCTTAACTAAGGAAACCTTATTAGGGACTCTGTGCAACTGTGTAAGTCCTTCAGCTAAGGAGAAATTAAGCCTTTAGGAGAAAACTAATGGTGTTTTGTGCAACCCATCCCTGCTATTTTATTGGTGCCAGTGGGTAACTATGGTGAAGTGGCCCAGTGCAGGACCCCCAAGAACCAATATCTCATGAAAAATGAGGACTGGAGCTCCAAATACTCATTTGGGTTTTTTTTTTTAAATTATTGAGTCATGAAAAGAGCCTGAGAGAAAAACAATCTGTGCTATTGGTAGTGCCAGAAACACACTGGAAAATAAAACCCATTCATCTGTTAGTAGATTGAGTTTCTCTTAGTCATCTACTAAATTAGCCCCTTTTAGGGCAAACAATCATAAATGAGGAAAAATAGTGGTAGGCCTACCCCTAACATAGTATCTACAGTGAATATTATGTTATATTCTTATAGGGCAGTGAAATAATTGTATTGTCACTCAGTGACCCACAGTGTAAAGTCAGTGAGCACATCTTTGGAATAGTTATGCACTTAGCAAGCAAGGTGCCTGTCTAGTGTTTATTTCGCGTAGCATTAAATGTGAGCATTTTATCATTAACGTAAAGGTGATCTTAACCTTCACACCTGTTTCCCTTGCAGGACTGAAGCCGAGGCAGTGGTCAGAGGAAGCTTCGATCGTTTTCAGGAACCATGTGGAGAAGAAACCACTCGTGGCACAGCTGGAGGCCATACAGGAAGCCACTAACCCGTGGGACAGGAAGTTGACGGTCTTCCTGGTTGACACTTCACAGGAAGAAAGGGACATCTGGGTGCATGACATCATGGCTGAATTTGCTGATGAGCTGACCAATGAGCTGTAGACAACAGCGGACAGTCAGCTAGTCTTGCTAGCCTAGCAGTTGTCCTGTCACTCCATGAAGACACTGTGAGTTGTGGATAGCCAAAATAGAAGAAGCTTATCCATCTGTATCTATCTACCATGTAGGGGGACTGACAGAAGAAAGGATTGAAAAATGAAGGAGACGTTACGAGAAGAAGACAGGTTTAATAGCACGTAGACTGGCATTAACAGAGAGACAAGAGGCATAGGTGTTGTAGCCACTTGCTTGTTGTGTTTTGGGCTGTACATCGAAGGATGTTGTGATGTGATTTTGAGTGACTGCAGTGTGACCATTGGACAATACACCTTGCATGACGTTGGTCCAGACTTGCCACAAATACTCAAAACATACCTTCAGCACACAGTAACAAGCTGCTGAATCTATTCATGATAGTCTCACAAAGCTTTGGAAGTGACACAACATGTATCCTTATACCATTCAGTATGGGCTTTAATCCAGCAGCATCTTACACTATAGTAACCTGAGTGCATCCAGTTTTAGTGTGTGTCATCCTGGGGATGCCTGAATACCCTCAACCCTGCCAATGTGAGTACCATACAAAGTGCACAAAATGCTCAAATTAGCTCTTCTTACACGCCAGAAGACTTATATGCATTTGTTTACAAAATCTGTTTTTTGGATGGTATTTCAGGTCGTTAAAAGGTTTCCAAAAGTTAGGGCAAACATTCCTGTAAGAGGAGAGGAAATAGACGAGTCATTGACTCACTGTGGACCGACGCAATGTTGACAGACAGTTACCCCTTTTTAGCATATACACGCTAACATAGTCTACTGTACTTATTGAGCAAGCAAGACATGGAAACAGAAGTTCATAAGGTTTCGTGAGGAGTGATATACTTGATGTGAGATATGTTTATTTTTAATTTATCCCAACATTTTTTTGTGGTGGTACTGGCGCTGCATGTACAGTAGAGAGCCCATGCTTGCAAACAATCCTCAGACATCTGAATTAGTATTCCTCGAAGCCCCGTTCCTGACTCCTGTGATGGCATTGTCTCGTCCATCTCTTCTCCTCCTGTGAAACACCAAGTTGCGTATCTCTCCTTTATTCTGTTTCTTGTCTGATAACAAGACTTTAATTTCAGCAGATCACACGTGGTGCATCTTGCAGATCTTTCACAACTGTGCACATATAGTTTGATGTTATAATAATAAGCAGATTAAGTTACCAGTAGTGTTAAGCTTTTAGATCTTCAAATAGGACATAAGTTCTCTTTATGATTGGTTCCAGTGCCACCATCAAATGTTGGCCTGATGTGGGATTTTATTCTGAAAATGTGACTTTTTTTTCCTGACACACGTGCACCATCATGGTTTTGGATGTACAAGTGCTTCTCCAGTTCTGAAGACAGTAGATGTGACAAAGCTCAAAGCTGCGTTGTTGTTAACAACTGACAAGTGACATGACTTTAATTTATATTTAACTTATATTCGCTAGAAGATGATAATTACATCCATTTTGTTGTTTGACAATGACCTGGGGGTAATAAAAGACTTGTTTTTGGAATAAAGTCTGTTTGAGAGGAATGTGATCAGTCAATTAATTATTTTTTATATTGTATATTATAATCATATTGTCATGGTGTTTAATTGAAAGACACATTTTAAAAACTCATTTTAATTTCTTTATTAAAAATAGCAAAACATCTCAGTCTTATTTACATGTAACCACTGCAAAATGTTCATGTATCGATCAGAATATCTTAGCAAGTCATACAGTTATTACAGTTAGGCACACATTATGTTGTAGATGTCTATACCTACATTACATTCATAGTTGTTGTTAGTGTAGCTTGTCCTTGTGGTCAGTCTTCTCAGCAACTAGCGAATAGAGAGCATCATCACAAACTCTGGAGAGCAGAGAGAGATAATAACAGAGCAAGTCAAGACAGTGCTGAGTTTATTGGTTTAACAGCAAATAGCCAATCATGTTTGGTCCACATGCATAAAATGTGATGCGCAATTATCGTCTGAACTTCTTATTCTCACCTTCAAAGTCAATGCTTCCATCTGAGTTGATGTCCAGCTCCTTTAAGATCTCCTCCAGTTCTCCTTTCTTCAGCTTCTCCCCCAGCATCGTCTTGATTGCCTCCTTCATCTCGTCCTGGTTGATCTTTCCGTCTCCATCAAGGTCAAACTTTTAAAAACAAAAAGTCATGAGAATGGGTTGAAAACTGCATGAACGGGTGGTTTTACTTTGGACATTTCAGTGTGTCAGAGTGGAAAAAAAGGCAAGGAAATTGCCCAAATTATCAGTTACCTGCACAAAGGCTGACTGGAGCTCTTTGAGTCCGAGCATGTGAGCAGTCTCCCCCATCATCCTGGGTCCCATCAGTTCAGTAAAGTCCTCAAAATCCATTAACCCACCCACTGTGGAGAGGACAGATGCATATTTTAAAGGCATTGTGTGCATGTGTTCTATGTATTTATTAAAGGGTCTGGTTTTGGCTCATTTTTAAAGGATCTTATATCAACCTACTTCTCATCTTGATCTGTTGTACTATCTCTAGCAGCTCCATTTCTGTGGGCATGTATCCCATGGTCCTCATGCATTCAGCCACATCCTTGTAGTTCAGGTATCCATCTTGATCATAGTCAAACTCTTTGAAGGCCTCTTGTAACTCTGTAAGAAAGGTCAGGGTCACAGAGAGATTACAGCAGTTCCAGAGGGTTTAAGGTTTTCTGATATTACTTCAGATGGAGCTTTTAACATGTCGACAGTTATAATGACTCTGTCATCTGGTGAGCTGTGGCAATGACACTTACCATCCAACTCAGCCTGAGCTAATTCTCGCTCCTGCAGAGACAGTAATAAAACACATTGAAAGGTTAATATATTTTTTTATAATGGGAAAGACGACTGTACACTGTGCAATATTAAATACTACCAAAGTGTCTTGACTTATACATAAATGGCTGTATTGCTTTCAGTGTCAAAGACATGTAAGTAGTTTGTATTTCTGAACATGTACAATCTGCATGTTGAAGTAATAATAAGCAGTAAAACAAAATTAAATGACAGAAGACATAGAGGGCAATTCTCGGGTATGATCATGGTTCATACGATGCGAGACAATAATAAATATGTACAATGGAAAAAGTAAATACTCTCACGTTGAATCAACCAAGTGTTTGGTGGTGCTCCTCACTTGGATAACCCTAATAGGGTTTGACAGTGAGCCTCAGCTAATGAGCCACTAATGCTGCAGACACACCCAGCTTAGTGATAGCAGCTCGAGAAAGATCACGTACAAAACTTTAAGCACACTGCCTGACTTCCTACTCACTCTTACTGACTCTGATGTTTTAATGTCTGACATACGGTGCCTGAAACTGGTGAAGAGCATCTGTGCCTTTTGATCTTATTCAAAGCAATCTCCAAGCCTTTCTCAGCCCATCATTAAAAGATCACAGCACTTTAAAATGTGAGGAAAAGCTTCATGCTCAGCTGAAACACAAATTGTATTAAATAAAGAGTGGGGTAAATTGGTGTTTAAAGTAAAAAGCTATAACTTAAACTGTTTCAATGGTGTCTTGCAGTGCAGGATAGAGGTCACAGGGCCACATCAGAGGTCAAGCACCATTATAGCCAAGAAGAAGATGGTCACATCCAGTTCAACAATATTGATTTAATTCACAAAATGTGGATGTGTGATACTTACCGCCCCAAAAACATTGTTGAGCACAGAGTTGTAGACTTTGTTCATGTTCTCAGTGGATTTCTTGGACTTCTTTGATGATTTCTTGGGTGTTTCAGAGACTGAACCTGATGTGGAACCATCTCTGCTACTACATGGGAAAAACATTAAAAAGCAAAGATTTGAATACACCTTGATTATATAGGGAAAACTTCTCTTGACCCACATACATAATGTATCATTAGAACTGGCATTGGCATATTTCGTGGTTTGTAAATGAAGGATTACAATTTGGGCTTGTAAAAGGTGACTGCGCCTCCACAAAACTGCACATATACAGTGAGAGCTGTACATCTAAACTTACCTTTCTGATGCAACTGAGTTGGCTGAAGATGTAGAGGCTGTCCGCTCTTCTGCTTTGGACATGCTGTGGATATACAGTGTGTATGGTAACATTCACTCAAAAACAATGTTTCGCCTGTATTGGTTACAGTAAACATGCATTTTTGGACGTGCTAATAAAATATTTTTATAAATGCATAATGGGATGCAAAAGGAAAGGTTGCAAGAGCATCAAAGCTCATGTTTATCAAAAGACTTTAATGCAAAATTAACTTCTTTGTTCCCACCACTAATCTTTGACATCCAACATCTTAAATATGAATCCAGTTACTTCACTGCAGTTTGCTTACCTTAATTCTCTCTGCTAAATGTTTAGAGTAGAAAACAGCAAAACGAGCAGCACAGCCCTTCTCGTCCTCCTTGAGTAGTGCTCCACTTGTGTTGTGAATGGCTGCACACTATCCTGTCTGTTCTGTATCCTGACCTCCTTCAATTGCAGCGGCTTAACAGGTAATTACCTGGCTAAACATGCAGCCAACGATTAGAAAGCAAAACGTGGAGCGGCAGTGTGACTGACGTGTCCTTCAAGAGGACAGGTTCCTCTTGGTTCAAACCCCAGATTAAAATATCTTTATTCAGAGGCCCTTGCAATTGCAAAAGCTTTCACACTGGCCCTGTTGTGTTGCAGAGCTGCTCTTGGTTCTGCAGTGACAACAGAAATCATATGGAAACAATGGCAGACTGAAACATTTAAAATGTAAATACAATATTTGATCACATATAGCCTGTAATTCCATGCCAATGCATAAACTTCATTTCACTGTGGTGTAAAAATAATTAAACCCTCATCATTCAGAGGTATTTGGAGCCAGTGGTGATCACTCCAATATGACTGGAGAAGAATGAGAGTGGTACAGGCATGTATAAGAGCAGGGTTACTGGGCAATACTATGACCAGCCTACTCTATCTAACAGTTTAATGTAGAGGCTGTTTTTTCACATCTATCATTTCATTTTATTGCTGTCATTTTCAATTTTCTGTTTTGTCATACAAAAATTGTGTTTCAACAAGCATTCATTATTGTTAATAATTAACTGGTAAATAAATTTTCAGATGCTCTTGTGGCCCTGCTTTTAACTTTTTTCATGTTTAAGAGTGTTTTATTTAACTAAGAACATTTTTAAAAAAAAAAAAATACAGACATGTCCTTTAACTTCTACTTCCGGTCAATTTGGACACGAACGGCGTTGCGCACGTGCAACTAATTAAGGACTTTTTTTGACCGCTCCTCGCCTCCTCCATACCTGTGCTCAAAATAGCCACAATGGCTTAATTATACTGGTGAATTTATTATATCTGTAGCATTTTATTAAAAACATTGTCGTGTCCTGCTGGAGGAATGACCGTGACAGCACTTTGAGACAGCTTTTTGGAGTTTAGTGGAGTACTTGTAACGTCACCAATGGCGGCGGCCCTCTTCTTCATCCAAGGTAAGTTTGCTCCCTGGGAAATCCTAGCAGACCCTTGTTACTTGTTAAAATATCTGAAATTATTTTAAACGCTTTAGTGTGTGGATACAGTTTCAGTTTAAGGTGACGAAAACATGACTTTTCAGGCAGCCTAGTTAACTGAGGGACATATGTTCTCCCCAAACCACTAACAGCCCCTCAAGTGTGTTCACTGCAGCTGTGACTTAAATACGTCAAAGGGTAATATTTTTAGGAGTATAATACTTGGTGTATTATTATTCCACCCACTTCTCTTAAGTGTGGCCTTATTACTGGACTAAAATGTTTTCCAACGAGTGTAAATGTCAATTTATTTCACCTGGGACTGAAATGTTGCCTAATACGGATGTAGTTAATTGTATACTCCACCAGGTGGGGCCAAAATCGCATTATGTGTGATTAGCTCATAGGATCAAAGCAGTATTGTGTCGCTTTGTCTTTCTACCATAGACTGGAAACAGTCATTGGTTTGTTGGTCTACCAGATATTTTATTTTACCTTCAGTAGCAGTCGAGGTTTATAAAGGCTGTGTTCCCACCACTCATAAAAAAGTGGAACTGAACATGTCGTTTGACAATAGATGGAGCAGCTTAAATAAAAAAGGGACAAATAATAGTTTTCAGAGAGATTTAAGTGTCACTGTGCAGGTGCTCCTCCATTTAAGTAAAATTTGAAGAATAAACCGTGTAGACAGTAGCTTATTGAACGCAAATGTTTATATTCCCTTGCAAAAGTGAAAACCAAACCCTCCCGGAAGTAATCTACCACGGGACACCTAAACAATGATAAATCATGATGGGAAAATGCAAGAATACTAATGATTTATGATTAGTCCTTTTTATAGTTTAAAAATTATGTTATACGACTGGTGCACAAGTTGTTTGATCATTATGCTCACCCTATTAATGTATGGCTCCTTGCTTCCATGACACAGCTGACTCATATGTGGCTTAATGATGACCTCCTGTGGAGTAGGCCTTCATCATCTTTACCTGGAGGGGGTGATGCCATGGGCGTGGGGGTGGTTCATCCAGGGAGAGGCACTGTTATTGTGCTCTGGCTTTCTGACCTCTGCAGATTCATCAAATGTGGGAATCTGGAATGAAAATTTATGGTAGTGGGGGACTGCGCTCATGCCATCCCCTGTATCTGTGTGTAAAATATAGGCCTAATAATATATTTCATTTAGAGGCAAAGATTTAAGTGTAATGCAACTACTTATGTAGATAGGAAAGTCATCTCTTCAGGCCCCGTCTTGGCCCTTCGTCAAAAGATGCATGACTGCATTTAGGTGATTATGATGGAGTTGAGGTAGCTGTCTGGTTCTTTTTGCACCTTTTTTGGGGTTGTACCCACATGGTTGAATGCACTTAAAGTAGGCTGCTTTAGCTAAAAGCATCGGCAAAATTAATGTAATGTAAATGACAACATGCTTGTGAATGAGAGTGTGGTGATGAATAAATTCAGGATACCCATACTTTAAATACTAATCACTGAATGAGTTATTTTTCTACAATTTCGTTAGAATCATTTATAAAGACAGCAAGTACTTGAATACACAGAATAATTTATGATGCAGTGATATAAAAGTACAAATTGATTGGAATGGATGGATGGATGCGTTAAATGGATGTAATGTGTGCTGCGTGTTCACAAATTCACTTAAGGTAAGAGACTTTTTGTTATTTTATATTTATTTTGGCTTAGGGGAGGAGCATAAAAATGTAACTAGTTGGATTTTGTATTTATTTTACCCGAGATTTTTCAAGAAAACATGCCTGAATGGAAAAAAAAAATACAGCATATATTATGGCAAAAACCTGTAAAAACAAAAATTATAAAACAGAAATTATTGTTGGATTTTCAAATTACTGATAGTCCTTTGAAACATCATGTGCGACAGATACTGCTGTCAGAGACAAACAACCAAGTCTGAGCTTAATGATATTTCATCAAATCACTTTATTCTATGTTTCTCATGTAAAATTTGGAGTAAACCGTTTGTACTATCTAACCAGCATGCATGACAAGCATGAAAAACTGAGGCCTTTTTTTCTACTCCAGGATTTTGTCTTTGACTTTTAACTTTCAAATATCAAAGGGTAAGTTTTAAAAATTGAATAACGAGAGGGTCATGGATTTTATGCAGGTCACCCAGGGAGGCTCAAGGGAAAATACTTAAAGGAGCGTAAAAAATAGTATTAAATACTTGTACACATGTAACGTATTGTTACACATGGGTAATTTTATGAAAACAGTCTTTGTCAATTTTTTTTATGTGTCCTTCCACTCCTCCACCACTTGGGGGAGACAGCAACTACCCACTGTCAAGCTTACCACAGTTGAGTTTTGTGTGCTCAGTCACAAGGCTGCATTTGATAAATTCCACTGTAATCATTTCTCATTCCTGATTTCTTAAGGGACATTTTCTTGCAACAGAGCACTCTGTCGTGTTTTTGAATTGAGTGTGTGTTCCCAGTGGTGTTGGCTGGCACTGCGACCAGTTTGTTCACTCTTTACCTGGACACCCTCTTAAATAATCCTTTCCTTTTCCTAGTAGTAAACTCAACCCATCACGCTCAGTGCCAATACAGGGAAGACATGACTCCAGCTAAATCCAAAAACTTTATTTATAAAAAGGTAATAACACAATAAATTGCAACAACATAACAGAAAACTGTTAATCCAACCTTTGTGAGGTGTGCTATTTTCAGTTTTACAATTTCCTGTGATTTGTTCAGGAAAAGTAAGGTTTTATGCAGGTTTGATTAGATGTTTTATTTTTTCATAATGAATTGAGGATATCCAATGTGCCCCTGTTTTTAGCCACTGCAGTTTGGTTCCTTTGATTGTTTAAAATAATTGCTGATTTACATAGTCACTCTTGCCATGATTTATTGACTAATATAATTCTGCATATTAGTTTTATGGTGTTTTCATCTTTCTAAAATTGTTTACATGAAACAGTATACATTTGACTTCTATATATGATTTATCCTGGGAATGGCTCTTTCCTAGTTAATGCATGGTGTGTTTGTCCTCTGCTCCATACTTAAAGACGCCATGTTGTAATTGGAAAGTTACAAGAAGTAACAGCCAAATTGTCCAGTGGAATAATACAAAAAAACAAAAAAAAACCATAATTCATTAGTATACTATGTACATTTTCTAGTGAACAATCAATACTGCTGCTCTGATGTTAAGTCATAGGCTGTAAATCATTAGTCAGTATTTATAACAATGTAACTTGTCTTTCAGGATGTTCAGCTGGTTGTTACAGTAATTTCCGTTGACAACTTCCTCCCTTCTCTGTTACACACTTTGCTGTTCCCTTCATTCACTGCCTTATTTAATCATCATATACAACCCACCACCCTGTTCTCTGTTCAGTTCCCTTCATAGTCTTCATTTAATGGTCTTCCTCACCTCCACCTCCCTCTACCTCCACCTTTCATCTTCACTTTCAGACCCAGACTTTTCCCTTCCCACTACCACTGGCTCCATCTCGGCCACCGCAGCAGCCAGTACCCAGGCCACGGTGCTGGGTGGCTGGCAGGTTCTTGTACACGGCCCGGCTGTATGGGATGAAGCACAGACCCAGCTGGAGGTGTCGGGCTAGGCGGCAGTATGCAGCAAGCGCCAGGACCAGCAAAGGGGTGACCAAGAGGAAGCCCACCACCAGCAGAGCCACGCAGCCTCCGTCAGTCAGCAGGTCTGAGCAATAGGGGGTTGTCCCGTGAGGGCGGACCTAGGGAGACAAAAGACATTAGCTGGAATGATGTGGCATCAGGATGATGTAGAGGTAAGTTTGTCATTCATCTAGCATGCCACTCATGTAGACATTTTTTTAAACCTTTATTTGAACAGGGTTGCTTCACTGAGAGTAGCACAGTTTCAGGAAAGCGCCACTCTCACACAGTTGCACAGATTTAAAACCTGCAAATTGCCCAATAAAACCCTAGTCTGATCTGTTGGCCAGCTCTACTGGAGCGATTAGGGTGCCCAAGGGCACCTCCGTTGTCATAATAGGGAAGGACAAGTACTACTCTTTTCCTTTTCCCCAATCAATTTTCCTTCTCTTATGACTTAAATGTATTATAATTTTGTGTTTAGTAATGCTCAGAGAAAACCTCTCAGATTGAGGTCAAAGGTCAAAGCAGCTGCAGAGCGGCTGGGCCTGCAGCTGGTAGGGTCTCTGTTGTCTTCCTCAAAGACACATCAGCAATGTGCAGTAGATGATGTGACAGTGACATCACTCACTGCTCAACTGTGCTTTTGCAAATCATGCAGCATCAATGCAGAATTCAAACAACGTTTGGGACCCCTTTTTCAGTAGCATTATACTATTCAAATTTGCCATTTGAGGCAGAGATTTTAAAAGTGGACACAGCTGTGGCTCATATTGGGCAATACTTTTGTTTTTATTCTGTGTTTTGAGTTCTCTATGCACATACAGGACATCACTGATTTAAATACTTGTGTAAAGTGCAGGGAAGAACAGATAAGGACAACAGATGACGTTCTCTTTGTGGTATGTGTGTCTGAGGGGAGGACAGACACCAGTTGGTAGTTTGAGATCTCTCACACTCTTACATGCACTGAATCAGTACGCCACTAAATTTAATTTTGTCAAAAATAAAGATAAATCAAACTACTTGATCAGTATATACAGCATGTCAAAGCATGTACACTTGCTGCTGAGCCGAACACTCGGGGAGTGGGAGAGGAGGTAAAAGGGTCAGGATTTGAGTGTGGGAGAGGAATGAAGAGACAGCAGGCCTGAATCATCCTTATCGCCCCATGAAGAATGAAGTGAACATTCAAGTATATGAGGAAAGTGCAGAGAGTAAAAAAGGTTTGCAGGCCTGAGGAAGGAGCATGGGGGGAGCAGAGTATTTATTATAGCCGAGGGCATGATGACAAGGCAGCTGAAAAGTTCAACTTTTGTAGTTTTTGTTTTTAAAAATCAATGATCACTGAGATGAAGCTCCAATAAGGTTGAGGTTTTGGTTTGATTCATCAGCATTTTAGGAGAAAGCATTTATTTAGTACTTATATAATACAAAGGCTCTCACACAATTGTGAAAAGCTTGAAAATGATCATTTCCATATCTTGGTAGTTGCATATGTTTTGTACAAAAGTGCAGAAATATTGTGATGTGCAGATATTGTGATCCTGATAGATGTACAGCTGGTCAGAAAGTTTCCCAGCTGGAGAGGGAAAGTAAAACATTAAGGAGGTAGGGAGTTAAGGGATGAGTAAGCAAGTCAGAGGGATGGTTTAAACTGCAGTACATGGTTTAAAAAAAAAGTAAAGGGTAAAAGGAGGGCGCAGGGGAGCTTTGAGGCTTGTAACAGATAAGACTCACACAAGTATGTCCATGTTAGTTTTTACTTTTTGAGCCCTCCTGTATGGCTCAAGATCTGGGCCAGGTTTTATTGAGTCTTACTGAGTATTTGTTGATCACTATTGCAAGCAGAATTCCCTCAACTATTTTGAAAGTGTTCCCAGTGTTGTCTGCTTATTTCCAAGAACCCCAAATACTTATCCTGCCTGTCTTTCTCTACTTTTTTTCTCACCCCCTTTCTCTGATTTCTCCCCTCCTCTCTCCATCCTCCCAGGTCTTGGTTAATCCCTCTCTAAGCTGCTGTCACATGAGGCCTAATTGTGAGAGAGCCGAAGAACAGAGAATCCTGGTCTCTCAGGTCATTAAGGAGGTCATGGGCCTACAGAAATGCTATCGGTAGGCATTAAAAGTCTCTGAAGCATGATGACTTTTTTTTGGGGTAGCCAAGTTAACGCTAACTGACTAATAGGTCAAGTAGGTTGTTTTGTTTGACTTGCTAGTTGTCCTTATTTTTTTATATTCTGTCTGTTTCAAAGCATCCTTTAATCCCCAACTAGCTACCAAGCAGTCTTTTTTAAGTTTTGGCGTCTGGCTCCCCAGACTCCTGACCCCTCGCCCCCGCCAATTCTTCCGTCTCCTCAACATCTGAAAGAACCTCAGACTTATCTGATTATGAAACCTCTCATCGCTGATGGAGCTAAACTCCACCCTAAGCCTCAGGCACAACTATTTCAAACTTTTGAATCAAAGTTATGAGATTAGGACTTTTAGATGTTTTAGAAAAAGATAGATGTAGCCATCTCCCCATTTCTCTCATCTCGTGTTTAGATATAGCAAATGTATGTGTAAACATTTGTCCTTACCAACATGCAAACATTTCCACTCTCACACCCAAGGGCACTGCACAGGATTGACATGTGTTGAGGTATATTACTTATTTTAATCAAACAAAGGCAGCAAATATCAGATTCTATATTAACAGGTGAATTATGTGTCTGATAAAATACTGTTGAAGTATTAGCCAGGGGTACATTTTGCCCAGAAAACCGGTTTCTGCACAAAGGTTCGCACCAAATGTTTGTATGCTCTTGATAAATTCTTAAACATACTAATGGAGCTTAGATTTAAATTGTCCAAAAAAGTGAACACACAAGTCTTGCAAAATGTGAGTCTTGAGTAAGCACTTGGCCTGCTGTAGTGTGACAGCTAACTGGCTGGTTGTAGATGAGTATGAGGAAGAGCCTTGCAGAAGAAGAGCCTCAACAAATCAAAATCCTTCAACAAGCACACAGTGCTCACACTCACTCTTTTAACCTCCCTGCCCCCCATGTCCCCCTTTCTTACTGTAGAGTGGCAGAGAAAGCCAAATGACACCATGACGATGGCTGGTGTCAGGATCGTCCCGAACACCAGCCCAGCGAGGCAGGCGTTGATTGTAGCAATAATCAGGTTCTGAGCCGTCACCAGCACCGAGCAGGCCCAGCAGTCCAGGGACCCTCGCAGCTCCAGAGGAGCTTCACTGCCCCCACCACCGCTCTCAGCTGCAGAATAAGGAGGAGGTACGACTACACGTGAAGGTGTTTCTCTGCCTCCACCCACAGCAGTGGTTGAGGCCAGGGAATTGGAGTGGTGAAGATGCTGGTGGTGGTTGTTATGGTGATGGTGGTGATGAGGTGGCAGCTCCTCAGACAGGTCCAAGGTCTGGTGATGGGCCCCTTTCTCTAGAGTACCTGTCATACTCATAGTGAACTGTGGGCAGAAAAATAAACACATCAGTAAGTTACAGAGCCGTCAGGATTGCACGTACCATTCCAGTTGTTTTGAAACTGTTGGGTTGGCCCCGATTAGCATGTTGGGAGGCTGTATTTTTGGAAAACATATCTTTAAATAGTTGGTGAGTATTGTAGTCTGGTGCCATATGTACACAATACTTTTTTTTTTTTACCTAATCAAATTCCACTCTTCAAAGGCTTTGTGGCTCTGGGTTCACTCAGAGGTTACAGGTTTTATCCGTCAGGAAGCAAGCCTTGTGTGATGCCTGTGAGGTGATGATTATCAGAGAGCTGATTGTCCAAAAGGAAAGGGGCCGTAATTGCAGTTTGTGTAGTAGAGAGATGAAGGCTGACTGTCTGCTAACAGTTTGTTTGTGTACAACCGTGTGCTTGTGCTTATACATGTTGTCATGCCTGTGGGTTCAGTAGGGGTGGTATTACAGACAGATGATCAGATGCAGCCGTTATTGGCATTTAATTAGAACAAAACATACAAATTGATGCTGATATTGTGCCACCTTGGTTAATACATTTAAAACTTGTTCTCAACAACATTAAAAATAGTTTAACTTTAACACGTCCTGCACAATACTGTGCATTTGCTCACAATAAAAAACTTGCAGATTTCCTCATCTAAAATCTTTGTGTCAATGGAAAAAAAAAACTGATAACATTATCAGATTTTTTTTTTCTCTCACATATTGCTATTGGCCCCTGGTATCAGTAAAGTGTGGAGACAAGTATGTCATAGAAACACTTGATAATTGATAAATTGTTTAGTAATGGCCCCATAAGCATAAAATGTTTAATATATGATGTGATTATGGCACACCGCCTGTTTAACTTGCCTTTTGGTTCATAAAGAAACACCTGTGAAATGTTAACAAACAGCCTTTCAAAGCTTATATTTTCACATTCTGAGGCTAGGTCTTCTATGTAAGGTCTGCTGTGATCCACGCTCCTTTAGTTTGCATTTAGTCAGTGTTATGACACATTCTATGTGGTGCGCAGCTGTGTCTGGTGCAGGATATCCTCACTTCTCTAAGGTCAGGAGACAGTGACGCTCCAGTCAGGCAGAGGACAACCAGCGCTGCTGCCAAAAAAACTACAGTAATGGAAAAATCCCAATGTGGATGACATAGTCAACCTGTTTGTATTTCCGTTTTGTCAACTTGACAGACTGGTGATGAATGCTCTCACATATGCAGTCCTTCCTGTTAGCATGGAGATACTTTGATTTAAAGGGGTCATTCTTGAATAATTTGTTTAACTGCCTTAGAGATGTATCTCTCAAGTAATGTGATAGCTCAAATCGTGTCATTGTCACTACTAAATAATGGCATACTTTTTTTGTACTTGTACAACACAAGGAAGCTCTGACATGAGAGAATCTATCGCTGAAGTGTAAGGGCCAACAGAGGTCTATACCTGTGTTTGTGGTGGCGTAACAGGTCATATTATAATAAAATAAAAATAAGGTGGTATTACTGCGAACAACAAATGCTGCAAATTTTTGGTGTAGTGAAACAGTTGCTTTATTTAGCCAATGCAACAACTGGTCGTCCAGCCCTACAAGAGATATTCAGTGTCTGTCACTCTGTTAGATGGTTCACTTAGCATGAGATCCAGCATATACCCGAGCGGAGTCACTACTTTTACCCATATTGGGGTATTTATTTGATGAATGTACACTTGAAGTTGAAACCGAATGCATGCAAGGAAAAAAGCACCTCTGCTTGCACTTCTGTTGACACTCACTTAATATCAATATTAACAGCAGGGGACAATATTTACGATGCTGTCCTGGGTGCTTGAGTGTTGTTTATTTTCTACGTCTGTTTCCCATTGTTGTCTCAAGTGTTGTTTTAAGGTGGAAGGTCACGCAGGAAGGAAAGTGTGTATGCGCTCACACACATGTGTCTGCGGTGACTCATTGTGCCCCATACTGAAAATACATTTAGGCTCTCCACCCATTTTACTCACTGTTCTTATTATTGTTTGAATAACATTTCTTTGAATAACACGTCATGTCATTGTCTGACCAAAATTAAGGAATTCTCAATCAATTTGTACAATGATGTAAATGTAGCTGCCACATTATGGCATGTAGACACACAATACATCATTGGTTGATTCTAAAGCCTTCATAGTGTGCATGGCTTTACATAGATGCTTTGTTAGTTATTGCAGTGCCCTCATGCTTGAATGCTGCATGAAGATTTTCTATTGTTCTGTCATTCGGTTATTCTATTGTCTGTTACAAAGCAGCTATGATAATTAATTCTGTGTCTCTCAAAACTCTTAGAATTGTTGCTTTATGTTCATCGGTAGTATATAAAATCTTTTAGTTTCTTTTTACTGTAATCAGTTGTGTGGAGATGCCTCGGTGGTTAAATCATTATAATATGATTTAAATGTGTTTGGGTGATGCAGCTGCTCTTCTACTCACATTGTGCTGTGGGGCCCGGTAGACCTCTTGCTGTTCGTCCTCCAGATTGGCGCTTCTCTCTCACTTCTTGTCGAGACCACTTCTGTCCAGTCAATCCTTGACGCACACGTTTTCCCCTCACACTTCAACTAATTCCCTTTATTTGTCTCTGTTCCTTCAACTCTCAATTTCCTCTCTAGAAGTAAAGAGTCACTTTTCCCCTCCTTTCCTTGCGTAAGGTTGAAAGCGCCTTTGGTGTGTTTTAGAGGTTCCCCCCTAAAGTCTTATCTATTTAGTGGTGGTATGATAGTATTTTGGCTTCCTGCAGCCCTGGTCTCCTGCTGCTTCTTCTCTCCACTATCCAGAGTTGTCAGTGGAGCTGATTATGCCCCAGAGTCTGTTTTCTTTTCCACGTGCAAAAACAAATTCCTATGCTGCTATAAAGTGGTAACATAAAGATGCTCTTTCTTCAGTGGCTGAAAACTGCTTGACTCACAATTGCTGTGGTCTTTGTCTTAAATATGTCAAACTTGTGTCTGTTTGCCCTCCCCTTTTACCTCCCCATCTGAGTAAATCCGCAGTGCCTTCTCCCCTTCTCTCCCTCCTCCTGCGCTCCCTGCATCCATCCCACTTTCTCTCCACCCACCAGGCTTATCAGCCCCCTGCCTCTCTCCAACAACTCCTCTCAGCACATGCATTCCACCTCACATATCCAGGACATGTTTCACCCCCCTTCACCCTGTCTCTGTTGCAGTGGGGGCTGGGTGTTGTGTGTTGGGGGTCAGAGCGAGGCGGTTTGCCTGATAAGTTGAGGTTCAGGAGAGCAGAAAACAAGGGGGGGAAGGGCAGCAGAGACAGGCTTGGTTTAAAAGTAGTAGAGAAGAGGTGCCATGGTGCTGAACACTTTTAGGTTATTGTGCTATTTTTTGATATTTAAGACTCTGAAATTACTGCTTCAGTATATCTGTTGAACAAATTTCAACAGCATTTTTTACAGCAATCTTTAAAAAAAAGTGGTTCAGGAGAATTGAAGATACACTGTGTGTGTATAAAAAAAAAAAAAAAAAAAAAAAGAATGGAGCTATGCATATATTTCGTCAGTCTGATTTTCATGCAGATAGACTTGGATAATCTTCTTTTTTGTTTACAATATTGTTTTTAATATTAATGTGGGATTTAGTTTTTTTGGCTTTTTACTATTAGGTGCTGTGAGACTGCTGTATTTACATGATATCCAAGTACATTAAAGAGGCAACAGATAGCATCTTCTCCTTCATATATTTTGAAACTGGTCGGTCAGCCAATCAGGGACTGGAGCTGGTCCTAACGAGGAGTTGGGCATGAGGTAGTTGAGTCACGAGCACAATGGCAGACAGACAAAGTTTGGAAACAAGTGAAAAACGGCCTCCCAAAAGAAAATGAGCTCCTCTGTCTGAGGAGGCAAAGAAGAGCAAAAAGGAGAGTGATAAAAGAAGAGGAAAGACAAGAGTGAACCCCAGTCAGGCGTTCAAGAGATGGAGCTCCGTGACCAAAGAGGCTTCAAAACTGATGTCCAGTTAGCTTTCTTTCTAATGGTTGAGTAAGTAACACAGCTAAATGTTAGCTAGACGAGAGAGGGCTGTACTGTACTGGCTGCTAGTTCATTCCTAGCTGGCCAGCATCGCAAATCGCCGCAACCAGAGACCGGGTAGCGAGTGTTGGTCGGCTGACATCCTCGTTGCCATTCCCCCCCATTCCCCTGTTGGGAGTTATTTTTCAACAGTCACCGGCTCACTATACATTATCCCTTACGTGTCTACTGTTGTTTGTACTGATACAGTACATATTGGTATAATTTACTGTGAGTTGTTTGTACTGTGCATTCTGGTATAATCATTTGCATTACTATTTGTTTTTCTTCAGATAAATCTGATAATTGTTGCACGGTCTCTTTACTCATTTATTTAGTAGAGTGTCCACACACCTTCTCATTCTACATATACATAGAGGTATACTGGTGGCTTTACAGCCTACATTTTATTGATTATCTCTGATCTCCACGGTCAATTTGGTCGTTACGACAGTGCGAGCAACACTGCTGACGCTAGGTGGCGCCAAGCTAAAAAAAACCCGAATCCGATCGGTTGCCGCTTTAAATATGATCAAAAACCCGGTTTAAGGTTTGTTGATAGCCTCTATATTATCTTATTTGATGTTTTTTATTGCTTTATGTTAGAGGCATGCATGTTGCTTGTGTCCACTATGGACACACTGGCATTGCTCTTCAGGCATTTTCTCCAGCCAGAATAAAAAGTAAATGGTGATTAGTAAGATTTCTTTATTCCACAAGTGGCCTTTAACGCCACTGGCTACTGTAACTTTTATCTGCTTGCGCTGGAAGAACAGCGCCCTCCTCCTGTTATATGCTGTAAGGTAATATGCAAGAGACTCAGAGTTACTTCAGTGTACATAGTGTGCACCTGTGTTCTTGTTGGGTATGCTTGTAGCTGTGTTTTAAAGGAATACGTCATCCCCAAATGACAATTAACATATCAGTTTCTCACCCAGCTTATATTAAATTTGTGAAGAAAACTTTGTTTTTTCGTATGCCTCCATGATAAACCAATAATACAAAGATTGAGAAAAATCTTAATGAATTAAAATCATTGTTGACAGCATTTAGTAACACCAAAACTATATCAAAACATCTGTTTACAAACTCTCACACAACTAAGTCAGTAAAATCCAAGTCTCATTTATCCAGTGCTCAGTGCTTACCAAACAAGCAGCCCTTATTGATGGGCAACTGAATGGAAAGTGAAACTAAATCTTTGCTCTCTTCATTGCCAAACTCCTTTGACAGAAACAATCATTTTACCTTGCTGAACACAGGAGCTGCTGGTCTACCACTGCGTCAATCAGTTTGTTATGAGATTCAGCTGTATATAGCTGAAAGTTTGCTTAATGGCATTGAAAGAAGAGGAAACAGTGTTTTCAGGCCATTTCCTGCTCTTGAAGGACATTGTCTCTGAATGCTATGTCATCTTGCTGCTCTAAAAACATCCTGTTAGGATTTGACAAAGCTAAACCTTGAGCTTTGAAGCATAAATAACCAATATCCATATTGTGTCAATGAAAATTTGGTGGTGTTGTGAATTGTTAATTATTAGTTGGTAAGACAATAGACTAAGATCAGGTTACATCCTACTGAAAGTGATTTGAGAAACTATTCATCCTGTGATTTGGAAACACAGTGTGGCGGCGAAGAAACGATGTTCATGTTGTGATTCATATAGCAGAGGTCAAACCGCAAATTTTACAGCAGTTACAACACTTACAGATATGAGGTGTTGTGAAGCCAGGCAGGAGACATCAGTCTGCACTGTTTACAGTGTATGATGAAATAAACTTGCACTATCAGCAGATGTATTTGGATAAAAGCTTGGATTCTCTGAAATACAGGATTTAAAAAAAGGAGGATGAAGTCAGTACAAAGATATCAAGGAAGGCTGTAATCAGTTAAATGATAAAAGATCAGAGCATAAGCTTAATAATTAGTGTTGTCTGATCCTGATTTTCTGCCCTTTCCCTCTGCTTTGAGCTTGCAATGTTTGTTTACTTCCAGTTCTTTGGTCCCTGGTATCCCTTTTTTCCCCTGCTCACAGGCTGATGTGTAGGAACTATACAGAAATTCATGTTCCTGTATGCCCCACAACAAGATGTTGGTCTAAACAGAATGTTGATATCTTCATGTAGCATGAAGGGATATGGTGAAATGACTATTTCATTTGATTGTTTTTATCATTTCAGTTTTGCCACTGCAGTCTTTGAACTGGTGTTGCTGTTATGTCACAGCTGTCAGGACTTCATATGAACTCCTCTCTGGGGAATGTGTCATTACAGATGAAATAGCCACTATATAATCTTTCCTCTCATGCTCAACAAGAACAGCATAAACAAACCTCAAAGATTTGTCCATCATGATTACACCATGTGGTGTTGATTGGCCTGCTGAAGTATTTTGTCTTTTGCTGAGGGAAGAGCATTCATCCCCTCATCATCACCTGACTGCAGCGGGATGGACGGACATACGGAAGGAGGTGGTCTTCCTGTGTGGTTTGAAGCAGGATTTCCTTCAGTCTGTCCCGTTGTGCTCTGTCCCTCTGCTGGCCCCGTGTCCTCTAACTTGACCTGAGGACACAATGACCTCCCAGTGCTCTGTCACTCTGTGTGGGAACACTGAAGATTACAGTTGGGCTCAATAACAGCTCTCAGGGCAGGCCATAGAAAACACACGAGAAAGAAACTTAAAATTTCCGCAGAGTTTCCTTTAGTCTCCTTTCATGATTAAACTGAACTAAGCGTTGTCTCAAGTCGCCTGTGTTTAGGCCAAAAAGTTCAAAACTGAGCACACCAGACTACAGTTGGCAAACTAGTATGTACATTCCGCACCTTAGCAGCAGGGGGCGGTAGTCTGTATTCATCATTAAAAGAGGGTAACCACAAGATTGATTCAAGATGCATGTTAGCACAATAACAATACAATCTAGTTTTGAAATAACAATCATATTTACTGTGCACCAATGAACAATAGCACAAACCATCATAAAACGTTTCTGTTGACAGCTCAATGGCCCAAGAAAAAGTCTTACCATATATATCAAGTTTGTTTCAGTCTCACTCCTTCTTGACTTTGTTTACTTTCCTCACTTCCGTTTCTCTTCTTGTGCGCTGACCTGAACTGCCAATCAGTGTGATTTCATTCACTGATGGCCTCCAACACTGATATGACATGCTGAATTGGCTGGAAAAAAAGCTGAGAATGGCCAAAGAGGGCCAGTGATGTGGGACACACTGCAAAGACTAGGGTGACAGATGAATGACAGCCGTCTAGCTTGGTGTGTCAGGGCCTTTAGACATGAAATGTGCACTGTATATAAATATTCATAAACTAAGTTTAAGTTTATATCTAGAATATAATATAGTATTTGTTAAAGAAGTGTTAAATTAATTGATCAATTAGCTTTTCGCTAATACATTTTCAAGACAGTGAAACTTTTATCTTAAATTTTTGAAGCAATATTCTGTGTTCCATGAATGACAACCTTTTTCTGATATACAGTTACTACTATAGTTTGCTGCCTCTGTATATGAGCACCTTTCATTCAGACACAGTGTAGAGGGATTTATACAGCATCGTCCATCCCCATTTTTACCTACATTCAGACGTATTATATTATTTATTGTGGGTTTTATAGCCTAGGTGACATTGCATGTTTAAGTTTCTTTCTCTGACTTTTCTGCACTTGATAGATTTTTAACAACATGACATGGAACAGTGGCTAGTCACAAATGTGGTTCTGAAAAACATGCATTAGTGCTGTACTTTTTGTGCGTTAAGTATAAAAGTGTTGTTTGACTCCCTGTTGAAATATCAGTGAGGAAACTGAAGTCTGAGCAGTCTTGTTACTGCTCCCTGCTATTTCCTGCTCTGCTATCTATGAAGTTTTGCTGCTTGTACAATCTCCTTCCTTAGTTTATCCTGGATGCTGATGTCTAAATGGAAACTTTTCTATGGACTTCAGCCCTATTTTTTCACACGCATATCTAACAATAGCAAGCTCAGGTTTAGGACGTGAATGACAAAGCTGTGACAAATGTTTGGCACAGTCAAGGGATATGGCTTGTTATTGTAGGAGTGTGGAGTGTAAATGGATTTAAGTTGGGCTTTGACACATTTAAGGGCAGTGCGTTAGCCACCAAAGGTGAGGGGAGAAGTGTAGTGAAAAGTAAAGGCAGAAACTGACAGTTGATGTTTAAATTTAAAGCCACGTATGTATTATGTTTCAATCCTTGACGTTTTGTCACATTAAGAAGAGCTATTTGAAGGTAAAGTCAGAGTTAGAAGTATTTTAGACAAGAGGCTCTATTTATGAGTAATGAGTTTTAACAATTCAAGTATGATGTGAGGTGTGATGTCCTAATAGGGGTGGGAGATATAACAACTGTGAGACAATATAAGTTTTCCAACTGTAAGACTTTGCCATACACTTCATATTTGGTAAACTGTCCTTTAATGTCTCCAGTAGGTTAATGAGGTAAATTTATGCAACTCAGTAAGCAGAACTGTTAAGGTTAGTGTTAAAATTTTTATACCACTTTTGTTGAGTTACTTTGATTTTGGCTAATCCACTGAATGACCATTAAAAACTAGACAAATCATATTTTCTGTATGGGTAATTTACCAATAAACAATTTCGATTATTTTCAGAAAAAAACCCCCAGCATCCTACAATGCATATCTATATCGTGATATTATGACAGATTTCATGACATACTATACTGCGATATTTTTTATGACAGATTTCATGATATACTATGACATTTTTATGACAGATTTTATTACACACTATACTGTGATATTTTTTGGACAGATTTTATGACAGATTTTATGGCATACTAAACTATGACATTTTTTGGACAGATTTTATGACATACTATACTATGACATAGTCAAGACAGATTTTATGACATACTTTACTATGACATTTTTTGAGCAGATTTTATGATATACTATGCTATGACATTTTTATGACAGATTTTATGACATACTATACTATGACATAGTCAAGACAGATTTTATGGCATACTATACTATGACATAGTCAAGACAGATTTTATGGCATACTATACTATGACTTTTTTTGGACAGATTTTATGACGTACTATACTATGGCATTTTTATGACAGATTTTGACATTTTTTGACAGATTTTATGATTTACTATAACCTATTTTTTGACATACTATACTATGTCATTTTATTAATATTTTTATTACATACTATACTATAACATGTTTTATGACAGATTTTGACATATTATACTGTGATATTTTTGACATATTTTATGACAAACTATACTATGACATTTTTTATGATGGATTTTTTTTAAATATACTATTATATTCTTATTAATGGTTTCATGGCATTCTATGTCATTTTATTAATATTTTTATGACATACTATAGTATGATCTTTTTTTTCTTAGTGTTTTCATGACATATTATACTGTGTCATTTTTTTATGGCAGATTTTATGACATACTATACCATGATATTTTATTAACATTTTTATGAATCCTCTACTATGATTTTTTTTTATGACAGAATCTAAGACATACTATACTATGACATTTTTAATAATGGTTTCATGACATACTATGTCATTTAATTAATATTTTTTATGACATACTATACTATGATCTTTTTTTATCAGTGTTTTCATGACATACTATATTTTTATGACAGATTTTATGACATACTATACTGTGATATTTTTCATGACATTTTCCCGACTTACATTCCTATAATATTCAAGGATTTTTGTTTATTATACTATGATATTTAAGGGCATTTCTCATGACATGGTAAACTGATTAAATGGATCGTGACGTTTGTTTTATCAGCATATTATGACATTATTTTTCATATGACATTGCATACTTAATTGTATGGCATACTATACAATAAAATCTTGCATGGCTCAGTTTAAGTCATTGTATACGGGTAGTTGGGATGAATTGATGGTATGGATGCTTTAAATGACCACAGCGTGTGAAGCCTGTAATGGCTGCTGTTCTGGTGCTGTTGGAAAACCCCCTGAGGTGACAGTCGTTGAAATTGCACTTCTTTGGTGTTCTTCTCATTGATAGGCCTCATGAGTGGTCAAGCAGGCATAACTACTGATATGGAGAAGGGTCCATGAGCGGAAACAAGGTTTGTGCATGTGTGCCCAGCAACGCAATAATTGATATGTAAATCAGGCCCAGGCATAGGTGCATCTTTATATGAATGTTTGCCGGTGCAACGATTAAATTCGTTGAAAATTTTTTGTTAAGTGTTTTTGGAAAAATGTATTGAGCTACAAAATGTAAAACCTCAGGAGGTGGTAAAATTCTCTGAAAATTTTTATCACTAATTACTTTATAAACCCCACAGACTATCTGGGTACCATCCAACATCAATCATGAGTACCTGATTTATTCTATATTCCTTGGATATCTTAAGAGGAATACTGACTCTCAATGTGCATTTTATATGTAGCTGACATTCTGTGGTGAACCTCTGTGGCAGATAAAATGTGACCAAGCAAGTTGATTGAAAAGAAATCAGATGAGTCCTTCTCACTTCTTGATTTATCAAAAAGCGTTTATTATTAATAGTCATAGTAATGTCACACAAATTCACAAGTGTTTAAGACATGTCTGGCTCAGTTTGGTGTGTGTGTCTGCAAGTATGTCTGTGTGAATTCTCTAAACAGTGCAGTTATAAATAAATGACCACAAAGAGAAGGAAAAGGGTAAGGTAATATTGCAACAGGAAAAATAGAATTCTCATTTTAAGAAGATAAACAGAAAAAAAAGTTGTTCAAAGAGAACATTTAGCACCATCTATCCCATTATATTTAACAGATAATATCATAAAATCATTAAAATCTCGTCTAAAAGCCCCCTACATAATAAAAAAAATTAACATTTCTCAAAACACTTTGGAAAAGTTTTTTTTTTCCTTAATGAGCATACAAACACAGCATTCCATTAGTCATCTTCTCTACGTGAGCAGTGTGCCTATTGTCTACAGGAAAGGTGGTGTTATATTCAAGATAAAGATATCATTTAATATATATCAGGAGAAAAAGGCAGGAGTCATGAGAGGCAAGCACCAGAGAAACAGCAGCCTCCACTCCCGTGGACACACAACCCCCACATTTCAATTCTTACAGAGCAATCGGTCACTATAAAAAAATAAAGAGAAAAAAAAATCGCAAACTTGTACAACCCTATTAAAAAAGGGAGAACATTGATATCCAATAAATAGAGGAAACATTTTAAATTAAATGTACAATGCAAAAAGAAAAAAAAAATCCAGGAAATACTAAGTCTGCATATTGGAACAAAACAATCAGAGGTACAACACACAAACACCAGATGGCAATGATTTTTTTCTTTCTTTTTTAAAGAGATAGTCCATACAGAGATGGAAGAAATGAACAAAAAGACCTGATGATAAGTGACAACTGAATATTAATCTCCAGAGGAAATAAAAGTATAATTCATACAAACACAAGATTTACAACACATACAAGAATCTGAAAGACAAAATCAAATCCCTCCCCCCCAAAACAACCAAAGTCATTAAAACCCGTATGTTTTGAAGCATTCCAAACATTTGTATTTTTTTAAATTCTTAATGCTTTAGAAAAATGTTCATATCTCTATTATTAGTATTTTTCATTTTCTCTCTTTTCTAAATACAAGGCCAATGTGGTATATATCTAGGCTGATCTAGTTTAAAAAACAAAACAAAACAATAAATTATTTTTAAAAAAGACAGCACCCCACAAAAATTGCAAACAGCATGTACAAATTTCAGTATTCAAGACAACAACAACAGAAACAAGTTCTCTCTGGTACTGACAGAAACACACCATTGAAACCATAAACTACCCTCCGCAGTTTGTTCAATGGCAGCACCAACTGCCCCCTGGTTCTCAACTTCACCGTTGCCAGGGTGTCTGGTTGAAAGCACCATCTGAGAGTAAACTGGTATTTTATTGGCGGCTTGGTATTTCTTTTTGTAAACAGTAATGATGAGTAAACGTATTCAACTGGCTGTTCGGCAAGTATTAGCAGTAGTAGTAGTAGTAGCAAAAATGATCTTAAATAATGAAAGGGTAAGTGAAAACCAAAGTGAAACTGTCTTTTGTCCTGACTTGCAGGAGTTTTGGTTATGGCTGAGGAGACGCAGAAGGGGAGCTCTGTCACCGGGGGGAGGAGGCCTGGTGAGACAACACACAACAGAGATGATTAATTCATGTGTAAAGAAATGTATGTTAGTATGTATGTAAGTCAAAGTTTCACTGACAGCTGTTTCTACTTAAAGGCAAAAAGGAACATCCAAATTCTTGGGGATGAATTGCACAACTAGCTACTATCAAGTCCTTAACAGCAGGAAAATTAGTATTCTTGAGGTAAGTGTCTGCTCACCAGGCTGAAGGAGTCATATGTGTTCATGAGCTCCTCTATGCGGTACTGCTCCAGCACCACTACGTTAGTCAGGTTGGGGCTACGCTGACGTGCGCAGTCCTCACAGTGAACCACATACGTCTTCCTGCTGTTGTTCTCACTTGTCACAAACAACAAATTGAACACCTCCACCTGTAACAGAAGAGAGAACACGTTAGGAAACAGTCAAGGTAGTTCCAGTTAAGAATTATGTGAAAACTTCCATGTAATCTGGAGATTGAGCATCAAACTCAGTGCCTGTTACCCTTTAGAGCAGTGGTTCCCAACCTTTTTTGTCCTGTGGTACCCCTTATCATGTTCCAAATGTGTTCATTTGTTTTGTTTAATAGATGTGGATATTTCAGTTTCTTCATACAATTGAAATATCAATTTGTATCAAAAGTCTGAATTTGTACTACTACCACTTAAAGTGGCAGACGCTGAACAATTCAAACATTTATTCATCACTCATTATGTATATATATATCTTGTCAAATCAGTTACCCTACTTTATCTTTCCAAGGACCCTCTGGCAACTGCAGAAGTACCACCTGGGGTACAAGTGCCCTTGGTTGGGACTCGCCACTTAAGAGTTTAATTTAACAGCTTGCACTCCAATAATAACCCAATTTCTCGATCAAAAGTGTGCACTTGAGGTTCCTGCGACTTGTGTTTGTCACAAAACTGCTTAACCATTTCCATGTTCCGTTGATCATGTTGTAGGAATGGTTAGAGAAGTCTTCATGGACATTTTGGTTGTGAAAGTGGGTCATTGTAACCATTGTATTAAGCTACAAACTTTTCCGAGCAATTTGTCGAGCCTCCAGGTAGTCAGTTTGTTGATACTCAAAACTCTTTTTGTCTGATAACTTCTCTTCCTTGGAGAAGTAGGAGAACATACTCAGTTTCCTGACTATAAGGTACCTATTTAAATCTAATCAACAGCCCTACAATAGATCTTAGCTTTGTGAAGATGATTATGTTCAGTTTTGGAGAGGTGTTGATTTAACTTCATGGTCATTGTGGTGCTGTTGAAGTATGTAATCGCATACTGAGGTGTTTCTAATATGTAAGACACCTTCAGTGATGTAAATTTGGTGGAGAAATTGATTAGAAACACCTCAGTATAAAGCAATGCTGTTAAACCAGCACGTCCACCTGCCTGAACATAGAATTTATAACAGGGCTAGGTGTACACAATAAACTGGTACCTGAGTATGTCTGTGTTGAAGAGAGAGAGAGAATTTCATGGACGATGGACTGATGGCTACTCACGTCACACTCGTTGCAGTAGTAGGCTGGCTCGTCTTTGACCCGACTTTGATAGGAAATCTTCTTGCCGTCAGCCACCAGTTGGTCGCGCAGGATCTGGATGTGCTTCATGGACTGCAGCATGCAGTGTCTGGCAGAGAGGGAAAGAGACCAACATTAATGGTTGCTGTCTATGTTTAAAAGAATATATATTTCTTTGTGCCTGTATCATTGCAATAAACCCTATTTTCATTTTATTAATTGGAGAATAGTGCTGTAGACTTGTTATACTGAGATTTGTAGCAGGTCTGTTCATAAGTTAAACCAGGTATGTAAGAGTGGTTTGTCTCTACTCACTTGACCATCTTGTAGGTGTCCGGGTCAGTGATCTTGACAGTGCGGGCCACGTTCCAGGACACATGAATCATGGGAACAATGGATTTGACTTTCTTCACTTCGTTCCACTCAAACCTCTCCAGGGCCAGCTGGTACTGGTAAGCTGCAGATGCACATGAAATAATGTTGTATACAGTCCTATAACATATTCTTGCTTTTGTTGAAGTAATCACTAGATGGCGCACTCCATACCATTAAGAGGTCCGACATTCCAGGCAATGTTGTTGCACCAGCCAACGGCCTGAACCCAGTGAACAGTTCCAGCATTGATCCACACCAAGTCTCCAGGCCGCTGGATGAAGCGGTACACTGGGATGTTAGCGTTGTAGAGGTCCTCCAGCACTGGCCACCAGGACCCTGTCAGGTAGTCCACTCCATGCCTAAGCACATATGAAAGGTGTGGGGCTTAGCATCACAAATACACCCTTGCACGCTAGTATTTAATATTGGTATACATTCGTTCATTTTCCTGTTTGGAGTTGTGGAGGGGCTGGAGCCTATCCTAGCTGACATTGAGCGAGAGGCAGGGTACACCCTGGTCAGGTCGCCAGACAACCATTCACACTCTCACCTATGGGCAATTTAGAGTAAACAATTAACCTAATGTGCATGTCTTTGGACTGTGGGAGGAAGCCTGAGTACCCAGTGAAAAACCCACGCTGAAACGGTAATAACATGCAAACAAAGGGCTCCCCCACCCTCTTGTGTGAGGTGACAATGCTAACCACTGTACCACCACTGGTTTAATTTCACAATCTGAGTACAAAAATAAAATGCCTAACAAGTAAATATAAACTGAACAATGTCAGCTTACACTCTCAGATTTGTGTACTCACTTCTCACAGAAGTCACTGATGGCCTGCCAATAGTTCTCATGGACGGAGAACCACTCACAGTCTCCAGGGCCAATGTTGATGTTTACCGAACAAAAGTTATTGTTCTCCTGGTGACCTGTTGAGGAAATAATATCCTGTCATTTATATGCTAGTCTTTTATTTTAAAATTTACAAATTACAGATCTTAATTCAGATAGTAACTTGTGTTGCATATTGTTTTAACCAAAGGTGTCTTCCATCCATTGTAGAGTGTCCTTTACCTGGTGTTCGGCTCCCTGGAACCTTCATGTAGAGCTGGACAGTGTTCATGCCGAGGATGGTGTGTCCGACATGGCTCAGCATGTTTCCACTTGATGCTACACGCATAAATGCTGGCAGCTTTTGCAGCTCCTGAAGCTGGGGCTTCCACCTGAGCAGATACAGCAGGTTAGAGCTGATCAACATTCATCTTCAGTGACATATGAAAATTTGCTTCATTGATATGTATGTATAAATGGTTGAAGTACATCGGAGCTTTGCTTGACACAATCATGCTTCTGTATTGAGACTTGACCACGAGAGGGCAATGAAGCTTGTGGAAAAACATTTAGTGGTTTTCCAATGTTGTTATGTAATGGTGACCACTATATTTTCCTACACTTGTCAGCATTGTCGTAGGGTGATATGTTGAAGTTGCTCACCTCTTAGGATCTGAGAGGTCAATGTTGGTGCCAAACTTTATTATCTTCCCCACTTGCTTCTGCTCAGCACTGCGGAAAAGGAAAACATTTAAAGCTTTACTACAAATTGCGAAACACTTGTGTGTTTTAGTAAATTCTGCACCTATTTAACAATATCCTTGCCTGCTACTTTCTTTAGAGCTGTCCTTGATTGGGGTATCAGAACTGCTGGATGGCTTCTTCTCCTTCTCATCTTCATCATCCTCGTCATCGCTGCCTTTCTCTTCCTGAAGACACAGATCACAACATGTTTAACAGGTGGATCACAGCAAGAAAGCAGAAACATGGAAGTCCAACATCTAAAACCATTAAACTGAAATATACAGTGTACAGAAATGGAGGTTAACAGTATGACTATGAGTGGCATTGGTACAACATATTTACCTGCAGACTCTCTTGGAAGCTGGAGGCCTGGTACTGGGCATACTTAGCGATGGTGGTATGGGAGCGGCTGCTCTCGCAGGGCCATGTCTGGCCTGTCCCACTGGGGTCCCAGTTCTCATCAGCAGGCTGCTGCACCTGAGTCCTCACCTCCACCGCCTGCTCTGCATTGGCTTCCACCAGTGACTTTGTAGAAAACAGCCCCAGGTCTGAAAACAGTGAGAGGGAACATTAGGCCCATGTGCATTACAACAAACTGATACGCCTGTAACTAATTGGTCAAAATGTTGGGCAAGACTATGGTTAGTAGCCAGATGCTTAAATTCACAGAAGAGCTTGCTTTGAGTTTAAAAGTAAATTAATTGAATGTGTTAACTTACTGAGTCGCAGAGATCCAGCCAGGCCTCTGATGACCGTAACAGGATTCTTGGGGTCCGTACAGAACTGCAGCAGGACGGGGGAGAAGGCATCTCTCTTGCTCTCCAACTACAGAGAGGAAAAATCATGTCACTACACAGTAACACCATCTGCTTCAGCGTGTTTGTCGTCATGGACAATGAATCACCACAAGAGGGCAGCTCAGACATGTTAAAGCATATTGTGTATATAAATCCTACTGTCTATAGTGAAGACTGCATATTTATTAAACAAACTTTATGCTTTACAGAACCTCCCTGCCTTTCTTTGTGGATTCATTTATCCTCATACTTTTGACTGTTGACTTTCTATTAACCATGTATAACAAAGAATGACATGTTCATCTAATTCAAGACTGACAGAAAACCATGATCTGAAATGTAGTGGACATAGTGACGTACATAGATGCTGGGTGTGGGCGGGTTGAGTTTTTCTCTGGGAATGGGTTCCTCTGTGGTCATGATGGGCTTGACAGAGAAGGCTGGGAGCAGGAACGATTCTTTAAACTTCCCTTTCACTCTGGCCCCCCTACAACAGAAAAAAAGTTTTGAGAGATGCAAACATGAAGAAAGGAAACCTGTTTCTCTAAATACTGCTCTGCACATAGCTACCTAATGGTTCACTTCTTTTTGCTCAGCACAGATATACTATTCTTACCTCAATGTAATTTACTTTTACACTGTTCATAAAATACCTAACGGGTCATTTGGATTAAAGTTCATCAATGAACCCCTGAAAGGCCTAGTAAAATGTCACATTAAATGAAAAAGAAAAAAAAACTCTACAGTGCACTTACTTGCAGGACCTGATGATTTCACTGGCAGTGTTCTTAATGGAGATATCCTCCAATGGGATCCTCTTCTCCTCTACCTCAGATGCGATGAATGTCTCCCTGTCCCCACTCTCCACTTTGATAAGGCGAATCTTCAGCTCTTTGGGTGGCCCATCTGACAGAGCCTTCAGTTTCATGAAGTCCGTTGAACCCAATGAAGAGCTAGATTCAGAGCCTTTTTTGTCACCAGGGGATATTTCCCCAGAACTTCTCGAGGTCCATTCTGCGTGCTCACCTTCATTGGTAGAGCTGGCACCAGATGCTTCCTTGCGTTTCTTTTTATCTGTTTCATAATGACTCCGATTCTTCTCAGGCCCCTCTTTGCTCTGAAGATTGAGGTCACCAAGGATTCTGCGATCCTTCTTCTCCTTATGGCTCTTGCCATCCTTGTGCCGCTTGTGGCTGGAGCTGGAATGAGTGGAAGAGGAAGATGATGAGGAAGAAGAGGAGAAAGCCAACTCCTCCCTCTTTTCTCTATGCTTCTTCTTTTCTTTCCTGTCTTCATGCTTCCTGCTGCTACTGTGGCTGTGACCGTGCTTCCTCTTCTTATCTTTCTCCCTCTCTTTATCTCTGTGCCTGCTTTTCTCTCTGTGTTCCTTTACTTTCTCAGGTTTATGTCTGTCCTCCATTTTCACGTGACCATCGGATTTATCAAGGGAGTTCTTATTTGGAAGTGACTGTCGACTAAGCATGACCTCGCAGCTTTTGCCCAACTCTGCCAGAGAAGACTCAGAGATGGTGGTCAACAGCCGCTCTTCCTTGACCACCTTAATAGGGCTTATGGTAGAAATACTCTCCTTTTTGATCGAGTTCATTCTGTCATCCGTGTCTCCGTCATCTCTCCAGACATCAGTGTCCTCTATTTTCAGTTTCTTGTCTTCCAGCAGAGGAGGAGGGGAGGACTTCAGAGGTGGAACAGCTGGACTGAATGGTGGATTGGTTGAATCTGATGTGGGAGAATTGCCCTGCTGCTGGCGGCAGATATCGGGGCCCAGTGACAGTGAGGAGGAATATTTGACACCAACCAGGGCTGATGGAGGGGGTCTTCCAAAAGGCCCACCACGATAAGCATACTTCTGACTCTCTAGGACTGTTGCTAGGGACTTGAACATGCTGTTTACACCTGTTTGGTGAAGGTGGGGTCTTTGAGGTGGTGGAGAACAAGATGGTGTCTCAGAATCCTCATCTTCATCGTCCTCATCAGCCTCACTTTTAGTCTGCTCGGGGAGGCCGTATAGTTTGGCCAGGTCACTGTGGCGGTAATTGGTGTTCCCCACTCCCATGTCCATGGGCCGTTTAGGGTTGAGAGGTACATTTGGAGATGGTTTAAGGTAGTCCTCATCGTCCTCGTTGAGAGAAGATGTTCGACTGCACGGGGATGCCAGAGAGCCTTGGCGACTGAGCACAGGAGGGCTTGCGTGTGGATTGGATCCGAAGTCTTCCTGGTTGGGCTGATGCTTCGTTGCTGGAATGAGGTCTGGAGCACACAAGTAGCTCTTGATAGGCTGGACACTAGGAGTAAAGTTATCAAGACCCGAAGACCCAGTCTTTTCACTGTTATACATCTCCTCTTCCTTTTTGATAGATTCATCCAGCATGGCCATAATGTTAGCAAGACCATCGGGGAGCAGTGTGGACATCTCAGACGGCTCTTCCTCAAACTGGGCAGAGTCAGTGCCACAGCTGCTGGCCCTTTCCAAACCACCTCCTGTCACGTGCTTGTTGAGGATTCCCGTCATGGAGCTGGAGGTGGAGGACAAAGGTGGTGGTGGAAGGTTTTCTCTGGGAAAAGCCTGATAAAGTTTGGGGGGCTCTCTAAGTGCCAAGGCAGGGAGTGAGTGTTGGCTGCTGTCTCTCTCCCTGGTCTTTGGGTCTTTGGATTGGATGGGTGCGGCTTGCATTGCCGGGGGCTTGTTGGGGTATACCGACTGGTTCATCCCTGAGGTATTGTGTGTTGATGAGGGACTGAATGTCGTTCCGCCATTGTTGCTCCACATCTCCCTCTGCCTCTGCTTTTCTCTGGCATACTCAGTCTGAGGTGTAAGTGGGGGTGGCCGCAGCCTTTCTACAGGAGTAGTGGCGGTGGGTGTCTGGCCTGGTGGACAGGGGAGTACACCCCCGCGGCTCAGCCAGGGGTAAGGGGGTGAAGCCTGGGAGCTGGGGGGGAGTGGACCTGAGGGAGGTGCAGTAACAGAAGAGAGGCGAGGAGGTGGGGGGGTGTTATCGGACAGCAGTCTCTCTAGATTTTCAATCGCGGTCTGCTCTTTGCCTTTTGTACTGCACAGTTCCTCCTCCCTCTTCCGCTCCAATCTGTTTTTCTCCTCCTCTTTCCTCTCCAGCTCTCTTTGTTTTTTCTTTTCTTCCTCCCGTCTCTCCAGTTCTCTCTTCCTTCTCTCCTGCTCCTGTCTCTCTGCTTCTCTCCTCTTCTTCTCCTCCTCTTGCCTCTCCCACTCTCTCCTCTTTCTTTCCCGCTCCTTTTTCTCCCATTCTCTCTTTTTCCTCTCCTCTTCCTGCCTCTCCCATTCTCTCTTTTTCCTCTCCTCTTCCTGCTTCTCCCATTCCCTCTTTTTTCTCTCCTCCTCCAGTCTCTCCGCTTCTCTCCTCCTCCTCTCCTCTTCTTGCCTCCTCTTTCTCTCCTGCTCTTGCCTCTCCCATTCTCTCCTTCTCCTCTCCTCCTCCTGTCGGTCCAGTTCTCTCTTCTTCCTCTCCTCTTCCTTCTTCTCCAGCTCTTTCCTTTTTCTCTCCTCATCTCGCTTTTGTCTCATCTCCCATTCTTTCTTCTGCCTCTCCTCTTCTCTCACTTTTCTCTCTTGCTCCTCTCTGTCCCTCTTTCTTCTTTCTTCAGCTTGCATGTGACCCTCCAGCTCTGCATCAAGCTTGTCTAAAGCCTCTTCAATGGACTGAGGGACAGAGGTCGGAGCTGGCACACAAATCTGTGACTTAGAGTATGACTGTGTTGAAGCAAATTCTGACCGATGACCCTGTCTGGAGGAGAGGGCTGGACTGGATGGCTGACGTGCTGTACTGACAGTGGAGTGCGGTGCTGGGCAGTATGTAGTAGGAGAGCTACGAAGGGGGTTTGAAACTCTGCTTGTAATCACACTGTCCCCTGCCCTCTGGTGCCCTGAGGAGAACAAAGAAGGTGGTGAGGAAAACACAGGAGATTGCTCCACTTCAGCGTGATCATAGTATGACATCTTCCCATTCACAGGCCGGGATTTTGTTGGCCCCTGTTGTTGAGGTCTGGGTGGCTCCGGGTGGCGAGGCAAACTGGCAGTGGCAGTTTGGCCTCTCTGACATCCTGGCTGCAGCAGAGCATCCAGCTGAGAGGTGGGGCTAGTGACGCTGTGCGTAGAGGTTTGGGGTACTGGCTCTGTTCCTCTATGCCAACTGCTATTACTGCTGCCATTGTTTACAGGGCAACCAGCAAGGGGTCGCGGTGTCACCGTGGAGACAGCAGCCATAGTTACACTTGTAGAGCTGCTGCTGTTGCTATAGCCACCAATAGAGCAAGACGCTTGGGATATAGGAAGATTGGCCGTGATGACAGGTGTGCGAGTGGAGTTGGTTGGGGGCAGAGGAGGGCTGACATGATGGTGGTGCTGGGAAGGTCCTGGAACCCGACTATCTACCACCTGATTGTGGCTCTGCTGGCGCTGAGGTAGCAGTCCTGGAGGCCTGTAGATGCCTGACTCCTGAAGTGACACACACACAGAGCAATTTTCACTTAACAAATGTAACAATGATCACTAATTTAAAAACTGCAGCTGGGTTCAGGGACTCATTGTAACCTGTTCATTTCAGAGTAAAAACACCTGCCATGCCAAATGAGCACAGCACTCAGAACTTCATTAAACATGCTACAACGGAGCTGCTACATGAATGACTTATACTCACTAGGGAGTGACTGCTAGGCCTGCTCTGGTATCTCCAAGCCTCAGGGGGCCCACTTTGCAGTTGCTGAGGTACTGATGTGCTGCTGGCAGGAGGAGGTGGTGGAGGAGGAGGGGGACCCTGGTGCCCCAGCCCTGGATGAGGCTGGAAGTGGTTGTAAGGCACACTGCTGCTGCTGTTGTTGTTGCTGGTTGCAGGAGGGTTTGCTGGTGACGACTGGGCGCGTGGGTGTTGATCTCTGTCTTCCCTGGTTGGGGCAGATGCCGTGTTAGAGGTAGCTTGGCTGCCACCTTGGCCCCCAATGAGAGGGCCTCTCTGGTTGGGAGGACCACGAGGCTCCATGGCCTGGCAGGGTGGAGCTAGCCTCAGTTTGGAGCTGGGGCTGGGGTAGGAGGAGTGAGGCGACTGCTGGTTCACAGCCTGAGGTTGGAACGCGTCTTTCTGGAGCTGAGGAGCACATCCCTGGTTGTAGCTTCCCGGAGAGGAGTTTGGCGGAGGGGAGAGGTTTGAAGGGGTGGAAGAGGCAGGAGAGGACTTTCGGGCGTAGCTACCCATTCCTTGTTTGTTGGTTTCCTGTTACGATACAGAGGATGATTAGAGTAATATTAAACTAACAAAGGACCTGATCACTGCTGCACTTAAAAGAAAAGCAAATCAATTTTGGGCACGGTGTTATTTACAGCACAGCTAACAATACTTTCTGTTAATAGAATCAATACATCTTTATGGCTCCACTCAACCCAGTAAAGCTTTTCCCAGTGATTGCGGTCAATAGTAAAATATTAACCCTTGGCTTCAAGTACAATTTCTCTAATGTAGAATATTTTCTTACCGTTCTGAGCTGGAACTCCTGTGATGGCAGGTTCTTGCGGTCAGAAGTCTGAGGCTGCCAAGGGGTGCTGTTGTTCTTGTGAAGGGGGTTCCAGAAGGCAGCTTTTGGAGGGAGGTGGTGGACTGATGACTGGTGCTGAGATAAAGACTGGCCCGGAAAACGCTGTAGCCCAGGATGGGATACCTGCACAGGGAGTGGGACATTACACTGTTTGCTGCTCAAAGGTCTGTAGAAAAAATTTAGAATTGAGGTTAGTAGTTGCCACTCATGGTGGCTGTTTTGGTAAAACATGCCTGATCTGAACTCTTTTTCCTCTTGCTGGGGCTGGGACAGTCCTCTGCAGCTGGGCGGGAGGACAGGTGCATGGATGGTGGAGGAGTGTGCTGGATTACAGAGTGCTCTCCCAATGGAGGGCCCGGTCTCTTCAGCTGACCCCCTGGCATCTTCCCTGGGTAGCCTCTCTGCTGGGAACAGAAAAATTAAAGGATCAGTGTTGTGGCAGATGAAGACAACCAGTGCAACTATAGCAGTGTCAGTTAGAAACATTCCTTTGCTGAAATATTGAACCAAAGCTTGCTGACAGTGGCTTTGAATGGAGTGTATCTTTCATCTGTCTGGTTGTAGCAAAAGTGACAGCCAGAACAGAGATTGTTCTATGTCTATATGGATGATGAAATATGATCATAGCCAATTAGAGAGCTCATACCTGGTGCACCTGAGCCCACATCTCATCTCCCAGCAATGGTGGACCCCGGGGAACATGTTGCTCCTGAGGACCCCCAAACTAAAGCAAATAGTAAAGACAACACAGGAATTATGCACCATGAGTCATTTTTTAAATCTGTGAAAGCTCTGATACATAAATCTACCATGAAATAGCTTGTAGCACTGTTAATCACCTTCAGCAGTTGGTTTGGCCTGCTGGTGGGGGGATGGGGGTTGGGGGGAGGGCCACCGCTGCCTGCATAGCCTCCATTATGGAGACGAAGTGGGTGCTCATTGGGCAGTGGCACAACAGGATGTCCTTGAGGCGGGAGGTGGGATTCATACAGCTGACCTAGTTGCTCCCATGCTCTGTGGGGAGGTGGAGGGTGAAGATGATGATGAGGAGGAGGCGGTGGTCTCTGCTGCTCCCTCTGCAGACCTGGTAACATTGGCTGTGGGAGCTCAAGCTTCTCACCTCCACGCATGGGCCTGGACAGCCAAAAAACACAAAAGGCTTAAACAATATTACAACACAAACAAACAACTAAATTATACCACAAGCTTGTCTCATTTTCTGTAGATGCTGCTGCTTTCTAAATGTAGTTTTTTCACTGTTCATTGTGTGCATGACTTACCCATTACTAAAGAATTTACTGGGATGGTTCAGTCCGCCCATAGGACCAGGAGGTAGATGGGAAAGGAGCTGGTGTTGGTTCATTCCAGGCGAACACCTGACAGGACACAGTACAGTCCAACGACAATAAGTACATTTGAGCTTTTACATCAGTTGTGCTGTAAAAACATGGCACTCAAAATTACTGAGCTGACAGATTTAAGATAACAAAAAGGTTAAAAGTTTGTGTGTATGTGTTGTCATAGCCACAGACCTGGCAGGTGGCTGCCAGGCGCGGCCGCCCACAGGAGCCCATGGTCCCCGGTTGAGTCCGTCCAGAGGGAAGGAATCCCGTGTGCCACGCCCGCCAAACTGCTCTACTGCGTGATGCATCCAGCCTGTAGATGTTAGCAATACACTCATGTAGTTTACTCACAAAACCCATGTGGACTAACGCAGCATAATAACGTTTTTTAGATTTATTTGAAGCTTCTCATTAAATATCTCAACAAACAGAAAATAGAATAGATCTTCTAAATAATATGGAAACCATGGTGGATTTGTGGTCAAATAGCAGACTTCTCATTATGCAACAAACACAAGGGTTCAACAGATTACTTTAAAAATCTATTGCACTACAATCATTAGTTAGCCCATCAAAATTACAGACTGTAGCTGAGACTCAAATGTAATTATGTTAACAATTTCTTATCTCTCTTGCAGTTTATATATAGCAGTATAAGAGGTCATTTATTTGAAACTGCATGCTTTCACTTAAACATATTTCCATATGTACTGCCACATATTTCTACGAAGGACTGGTACCGACTCTTTTAAAGTTCATATAACAGCAGTCTGTACTTTGAACACAATGTCTGTCATTAAAGAGAATTAGAGAGCTCCTACTCACCAGACTAGTGTCTGTGAAGCCCTCCACTGCAGCACAGAGAGGGCCTCACTCCAACACAGAGAATATCTGTACTGTGCGACTCCTCTGTCTTTAGCACCAAGAACCCAAAAGCCTGTTAGCTACAGACCGAGAGAGAGAGAGAGACAGAGAGAGGGGAAGAACAGGAGAGCCACTATAAGAACCAGGGAGACAGAGACACACTGAAAAGTCAATAAATGCCAGTGGGCTCTCTATTATATAGGCTAGTTGGTGCGTGTATGTGTGTGAGTTGGAGAGCCTGCCAGCAGAGATGGGAGGGTGTAAGTAGAATATAGGACAGGCGAGCGCTTACTGTGACTGCAGAGGCAACCTGAATTAAACTCGTTATTCACATCTAATTCTCACAACTGAAAGTTCCTCTGATTTTGTTCAAGTTGGATGTTCCCCCAAGCAGCATCAGAATAACTTAAATTTGTTTGTTATAAATCATGATGGATGCCTTTGTCTGTGGCTGGCTGCTATGAGTCAGTTAGCCTGTAGGAGGCGCCAGTAAGCCAGTGGGTTCAGAGCAGGATTATTACTGAGGCCCAGATGGCTCAGTGGGGAGCTCACCTATGAGGACAGACCTGGGGTTACTGTAATCCTTACCATGGGCCTCCTGATAACAAGAGACAGAGGGAAAGACTGAGAGTGAGAGGCCTTGGTCACATGCCAAGTGTGTCTGTGTGAGTGTGTGCGCTGTTGGAAGCAATGCCAAGTGTGCAAGCTGCATGGCCTTGTCAGGCTTGTGCTGATTTAGTGCATGTGAGAGAGAGAATAGTGTGCTCTCTTAAGTGGATGATTGTGTGTGTGTGTGTGTATTAAGTGTGCGTGCATGTGCATGCCCGGTGGATACACTAAGGTTTAATCTCATTACGGCAGGCGTGATGGAGAGGGAGAGGGGGGCAGCAGCGACAGACGGTCTGAACAGGATGGAAGGATAGATTAAGGAGAAAAGATGGAGATGGAGGGAAGGGATGGAGGGAGGTGGAGTGGAGTGGAGAGTAGGAACGGTGCCATGAAAACGCCCACACACCTTCCCACACACACACATAAACACACACGCACAGGGACGACACAAAGGAAAGCGGTTGAGGGGAAAACACATAAAAGAAGCTGAGATATAACTCCCTCCCTTCCCTGCTTTCTGAAACACCACTCTCTCTCACACACACACACACACACACACTACAAAAGACAAGGTGTCAAGATACAAAGAAGTCCGTGTTTCAAAGTATCTCGATTCAAAAAAGACAACAAAAGAGATCCCTAACAAAACCTGAGAGGGATGTATTTGCACCTACACATTCATCACTGCTGTTAAAAACTAGTGTTAACAAACACATACTTGAAAATGTAAAGGATAAAATCACTTAAAATCCTACTTTTTTGTCATCTGATAAATAAGTGGTTGACTTTCAACTGTATTATCAAAAAACAGCATTATCCCACCTAAATGTCTGGATTACTTAACCCTTGTTGGGACAGTTTAAAGTTGACAAGATCATTCGGCAAGTATTTTTGATTCCAATCAAGCTGTTCCAATGGCAAGAAAAAATGAAACATAACCTGTGTGTACATGGCTGTTACTTTACAACCGATGCATTACACATAGCTTGTCACTTATGGCTTAAAATGTAATGATAATATTTTTAACTATCATGTATTATGCATTAGTTGGAGAGTAACAGACATGCACACACAGGTTATGATTCATTTCTCTTGCTCAGCACAGCAATCTTCCACCAGTTTTCCTAAATTAGCTCTGGTCATACGCAGTCCTTCCTCCCACCAGTTCCTCTTCTCTGCCTTTCTTCCTCCCACCAACTCTGGATCACTCTGTCTCTATTTAAAGCCCAGAAGGGGATATTTCAATCGTTGTACACTTTTAGCTTGTCAGGAGTGGTGCTATACAATGACACACACACACACACCACGCTCTCTAACTCTTCCCTCTTGACACACAGGGATCATCATCCACCAGGCTCTGCTGCCATGTAAAGATAGGCTGGCGATAACTGTCCAAGCTGCACACAACACGTTTTGAGACAAACACACACTCATGCTGAGCGTACCTTTTAGAGTAGCACCAAGTTATTGATTCACAGTTGTGTTGTGTCTCAGCTTCGGCTGCCAATCATCTCTCTGGGGTCTCCTCAACCCTGAAAGACAGAGAAGACAAAAACATTCATGTCAAGCTGTCATAAAAACAACAGGAAGCCAGGCTAAACACGAAACTCAGAGTTACGAGTATATATGAAGCCTCAAGGCATGTGATATGATTCAGGGCTAAGGGTGCTTTCAATATGAACTGACAACCTCTTTGTCCTGCTGCTTCTCTTTTCTAATTTTCTCGACAGAGAATCGTCACCAAACCCTCCTGGTTTCCTGATTTCTGAGGTGACGCCTGGTTTCATAGCAGCGTGGAAAACTTGTGTGTGGCTCAGAGGCGAAGGGGTAAATCAGCAGGGAGGCCGACACAGTTGGAGTGAGAGGGGTTCTTGTTCGCTCACTCCCTCTTTCTCTTCTCACACAGACACAATGGTGAGACTAACTGTGCAGCTTAACAGGCGAGCAGACACACAAACAAGGCTGATCTTGCTCTAACAGGAAGAGCCAGGCCAGCTAAGTCAACTATCACATGCGAAAGAGTAGCGCTGGGGAAACATAGTAAAATAATAAAACACACAGCCTAATGGAGAAAGAAGAGAGTCAGTCTGAAATAAGTAAAAAGGCCCAGTTGTGACTAGTGAGTGCAAACAGGGACACAGTGAAGAGGTTGTAATTACCACTTTTATACAGGGTGTGTGTTTATGTCTGTTGTGACCAAACGGTCGTCTATTCCAGTTGCTACCCGGGTCACATTGCTCACAGCCACTCTACCAGCACAGTGTGAGAAACTCAGTACTCCGAAACCAGATAGTGTACACAGACGGCAGACAGTATTACATACCAGCTCAGGTTCTATCAGATGATACCAAAGTGATAAGTGGTTATACCAGCTATGACTTAGCGCTAACTGATGTATGTGGATGGAAAAAAACAGTGAGAGTGTTTGCGCACCAGCATGTCATTTTTCGGGGAACCCCCGATGACTCAGCGCCCTGGAATAGGGCTTACCCCGAACCGCTGGCCCTAAACTCCGCCCTCCTGGGACACCACTTACAGTCAGGTGACCGGGGGCGTGTTTCTGCCCCATCACAGATGTGACAACAGTGGGAATTTCTCGGATGTCATTTCTGCTTCCTATGCAGTGTGCCGCATGGGTTAGTTGTGTATGTGTGTGTATGTGTGTTTAGAGAGACAAACAGGATGTGATGACATGCTGCAGGGGGGGTTTCATGGCCGAGAGAAGAATCAAAACTGATAAACACGTTGAAGAGAAATGATGCGGAAAATTCTGCGAACATGTGGATCAATCTGTTGATCTGGTTGTTTTATAAATCCGGAGTAATTTCAAAAAAATTTCCACTGTTGAGCAAATATTCAGCTTCAGTGACACTATGTTGAAAGTAGTGAAGTGTGATCACTTTATGCTGTCACTTTTACCTCAATTTAACCACAACAAGCTGTAATGTTCCTCCACACAGCTGAGTACAGTGAGTGAAGTCAAAATAATTTCAAGTCCTTAGCTACTGTCTGCAGCTGATGTTTATCAATTTCTATCAAACAGATGACGCAATTCAATGTTACATAAAAAATCCCCCCCCCACAGAACATGTTAAAGTGAAACCCCCCCCTTGACTCAAGATATCAAAGCGCAGTTCCTGTCAACACCCTCGTTGTTGTAGTTACATGAGTTAGCTGTTGTCCCGGCAACATCAGCTATCAGCTGGGAGGTGTGGCCAAGCAGGAAGCTTTAGCAAAGAGACAAAGCTGTGCCAACCATCATCAAACACACCAACCTGAAAGCTTAAGAAGAAAATAAAGAAGCTCTGTTGAATACGCTGTGGCACCTAACAAAGAAACACACAAACAAAGCAAATAAATCCACTGTAATCCCACGCGACACACAAACCAAAGTCACACACTTGTGGCTGTGCTCAGGGAAACTTGCTTAGTCAATATGAGCTGGGCAAATGGTTGAAATTAAGATGTTCAGATGACGTCTGTCTCTGTGCAGTAGCCTTAATTTATTCGCCCTTGCCCTTCCCTGCCAACCACTGGCCTTCTCTGGTCCCCAGCCAGACAACCACACTGAGGCCATGAGAGGAAAATAGACCGGAGACCAAGGGAGGCAGTACACTGCAAAAAATATCCATCAGTAAGAAAAATCTACTTTCCTGCATTGTGACACTTGAAAAAACAAAATCCTGAATGATTTGTAGAGCTGGAGATTTGACTAATTGCAGCACAGTGGAGACAGACAGCTTACACCTAGAGTGCTAGAGTGACATTATGAAGAACCACAGAGGATGAGACCACTGACAGTTAAAAGCTTGAAGGGTGATGGCAGGCAGCTGGAGAGTGTTACTGTCCTAGTAAAGTCACTGTAGAGTCTGTCTGATAGGAGACGACCAGATAAGGCTAGAGAAGTTGCTGATAACAGTAAACAGAGCGGGAGGAAAGTTCTGGCAGCAGTTAGTCCCTGGCCGAGGATGACGGAAAGGCCATGCATGGTCTTGTCTCTCTCCCTCCCTTTCTCTCTCTCCCTCTGTCTTGTTCTGTCCTCCCTCGCCCTTTCTAGTCCATTTGGCCATTACATAATCAGCCCCAGATAGAGATCGTGTACTGAAGAAAACACCATGCATTTCTCTCTCTCTCTCTCTCTCTCTCTCTCTCTCTCTCTCAAACAGACTCACACACAGAGAGGAACACCCAGCCTCTACATCCGTCCTCCCCCAGCTTGTTGTATGTGTGTGTACACGCGTGAGTGATTGTTTGTGCGTGTGCAAACGTCAGCGAACGCCGTTCCAAGACGGTGATGCGGGCTAACTTCATCACGTCCACATTCTTGTATACACACACACAGAAAATCAGAGGGCACAGCTCCAGCCACCACACACAGGGCAGTGTGGGTCAGCCAAGGACACGACAGGCAAACGTTGTTCCTGCACACAAACACAGAAGCATCTGACCTCTGTGATGGACGATTATCTCCTGTGAGCATCCATCTCGACAACACGACCCTTCATCCCAGGGACTTACCTCACCCTTCACCCAATTACACCCCGGCCTTCCACGGTCAACAGCAGCACGCCAGCACACCATAACAGGCCAGATAAAAGCTCTTATTTGTCTTACTTTGTCTCCTTTGGCTTATGCGTGCACTCCCTCACATCTGCTCTACATTCAGGCCAAATCACAAGGGGAGGAAGAACCAAAATTTTAACCCTGCGGGGTTGACAATGCTTCTTATTTCAACATTTAGTAGATTTTGAAATAACAACAAGCTTGAGGCTAGCAGCCACCACCAACCAAACGCTGTCTTGTTTTGGCTGTTGGTGGTCACCTGTCAATGTGCTGCTTGGCTTGTCACCACCTCTTTTTCCATTGACTTTTTGTTGAGATGAGATGAAAAGATTGAAAAGGAGAAACAGTTGGCCTAAATTTTTATCTGTTTGTGGAAAAAGAGACAGAACAAGCAGGAGGAGGAGGGGGGTAGAAAAACATGAGAACATGAGGCCTCTTTTGTCTCCTGCACTCAGCACCTTGACATCTGGGCCTGTGACTGACAACACAACTGGGTTAGTGTGGTGCATCTCTTTTTATCTCTCACATACACTCTCACAGATCTGATGCACGTGTGTGTGTGACGTTAAAGAGAAGAGGAACAGAGCTCAGAGGGGAGAGGAAGCTGTCGTCACAACCACAGGAAGTAGGCCTCCCTGAGGGGTGTGTGTGTGTGTGTAAGGCATTGGGGAAGGGTTAGAAGGCTGAGGCTTCCTGTTGTAAAGATATGAACTGTCTGTCTTTTTTAAGTGTGTGTGAAAAAGCTTTTTTTCCCAGTAATAAAATAGATGAAAGTGATCATATGTAAATTTGTCTCTGTTGATGTCAAACAAGGAGTCAATACAAAAAACCTGGTTGGTTTCAGTCCTAAAATATACCTCAGACACACAGTCATCTTGTGTGAACGGCACGTGTGTCCAACTCATGACTAACACAAGCCTCACCGACAAAACCGAGACAGTCAACTGACTTAAAAGCCATTTACTACTTTGCTTCTGACTCTGGGTGTTAAGTGAAAAGCCTTGTCTGCACTCTTTTTAGCTTCTGGTAAAAATGAATGACAAACATATGATGGCAGAATGAGTGTGTGTGTGTGTGTGTGTGTGTGTGTGTGTGTGTGTGTGTGTGTGCGCGTGCGCTGAATAACTCCTCCCAGTTACTTGTACTCTCCACTTCATTTTCACAGAAACTCTGTGTTACAGAGGAAACATGAGTCTGGATTTCTCGACAGACTTAACACTTTTGTGTAGCTGTCTGAACTGAAGTGTGTGCGTGAGAGAAAAAAGAATGACTCAACACCTGGCTTGTGACTCTGAAGAAAGGAAAACGGTGTGTAAATCCCGACAAACCGGAAATCGAAGAGGACGTGGGTGACAACTAGCAACTGACAATGACTTGATCATCGTCACTCTCGATTTCCACGCTTGAGCAACCTCAAAAGCCCCCAAACTTTTCTCTCAGCTTATTTTCAATAAGAAATCTAAGAAAAGCTCAGGACAGAACAGAACATCTAGCTGCCTCTTTTCTTAGGAAAAGCTGCCTCAAAATCAGAACTGCAGAAACCCCCCTCCCTCACACTGCTCAGTCTCCAGATGCTTCTATTCCACATCCAGGACCAACACACATGCACTCCGACTAGCTTAGAAATGCACTCAACAAGACTTGAGACTCTGCTCCCTTGGTAACAGTTACCAAGGGAACCAGTCGCGTCTTCACTAACAGTTATTAAACTAAGCTGGAGAGGCAGCGATGGACTCAGAGAGGAATTCATAACAGGGTTTATAAGAGGTCTTTACAGAACAACATGTTTACAGAGACACAGGGCAGGCTGACCTCATGTACCATCCTCTTCCTCCCTGGACTCTCAACATTATGTCTCATCAGCAGTCTATGTGTGTGTGTGAATGGCAAAAAAAAAACATGGACATGTGTGTGTGTCCTATATGCATCAGAGTTAATGACAGCATGTGTACAGATGGTCGATGCAGCGTTGTTCTTACAGTGGGTGTTATTACGCACTGACCGTTTTGACTTTATCAGAACAACTGTGACGCAGGCTGACCACTTTTGTTATGACGCCTCCGTTTGTTCATTTAGACCAGAGAATCCAAGGCCTGCCTGTTTACAGATTCCTCAGATAGCAATGTTGTAGATCTTTCTTTTCTTTTCTTTAATCTCCCATGATGCACGCAGGGCCTCCTTGATGGCTGAGTTGTCATTTATTTTGCCGACGTGGTCGAGATGGGTGAAAGTAGTCACAGGAGGTGAGGGGTGGTAAAAAAGGAAGGAAGAAAATTCTTTCCAAGGTGTGTGACTGTGTGTAACTTTGTGTATGAGTCACACTAATACAGTGTGTAGGTTGCACACCCCCTTCCACTGTGGCATCATCATCAGTGGCAAAGAGCCAGAGATAACAGAGAGGAACTGAACTCAGAGGGAAAACTTTCTCTTATTCTCCCACTCGGCTGAGCAGGCAAACAGGACGTAAACACCCTGTTACTCTCGAACACAGCTCTATTCACTCAGAGTGGACTCAGTCTCCAAACAATAGTCTCCTTTTCACGAATAATATCGCTGATTCTCTGTTCAAAATGCTGCCATGTTTTACATTAGACTGTTTGCTTGGCTTGTGGCTGATTTTGAATCGCTGCCCGTTGCTGTAAAAGCTCTCAGTGAATTCACTCCTCAGCTTCTGGACTGAATTATACCAATCTGTTTTTCCTGACTGTTCTCAGGTCCAAAACACAGCAAGACCACAGCTGCATGTATGACCAATATTTATAGTTATGGATGTCTAAGCCTCGTGGTTGGCTGGCAGTATAGCAGGGTCCTGCTGATCCACAGAAACTAATGAGAAATTTGTAACAAGGACCATGACTTCACCCATACATGTTAGTGATTAATGTAATCCAAACTGCTTTTCCATATTTCAAACCCAAAAGGCCTAATGATGTGCAAACACACAGAGAACCCTTCATTTGTTTACCATGTTTAAATCTTTTAACTCAATGCACAATCATTAAGCGTTATTGTTTACATCTTGTTTGTCTTTCACCTTTGTCTCACACTTAATACAGCTACAATGCCCAAAAATAACCCTTTACATATAGCTAACGCGACAGACATTGTCAGCTTCCTGTTTTTTTGGGGGTCTGGTCCACACGTTGAGAGTGCAGGATCCACAGCAGGCAGTCTAATGCTGCATGGTGGAATTCCTCACTTGCTTGACTGAGTTTTTGCCCCCCTCAGTCCCAACTGAACTCTGAAACCTTCATCCTGCTGTCTGGACAAGCTTGGTATGCTTAACTGTTTGAATGCACTGCAGGAGACTAAATAAACTGACAGGTATTTTACTGCGGCACTGAGGGCAGCCAATAAGAGCTGTGCCTAGCTGTTATGCAATATATTCCATTGATACTGAACTATAAATAATACTGTCCATCATGTAAATGGAGGGTAATTTGGATAGTGCCCCTTTGAAAGTTCAATGTTTTTGCTGACACGGAGGTACGGGAAATTCCTAAACTGGTTTCCAGCCACAGTGCCAGCTATTACATAGAAAAACTTGTGTGTTTTAACACCTGACCTGTTGGGGGTGTTTGGGGAGTGTTTGAGAAATCGTCAGCAGGGCAGATGTTGTCCTGCACCTCCCTTATTCCCTTTCTCTCGTTTTGAGTCGCTCTCTGAAGGAGAAACGACACCCTTTACTGGAAAGGCTGCGAAAGCATGGTGTCACACAAACAGACGTTTCATCATGACATTGAAATACTTCCCCCACCCGCTTCCCTCTGACACACACACTTGGTCGTATTTGTTTTCTCTAACAGGCAACAAAGGCAGTTGAGAGGCAGGAGAGCCCCCCAAAATCTGATGGACTGTCACACAGCCAAGACACACACACACACACACGACACGTTTTATCACCGTCAACTGTCGAAGGAGTGTCAGACAAGTAAGCACTTTAAGCCAGCCTACTGACCCATTTCCCATGCCAGACACACAAGAAGGAAAACTCTTAATTAGATCAAAGTAATCCTTAATTTACTTAGGACAGCCTATAACACCCGTACCACAGCTACATATGGAGAGGGGTTGGGGTGGGAAACTGTCCTGACACACACACACACACACACACACACACACACACACCTCTTTTGCTTACTCAAGTTATGTGACTCACTCACTATTGTTAGTTTGCAGCCTCTTTTCCACCGTCATCTCTCTCCTCCTCCTGGCGCGTGTGTATCACTTTAATATTCCCCCATGTTCGTCATCACTCATAGTAAAATGGGCGGCGATTGTTCATTCACTCACACACACACGCACACACACACAGAAACACACACTCCTATTGAGATCACGGGACAAACGGAGGCGGGGGAGAGCTGAGGCAGCACACAGCCGGCCAAGTGTGTGTGTGTGTGTGTGTAGGGAGCGATTGGGAGCTTTAACTTTTTACAACCTCTGACATCAAACGCAGAGACAAAACGCGCCGCTGGTTTCCATGCTGATCGATCCGATTGATAGGAAGTGAGCCTTCAAAGGCTTTCTTTTTTTTGTTTTCTTCGCGACCCCATGCCAGCACACTCCGCTCTTCCTGATCTCCTCCTTTATTGCGGGCAATAAAGTGACAAATAAGCCCCCGCAGCCAGCCACAAATCCTCATCAACTGCTTGTCCGACGACCAGTGAAAAGGGGTGGATAGCGTTTAACGTTTGTGGGCGTGTAGCAAATAACAACCAATATCAACAACCATGGACTCTACTCCAAAAATACATCACCACGCCCCCAAACTACTCCACTTTATCCTCACTTAACCTCCCATGTTGATATTTTTCTACGCATGGCGCTACGTAATTTCGGCGCAAACTCTCAAAAACAAGGACAAGCGCAACGGCTGGGAGTGTTAGGGTGTGGAGAGTGGAGATCTAACACAACTAAACCCAACTGACTCCTGTGGGCTTTACTGTCGTCATAGAGGGCATAGATCGAGATAAGAGCGCCAGAAATGTGTTTGAAAGTCAAAAAGTCACTCCAGTTTGGACTAGTGTTCCCTCTAAGAGGTGGTAATTAGATAACAGATCACGTTGGCCAAACAATGCTCTATGGTCAGACTTTAATGCTTTGACTGCCCCTGAAACCCAGACCTAAAGGATAGCCCAAAACACCGCCCCTCCCCCCAAAACGAGAGGTGATGCAAATCACTTCCTTTCAATCCGGCTCTTTGTGTGCGTAAGGATTGACTGGAGGTGATGGGGGGTGGCAGCTATCCATTCACTTTATACGGCTGCCGACCTCAGTGATCCTGCCCACCCCCCACTCAAGACTCCAGCAGAGCCACCCACTCCTACACACACACACACAATGGCGTGAGATCTCCTTACACAGGCAATTTTCTCTCCCTGTCCTCTAGCTCTCCTTCCCTTTCCTAGCCATGAGATGATCACTAAGTTTTCAGGGCAACAATGACCAAACTAGGACCCGGGGTGTCCCACAGTGATATGAACATTAGGTCATTATCATCATTTCATGAACAGATCAGAACGATTACTTTATACTCAAGCCAGTGTCATTATTCTACACTGAACACACACACAAATACTCTCAAGACACCTCACCCCGGGACAAACCTTTTAAATGGGGTTATTTGGGGGCATTTGACACACAAACAGCCCACGATCCCCCAAATCCACATCAAAGCCAATTTCCAGAAATTACAGCGATCCACGTGCGCTGAATGATTAAACATGTCCGGTAAAGATGATCAATCGTGAATATGAGGAACACAATTCTCCGAACTGAAACGCGCGTGGGATTCAAGAGTCCCTGTGGTTGAGAAAAACACAGCTAAATTCCCCCACCTAATCGATCAGAGACGATCAAGGGTTCCGCTTTAATCAATTACAATAATTCACTCAGCGCTGTCCTGAATAACAACAGAGCCTATTTTTAATCAATGAAAACAATAAAACAACATGTCTGTGCCTGATGTCGGAATAAGTCGACACATCGAGGTAGATCATGGTAAAACTTGGTGTCCATGATCACTAGCTCGCCTCCTTACAACCAAAACAAAGTCGACTGGACTTTAAATGCTCCCACTTCAGCACTCACCGTTCATTTAAGTATTGAAAATGGACGCTCCAGACATAAAATAATTCCCAAATCTGTGATATGTATCCAGTTCCTTGAGGTCCGAGGCAGTCTGTGTAGTCTTTGTATCCGCAACTTTGGAGCTCCGAGTCTGCAGAGAAATTCCCGACGAGCCGGCTGAGCTGAGAGCAGCTCCAGCCCCGTAATCCCTGTTAGTCTGTGTCGCTTCCTCTCGAAACAACCATGAAACCCGAGCCTGCTGACGGCCGGAGAGGCTCTCTGATGTCCGTGATAGGCTCTCCTTCTCTATATTGCGCTTCTTATTCCGTTTGATGGCTGCTTCAGCCGTGCAGCGACAGCCCCGCTCGCCTCGGCTCTCTGTGTCTCTCCGCGTCGAGCTCCTTTTTCCCTCTGCTTCACACACAGCAGCAGCCAAGCAGGGATCGTATTGCGCTGAGCTCTGTTTTAAAGGGACAGAGCACGCACACTCAGACACACGCACACCCAGGCAGAGGCGCGCATACAACAACGTGACGTCACCCACGGCCCCGGAATTCCCTGACAGCGCAAACTGGCACCGAGTGCGACTCCCGTCCCGGTACCGGAGCTGCTCCCCCTCCCTCTTCCTGATAGGTGCATTCATTTGTACCTTTTCATTTTTATTTCACTCCACACTCCACTCCTTTTTTTTAAGGCAGGCTCGTGACTGACTGCTGGAGCCGATGAACAGCGCCATGGCATATTTCCGTGACCGTCTATTTTTGGATGAGGAAGAGTATTACCCCCTGACGCCAAATTACCACAGGAAGCCAGATACAGTATCACAGTGTTATGATTAGATTTAGTGGACTATAAATAGGGACAGGTATCAGCCACACAGGCTGAATGTTCTGAAATACACTTATGTAAGGGTTAGAACTGCAGATTGTATCCTTAAAGGCTATTGGTTAATAAAGCATACACACAGTAAAATAAATTATTTATAGCCTTTTATGTAAGCCTGTCCTTACCTAAGCTTTACTGGAAGATATGTGAAGCAGCTGATGCATTGTTTTATTATACATTGCACCTTATTGTATACCTGCTTTATATATAGGTAACACTTAAGCCCAGTAGCCAGTTTCTGCAAACGACAGGTATGTTATATTTGTAAGTGATGTGTTTTTTTTGGAGTAGGCTACATATATATGAGCTGACTTTATAATTGAGAGGTGGGGGATGCTGAATGTTGTGATACCTGGGCAAGACAGCTGTTCAAGACCAACAAACAACATCACCAGTTGTTTTTAGTGAGACAAAGCTGTTCCCAGCGGCGACTGTGCCATCAGTAGTGGGTATTTTAAGTTCAAACATGATCTTTCCCTAACCATAATCAAGTGGGGTTTTTTTGTGCCCAAACATAACCACATGTTAATCGAAGCACTGTTAAAACTTTAAGTTTAACGATATCTCTTATATAAAATAATGTAAAAAATTCAACATATCTCTGGTTTGCAGACCAATTTATTAATGCTTTTAAGGATCTGTTGAGTAATTTTAAGAAAATTTGGGTTGCTAGATTGTGAAAAATCCCCCTTGCTTGTGTTTATCACCCATTATTTGTTAAAGGGACACTGTCAATTTTCAACCAGCTTTGTATCTTAACAATGAGGGTAGTATGTGTAAATGAAATATGGTTTTACTAACACCTAGATGTCCTTGCTCATCTCTCAGGTGAGATTTTCGCTGGCTCAGTGGCTGTTGCTCAAACTACAGTCTGTACTTCTGCCACCACAGACACAAAGAGTATAAAAACAGATCGTTAGAGCAAGAGGGAGATGCTCCTCTCTCTTGCTCGAATTGTAAAACTAGGCAGCGCTGATCAAATATAAACCAAGAATCTGTTATTGCATTGCCTATTTCTCTCCTAAAATGTCTTAGTGTGCTGACTGGCTATAATATGAAAATATGTGAACAGGAAGTGGGCGCCATACTGTTTCCTGTAATGTCTGACTGATGCAAAAATTTTGAGATCAAATGGTAAAACTAAGCAGTGCTAATAAAATATGAACCAAGATTCTGCTACTGTGTTGCGAATTTCTTGCCTAAAATGTCCTTCTCCTCTGTTTTCTCTGGTCATGTGGCACCAACTTCAAAAGTCTTTGCAACTCTCTACTGCATAGACAGCCCTGTTGTATGTAAAACATCTTTCTACCACTAAAATACTTCTTTAATAATATAGTTATAAATGTTGATAATCGGTTAATTAATGCTTTAAAAGGCACTGGAATCTGGTCCAGACTCTCTGGTCCTTTTTCCAGTGGTTAGTCATCCTGAACAATCAGACAGGGGAATTCTTCACAACCTGCCTAGCCACCAAAAGTTGCTCACATATTCTGTATGGAGTCTCATCCCGATGCTCAATTACTTCCCCTGTTTTGCATTATTAAGTAAAATTGTTGAGAAAAACACTTAGCCTGTACTATATAAATAATACATTTTATAATGAGATATACAACCCACTGTGAGGTTTGTCTATAGGCTATGCATAATATCTTTATATGCTGTATGAGCTGTAGGATGTACATAGTATTTATGCAGTGCGCAGACTGTAATAGACAGTGTAGAGAGAAGGCTGAACAATATCTAACTAATATATTTTCATGGCAATACAGTACACATGGCTAGGACTATAAAGTCTGAGTTATGAGGCTAATATATTTTTTGTTCCTGTCTAGTGGGTGACATTAACATCTTACATCTCATGACTGTGCACACAGAAGGACATGAATTATATGCTGTGTGCTCAGAGGCAACCAGCTAAGATCCTGTATGAGGTAAACAAGGCTTTGAAAAACACAAATGGCTCTCTCTAAGGCCGGAAACATTCGTTCCAGCTTTTCCTCGCCAAAGTAACCATCCTGTACTCTGTAATAACGCCAAAGAGCCACACTGGCACAACCAACAGTATGTGTCATTCTCTCTCTCTCTCTCTCTCTCTCTCTCTCTCTCTCTCTCTCTCTCTCTCTCTCTCTCTCTCTCTCTCTCTCTCTCTCTCTCTCTCTCTCTCTCTCTCTCTCTCTCTCTCTCTCTCTCTCTCTCTCTCTCTCTCTCTCTCTCTCTCTCTCTCTCTCTCTCTCTCTCTCTCTCTCTCTCTCTCTCTCACACACACACACACACACACACACACACACACACACACGTGTAGAGGTTATATTTAGAAAGCACTACCTCAGCAGGACAACAGGAGGCAAAATTAGCCGCCGCAGGGTGGATGGGAATGTGTCATGGATGATGCTGAGACGATGACATAAGGATACACACACATGCGGTTTATTTATACTTCTAACAAGTCTAATAAAAACAACATAAACAATAATATCTGAACATAATGAACCCTCTCTGCCTCGGTACAAATCTGTGATGCAGTCTTTCACTGTCTGTTCTTCTCTCTCATATCACAACAGGTTACTCACAGGCTATTTTAAGATAACTGAAGCCATTTCTACTTCTATTAGCATGCAGTGAAGAATGACAAGTGGTCTGTGTGTGTGTGTGTGTGTGTGTGTGTGTGTGTGTGCTAGATACAGACCCCTGATGAAGTAAGTGCATGGCATGTGTGGTATGTACCACCAGGGTTGATCTGGAGTCTATTGTCAAGGGACAATGAATGTTCAATAATGTGTTTTGTGTTGAGAAAGAGGAGGGACGTAACACAGTGGGGGTCTTTATGACACTGGGAGGCAGTGAGCTTGTGGATGTTTTGTTTTTGTTTGTTAAAGGCAGTGTGGAGAAATCAGCTCTCTCTCATGGGACAGATACAGCTTACACAGTACTGTGCAGTCAGCTTTACTTTTATTTTTTTTTATAGTGTGTCGGCCAAAATGGAAGCATTAGCAGCTGTTAGTATGCCTGCAGAAGTGAGTAAAAGTAGGAGTCTAGTGCAAAAACCGAGAGGCCATTATCATTCTAAGAGACTGTGGGACAAAAGCTTATGGCAGCTAGAAAAGTCCTAACATGTCTACACAGGAAATTTCTCTACAAATGGATGGATGTTGTGAAATAAAAAACATTATGGTAATTAAATTCCAGATGATGTAATTATATCCCCAGAAAACCTGCACCCTTAATGCTCTAACCAGTATGTATATTATAATACATCAAGTCAGCTGGAAAGGCTTTTTATAACATCATCTGGAAGCTATTACACCCTGAATTGCTGCAGTCCTTAATTACCCTTCATAGAGTTGTAAACTAGTGCATTCTGTATGGAGGCTGTATATGATCTGCTTCTCACTGTTGGGTAAGTTGTCCTCTCTATTCCTGCACTGGTCTCTCCTGCACATAAATACTCTGACATGCTGCTCATGCTGCTTGTTTTTTGGAATTATGTTTTCTATTTATTTATTTCATGTGAGGTTCAGTTGTCTTCTCATATTGCTCCCAGTGCATAAAATTATTACACCATATCTTCCATTATGCATGTGGATTGTCTCAAGTGTGTGACTCTGCTTGGCTTTCTGTGTGTCAATGTATGTGTGTGTGTGTGTGTGTGTGACTGCACTGTAAAGAATGTGGTGGGAGACCATTAGCCCTCAAAAGTGAACAGGAAGAGGATTGCTGATTGATGTGGGCATGGGTGGGACTCTAGTGAACCACACCCTCCCACCCCCACCTCCCGCCACCCAACCTTCCACCAGCTGTTTCTCTCATAGGTGCACTATACTGTATATAATAAGAGTCTGAGAATACTAAATGTATGTCTGAGCTCAATTCCCATCCTTCCTCTCCCACAACAAGAGAAGCCAAGGCATTACAGTCTGTCCCGGGGGTCCCAAATGTTAGTGTGTGTGTGTGTGTGTGTGTGTGTGTGTGTGTGTGTGTGTGGCAGGAAGGGACAATAAAGGAGAAAAAAGGTTTGTGAAGCACTGTGTGTTTAAGTTCTTACAGCTCTTTGCATGGCTAGCAATTCTGTATTCATGTGTGTAAGGGAGGCAGCAGACGTGTGTGTGTGTGTGTGTGGTGGGGACTTTGTGTGTGTAATTAAAGAGATTGGGGACAAGGACGGCTCAGTTCTCACACTCCAAATATATTTATATATATTTAGCAACTCTCCCATGGGTAAAAGCCCCAAAATTCCTGTCATACCAGCCACACACACACATTAAAAAAATAAACAGCGTGTAATACTGATGAGGTGCAGACACAGCATCAGTCAAAGAAAGAAAGTATGCATGAGTGTTTGTACTCTGCAGTCGTAGGAGACTGTGTCCCTGGTACAGATGGTACTTCTCAGCCTCTGATATGTAGGACTGTGTGTGGGACTGTGTGTGTGTGTGTGTGTGTGTGTGTGTACATGTGGCATACCGTGAGTCAGCCTTTTGGGTACACTGAAAGACCGTCAGACGCGATAATAATCACCTCCACGCACATACTCACACAGAGACACTCCATGAGGAGACAGAGAACCACACAGGCAGTCAGACAGACAGACTGGCTTAGCACACCCACATATAGCAGCCATGTAGCCGTCTGAATGGAGCGCTACGGCACTGATAATTAGAACCCTTATTCAAGGGGAGAGGGGCCGACAGGGAGCCTGGCTTTCCTTCTAGTTCCTCAAACAACTGGCTAATCCCGACTGTAGCTCTGTGATAAGCTAAGCACTTCAGTCCTGCTTAATATACTCACTGTCCTAAAGTTAAACACAGTTAAAAGTAAACTTCACTTAGAGGAGCTTAAAAAGCTCAGATGACTCTTAAAGGAAAACATCACGTTTTCAGAAGATTGTCTAGTTGGTTGATTTTCCACTTAAAAGGTAAAAAGATGGGCACCAAAATCATCCATGTGTCCCTGGTTGGTAGATAACTGGTGTTCATGCTACATGCTAATACCTGAACATACACTATGTTGAGTTTAAGCAAGCAGCAAACATTCAGTAGCGTGAAAATGAGCTCTAAAGCTAAATGTTGACTGTGATGTGGACTAAGTCTGGATGTTATGTGTGAAGGACTGGTACAAATATAGTGTCAAATATCTTTATTCCCCCGATCCACCAAAATTAGTGTGTATTCAGGTTTTTTAACATGGGAACATGGGTGATAGACTCCTTTCCCATTGCCAGGTGACTAGACCCTTGTATACCGCTTTGCAGTGGACGAGTATGCCTTTCTATTTTTATACTCGTGTATCACGCTCAACATCAAGGACACGCCAGAAAACAGGTTAGTAAACAGTGCAACGGCATGGAGGCCAGAGAAAATGTGATGGTGGTTACCTCTTTTTGAAATCTTGTACTTAGTCAGTCTCTCTTTCAAAGTCGGATCTAACTAAATTTGGATCAATGTTCAAGCTGTGTTTGGATGGAGACGGGTGGTATTTTGTGGTGGCCCAATATTGCATCGTGCGACCAAAAGGGCTAAAATTAGCAGTGTGTTGAATTTCCATCTCTGATGATCAAAACCAATTAGGGCTTGAGTCAATACATGCCCATGACTACTAAAGAGTCATTTGTCCCAGGACAGCAATATGCTAAACATATCGAAATAAGCTTGGAGAATAAAGTGAACTATAACCGTAGTTTCATAAAGCCTAAGCTGACTTATTCAAACTGCTTGTTTTGTCTAACCAACAGTTCAAAACCCAAAGGAAAATAGTTTACTACCATAAAAGACCAAGAAAAATAGAAATCATTCACATTTGGGTGACTTGAACCAGGACATTCTGGTCTTTTTGCTTAAAAATATCTTCAAGAATTAACTTATTAATCATTACAGCTCTAATTATACTGAAGTTATGTATTCCTAACATGGTAGTCTGCAGTAATGTGGCCTATCTGTGACCTATGTAATCATTCTGGCATTCAAAGCACCACACAGAGCAAGCAAGTTATTGACCTTTCTCACTCTAATGTGGCTTTGAAGAGCAAGAGTTAAATGTTTGATATCTGACTCAAAGGTCTTTAAGTACACAACTCTCTGAGGACTTACAAAACAGCACACACACACACACGCTTATTCAAGGGAACAGTTGATTTTGTGTGTGTGAGAGGCTGAAAAAAAGAGCACACCCCTGATTTCACAACCCACTACCTTCTTGACTAATGAATGTGTGCGTGTAATGCACTCTCTGTGTTTTACTCCTACTCTGTCTTACTCACTCTCTTCTGACACATCACCTTGTTGCTCTAACTGTAACCTACAAACTATACAATGGAGCCTCTGTGTGTGAGGGTGTATACCTACTTAGCTATTACCTGTTATCAAATATTGATAGCTAAATCCAGATGGTTGATAAAAAGACTGAAAAACCACATGAAAAAAAAAACTTTGAAGTAGCGAAATGATTATTATAAAATCATAAAATTAACACTGTAGCGTGTGTGCGTGCGGGCAGTGTTGTGTGTTTGCAGATGAAAGAAATGACAGAAAGACTGAAACCAGACTAGAGTTCAGTGTGTAAACTGTAAGATCCTTACCTGGTGATCATGGGTAATGTAGTCTGTCTCTTTCAGCAGGCCACCATGACACCTCCAACCTCCTGAAACAACAACATGGAGGAACAAATGTCAGGATAGAGGTCAAACAGTGTTAACCACAGCAGCAGGGAGGAGCTGGACACAACGTTATTGAAAATGGTTTGTTGATCAACATTCATACACACATAAAAAAATCAGTCTCTATGAACTGAAGTCAATGGAAAGTGTACGCTTTGGTTTGGTAACCATATTCAGCAATTTTTGCTTACAGTGATGTGTGATGGGGATGATGGAGCGTTTCTATTTTCACTTTTAACTAGGTCAAACACGTCCGTGACATTCCAGTGTGAGTTGAGGCAGTGGTCAGCTATTCATCAGCACTTCAGTTTAGGGTTAAAAGGTCAACACCTTATTCTGCCTACACAGGACAACCAGCGCTCATTTTTTATTCCATTCGTCTGTTTCATCATGATGTGTGATGTTTGCTGACTGTTCCGTGGTCATGATGTTGTCGATATGTAATTCAATGTGGCTTATGAAACCACAATGAGTGTGTGTGTGTATGTGTGTGTGTCAGCCAGAATGCACAGCAGGGCCTGGACCAGCGCTGTGGCCATCTGTGTGTGTGTTTGTGTGTGTGTTCCTCATGTGCCGCCTGTTCAGTGATTCACAGTGTCAGTGCTGGGCCACATGACTGAGAACAGGTGGCACTCCGGTGTACCTCCCCACCCCCAACACATATACACATAAAAACACACACACCTCCACTTGCACCCTGAGAACACACGGCACCTGTGGTGGTGCTCGCACACTAAAGCGGACATGGCTACACGCAAATGCACCACACACACCGCAGAATTTGCCCTTTTGACAAATGCTTGTGGCTAAAACTTGTCGCTACCTAAATGTCACCACCTCTCTTGACCTTCTCCTCCTCACACTTCACATGTAACCTGTTCTGTTTCCTCCTCTCTCCTTCTGTAACATCTGTGACCTTTGACATACAGACACAAAGACACTGCATCCATTTTGCATTATTAGGAATTTGCTAACTTTTTTGGTGACTGTACTTTTAGTCAATGTGCATGCTGCACAAGTATTAGCAGCAAAGGCAATGATCTGCGTGGATGAATTTAGTGTCTGTTTCTGCACACCAATCTGTCCAAACTGAAACCTCTCTCTTTCATGCCTCTCATTTTTCCTTTCTCATTCTTCTATTTTCTTCCTCTCCTGTTCGTCTTTCTTTCACTCTGATATTCTACCTACAGGGCTGCAATATAAAACACACCCACACACGGCGGCTTCCATATGTTTCTCTATTGAGCCTGTGCACACAGAACCAACGCATTATACATAGCCTAAGGCAGCTTGGGTGCATGTGTATTTGAGTGTGTGTGCGACAGTTGTGTCAATACGAGGCAGATATAGCTGGCTCAGCCTTCTCTGATCTTGCAGCCTGGTGGTTAAGGCCCCAAACCTTTGAACTCAAGGTCAAATGTCATATCCCCTAAAGGACCACAGCTGGCCACACTGTAAAGGTGGACTGGCTGCATGTGTACGTAGGTGGGTGAAGGAGAACGTGTGTGAGCAGGGCCACCTTAAAAGACGGCATGCCAGAGTGTGCAAGTGTATGTGTTGGAGGCTGAATTGTTGCAAGGGTGGAATATATTCTTTCGTGACACATCGAATAAATGTCACAAGCTTTGACATAATCATTTGACCTTGATCAATATCAGGACTGTGGGGAGAGAAGGAAGGGGGAGGGTTGTGTGAAAGATAAAGAGACAGTTAAAGAGAGAAAGAGAGGCCTTGAAGAAGGGAGGCATGGTAAGGCTTAAGCAAAATACAAATTTAGAGAAAAGGTAAGAAAGTACTGTTTTAAATTAAAATTGTATTGAAACAGAGAGATAAAGACAGAGACCATGTGAGAGCAGACATGAGAGAGATAATAAAAGGCTGAGCGAGCGAGAGATAGAAAGATATAGAAAGTGGTGTTTATCTTTTGTCTGTAAAGGTTAACCAGTGGGAGCATCTCCCTTTGACATTAACCAGCACAGGGAGAGAGGCAGAGGGGTGGAGCCACAAAGACTCTGCTCAGAGGTGCAGAGCAGCAGAGATGTAGAGGCTGAGAGGGATGGGAGGAGGAGGATGGAGTAAAAGCCTTGAGCCAGACAAAAGATGAAAAAGGAGGAAAAACCAAGATAGGCTGAGAGAAGTAAGGAGAGAGTGAAAACAGAACAGGGCTGGTTTGACAGAGACAGATGAGGAAATGACAGAATTTAGTTTTAGGGTTGTGCAGAGATGCCTAACGAGGCATTCAGACCAAAAACAGCACTTAAAAGCAATGGCCTCTGTTGTTAGTGTGTTGCTAGAGGCACAGTAAGAAGATGAAATATGATCCAGGAAGTCCAGTTTGAGTAGTAGATGAAGATAAATAGTTTGAAGCTATAACACTACACAATGATTTCAAATACAATGCAGCAGCATTTTACGACTCTGAAAGGTTATCATGAGGGTAACAATCAGTCGATCCACTGCTGACAGTCACGTTAGTACGTTACTGTGAATGTGGAGCCAGGTTAAACTTTTTTCATGCTGTGCTTTCTTTTGTAAGCACAGCAACCAATATAGTACTTCCAATATAGTACTTCATTTGATACCCCAAGTGTGATTAAAGTGGCAAAAGTTTTGGTGGCATCTCAGCACGTGGACCTGCAAACTCTGTCAAACAAACTGCGCTCGACTTTAAAGCCTGATTTATGGTCGTGCGTTGAATCGACGACGTCGCTACGTCGTAGGGTACGGGGCTACACAGAAGGCTCGCCGTAGCCCCCGGCGTAGCCTGACGTGCACCTCCCCAAAAATGTAACTACGTGTCGAGGCGACGCAGACCCAGTGCAGACCGGCACGGCTGTGATTGGTTTGCTTGGTAGCAACGCATTTCCGGTTCCGTATTTCCAGATTCTGCCATCCCCGCCATCTTTAAACATCTTCTATTGCGATGTAGATGTTGCAGTATTAAGGCTCATTATATATATGCCATTATGCTCAACGTTCAATACGGATACAGATACGTCTGGAGCCGTCTGTCTGGCTCCGCGTTCATTTCTCTGTGACCGGAAAAGCCGGAAGCTAAACAAAGAATCAACTAGAGACAACGATAACCACTCACCGCACCGCGACAAAACAGAGTGACGGAGAAGTTCGAGGGGTTCATGACGGCGTCGCGGCAACCACATAGCGACGTCGTCGATTCAACGCATGACCATAAATCAGGCTTAACACCCCACAGATCTTAGCTGCTGTGAGAGTGTGAGCTCCATGCCAGAGACAGTTGTAAGAGTACACCCAGCCACACACACACAATCACAGCACCAGCTCTAAGTAGCCCACAGCTAACAGTTGAGCCATTTCGGTGTCAGTGGGAATTTGTTGGGACTTTTGGATTTCATGTTGGATGTTAGTCACTGCTGCTGTGTGAGCTCATGCTAACTTGGCAGACGCTGAGCTGACTGCTCGACGAGGAGCAACAGACGGCAGCAACAGAGTAAACACTTATCTGGCAAGGAGTCGAGATGGTGAGGTATCAGACCCCTCGCGCAGAAAGAAATGAATTCACGTATCGTTTCATTAGAGACATTTTGATATGACTTGGGTTATTTTGGATGATACCTTAAAGGTATTGAGGACCGAAACCCAGCCCTAGCTACTGTGATATATACATAGATGCCAGATAAATTATCCAATCCAAGAACCACAAAAATGAGGTGAACTGGCAGGAAAAAAACACCTTGAGAAAACATACAGTCATCCGGGTTCGTCAGGCAAACACACCATCTTTTCTTAGAAAATCTATAAAACATCAAACTGTCTTAAGTGCTGTTGTCTAACAATACACCTCAAGGCTACACACCCAGGTATTCCACCCCTAAAACACACATATATATATACACTCTACAAACACACACAAACTCGTGAACATATGCTGAACACATATCCACATGCTGCACATATGCAATTAAGTACTAAGTACACTTCTATCCACCTTATGCAAAGGGATGATCTGACACCTGTTTCCCTTTTTTTAAGGAGCACCGTCTTACTGCTTTGCTGTGTGCTGTATATTCTGACCTACGGTACAACAAAATCAGCTTAAAGCATTCACCTCATGGCAAACACACACATCTCAGCGTGTGTGAGCCTGCATGGCGTGAGTGAAATAGCCATGCTTGGACTGCTCCAGCCCTTAGTCACTAGTGATTCAGTAGGTCTCTTCAAGTTAGGGCAGCAAGCTTCATACCTGCACACACACATACACGTAAAATAGCAGGCTGCTGCAGGAGTGTTGGTAAATGACAGGGTTTTTTTCTTCAGTGTCTTTCAGCCTACGTTCACTGTCTGCCTGTGTGTCTCTCTGTTCCATGGCCATTTGTCTGCTGTCTTTGCTGTTGTGAACTTAAAGGCGGCCACTCAGAACAGGTAAATCCTTGAATGAAGCTTTAGTCACCAGCCTGGGGGCGGTTACTACAATATAAGCTCTGATCAGCATGCACACATCAAGGAGCTAATTGTGAGTGAAGACACTTTGTTTTGTGAACAACTTGGAATGCTGTCACACCGCATCCTGAACTTGAGTGTGAGATCAGGATGCGGGTAGATAAGGACAGTTGTGAGAGGCTGCTGTTGTTCAAGCTGTCTGAAGGACAGAGGGGGGGTGGTTACTTCCCCTCTGTGGTGGTTGATCATAAAGTGAACCAATGCCAACAAGGCATTCATTCTATTGGTTGGTTAAAACTGTTTGGACTGGATTTTATTTTTGTTTCCATGTTTTTATCCACTCTATATTTTAAACCTCAAAAACAGAAAGAGATATTAAGACTCATCTGTTTTTGCACTTTCTGTCAGATCTGTTGCCATTTAAGAAACTACATGGCTAATATATCAAATTTCATGCCACTGAGTGGATAATGTATTATTTTTGTGTGCATGCATGAGAGGCAGCAAGTCTGTTTTCTTGCCTGTAAACATGCATGAGTTTGGGAGGCCAGAGCTGGCAGAGCTACAGACAGTGAGGAGGAGTGTCAGGTCGACTGTGGTCGGGGCTGTTTTGGCTCAGTGAACTTCTGCCACATGGCTTCAGTAAAAGGTCATGGTCAAAACCACGCCTGGCTCACAAACCATCACACCCACTCTGACTCCCACACACACACACGCATTCGTGCGACAAACGAGGGGATAGACAAGACAGACAGGCTGACTTCCTCTTTGGGGACAAGCAGGAAAATGACACCCACTTAGAGAAGAGGAGGGTGACAGACAGACAGACTTACCAACTAGAGCCACACCACATACACACCAAAACTGTCTGAAAACCCAGCAGCCCTGAGCCCACAACCAGACAAATAGGAAGACAGAGAGACAGACACAGAGGAGGAGACAAGAATGAACAGTTGGTAATAAATTGTGTCTAGACAGACGCTAATGAAAGCAGCCGGGCTGTGGCCGCTGCCAAAATCAAGACCTGTGAACAGTATGATTGTGTGTGTGTGTGTGTGTGTGAGAGAGACAGAGATACTTTGTGTGTGTGTGAAAGATGTTTATGCAAGCACAAGTAAATGAGCCTTTGATGAATATAACCCTTTTAACACTTGTCATGCACTGTTTTTACCCTCAATCTCCTTTCTCTTTCTTGCTCACTCACACACACACACACACACACACACACACACACACACACACACACACACACACACACACACACACACACACACACACACACACACACACACACAGTAGGCAGCATTCAGAGCCACAGCAGTTGATGCTGGCATAGTCTTGTGACGTCAATCCTCCAAAATTAAACATGGCTTTATCGTCAGACCCCGAAACTCTGACTTGTCAGCTCCATCCCTAAAAACAGCATCCAGCAAACCTGGGTGCTGAAATGCTGAGCAGAGCTCTAACATCCCTGGCCAAGCATGAATAAAACAGCAGTGGGATGCTTGAATACTTTTTTCTTCTTGTGGCACCATCAGGCCAAGGTTTCCATTTGTTCAGAGAAATGATCAAAACTGTTTTTAGACAATAAATCATGATAGCAGACTTTCATGACATTTGCTGACCACATGCATGCTCCAAATGGGCTGAAACCCTTGGGAAAACCTTATCTGACTGCCACCAAAAATGCACATCTGGCTTCAAGGAGTATACTATGTCACTACAAAATGGTGGAAACATGGCTTTGTAATAGCAAAATGTTGAGAGCTGGTCACCTTTCAGTGTCAAACATACATGTAGAGACACTGGTTGTGCTGATCACTCAAGCTTATGACATGCATGTTACTCTACAGTATAAACACTTGTTAGCAATACAACTCTCTGAACACTATAGACTGAATGCGCTGACACAGTGCTGGTAGCTCAAAAACAACAACATTAGAAGGAAGAGGAGCAGGCAGCCAGCATGCCTAAACTCGCTTCACACACACAGTCTGAGAAATGTGGCCTGAGGCATCCCCTTCATACTAGCTAAACAAAATAAACACATTACAAAAAGAAGAAAAGAAAGTGATGTTTTTGTCAAGGGTGATAAGTGGAGGGACTCTAATAATGAGTCATAACAACACTTTCCTCAACCTTTAAAACGCGCATGTGTGTTTGTGTGTGCGCAATATGAAGACAGAGTGAGCAGAGTTTATGAGGAAGGTGTGTTTAAAACTGGAGGCATTAGCCCAAGATGCACTCTTACTGTCTCTGGAGCTCAGTGTTTGATTGTGCATGTGTGTGTGAGACAAAGTTGGAGAGTGGTCAGACAAGCCCTGCCAAGCCCACATACCAGTGCAGAGGTGCTAAACTGTACTATCCAGTTGCACAATGCCATTTAAGTTAACCGTCACATACCAAAAAGACTGACTCAGGCTTTTATAATCACACCGCTGTGTGTGTCCGCTCCAAACCGCAATGATTTCATACCTAATAAATATAAAAGGCTCAGTATGGAAATTTCTAATTTGCAAAACAGCCACACGGGGTGAGTTTAACAATGATCTGTTTGAAAGTGAGCTGAGAAACAGCATGTGAAAGAGCAGCAGAGTGTTTTTGTATAGATTACTGTGTGTGTGTGGCTTGCGCTGCATCTTCTGCATCTGCTCACAAAGACTTCTTTATCTTCTGTGGCACACATGATCCCCACATGGTGGCTCATACCATCTTCACAGGACCCCCCACACACACAAAGACACACACACTCGCATTATGTACTAGCACAATATGACAAGCACTCAATCACTTTCACCAGCAAGTAAGCATACAGCCCCATAATGTATACACACCAACCCCGCCGCCCCTCCTTCTCTGTGTCTGTATAGTGAGGTTCTTCCTACAGGCTGCGTCCTTAAAGGCAGAGTATCTGGGTATTTAAAGGGGAGGGAGGCTGTCTGGCTGCCCTCCAGACACTGTGACCCCATACTTCCTGTGCTGGGTAGGCGCCACGGCAGACGGGCACACACACACACATCCATGCACACACACAGATCCATACATAATCACACAACAGAGCATGTGTGGAATATCTCAATGTGGGGTGGCGAGCCCCTCCCCACCTTATCTGTCACTACTCAGCATGTATCTATAAAGGTGGAAATGCCATAACAAAGAAACTAAGTCAAGCGAGGAGACAGAAGGCAGAACAAAACAGAGAGAAGCTCTGCAGAAATCTATTTCATGGTTTGGCTGAGAAACGTTTCACTTCGTCAGTCTCACAAAACCTGGTACATAATCCAACCTGACTTTAGAATAATCTAGGGTTTCATTTTATCCACACTGGAAAGAAACATAACCTAACGATCTTTAATATTGCAGCCCCTTTACCACACTCTATTATACTGGATATCTCAGTGGAAACAAAGCAATTTATTTTAATACCCTGCACACCTTACTGTTAGCTGTAATATTGTAATATCACTCTGCTCTTGCACTTGAAATAAATCAGCTAAATGCCTGAAATAAAAATGAAAAATTAAAGTGGGGAAAATGCTTGGAGTGGGAGAATTCTTTTGATGGTCAATGACCAGCTCTCCTGAGTCTTATAAAATTGTGCCTTGACATCAGTGTGAGAGCTGCTGATGTCAGCGGCGGGTCTTGTTGTGTGTGTGTGTGTTCATGAGTGTGTGCCATGATCATAATGTTCCTGTGGTGTTAATACATTTGATACCAGCATGAAAAATGAACGGCCGATATGAGCGCTGTCATGTCAAATATAAATAACCAAAGACAGCTATAAATATTGAAATAGTGTGTGTAGTGTTACGTGTGTGTGTGTTGGATAGAGTATGAATATAACATGCTGGAGGAGGGACTTGAGTGACTCTATACGGGGGCCATTTGCAAATCTTTCAGCGTCGCCATGGAAATACTCTGCCAATCTGTTGTAATCATTCCTGTAATCCTCTTCCATAGGAATTCAAGCGCAGGCAACCTTATGAACACGCATCACATGCATGCAAAAAAAAAACCCCAACAACCCACACACACCTAGGTAATGCTAATGCTGCACTCGATCCTTCTACATCTTGTACTGTGTCTTTATTTGTGCAGTATGCATGACTCTGTCCTTGTATTTGAAATGTGTGTGCGTGTGTGCATGAGTGCATAACCATGTTTCCAAGACATGCCTGTGTGTGTGTGTTTGTGTGTGCGTAAATGTGTGTCCTTGACCAGCTGCACAGGGCAGAGGAAATGAGGCGGAACTCAATCTGGTCCACACCTGTCTGTCTCTCTCTCTGGAGGGAGGAGCCTCGGGCCTCACAGGAACACACACACACACACACACACACACACACACACACACACACACACACACACACACACACACACACACACACACGTGCACTGCTCACATTCTGTATGAGCAGATAGATTATGCATGCAGCAGCCAGCTAAGGAGCTTGGATCTATTAATGTATGCACCGAGACAGATTTATGTTTGTGTACGCTTATTGAGCGAGAGGAAGGACAGCGAAAGAGAGAGCAATGATGTGTATTTGTGTTTGTGCTGCATGATGGGTTGAGAAAGAGAGAGGGAGAGATATTAAAAGAGTGACACACACATTAAGTATAGAGAAAGAGAGGATGACAGAGACAGGCGAGAGGGGGAGACTCCTTTAGGACAAAGCAGACAGAAGCGAGGGATGAGGTGGAGGGAGGGTAGATGAAGAGATCGGGGATGACAGTATAAGCCACACAAGGACAGAGACAGAGAGAGAGAGACAGAGAGAGAGAGAGATAGAGAGAGAGAGAGAGAGAGATATTGCACTGGTATGGGAGGGTGGCGGTGGGGGTGGGGGGGTTACTCCGGGACGCCAGAACCCAGTGACATGACACAGATGCACTGTGCTACTGTGCAGAGAGCAGAGGGGAGGAGGGTGTAGAGCGACAGAGGAGGAGAAGAAGAAGAAGAAGAAGAGGGGGATGGGTGTGTGCGAGCTCACTGCCTCTCTGCTCTTTACTATTCTGCAGAGAAGAAGATGGTAGGCTCTGTGTAGAGATGAAAACATGTCTTCTCATGTCAAAAGAGCTGCATGTCCTATCAATCCATCACTGTAGAGTATTTCTAGAATTACTGTCAACCTGGTGCTACACACAGCAGTGGGACTTTTAACAAACTCAAGCAGATGAGATCAAATCACCCCTGGCCTCTCCTCACTGGTCAGTTTTGGGGGTTGTTTTTGCTGATCCCCTTATAAGTCATTTCCACAGAAAAGGTTCTAAATCCCAGTTTGAGACTGGAGCCAAAATGATACTTTGGGCATCTGTGCTGCAAAGGTCCGCAAAGACCTCCCTGATGTAAATTTTGTCAACGACTCACGTCTGAAGACTGCACACACCTACAAACCGACTGCACAAACCATATGTACAATATGTCCGTGTACAACATGTCTGCGTATGTAGACACTCAAGTAAGAAACTGGGCTTTTGAAGTCAGGCTGCCTCAGCTCAAAAACATCTTTTAAATCTCTTCTGCCCTGGTTGCACTGTTAGTGGAAAATTGTTTTTATAGATCGATCTGCTAGATGAAGCTTCTCAACAACTTAAAATTGTCTCTTTCAGGGTTTCCTAGTTTATTGCCCTGACTTAATTTCCTTTCTGCATAAGAGATTCTGATTGAGATATTAAAATGTATTGCAGTGTTATAATGCATGCATCTCTTTCCTTGTGCTGCAGCCTTAACATGGATCTGCTTGCAGTTCAAACTTGTGCCATGTTGAAAGCGTTGGAGAAATGTTGCTAAGGTGTTCCGTCCCAGTAAGACTGCTGTCATGACTTTTACGTAAAAGTGACTCAGGTGCAGTATCAGTACTTAATACTAGGTAGTATTGAAACTTCTCCGTTCAAACAACACCTGCAATTAGTCCTTTTTATATCCACATAAAACAACTATCTATATGGTTTTGCTTACAGTCAATCACCGCCAACATTCTTCAAATTAATGTGACGTGTTACCGCAGCAGCTACAACACTTACAGTCTGTGGTGTGGTGAAGTCAAGCGCGGCGTATTTAACAGAGTTGGCAGTTGGTGTACCCAGATGCCACCAACACGTTCGACAGTATGGCTATACTACATGCCCGTGGCGTCTGGTGGCATTTAACGCAAATGAATGCTTCCATTCACATTATAGGCACTGAATGAAGTAGAAAAAAAGGTATCAAATGAAGTACTCTATTAGTAATGGTGGCTGGTATTGGTACTGGTATTGTATTTTTTTTTAAATGATACTCTGCCCTGCATGAGATTAACATAAAGGCATGTGTGTCTGAAAGAAGCTATAGAAGGAAAAGCCTCCAATATGTTTACCCTCTTCTGTGAAGCTTTGGTAAACAGAAAGACACCAGGGAGAGACAGAAGAGACAGCTCATGTGGATCGGGGTGTATAAACAATGTAGTCCTACCAACAGTAATAGACATAAAGGCCACCAGTCATCTCCAACATTAGTCTCATTGGTTTATACAAAGTATACAATAAGATATTACAATTTGATGTTTAAAAATACTACATGCAACCATTTTTATGTAAAACAGATTCAACAGCACACATTGGGAGCATATAGAGAAATATACAGGCCATCTTGTCTACTTGATAACACATACAACCCCCTCCACACACACACACACACACACACACACACACACACACACACACACACACACACACAATCTCATTTCCAAGTTGCATGCAGAGAACCTTACAGCAGAAGAATGTGCTTCCACCCACACACACAATCACTTGTATTTCTTTTCACTACAGAATGCCAAACATTAGCATACATATATGCATGCAGGCATGGCTATCAGTCTGCCAACATACAACAGCAGACCTCCATCCATCCATCCTTTCCTTCACCCCCCACCCCCCATTCATCTCATCCCCTGCTTTCCTCCGTCCCTCCCTTCACACCTGCCAGGCCTACAGCAAGGTCACACACCTCAATTACCCTGCGCACACACAACCCAGACACACACATGCACAAAGAGAGAGAGAGAGGGAGTGCGATAGGGAGGGAAGATAAGAAAGGAGGGGGCGAGAGCAGATTTCACGCTGCCATGAGCACTGGCTAGCATGCACCAGTGTTTCTGACATTTTATTTATGATGTGCAATGTTCAGTACCTGCCCTCTCCTCTCTGCTTTATCTCCCTTCTTTGTGTCTCTGGTTCAGACGACCATAAGCATTACTCTTTGATAAACACCTTTCATAGCCCACCTCATGAATAGTAACAAATCACACAGAATATATGCAAGAAAAAAAACTGCTGCTTACATACTCACTCATTTTTACAGCATGATTACAAATGTAAATGGTGACAATGATGCACTACTTCAATAGAATACATGTTTTGTTTTCATTAAAGGGAACATTTTTAAGTGTCATGCTCAAGAGTCACTGCAATATTCACAAAAAAATGTGATCACAATATTTTTGCCTGCAGCAATATAATGTGAGCAGCCGCTAAAAGACTTAATAATCAGCGGTTTAACATCACTAATAGTCTGGATATCAGGCTGCAACACTGACACTAATGTGCCTTACAAATAACACATCATGAATCCCAATGTGCCTAATAGCCATATTAATGTACTTGCAGTGAATGTGATCCTCCTATTAGGGCTTTTTGTATCTGCAGGCAGACTGCTGTTCACCCATGCAGCCACGGGAGGCAACCAGCTGTGTTTACACTGTGGGCTAATACAGCCGCCATATGGCAACAGAGTACAGGACGCGCACACACTGCTCCTGGAAACTGCAAACACACTGCCCAAACAGCACACAGTGCACGCTCTGCCCTATGTTTAAAGCTCCAGTCTGATTGGAAACTTTGAATAAAAGACTCACAAGGGTTGGTCTGAGCCTGAAACTTACGAGTGAGAACAAATAGAAAGATTTCTGAGAGACTATTTTGTAGCAGTGGGCAGTGGGAGGGTGGAGGACTCCAGTTTGGGCTCATTAGAACCACAACACTGCTACAATATATTAAAACCACCTACACATGTTGGCCTATGGCCATCAGCTGATGAATGTAGGAGTTTTTAATGTCTTAGCCATCTCTTAATAAAAAGGCTTCTCAAGTCCCAAGGTACTTAAACGCTCTGACATGTTCTTTTATGCCTTTAGAATATATTTAGGGCCATAGTTTTTATGTTTCTGCTGAATGAACACAGAAGGCGGAAGAAGACTGATTATGGAGCGTTGACCATCTGACAGAGAAGAGATCGAGTACACACACTGTGAAGCTTGTAATTCTATACATCAGTGAAAGAAATCCTGTGGGAGAGTCAGCCTGTCTCATGACCTCCTCCATCCCCCTGCCCCACCCGACACGCACACACATACTCTAAACCATATCATATCAGTACAGTAGAGGCAGCCTCCAGAGTGACATCTAACACAAGTCAAACAAAGGAAACAGAGAAAATCAATTACAACACTGACACTGACCCCCCGCCAAACACACACCCATCAACTTCTCTCTTCTCTGATGTTTGCAATCAAAGCCATCTGATCACAGCATGTAAGTGTGTGTGTGTGTGTGTAAGTGTAAGTGTAAGAGAGAGAGACAGATTGCAAAGGCCAATAGAGTTGAGGTTTTGGACAGATGTATTTCTAGGTTTTGATTGACACAGATTTACAGGTTTATGGTTAGAAGGAGGAAAGGGGGGCAGGACAAGGGAAAGAGGGATGAAAGACAGGAAGAGGGGGAGACGGAAAGGAGAGAAGGCTGTGAACTGAGAGGGGAAGATATAGGAGAGAGAGAGAGAGAAGGAGAGGCAGGGTGTAGACAGACAGAGGAGGGATGGAGGGCTCAACTCCTCGAGACAGATCATATTACCGGTTTGGGGGCAAGCAAGCAAACACGCACACATAGACACTCACACACACATACTCAGACCCATAAAGGTCACAGTGCACCCACTGCCCTCCAGACACACTCATGCAGAGACACAGATATCCTCGTAAACGCTCCAAGACAGACGCAGCTTTGATTTCTCACCCTCTGTTTTATACACACACATACACCAACTGCACACCTGTCATTTCTACAGATGCATCACTGACACTGTTAAACTTCTGAAATAACGTCTACACATACGCACAAAAGGATCTGCTTAACTAAATTTTAAAAAAGCACTCCTATCACATTAGACAGAAAGTGAAGCCAGTAATACAGTAGCAAAATTTGAAAGATTCAACCGGATCTTACCAAAAACACTGACTCCTGCGTGGCTCAACTGTGACTTGTGACTCATATTGAGAAGAAGTGGAGCGAGAGACATTGTGGGACACACATGCGCACATACAAAGGCACAGTTATCATTAGAAGTTACACAAGTGAGAGGTGTCAAGGTTCAGTGTGGAACTGGGTTAAAGAGACAGGCAATGTAACACGCAGGAGAGAGAGCAAGAGCAGGAAAAGGACAGGAAGAAAGAGGAGAAGACAGCAAAGAGGAGGCAGCAGGTTGAGTAGAAAAATAATAGAGAAGGGGGTTAACAGCGACGCATAAGTGGGGGAGGGGGAGGCAGACAATGGGGATGAACTGAGTAAGCTAGAGAGGGGGCAGAAATGAAAGATGAAGATTAGAGGTAGGAGGAGAGGACACTTCTAAACAAATAATATAAAAGCAAAACTTCCCCCTCCTAGTTAATCAGTTAATTACAGCTGTCACCCTCCACATACACACACGCAAACACACACCATTATCTTCCTTCTCTTCTCCTTTTATCAACCCTCCACCTCCTCAGAAACATAATCGGGTGAATGCATTACTGTAAGTCAATTAGCTGGATCGACTGAGGTCACCGTGGGGTCGCTAACATGTCATAGCCGATGTGTGTATATGTGTGTGTTGTTGTTATGCATGTGTCTGTATTGAACATCCACATATGTGTACTAACCTGATTACTTGAGTCAAATGTAGAGGTTAACTGGTGTGTATTGCTGTTTAGCCCATGTTGCTGGGCTTCTGCTGAGTGTACAAGTAGCCTATTGTTAGGCATTAAGCATTTGGTTCGATAAAGACTTGTTACTTTTTAACATAGTGCTAACTGAAAACTGGAACAAATCTCTTCATGTCCTCATATGTGCAGCCCTGGAGTAAATACACATCATAACATTAAGTGAGTAAAACCAGTGAGACCTGTGAGACAAGGCAGGACTGAACATTGTGTTTCAGTCTTGCATCATTAACAGCAGAAGCCAAACGCATACATACTTGAGAGCAAACGCAGCTCCCGGACAGAGGTTGTGAAAGACACTCACCTTTTCATTCACAAAAATTCCAAGACACACACACACACACACACACACGAGAGTGCAAAACCTAACCTGGATCTATCTTTGAGAAGAGTCACAAGCACACTGCTTCACACACAAACTCAGATGCAGACATGAGCACAGAGACAACTTCACATGCACAAACAATGAGAAGCTGGGCAGGGCAACAATACTTGATGAGAAACACCACAAATAAACAAATACAGAGAAAACGAAAAGGAGAACAGCACAAGAGCAGAAACCTTCAAAGGGCCTGCACATTTGTTGTGTGCACAATTACAGAGCGCAGTAAAAACACAGGGCATAAGCCAGTTGTCATGTGTTTGTGTGTGTTTATTTGAGTCTTTGTTGGTGCATTTATATTATGCATCTATTTTGTGTGGTTCACATTTTAGGCATTTAGCAGCTGATCCTCAATGCACATATCAATAACATTACAAGCAGCTATTAATGAATACAGGCAGTGCAAAAGAGGGGAAAAACCCTTCCTTTATCTCACTAATTTTGATGCATCATTGTCTGGGAAATAAAAAAATACAACACTCAACACTCTTTCTAGTGTTTAACCCCCTCAACATTTCTTTGACTTCTTCTCTTCCTCATTCCTTTCCCTTAAATCATAACGTAGAAAGAACTCTGCATCCTATATTATAGAGCAAGGACAATTTAACAATCCTAAACCCTTCACACATTATGCAAGAGATGCTATAAACATACACACAGCTCCACTGTTGACCTTTGCCAAGGAATGATAAAAATCAGCCATGCAGCGAGGACTCAAGAATGCAGACACACACACACACACACACACACACACACACACACACACACACACACACACACACACACACACACACACACACACACACACACACACACACACACACCTGTGTCAGCCAGTCAGTCAGTCAGTCACAAGCTCCTTGTTACAGAGGCCAACACAAGAAACCAATATAACAGTCACACAATCTTTGTGTGTTCAGGTCCGTGCGTGTGTGTGTGTGTGTGGATTTCGTCTTCACTCAGCCTGCCAATCCCCCCTCTATCCCCAGTAGTAGTGACACGGCCTTCTCCTGACTGAGACAACTGGAAGCCATTACCTTAAATCAACAAACCTCAGCTCGTCTCCATCACACAAAGACGCCATGTGCACACTCAGCATACTACCTCTGCCAATGGCCCTGTATGTGTGTGCGTGTGGGGGTGCATTCAAAATGTCTCAGCATGGATATTTTTCTCTCACTCTCCCAGATATCTCTCCATCTCCAGTCCCTTTCTTTTCTCTTGTGCATCTCTCTGACTACAGCTCAGATCCAGACCAACTTGAAATAATAAGGCCGTCAGGCTGCAGCACGTGGATCTGACCTTCCACCAGACAGCCTAGCCTCTCTGTCTCTGTCTTTCATCATGTCTCTGTCGCTCTCTTTTGTCTTACTCTGTGCTAATCATATACAGCTACCTACACAGGCTAGTTTCTATGGCGGATATTAGCTCCAAGGCCAAAGCTAATCTGCCTGAACCCTCTGACCCCGCATAATAGAATTAACCACCTAAGCCTTATCCCTCTGTGCATTAACGGACTGTGCTTTTGAATATCAAACTAGTGAAGTCACAGATAAAGCATCAAACCAGAACATATAGCTACAGAATAAAATACAACTGTTGGTATGTCTGTGTGCGTGTGTGTGTGTGCTGTAGAAATACATCCTTCGCAACAGAGCCTGAATCTCAAAGGAACTGGCACAAATTCTGGCAAGTATGCTCTCATAACAGCTGACTGTTGTGCAAGGAGAATACTGTTAGCACTTGCACCAATGTATATACAGTATTTAATACACCACACTGAACCTTGGAAATCTTTTGAAGACAACACAAGGCCAGCTGGTGCCACCCACTACATGTACACAACCCCCAATATTCAAACACACCGTGTTTAAAGGAGTAACTTGCCAGTCTGACTATACATATATGACTGTATTTTTGCTCTCTGATGCCCCATGATGTTGCACTTATCTGTCGACTTAAAACTGTTAACTAAGGATACATAATATATCGTTTTGTTTGTAATTTTATCGTCATCACAATGACAACTTGCACAATTAACAAATTGTGAAGGACAACATTACACTTTGAATATTGTAACAGGTGCTATTTTGTTTGAAACACGCTATGTTTTTAGTTCTCTGGCCATGACATGACATATGTGGGATGCACTGCCAGGAAATTTAAAAAGTAGCTGTTAGCAGTTAACAGTTCCATCAAAGATGAAGAACAGCGTTTGAAAATATCTACAAATTGGGAAAACAATGAGCGGGAGGTTCTTGCCATCCAAGCAGAAGACGAGATCAGCTGCAATATAATTGAGAGTGTAACTGATTGTTATTGCCATGTTAATGTCATTGTCATTATTTGGAAAGTGCTGGTGACAGTTATGTCATATGTCACAAAAGAGGCCAATGCTGTTGTGTTCCAAGTCATGCCCATCACGGCTCTTTTGATTCCGCAATACTGGCATGCTGTCTAAAATCACGCACAGAAAATGTAAAGGCTGTATGAAGAAGGGACTTTGTAGTGGCCCTATGGCGCCATCTCTGTGGAAAAAGGGCTTCAGAATATGACTCCGAATGGTCAACAGAGCAAAGTGTTGCAAGATGAGTGCAGACAAAAGCCTGACTGCCAGAGAGAAGCAGGTCCCTTAAAAAATAATAGCACATCAGCTGTTATGAAATATTTTGAGACATGTATAGCTGCATAAACTGTGTACACGACATGCCCTTACAAACTGTGCTCACCACAAATACAAGACAAACCCACCAACTGCTAAAATGCAACACTGCCATGAACAAATTAGGCCACACATAGCAATAATCCACTTTATAATACATTATACACTGTTGTGATTCACTTTATAAGTAAGAGATGTAACCCTTATCATTAAACCTACCCTTACCTTAACCGTTTAATCATTTAACCTAATACTTCATAGCTAGCTAAACGTTAACTCAGCACTTTCTTCAGGACTTTCACTTCCTGACCAAGGGGCGGGGGGGGGGTGATTGTGCACTGATATGTAGGTATAGTGAGCAGCTGTACTTATCTGATTATTTTGGATACAGGTGAGACAACATGGCACAAGGCCAGATACTGTGCAAGTCAGAGTACACTTTAATGTCTGTTTAATCCTCGCAAGTAATATTGTTAGCGCAATATTCAAAGTTATCACATCATTCCTCAAATTGTGCAGCCCTACTTTTAACTGCTCTACTAAAGCTTAAACATTTCCTGATCGACACTTTGTGAAGCTGCATACAAAGTGGTGTGTAGTAATGTGAGCAACAAAGGAAGATGTGTGGGGTAGGCTTCGTCTAAACTAGCAGGAACATCAGCATAACCTTCAAAAGAGAAACACTCAAGGATGAGAAAACATGAATAAACATAAACTCAGTGATCACATGTGAGCAAAAGTTGTCACCAAACTTAATAAGTATCTTTATTAGTTACTCTGAAGACTTGAAGACTGAACTGAACTGTAAAAATTCAAGCACAACCTGTGTTCCCAGGAAAGAGCTGACACCAGAAAGTCCAGTGTATATATGTATATACACAACATGTTATATTCTATCAATTAGAGTAACAAACAGATTTATTTACATGAGTGTATCTCAAATTATCCCTTCCACATGAGCTGTTATTAGCCCAGCTCCAGCCCCTCTTACCACAGACACAACCCAGCCACGGCGCCAGCCAGCCAGCCATCCTCCCCTCACCTCCACCCCTGAACCTCCTCTCCTGCCTGTCTGCTCCTCTCCTTCTCCTCCCCCTTTTCCCCCCTGTTTTAAACACAGGGCAGCCCACCCCTCCCCCTCTCCTCTTCTCTCTCTCTTCTTTCTGTCTCCCTTTTTCTTCTCCAGGCAGCACACTCAATCACCCTCACCCTCCTCCTCCCCCCTGCCATCTCAGCCTCCATTCCAATGAATGCACAATCTCCCCCCTTCAGCCGTGGGGGGACTGCCCCGGGGCTGAGGAGGGGTAGTGAGGAGAGCAGCACACATGCACACACACATTCAATCACAAAAACTACCCCCCGTGTGTTTGTGTGTATGTGCACATCTGCAGAGGAACACAGAAGCATGGTGGGTGACAGACGGGGGTGGGAGGTTTGGGTGGCGTCCTAATGGCTCTCAGTGCAGGAAATGGCTTGTTGCTACACAGACAGCTCCAGAATCAACTGTCATCATGGGCCAAATCCCCATATTTTATCTGCATCTGCAAAACACACACGCTCCCTCACAGCTGGGCCGGGTCACCCCCTCCCCCAACTAATGACTATGCAAAACTGTAGCCTACAGAGAAAAAACAACAGCCATAATTGAAAGTAATGGAATTTGCCTGGCCACACTATGGATGCAATTACATTATATTACTTTGTTTTTTTTCTGACTAACGACATATCCCTTGTTATTTTATTTTGTATTTTATTGTATCTATCAGTATATTTTTTGGTTTCTCTGCTGTTTTGTTTTCTACTATCAGAAAGGACTTTTTTGTTCCGTAGGTTACGGTGTTAACAGAGATGGGATAATGCACTTTATCAGACTGAACTTTAGGCATTGGATTTCAAAATTTGCACATAAACGGTATTTCCTATGAAATGATATAGAAATATTTATGTATTCATATGTCCCACATGGGATTATGGGAGACCACTATATAACTATTGTTTGGAACGATACAGAAATTAAAACTTTATACGATCAATTAAATTTTACTATACCTAAAATTCTCTACCTAAACTTCTCTATTATGTTTCTGGTGTTCATCTTACCAAACAAGTGCTATTATAGAATATGACTGACCCTTCTGTAACATAATGAGGTCCATTTTGAATCTGATATGTTCACAAAGATAAGTCCAAACATTAATCAGATCATATGATTTTTTTGAAATCTTTTTTGAACTGTACAGCACATTTTACACAATACGTTACTTTATTGAATATAACATTCTGAACTCTATGAAAAAGTAATCCTTCTCAGCATAATCAACTCTGCCACACCATAATGTAATATATCATACCATATCATATCCTCCTGTAATACAGCATTCTCTGTATTCAGTATGGGAACCAGCAGCACAGTATAAACAGATTAGCGCAGCATTAGCGCTGGCTGTGTCCTGTATAAAGTATATCCTAATCGGGCAAGGCTATGTCAGGTAGCGAGCAAGCAGCTATGATGTATTCCAGCCCACAGCAGGCGACCCTGGCTGAACCGTGCCTGGCACGCCATTGGATATTGGATAATCGCAGTTGGACAGGAAGTGGTGGAGGAATAAAAAAAGAAAGACAAGGAAAAAAAGGGAAGGAGAAATGTCAGAGAGTAGAGGATGCTCTACTTCCGCTGGTAATGAACTAATGAAAAGAGAGAAAGGAGGAAATTCCCCAAGGGGTGGAGTAGGGGGGGGGGCAGGAAGGGTGGGGGAGGCAAATGGAATAGTAACAGTGATTTTGCCTTGTGTGTGGAAGTGTGTGTGCGCATGTGCGGGCCGGGCGCTCACGTGTGTGGAGGAGTACTGTAGGGATCAGTTTACAGTAGTACGCGTGAGATGTCTTTCTAGTGAAGCTTTATTCTAGGAATATTTGTATTGGTTGAAACACGGGGGGGCACAGATTTAATTATGACAGAGACCAATGCACACACACATGCACTCACAGTCACACACTGACACCAATATTAGCTCCAGGCAGACGCCGGCACAAGTGTTGTGTTTCTCACACTCTCGCGTAGGGAGGAGCATGCACACACACACACACACACACACACACACACACACACACACACACACTGAGCAGAGCACCGGCTCCTATTAGCTCTTTATATATCAGTAACACACACAAACACACACATTTACAAAACGGGTGCTGACCGCAGACCAGACTACTGACAAGAACAAGCTGAAAGCCCCCAGACCACAACACGCTGGACGGGACAACACACACTTTGTAGTACTGGGCTCTGTGTGTGTTTAACTATGTGTAAGAAGCTGATGGGAGCCGGCATCTGTGTGTGTGCGCGTCTGTGTGCAGAAGAGACAGGCATTCACTGATTAATGCTTAGGCAGCAAAGTCACAGGACCCATGTTCAATACAGTCACCTGCCTATTTCATGATGGAGAGATAAAGAAAGGAGAGTGGAAAAAATGAAAAGGAGAGGAAAAGGGAAAGAGGAGGAGAAAGAAAGAGAGAAACCTTTTGTGCAAACTGGCACTTAAATCAGTGAAGAGCGAGAAGTGAAGATGAAGGAGAGAGAAAAGACGTGTAAAGAGGGAGAAGGAGTAAAAAGGGATGAGAAAAGGGAGACAAAGAGGTGGCGAAGTAAAAATTAACTACTTTTGTGTTTTGTTTTCCGCGCCGCTGAGCCAGCTGGCTGCGTAGCCGTCAGGGGTATTTAAATGGCCCGGCTCTGACATGAACCACTGGTTTTAAACTAACATATTGGAACCTTCAGCACTCCTCCTGATAGAATTCTCTTTTAATTGCCAGTAAATGACAATTACTTCAAAACCTGAATATTTGCTTTCATGAAAGGCACTAGCAGACATTATCAAAGACTACAGGAGCTTTCACTCTCTCCACCTTCAGTACACAATCAGCCAGGATGGGACAAATCTTTTACCAAAAAGGGGCTCTGTAGTCCAGTGCTTGTCTATTTTGGGGCATCCTTCACATGCAAAAGTTTGGGAAGCCCCGTGACATAAACATTCAAGCCTGTCCACAAAGACACACACACATGCACACACAGCCCCAGCTGGAGCACACAAGCTCCCTTTGTGCTGCATTCCTCACGCCTTTTAGCCTTAGCTTCAGCCTTTAGCTTAGCTCCTCTCCATCTGCACACACACACATACACACACACAGCAACTTTCTCCTGCTTTTGTCTGCAGAGCAGTAGCGGTGAAACAGCTGAGAGCTTGTGGATAGGAAGCTTGTCTTACCGTGGCCGGGCTCGGGTCGAGCTCACAGGGAGACGCAGGGTAGGCTCGTTGGTGTAAAATCCCAAAGAGGTTTGTTAAAGCGTCAGCCAGCTCAGCAGATTCCCACCACCTTTCCTATCCTTTCCTCTCCTGCTGCCTTCCTGCCTGCCTGCGCTCCCAGCTTTGTGTGTGCCTTGTATTTTCCCTTTAAATTGCACGGGCTGCCTCCCCCCACCTCCTCAGCACTCACACATACGCACCGAGCCAGCACACAAAACACACACTGCTCCTGAATATGACACTGTTGTCAAAAGCATGCAGTGCTCTTGTTGTTGTTGGTATACATTTTTTTTCTTACTCTACAGCCTGCAAGGAAAAAAGAAAAAAAAAAACAGACCAAAATAGAAATCCTTTGTCTTTTTTCCTCACTCCCTCTCTAAAAAATAAAAGTGACTCTCGTTTTAGATCCTCTTCTTCCTCTCCTCCTCTGTCTGTGTTTCTCTTCCTCACCCTCTCACTATCTCTATATTCTGTCTCGCTTTTTTTCCCCCACTCAGTAGTCAAACAAAGAAAGGAAAGGAACAGAGCGAGCGCACACACGCGCACAAACACACACAGACATACACAACACACATTCGCTTACTGCTTTCTCTCTCCCTCTCTCACATACACATGCACAGGCTCAGAGCCCAACCCCCCAGCCTGCCTCCCTCTGATTTTTTTTTTTTCACTCCCTGCCTTTCTCTAAACAGCACCTCCCCCCTTTCCACCCCCCATCCCTCCCTCAGCCTGATCTGGCCTCGTTCTCATTCGTCTACCACCCCTCCCTCTCTCCTCCCTCCCTCTCTCTCTCCATCCTTCCCCTCCCTACCTCTGTGTGTCAAACAGATGGGATTGGAGAGCAGAAGGAGCCTCTGTATTCACTCTCTACCTCGATTTCTCTTCTTCATTAGTGTGATGTAAGCCTGATGGAGACATGCTTTGACCTACAGTGCACACACTGATGATTAAAAAAACCCCTAAACAAATCGATACAGATGCAGATAACCTTCCATCGGGGTAATAAAACTCTGCAGTGTGTGTTGCTACACAGATGTGAATTTGTTGCACCAACATCTTGGCTCTAACAGATGTGTGAAGCCAGCGATACGGGTTTAGCACAAAAACCAGCTAACATGTGGCTGGATGAGAACAATGGCTTCCTGATTCAGATTCAAGATCTGGTACAACATGATCAGTGGGAGACATGGTAACTCTTTTCCTACATGTACTGACTTCTGTCAGCATGCGCTTAGTATTTTGATTGGATTTACTATATCTAATTTCTGTTTCTAATTCAATGAATTAGATTAGATGATTGCTTTACTGCCATTTCCTCTGTCTAAACTCAGTGTTCCATACTTTTTTCGGTCACGTTTTAAGGATCATTAAAAGGATCATTCCGGTTCGTTACAACTTTGGCCTTATTTTTATAGTTTTTACCATCATATCCACCAATTAATTTTAATTCAATCATGTATTTGTCACATGGAACTATACAAAGTACAACTCCAGCAAAATGTGATCCACTCAGCTCCTTCAACTTCTGCACTGTAATGTGGTCATTTTTTGCTCTTCTTACATTCTGCTCTGCATGATTTACCGGTCCACACATCCTGACCCCTACAAGACGGCCATATGGTTACTTTTCCTGAAAGCGGACAGCAGTGACCCACAACAAGGAATGGGACAGCAACTCACAATCCCACCAACACACCAGTCCTTATTCACCGTACAGCACGCTCCTCCTCAACTTGTCTCGCCAATATCCTGTTCTGTCAAAATCGTCATACATAAAAAGAGTCACCCAGTTAAATGGTTCTGTCCAGGTTTAAGCAACATTTCAGTTCAAAGAATATTACAGATATCCCGTTGGAAACTGACTCGACACAGAGGCTGTCCAGTTTATTTCCAGTGTCTGTACAATGGCTAACGGTGTGCTAGTTCACTGGTGTGCATTCCTCTCCTTGTTTCCCTTGATATGTAGCCTACTGATTTTTACATTTGAAAACCTCAGCCTGGTTAGCAAACACATACAGTATGTTTACATGCACGCAGTAGTTGAGCTAAGCTCATAGCTCGGCTAATCAGTCAAGATGGACATCTCGTCTTGTCTGAGTATACATGCAGATGAGAAAATTGAAATTCTGACCAAGTACGTCTGACTCCGCCTCGATAGGTGGCGCTGTGTCCTTTTTAATATAGTGCATACTAAACTAGTTTCGGTTGACCCATAGAGGAAGGTAAATGACGAATGAAGATGGCGGAGCATGATTGTAGTTTCCTCGTCCGTCCAGAAGTGCGTATTCTGCTTCTCGATCACCATGGTGTTTGTTTGTTTTTCCGGGAGTTACTGCAGTTACTGCAATGTACTGATAGCTAGCAGAAGTCTGCAGGAGGAGAGTTTACAGACATTGAGTTGATTTTCTCATCTTGATACGAGACTTGCACACAAGCCACCGCCATCCAAAGCCAACCACAAAAAGCACCACCAACACATGCAAAATAGACTTAAGAGCCTATATTTAGCACAAATTTAGCAGAGCTAACAACTGGAAGCATCTGTACCTATGTCATCAATGCAATTACCAGAGTACCTGCTGAGGTGGGATGGGACCGCGCGAGAAACCAGAGCTGTCAAACAATCAGACAGGTTGTAACCACACAGTTTAGCCAGATTATACCAACAACCGTGTTTGGAGGTAAAACCAAAGTAAGCACACCCAGTTAGAATTCCTGTATACATGTGCAACTGCTCCAACGACTATGGGTGAAAGTCCAACCAGGAAGTCAGTCTGATGTTTACAATCGACAGTTTGGGTAATTATTTCAATTTTATTGTAATTATTCCATCATTACAACTGGCTGACCTGGGTGTTTGTTTGAAACCTGTCTGATCATCTAACTGCTCCTGTTTTTCTTTCAGTCGTACCACTTTATCTTTCCAATGAGAGCAATAGCCAGAACTAAAGGAGTAAGATACTAGTTAAAAAGAACCTCTAAGAGAATAAATATCAGTATTTTTGCACTGCATTATGGATTTCTCTCCCTTCTTCCACTGTGTTATCAGTGGGTGATTTCTTGTTTGGTTCCTTGGAGGAAATCACTTGACATTTGCTGAACAAAGGAAAAGCTTTCCAGATCAATATTACTTAATGCGTGCAAGAAGTCTGACAAATGAACAAACCACCAAAACTATTCAAAATGACATTTGCAAACTCTAATATAATGTTTTCTCACAAATAACATTTTGATTGCCCTTTACTAAATGTGTTGGTGCAAAATTTACTGCTTTCACAGAGAGCACAGAAACTATGTTTGACTTCTCGAGAGCTTTTAGGCTGGGACAAAGGAACAAGTACTCTCACACACACAAAAATGCATGCTTCATGTTTCCTTTTCTGCTTCGGGAGATGTTTCCTATAGCTCACGTTCAGACACACACACATGCACTTACACACACATACACAGCCTGCCCTCTTAAGTGCCGGCCACGTGCAGGAGGATGGAATTCCAGAGTGGAGAGAAAAAGTACAGTTGGAAAGCCGGGAGAGAGAGAGAGGGCGGTAGGGGGTGACGGTATGGAAAATACAGCATGGAGCTGCTGCACTCTCTGACCAGGGCATGGGCTGGAGGAAATATAGGAACTATTACTGCACTCACTGACTCCTATAGACGGCCCCCCTCCCCCTCTCCATAAAGAAGCCAGGGCACCAGGAGCCACAGCTCCAGACTGCATGACTAGAATGGAAAGGTAACAGAAAGTACTGAGACAGAAACACCGAAGGCAAACTGAGAAGTTTCCATAAAATCAGCAGCTGAGTATGTGCCAGTTGTTGAATGTATCTGCCCTCAGAAAGAGGTTAATATCATTTCAGCTCCTAGCAAGCATGCATGTTCCTAAGCTGCCTATTTGAAGTAAAGGCCTTTCATCAGAGAACAGCTGCAATGGAAAGTTATCGCAGCTGATAACCACTTCTAATGAGATTTATCTCATACAGTTGAGTGAGAGGAGCCTTGAACTCTGCACACAGTTTAAATGAACAGAATTGTATTAGATTAGCTTTTGAACCTGTTGTTGAAGCTGCTGATATCTAATGCTGAGTGTCATTAATTTCCCTCTGGCGTGTATCTACACAGTGTCCTAACTGTGACGCAGCACATCATTTTGAGCAACACTTTTGTTGAACGTCCCATTTGTATTTTATTCCTGTCACTCACACTGAAAGCATTGAATGCATGAGGAATGGCTGATTCACAAGGTTAAAATGACATGACAAAAAGACTAATTTCATGACAAAAAAAACTAAATAAGTTGGCACCTGGCTGAAGGGAGATCACCAGGGAGCTTAACTTTTCTGGCAAGTATTGTGTGGGATGCTCAGCAGAGCTCAGCACTCCCTTGCGACTTTAGCTCTTTGTTTACATTCCTCACTTCTGTTTCTCTTCTTGTGCGCTGAGCTGAGCTGCCAATCAGAGTGATTGCATTCGCCGACAGGCTCTGTTGTGCCAATGTCGACCCGCTGAGGGTCAACAATGTGGGACACATCCCATTGACGAGGGTGGCAGACTCTCACCAACGGCCCAACTTTGTCCGACGGCTTGGTGTGTCAGGGCCTAGACCACGTTCGAGTTCCAGATTAACGGATCGAGTCTGGGCGGAAGGGTCCGATACAACACGATGCAGCACTACAGTCAGATGCTCACTTGCTGTTAGGACACGGTGTCAGATGAAGAATGTTTTATCAATGATGCTCATTGCTTTTTTGTCATTTTCCATGACTTTATGCTGTTTAATCAACATTCTGAAAACAAAGACACCTGACCCAGAGAAATTAACTAAGGACTGCTGACAAATTTTAGCTGTTTGTGGTTTAATCATATTATTCATTAACTGAGGATGATAATCATAACCTGACTACCCTTTAACCACTATATAAGTGTGCTTAAATGCATGGCAGCAGAGATGGAAGCATTCATGATTGGAGAAAAAGCAACTCTGAAATAGCACTGACATCTTGTCATCCAAATTCTGTGGCAGGAGAACCTTGTTTGGAGAAAGAGAATTACTGGATGTAAAATGTTTAAGTTATGTATTGACTTCAGGCTTTTGCCAAGATACATGTAAACATTACTCCGTGAGCTAAAAAGCCCTTATCTGCATACATATACAGAGGAGCCGACGTGCTCACTTCAAGAAGTCACAAAATATACAGCAGCAACAGAGAACAGAGAAAATTTACATTATCAGGGAGGTGAAATAATTTGAATGAGTGGAAACCTGCACACAACACTGGTGCATGAAAGCAGACTTGATGAGGCAGAAGCACTGTATTAAATTAAACACAGCAAACTACTGCTTCAACATAGAAGCAGAAATGCCTAATTTACCTTTTATTACATGAATATAGCATTCATCCTCAAATTTTTTTTACCGATCTTTTCTCTAGCACCCCCCTGGAGAAGTATGCAGGCGGTGAGCTCTTCACCTACTGGGACCAGCTCCAGTCTGAAGCCAGTGCTTCAGTCAAAGAGAATGACCCTAACAAACACAAGGAAGACCTGCAAAGAAAGAGGTCAAAGCCAAGTTTCAAACCTATTCACACCACTGGGTAACGACATCTTTGATCCTTAGGCCTAAATTTCCAACCGAGCCTTGCCAAGTACTCCACACAGACCAACTACACCAACGGACCGTATACACCAGCCAATTGTGTTTTTCCAGGTTTCACTTCTCATGTACTGCCTGGAGCTCTGGGTGTACTGTAATTAAGCACTGAAAAATAACCAGTGATCAGGGTACAAACAGACCACCTTAAAATGTACAAAAAATAACAAGACTGTTTCTTTCTAAACTAAGGTGTTTCTGAAAGTTGAATAAAACCTCAGCTTTCAATTTGTCCATTTAAATGACCCAAACTATTGTCGGGTTAGACATCTTTTATATTTTATCCATTTACCATTTACACTTCCCTTTTTTTGGCAATTATTCTCCTATCACTTCCAACAGCTGCTAATTGCTTGGTGACAGCAGCTGTACTCCGTGTGAACCTACACATCAGTGTATATGATATGCCTTCACCCCAAAACTAACCTCGAGACCAAGACTGCAAATAAGACTTTGACAATTTATATGGTTAAATGAGGGCAAGTAAAACGAGGTGAGTCGAAGGCCGAGAGCAAGGAGCGGAGGAGGAAACCACCCAGGGTGGGGGTGGGGGGTTGCAGAAGGAGAGAAGGCCAGTCAATATGGTGGCACATTACATAATTCTCTTGCTGTATTGATTTATCGCCTTGCTGATTTGGCCTCTAGCCAGTATGCAATAGCATTTGTAATATTTGAGCTGGAGCCCAGACGGAGAGAGAGGGAGAGAAGAGAGACTTAGATGGTGAGGGCAGATAGATGGCGACTGATAGAGAGGACAGTGAGAAAGAGGGGAAAAGAGGTAGAAGCGTAGAGAGTGAGTAATAGCTGGGAATTTTGGGATGCAGCCAAAGTGACATCGATAAAGAGAGCGAAGAGAGAGGAAGCAGTGACAGATAATGAGAAGAGACAGAGGGAAACAAAGCGTTTAAGAGAGCGTTTAATTGAGCGAGATGGAAATAGCAGAGATTTGGGGGAGAGGAAACAAGTGCGAACGGGGATGAAGAGATAGTGACAGATCGAGGGAAGGCGGGAGTGAAAGAATGTGTGTCAGTGAGTGCACTGCAGGTCACCCTTGTTGCTGTAATCATTACTGTTATATAAGAGCCAGCGGCACTGGGCAGAGCAGCCCGACGCACTGGATCTGCAGGACAGACTGGGTTTACTGCACACATAGTACACTCCACAGTATGTCTTCAAACACTAGAACAGAAAGTGCCTGTGGCCACATATGCTGAATTTAAACTTCAGCAGCATTCACAGGCTGCTCTGAAAGTACATCCACACTAGTAGGCTAAATTTGAAAATACGATTTTTCTCTCAGTTTTCTAACATTCTGATACTGACACTTTGACAAGCATGCACATTTCTCACAGCGACTGGTTAGACGGTTAAGCTCTATTTTCTCATTCTCTGCACAACTATTTCTGTCACAAGAGTGCAACACCAATGCTTTCAAAGGAAGATAAAAAAGTGTGGATCGTTTTCCACAGACCAACCTGAAAACCTTGAGTCCCACATGTTAACAGGTTTTTCTAAATAAACCAGCTTTTGTGTAGAAACAGCCACACACACTGTTCACTGATATTACTGTTCTTCATGATCCCCTTCATAGAGGAGCATCAGGGCCTCTCCTTCTGCCTCCATCCCTCCTTTACCCTCTGGCACTTCCTCCTTGTTGTGACATCTTTCTTTCACTCCCTCCCTCTCCATCTCTGGATGAACTACAGACGGATGAGGGGAAGGAAGCGGAGATAAAGGCAGAAAACTAGATTAATGGGCTGAATGGCGCACAGAGAGGGAGAGAAACAGAAGATGGAGGAGAGAGAAAAAGTAGAGAGTGAGGCTGAGTGAGAACAGGCTTTCCTTGTGCTACTGTGAATAATTTACTTTATTCCCCACTCTCTCTCTCTTTTAAAAGACATATTCAAGTTATATTCAACTGGGGGGGTGCGAGCTGATTAATTGCCAATTAATGTTTAACGAGGTACAGCTGTGTTCAATTAACACTGGTTTAGGCTCCGTCTCTCCCGACACCCCCCCACCCTCCACTTCTTTCTCTCCCTTCATCAAATATCATACCCTCTCCTTCCCCCTTCTGCTGTTGATTCCTCACTACAGCAAGAGAGTTGAGAGAAAAAGAGAGGCTGATCTGTTGAAATTACGAAACTGACTGGAGATAGCAATACTTTATTCATTCCTGCAAAAACCAAACAGATCCGGTGCTGCCAACTCTCTTTCAATTAAAGTAGCCAGAGCTAGGTTCAAAAGTCGCTAAAAATCGCCAGATGACATCATATGCCAAAATGCAAATTGGCGACACTATTGCGCATTAAGGGAAATATTAAAACTTTGCTGAAATGGATTCAATAGAAAAATCCCCAACAAAATATTTGATGGCGTGAGAACTATAATGCTTATAAAATAGTGCACCATTTTTTTGTGCTTTGAATTCCAGAGAGCGAGTGTCAGTGTAACCATAAAAAACTCATTACAACTGAACTCCCATAGCAAGTGGCACCTCCTCTCCTCCTGCCTGTCCCACACCTACTGTACTGCAAAAGGAGAAAGGAGTAGGAGAGACTGATGCTGCACTGATCTGCAAATACTGAGCATTATTCAAGGAAATGAATTACAATATATTTCGGTGTGATGGTCTGATTAAATTGCTTAATTTGTTGCTTGTCGCTTTTTAGAAATTCAGTCTCTAAGAGGGTCTGAAAAGTCTGAAAAAAGTGAGTAAATGTGCGCGGTTTTGCTTGCTAATGTCTGCGTGACTGTTTGCGTGACTCTTTATAATGCTATCAAGATTTTGAGATCAGTTTTTGGTTTCCCAAATTGAACCTGCCTCCTGACAGAAAGTTGGCTGAGCCAATTAGGCTGTCCAACTTGCAGGGCTACACAGCATTGCTGAAATCTGGAAGGTATGTCTAAGGTTACCCATAACATCCCTCTCTGTGAAGAAACACACAATTTCTATGCAGATAACCAACAATAATTTGAGCCTTAAAGGACATTTTTGGGAAACATGCCTATGTGCGTCCTTGCCAAAAGTCAGAAGAGAGGATGTGTAACAATGACAAGGCAAGGTTTTACAGGGGGTTACGTGCCACATTCTTTCCTTAACTTCCTGAAATCTGCACTGGTTGCTTTCCAAAGTTAGAGTGATGACAAGACTTCAGGATGTCTGTTTCCTCCGTCCTGTTCCCAGTCTTTATGCTAAGCTAAGTTAACTGTCTGCTGGTTATAGCCTTATATTTATGTATGAGAAATGTATTGATCTTCTAATGTAACCCTTGGCAAGAAAGCAAATTTGTTTATTTCCCAAAATTGTCAAACTATTGCTTCAATAGGGATTGTTTTTGGCATTAATGGTGCAGTGTTACTGTAGTAAAGTTAAGAGATGCATTGGAGGATCTAAAAGACTGCAAGGCATCATGTCCAAGAAAACCCAACAATTATCAGTTGAAAGATTCTTTGAGGCTTTCTAGTGGATGTTTTGACATTCAGGGAGCCTATTTTTATTCACTTCAAACTGACTGATGGAAAACACCTAATTTGCATTTTTCTTCATGGAAATATTTTAAAAGTTTGCATAAAATTCAGTTGACAGCTGGATGTAAACATAGCTACATTTGAGAGAGACGCTAGCCTGGCCAGAAAAAACTTAAATCAAACTGAAGTTGTTGAACTGGGAACACAGAGTCCATGCTGGCAGTACATTTGACCACCATGATCAGCAGAAAGCTGAAAATGTGTAGATTCAGTGACCACAGAAGCACACACATACACACACAAGCACACACCTGCAACCTGCAGTAGGTCAGGGGTGCAAATTTCACCCTCTATCCTAACTCTTGCTACACTCTAGCAGAAATGAGCATTTTGTTTGACAAAATACATTTAATCTAAAGTGCAACAGTCTAAATGCAACATTGCTTTGAAAAGGTTCCCTTGCAGACTGTCCTCCCCCCCAAAAACAACCATACAGGTCTGTGGAAGAACGTTTTTATGACCCAAATTTATGTTTATTGTCAGAGGTAACCTCTAGTGGTTGTAGTAATTATGACATGAGCAAAAAGAGGAAGCTAGGTGATGCAGTAAAATAAGTGGGGAGGAGGTAGGGGTGGATGGATGAATCAAACACACAGGACTTCCACCCAGGAGAACGCTATCCATGTCCCATATGAACCAAAAAGCAATTGAGTAATTTTAATTTGTGTACTGAACTTAACTTATGTCACATGTGTAACTTCACTTACCTACGTAACTTAAGTTATGTAACAAATGTGCTTTCTTTTTTTTTTAACTTAATTTTTATTTCAGTTTCACATATAATTATACATACAGAGTCATATTCATCATATCTGCTGTTTTCTCAAAACAAACTTTCAATATAAAGTAGTACTAACATAATGACAATTGGGAAACAACAAAAGCACTCACAACTGTAATAGTAGAAAACATTGAAAAGATAATTGAATAAATAAAAATAAATAAAATGGGGAAAAAAATAAAATAAAAACAAAAAAGAAGAAAATGATAATAATAAATAAAATTGAATAAATAAATAAAAAGTATGAGATTAATGACATAGATTCAATTTGGAATGTATACAGGCATTCCTCATTATCATAGTATGCCCCTGACAGGGCTCCACCTTTTAGTAAACATATCTTTTTGAAGTCGTAGTGAGTAAGTTATTTTTTCCATATGATGTATTTCCTTTTTTTCTCTCAATCCACATACTGTGTGTTGGAGGGTTAGCCTTTAGCCACCTAAATGTGATGCATTTAATTGCTGTTGTCAGTAGTATTTGTAGTTATTTTTCTTGCTCTTTCTTCGATGGCTTTCGGGAGTAGACCCTGTAGAGCCACTGTAGGGTCCATTGTAATGTTACTTCCAAATACGTGTTCCAAACACTTAATTTTGGGCATAACCAAAATATTTGGTTTGGTTGCCAATGTGTGGGCCACAAGTGTGTTGTGCCAAATTTGGCCACAATTTCAGGTGTCCGGTAGAACCTCATGATTACCTTCCATTTAAATTCCCTCCACACATTTGCATTAGTTACCAGATGTGCTTCAGTACATATTTCTTCCCACATATCCAGTGATATAGTTGAATTAGTCTCAATTTCCCATCTCTCTTTAACTTTTATTGTATTATTCAAATTCATATCTAGAAATATTTGATAACAATAGCTTATTAATTTCTTAACCCAATTCCTTGTTTGTACTTTTATCAGTAGTTCTTCCATTAGTGTAGGCTTAACAACTTTGATCTATTCTTCATTCTTTAATAGGAAATCCCCCTAACTGTAGATACCTGAAAAAATCTGTATTTGGTAGCTTAAATTCCTCCGATAACTGTGCAAATAAATGTGCTTATTTTAAGTCAAACCATGATCTTATTTATTTAAAACTGCAACAATATAAGTATGTGTAGCCATCGCTGGCATTCTCCAACAGTCACATATGTCCTTTTGGGAGTCATTGGCAAACGACCTCGATTGTTTTGGTTATGAGGACATGTCCTTTTATACTACATTATAAGTGCTTTTAAAACCAATATACAAATAAAGCCAACCTGTAGCTAACCCAAATCTTCATCCCTGATCCATTACCTTCATTTTTATTCTGAGAGCAATATTGCTCATTATGTGATTTATATGCCACTGAGTAAAACAATTTGTTTGGATTTTTGATTTCCCTTCTTGGAAAATATGCCTTTTGTCAACATCTATCTGACACCTACGTGAGCTACTAGAATAGAGCAATCAAGAGTAGTTTGGTATACGTGAGTTACAATGACAATAGTCAAGGTGGTGAGGTTCCTGAATGCCAAACTGTTACCTTTTCTGTGTCATTTGAAGTTGCCAACACAGAAAAGTCCCTGGTGTAGCTTTAATAATGTAACACCACTTGACACAAATTTCATCAGTTCCAAACACAAGCCAGAGTGTATGTTGTGATGTGCGATGGATTCAGCAGCACAGATTGCCAGTGAACCCACTGACACCGAGACATTTGAATTCTCCACCATGCTTCCATTTGCCCTCCTCCCCCTGGAAGCAAAGACCCACAGGGCTCGCAAGTTTGATGCCGTCTTTTCTCTCTCCTTCTCATCCTCCCTTTTCTTCATCCTGCCTTATCTCTGTCTTCCCACTGTTCATCTGATTCATCATCTGCTTGGAGCCTCTCCCTCCCTCCCTCCCTCTCTGTGCCTGTCTTTCTGTCCAGGAAAAACATCAACATCACTGGCTCTCAATTCAGATTTTTTTTGCACTGTGTGTGTGTGTGTGTGTGTGTGTGTGTGTGTGCAGTGCTTTCACTGTGGGAGATTGTAGAACCTGTCTGACCTGACTAGTTCATGATTGCTATACACAAAACACAGTGAGATCATGTCATATGTAAATATGATAGTGGGGGAGAATGAGGAGACAGAGAGCAACAAGGGATGAGAAATACTGCATCTGTCTGGTGAAGTTAAACTGTGTGTGACTGTCGGTGCGTATGTACTGTATGTATGTCTGTCGGCCCCTTTTTTTCCCATTTTGGCTTTCATCACAATCTGATACCTCCACCCATCTGTTCACAAAGGAGAGAGGGAGAGAAGAAGGGAGGAGAGGTGGGAGCGTGCAGAGTTGGCTATCACTCTTCATCCCTGCTCCTCCTCTTCCTCTTTATCTGCTCTCTTTCTTTGTCTTCTACGACTCTGCCCATCTCCCTTTCTCTCCTCCTCTTCCTCCTCTCCTCTAATCCCTCCTCCTCTCCCTCCTGCCTGTCTCTCCACTCCTCTTCTCCTCCTTTCATCTTCAGATACAGGCAGAATAGAGCTCAGCTTCCTCTAAAGACCCAGCAGGTGTGTGGTGTGTCTAATTGCACGAAAGTGTGTGTGTGAGTGTGCAAAATGTGCTTTAAAGTCCTGCACATGAGAGCTTTTTTCCCCTATGAAGTCACATTGTGCCTGTGTTTGTATCTACTGTATGTGTGTATTAGCCGTGTGTGTTTGTGTGTGTGTATTGGAGATATCTTGTTTCCTCAGGGGAGTCCAGGCCCATTTCCACTGTCTGCTGTAGCCAACCAACCCAGCAGTGCATCGATAATCTATTAGGGTAGAAATACACACACACACACACACGCACACATACACATGGACATGCTTGTTCCTCTTACCTGCCACTGCTGAGCACACTCCGGGTGTGTACTGACTGTAACAGGGTGGGCCAGATATTGCCTTTACCTGAAAAGCAAGCAAACCACAGATATAAAAACTGATACACACATACACACAATGGTTATCAGTGGCACTGGCTAATATGTCTTGTGGGGAGTAGTGTTATGCTCTGGTAAAATGCCACTTCAAACAACCAGCCACATCTATTGTATTACATCCAATTGTGCAGACTTGCACGTTCAGCGCAGTGAACAATACACCAATATGAAACTGTTAACCATGTGCATGATTCTGCTGCAGCCTCCAGTTTTCTGTGAAGGTGTTCCACAAGATTTTGGAACGTGGCTGCAGAGATTTACTGCCATTCAACCATGAGATCTTTAGGGATGTTCAGCACCGGTGTCAAGGCCTAGACACACCAAACTGACATCAACAAACTAGTGGCAACAATGGCCAACTGTTGTGTCGCCTGACGTTGCCTGGGTCTCCGTCAAAAAGTTGTAATTGAACACACCCCAAGGGCTATAGCCAACAGCCAACTAGCACGTACGTTCTGTGCCTGCATGAGAGGAAATAACTCTCCACACTAACAGGCAGCAGTAGTCATTCAAAAAGTAAAACCAGAGGATCAACAGGATAAATTCAAGGCGCTTTTAAACGAACATATTAAAGTTACTGTACGCTAGCTAATAACACAATTACGAGCTGTTTCTGCTCAAGGGCTTAATGACCTCATTACCTCATATAAAAAGTCTGTTTCGATCTCGCACCCTCTTGACTTAGTTGTTTACTTTCCTCACTTCCCTTTCTCTTCTACAATCCATCAATCTGAATGAATACATCAATCAATGATCAACAATCCAATCTTACTGATGCAAAGTTTCCATATCATCATCTTTAGCGTTCACTTTTATTTTCAAAGTTTGTATCACCATCAAATAGCAGCAGGCAGATGGCAAGCAGCCAAGAAAAAGACAATGAGGATAACGTTAATTAGTCTGGAAGAAATCAGAAGTGTGGAATATTTTTGGATTTTGGAGAAAAAAGGGGTCAACACACAAAGTACATGCCATATGTAAACAATGCCGTTACAAGATAAAACACAATGTACCTGGCTAGTCCGGCATCTCACTCTGCTAACTTCTCACAACAGCAACATTAGCTGCTCCGTTTCAACAATGTTCGGCTGAAAAATGTGCATGCAAGGTGAAATCCAACCGTACTGCTCTGTGGGGCGATGCAGCACCTTAAACCAACGGTGAGTAAGAAAATGTATAAATAATACATGTAATTTGTTAAGTTATGAACGGAGTAAAAGTCCACTGGCCAGTGGCCACGAGCCTGATTTAAGCAATGTAAACATGCTTGAATTAATAATGAGTGACAAGCAAAAAAACATTGTCATGTCTATGAATGTTGACAGTTTTTACTGAGCTGAGTTTTAAATTTTGTTAAATTATCTGGTTATTAGTCTTACGGCTGTTGGGAGAAGTTTGCCTTTGGGGTTTTAAGCCAGATATTCCTGACATTTCATGACAATGATGATGGTTTGAGTGAAAATGAATACATTTATACCATAAAGGGCTTTCTTGCAGAAAGCCCCAAAGGTTAACGTATTCAATGTGATGTTTGTGTGTGTTTGTGGAGTCAGTATACAGTAAATTTCACTGCACTTAAGCAGTTACAGTTATTGAAATCATTTATGTGTTGTTGTTTTTTTCTTTTATGGCCAAAAGCGAAAACAGAAAGGGATGGCAGCTTCTTTTGTAATCGACTGTGTTAAATGGGCAAATGATATCGTCTGATATCGAACACAGGCCCCTGAGTCAAATGAAATTGAATCGTATTGTGGCAGCAAATATCGTATCCAAAGAATCAATATGACAGCGTATTGTGTTGAAACCCTTGATTTACACTCCTAGCACTGAGTTGAACTGCCAATACGAGCAACTTCTCTCAATGACAGGCCTTACCATCTCTGACACCAAATCAACATGTTGAAACAGCCAAGAAAAAAAAAAGCAAAAAAAAAAAAGCTGATAAGGGCCAATGGGGCAGGACGCACTACAAAAACTAGGGAAACAGGCTGTTACTCACGACGTAAGATTGATCAACAGCCAACCATCAGCTTGGTGTGTCAGGGCCCTTCGGCCACAAGGCTTGGCTCATAGTCAGGTGTTCCAGTTAAACCCAAAGGTGTTGGATGGGCTCTGTGATCAGCCAGTTTTTTTTTTACAGCCAACTCGGTAAACCATTTCTTTGTTGACTTTTGTTTGTTAACAGGGTCATAAAAATTCTCTAATAACAGGGATGTTCACAAACATTTGGCCATGTAGCGTATCAGAGTTTGACAGTGATTCCTTTAATGTATTTTTATGTCACACAACTCAAAGACACATCTATAACTGATATCAAAGCAAAACAGCTCAGGCATCATAATTCAAATATCAAAAGTAAAGCTAATGTTTATTGTATCTCAAAATTCAAATCACCCTCAATACAACATGTTTGCAGTGACACATTGAAAGAAAAACTAGATAATGGGAGCACTTGTGGACCAAAGCATGCCCCTTTTCTTTAAATGAGTGATCTCAGTGACACCTATGGCACTTGAACAAGCACACACGGAAACACAGTAAGACACCAGAATCAAATTATCTATCAGCTACAAAGAGGACAGCAGGAACTATGCAGAGGCATTTAAAAAACATACAACATCTGATGTAATCCTCCTTGAACATGTGAAAATAGAACCCAGTGTACTGACCAACCACAAAGAGTGGTAATGATTACAGCTACCAGACAGACATACACCCACTGTCATTATATCCTTAGACATCCAGAACACACGCGCACACAAAATTGTGATGGACATGCACAAATGCGCACACAAACAACACACGGCCAGACAAAACACATAAACAAGATACCAGCATGATGTAAGAAGGCGCAATATTAGACATCACTATAATTAAAGCTAAAGCCTGTTTATCGACCAGTTAAGTAGGACAGGAGGAGCTAAGCCCCAAAGATGCAGCTTGTTTACAATAACAGCCACACACAGATAGGGTAACAGCATTTAACACCATGCTGCTGCCAGTCTATGTTAACACTATGGAACACCACCAGGTTTTTACGCCATATAAAGAGGGTCAAGTAAGTTCCAGAAGGATTGTGGGATTGCAGGAAGATATAAAATACTCTTAAAAAGTAACAATTAACTATAGGGATGTGCAGATTGTGAAATTCTGGACCAATACAATGTTTAAAATAACAATGTGGCTGATAGCCGATAGCAATGTTTTTGTTGTTTATTTTGTTTTTGTTGTTATTTATTACCCCTTTTGCACAAGGGAAACAAAGTCAGTGTTTCCGCTACATTCATTCAGCAGCGGCTAAATTATTGCCGCCGCTGCTGCTCCTTCAAAACATTTATTTTATATTCAGCCGAATATTGCAAAAGAACACACAGTCGGTATTCGGTGGAATAAGTGAAAAGCAAGGCCGAATAATAGCGGCGTGTTTTGATAAGGCAATGAAACCGCGTAAAATATCGCCACACTGCTGACATTTTACTCCGTCCGTCACCGCACTCGCATTTGCAACTAAAAATAGTTTTGTGCGGGGAAAATAAATCATTCAGCGTATGAGTACAGATTTCAACCAGCAGCAGAAATGTGGGGTTGAACGGGGGTCACAGACACGGACAGGAATACGTATTCCTGTCAAATACGGCGGCGCATGATAACGGCTTAATATCAACAACAATATAACAACAATAACTTGTTGTCATGACTGCCCAGTAGTACCTGAACAGCCGAGCCGTGGCGGCACACAGTATGTGGTGTATCAGAGGAGAAACGAGCCGTTCACATTTCTCTCTTTGTGTCAGTAACGGCCGACAAACCTCACCACACTTGAGGGACTGTTCTTTACTTTATGAAGGGACTGTCAGGGGAGGAGGGTGGCTGGTTGATTCTTATTTCATTTATTTATTTTATTTTGATCCCCCCTATGTTAATCACTTATTGATGCTGTTTTTGAAGTATGAATAAAACTACATTACATTTGAACACATCCTGACAATGTTATAATCTACCTTCACCTCATACCACCAATGTCAGCAGTTAGTTCCACTCACCAACTGCTAACAGCTAACAACTAACGTTAACTGGCTCTCATTCTGGCGATATCAACACGGATTTGTTGTTCACAATGTAACAACATCAGGTAAACAATAGGGTGCGTCCCCTGATGTTTTGATTGTGACGTTACTGCATCCTTTCATCTCAACAACATACCGAGAAGATCTCAGTTCATCCCAAACAGGTTTTCTGTTGTCCTGGAGATGATGACAAGCTGTTAGCTTTTAAGCCTTGATTTTTAGCCTACGAAAAACTGATGAGATACAATGGAAAACCATGAGCCACTGCCATCGGTGAAAGTCATGTTATTTGGCTATAACCTGATGGCAGTCAACAAAGCGAATGTTGGCCAATACCAATGTGCAGCCGATAAATCTGTGTATCGCTAAATAAATGATAGTAAAAAAGTTCAAATTCATGAGCTTAATGCACTTTGGTTTGATTAAGGTTGCGACTTAAGATTTACTGATTAACCTTCATTATGTTCTTGTTCTATCAATTGTCGAAAAAAGTCACAAATATTCGGAAAAAAAAGTCTTTTTACAATTTCCCAAAGCCCAATGTGACGTCAACTTGCTCAATGTAATAGCCAAAAAATCCAAAAATATCAGAATTATCATTAAATAAAACAGAGAAAGGCAGCAAATATTCATATTTAACAAACTGTAACAAGTAATTGTTTGGTAAGTGACTAACATAATCAATAAATTCTCAAACTATGACCAATAATTTTCTGACCATTAACTATTCAAGAAATCAACTAATCAGTGCGGTTTTAGTTTGATACCGATAAACTAGACTAGCTGTTGCATGATCATCTCGGATTGACCCAGAAAAGACTGGATTGGCTCTCATGGTCACAGGTGATGTCTGATTGGCTTATAATAAGTTAGCATTTAATCACTTCTGATTGGTGAAACAGAATACCAGACTGCTTTATCTGACACTGAATACCAATATTAACAAACTGACTTTTAGATGTGACTACAGGTTAGTGTTAAGATTCAAAATAGGAAAGAATTACTTTTTAAAGGTTTACACCTGAGGGTCTAATTAGTCAACAACACATGCCCAAAACAAAATATTGAGCTCATGCCATTGGTGATCAGGATGCACATTTTGATTCTTGGTTGCTCTGAGAAAGAAAAAAACCATGGTACTTAAATAACGCTCTTTTGTCTGAGTTTAGAAAATGTATATTCTAGAAGTTCACTGCAACAGGACAGAGCAGGCCAGCCTTATTTACTGTAAATGTCTCAGAGAAGAGCCCACACATCCTGTTTAAGCTGATGCGGTCTTGTTTAGTTAATTTTTATCAGCTTGTTTGCAATCTGTAATTGGTCATGCTGTCACAAATTCAAACCTCAAAGCTGAAAACCCAAGCAATCATTTCAGGTAAATCCTTAAATATTCCATCATCTACCATTTTCCTCTTTGGATAATCCCTGGATTCCTGCCTTTTGGAATTCCTCCACAGATTATCCCTTCACTTAAACCACTCCAGGGCCACAGAGAAGAGGAGGAGGGGAGGGAAAAGGATGAGAATGAGGAGGGGGAGAAGAGGGGAGTCTTGTTTTAAGAAGTTGGAAGTCTGTGAATCTTGCTGGGCTTGCAGTTCCCCCTGCGGACACGTTTTGTGCACATTGAGGAATGCGCTTGCTCCATCTCTCTGTTGTAACCCCCCTCTTCCCATCCCCTGTCTCCCTCCTTTCCTTCTCCTGCTTTCTTGCTCCTTCTTTAGGGAACAGAGGCATGTAGGTAGACACAGACAGCCGGGCTAACTCACAACAGCTCCCGTGATCTGCCTGACAACAGCCTGAGGGCCCACACATGGGCACACATACAGACACACATGCAAACAGTCACAACAGAGATGGGAAAAAAAAGAGACCAAAGAGGGGCCCTGGGACGGAGCCTTGAGGCACTCCAACCTGGTGACACAGCAGCAGCAGCTTTCCTCCAGGCCCCCAGCCAGTGAGCCTAACTAAGCACCAGTTAGAAACTGCTTCACTCCTGTTTGTTAACTGCCTTTGTTTGGCAGAAAACAATAACCAGCCCCCCGCTCTCTAATTTACAGGGGAGTTGGCTCATTCCTCTGAGTGGAATGTACAGTGGGAGCAGCTTGCATTTCATGATGGGGTGGAGAGATCCGTGATGAGGAGGGGTGGCTATCCGGCCAGAGTGAGGCTGCGTTGAGGGAAGGGTGAGTGAGTTTAGCCGCTATTTTTAGATGACATGTCATTTTAAACTCATGGTCTGTTCCTGTGCTGTGGTCAAGGAATGAAACACAAGCAGGGATACGTGGAATTGCACTGTACTCTTAAACCTTTCGGACAAAGTACTTAACTGTTATTGAAGTGGCACTTAAATAAAACTTTTAGCGCCCAAATCTGCTGCACTTTGGCAAAGTTACAGTCTTACCCAATGCACACAGAGAAACCCACTTTCACACAATACGTAATGTAAACACAGAACAAGCCAAACAATAAAAAAAGCAGAATGTGCAAGACAAATACTGAAATCCATATCTACAGAGGGAACGGCAAATCCCCAGTAAACACATGAGATTGTGAGGACAAATCATGGAGCCTATTGAGCCTTTCTGAAATGCAAACAAAAGCATATGCAAACAGCCACACAATCACTCCGTCTCCAAACCACCGCCCACTCAATCCACTGTCACCTTACTTAACCTGCAGTACACTGCAAGAGCTGACAGAACGGCGAGGAAGATGTACAAAGAGAGGGAAAGCAATCCAAGTTCAGCTTGTCTCAGTGAGCCAGTGCAAAGCCTAAAATGAAAGGGAATGAAAGAGTGAGAAGAAAGAGGAAAAGATAGAGAACATATGGTGTATGGGGACCTAGTTTCCTTCCCCCTTCCCTCATCTCCTCAGTTTCCCCTCATCTGACACACCTGGGACCATTACTCCTCATGGAATCAACACCCAACTAAAACTCCACTTTCTTTAATTAGTTCTCGCTCTTCCTCCCCCATCCATATGCTCTCATCTCTCTGTCACCTTTTCTCTCTTTGTCTCTTCTACAGTCTGCTCCATTTTTTAGTCCCCTGTCATCATGATGTCTTACTAACTTGGATTTGTTTTGCTCTCCAACTTTGCCCTTTGTGCCTTTTCCCTCAAAATTTTTATTTAGAATTACTGTACTAGATCCTGTTTGTAAAAAGTACAGGTCTGTTGGTGTAGGTGTTGTATGGAGGCGGTGTTGCAAACAGGATTGAGGAAGTGTGACCTTTCCCCACATTCTACTGCTTAACTAATCAATGACAAAAAGATGGAGGAGACAATATACTGCTCGCAAAGTGAATATGTGTATATGCATGAGAGGGAGGGAGAACACTGGACATGACAGATGACAGGTCTAGCTTCAAGTGAATCCCAAAAGCAAGACAAATAAAAGCTAAAAATATCTCTCTTGTGAGTTCAACAATTACAACACTAGTCTTTACAGAGAGTACCATATTAAACACTGGGCGAAGCTCCCATTAAGGTGTTTTTTTTTCATACCTTCACTGGGGTATATAATATATGGTGGTATTAGTGAGTAATGCAGCAGATACGATGTGAAAATATAAACTAAACACTAAACACCCCGGTAATCCCTTGATACCACCCAAGCCTAGCTCCATTCATATAAATCGCTTGAAGCCATTTTCAAAGCCTGTCTCTTCTGGAGAGCAGCAACAGTGTCAACATACTGGCTGAACTAGTACTACAGTACTAACAGTGCGGACAGTGCTAACATGGCAAAATTGCTGACAAAGCCAATGATGTTAACCTGGAGGAGAACTGGAGGGTGGTCCTTAGGCTTTTAAGATTGCTGCCGTCGCTATTACTAGCAGTAACTGCCCGTAACCGCCATATGAAAGCAACACAGAGCAGCAGGAATTAGTTAGCCAGTGAGACACACTCACATCGACACACATGCATGCATGGCTGGACTTTCCATTGCAACAAAAAACAGAAAAGATATATTTGCAACATACACAGAGGGAGCATGATTTCATTCTCTGTTCAGGATGCCTTTACCCCACTATATCTTTACATAGCAAATAGTGGTTTGCTGCTATCAGGGTTTGACATAAGCAATGGCCCGATGGCCCAGGGCCAATCAAAAAGTATGTTGGGCAAGTTGACTGACAGGTCACAGGCCCGCTCAGGCCAGTTACGCTGTAAGGCTTTATTTTTGTCAGGGGAACAACTCCAGCGGATTTTTATCCCACTTTTCTCAAGCTTTCAGTGGATTTATTGGGCTTTTTGGCCAAAGGTGCCCTCACCTTTGTGCAGTGAAACGCCGGAGGAGGGGGAAACGTGCCGGTGCGCTTGTGCGTCTCTGCCAACGCGGCCACCGCACACCGCTGCCAGTTATATTTCTCTCCAACGTGCGTTCACTGGCCAATAAACTGGATGAACTTCCGCTACTGATGGTAAAAAACAAAGACTTTCTACATCTGCAGTTTTGTGCTTCACGGAGACGTGGCTGTGTGGATCGATACCGGACTCTGCACTGCAGCTGGCAGGTTTCCAACTCTTTAGAACGGATCATAACACGGAACGCTCCGGCAAAACTAAAGGTGGCGGTATCTGTTTTTACACTAACAGTGGCTGGTGTAATGACGTGCCGGTGATCCAGCAGCACTGCTCTCCTGATCTGGAATCTTTTTTTTTCCATCAACTGCAAACCTTTTTACTCCCCACGTGAGTTTGCTTCATTCATTCTGGTCAGTGTTTACATCCCACCGCAGGCCAACGTGCAGGAGGCACAGCGCACGCTCGGCAACCAGATAGGCTACTGTGTGTGGAGCGGTCTTACCCAGACTTCTTAGTTATTGTCCTTGGCGACTTTAACAAAGGTAACCTCACCCATGAACTCCCCAAATACAGTTTATGAAATGTCCGACCAGAGAGAAGAATATCCTGGATTAGGCCTACACAACTGTTAACAACGCCTGGGCCACTCTGACCACAACACCGTCCACCTGATTCCCTCATACAGGCAGAAGTTAAAGCTCTGCAAACCTGTTGTGAGGTCACCTAAGAAGTGGATGTGTACACAGAGGCTGTGACAAAATACATCAGCTTCTGCGAGGACTGCTGTATATACCATCACGCACTACGGTGAGGTATAATGGAGTCAAATGAAATTAAGTTAAATGAAATGAAGTTTTATAGACATTTTCTCACTCACTCACTCACTCACTCACTCGGGTCAGTAAGAATATACAAGGGGCCAGTTATGTTGAACACTGGCTATGTTGATGTTCTGATTGCCGTATACAGAACTTTTAACAAAGGTCCAGGTTCTTTAGTCTTATTACGTGTGCAACAATTGCAGAGGAGCAGCCAATGGTGATGGAAAATGTTAGGCCTCAGGCTCCCTCCAACAATGCTCATTAAAGACCTATCAAAAAAGAAAATGACACAAGGAAAAGCAAATTCCGCATTATAGACAAATTAAATGATAATTACGTCTTAAAAGTCCAGGTGAAGCAAAAATAAATATGTGTTATGAGGTTGTCACACCACAGAAAAATGTGTCATTAACCACACAGCCAAATTTGATTATTAAAAAAACCCAAGTATATAAAATTAGGTTTAAAAATCGTGAAAAAGTATTAAAAAAAGTAAGTATTCTCTCTCTGCTCCGAGACGCTGGAGGCCTGTCTGCTGAAGGAGCTGAACTGAAGGCTGCAAGGCCACTGCAAAGCCATGGACTCTCGTTAGGAGTTACCCACTTGAACAATTGAAGGACGTAATATTTATTGTAGCATGGGAGGGGTTATGTTAATGCTTTTAGTCCCGCCCAAATAATCCTGGCTACAGAAATGGTGGGTCTAACGCCCCAGTGCAGTACTACAGTTTACTGTCTTTTCAACAAGTATTTTCTAACATGTATAAAGTGTTAAGAAAGTAATCACTGATTTTACTTAACCTGGACTTTAAAGTGTTGTCTTGGTGGAACATGTGCATGCATTTCTGTTTTTAATGTATGTATATAACCTAATTTTTGTTGTGTCCTTTTTATAATTGCATTCCACTCTGACTTGAGCCCTGTAACAGTGTTAGAGAAATGCTATCAGGTTTATAGTTAGAGTGCCTGGGTGACTTTTGCATAAAATGACTCAAACATGACATGGACACCTAAAATTGCCAGCACTTGTAAAGTGCATGTCTGAAAGTAGCTACTGACTTGGCTGTCTGTTTGCTTTGATGTCTGCAACCCTGACCTCAAACGGGACAAGTCATTATATGTGTGTATGTGTGTCTGAGAGGGACATAAACAGGGCATGAAGGAATTTATTGCTTAGTTAAATCATGGTGACCTAAAACCTGTAAGCCCACATCAAAGTTATCCACTTGTTATGTGCTGCACGTGGTAACTTTCTCTTTAAATTAGAAAAAAAAAACCTTGATAAAAACCATGTGTAAGTTCTGCAAAGACAAATAAAATATCAAAGAAAATGCACACTTTAAGCAAAGTTGTATAAACAAAATCACCTGAATATAAAGAACTTAAACACTTCTTATAACTGTCAAGAGTAATTACGAGACATCAGAGGAGGGAAGTCACTGTAAAATATTTCATTTTCATGCAATCCATGTGACAAAAAGCTGTGGATAAATGTCAAAACTGGATGAAGCATGACCTAAAAAAGTACATGTCTTTGCAGGGATGTATATAATTTAAATATAAGATATGAATAGCCGATATAAATACACTACAGACAAGAGTAACTACCACCTTGTGATTTATGCTTCCTAATAAGGCCTCAGCTCACTTGGGTTCATGACAGCCATTATTATGAGTTATTATGGTCTAAATGAGAGCTGTGGCAGTGTCTTTACTCACAGCCCAGGTCTTGAGAATGAAATAATGCAGAGCAGCTAAACATGACCAGACAATGACCGAACTTTCCATCAAGCAAATTACAGGTACCCAAATGCCACAAGTTGAGTAAGTCACAATGGAAGCAAAGAAACTCTCAAATGTCCAGTGCAGGTACTGAGTCTATCTGGAGAGGAGCAACTCTTTAGACTGAATGTGAAACTCTACACTAAGTAAATCAGGTGATGCAATACAAAACTTGGTTCTAAAAAGAAACAAACATGAAGTAATATAAAGTCATGTTTGTTCTGGGAAAATGTCCGGGAAAGTTGCAGCCAAATGTGCTGTATAGTCAGTTTTGTCACTTTGTGCATCGTGGCACGTCATGTGACTATGTGAATATACAGCAGGACATGTTTTTGTTGTAATAATTAGAGGATGGAATGCAATGAAAATCGGTGGGTGGAGACGACCAAATGACGCAAAAGCACTAAATCAGACTGAGAAGGAAAATCCCACAACTGTGTTCAATACACTGGAGCATGTGTTGCATAATGGTTCTCATTTTGTGTGTGTTTGACTGTTACTGCTTATATTTATTTGTTCCAGTGTGCATTTGTAAACATCACCTTCATCTGCCTGGCCTGGTTGCTAGGACACCTGCTTTGAGCATGTGTAGAGGCCTGACTGTCTGACCTGACCTTTGACCCCACACAGCTCTAACCCTCATGACCTCAGCAGTGGTCTGGCACTTAATACTGACCACTCCCATCCCAGTGCTCTGTTTGTTTATGTCTGCGTGTGTGTGTGTGCATGACAGAGTGTGAGCACTTCTTAGACACACTATAAGTGAGTATGTATATATAGTATATGACCTCATTAAAATTATGAAAAAAAATACCTACACTCCTCCCTCACTAAAAAGTTCAGAATCTATACATAAAGAAATGTATTTCTTTTTAAAAATTCAACTGCTAAACACTGTTTGTGTGCTGAAGGCTTTAGGTTTCCACATCACATTTGTGAAAGCAGCATATTGGACCATGACTGGCCTGCAAACTGAGTTATGCAGGTCACAAAATTCTGCTTGTATCTCCACATCTTAAACTGAGATTTAAAGGCCCAGACACACCAAACCGACATCAAACAGTGGTAATGAAGAAACTGTTGTGTCGCATCACGACACCTCTGTCTCAGACAAAAGTTGCACTTGAACACACCAACATGACGATAGCCAAGGGCCAACAAGCACGTACGTTTGGTAGTCCGTATAAGTTATTCAAAAAGGGAAACTGGAAGTCCAACATGATAGATTCAAAATGCTCCTTAGCCAGATAGCACAACACAACTCGATGTTGAAAGAATAATGGGTTTTTACCGTGAACCTTGTGGACAGTACCACAAACAATTATGAACCCCTTCTTTAGTGAATTTTGATCTCACATACTCTTGAATTAAAAATAGTCATTTGTTTACTTTCCTCCCCTGCCAATCAGTTCAGCTCACTGATGGGCTCCGCTTACTCTGACACCAATTCAACATGCTAAATCAACTAAAAAAAAAAAAGCTGATAAGGGCTGACTAGTGCCAATGATGCAAGACAAACAGCAAAAACAAGGGTGACAGATGCTTACAGGTGGGCCGACATCAA